>OZ014488.1:30331392-31698782 GCA_963965965.1 Trididemnum nubilum | reverse complement strand
TGTAAATTGTGTACGGGTTTGGTAGCAAGTTCATTGGGGGTGGGCGGGTAAACTCCCGCTGGATGAAACGGATCCAAATCACAGTTCGGTGGAATTTCCATTCCACATCCCTGTTCCGACTGGTATCATCAAACGTTTTTGCCATCATAGCAATAAGCATGTTGATAAGAATAATTACGGCTATCACGTGATAAGTACCAAGCAAAACAAGACCAGCCCAATAAACCAACGCAGATCTTTCGTTAAAGACGATATCAGACAACTCAAAATAACCAAAAATCGACCAAAACAGACTAGCAAGACTTGGTCCAATATCGGAAAACACCACGCCGCAGTTAGTACCATTTTCACCGTCGCACAAAACTTCATTTCCTTCATTCGTTCCGTAATACCAAAACAACTCCGTAAGTGCAAGGGAGAAAGAAAAAATCATCACTCCGAATATGCTGAAGAATTGTAACACGTCAATCAACATTTTCGCTACTGAAACTTGGAGAGGTCCAATGATGCGATTCGTCCGGGTTAGGCTGAGAGCTCGAAGGAAAACGAACACGTAAGCCCAGCCTAAAAATGCGGAGGAAATAATCCGAGGCTCAAATGGCTCCCACATATCACGAGTTATTCGCACTTGATCGTTCACATGACCAACAAGGTCAACAATCCTGAAATTCAAAGTGAAGTACGTTACTGAAATAGTAGACTTGGGTTCGATTCTCAGTCGGGTCAATCAAAGTTTGAAATCAGAGTCAACTACTTTCTACTAGTGTTCAGCATAAAAAGGACAGTCTTGTAAAAATACCAAGGCTACCCCGTCGATTTTTATAAAGCGAAATCCAAACCATTATACTAATTATAAATTTCAACTTTCAGTGTTAAAGCGCCTGCATCTCGTAATCTGTATAACCAGGAATGGAGATCCGTAACCTTTCGATCACTGACCACAGCCTTCACCATCTGGGCTATCGTCGCTGCTATATTCGTTAAGCAGTAAGAAAAGATTACAATTTGTAAACAAAACGTTGAGGAATTTACCTTAAAACAATAACAATAGTGAATAGTGTCAACAAAATAACGTCAATGTAATTCCACAAATCGCGAAAGTAGAATTTGGGGCCTCGATTTTGTCCTTGTCTGATTTCTTGCACCAACTTTCCAAGGACCCAAAAAAAAATAAGCCATTCAAGCGTAGTAGGAGGCGCTCCTGAAATTGAAAAAGCTCAAAAATCAAATCAGACCTTTATATTCGCTGCATTACGCAGAAGCGGGTAACGAGTTGTCGAGGCCCATCTCCGCATCTCGCACCTTGGCAACAAAGCTTCTGTCGAAGAAATGTCGCAGCGGTGGCAAGCCGTTGGCATCACTGCATCCGGTTTGACAGGCCAGATGCCGGTAAAAATTGCCAGATAAGCAGAAATGTAAAGCAATGCAATGAGTGATAGCATGAATATCTTTCGATCAACAAAATAACTTCCAAAACAACTGCATTAAAAATATGGAAGAGGCCAGTCAGGCAGTCAAGTAATGGGTGATGCGTCAATTATAATCTAACAGCATTTGTGCTCTTTTAAAACTAACAGCGTTGAAGAGATCCTATTTGAATTGAGAAAGCATTTGTATTTTACGAATTTTTCGTAGAAAGTGTTAAATCAAATTGTACCAGCTACTTGAAAGTCATTGATGAACGATTAAAGTGCAATTACATGTTTTTACCGATAAGTTGCCTTGGCCAGGAGACAGCAATTAGGGACTTAACAGTCTTCGAGTCAAGCTGCAAATCTGTCCACCTTATAATACAACGACAGCTTCGTAATGTTCTTTTACTGTTGAGTTGAACGTCAAGCAGAGAAGTTGTAAAAACTCATTTTTATAGTTTTTGATTTGACTCCGCCGGAAATCGAACCCGGGTTTACCATTTTCGCACTACACACTCTATCTACCTACGTGATTACGAGAACACTGACGAAAGACTTTTCCTTTGATTCCAAACTTGCCACATGATCACATACCTAAATATTCAGTGTCAGGTGTCTTCATGACGACATTAGCCACAAGTAAAACAATAAACACCACGTCTGACGTAAGGTGGCAGGCGAAAGCTACGTTGGGCAGCGTAATGATACCTGAAAATCACAATGTATTATGAGTTGTGAAGGAATTAGATACTGTGCCAAAAATATGTCAAATATAAATGTTATGTGAACATGGACACAAGTAAATAAATTATGTGAGCGAGCCCAGTAAATGACTTACGTAAAAAAATGATATATTAAAATGCTTCGCTAAGAAAACAAACTGGCAACATGGCCGAGAAAGCTAAAATGTCGTTTTTACGACGACCTTCATCATGGTTCATTTCGCCCCTGGTCACATTACCGCATCCTTCGATCAGGCGCTATACAATGATTATTTTTGCTAAGTGGCTTCGAACAAGCAGCAAATTTAAGTGGGAACAGTAGCGTACGCAAGGTTTTCGAAAGGGGGAAGGGGGGGCAAGAAATTTAAGAATAATGAAGATTAGAAGAAAAATTTCTCCACGCAGAACACAGGTTCGTTTTCCTGCCCAAAATTAGGTGAAGACAAAAAAAAAAAGGGTTCTCGCCCAGATTCTGTCCGCTTGGGTGCTCAAACTTTCTGCCCAAGTTACAAAGGGGGGGGGGGAGGCAAGCCGCAATTTTGCATACTATTCTATGCTAATTATACTATCCTGGTGACCCAAAGGGGGGGCCATGGCACCATGGCCCCCCCCTAAATACGCCCTCGACTGGGAAGTCAAAAGTAAAACCAAAAAAATCCTAAACGGCGGCGGATTCGTCCAAAGGATAGCGCCACCCTAATAGGTGGAATCAATCAAAAGATTTCTCAAACCTGGAGGTTATGCAAATATTAGATCGAAGCGAACAGTATTAATACAATATTACGCAATAAACCCACAAGTAACACACAGAATTTGAAACGTGTACTTTATTTACTGTTTTCAACAAGGACATATTTTCTTGGCAGCAAACTTGATTTCTTTGAAAAGTACAACGTTCTTGTCCAAGTGTAATTTGGCACCATGGGGCTTACCTCCTAATTTGCTCCAAGGCGCCACCAAGTAGAATATGCACCAAATGGGGAAGAGAATTCCAAACAATGCGTCGAAAAAAAACTTTTCGAAAGCACTTCTCGATTTGAAGAAAGTTGTGTAGCGATAGCGAACATACGACAAAGCCAACTGCAAAACCAAAAGAAATACTTCAAGATACCTTAAAATGTGGAGTACCTCAAGGTTCACATAAAGGTCCATTATTGACTGTGCAGTACAATTTTACATTGCAAACAGGACATAGCCAACTGCAAAATTCGATATTAAAATATGGAGTACATCAAGGACTCAATGTTCACGCTATAGGTCTATTGATTGTCGTGCGCAAAATACATTTGTACAGTACAGAAAAAACCAAATTAGATCGAATCTGCTAGAGTATTTCACATTTTGCACTAAAATCTGTAGTTTGTGATTCTTTTTTTCTGTCTCTGAGTAGCTAATGAAATTAGGCACCGTTTCGAATTCATTTGTACCCAATATATGGAACAAGCTTATTTATTCATGACTAAATATTAGCCTGTCCGAGCGCCAGTGTACTGTTTTATACAGGGGCATGATATTTGAGGTCCCTATTTTATCTTCTACAAACCTGTGAATTTCGATGAGTCACGAAACTGAAAAGATTGTAGTCACTAGCTCGATCCAACAGGTTCAATCTGGATTTGCAATCTTTCAAAGACGAGGTCCCGTTTCCAAAAGCTTCGCTTTTCGTGTTCCAATACGCGTCAAAGTCGTATTCAAAAAAGTTCGCAAGTTCTTCAGATGACTGCACCTGGTAGAAAACGGAGTTTAATTCAACGATAGTGTTATGAATATTGTTTGACGAAACACTTTACAACTTTTTGACAAAAAAAAAAACATAAAAAAACAGAACCCAGTTAAAATAAAACATTCTATTTAATGCGATTCGGTTCATTTATATTGGCTCTTTTTATTTTTTTGTCAAAGCTTTTCATATCGTCTCGTTTTTTACTTTTCAGATTGTTTCGAGCCTCTTGCGGTGAGAAACGCACACCCGAGAGGGGGTTCAGGAGGTACATCGAACCCGGGACCGGAAGATTCTATAATTACACGCGTAATATGTTCTGTAAAACTTCTCAATAAAGTAGAGATAAGATTTGCATGGGCCGATGTTTTGTGATCCCAAATATGTGGCTGACCCCATCTATTCTTGATGATTTTTTGGACTTATCCACTAATTTAGTAATACTTTTAGTTTTTTATTTAGTCCTGTGCCTGGATTTAGGCCAAAGCCTAGCCAAATTCCGGCGAAGACCTTTTTTTCATTTTTTTGGCCTTCATCTAATTTCCGGAGAACACAATCGCAGTTTAATCGGTTGCGTGCTGTCTGCCCTAAAAGCTACCAGCGCGGATGCCTATAGGGAAGAGACACCACAACGGCGACTACTTAAAACAAGCATTGCGAAAAAGTTATCCACTCACAGGCTTCGAACCTGCAACCTTTGAATTATCGGTCAACTGCTGTACCACTTGAGCCAGAGAGGATGTCCCCTATCATTAGTGCCGTCGCTACGGGGGGCCAGGGGGGCCGTGCCCCCCCTCCTAACGACTACTTTCTCTCCCCATTTTGGTTTACTTAAAATATGTTTTTGGAATATCACGTAAAGACGAGACAACAGACAATAATGGAAAAAGGAATAATAACGCTCAAGCATAGTTCTCGTTTGAAGTTTTCTCGATTCTGCGAAATTTTGGCAACCAACTGCTGCGCATAAATGTGACGCAATAATCCGTCTTATTAACACGCCTTTAGGGATGAATTGCGGAAGAGAAATGCAAGCCTTTAGAATCGTTACCGGTACTTCGCCAGCGATTATGACTTGAAACAACGCGTGAAAACATTTTTTTAAAAGACCAACTGTTTTTGTTTTTTTAGAGCACACTCAGGATTTTTTTAGGTCGCAATCTGTGGCGCAACCTGGGGAAAGAGGCTAAAGGGCCACAGACCCCTTTAGCCGAGTCATTTAGAAGATTTAACCCCAAAATACAAGCGTTTAAACATGTTTTGGACTTGACCTAAAGTATGGCCTAAGGGGGGCAAAAGGGGCTAGGCAACTTAATTCTGAACTTTAGCTATTTACTGCAGTTACTCATGTAGCTTCAAAAGCGTGCGAAATGTGATTAAAATGGCGTTAAAATTGCTATTTTGCAGCAAAATCACAAAACTCACCCAGCGGAGCGAAGTTCTGTCCCCAGGCCTTTTTTTTCAGCACGGGTCCTAAATTAGACAATTTTATGCAAAAAAATCTTACTTTTAGTTCAAGCCCCCCCCCCCCGCTTAGCAAAATCCTGGTTGCGCTTCTGGTCGCATTCACTGCTGCAGACAGATTTTTCAAGTGAATGTATGGGCCGAATGCGAAACGAGCTAAGAAACGCTGCCGGCGTTATAAGTCTCTTTTTTCAGACACAAACACAAAATTGTTAAAATAGCGCATAATTTGAAGCTGTAAATTATCAGTTTTCATGTGCAAAAAGTTTTGGTTATTTTAATGCCTCCCCAATTTCGGCTAGTGCCCCCTCACTTCGGTTGCTCTGGCGACGGCACTGCCTTGCATGCTTAATTTTAGCAATTTAAACCCAGCAACTTGCTTTCAGTAGTAGTAGCAGTATTCTCGTATTGCCGAGCAAAAAAATATATATGAATTGCAAATTCAGCTAACATTTCAAGACACGATTTAACGCGACAAAAAGGAGCGAAAGACCACAATAAGAACGTCGCTTAATGAAGCGACACGATCGCCTGGTCTGTTTCTCCTCTTAGAAATAGAACAAAATTTGGCTGTAGGATTTCGACACTGAAAGAAAAGTTTTGTTTTGATTTTGGTAATTAGACAAAAATGAAAAAAAATTGGTATAAAAAGAAAACCGAAAAAAGAAAAAAACACACACACACACACACACATATAGGCCTTACTGTAATTTTAATATTCACACAAGTAAACAATGGTTTCGCTAATAAACTGGTACGGGGTTTCAAAAAGTAAAGTTTTAGTATCTTTAATGATGTTTTCTCACGGCAAGTTAAAACTTTATCTCTTATATGTCTGGGTAACTATTCCAAATTTTATTAAGCGATTGATTAGTTTACCAACGATGTTCTTTGCACTTAAAAATTTTTGGAAGAAGCACTTCGGGTCGAGTTCGAATGGATAAAGGACAAAGTTCTGAAAATCGTTAATTGATTGCCTTCAAATACAGGCAATTTATTTAAATTGATTTGACCATAAATTTGGCAACTTCTAATTTGTAAAGTTCATCGATATTTAGGACTTGCAGTTGTTCATATAATGGTTTTAGTCTAGTTTTTAGTAAAGGTTTTAGTCGTTTTAGTCTAGTTCTACTATGATGTTGATAGTAATTTAATTGCAAACGTCAAAACATCACTATTAAATTATTTATCATCAACATCACAGTAAAAGCAAGTTGCTGGGTTTAATAGCCAAAATCAAGCATGCTAGGAGACATCCTTTCTAGCTTAAGCGGTAGAGCAGTGACCGGTAATCCAAAGGTTGCAGGTTCGAATTTTGTAGGAAGATAACTTTTTCGCCATGCTTGTTTCAAGTAGTCGCCGTTTAAGTGTCTCTTCCCTTTAGGCTTCCGCCCTGGTAGCCTTTAGGCCAGACAGCACGCAAACGATTAAAATTAAAACTCTGGCCTGCAAACGTCAAAACACTACGATTGAATTATTATCAACAATCGCAATTATCAGTCTTCGTACTCCCAGAAAAAAATTCTCTCCGAGGCCCTGCGTACACCTCCCCAAAGTTTTTATTAGTAATTTTAAAATTCTCAATAAAAATCAAAATGGGCCCAAATTTCCGACGCTAGCATTATGGGTCGTGCTCTATGACGAGTACTGTAAAATAGAGACGTAAGTAAAAATAATAACAACAATTAACTCTTCTCATTACATGGTAGAATTGTCAGTTAACTCTTCACTCACAAACCTGGTCTAACAAACTGCACATAAATCCTTCAACTTGGTTCTCTAGATCTTGGTAGAAGTCAGAGAACTCCGCTTCAAGTTCGGAGTAATGGCGAATTTCTTTGATCAGTTTCAAACAGGAGTCCATTACGTCAGTCTGGTTTTCCTAAACCAAAAATGTAAAGATGGTTGGAGCTATAATAACCGAAACGTCTTTAAAATACACAGACGTTAAAAACAGTCTTGGCTATTCTTTTTTTAATACGATTTCGATTTGTTTGATATCACTTACCTCGCTCATAAGAGTAATGTAAGCAGGGCTGGCTTTTGCGGAGTACATCAGCGTTCGTTCATTCGCGGATTCAAGAGCATGCTGAATCCCTTCCCACCAATTAACGGATTCCTGTTATAGAAATGGAAGAAGATTGAAAACAATATCAAAGAAAAAACAATGAGCTGTAGTTTCACGTCGGTCAAAGTTGGCAGAGCTGCACAGAGCTTTTTTAGAATGTTTGCTTTTTGCAGCAGCTTTAGAAATGTTTAAATTGGCGGGCAGCACTAGGCAGCTAGAGACTCAAAGATCAATTACAATCTTACACAATTGTGAGTTATTTAAGACTTTAAGTTGAAACATAAATTTTGAGAGTTAATAATTTTACTAATCTTCGCCTTCGAGGCATTTCTATTTCTGTAAATGCATTATTGTTTTACTTTAATGCTTCAAAGTTTCTTTGCCACATTATTAAACCCACGGAGAAGATTAAAATAACGTAGCACTGGAACTTCCGCCTTGTTCTCCTGCAAATAATAGCAAATATTTTTGTTGCATTTTGGTAAAAACTAACTCCAAGCTGCAAAACAACGCAAACAGTCTAATTTGAGTTAAAAATAGACAAAAAGAACAGGCGGAAAAATGAAATTACCACAGAGGTGCAGTATGCTGCCATGAGATCAACACGTTTGACTTTATTTTCTTCCGCTTCTCGGCTCTCAAGAGCTAAGATCAAGTGTGTTGACTTTATTTTTATAAAGTAATTCCTTTCACTCAATAGTGCGAAAAAAATTTGTCATTTTAAAATTTACTTATTTTATGAACATGAAAACGGAATATTATTTTATCATAACTGGCTAGTTGGTCGAGCGGAACCCGTTCGTCTCAGGAGCGGGAGATCTGAGGTTCAAATCTCGGGCCGGTCAAATTAGACACAGTGTTGCCACCGCTGCGACATTTCTTCGAATGGAGCAGTGGTGCCCCGGCGCAATGACGCGGAGATGGCCCCGCAAACTCGTCACACGCTTCGTCGTAATACAGCGAGTATAATGAAAGATTTGATTTGATAAAAAATACTCCTTGACATACCTTCATTCTGTGTCCATAATTGTACAGAAGTTTCAATATTTCATAACTATTGTTGTGTGCGGCCAGCAGTAATGGCGTCATCCCGACTTTGAAATAGTAGTTGTAGGTTTTAATAGATAAATCCATGCATGGGTCGTGTCTGAGGATAGCTTCTACCCCCTCAACAAAGTTGATATCGATTGCATGAAAGAGATTATAGCGCAGTTTCACCTAAAAACAAGCAAATTTTGATATTCTGAGTAGGTCATCAAAAATTAACGCTTTCCAAGTAAAATTATCAACAAAGTCTTGAAAAACTGGCTAAAACAATTAGCCTAACTAAAACATTAACTCGGAGCAACCATTTTCACATGAAGCTAAACTGTAAAGAAGCAATATAAAATCAGCTGTTTACTAATGAGCGTGATGAACGTTACTTTTAAACATTTCTTTAGAGAAAAACTGCTCGAAAACTTTTTTAATAAATAAGACTTTACTTGAGGTAATATTTAAAGAGGTGCCCCAAACTTTGTTCCACAATTCCCCTTATCTGCAAAAATAGATATAATCCGTTTGACTAAGTACTATTGGCAACCCTACGTTTCGAACTTTTGTGAAATCAAAAAAGAATAACTTTGCAAAGTTTCTTGCAGATCATCGAACATCGCGTTCCTTATTACCTCAAGAGGTTCTTATATCACCTCTTTATTACCTCAAGTAGTTCTAATTTCTTCAATAAAGCGATTTCGAGCGGTATCTCTTTAAACAGTGCCACATAAAGCATATGTTATGTTTTGTTCGGTCAGTAAACCCTAACCGAAAATCTACTGGTCAAGTAGGCGCTTCTAGCAAGTATTCGATGGTTATTCAAAGATATCGGTTATTATGCGCAGACCTTAAAAGTTTAAAAGATGATTAAAACAATTACGCAAATTTCCTAAAGCGTGTTTCGTCTGTTGATTCGTCAGAAGAGCAATATATATTTGTTCATAATAAAAATTTCACATGGATAGAAAATACTTATTTTCGATATGAAAAATAATAAAATATTGATTAAACCGAAATTAGTCAATAGAAACAGTGAGTTATTTATATAACCATAACAAAGTTCCCAGTTATCACGCGTTTATGAAAAGTTTCAACATGTTTTCTAATATGACTTCGTTTCGATAACGTGTCTGATGGAAATTCCATTGTGAGAGGGAGGGGTTAGATTTATGTTTGACATTTTCTAAAATTAGTGAACTATATTATGCAGTGCACGATTTTTCGATGTATTTTACCAGAACTATAAACCTAAATACGTTGAACGGAGGAAGCAAAGTCAATAATAGCGCTTATGGATTACTAAAATACTATTTGCAAGTCAAATTAGGGTATATGCCGTAACTGTAATAGAATACCTACAGCTAGTGTCGAATTTCCGTTCAAAAAATCATTTATTAAAAAGTCGTTCATCAATTATCAAACGTTTCACGAATAATGAATAGCAACTTATTTAACTATATAGTGATTGCGAGTCCAAAAAGTTTGCGTCATAATTACTGTACTTTAGCACGCTACTGATTTTCTTAAGCTGTAATTACATTTTTTATTTGATTGTAGTCAAGACCTCACCAAACCAAATCAATGCAGATTGGTTTGTTTTTATTTTCATTAGATTTATTGTCAATTCAGGCGTTCAGCTTTTCAGAGTTAATGCTGCAATTTATGAACTTAAGACACGAAACGCCGTTAAATGACTGCATATCGACAAATGTACGATTTATCGTTTTTAACGTGCATATAATGTTACCAATAACTATAATAACTAGATTTATTTTTTTTATTGAAACACGTACTTAAAAGCAACCGATTGATTCCACCTGAGAAAAGAAAGAAGGTAAAACATAAAACAACTTTACCTTATGATTTAACAAAAGCTTAAGCATAGCCAAATCTTCATTATCAATCGCAATTCTCAAAGCATCGCGATCCTTTTCATTGACACAGTCTTTATTAAGGGCAATGGACTTATCCGTTTTGATGCAGTTGAAAAGAGCTTGGACATCTTCCCACTCTCCAGAAGCGACCGTCTCCAAGTAAAATGCATTCACACTTTTATGAGGCGATCTGTGTTTAAAAAGTTAGTGAAAATTCCTGGTTAAACATCACAAACAGTAAAAAAAAAAAAAAAACCGAAAACCAAATGAAATAAAATCAGCTGGCGGCTTCACTCAAAAATCCTCAAGCTTCTTCTCTATCTCCTCGCAGGCAACTTAGTGGCTTAAATGGTTATAATTGCGGTAAACAATAATTAAGTCTCCTATGTTTTTCTAATTACCTTTTAATTTTATGCAATTCATGGCGAATCTTCCAACCAGATTTGATAACGTTCGAATCACCTCTTGTTAAATGACGTTTCGACTTCAAACTTTTCTTTAGCGCCCATTCTTCCGCAGGCGAAAGCCGCGACCTTAGTGCTTTATTGATCTTTTCTATCATAAAAGGAAAGCTTTTAGAAAAGCACACTGTCGTAATGCAATATAGACCCGGATGCATCACTTTGGTGGACACAGCGTATGTTTCCGATCAAACTGAAATAATCGTCAGAAACCCTTTACTTTCATAAAGGTCCTTTAAATACCTTACTGTATTATGTGCATTTGCTATTCAGGGCCGTTGAGAGGAAAAATAAGGGGGGTAAAAGTCCCCAAGAACTGCAATTTTTTGGCTCCTGCCCAAATGAATAAGAACCCGGATGGTTTCGATGACGATTTGTTGTTTTTTTTTGTTTTGGTATTCACCTAAAATTCCTGAAAAACTACTGAAAAACCTCTATTTTCATTAAAACCCTCTACAAATTCCATATTGGTTTTCACCCACAAAAGCCGCGGGTAAAAATCTACTGTGAAATAAAGTTAATGGCATTTTGAAGCTTATGTCAAATCACTTTGCTATCATGCTTAGAATACACAGTATACTGTAGATCAGCTATTATAAGCTCAGCAGACCGCTGGTAACCGTGAAGGAGTGATAGGCATGGAACCGAAAATTATTACAGCATATAAATGGTCTGTTTGAACGGTCATAAGATACAGACAGGATGAAAAGACGTACAAAAAAGGGTTATCATCTTTATCGTTCAATTCATTCCCATTTTCAGCCCGTGTTGTTTTCATCAATGAAGGAGATTGAATCTACCCCAATCTCTTTTCTGATATCTTAGACTACCCCTTTGGCATATTGCTTGACAAGGCATTTTCTTCCACCTGAGACCCAATACAGCATAACATTTGACCGAATATTCCCATAAACATTAGAACACGAATCTACCTTTGAAAAACTGTATATTTCTCGGGCGAGCCAACCTTCCATCAGCTTCTTCGTTCTGCTCCGAGGTGGTTTTTATCTCTTCGTTTACCAGATTGTCATAGCTGCACCCCAGAGAGGAATCTTCGGTGTCAGACGTTAACATCGGTTTGGTTTCTTCGCTATAATGCTGCTTGCTGCCAAAAGGTAACGTCAAAGAAGCTGATCTTCGTATGCGAGTAGTTCCTGTTAAATAGTTATCTTGAATATAAACTAATTTTAATTTAACTAAAAAAATTAATGGCCCATGATTGCAAGCCATCATTACGATTACGTAGGTAGGTTAAATTTGGAAATTGAAGCTGTAGAAAACCGTTGGCAACACTGCATGTATTATATCGGAGCCTGAAGCCGGCCTTTCGGTTTTGGTTTTCCAAGATAAATGTAGCAGCTTCAGCCCATTTGATTAGGTGCTTGCTCCAACGTCAAGCTGTAGACTAGAAGAAGGCAGGTCACTTAAAAATTTAACCAAAATATGCAATTATACATGCTTTTAAAAGTATTTTGAACTTGACCAGGAAATAAGGGGGGCTGAAGGTGCGATCGGTAATTTAATTCTACCAAAGGGCTATCATATCTTAGCATTTAGTTCTTTCAAATGGTTCTACAAACGTGCGAAATGCCATGCAAATAATGGTGTTTAAAAAAAGCTATTTTTCCCGAAAAATGACTAAAATTGCTCAGAGGCTGGGGGCTTTGCAACTAGACTCCCGTCTGTGAACTGTAGACATATTTTAGCTTGAGGTGCAAGCTCCCTCTTTACCAAATTCTGGTTACGCGTTTGAAAGTAGGTACCGTACCAGACCCGGCGCCACAGGGGGCATACCAGGGCCGTGTCCACCCAAATGACTGCTTGTGCCCCCTCAAGCGAGGACTGTATCACTGTGCCCCGAAGAAATTAACAGGCTCGGGGCTACAGGAGTGCAAATCGAGGCCCAAATTGGTGTTTGCCACCGGTATTTTCGTAATTTTTGTGGACTGACTCTGGATTTTATGACATTTTTGGGATGAAGACCTTTTTTTTTGGAGATCACCTGTTTTGGGATGGAAAAACCACTTGAATTCCCGATTTCTGCCGGAAAATCCCTTACAATTTCAGTGAAGACCTTTTCTTTTTTGTGTGGAGATCACCTGTTTTCGGCCGGAAAAACCGCTTGACTTCCCGATTTCGGTCGGAAAATCCCTTTGCATCTTTGGTCTTCACCTTGTTCATTTGATCCAGACTGGGATAAGTTTCTCGTGCCCCCTGCCCCTCTCGAATTCACATAAATAAACTTCTCGTGCCCCCCCAAAATTTATTTCTACCCCCCCCCCCCCCCCCCCAGTGACGCTATCCTGGCGCCGGGCCAGTACCCTACTACCGTATTGGTTAAACTAATCGCACCGTACCCCAAGCAGATTTTTTTTTACCTGTCACAAGATTGTGGGTTGCTTTTCCTTCATGCCCACCTGATGGCTTTCTTACTACTATTTTAGTGTTACACATTTCCCCCAAAACTTCTACTGCTTGGTTTGCTGTGCCATTGCTGTCAGAAGACGTATAATTCTGTACGGTCAACGCCACATTGCTTTTTCTTTCATCGACGACTTCATAAACCGTTTCGTGTTCCGGACCTTTTCTAGGTTTGAGCTCCAAAACGTTATCTACTTCACCCATAGATTGCAATTGCAATATAAACACAACGCTAACTGTAGTCTAAAAATTGAAATTACATTTTATTCATCAAGTTGGCTTGGTAAGGAGACAGTCAAGGGACCTTTCGGTCTAGTGTCAAGCTACCACCTGCCCACCAGTTTACCACAAACGGTGGAGGCTTTACACTGTTTCTTTGATTGCTGAACGTCATGCAGGGAAGCTGTGAATACCAATTTTTATAGTCTTTGGTTTGACCAAACCGAGAAACGAGCCAGTGTCTATCGTTTCAGGGGTAGACGATGTATCCATTTTAAAACTGATCAGTTCAAGTAAAAAGTACGATCAAAACAATTTTTGTGCCGCATAGGAACGGTTTTGTTTTTCTTCTCGTTTAGTGCGGTGCATTTTGATGAACGCTCTGTAGTCTCTTTACAGTCAATAAAAAGTGCTTGCGCTGCACACTTCCCATGTCGCTAAATTTCGCCGTCCAAGTGCTCTACAGATTTGTGGTTACGGTGATTTAAGGTATTAGAATGATCTTCTTTACAGCATTTTTCGGCGAAATGGGGCTCTAGTGCCAGGCTGTAGCCAAAAAGGGCCGAGCGGTACTCACTACTCGACTTCTCCCACAAAAATAAACTTTGCTCAGCGTTACAGACTGATGTCATGTAACTACCAAAACACAATTGTTTGCAGCTTCTGCAATATCTATTAATTTTGTAGCTACTTATGTACTTAACTAAACTGCAATAAGTTAGATTTTGTACATGCTGAACTAGTTGAAACGTATGAAAAAACGTGATTTGCTACCTGAACAGACACAGTCAAAATGCCATCAAAACCACAACAAATCGCATAGGCTGCGTTTATACCATTATCAGTCAGTCGAGCGTGATTGCTAGAAAACTTGCAAATCAGCACGCTAGAACGAACGAATGGTTTATTTTGTCATTAAAAAGCAAACACACACTAAAACATAACACAAAAAACTAAAATTGAGTCTAAATTATTAATGACGGGGAGGTTGCAAAAACACCTTGCCGTCATCTAGTCAAGCAACCACCCAAGAGACGTACTAAAGAGCATTCCTCTGCTTGTCAACCGAAAGCAGATTAACCTATTCGGTGGGCATTTATCATTGGAAAATTTATCTTTTACGGCCATTTATCTTTCAAAAACAACTTTTTTTTTTTAAATCTACATACAAGCTTCACGATCATGATGCACACTAAACTCGTCATGACAAAATTACTTAGAAAAGTTTATCTTGAAGTTCAACTTGCAAGCCGTCATCTCAAAGACCAAATTCGTTTTTCCAATCATTATGTATAACAATCCGAAGAAATGTGGGCAAAAAAGGACTTATATTTTTCTGAAACTTGGTTATATAATAGGCTTAATATAAAGTACTGGAAAGTGACGTTATCTTAACATTTTTTTACTTGTCTTCATTGTAAAAGTCTGCTCAACGCCGCACCCTTCACATAACGCTTAAAAAATAACGAAAAAATTCTGAACATTTGATTAAACGTATAGGCTGCCTTCTTCAAGAGTATCATTTTAACTTATGAGTTGCTCTTGTACATACGCTAATAATAAACAACAGCTATGCAAACTAAATATCACTGGCCTGCCGGTGTAAGAGCCAACATGTTAAAAAAAATTCTTGAAACTTTTTGCTTTGGAACACACCTATTATTTTACGCTTCGATTGATTTGTCGTCCGTAAATAATAATTAACTTACGGTTGTTCAAGAATTCAAAAAATATGAGGTAATTCCGGATACGCTTTTACTCTTAGCTTTCCTTTCTCATTAAAATTTGCTGTCGGCATAGCGCTTTCATATTTCGAGCTATGAGAATTTCCGGATATGACGTAAAGGCGAACTCACAAAACTTTGTCAAAATTTACGAATCCCTTTTGTTGTCAATGAAAGCTTAAATTATTATCAGTACGTCAATGCACGCACTCATACAGAGTACATACCTGCAGTCAAGGATGGCAGTACCATACAGTACGTTCAAAATTTGAACAAGACTTAACTTACTTCAAAAATTTACCGCACAAATTTTGCATACGTACCGTACCTACGTACGTTTCAAGTGATGGTAGGCTACGCTTTACACGTACCGAACTTGAAAGGTACGGTAGTAGGTCAAAAAATTGCTAAAGTTTTACCAGTTTTCGTTTTCCTCACTTCAAAAGAGGTTTAATTGCATGTTATATATTCTAAAATAGGATTCATGAACATCAGTTTGCCAAGTTTGGAGCTGTTCAACTCATATGACGCCTCCAACCATGGTACGGTACGTTAGTACGTACATTTAAACTGCGTACCGTACCCGTACGTTCATAAAATGCGCATACCGTATTTTTTTAGCAAAAATTGAGGCGTACCGTACTGCCACGCTTGCCTGCAGTAGTACCGCCTGTAGTTTTTTTTTTTTATAACGATGTTATATGGCCTGAGTAAAGCAGTTCTGAACCCTTGAACTAACTGAAGAATTCATGGTGCAGACTACAGACCGCGCAGAAATAAGAACCTTATAACCCCCAGTTGGTCGAGTGGCAATGTAACGCGTTCGTTTCTAGCGCGGCAGGTCTGAGGTTCAAATCTCGGGCCGGTCAAATCGGACACAGTGTTGCCTATGACTCGCTACTGCTGCGACGTTTCTTCTTTCAAAGCGGTGTTGCCACGACGCAATAACGCGAAGATGGGCCCAGCAGACTTGTTACACGCTTCGGGGTAATTGAGAGAGTATAATAAGGATATGATTTTTAATCAGTGTAGCATTTGCTCATACTAACCCCAATATGACAGGCGTAAAATTTGGTAAAATAAACATAAGATGGGCTCACGGTTTTACGCCAAGTATTGGCCTTGTATTTGTGCCTTTTGAGACCACTTCATCGTTTGTTTTCGAAAAAAAGATGCAGTTAAAAAAAAACGAAAAGCCTGAGTCGAAAAATAATGCCAAAAAATGGAATTGCAAAAGTCTAAAAAGCACAAGCGACCTAACCAGAGGGCTAAAGAGGCTTCAGCCTTCCTTCGTCAAGTCACCTAGAAAATTAAACCCAAACAAAATCAAGCGTTTAACGTGTTTAGGACTTCACTTCTAAGTAAGGAGGGGGGGGCCCGAGAAATTTAATTTTTGCAAATAACTTTTGATTTTAGCAATTTTTTAAATGGCTCTAAAAACGTGCGAAATGGGATCCAAATGGCGTTAAAAGGACTATTGTTTTTAAACATCACTAAGCGGGCTCTGCCCCCAGTCTGTGATACGCTTAGTTGCACTAGTTTGCACAGCGCGTCACTTAAAGACATTTTTCGAACAGAAATATTTTTGATGTGGTTTCTTCGCAAATTTAGTTTTTTAGCAAGTTTCCTAACAAATCTTCTTCATACCCTTCCTTTAAGCAAAATCCTGTGTGCGCACCTGCATCTAGCCCCCACGTTATTGTATTACCGGAAATAATTTTCAGGATTATCGATAAAACTAATTCCAAAAGAATTTCTTTTTCTAACTTCACTGTTTCTCACCGTACGAAAAAAGCTCTTCACGTCTCACCAAAGACCATCCTCAAGAGTCGTTGCCACAGACTTTCGATCAGTTCTATAGGAGATCGCATTTAACACCTTTGCCCAAACTTCCATACCATAGTGCAAATCAAGGCACTGAAACATGCCAGCAGTGACATCACACAAGAACACTTTCAACACAAGCTCAATTAACTAAAAACTAAAATCGGCACAGTTTTCTAAAAATGTATTGAAACGGTGTCAATAAAAAGTGCATAATATTTAGATAGCAACAACAAACTACAGCATAGTACAAAATAGCAGAGGTGGAATCGAGGACACAAGGCTCGAAGCCAAGGACACAAAAAATCCGAGGCCAAGGACAGCCCTTTCGAGGACAGACCCTCTCAAGGCCAAGGACACAGACGCAAGTGCTCCGCCCAAAAAAGGTCTTCAAAAAGATTAGATTTTTCCGGCGATCTCCATTTCAGGAAAACAAAAAAGGCCTTTGCAAATTTTCCGCGAGGTTTCTGGCGGTTTCCAACAAAATTTCAACGGTTAAAAAAATACTGCTGTCCTCGAGCCGAGGACCGGGCAATTTTCGTGGAATTGAAGCTTTCAGGCCAAGACCTTCAAAATGTGTCCTCGAGGACTCCACCTCTGCAAAATAGTTGATGTTGGATGACATTGATCAAAAAGTTCCGTTAGAATAAGAATGATAAATAAACCGAAAAATATTTCACGTAATCTGCAGCGTTAATTTTCTTTGTTAAATCTTTTATAAATGCTCTGAAATATAACACGACTACAATTTTCAATTTTAAAACAATGCGATCATGTTTGGACGGACTGTTGAAAGTAAAACAATCCAATATCTATCCATCCAAGTTTCAAAATGAAAGGGAATCACATAAGGTGCAGAGTTAGCAAACGTTGTAAATTCATACCTTCAAGTAACACTTAACCTTATAAAAGTACAAGAAAATTAAAGAACCGGATAGTCCGTTGCGTTGTAAAGCGTTCCGGAACAAAAGCTTTGAGGTTCAAATCGCGAGTCGTTCAAAGCGGGCAATATGTTGCGAACACTACAACAATTCTTTGCAAGAGCTGTGTTGCCCTTCGGTACAACGACGCGGAAACGGCCCAGACAACTCGTTACACGCTTCGGCGTTGTACAGTGAGTATAATGAAGATTTGGTTAAGTCAATATTCTTCTAATTGTTGATACTATTCAGCCATAAAATAGAACACAATTTTACAACAACTACATCAAAATAAGCATAAAAAGCAATTGTGCGTGATAACTGAATGTAAAGAAACCACCCACACAATTGTCGCAGCATAGCGCGTTTTTATCGTTGCGTCATACAAATTGTCTGCAGCAAAAGTTTCTACAAGCCTGTATGAAGTTACTGATATGCTGGCAATATCCTCCAACGAGTATCAAAAGCTGTAATTAGGCTTGCGCTTTGGCACTGAATAATTCACTAAAGCCAGAAAAGCAGATGTTCAAAAAAATTTTGGTGTTGAATGTTTGGTGTCGAGTAAATGCACCCTAAAGTTCCGCCGACACCATTTCGCAACTATTCAGCTCAAAAAATGGGTTTCAACGATTGGTATACTTCAATACCGATCAAGTGGCCTGAACCAATTTATTCTTCTTCATCATTTCATTCGGAAACTTTTTGCGCAGTTCTTCCTTCGAAAATGAGTCAGCCTAAAAGGAGTTTGGATTGAAGTCAATTGCAGTTCGTATGCTTCAACATAAAGCTTAAATAGCGTTTTCGCATTTGTATTATTCATTTATTTGCGCAAAAAAAGAAGTAAAGCATACAGTAAATCATAGCACAAATAGAAGCCGCAAAAACGCATGAAGTTATCGCTCACCAAAATCAGTAGTAAATTGAATAAAACCCTTTAAATTTAGTTGAGTGTGGCTGCAACACCTGTCTGCTTATTGGTGAGTCATGCCAGAAAAGTGTCAAATTACGAAAAGAATCACGCCAGTCAAAGAGTTTGCATGTGGGCGATGTTTATTGTAACATATTAGCTGTTGAATTTGTACAATTCTTTTCGTAATTTGTCCCGTATTGGCATGAGTAAGAAATAAGTACCGGAGGGCAAGCCAATTAAGAACCAGGCTTGAAAACTGGACATGCAAAAACGATAAAACTGCTTCATCAAAAAAATCAGGAATTTAAATCGAATAAAAACCTGTTACCTACTAAATCTATTCTCTGCACAACAGTATAAACCCAATACCAAGAAATACACTTACCTCTCTTATAGGTTCGGGGATTCGATATTTCGGCGAGCATGCTAAAACTATCTGCACTGCTGTATCCAAGTCGCAATTATGTCCGACAGAAACGAAGACAGGATTTTTTGCTTCTGTCCCCGTCAAAACCGCCTAAAATTTAGAGTTGAAAATCAGCTATTTAGTTATTCAGATAAAATAAATTCGGCTCCATCAACTTAGATAGTTTATCACAAAATAGCTGCCTGTGGCCCCTTCATCATCATCATCATTTAGCTCCAGGAATGTGCTTCTTTCTATTTCTTTAGCCCAGCAAAGGTTCCCCGCAAACAGGGGTCAGCCGGTTTTTGCAACCTAGTCGCCATCTTTCACGATCTTGAGCATCCAACCTTTGCAAACCTCTAGCAGTCATGTCACATTCTAGTACTTCTTTCCACCTCTTTTTCGATCTTTCTTTTTTTGTCCCTTCAACTTCTAAGAGTAGTGCCTTTACTGGACCCCTTTCTTCATCCATTCTCTCCACATGTCCCAACCATCGCAACCTTTTCTCTCTCAGAAACTCTTCCAATCTCACTACACCCGTCATTTCACGAATCTTCTCATTGTTTATTTTATCTTTCAAGGTTTTCCCACATATTATTTGCAACATTCTCATTTCTGTGGTCTTCAGCCTCCTTTCTTCTTCCATTTTCAATACCCAACATTCAGCACCATAAGTTAAAGCATTTCTCACATAGCTTTTGTATAAGGTGCCTCTAACCTTCAATGATATGCTTCTTCCACATATAACATTCGAAATCTCTTTAAATTTTTTCCATGCCGATCTAATTCTTGATGTTACAGCCTCCTGAGCACCTCCTTCCGCACTGATTACATCACCAAGGTAAGAAAACCTGTCCACCACTTCTACATTGTCTCCATCCAAACTTATCATATTATCTTCATCTTCAAATACCACACCAGGAATGCATTTTTTGCAAGTAAAATCTTTCTTTCTGGTTAAACTTCTATGAACTCCAGAACAACTCTTATGTACCCAGTGTTGACATTTTGTTCACTGCACGGAGTTCCTTCCCACTCCTTTGCCACATACAGAGCACGGATACTTTCGCATTTGCATTCGTACAAAATTTCTTCTTGTATAGAAAGCCTTTGTCTTGTTTACATCTATTTTCATTCCTTTCTCTTGTAATGCTTTCTTCCATCGAGTGTATCGAGATTCTACCTCTTCTCAGTTATCACCGACTAACACAATATCATCCGCATACAGCATTTCCTTTACAACTCCTTCTCTGATGTTTTTAGTAACTTCATCCATAACCAACGCAAACAGATGAGGACTTAGTATCGATCCTTGATGGACTCCAACTTTTACATCAAATGACTCCGATCTCGTGTATTCCACCTTGACAGATGTTTCAATATTTGTATACAATGTGGCCCCTTGAAGTAGCAAAAACACAAATTACATATTACTCGACAAGTTTAGTCCATTTTGTAACAGAATTTATCGCTAATAAAATTTAGTTTGCTACATGCACGATCATGCAACGCTTATTAAACGGTTTAACGAATGAGCGCAATGAAACATTACATGAAAAAAGTCGAAAAGATTCCAATTTAAAACCATATTTCTATAAACACTAATATGTGTCAAAACCATCTGCACAAAAATGCTTAGTAGAGTATCCGCATAAATATTGAATCTAGTAGCTACTGCATACATAAGCAAAACTACAAATCTTCACAAAAATTTATCTCCTAAATTGAATAAAATTGCTCGACCAAGCAACATACCTTTCCCAAAACTTCGTTAGAATTCGTCACAATTACGAAAGTGTCTCCTTGATTCTTTAATTTAGCTACCTATAAATGAAATGAAATGGACTAATATTATGAGTGCAAAACCACTGTAATCGTAACGATTTAGTCCGTACGGGGCAAACTAGAAAACGTTTAACAAAATAAATGATCATGGTGCAGGCAATGATAAAATTGCCCTGAGAGATTGGCATTGCCTCCCTTTTGAAAGAACAACTCTCTGGGGTAATACAATATTTAATCAAGATAATACAATTACACAAGCAATTTCAATTAGAAACTTGTACATGTGATGTTTCCTAACTGTAGGAAAGCAAAATGAATTTACTTTTTCAGCATGTTTTTCATCACGAAGTATTTCCATGTCAGGAATAACAACAAGGTTTTTTGCAACCCCAATGGTGGGAATATTATACTCCACACCCAAGTGAGAAGCAGATCCACATTTCCGAACATGTAAAATTCCATTTCCATCAACCAGGATAATCTAAATTGCAAAAATAATTAGACATAAAAAAATTGTGATAACCTTTTAGTCTAAATGACAGACTTATTTGTTGACATTTCTGTAAAAAAATTCATAAAAAAAAAATAGAGCATCTCTAAAACATAAAATAAGCAGCCATTATTTTTTTAAAGAATCCACAATCTTATTAATAATTTAGAAAAAAACTTTTTTTCAAGGGTTTGAAGGTTCGGATGGGCTGCCAGGATGGGATATGTATGAATTCAGATGCTGATGAAACACTAGCCTAATGGGAAAGCAGACAGGAGAGGAAGTGCTACCTCACAGTTGCAAAAAAAGGTTATGTTCCAAATCTGCTATGTAACTTCTGAATTAAGCAAAAAACTTGAATACTTTCAGAGTGTACAAATGCCAAAAATGGAGAATTTAATCGATCTCTTACAGTAAGAAAACCAGTCAAATGCTCTCAGCAATAGCATTAGAGCAGCTTCATTAAACTTGATGTAATATGTATATTCATAATACCTAAGTCATTTAATACCAACAACGGTGACAAGCACAGTAACAACATGAACAAAACTAAAATTTCTGAACATTCTCAAATTTAATTCCAATTTTCTGCAAAATATTTCAGCTGAAATTTTTAAATAAATGTCACACCAACCAAACAGCAACCATAACTATACAATTTGGCAGGAAAACCAGAAGTGCAATTATTTGTATTTCCGATTAAAAACAAGAAATTTATCCTTAACAGTAGGGGATGTTTGTCCACATACTTGGGGCATACATTCTGGACTCTCATGATTGAGCTCATCCAGCATACTTTTGTAGAATTCAACCTCTCGAAAGCCCAAAAAGCTTGAAACATAAGGTTGTTGCATGTCAACAACCTTAAACCGTCTGCAAATCACCTAGAAACATGCACTGAAATGAAAGATTTTACTCATATTTAAAAAAATTAATGGCATTTACACTTGCATACTAATATAATACAAATGAAAAGCTTGGAAAACAGTTGGAGCATGTTCTTTGCACGCAGACATTTTGTAATAAAACCTAACCCTAACCTAAACACTAACCCAGACCTATAACTGTAATAATCAAAATAAAAATTCTTGAAATTAAGTACGATCACTGGAATCTTTGTTTACTTAACTGCGTATGTTCCATGCGCCAGATCACTTCGTAAAAACTAACATAACACAATTTAAAATCGTTCAAAATTTAAAAAATGGCAAAGATAACAAAATTTTCTTTATGGTAATGTCAGGAAAGAAGCACAGTATAAGACATGCACTTTTGATTTAAAATACAAGTCAATCTGGAACAATCCACTTCAGACCTAAAATAAATGCGAGCTTTTCTCTGTCTTGCGGTCAACCCGTCTCTGCTCTTACAAATTGCAATTAGGCAAAGTATATTTGACCCCCTAGCCAATTCAACACAAAACCATTTTGCACTATTGGAGCTCATTAGCTGCAAGCAACAGCTTTGATAACCAGAAGGCTCTAGTCAGAAGTACAGTGAGTTATACCCCGGGTCCGTTAAAAGTTTCAAAATTTATGGGACTTCAAACCTAAGGGATTAAAAAATATTACCAACTTCTTGATCTAGATTTTTAATCGTTGGAATAGGAAAATTCATAACAACTAAAGCAACACAAGCCAACGTGTTGCTGTTTGGAACAAAAGAAATGTCAAGACCACCAACTCTTATCAAATTATCCAAATGGAATCCAACATTTTTCTTCACCACAGCTGAAGCTAACTGACATTGAATTCTGAAAAGTATACGTAGAATAAATCTGAAATACCGGTAGGCCTTGTTCATAAGCTGGTACGTAAAGTACACCAATGCAAAACAAATTCTTTAAAAAAAACAAAAAACAATCAAACAAAGTCTGAAGTGTATGGTTATTGGTACAGTATGCAGGTATGTACTAATTACTGATTTTAGACTTAGTAGTGTAATGCAGGTATCTGATATTCAAGTAAGCTATGCAACATAGGCTACAGACAATGCAAAGGTATTCAGGTATTAGTACAGTATAGGCCTAAGACAAAGATGAAACATTATAATGCTATCACCAGCAAATAGCTTAGCAGGTAGCAGTAGGGTAAACTTACAGTAACTTTTACAATTATCCTATGGTATGCTAAGTGGTATTCACAAACTGAATTATAAAATATAAAGACCAGAAGACTCACTGCTCCCATTTATTACAAACATCTTGTTCAACAGATACTTCCAATTCCAAGTCATTGATTCTGGATATCATTTTTCAATTTTTTGTAGAATATTGAATAAGTTAGAACAGGAGCCCACCACTATGTAGGCTATTCAGTATTGAAATGTATTACAGACCTAGATTTATACGTAGGCTACCTGATAAAGAAACACAAACAGGGAAGTTAATGTTTGTGTCAACACAGCAGGCAACATTTTCCTGTTTTATCTTTATGTGAACTGAAAAAGTGTCTTCAATTCAAATTGATTTACACTAGTCGGTATGTAATTATTAATGTCAAGTGATCTCTAATCTTGCTCACTGCTCTTTTGATAATCTGTTCCGTCAGCTCAGAATTAATTAGATTATCAATGTGAAGTAATCTCTAATTTTTCTAACTGCTTTTTTTTTGATAATATGTTCTGTCTCACTCAGCTCAGAATCAGATTACGGTACCTACATTGTACATACGCTAGGCCGAACAGCATAATCTTTACAATTACCTACATAGGCTAGGCCTAACATGATAACCTTTACAATTACCTACATAGGCCAGGCATACCAGCATAACCAGATTGCAACTTCGAACTTGGATTTGCTTTACCTGTTTACTCTAGTCCAGAGTCCACTAATATTAGTTAGGCCTATTCTTCAGCGAAAATCAAAAATACTTGGCTTACAACGACTACTAAAATCGGTCTAACTCTAAGAAGCAAAAATAACCCAAACCCGATTAAGCAAAACTAGGCAGCCGTGGATCTGAACTTGCACAACGAATTTAACGGCAGTCTGTTCTGCTTCTGTTGTCATAGCATGTACACCCGATTAGTTTTGGATCAAGGCTTCTTAATGCAAAAAAGTACGTTAATCCTTCGGCTTTCAAATGCAGAAAACGTGTACACGTTCGTACCTTAAGGTACACTGGATTAGCATTTAATGCAGAGAAAGTAAAAATCACGAGAAAAAAGAGAAAGCTCGTTTCTGATTGGCCGCTGTGATTGCTCAAGCGTGTCACTTGTTTCCAACTTTTGCAGAAAGTTCATATTGATTTAGATTACCGTGATGAATAGGTCAGGAAGAGCTGAGGGTTGGGGTTCGATTCCTCGATAGCGACGCACTGTCGTTTGGATAATTCAGGATTAGTTACTGGTATTGATCTATAGTGCTAGTAGGCTCGAGTTTATCATTGTTTGTCAGAAATCTGTTTAGTTATGGAGGCTAGGGGTAGGTTACTGAAGGGGGGTTACAGGTTCAAGGGATACCGGTGCTAATACCGGTAGTAGGCTATGCATAGATCTGAGGTTGGAGCACTCATTAGGTTTAGGGGTAGATTTTGGGGGAATAGCTTTGGGTTGGACTTTGAGAAATAGCTTAGATTGGAGAGAGAGCGTGCACGCTCAGTCATACACTGGTGGCAACTGGCAGAGCTTCCAGAAAAAAGCGGAGGCTTATACCGGTACTTAACGACACCCAAAAAATTATTTGCTCCGAGAATTGAAACCCGTACCACATCCATTTTTTTGTCTGTCCATTTTTCTGCAAATTCTATGATGTTAATTGACTGATTAAATGCTGTATTTTTACCCTTGACAAACATTAAAAGGGCTAAAGCTTCCAGGGCTGTGCCCCAAACCGTGCAGAGTAAGCTTACAGCACTTCCCAGACATCTAGTTGATGCAACTGTCATCATTCCGTTGCTTTCAAATGGAGATGTATATACATTCGTAATATTGGTATTAATAGTGATTAATCTTGACAACAACTTAGGAGTAGGTAGCCTACAGTAATATTTGGGGGGTCTACATCTACTGGCCCAGCCAGAAATTAAAAAAGGAGGTGACAAAATTTTTTTACGATTGTGATTGTGCAGTAGCATTGTGCTCCTGATTACCTTCAACTGGTATATACTTCTAACTTGCCCTGCATAAGCCATCTGCTGCTTACAGCTTATGATTTTTGTGGCAACTACGATGTGCTTTTGTTGAAAAAAACAACAGCAGTCAATTGGGACTACAACATAGGTGGGCAAGTTAATGCAAAACGTTAGCTTCGTTAACCACTAGTTCGTTAACAAACTTCACACCTTCGTTAACGTTAATTCGTTATTTTCAGCTTTAATTAACAGAAGTTAATAAAGTCCGTTAATCCGTTAACATTTTGCATGTAATTTACATTTCGTTTTATTCACTCGCTTCTAGAACACGTATTGACGCTGTTGAGCTGATTGTAAGGAAATGTTTATTGCTATGGAGGTCTTTTTGTGTTTTGAAAATTACATTTTACTGTTTAATCTAATTTCAAGATAAAAACAAGTTCAAATTCACAACGAAGCTGCAAGATATTAACGATAAAAACCTTGACGGAAGTCAACAGAACTTAATGGAAGTTAATTTAGTCCGTTAACTTGAAAAAACTTTTCAACGGATTACCGAGTTAATAAAAAAGTTAGCTTCGTTATTAACGGATTACCGATTAACGAACTTGTGCCCACCTATGAACTACAACAAATCTGGATCAATTTTTTCACATGCTTTAGTTACTGTTTGGAATGATTTGCCTCTTGATGTTTGGAAAAGTAGCAGCATTTCATTGTTCAAGAATAGATTGAAAATACACTTTTTCAATATGGCCATTGTCGATGTGCCTAATATTGTTTAGTATGCTTTAACACTGTATATTATAACACAATCTTAATAATCTTTTAACAAGTCCTATTTTTCAGTTTGTAATCTGCTATTTTTCTGCTTTTTCACCTGCTTTAGCAGCAAGTGCCCCTTAGTCAAATGTTAGCTTCTTGCTGTCTCATCTCAACAGATTGACAAATTGATTTTTATTATTATTAGTATTATTTACATGCATTTCCAAAATTTGTAAATTATGCAGATTGTGAAGTCATGAAATGCAAGCTCTAGGTATAGCTGGCAGCAATCCAAATCTTGTTCATGCAGCAGACTCCTGAAAACAAAAAAACAATAATAGCAAGAGAATGCAAAAATTGTGGCTTCACGATACAGTAGCAAATGCAAAAATCGCATGTGCAAGCAATCGATGCAAGAATCATAGATTATATACTGTTACTGTATAGTAGGCTGACATAGTACAAGGTTTATAACAAATGAAGCAGACAATTTGCGAAACAAAACACAAAAAACAACACGCCTCCGACCAAAAATTACTAGCTGCGTTATTTATGTTGCCACCATGTACTGTTTGGATTTTTAAACAGACAAAGAAATTGCATTGTATGGTAGCTTGTCAATACTAAGTCGAGATCCTATTATTATCAATGAATCAGGGGGCTGATGGCGCACAAAGTCAGGAAGTAGTTGGGGGCTCTCAACATATTTTACTAAAGTAAAAGATGGCAAAGCTGATTTGTATGAATTTGCAAGTCGAGTAAACTTTGTCAGCATAATTTTGTGGCGTGATTTTTATGACGACCGTAATGCATGATCTGGGTTTAACTGGCAGTCCCACACCCTGGTCACGTTGCTGCATTCTAGGTTAAAGATGCGTTATGATGACTAATATCTCTGCTTGGTGGTTCCAAACAACAGCAAATTTAGTGGACAAGTATTTGTAGATATAGGTCCAGTTAAACATTGGAACACTGGAAACTCTTGTTTGCTTGAGGTGCAAATTCCTCCAAACACAAAGTAGTTAATGCTATGAAAACTGTGTGGATCATATAATAGTCAGCATCCGATGCAGTCTGGTAGCAGGAGATCAAATATGCACTTACAGCAACAGACAACAACAATCATAGACCAGAGTCTAATGCCAAATTAATGCAAGTCTTAGCGGAGTTCTCTGGCACTAGATGATCTTCACAATTTTTTACCAAAATAATGGCCTTTAATCAACATGTTTGCATTAAATTGTAAAATTATTTTGTTTTGTTTTTGTTTTCGAAATATCTGAAGTTATGTCAAAGTAGCACCACCAACCATGAATAGGAAAGTTTTCCAAAACTTGCATTAACATAAAGATTAGCAAATTGAGCATTAAGTAAAAATTATATACACCACATAAATGCTTAAGACACCTTGAAACATGTTATGAAAACCTGTTGCTATTACCACGTGTAATGCAGTAGTAGTGGTAAAAATTTGCACACTTTCAAAACAAAATGAAATTAATTGCCCCTAATGCCCCCCCTTAGTATGGCCCCGTACAAATTGATGACTTGAAAAGTTCATAGCTGTTGATACAAAATACGAATCTGGGCATTAACCAAGCAAGATTGTGTCAGCAATCAATTTTTTCTTATGTACGTCTCACTCAACATCGAGCAACAAATGCAAACCAAAAACGACATCCTTGAAAGACATTATTGTTCCAAGAAAGTGTGTCACAAACTACAATAACTTATCTATCATTTAATCTGTTAATGATCAAACATATTCATGAAATGTCAACACTGATAATGATTGCTAGCATTCCTCCCCTTTGGATTTGTTGGTGTTCAGAGGTTGGTGCTTTTTTTTTTGTATTATTTATATTTTAAATAATTATTGTGAAATTGTGTGGCACTTTCAAAAGGGAGGACTGGTTCCCTAATCCCCTCCCCTAGCTGTGTCGATGTCTGTATCAATCTTTGCACTCCCTGAAAAGTTCTTTTCTTCCCAGCCCTGATCACAATGACATAGGGTATATACTAGGGAAGGGTTACTTTAGTCATTTAAGCTTGTGCTTTCAGTATTTGTAAACGTCCATGTCAATAGGCTATGAATGAATATGAATACTTGCTTAATAATATCATAAGATTAGTGAGGGTTACCAAGTAATCAACTTTTGACCCAATTAGTCAGTTATTAAATTTTTTCTGAGTATAATAATAAACCATTTTAATAGCTTAGATAAAAATGAGTTGATGGACAGAAAGACAATCTGCTGCTGAAACAGTAGACCATGGTTTGATTCTTGGTTTGGTAAAGTTAAAGACTGCAGTTTAGAAATTGATACCAAAGCTTCCCTGCTTAATGTTCTTTGGTTTAGCATTAAATTATACTTCCATCGACATCATGTGTTGTAGCGGGCGGGCAAGTGGCAGATCGAAGCTTTGGCTGTGTTGCCAAGAAGGTGAGGGCATCGTTTTACACTGACCCTGATCCGGTAATCTTGGTTCAGCTCACACCCCGCTCATGCTGTTGCATCCTTGGATAAGATGCTGTACAGTATAATGGTTATCTCTGCTTGGTGGCTTTGAACAAGCAGCAAATTCAGTGGACAAGAAGTTAAAAATTTCTCAGAAACATTAGATCACTGTCGATTGTCGAAACTCTTATGCAAATACGGATTCCTCCACACCTAAAGTACTTACTGCAATGAAAAATAAACAGCCAATGAAGTCTATTTCCTCATGGATGGTAGTGGTTTTGAGTTTATTGCAATTCAAAAGTATTTTGGAATTTTTTAATTCTGAAACACCGCATAAAGGTAATTGTGTCTGTTTATTATTAACCTTGAGTGTTTATCTGATGCAAACATTCAGTTTAAAAAAATATCATGAAGTAATACGTAAGGTATTCATACATTATCAGTGTTGGACAAAATCGGGAATTGACCATTTAGACAATGTTTGGCATAAACATTTTCGACATTTTTGCTAGGCGAATGCATTGATATACAACAGTTTTGGGAAACCTAAAGCAACATTTGCGTAACACAAAACGTCACAAGCAGTGGTGTAAAAAGTACTTGAAATTTGTAAGGAAATAAAGTGCAAAGTATTAACCAATAAAAATACTTGAGTAAAAGTAAAAAACATAGTAAATTTAGAAGTACTCAACAGTAAGTACTTCTAAAAGTATTCAAGCAAAATAAACAAACTTTTCAATCAAGATCATGGCAATTGGTCAACTATCTTTAGTTCTTTTGTTTGTTAGTTTTACCTAGATTAAACTAAAGTTAGCTTTACCGTTACTGCTGTTCTACAATATTTGATTATACTTTATACCGTTATGAAATTTAGTTCTTGAAAATTGTCAAGCCTAATTGTTGTTAGAAATTTTTGTAATAAGTCTACTTTTTTCTATAGTTAAATTGAAATGATATGTGAAATACGTTTTGTCACTTTGGACTTGGAAGTAGAGGAGTTGCAGACTCGGCGACCGGCAAGCTACGCTTGCCACATGGTCTTTCGCGACTCCTCTATGAACTAAATGTAGAAATCGGTTTGTAATTTCCTACAGTTTTCTTTTTTGTTTTATCTATTTCCGTAAATTCTGATTTGTGTTTTAGTTCAAAATAAAATAAACTCTCTCTCTTTACATCACTGCCACAAAGCACTTGGTCCTCTAATACCTCACTATCTCAAAAAGTCATGAATTAATACTTGTCGCAAGTTTTTTGTTACTCTGTTCAAGACAATTAATTAAAAAAAACAACAACAACAGCTAAACTTCAAGATTTGAAAATTATGCCATGCAGAATTTATATGGAATCGGAATCGTTTAATAGAGTCTTTGCTCAAATCCTCATTCAATGTCATTGTTTACATCACATGCTAAAAAGCACTTATCTACTGTATCTACAAGATGGGCCAAAAGTCACAAACCATAGCCGATTGAATATCTTTGGTGATAAACTTTTTGATTTAGTTAATCAAAATTATTTTGAATTAATAAATATTGTGTAGTATACAAAGCTTTACATGCTAGCTACTGGCATGAAAGTATGCAAATCTTTCTGAAAATTAAGTGATATATCTTTTCTGATCTACTGCTATTTCCATGTTGTCTTATTGATGGTATGTTTTGATTGCCAAATTTTTCCCAGCATCTTCAAATGGTTTTATTTTTGAATCCAGTTAAGTGATAAAATCTTAAACAAATTTATCCTCATTGTGGTTAAAGGTTACGACATGCGAGATAGCTGTCAGTTAAGAGTTACTATGCTCTTTATCAAAACTTGAAAAATGTCTAGATTGGCTATTAGCTGAAGTTATAAAAAAGAAGCTTTCACTTAACATTGGCTGTTTTTAACATTCACTTAACGTTCACTTAACTTTCTCTTAACATTCACTTAACATTTGCATTCATGGTAACTACTCAGTTTTCATCTCTCAGTGCTTACTTGTTGATTTTTGTGCTGTGTGTGCATTAAGTGATTTGAAGTATGAAGTGCTAAATGTTTTGGTTTTCCAGATTGTTTGTTGAACAAGCAATAATTTAGCTTTGTATTCCATGACAGATGTACTGTAATATCAACCAGTATCATACATTTTTGCTTGAAAGTATTGCTTGCCTTCCAATGCACAGTACTATTCTTAACATGATTCAAAGAAAATTTTAACTGGTTTAAGAAATGATGAAGAGCAGCAGAGCTTTTGTGTGTGGTCCAAATGCTTCTCCTAAACTGACACTGACTCGAATTCACAAGCAGCAAATTATCCATCCTTTGAAGACCAGTTTTTGGAAAATTCTATAGTAAGTAACTTTAAAAAGCTAATCTCTAAATTGAGGGGGTGAAGCATCCAGCAATTGTGGTAGCTTATAATTTAGTTAAAATCAAAATATAATTTTTGAAATTTTTTGTTTTTTATTTCGCGGGCTGCGGTTGCAAAGATTATCAAGAAACACAAAGAGATATGCCCCCTAAAAAGTGTTAGAAAACCCTGAGTTTGTTCCTTCAACCTGAATTGTAGGGAAAAAGAGAGACTGAATTATAGTATTTAGTATTATTATTCAGTCTCTTGTGATCTTCCAATGACATCCTATTGTGGTAAACCTTTTCTTTTCTGGAAGCTCAGGCTGCGAGAACAAACTCATGGTTTTTAAAAACTTTTTAGTGGGATGTCTGTTTGTATTTGATGAATATCTGTGCTACCGCAGCCCCAAAATGAGAACCAAAGTTTAAAATTATATTTTAATTTGAGCTTTTGTATTTGTAAACTACCGGAATTTGCTGGCTGCCCCCCCCCCCCCCCCTTTAATAGCTAGAGATTATTTTGAATGCATAAAGTATACTGCTACGTTTGTATTGTAACAAATATGCCTTAGTTGCCCATTTATGCTGGTATTTTTAGTAACTCTCTGTTATCATTTAGTGATTAATTAAGAACTTAGCATGTTTAAAAATGGTTTTGATGACCTGAACCTACTAAGAGCATGATAAATGAATGTAATGATGTAAGTAGAAATTTTGTGTGAAGAAAAGATTTTTCAAAGAAAATTGCAGACACAAATGCTAGTGCAGAAAGTTGCATCAGAAGTCGATAACCCTTCATGCCTCTAATATCTTTTTGTCGTATTATTCTGAACTCTTCCAACATGAATGCATTTTCAAGTTCAAGAACGTAAATCATTGTTGTGAACGAGAATATCTTGTAAACTGCAGAAATTAAAACTCTTGTGGTTTCGTAAAGTATTTTTTAATGTTTTTCAGGATATGAAAAAGCGTCTAGAACAATCTTTCGGTGGCGGATGATGACAAACTTTCAATAAAATGCTGTGCTATTCTAATGAAAAAATTTGTCATCTGAAAACGATACTATTTTTGAATAAACACCGAGATTTCACTAGCAGAAGACTTTGATATCAGAAAACAGTCTCGACTATTGTTCTGCCAATCAATTGACCAACGTGTGCTAAACGTTTAACGATGCATGTGTTCACGTCAAAACTCGCACAAATATCACAGTTTTCGAGACGGTTTAGATTACGCATCAAATCTGTTATGATAGTTTTCAAATATTATTGTTGATTATTTATTAGTGTCCTTTTTTCAACGCCGTAGCCAGCAGACGCATTGTACACAGTGCAGGCGTTTGTATTGATGTGAAACTTTCAAAAACCTTTGTAGCTCAGTCTCGCCAAGTGTTATTGCTTGTTTTGTATAAAAAAAAATCAAAAAGTTTGTTCGGATGTTAAAATAAGCGAATCGTTACGGAATATTTTGGAGTGAAAAATATATTAGCTCCACTCCAAAAAGAGGGAGTTTAATTTTTAATTGGTACCGGTACTTCGGTATCAATTTTGACAACGTACCAATACTTTGTACTCGATACTGCCCACCTCTGATAATGGATAATGTTTTCAAATTATTGTTTTCAATGTAACGTGCAAGATTGCTGCCTCTGGCTTTTTTGTCATGGGTTAAACTCGGTAAATTGTCCTGAAGTTTTGTCAACCGTTTGCTAAGTACTTGGTATTTCAAATCAGGGCCATCCATCCCAGCTTACCTGAAATTTTTTGAAGAAGTTCTCTACATTGTGTTAATTATTACTGTAATTAATGTATTATTACCGTAAGTTTCCACTGAGTTAATTATTGCCGTAAGTTTCTACTGAGCTATTTTTCATTTCAAACTTCTTGTGTTTTCGATTTTCTTCATTTTAAATTTCTTCAAATAACTAAGTTGAACAAGACCTCATAGGTAAAGAATCAAAAAATAAGAAGTTTTTCTTCACCTTTTTCGTGATTTGCTAAGATTGTATCTCTCACAAATGAAGGATATGTGGCAGGCAGGTGGAGGCTTTACAGAATATGAATGGTTTGGTGAAAACTTAAGTATATGCCGGTATGCCCGTTCTAAATCAGTATATCTTGATTACTTTGTCATTCTAGTTTATGATGTGTTGGGAGAAAGCTCAAATTTCGAAACACCCTGTAATGATTGTTAAAGGCGGTGAATCATCTAGCCAATTCCGGTGGTTTACAATAGCTAAAATTGAACTATAATTTTTGGTAGTTTTTGTTTTAATTTTGGGACTGCAGTTTCAAAAATATTCAACTGATACAAAAAGATATCCCCCCAAAAAAGATTTTGGAAACTCGCAGTTTTGTTTGTTCTCTAAACTATTGGGCCTTACTGTGGTTTTGGCGGGAAGAACAAAACTCAGAGTTTCCAAAACCTTTTTTCGGGGGAATATCTTATTGTATTTGTTAAATATCTTCGCAACCGTAACCCCAAAATCCATACAAAAAATATCGAAAATTTTAGTTCAATTTTAGCTATCGTAAACCACCGGAATTGGCTGGATGATTCACCGCCTTTAAGAGTGTTTACACTTTACCATATCTGTCCAGCTATTCGAAAGTGAGCGTAATTTATTCTTGATGTGTAATGAGAAGTTCAAACGGGATGTGAAATTTATTTTTATCGGACAACTTTTTCTTCTGCGTCATGTGTATTTGTCAGTTTATAAATCTGGCAATAAACTCTTGATACAATGATTTTGTAAATTGCTAGTTTCAGAGTTCGTGCATTCAAATCGGAGTAATTTTGCAATTAGATTTATTCAGCTCTCATATTTGTTTAACCACACTAACTTTGGATTTCTATTCGCTATGTGCAACATCACGATGGTTGGACTGTTGAGCCCCTAATGAGAAACGAGCGTTAATTATTTTTATCAAAAAACACTGCACGCATGAATATTGATGTTAAATTAAGGTAGACTCGGGTTCGAATCCAGCTAGGTTTGATCAAACATCCAAAGTTGATATTTTAAACTACCTGCTTTCGAGTCTAAACGGGTAGGTGCACCACGAATAGCGACTTGAGTCGAATATCGAACCTTTTTTATTTTGCTTCGTTGCCCAAGATGATTTGCCAAATTAGATACGTGCAACTTTTAGCAGCTTGTTTTTATAGTACTGTAGTTTTTTCGTCTATTGATTTCAATTTTTTATAAAAATGCGAATATCAAGTAGCCCTGCTGGTAACTTGTGAGACATTTTTTTAAGTGTATGTATCAATCAACCTCTCTTCTGTTAGTTTTCGATATGATAATTCGATATGCGCATAGACAATTGTAGCCATAATAGTATGATGTAGCTTTTGAGTAGTAGTAGTAGTAGTAATTTATTTCAAAGCCAGCGAAGTTTAAAATCACAATTAAAGCAAAAGCAAAGCATGTTGACGATAATATTTACTGGCAATAGGGAAGAAGCGAAGAGACCAATGTAGTCTTCAAGTCTACTTCTACCCTTATGAATAAAGTTGCAAAAGTTACGAGAAGGAATTTAGAAAATCTTGGCCAAACAAAGTTTACATTTAATGCTAACGCAGATCGAGGTTTCATACATATATTTACATACATATATTTAATTTGAGTACTTTTTTTTTAACGCTAAATTTTTAAATCACTACAAAATCTAAACCAGAAAAACGAAATTTTAATAAAAAAAAAACAAATGTCAATAAAAAAGAGAACTTTAAAGAAAAGGAACAATTTTTTTAATTTGGAAATTTTATGGTAACGTAAATGGCATCCCTTTTTGTCGTAGTTTTTTTTCGACTAATCAGCTCCTTTTAGCTAAAATCAAAGCATGAAATTTAAAAACAGAACGAGATAAGCTTGAAAAAAAAAACAAAGCCAAGATATAACAAAACATTCTATTTTATACAAGACGTTTCAACATGAACTTATACGCTGTTACTTTGTAATCCTATTTCACAGAATAAAATTCATAATTAGCTGTTTTTCATGCTCAATTGACGACATTATATCTGTCTTATTAAATTGTTACCAAGTTAATAAACTATCGTATGCAATGAACAAAATTCATGCCAAAGTAAAGATTAGGAACATACGTCTTAGTTCATCATTACTAATAAACCAAACTTTTAATATTCTCGCTGTGCAGTATTATACCAAGGTATGTAACGAGTTTGCGGGGTCCATCTCCGCGTCAATGCGCCTTAGGGCTACAAAGCTCTTTTCGAAGAAATATCGCAGCAGTAGCGAGCCGCTGGCTAAGATTTGAGCCTCAGACCTCCCTCTTCAGTCACATACGTGTTACCGCTCTACCAACTAATGGCTGGTAATTACTCATATCTAATATTGTAAACGAAACAGCAATGAGTTTACTTAGCAAAGATTTTGTAATAATGGAATAAGTAACTTACTCTTTGTTTCGATTCAAAGTCAATGACTTATTATTTTAGTCGAGCGATAACGCGTTCGTCTCTGGATCGAGAGGTCAGAAGTTCAAATCTCGGGCCGGTCCAATCGGACACAGTGCTGCCAACCGCTAGCCACCGCTGCGACATTTTTTCGAAAGGAGCTGGGTTGTCCAGGTGCAATGAGGAGAGATGGGCCCCGCCAACTCGTTACATGCTCCGGCGTATTACAGCGAGTATAATAAAAGATTTGATTTGTATTCTAAACAGAGGTGGAGTCCTCGAGGACACATTTTGAAATCCTTGGCTTTACCCTTGGCCTCAAAGCCTCAAGTCCTCAAAAAGACAGTACTATTTTTTGAGCCGTTAAAATTATGCTGGAAAACACCAGAAACCTCTCGGAAAATTTTCGAAGACCTTTTTTGTGTTCTTTTTTTGGAGATCGCCTGAAAAAAAATTTTGAAGAACTTTTTTTTGGAGATCGCCTTAAAAAAATATATATATATATTTTTGGAAACACTTGCGCCTGTGTCCTTGGCCTCGAGCATTCCCAGTAGCGTAGCGAGGGGAGGCTATAGCCCCCCATTGGCCTGAAGAGTATGCAAAATACCCCCTTTTTAGCATTTTTAAGGCCGATTTTTGCCCAGGAAACAGAATAGCCTCCCCACCCAATGGTATTGGCAATAAGAAGTGGTCAAGGACCTGATGTGATTACGACCAGACAAACTGAGCCTGGTTGAAGACCGTTTTTGTTTTTGAACATCACCTAAGTTTGGACAGAAAAATCGGCTCAATCTGAGTGAAGACCGATTAAAATCTGGATCAAGATTGTTTGATGTTGCTCATAGCCTCCAAAACAGCCCCCCCATTTCAAAATCCTGGCTACGCGCCTGAGCATTCCTGTCCTTGGCCTCGAGAGGGTCTGTCCTTGGCCTCGGATATTTTTGTGTTCTTCGCCTTGGCCTCAAGCCTTATGTCCTCGACTCCACCTCTGATTCTAAATATTAAAATAATTATTTCAAAAAACCAAATTAAACAAAGGACGAAAAAAAATCCCTATACAAAAAAATAATAAACAAACAACAAATTTAAAGGAAAAAAACATTCAAGCATTCAAGAGAAACAGCAATAATATTATTTTTATATAACTTAATGCACATGCATAGTAATTGCATGATATAAGTCGACCTTTGAAACGTTTTTGCCTCTTTTTAGTATTTTTCAAATGAAATATTATAAACCAGTGTAAGTTAAAGCAGTTTCAAATTTTTCCAAAATCTGTTCATGAACTATAGTTACAAGTCCCCGTACAGTATTTTGAAAGTTCGTCGAAACGTTGGGTAGTAAATCGTGCGGTTTTGCGTGTAATTTTTATAATTTATAGATAATAATTAATACACTCTTGTTTCAACACAACGATCACAGCCCATAGCAGCAAAACCATTAAAGAGGTACTGCTCGAGATCGTTTTTAATGAAGAAATGAGAACTACTTGGGGTAAAAAAAGCTTCTACTATTCCCCTTAACTGCGTATATACGGTAGACTTAGTCCGTTTGACTCCGTACCATAGGCAACCCGGCATTTTAAATTTTCGTGAGACCAAAATAGGATGACTTCGCAGAACTTCTTGCAGAATATTAAACATCGTGTTGCTGATTCTGCAAGAAAATTTGAAAAGTCATAAAATTTAGTTTGAGGCTGCTGGCTTTACTTATAAATTTTCAGACTAATTTTTTGTTCTTGATTTGTTCTCAAATTTTATTGGGAATCACACAAATTCATTTTTGATGAATTGAAGAATCTTCCTTAAATGGGAAGTACTGTAAGTTGCTTTGGCAATTGCTTGCGTCTGTTTCAGATTTTAAAAAATATTGTAGGTTAATGGACGTCCAATACCTTAAAAAATTGTAAAGAGATAGATCGATTTCAGCTCCGAAATAGGACATCATCAGTGTAAATGTAAAAAAGGTCACACCATTATCGATTTTTTTTTGACTAATGACAGCCCTTTTTGGAACCGAAATCAATTTTTTGCAGTCCTTCTTTGCATTAACGAATATTGGATCACAGGTTTGTGATTTGAGGAACCCGTACATTATTACGAACGCTTCGGCTTAACTTTATTTTTTTTCTATTTAATCTTGAATCTCGAATATTAAGAAATAATGTTTCCGACTACACAACACTTTGCTGGAGAAAGGAAAGACATGTAAATGATGGTAATACGTTCAAAGTTTTTGAACCCACTTACTTGTAATAAATCTTCAATGCCTTATAATACATCCAAAATTTTTTAATTACCTAAGAAAAGGATCAGGATCACCAATGGACTCATTGAATTTGGTGTCAAGGTTTTAGCATGTTCTGCGAGATGAAGCGGAGCAGAGCGTATCATATGTCGAAATATTATTAATTTCTCAGTCATAACACTGGTTAATCAGTTTTCATCATATTGACCGGTGAACGACACATACCATACGACCTTTTGTGGCTTTTTCATGAACTAAATACAATAAAAAAAAACAAGGCAACTTGCGTAATTATCGTACAAAACAAAAGAAAAATAAATTCAGGCATCCATGTTCAATTTTTTCAGATAAATTACAGCTGTGTTTTTGTTCCAAAAATCGAATATCTCTGTCTCACCCTGATGACCAATACAATGCTTATGCTTTGTTGTAGCGCACATATAATCCGCGCACTTTTCATTGCTATGACTACTTCGTGCTTGGAGGAATCCGCTTCGGAGTTTTCAGTGATCCAATGATCTATTGAATGTCTTCTAATTGTTGTCTACGAAACTTGCTGCACGTTCAAAGCCACCAAGCAGAGATAATCATCGTAAAGCATCTTATTCAAGGACGCAACAACGTGACCAGGGTGCGAGTTGAACTCAAATCAAGCAATCAGGATCGTAGTAAAACAAACGCCTTTACCTTCTCGCCCAATGCAAATCCGTACGAGACTGCAAATTAGACTAAAACTGCTTTTCATATTCATCATATTGACTTGGCTTGCTTTAAATAACTGCATTTCAACGAACTTTGTCGATTACATTATCACTACGGCTATCACTATTTCCAGGGCCTACGAGAGGGGGGCTCAGGGGGTATCGCGTGTGGAGTGTTCTTTGATAAAAATAATTAACGCTCGTTTCTCATTAGGGGCCCAACAGTCCATCTGTCGTGATGTTGCACATAGCGAATAGAAATCCAAAGTTAGTGTGGTTAAACAATTATGAGAGCTGAATAAATCTAATTGCAAAATTACTCCGATTTAAATGCACGAACTCTGAAACTAGCAATTTACAAAATCATTGTATCAAGAGTTTATTGCCAGATTTATAAACTGACAAATACACATGACGCAGTACAAAAAGTTGTCCGGTAAAAATAAATTTCACAGTATCAGTAGTTTATTCTTTCAGCCTGCACAAAAAGAGGCACACAATGATATCTGTAAAAGCTGAACAATGCGAAACCACAGTCTATGCATACTGTGGATGAAGCGAAGGAGCAGTGCTCATCAAGTCAGCTTCATCCACACTCCCACTTCATACTTCAATTCTAAAGCAAATGGCGATAAGAAAAGCGTAAGCAAAAACAAGCCAAAAAAACAAGGCATCGTGTAATAAACATAGTAGTCAACTGCTGCTGCTGCAAAAAAAAAGCACCATATACTAGTTCAAAAGACAATGAATATATTGTTACATGCAGTAAGTCATAAATATGTAATAGTCAGCCTACTGATAATTCAACAGTAATCATACTCTCCTTTTATGGCAACAAACTTAAAATATAAATCAAGTCGGACAGAGTATTAAATTTAATTCAGGGAGCACACCCACAAACTTTAGAAGGAACAGACTTAATTTTCTGATAACCTTCCATCAAAATTTTCTCACAAACAAAAAAAATCTCGTTATGCGCTCCCAGAGCATTCGACCCACTACGTAATAACTTATACAGTCCCCGAGATTCGACCACTCAATCTCAACAATGCATTAAAGATCAAAAAGTCAAAACCTAGAACAACATCCCAGCAAAAACTTAAAATCCCTTACCAAGACTCTTCAAAAGCAAACACAAGAAATATCTTTCACCAAATTATAGTTGAAAATTTACGTTTCATATGATTGCTTATCCTGTTTTTGATTTAATGAATGAGAGGTAACCTTAATAAATTAAGTTTTTCTCTGGATGAACATGGGGGCTGCAGAATCACATCTCGTTTGAACTTCTCATTACACGTCAAGAATAAATTACGCTTACTTTGGAATAACCGGCCAGATGGTCGAGCGATAACGCGTTCGTCTCTGGAGCGGGACGTCTGAGGTTCAAATCTTGGGCCGGTCCAATCGAACACAGTGTTGCCAACTGCTCGCCACCGCTGCGACATTTCTTCGAAAGGAGCTGTGTTGCCCGGGCGCAATGACGCGGAGATGGGCCCCGCCAACTCGTTACATGCTTCGGCGTATTAGAGCGAGTATAATGAAAGAGAAGACACTTTGGAATAGCTACACAAAGACTGTAAAGTGTAAAAAGTAATCAAGACATACCGATTTAGAACGGGCATACCGGCATATACTTAAGTTTTCACCAAACCATTCATATTCTGTGAAGCCTCCACTTGCCTGCACCATATACTTTATTTGTGAGAGATATAGTCCTAGCAAATCGCGAAAAAATGGAAAATCAAACTCTAGTTTCCCAAGCATTTTCGCTACAAATTGTCGATAATTACGCAACACATTCCCAAGCATTTCCGCTACAAAATTTCCCAAGCGTTTCCGCGACAAATTGGGAACAGCTTTGTCAACCAATGCAGTTTTCTGTACGCCCAACAACCGATTCTAGAACGTGACCACCCAGTTTTTTTGAAGTTCTAGGTCAGATGCGCTAAGAATGCACAGGCATTTTTGGCTTTGCCCAGGTTTGCAATCCAATCTTTTTTACATCTTTAGCCATGTGGGTTTGTATAACTCAGCTACTTGACGTGAAAACACAAGAAGTTTGAAATGAAAAATAGCTCAGTAGAAACTTACGGCAATAATTAACTCAGTGGAAACTTACGGTAATAATACATTAATTACAGTAATAATTAACACAATGTAGAGAACTTCTTCAAAAAATTTCAGGTAAGCTGGGATGGATGGCCCTGATTTGAAATACCAAGTACTTAGCAAACGGTTGACAAAACTTCAGGACAATTTACCGAGTTTAACCCATGACAAAAAAGCCAGAGGCAGCAATCTTGCACGTTACATTGAAAACAATAATTTGAAAACATTATCCATTATCAGAGGTGGGCAGTATCGAGTACAAAGTATTGGTACGTTGTCAAAATTGATACCGAAGTACCGGTACCAATTAAAAATTAAACTCCCTCTTTTTGGAGTGGAGCTAATATATTTTTCACTCCAAAATATTCCGTAACGATTCGCTTATTTTAACATCCGAACAAACTTTTTGATTTTTTTTTATACAAAACAAGCAATAACACTTGGCGAGACTGAGCTACAAAGGTTTTTGAAAGTTTCACATCAATGCAAACGCCTGCAATGTGTACAATGCGTCTGCTGGCTACGGCGTTGAAAAAAGGACACTAATAAATAATCAACAATAATATTTGAAAACTATCATAACAGATTTGATGCGTAATCTAAACCGTCTCGAAAACTGTGATATTTATGCGAGTTTTGACGTGAACACATGCATCGTTAAACGTTTAGCACACGTTGGTCAATTGATTGGCAGAACAATAGTCGAGACTGTTTTCTGATATCAAAGTCTTCTGCTAGTGAAATCTCGGTGTTTATTCAAAAATAGTATCGTTTTCAGATGACAAATTTTTTCATTAGAATAGCACAGCATTTTATTGAAAGTTTGTCATCATCCGCCACCGAAAGATTGTTCTAGACGCTTTTTCATATCCTGAAAAACATTAAAAAATACTTTACGAAACCACAAGAGTTTTAATTTCTGCAGTTTACAAGATATTCTCGTTCACAACAATGATTTACGTTCTTGAACTTGAAAATGCATTCATGTTGGAAGAGTTCAGAATAATACGACAAAAAGATATTAGAGGCATGAAGGGTTATCGACTTCTGATGCAACTTTCTGCACTAGCATTTGTGTCTGCAATTTTCTTTGAAAAATCTTTTCTTCACACAAAATTTCTACTTACATCATTACATTCATTTATCATGCTCTTAGTAGGTTCAGGTCATCAAAACCATTTTTAAACATGCTAAGTTCTTAATTAATCACTAAATGATAACAGAGAGTTACTAAAAATACCAGCATAAATGGGCAACTAAGGCATATTTGTTACAATACAAACGTAGCAGTATACTTTATGCATTCAAAATAATCTCTAGCTATTAAAGGGGGGGGGCAGCCAGCAAATTTTGGTAGTTTACAAATACAAAAGCTCAAATTAAAATATAATTTTAAACTTTGGTTCTCATTTTGGGGCTGCGGTAGCACAGATATTCATCAAATACAAACAGACATCCCACTAAAAAGTTTTTAAAAACCATGAGTTTGTTCTCGCAGCCTGAGCTTCCAGAAAAGAAAAGGTTTACCACAATAGGATGTCATTGGAAGATCACAAGAGACTGAATAATAATACTAAATACTATAATTCAGTCTCTCTTTTTCCCTACAATTCAGGTTGAAGGAACAAACTCAGGGTTTTCTAACACTTTTTAGGGGGCATATCTCTTTGTGTTTCTTGATAATCTTTGCAACCGCAGCCCGCGAAATAAAAAACAAAAAATTTCAAAAATTATATTTTGATTTTAACTAAATTATAAGCTACCACAATTGCTGGATGCTTCACCCCCTCAATTTAGAGATTAGCTTTTTAAAGTTACTTACTATAGAATTTTCCAAAAACTGGTCTTCAAAGGATGGATAATTTGCTGCTTGTGAATTCGAGTCAGTGTCAGTTTAGGAGAAGCATTTGGACCACACACAAAAGCTCTGCTGCTCTTCATCATTTCTTAAACCAGTTAAAATTTTCTTTGAATCATGTTAAGAATAGTACTGTGCATTGGAAGGCAAGCAATACTTTCAAGCAAAAATGTATGATACTGGTTGATATTACAGTACATCTGTCATGGAATACAAAGCTAAATTATTGCTTGTTCAACAAACAATCTGGAAAACCAAAACATTTAGCACTTCATACTTCAAATCACTTAATGCACACACAGCACAAAAATCAACAAGTAAGCACTGAGAGATGAAAACTGAGTAGTTACCATGAATGCAAATGTTAAGTGAATGTTAAGAGAAAGTTAAGTGAACGTTAAGTGAATGTTAAAAACAGCCAATGTTAAGTGAAAGCTTCTTTTTTATAACTTCAGCTAATAGCCAATCTAGACATTTTTCAAGTTTTGATAAAGAGCATAGTAACTCTTAACTGACAGCTATCTCGCATGTCGTAACCTTTAACCACAATGAGGATAAATTTGTTTAAGATTTTATCACTTAACTGGATTCAAAAATAAAACCATTTGAAGATGCTGGGAAAAATTTGGCAATCAAAACATACCATCAATAAGACAACATGGAAATAGCAGTAGATCAGAAAAGATATATCACTTAATTTTCAGAAAGATTTGCATACTTTCATGCCAGTAGCTAGCATGTAAAGCTTTGTATACTACACAATATTTATTAATTCAAAATAATTTTGATTAACTAAATCAAAAAGTTTATCACCAAAGATATTCAATCGGCTATGGTTTGTGACTTTTGGCCCATCTTGTAGATACAGTAGATAAGTGCTTTTTAGCATGTGATGTAAACAATGACATTGAATGAGGATTTGAGCAAAGACTCTATTAAACGATTCCGATTCCATATAAATTCTGCATGGCATAATTTTCAAATCTTGAAGTTTAGCTGTTGTTGTTGTTTTTTTTAATTAATTGTCTTGAACGGAGTAACAAAAAACTTGCGACAAGTATTAATTTGAGATAGTGAGGTACTTACTGTTGAGTACTTCTACAAGACTGACTTGCGACAAGACTTTTTGAGATAGTGAGGTATTAGAAGACCAAGTGCTTTGTGGCAGTGATGTAAAGATAGTTGACCAATTGCCATGATCTTGATTGAAAAGTTTGTTTATTTTGCTTGAATACTTTTAGAAGTACTTACTGTTGAGTACTTCTAAATTTACTATGTTTTTTACTTTTACTCAAGTATTTTTATTGGTTAATACTTTGCACTTTATTTCCTTACAAATTTCAAGTACTTTTTACACCACTGCTTGTGACGTTTTGTGTTACGCAAATGTTGCTTTAGGTTTCCCAAAACTGTTGTATATCAATGCATTCGCCTAGCAAAAATGTCGAAAATGTTTATGCCAAACATTGTCTAAATGGTCAATTCCCGATTTTGTCCAACACTGATAATGTATGAATACCTTACGTATTACTTCATGATATTTTTTTAAACTGAATGTTTGCATCAGATAAACACTCAAGGTTAATAATAAACAGACACAATTACCTTTATGCGGTGTTTCAGAATTAAAAAATTCCAAAATACTTTTGAATTGCAATAAACTCAAAACCACTATCATCCATGAGGAAATAGACTTCATTGGCTGTTTGTTTTTCATTGCAGTAAGTACTTTAGGTGTGGAGGAATCCGTATTTGCATAAGAGTTTCGACAATCGACAGTGATCTAATGTTTCTGCGGATTTTTTCACTTCTTGTCCACTGAATTTGCTGCTTGTTCAAAGCCACCAAGCAGAGATAACCATTATACTGCACAGCATCTTATCCAAGGATGCAACAGCATGAGCGGGGTGTGAGCTGAACCAAGATTACCGGATCAGGGTCAGTGTAAAACGATGCCCTCACCTTCTTGGCAACACAGCCAAAGCTTCGATCTGCCACTTGCCCGCCTGCTACAACACATGATGTCGATGGAAGTATAATTTAATGCTAAACCAGAGAACATTAAGCAGGGAAGCTTTGGTATCAATTTCTAAACTGCAGTCTTTAACTTTACCAAACCAAGAATCAAACCATGGTCTACTGTTTCAGCAGCAGATTGTCTTTCTGTCCATCAACTCATTTTTATCTAAACTATTAAAATGGTTTATTATTATACTCAGAAAAAATTTAATAACTGACTAATTGGGTCAAAAGTTGATTACTTGGTAACCCTCACTAATCTTATGATATTATTAAGCAAGTATTCATATTCATTCATAGCCTATTGACCTGGACGTTTACAAATATTACAAGCACAAACTTAAATGACTAAAGTAACCCTTCCCTAGTATATACCCTATGTCATTGTGATCAGGGCTGGGAAGAAAAGAACTTTTCAGGGAGTGCAAAGATTGATACAGACATCGACACAGCTAGGGGAGGGGATTAGGGAACCAGTCCTCCCTTTTGAAAGTGCCACACAATTTCACAATAATTATTTAAAATATGAATAATACAAAAAAAAAGCACCAACCTCTGAACACCAACAAATCCAAAGGGGAGGAATGCTAGCATTCATTATCACTGTTGGCATTTAATGAAAATGTTTGATCAATAACAGATTATATGATAGATAAGTTATTGTAGTTTGTGACACACTTTCTTGGAACAATAATGTCTTTCAAGCATGTCGTTTTTGGTTTGCATTTGTTGTTCGATAGTTGAGTGAGATGTACATAAGAAAAAATTGATTGCTGACGCAATCTTGCCCAGATTCGTATTTTGTATCAACAGCTATGAACTTTTCAAGTCATCAATTTGTAGGGGGCCATACTAAAGGTGAATTTACACAGTATACATTTTTCGTTCGTTTTCGTCCGTTTTTTTTACGTTTTGGCTTCTCCTTGACTAAGTATGCGTTTTTTCATCCGCATTTTTGTGTGTCCATAACCGCACTAACCAGACAGTCACATACTGGACAAAAGTTTTCCGAAAAAACTTTTTTGTAAAGGAGTACAGCTCTATTTCGAAATATCGCTCTTATCGTTCACACACAAAATTTTTGAACAAAATTTTTATCTATTAATAACAGTCTACTTAGTGCGTATATGGACTTACAAAATTGCGGATGAAAAAGCGCATACTTCATTAAGGAGAAGCAAAAACGTAAAAAAACGGACAAAAACGTACGAAAAACGGATACTGTGTAAATTAACCATAAGGGGGGGCATTAGGGGCAATTAATTTCATTTTGTTTTGAAAGTGTGCAAATTTTTACCACTACTTCTGCATTACAGGTGGTAATAGCAACAGGTTTTCATAACATGTTTCAAGGTGCCTTAAGCATTTATGTGGTGTATATAATTTTTACTTAATGCTCAATTTGCTAATCTTTATGTTAATGCAAGTTTTGGAAAACTTTCCTATTCATGGTTGGTGGTGCTACTTTGACATAACTTCAGATATTTCGAAAACAAAAACAAAACAAAATAATTTTACAATTTAATGCAAACATGTTGATTAAAGGCCATTATTTTGGTAAAAAATTGTGAAGATCATCTAGTGCCAGAGAACTCCGCTAAGACTTGCATTAATTTGGCATTAGACTCTGGTCTATGATTGTTGTTGTCTGTTGCTGTAAGTGCATATTTGATCTCCTGCTACCAGACTGCATCGGATGCTGACTATTATATGATCCACACAGTTTTCATAGCATTAACTACTTTGTGTTTGGAGGAATTTGCACCTCAAGCAAACAAGAGTTTCCAGTGTTCCAATGTTTAACTGGACCTATATCTACAAATACTTGTCCACTAAATTTGCTGTTGTTTGGAACCACCAAGCAGAGATATTAGTCATCATAACGCATCTTTAACCTAGAATGCAGCAACATGACCAGGGTGTGGGACTGCCAGTTAAACCCAGATCATGCCATTACGGTCGTCATAAAAATCACGCCACAAAATTATGCCGACAAAGTTTACTCGACTTGCAAATTCATACAAATCAGCTTTGCCATCTTTTACTTTAGTAAAATATGTTGAGAGCCCCCAACTACTTCCTGACTTTGTGCGCCATCAGCCCCCTGATTCATTGATAATAATAGGATCTCGACTTAGTATTGACAAGCTACCATACAATGCAATTTCTTTGTCTGTTTAAAAATCCAAACAGTACATGGTGGCAACATAAATAACGCAGCTAGTAATTTTTGGTCGGAGGCGTGTTGTTTTTTGTGTTTTGTTTCGCAAATTGTCTGCTTCATTTGTTATAAACCTTGTACTATGTCAGCCTACTATACAGTAACAGTATATAATCTATGATTCTTGCATCGATTGCTTGCACATGCGATTTTTGCATTTGCTACTGTATCGTGAAGCCACAATTTTTGCATTCTCTTGCTATTATTGTTTTTTTGTTTTCAGGAGTCTGCTGCACGAACAAGATTTGGATTGCTGCCAGCTATACCTAGAGCTTGCATTTCATGACTTCACAATCTGCATAATTTACAAATTTTGGAAATGCATGTAAATAATACTAATAATAATAAAAATCAATTTGTCAATCCGTTGAGATGAGACAGCAAGAAGCTAACATTTGACTAAGGGGCACTTGCTGCTAAAGCAGGTGAAAAAGCAGAAAAATAGCAGATTACAAACTGAAAAATAGGACTTGTTAAAAGATTATTAAGATTGTATTATAATATACAGTGTTAAAGCATACTAAACAATATTAGGCACATCGACAATGGCCATATTGAAAAAGTGTATTTTCAATCTATTCTTGAACAATGAAATGCTGCTACTTTTCCAAACATCAAGAGGCAAATCATTCCAAACAGTAACTAAAGCATGTGAAAAAATTGATCCAGATTTGTTGTAGTTCTAATTGACTGAACGTTGTTGTTTTTTTCAACAAAAGCACATCGCAGTTACCACAAAAATCATAAGCTGTAAGCAGCAGATGGCTTATGCAGGGCAAGTTAGAAGTACCAGTTGAAGGTAATCAGGAGCACAATGCTACTTGCACAATCACAATCGTAAAAAAATTTTGTCACCTCCTTTTTTAATTTCTGGCTGGGCCAGTAGATGTAGAGCCCCCTAAATATTACTGTAGGCTACCTACTCCTAAGTTGTTGTCAAGATTAATCACCATTCTTACCAATATTTCGAATGTACCGTATTTATTCGAGTATAAGTTGCATGCGTGTATAAGTCGCACCCTCATATTTGACATGAAAAACAGGACAAAAATTTTTTACGCTACTCATTCATTGCAGTTATGTTACAAAGATTAAAAGACATTGAAGTCATCACTGCTGTCACTGTCCTCAAACAGTCCCAGTTTACCTCTGGAACATTCCATGAGGGTGGCAAGCGATGCAATGTAATGTGACTCATGTGGATAGGCGATAAGTAATGTGATCATATAAAAAGCGATAGTGTAGAAAGCAATAGCATGAAAATATCTCAGAAAAATTTTGTATTGCATACAATGCACTTCATATATTTGTGTATAAGTCGCACCTGACTTATTTGGCAATATTTTGGTACAAAAAAATGCGACTTATACTCGAATAAATACGGTATATACATCTCCATTTGAAAGCAACGGAATGATGACAGTTGCATCAACTAGATGTCTGGGAAGTGCTGTAAGCTTACTTTGCATGGTTTGGGGCACAGCCCTGGAAGCTTTAGCCTTTTTAATGTTTGTCAAGGGTAAAAATACAGCATTTAATCAGTCAATTAACATCATAGAATTTGCAGAAAAATGGACAGACAAAAAATTGGGTCTGGTACGGGTTTCAATTCTCAGTGCAAACAATTTTATGGGTGTCGTTAAGTATAAGCCTCTGCTTTTTTCTGGAAGCTCTGCCACCAGTGTATGACTGAGCGTGCACGCTCTCTCTCCAATCTAAGCTATTTCTCAAACTCCAACCCAAAGGTATTCCCCCAAAATCTAACCCTAAACCTAATGAGTGCTCGAATCTCAGATCTATGCATATGCTGTTCTCCAAAACTAACCTTAACCTAAACCTATTCCCTAAAAACTAGCCCTAACCTTAATTAGTGCAGAAATAACAAAGAGTGAATGCGCGCTCATACACAGGTCGCACAGCTTCTGTGAAAAAAAGCGGACGACTTAAACTTAACCATACGCGATTTTTTTTTGAATGAGTTGAGTTCAGTTAGGGTACTTTAAATCGTTCGAGGTATCAGGTAGGAAGGCAGATTGAACTAGCTTATTCCATCGCAAATACTGGGACATCTTTGGAGCGATCCAACACAAAGATATCAGATGTGTCCGAGACAGGGGTGTATTTAGGGGGGGGGGCATTGGGCGATGGCCCCCCCTTGGGTCGCCAGGATTGCAAAACTACATAGGAAAGTGAGCAAAATTGAGGCATGGCCCCTTCCCCTTTGCAAGTTGGGCATCAGGCTTTGGGCTCAAAATTACCTGATATTGGGCGAAAAATGGGACGAAATTTGAGTGAAGACCTGTTTTTGTTTTTCACCTGATTGTGGTCGAAAAATGGGACAAAATTTGAGTGAAGATCTTTTTTTTTTTGCTCTTCACCTGATTTTGGGCGAAAAACAGGGTGAAATTTGAGTGAAGACCTTTTTTTTTCTGCTCTTCACCCGATTTTGGGCAAAAAATGGGACGAAATTTGAGTGAGACAATTTCAAATTCTGATCTATGTTCCTCTCAAATTTTGTGAAGTTTCCGGCCCCCCTTTTCAAAATTCTGCAAACGCTACTGGTCCGAGAGCCTTACTCTATCTAGGGCATGGATACCCACAATATCAGATAGGCCTACCGTACTACAACAGGAGCAATTGCTCTGAGCCCAATTCCAAATTAAATCCACAGCTGCCACACTGTCAGGTACGAAAAGACAGAAATGCTAGAAAATCCCTACCATCACATGATTGAAACCTGAAGCATCTGACAAAATTGCCACCCTAAAGGTCCAGCAGGTCTGGTGGATGAATATTCTTCATGCCTACAACAACTACCGGTAGTTTACCATCCTGCCAGTAGACTACTGCATATGGCTATCAGTATCACACTGCACAGATTATTATTAGTATCCCTTGAACCTGTAACCCCCCTTCAGTAACCTACCCCTAGCCTCCATAACTAAACAGATTTCTGACAAACAATGATAAACTCGAGCCTACTAGCACTATAGATTAATACCAGTAACTAATCCTGAATTATCCAAACGACAGTGCGTCGCTATCGAGGAATCGAACCCCAACCCTCAGCTCTTCCTGACCTGTCCATCACGGTAATCTAAATCAATATGAACTTTCTGCAAAAGTTGGAAACAAGTGACACGCTTGAGCAATCACAGCGGCCAATGAAAAACGAGCTTTCTCTTTTTTCTCGTGATTTGTACTTTCTCTGCATTAAATGCTAATCCAGTGTACCTTAAGGTACGAACGTGTACACGTTTTCTGCATTTGAAAGCCGAAGGATTAACATACTTTTTTGCATTAAGAAGCCTTGATCCATAACTAATCGGGTGGCATGCAGATTGCAGACTTTGCACACTTGCAAAAAAGGAATGAATGAAAATTGCGGATATAGGAGTCGTAGTCGAGATCGAACGGATTCGGCCTGGCCCTCCTATTCTTTCATTCTGTAGGTTATACCAGAATGAAATACCTAGGCCTGTATAGCCTACAGTACACTCTATAGGAACAGTACCCTACGGAGCTGCGAGTATATACCGTATACCGGTATACTGTAAATTGCGGACTTTGATTCTTCCAAACTTTTAAGTTGATTTGTCGAGACTGGAACTCATCTGAGGAAAGGCCTTCCAGAAAACGATAGTACCTTACAACTAGATGGGAGTTTGCCAGCAAACCCAGTGAACGACCGACGCACAGCTAATGCTGTGACGCTCAAAAGTACTTTTTGTCTACCGTAAAATCAGCAATTATTCAAAAATATCTGATTATGGAACCTCCAGAAAAGTAGAGTCAAAAGATTTGTCAGTTAAATATCTCCTGAAATCATAAAACACTGTCACCCTAGCTTGAGCCGTTCAAAAATTGATTTTTGGGGGTCCATTTGGGGGGTCCCTGGGGGGGGGTGGCACCCCCAAACTATGTCAAAATATTTGTCTGTTAAATATCTACTGATATCATAAAACACTAGCTGGCACTCTAAGTTGAGCCGCTCAAACAATTGATTTTTGGGGCCCCATTTTGGGGGGTTCCCGGGGGGGTGGTACCCCAAACATGTCAAAATATTTATCTCCTAAATATCTACTGATATCAAAAAAAAACTGGCGCCCTAGGTTAAATCGTTAAAAAAATTTGTTTTTGGGGGGTCCCCGGGGGGGTGGTACCCCCAAATTATGTTAAAATATTTGTCTCTTAAATATCTTCTGATAACAGAAAAAACTGGCACCCTAGCTTGAGCCGTTCAAAAATTTGATTTTTTGGGGCCCCATTTTGGGGGGTCCCCGGGGGGGTGGTACCCCCAAATCATGTCAAAATATTTTTCTCTTAAATATCTACTGATATCAAAAAAAACTGGCACCCTAGGTTAAATGGTTAAAAAACTTGCTTTTGGGGGGGTCCATTTGGGGGGGTCCCCGGGGGAGTGGTACCCCCAAATTATGTCAAAATATTTGTCTCTTAAATATCTACTGATATCAAAGAAAAATGGCACCCTAGGTTAACCCATTAAAAAATTCATTTTTGGGGGTCCATTTGGGGGGTCCCCGGGGGGGTGGTACCCCAAACATGTCAAAATATTTATCTCTTAAATATCTACTGATATCAAAAAAAAACTGGCGCCCTAGGTTAAATCGTTAAAAAAATTTATTTTTGGGGGGTCCCCGAAGGGGTGGTACCCCCAAACCATGTCTAAATATTTCTCTCTTAAATATCTACTGATATCAAAAAAAAATGACACCCTAGGTTAAATGGTTAAAAAATTTGTTTTTGGGGGGTCCATTTGGGGGGGTCCCCGGGGGGGTGGTACCCCCAAATTATGTCAAAATATTTGTCTCTCAAATATCTACTGATATCCAAAAAAACTGGCACCCTAGCTTGAGCCGCTCACAAAATGGATTTTTTGGGGCCCCATTTTGGGGGGTTCCCGGGGGAGTTGCCCCAAAAAAATTTCAGGAGACACAATTGCGTATGTACCTCAACAACTTCACACAAAAATTAGATTTCTATGTTTTGTGGTTTAGGAGAACTCGAGCGTACAAGATTTAGGAAGAAAAAAAAGGAAAAAAAAGGAAAAAAAAAGGAAAAAAAAAAGGAAAAAAACTAGAAGGGAGTTTGCCAGCAAACCCAGTGAACGACCGACGCATAGCTAATGCTGTGACTCTCAAAAGTACTTTTTGTCTACTGTAAAATCAGCAATTATTCAAAAATATCTGATTATGGAACCTCCAGAAAAGTAGAGTCAAAATATTTGTCAGTTGAATATCCCCTGATATCATAATACACTGGCACCCTAGCTTGAGCCATTCAAAAATTGATTTTTGGGGGGTCCATTTGGGGAGTTTCTGGGGGGGTGGGACCCCCAAAATATGACAAAATATTTGTTTGTTAAATATCTGCTGATATCAAAACAGACTGGCACCCAAGTTGATCTATTCAAAAATTTGATTTTTGGGGGTCCATTTGGGGGGATGGCACCCCCAAACTATGTCAAAATATTTGTCTCCTAAATATCTATTGATATCAAAAAAAAACTGGCACCCTAAGTTAAACCAATAAAAAAAATTATTTTTGGGGGTCCAGTTTGGGGGGTCCCCGGGGGAGTGGTACCTCCAAACCATGTCAAAATTTTTATCTCTTAAGTGTCTACTGATATCAAAAAAAAACTGGCACCCTAGGTTAACCCATTAAAAAATTCATTTTTGGGGGTCCATTTGGGGGGTCCCCGGGGGGGTGGTACCCCAAACATGTCAAAATATTTATCTCTTAAATATCTACTGATATCAAAAAAAAACTGGCGCCCTAGGTTAAATCGTTAAAAAAATTTATTTTTGGGGGGTCCCCGAAGGGGTGGTACCCCCAAACCATGTCTAAATATTTCTCTCTTAAATATCTACTGATATCAAAAAAAAATGGCACCCTAGGTTATATGGTTAAAAAATTTGTTTTTGGGGGGGTCCATTTGGGGGGGTCCCCGGGGGGGTGGTACCCCCAAATTATGTCAAAATATTTGTCTCTCAAATATCTACTGATATCCAAAAAAACTGGCACCCTAGCTTGAGCCGTTCAAAAAATTGATTTTTTGGGGCCCCATTTTGGGGGGGTTCCCGGGGGAGTTGCCCCAAAAAAATTTCAGGAGACACAATTGCGTATGTACCTCAACAACTTCACACAAAAATTAGATTTCTATGTTTTGTGGTTTAGGAGAACTCGAGCGTACAAGATTTAGGAAGAAAAAAAAGGAAAAAAAAGGAAAAAAAAAGGAAAAAAAAGGAAAAAAAAGGAAAAAAATAAGAAAAAAACCTCATCGCGGCCGAAAGTGGGTTGGTAGGGATGAAAGGATATCTTAAGACATATAACCATGAGAAATATTTTTTGCCGTACTTAAGCCGTTTTTGACTTAGACCGCTTTTTACGCCAAACTTTCGGGGCGGTTTTCGGGTCATAAACCCGAAGTCACGTGACCGATTGCCTCGAAATTTGGTACAAACATAAAACTCATTAATCTCAAACTGCTGTCAAAATTTCATGTAGTTAGACCAAACGGTTCTCGAGTTATAAGCAAAAGTCTGAAATCTCGCACACATTAGTTAGAAAATGGCCGAGTAAAAACAAAGGAACACGCGACGCGAGCGTCGGTCGTTCCAATTAATCAATTAAACTGTTAAATGCTTATACTTTATTTTACCAGCAGAACAGAGAACACTTCTATTTTCTAGTCAAACAGTTTACACTTTTAACGAGGTTGGGTTGAGGCAACATAAGACCGGGAGCATCTCGACTCGAAAACGGTAACATTCCTAGGTGCATCCTGGTCGGTATCCGGACACCAGTCCTAAAAACACGAGCCCTAAAAAACATCAGTCCTAAAAACACAATCCCTAATGGACATGAGTCCTAAAGTACACAAGCCCTAAAGGACACGAGTTCTAAAGAGCACGAGTCCTAATGAACACAAGCCCTAAGGGACACGAGTCCTAAAAAACACGAGTCCTAAAAACATGAGTCCTAACGGACACCAGTCCTAATGAACAGGAGTCCTAATGGACACCAGTCCAAAAGAACATGAGTTCTAATGTACACAAGCCCTAACGGACTCGAGCCCTAAAAAACACGAGTCCTAAAGACAGAAGTCCTAAGGGACACGAGTCCTAAAAGACACGAGTCCTAAAGGACACGAGCCCTAAAAGACATGAGTCCTAAAGGACACGAGCCCTAAAATACACGAGCCTTAAAGGGCACGAGTCCTAAAAGACACGAGTCCTAAAGTACACAAGCCCTGAAATACACGAGCCCTAAACGACACGAGTCCTAAAAGACACGAGTCCTAAAGGACACGAGCCCTAAAGGACACGAGCCCTAAAAGACACAAGCCCTAAAGGACACGAGTCCTAAAAGACACGAGTCCTAAAGGACACAAGTCCTAAAAGACACGAGTCCTAAAGGACACAAGTCCTAAAAGATGCAAGTCCTAAAGGACACGAGTCCTAAAAGACCTGAGTCCTAAAAAACATTAAAGTTAAAGGCGGTGAATCATCCAGCCAATTCCGATGGTTTACCATACCTAAAATTGAACTAAAATTTTTGATATTTTTTGTTTTGATTTTGGGGCTGCGTTTGCAAAGATATTCAACAAATACAAAAAGATGTCCCCCTGAAAAAAGTTGTTGGAAACTCTGAGTTTTGATCTTCCCGCCAAAACCACAGTTCTCTATACTATTAGGCCTACTGTAATCTTATTAAACTATTTGGCCTAACTATCTCTAAACTATTAGGCCTAATAGTTTAGAGATAGTTAGGCCTAATTAGGCCTAAACTATGTAGAAATAAACTATTTAGAAATAAACTATCTCTAAACTATTAGGCCAACCACAGTTCTCTAAACCATTAGGCCTACTGTGGTTTTGGCGGGAAGAACAAAACTCAGAGTTTCCAAAACGTTTTTTTGGGGGGACATCTTTTTATATTTGTTGAATATCTTTGCAACCGCAGTCTCAAAATTAAAACAAAAAATATCAAAATTATAGTTCAATTTTAGCTATTGTAAACCACTGGAATTGGCTGGATGATTCACCGCTTTTAAATGCTACATAAAAGTCGGTATATACTGAAAAAGATTTGATTAGTAAGAAATCAAGGTTTTTGTTTGCTTTTTTCAGTGGCATAAATTCGGCTTGCTGTCAAGTAATCCATGAAAATGTTGTAATATACATGGTGGTAGCTAGCTTCGGTTATCAAATGCAAGGTTTACTATTGACGGCCCTGAAATAGAACAGTTGCATCTCCTTCATTCGAGACAAATTAACGCATTTTTAAACTATTGTAATTTCATAGGTTTAGTGTGCATTTGATGTTGTCATTAGCGGTTTACCGCTATGGTTGCTAGGAGTTAAAACGAAGAAGCAGTTGTTTTCATCAGATGTGGAGTCCTCGAGAACACATTTTGAAGTCTTTGGCCTCGAAGCCTCAAGTCCTCGAAAATTGCCCTGTCCTCGGCTCGAGGACAGCAGTATTTTTGAACCGTTGAAATTTCGTTGGAAAACGCCAGAAACCTTGCGGAAAATCTGCAAAGACCTTTTTTTGGTTTCCTCAAGTAGAGATCGCCTGAAAGAAATTTTTTGAAGACCTTTTTCGCCAGAAAAAAAATTTTTGAAGACTTTTTTTGAGATCGCCTAAAAAAAAATTTTGAAGACCTTCTTTTTTTTGAGAACACTTGCGTCTGTGTCCTTAGTGCTTGGCCTCGAGAAGGTCTGTTCTTGGCCTTGGCCTCGAAATTTTTTGTGTCCTTGGCCTTGAGCCTTGTGTCCTCGACTCCACCTCTGGTTTTCATTGAATTATTTTGTAGAGATGTCATTTAAATTTTAAACCAATGATTTAACCTCCCTCAGCGTTATGTTGATCGAGCCTTAATTTAGATCTATTTCGACTTGAACTAGTGGCGTAAATTATTATTCATAAATAGTGCTTGAATTAAACGTTAATCTACCATGTGTTGTTGCTGCGGCGTAGAATTTTATGTATTTTAGAATATGGCCGAATTTACGGTGTGAAACAAACTTAAAAACCGGGCAAAGTGGACAATATTAGGCACAGTGGACGATGAGATTTCACAAAAGGCATAACTTTCTAGACCAGCTGAGTTATATAAGCTGCTTATATTGATCCTGGTAACTTTCAATTAAGCCATAGGCTATCTACAAAAGTTTTAACAGTACATTCAAATTTTTTAAATACGCCCACTAAAGGAATTAAACATTGATTTGCGACAAGGTTCGATGCTTTGTAATGGCATTTTGATGTCCAATCGTTTTGGCGCGGAAAAACTATGACATAGCTGCAATCCATCAATAAAAATTAGAAGGTATAGGTGATTGGATGTACAGTAGGCCTACCAACTGCAAACAAGACACAAGTCGTCGTTGATCTGAACGCAGATTAATGAACTTGTTGAAAAACGGTGGTTGATGTTGATGCTCCATGCTCCTTAAAACGGTGACATAATGCGCTCTTTGTGGTTTTAGCACGCGAAAACTTCTCTCCTTTTTGATGATTCATCGCAATATTAAACATCAGCTGTTGCTGTAGTTTGGCAGTTCATATACTGAATGTCGTTTGTAAATTCTTTACGATATTGGGCTGTAAAATTTTTTTTTTTCTACGTACAAAATACTTGGAAATTTTTCTAAATAATGTTTTGATTTATTGTGTCATTTTAGTTTTTGTCGCACTCGCAAAAGGACATTATTTATTACAGCGTCATGTGCCGAATTTAATTTTCTAAGGGCATTTTCATTGTTATTGATGTTGATAGCTTGCAAGATAGGTAACAACTAGTTAACAATATATAAATTCCATAGCAAAGCCATTTCTCTTTTCTTAAAAAAAAAAAGAAATTCAATAAGCTTGAGATTGTTTTAGTTGTTTCGTATTCTCAAAGTTTTATCTGATAAATAATGCCGTAAACGTTAGATTCAGAAAAGTTGGCTAACTACGCAACACCACTTCACTGCATTAGTAATTAACGTTGATAAATACTTATTTGTTATTCCAAGCCGTTTGCAATACAGATGAACAGTTCGTCATGATTACGCGGTGATCTCCCTCAAAGAATTTATCAATAGTGAGCATACTCGTAATCACCGCATATAGAATTTCTTTGATTGTTTTTTTATTCAGTAACAGTACATGAACTTGACTGGAAAGTAAAATCGTATCGGTCAGTGCATGGCCGGTATTCTAGTTAAGTTGTTTATTCATGCAGTATCCGTTTTTTATCCGCTTATGTCGTTTTTTTTTACGCTTTTCTTCTTCATGAAAAAGCAGTGTTCTTTTTGGTAAGCATTTTTATACGTATGTCCTTGTCCTCACTAACCAGACAGTTCTACTGGACAAAACTTTTTTCAAAAAATGTTTTTTACGAGGGGTTAAACAGCCCTATTTTGAAATATCGCTTTCATCGTTTATCATACCCTAACTCCAAAAAAAAAAAGTCTTCACAGTCCGACTTAAGAGTTTTGATTGGGGTGGGGGGTGAAATTTTGTTGGAGACCAATTTAGGATTGGGGGAGGCAATCCACAACTTATATAGTGAAGACCAAAACAAAAAAACAACAAGAACAGATTTCACGGTCTGAACAGCTGAATTTTTTTCGAAAAAAAGGTGAAGAGCCAAAAAAAAAACGAAAAGGTCTTTACGGTCTCGTGTCAAGGTGAACACAAACCAAGAAAAAGAAATTGATGAAAGAATAGCCGTTTTGGTCACAAAATTATCATTGCTGGCATTGCGATTGGGGGGGGGCTGCCCTCCTAGATACGCCTATGTTGTTTATACACAAAATTTTTGAACAAAATTTTTATCAATATGTACAGTAATAACACTCTACTTAATGCAAATAAGGACTTACAAAGCTGCGCACGAAAAAGAGCAAACTTTTTCACGAAGAAGCAAAAAACAAAACGGACAAAAACGGATTTTGTGTAAATTCGCCTTTAGTAAGTAAACATCTTAATTTTGCGACCGAAAATTACGCCATTAAAATTTTTTCTGCATTAAAAACGATAAATTTTTTGTTTAATTGATTTTGTACGGTTTTGAACATCAAAAGATATGGCTTTTCGTATACGGTAGTTTTTTAATTTCTCACCTTAAGTTTTATTTGTATTGCCGCAGAAAAGATTAAGCTCAACGACATGTGGAGCTTATTAAAATAAATCACGGCGAGATAGCAAGCAAACGGAGACGATCGTACGAAATCAAAGATCAACGGCTCCGAAATGCAGCAAGCTGCTGGTTCTCACGCCCTACCTTAGAATACTTGCTAACGATTGCCGGTATTATTTAGTTAAATACAGATCCTGTTTAAAATCTCAAATTGGACAAAATCTTAAATTTGAAACAATTGCAAAATATGCCAAAGATCGGAAAAATAGGCAGCTTAATTGACTTGCACACCAAAGCACTAAATATAGAGTACAATGTTTCCCTGATGTTAGAAATTGTATCAATTTGTATCAACTTTTCATAAACTTTTTTTAATTTCCTCATTGAATTAACTACAAACCAATCGAGTTCTTTTTTACGAAATCGAACGCGCATAGACTGTCAGAAAATTAAAGTTTGTTTGCATTCTATGTTCCCTCTAAGCTGCGCGGCCGCGCAGATAGCCTTGAACTTTAGTGTTCTGCGCACACTGCATAAGTGTTGATAAAACAAGGGTAATACATGCTTTCAATCGGAAGCAAGACCATAATTTAGATTTCATAAAATTATTTTACAAATGCAAGATTTTGACAACAAATCCGAAATTCAGGACTAAAATAGAACCAGAATGCGGCGAAGACCTTTTTCTTTTTTTTGCAGTCTTCGCTTAAATTTGAGAGGCAAAATTCCGAAATTAAGGACTAAAATTTGTACACTTCACCTAAATTTGGGACCAAAATTCCGAAATTCCAGATTGAAAGAGAACCAGTTTGCGGCGAAGACCTTTTTTAGAGCTCGCACGGCCTTTTATTTCGCGCACACCAAGCAAGCTCTGAGAGGGAACGTTGTTTGCAACAAATCCAATAATGACAGAAAACTAAAGTTTCTTTGTTTGCAATAAAACCGATGAAGAATATTGTGACTAAAAAAATTTGCTTGGAAAAATTGAAACAACCAAAGTGCAGTAAAGTTGAGAAAACTGCATTTTTAAATTTTTAATGGAGCATTGTGATCAAATTTTTTTAATTATTTAATTGTAAGAAATAGAAAGAAAAAAATTTTAATTGTAAGAAATAAAAAATCAAATAAAGAAAGTTTAGTATCAGCGCAGAACAGTTTTTCCGGAGAAATTTGTAAAAATGCGAACCTAACTTAACTTACACTTTATGCTGAACGCTCTTCTCTTTCTTTCATTCTAACAAAGATTAATGGATATTTTTGAAATCACCAACTTACATGAAATCAACAACTTACATGAAAATCACCAACTTACATGAAAAGAAACAAAAGGACAAAAAGAGACGTTATCCAACGATCTGTGCTAACATTTTTGGGCTTCGAAAAAGCATGCCGCCACTTAACTACATTATCAGAAATTACTACTTTATCTTGCCACAAGCATAAAATATGACATAATCATAAAACCATTTTTTTAAATTATATTTTGTATGTTTTGCAGTATCTTATACGCAAATAAGGTAGTGCAGAAAATTAAGATCAACAAAAAAATAATTTTGCAATCAAAACATAGTGTGGATTGAAAACATTGAAAGAATAGAAGTCTCATCCATGAATGAGGGATATAAACTCTACTGCGTTTTCGTAAAAGTTGTTTGACTTTTTCAGTTCAAGTTTTGACGAAATTATTGGTATTTTTTAAATTCCTGTTATTCGAGGTTTGTTAAAAAGCAAGTTCTTCAGCAAAAATTAAACGTAAAAGTTAATCCTAAAACGAATGATGTTTTACTTTTTTATGTAAAATAATATGAATGATGTAAAATCTTCTGCCATACAATGAAAAAAACAAACAAAATGCAAATATTTTTTCTTCTTGCGGTTTTAAAACTCATTAGCGAAAAACGTTTGAAGCCATTGTGATAAATTGTCTCTGATAAAACATCAGATCGGTTGAAGTTTTCAAATGACTACTGCGTTTTCGTAAAAGTTGTTTGACTTTTTCAGTTCAAGTTTTGACGAAATTATTGGTATTTTTTAAATTCCTGTTATTCGAGGTTTGTTAAAAAGCAAGTTCTTCAGCAAAAATTAAACGTAAAAGTTAATCCTAAAACGAATGATGTTTTACTTTTTTATGTAAAATAATATGAATGATGTAAAATCTTCTGCCATACAATGAAAAAAACAAACAAAATGCAAATATTTTTTCTTCTTGCGGTTTTAAAACTCATTAGCGAAAAACGTTTGAAGCCATTGTGATAAATTGTCTCTGATAAAACATCAGATCGGTTGAAGTTTTCAAATTGAAACAAGTAAAAACTTTCAAATACGCTATTTCAAAACAATGATTGGTGGTTTAAAACTCTGAGAAATGATTGTAATTTTAATTCATGTGTTGAGGAAACGCTTTTGCATGAACAGCACGACAAGAAGCTAAAAGTTAGTGTTTGATTAACAGATCAAGAGCAAATCGCCTAACGATGATTGCGAGTGAAAATAATGTAGCCGACGTGATGGGTGGTTTTTCCTCAAAATGCATCCACTACGTCGTCGCAAGTACAGCGTTATAATAACACTGTGAAAGTGCGAGTCATTGTTGAGCATACGCACGGCAATTTCGAAACTAAGTTGGTCCAAGAATCTATTTTTTACGTTAATAACAGCAATTTTAAACTTTTATCTCGAACAGACCTAATTATATTTCTAATTTTTTGACTTTTAAGTACCTATTGATATTTTTAAAAACGTTATTTTAGCTCAAAATTAAAAATAAAAGATTTTGGGGATCTATTTAGGGGGTTACCGAGGGGGTAGCACCCCCAAATCACGTCAAAATATTTTGAAAGACCTGCTTATATTAAAAACAATTAGGTTATTCAAAAAATTGACCATTGGGCGGTTTAATTTGTTGGGATGTCATTTCTAAATTACGTCAAAATATTTTTTCCACAATTTTCTAATATTGGAATTGCAAACGACGTTAAAATGTATTTAACAACTTCGTAGTGACGAACTTGTAAAAACATCTATCTTCGTTAAGTCATTTAAAAGTCAATTATTGGGGGCACACTTGCCCTAAATAATTAACATGCCCTAAATAAATATTTCACTTTCACATTGATGATTATTGCACTAAACAGTTAGTAGCAAACCGTGACCTTACGTCATAAGTAGAAAACAGTGATCACCATGTTTAAGTTTTTGGGTTTGTCCTGCTGTTGGTAATCGAACCCGAGTCTATCGTTGTAGTGGTAGACACTCTCCAATCACAATAAAACTTTCAATAAAAAATAGCAAATTTTGTTCTCACGTCCTTATAGCATGCTTTGCTAGAGGTAATACTGAACTCTGACCTCCAAAAACATCCAAATATTTTGATGCGTAGTTGAATTGGTTGGTCAAAAAAAATTGATACTCACCCGCATCTCCAAACGGATCGCTTTTTTTAGAACTCGTGTAAGTAATGACTCGTATGTTTTATGAGTCATACTTTAGGTCTCGTGTCTTTTAGGGTTTGTGTCCTTTAGGACTCGAGTCTTTTAAGGCTCGTGTATTTTAGCACTCAGGTCTTTTAGGGCTCGTGTCTTTTAGGACTCGTGTCTTTTAGGACTCGTGTCCTTTAGGGCTCGTGTCCTTTAGGACTCGTGTCCTTTAGGACTCGTGTCCTTTAGGGCTTGTGTCTTTTAGGACTCCTGTCTTTTAGGGCTCGTGTCTTTTAGGGCTCGTGTCCTTTAGGGCTCGTGTCTTTTAGGGCTCGTGTCCTTTAGGGCTCGAGTCTTTTAGGGCTCGTGTACTTTAGGACTCGTGTCTTTTAGGGCTCCTGTCCATTAGGGCTCGTGTACATTAGGACTCGTGTCCATTAGGGATTGTGTTTTTAGGACTCGTGTTTTTTAGGGCTCGTGTCCGTTAGGGCTTATGTACTTTAGGGCTCGTGTTCTTTAGGACTGGTGTCCTTTAGGCAGGGATGTGGAAGCGGAAGCGGAAGCTGGACGCGGAAGCGGTGGAAGCGGTAAATTTTTGTGGAAGCGGAAGCTGGAAGCGGTAAATGGGTACCGCTTCCGCTTCCACTTACGTTGTTCGACAATACTCGCACTAAATGTATTTTTAACACAAAACAAACAATTGAAACATACCATTACAAGAGTTTGTGAAGCCAGCTGTTGCAGAAAGTATCCACTCTTAAACTCGCAAAAATTTGAATCCACCGCTGTTTGCTAAACTCATTGCCCTCAAATGCGAATCGGGGCAATAACTTTTTAAATCTTTGGTTTAAACTTTATAAATACTGGCAAAGCCATATTTTGCCGAAATTTCAGCAACAATCCCAGTTCACACTTGGAAAACAAAGCTTCGTGGCTTCTCATTTACAAATTATAAAAGGCAGTTAGCGAATACCAAGTTACCAACGCACTATTTTGCGATCTTTCGACTGTTGGCAAATCTCGCAAGTTACTATCGATTCACAACGGGAAGTTTTATTACTCAAATAAAACCAAGCTTTTTGAAGTAATGTTAGTTAATATAGTTTTTAAAATAATTTAATTTCATTGTCATTAAAGTATTATGAAAGAAAACTGAGTATTTTGATGTTGCTTTCGCGTATTCCATTTGGCGATTCTTTGCGGTAAGTAATTTAATTGTGAGTGTGTAGCGTTAAATTTGGTGATAGGAAAATTCTCTGGCGACAATAGCGTACGTTTGTAATGTTTGGGTTAGTGAATCACGAAAAAAATACAAAAACAATAGTCGCAGTGCGCTCACTTTCTCAAAACCGCTGTTTTCATTATTAAATTTAATTTTATTGTAAAATACTAACCTACCAAGCTGACGGTACTTCGGTCGATTTAATAAAGTGCCTTTCTTGCAACCACCTATGGAGTTCGGTGACGTCTCAAAGTATTTTCCTACGTCCAAACTTTAAACTTGTTTACGATTAACGATATGCAACTCAATTCATTGTTTTTCTCGTGTTTACAAGGCGGTGAGAATTCGTAGTAGATGACGTAAGTATGTAATAAATGACATGCATATTCGGCGTATAAATAGAGATACGACAATTCAAACTTGATATTTGACCAAGTAAATTTAAGTAGCTCGTACTCATAGCCTAATACGTATTGAGCAGTTGAGAATTAAGTAAAATTATTTTTTTACACTTATTTTTACTCTATTAATATTTTTTACACTTATTTTATATTTTTTACACTTATTTTACACTCACCATTTTCGTTGGATTTTTCTTTTATTATAGCCGCTGTTTTCTTGTGCTTTTTTATTGCACTCACTGTTTTAAATTACTTGTTTTAATATTACTTTTTTTTATTGCACGGAGTATTGTTTTTCTTCATGTTTACTTTTTCTGTGTGTTAGTAATGAAATAAATCGTTTTCACTTCTCATTTACATACCAGTAACACGTTAATGCATTTTATTCATATTATTAGCTAAAAATATTATGATAAATTTTGGTAAAAGTGGTGGAAGCGGAAGCGATGGAGGTGGAAGCGGAAGCGGTTGGAAAATAGGCGCTTCCACTTCCCTGCCTTTAGGACTTGTGTACGTTAGGACTCATGTCCATTAGGACTCGTGTATTTAGGACTCGTGACTTTTAGGACTCGTGTCCATTAGGGCTCGTGTTCTTTAGGACTCGTGTACATTAGGACTCGTGTTCTTTAGGACTCGTGTCCTTTAGAACTCGTGTCTTTTAGGGCTCGTGTCTTTACGACTCGTGTTTTTAGGGCTCGTGTACGGGATCCTTCCTGGCCTTATCCAATGTTATGTTAGATGAATGTTTGTTTGAACAATGTTGTCTGTGGTTAAGGCCAAATAAATTTCTTACTTACCTGTCAAACGCCATATTGTTGTTGTCACCAGAGATAATGATCTGAGATATTGCCTAGTTGTACCAATGTCCAGTAGCCTATGGTAATTTACCGTGCTAGGCTAGGCCTACTCTAGCATAGCCTGACAGCCAAATACCGGTACAAAAATTGCTTACTGTACCAGTAATAAGTACACAGTAAGTAAGCTACTAAACTAACTTTAAGGTATGGTATGGCACAGTACCGGTATTTAGCATTTGGAGCAAGAAAAGACAGAGTGCAGCATAATAGCACAGAGCAAAGTCAGAAGTAAATGACATTCGTAGGTCTGTAGGTGGGCAAGTTAATGCAAAACGTTAGCTTCGTTAACCACTAGTCCATTAACAAACTTCACTCCTTCGTTAACGTTAATCCGTTATTTTTAGCTTTAATTAACTGAAATTAATGAAGTCCGTTAATTCGTTAATATTTTGCTTGTAATTTAAATTTCTTTTTATTCATTCACTTCTAAAACATGTACGGTATTGACGCTGTTGAGCTGATTGTAAGGAAAAATTTATTGCTATAGGCCTAGTGGTCTTTTTCTGTTTCGGAAATTACATTTTACAGTCTCCTCTAATTTCCAGATAAAAATAAGTTCAATTGGACTAACAAAGCTGCAATTGGAAAATTTTTGAAACTTGCGAACAGCGATAATTAATAGACCTGTGAGGTTGCAGCTTATAATTTGCCACAAAAAAGAGCTCCTTTTTTTTGCTTTCTTCTATAAAACTCGTACTAATACGCTACAAGTGTTACCAGTGCAAACTGTTTTGTACCGATACAATGAATGAATGGTCCCAGATATTAACAATAAAAACCTTAACGGAAGTTAACCGAACTTAACGGAAGTTAGTTTAGTCTGTTAACATGAAAAACCTTTTTAACAAATTAACGAGTTAATGAAAAAGTTAGCTTCGTTATTAATGGACTTGTGCCCACCTATGGTAAATGATAATGTGACTGTAATCTCTATTGGTATGATATATACCAATTCACTTTATATTTGTGCTTTTGAAATAGATCTTTTCTGCTAGTTGGTGTGATTTTGATCAATTAGTAACCACTAACTAACCTGCTAACCAATTATCTGGTTATCATGAGAGTTGTTGGTTTGATAAGGTAAGTTTCATTGATTGGGATTAGTAATTCTTTAGGATCAGCAGTTCTAAGTTACCGAGTTTGGTACGGTATTTCTGTTGCAGTACTAGAGGTACAGAAGTTCCTAAACTGAAGTCTCGCAGGATACAGTAGGCTATTAGTGCTAGACCACTAACACTGATAAATAAATGGTAGGCTAACTGGTACCATATCTGATAAGCTACACTGCAGTACTGGTATATAGCCTGCTGTACTTATTGTACCCTACGTAATACCAGATACAGTAGCCCTATACCAGTAACCTATGTCAGATTGATACTAGACTTAAGCAGACTAGGCTACCTAGTGAAGTATCCTACCGATATGCTTAAATTGAAGCAAAGAAGCATACCTGATGATACTGGCACCTAAAATGAATCTGAAATAGATGACAATTTTTTTCTATGTATCTTCAAAAGTTATTCAGATTTTGCTATTGCAAGTCCAAGTATATGCAGGATTAACTCTCGGTCACATTCACACCAAACTTTTGTAAATTAGTTTCAAGTTTGCTGTGTACAATAAAAGTACGCTACCTACAAATAGCTAGATCAGTTTATTAATACTGGTATGCTAACGATAATTTAACCAGTAGCATGAAAGACTAAAAGAGCTAGATGCATGTATTTGGAATAAGCGAAATCATTATAAATAGTACAGTATTTTCACTAAAGTATAATTTTTTGCAGTGGCGGCAAAGACAGTTGCTATAACATGATGCACTGTACAGCAATGGGCCATCATATTGTTGCTTTAGCTAATTTATATCCTTTTGTTAGAGGTGAGTTGGATGGTTTGAAATAGTAATCTGAATCTTTTAAAACATGGATACATTTTACTAGTGTTCCCTCTTAGGTTTTACTGAGTCAGTTCAGTATGCACCCAAAAAATTGGCAATTTTCTGATAGCAAACAATGGCAAATTAAAAAATGAATTAGCATATGCCCTATAAAAACTCTGATTCGCTGCTAAAAATCAGCTTAATTGTTGCATAACAACATACATCAGTTTTTATAGGAGTGAGACTTTGGTTCAGGACTATGTATGGATGGCTTTAATTCCTTGTAATTTTTAGTCTCATTTGCTCTTTAGTTTTGTTTTAAAAAACACGAATTTAACAGTCAAATTCATTTCACTCTGTTTTAGTCCTGAAATAAAATAGCATTTAAAATTTTCCTTGTTGGTTTATAAATCTGCAGTGATTGCTTTTTTCTTGTGTGTGCTGGTTCTGCATGTGTATAATAAAACTGAGCTCAAGCATCTCATTCTCAGCTACCAGTTCTGAAAGGTAATGATGAAGTCTAAATTCAATATTTTTGAATGCAGGTGAAACTGATAGTTACATGTATCAAACTGTTGGAAGTGAAGCTATAGAAATATATTCAACCGCTATGGAATTACCACTTTTTCGAAGGTTAGTTGATTGATGCTTTAACAGATTCAACTCCTTTTGCTTATAATTGTCTTGGGTCTGGACTAGTATTCAGATTATCTATGATATCTGATTAACTGAAGAAGTGTCTTGAGCATTTTTTACAGTATTGGTATTGGCTGTCTACATAATTATTATTTTAAACATTCATCTTATTTATATTTGCCACATCCTGAAAAAATCCTGGCTTTTTTTGATGTCATGGAAGTCCTTGAAACTTACCTGGTTCTCCAATGGAAATGCTTAACATCAAAACCTTTCTTCAATAATAGTCAGTACAAAAAAGTTAGAACATAAAAGAGTAATAGTGAAAATTAAATTTCAAGTCCTGCAAAAAAGCCTTGAATAATTGTCGAAAATGACCTAAAAAGTCCTTGAAAGTCCTGTAATATAATTTTGCAGTTTCTGTGGCAATCTTGATCTTAGAAATAAAGAAAATAAATTTATATGTAAACTGCGTAGTGCACATCTCTTGCTATAATTTTGACTTACTAAGTGACAAGTTTAAGTCACAAATTGGCAATTAACATCTGACATATCAGTACAATTATAGGTTTGGTTGAACTTTTTAGAACAAAATCTTGTAATAGTAACTTGATGACATGCATTTAGGCAAATCAAAGGTACTTCAAAAGAAGTTGGTTTGATATATGAAACAACTGTCGATGATGAAGTAGAAGATTTACATCAATTGTTAAAAGATATTCAAGTAAATTTTTTTTCTCTCACATATTATGTATATTTGATGCTGAATGATAACATTTTCCATAAAATGTATTTGACCCAGTAAAACAGTAATAAAATCTTTCAAAGTATATAAAGGCCAAGCAAACAACCAGTCAACCATTAAACCTAAAACAGTTTTTATGGAAATGTGTTGTTGTTGTTTTTACTAGATTTTAGTAAATTAATTAAATTTTAAAATACAGTGCGTTCAGAAAGTCACTGTGCACCTGCAATTTTAAAGCAATTTTAAAACAATTTTTTTAAAAATTTAAAACGCTCGGTTTCAAGGTCAAATTGTGTACGTTTGAAGTTTGCTCGCTCGAAAAGTGCATTTAAAAAACATCAAAGACGAAATACGAGAAACGAAAAACGCTGATTATCTAAAAATAAAGCAGACAATGAAAGGTGCACTGTGACTTTCTGAACGCACTGTACTTGATGGTAGGCCTATTGCATGGTTGAACATAACATGGTTTATTGGTTTAGTTGTCGCATTACCTTTTTTGGTTGTTAGCTAAGGTTCTACTGTACCTGCTTAAATGTTTAAATATTATTGCCTTATAAGTTACAAAAAAGATATTTTTTCTATTTTGAATTATCTTTAATTGAGTTCATAATTAAATTTATTCCAGAAAGAAATTCCATTTGATGGTATTTCATGTGGTGCCATATTATCTGACTATCAAAGAATCCGTGTTGAAAATGTATGTTCTCGGTTAAATCTTGTCAGTTTATCATATTTGTGGCGACAAGATCAGAAATCCTTATTGCAGGTATAATAATGGATGCAATATTTTGAAACTGGTAGTTGTATTCTGGCGTTGGCCCACCTCTGTTTCACATATTCAGGCATGTAACCAAGCAGGGCAATACACCAACACTGGGCACTCATTTTGGGTTCTGTCAGTAAGTTTTTTGTCTGGCTGGGCCACCTGAATGGGTTGGCTGCTTGGCACCAATGGGAAATAAGCTAGTTGAGGTTTATTGTTGACCAGCAGAGTGATCGGAGAAGTGTCCTTCCCCAAGGCATATATTGCAGACGTATAGATAAAAGAATGTACAGTTGTACACTTATTCAGTAGAATTTTTCCATAACAGCTTTGTTAATACATGAAATTGAAATGCACTAGCTACCAAATTACGTGTATTTCAAATTCTAGTTTTTATAACGCAGTAACTGAGATCTGAGACACAGTTGTTTAGTAGGGATTGAATTTTCATGGATTTAGTGATTTAAATGTGAATATTTTTGATAGGGTATGATTGACCATCAGTTGGTTGCTATTGTGATCAAAACTGCTGCACTTGGTTTGGTTCCAAAGCTTCACCTTGGAAAAACATTAAAAGAAATGCAGCTTCATCTACACATGTTGGTATAACTGGTGAAAATTTTCTTCTTGATGTAGATAAAAAGTTAAATACAGTATCACCTTTCACAGCGCTGTTAAATGGATTTGGTATGGACGGCAAAGTTACTACACATAAACATGTAGGACATAATATAAGGGCCTGATGTACTTCAAAAATGTATAAATAAAACAATAATGGGTAATAATAATGCCTTAGATTAAAAATCAGAGAAAAACTACATTCAGACTTAAATTTGATTATGACTTTTTGATGTCTAACTTAGTTCTAGAAAACTCAAAACATTGGTGTATGTGAAGTTTTTACTCAAGTTAGGATGCTGCTAATACGCTTTGGAAGTTCTGGTTTTTGAATTGGATAAATAAAGTGGTGTTGCTTATTGCAGAATGACATGTATGGAAGCCATATTTGTGGGGAAGGTGGCGAATACGAAACTTTTACTCTTGATTGTCCTCTGTTCAAGAAACGTATTGTCGTGTAAGTGGGTTATTTTTGTAACAACATAGCATAAATTTATGAAAGCAGTTGTGTGCTAGAGGATTCATGGAATATTGAAATACGACTAATTAGTAATCACTAAGTTATATTTTCTGTGACTTTAACTCTAAAACTGCCTCCTTTTTTGTATAATGGTTAATTAATTAACCCAGTCATGGGAATACTCTCTTAAGTCATGTGCTTTTGTGATAATTCAAATGCGAACACTAACGCCATGTTATTCCCTTGCTGAAGTGGGTCCACGACAACTGACCGCGACAATCTGACCGCGAACAAACTGACCGCAAACCAAATGGCGCCGATTAGCTGAGAAGAACGATCATAAACATATTTTACTTATCCCCAGAGCCATCTTGCCCAAACCCTCACTTTGTGACGAAATCAGCGACCAAATCGCTGTGACGAAACCGTTGGTTCGCGGTCAGTTTGCTCGCGGTCAGTTTGTCGCGGTCAGTTGAGGTTCGAGTCAAATGTTTTCCATGTTTTAGGGATGATAGTGAAATTATTATTCATTCTGACGACGGTGTTACATCGGTTGCTTATCTACGCTTAAAATCCTTTCATCTGGAGGAGAAAAGCCGGAAAGATTTTGATTTCAGTTGCCTTGTCAAGATGCCTTTTTCCGAAGCAGATTTATTACTAACCAACAATAACTTTGAAGAAGTACAAATTGTGAGGAAAGTTTACATTTTAAATTGAGTTTAAGTATTGCTCGAATAAAACCACCGTAGTCCTTGCGGTAAAACCAGTAATCTCGGCCGACCTCCATATTATGAATGCCCTTGGGCCAACACAAATTTCTCTAAAATGATGTTGCAACCTAATCTGACCCTTTTGCAACACTGCGTTCTATTTGAACGGTTTGGGAATTGAACCCTGGACCTCCCGCTCTAAATTGAGGGCAGTGTCTTTTTACCAACTAAATATCAAATCTAGAACGTTTTAATTTATTGATCGGAGAAATTGGATCAATTACAAATTTGTGCTTTTTGAGTTTCATCAATGAACTCAAAATCACAAGCTCTTGTGTTGTATAGGTTTGTCGAGACTCGAGAGAAATTTAGAAAATATATAGTTCAACTTTCTCTTTTTCAGTTTTGAGTTGTTGATTTATTTTATAGCTCTCTAAGCAAATCAAAGAAAACCGAATATCAGGAGAATTGGATTTCCGTTCGAACTTATCCACGCGTAAATGTGGCCCGTTTGTGGCCATCAGCAATTTATATGGGCTTGTTGACTCCAGTTTTAATGAAGAAGATATTGTTCAATCCACTAAGATTGCGTTTGCAAAATTAACAGGTATTTAATGTTATTGCCCAATGAACGTTCTTTTTTCCTTTTCGGCAGATTTATTCTCTATGCCAACCCCTTCGCCACTGATCTTTTTTTTTACACATTTTCTAGTTTTTTTTTGTTTTTTTTTGGTATTTGGGGCTGTTTTTTACGATTTATACCGGTGGTCAAGTTTCAACAACACGAAGTAATTCGCGTATAAGTTTTATTTTTGCAGAGCTATTGGACCAATATAGCCATGTCTTATCGGATGTTGTCAGCATATATTTCTGCCTCTCTAAGATGAAGCATTTTGTGGTTGTAAATTCAATTTACAAGACGTATTTCAAAGTTAATCCTCCAGCAAGAGTGTGTATAACTCCGCTACTATCCAATGATGTAGAAAAATCAAACTCCTCGATATTATTTCAAATCGATTGTTTATCGTATAAAGAAGCAACTGTTTATAAAAAGAAAGCAATGCATGTGCAAAGTATCTCCCACTGGGCACCTGCTAATATTGGTAAGCTGTGTTTTGATTAATTCATGTTTATTCTCAATTTCATTTTTTATTCGAATACTTTTTTCTTGCTTGAGTGATAATTTGATAAAGATATTTACCGATGTAAAATGCTAGTTTGCAGTTGTTGCGTTTTTCAATTGTCCGATCGTTTTCGATGCTTTTGCTTTTTGAAAAGCAAGAAACGCTCAGAATTTTTGGATTTCATTGTCACTATTCTTTCATGATAAGTCACTGAATATTGCATATTTCGTTAGGTCCATACAGCCAGTGTGCAATGGTCGGCCATTTATGTTTTGTGGCTGGTCAAATTGGTTTAGTACCAGGAACAATGGAAATTGTGGAAGGAGGCATCGAACATCAGGCGGTGTTGTCGCTCAGTCACGTCAAGGTAAAATTTTTCAGATGAAATTATAGTTGGAATTACATCTTTCTTTATTCACCACGTTGCCATATTCAGGAGATAGCGAAGGGACCGTTCGGTCTTCGAGTCAAGCTGGCACCTGTCTACCACACACTCAGTTACAAAATGTAATAATCTTAAGTTATAAAAATGTTGAAACTTGAAGCTGGTAGCTGTATTACGCTTAGTTAGAGCTGGCCTTTTTTACAACATCGCACTAGCCTGCACAGTGCGCACAGCATGCTTTTTACAAAGAAATATTAGAGTGACAGCACCATTCGATTTTACTTGTTCAGATCGTAGATTTGGTTTTTCAGGGTGAGTGCTAGCCAATGAGAAGTTTTCCGGGGATTATCGGAAAATGTTCCGACTCTTGAAAATGTCATACTCATTGTTCGCATTGGATCTGAATCGTATGACAGGCCCGCTTTCAACACATGACGAAACATCTCAATTTTTGTCACCACCAATATAAATTAAATCAAGTTTATTAGCTCAACTGGTGACACAGAAAAATTTGAGCCCACCTTTTAAGCTAATAAATTTTTCTAGAGCGTTTTATCGGCTATGGAAAGCACGCTAAACCTTCCCGACACAATACAATGCGTTTGCTATATCACTAATGAAACTCATCTTCATGCCGTTCGGTCAGTATGGGAGCGTGCGGTTAATGCAAATGAAGGTCAGTCAATGGTTTTTATGAAATGAAATGTATTTTTGTGAGACTTGTTAAATGCACGTTTTTGTATTGTATTAGCACTGCCAACACTGCATTAGTTTTGTTTGTAAAGCGTATTTTAACTGACTACTATTATACCGGTAATCCTAGCCCGCACCATCGTAACGATTTCTCGAAGTTGGAAGTTGGTTACGTAACGTATTACGTAGTCTCTTTTAGTTTAACATAAAAAATGTTGTTGGTTTTTAGCATAAAAATTGATGTTGGACCTGATGCTGCATTATTATGTCTTAATATTACGAATTTTTGATAGATTTACTTAGCAAAGTGGTTTATGTCGTAATAACTGCTCTGCCTCGCGACGCCTTAGTTGAATGGCAAATTGTTGCTGTGAAGAAAACAAAAGATGATGCGTTTGCGTCTTATTCTGAGACCACATTTGCTGGTAAGTTATTAACGTCACCTTTTTTTTTTTATTAATATTTTTGAAAGTTGCTTACATGCGCAAGTAAGCTGTTTTGAAAGGTTTGTAGGCCAACACATTTTGGTATCCGAAAAAATAAAACGATTGGTCACAACTTCGTTGGTAATGTTATTTGTATTATTCATTGCTTAGCTGTATCATCTAACTGGACAATTGGACACCTATCATAGTAGGCAATTTTTCTGACTTTTCAGTAAAATGAAAATTCGGATTACAGGGAACCACGTAATTTTTAGGTAGACAAGCTCAAGGGCCATCTGTGCATTAATGCTGCTGGGAAACGCAGTTTATTACGTATGGTTTCGAACCGTTGACAGCACTTTCCGACTTGGCTGACCCAAACATAAAACCACAAGTCTTTTATTTCAAGTGAGCGCGTTAATACATGGCCAATAAATATGTTCTGACCCAGCTTCAGATAATCGATTCACTCTGTTTTGATTGAGACTTGCTACTTTTCTCAGATGCATTTGATGACAATTCCCATTCCTTTGAAACCCTGATCAGCCGTTTTTTACTGAAGAGCGAGAAGCATGGTGAACCTCATCACTTTAAACCATTACAAGCGCGGTTATTTTACTCGAAGCATAATTCAGCAGTTAAAGAGATCTACGGTAAACATGCTTAACTTGTGTGATATGTTTTTCTAAATCTCTAGGCTTTACACAACGATTTATCTATCCTTTTCTCTCGAACAGCGCTCGATCGCTTATGATTGAGAGTAAAAAAATGAACAATATTATTCATCCTTACTACCGGGCAAGAAATTATTTAGATGAGTTAGGATTTTGCGTTCCTTGGGATCAGTAAATTTGACGTGGTGGCCCAGCCAAAAATTGCAAACATCCCAAAAAAGTTTCTGGTATTGGCGTGGTTACGTAGACGCTGTATTTGAATACGCGTTAGTGAATCTTACATAGTTAAGTTTGATTTCATTTTAATAATTTTATTCAACATCTTTAAAATAATATGTTTTTGTGCAGGTATACAGCAAAGACGTACCTTTCCTATAACAATGGTACCAGTGCGATCAGTTTTTAGACATGCAGAACCTACCAGGGTTTCGATGGCTTTAGTAGGCCTTTCGATAAGCACGAAGAAATAATGATTAGCATGTCTACTGTCACGTTGAATAGAAAGACACAGGAATCGCCGATTGTTACTCAATCCGATGTTTAAACCTTTGATCAATGCAATTGTGATATTGGGAGGATCTTTTTTAATTTTCTGTGGTGACATGGCAGTTTTGTGAACAACATGAAATTTTATTAACGACTAAGGATATTAGAATTTTTCGGCATAGGTGGGCAAGTTAATGCAAAACGTTAGCTTCATTAACCACTAGTCCGTTAACAAACTTCACACCTCCGTTAACGTAAATCCGTTATTTTCAGCTTTAATAAAGTCCGTTAATTCGTTAACATTTTGCGTGTTATTTACATTTCTTTTTTTCACTCGCTTCTACAACACCTGTTGACGCTGTTGAGCTGATTGTAAGGAAATACTTTTGCTATGGTGGTCTTTTTGTGTTTTGGAAGTTGCATTTTTGTGTATTCAAGATAAAGATAAGTTCAAATGCACTAACGAAGCTGCGATCGGAAAATCTTTGGAAATTGGGAACAGTGATAATTAATAGACCTACAGGCTGCAGCTTATTATTTGCCACAAAAGAGCACCTTTCTTCTATAAAACACGTGCTAATACGCAACAAGTGTTACCAGTGCAAACTGGTTTGTACCGGTACGATAAACAAATTGTGCAAAACATTAACGATAAAAACCTTAACGGAAGTTATCAGACCTTAACGGAATTTAATCTAGTCCGTTAACAGAACTTAACGGAAGTTAATTTAGTTCGTTAACATGAAAGAACTTTTTAACGGATTAACGAGTTAATGAAAAAGATAGCTTCGTGATTAACGGACATATGCCCACCTATGTTTTTCGGATTTGTGACTGTTTAACATCGCTAACTATTTTGATTTTTGTGTCTGCTACAATTTCTTCTGCAAATTTCATTACTCAGTTTTTCAAATTATTGCCTATATGATTGTCTACAGTTTACTAAAATTGCATTGCATTGTTTTATTGTCTTATCCTCATTTCTCATGATGTTCGAGCTTTATACCAACGTTTCTTTGGACCAACAAGCTAAGTTCAGTTTTGGGTTTTACATTTTCGCTGTGCGAATTGCTGAGTATATCAAATCTTCTATTATATTCGCTGTATTACACCCGAAGCGTGTAACGTGTTTGCGGGGCCCATCTCCGCGTCATTGCGCCCGAGCAACACTACCTGTTTCGAAGAAAATGTCCCAGCGGTGGCGAGCCGTTGGCAACACCGTGTCCGATTTGACGGGCCCGAGATTTGAACCTCAGCTACCAACTAACTGCTAAGTAATAATTTGTTTAGGTTGGTGAATATACCGATCTCAACCATAGATTAAATTTAATACAATTGTAACTTTTAATCAACACTTCTAATGTAAAAACGTGCCACCAGTAGAATATTAATTTACTTGAATATGCTGTTCGGTGATAAAAAGAGTTGATTGTGGTTAATTTACTCGTCTTTTTACAGAATAACTGTACACCTAAGAGTGTAGGTTAACAATGTTTGATGAATTCAATAATTTTGCTGGATGGAGCCTTAATAAGTTGCCGAAAAAAGAGTTTCTGCTCATATCAAGCCAGGAAACGAATGGATCGTTTCTACTGCATCATTTTTTATCCATGTTTGTGAAGGCTGAATGTAACGTGGTGTTTTTAATGGTTGCCCAAACGTTTCCCCATTACAATGTTGTTTGCTCTAAGCTTGGAGTCAATTTAGAGCGGTATCGAGAGGAAGGAAATTTGAAGATTATTAACCTGTTAGACGCCAGTTTTGAGTCTTATTTGGAAGAATCTGAATCGAATTTGACGACTGGGTTTAAGAAATTATCTGCTAAATATTTCTACGACGAACTTCTGAATAAATTGGCTTCAGACAAATCAAATTTGGTTATTCTGGATGATTTTTTGATGTTATTAAACTTGGGTTTTTCTGAGAAAGACTTAATTATTTTTGTTCACTACATGGCAAATTTATGCCTGACTCAAAATTGTGTGTTTATCACTCATTTGTGCAAAGACATTATCTCGGAAAAAAACGGTCATTATCTGTATGAAAACTGTCGACTTTATGCAAGTTATGAAGTTCAAATTCGTGGGTTACAATCAGGGTATAGCAAAGACGTTCACGGAGATTTGCGATTATCAGTGAAAAAGAAAGACTCCAGTATACGATGGACGTCGAAAGCAATGCAATATAAACTTACAGATAGAAATTTGAATCTTTTTGCTTTTGGTACTTCGGCTGCAGTGTTATAACGTTTTCGTTGTCCTGCTTAAATTCTTTGGAGGCCCCCTTTTATTGTCCCCGTGTTGGAATTGGACAAATGCAAATTTGCAAGAGCAGCAGCATCGACTACAAATTGAAACCTCGTGTATAAATTTCAAGCTTGAACAAAGCACACTTGATTTTTTCTCGCGACTTTATTGTAGCTACCGAAAGTTTTACGTAAGAAAAATGAACTATACATAAAACGTTGTAAAAATCAATCGGTAAAGAAAGGCAGTGAATGGTAAAGCATTCCACGAACACACAAAAAGCTGTAAGAACAAATTTGTCAAAGCAAACAAAAGTCACCATCGGAATGACATTCAATGGCCTGCTTATTTTTATTTATGCTTGTCGATAAATTTTGAGTAAAAATGTGCACATTTCGAACGCAGAACGTATGCAAGTTGTAAGTTCAAATACTGTACTTGGGAGTAAGAAGTTCACTCTCCACCGTTTTTATGCGTATGGTTGAATATATTGCAATGATTTAAACTTGATCATTTGAGGAAAAAATTTGTATTTGCTATCATTAAGTATATTTAAAGCGATAAAACTACTAGTAAAACAATCTTGAGTGGAGATAAAAACGGTATAAAAGAGTCCAGCATAAAAACGTAATAGTAATGCAAAGGTTTACGGAACTGAATTTCGAAAAACAGCTTTAGGCCCAGTTTACAGTGTGGGCAAAATCAGTGGCGTTGCTAAGGATGATGGCACACGGGGCGGGATTTAGTGGTGTCACCGTTTTTCGGTCCACAAATAGGTGAAGAAGGTCTTCGCCGTAACATTACAGGGTTTTCGGCGCAAATGAGATGGGAGACCAAACAAACTAAAAGAACAAGGTCTTCACCACAAATCAGTGGAGTTCTAGTTTCACATCGTATGGTGTTGGGGCGGGCTGCCCCTCTAGCTACGCCAATTAAGCGTAACCTTAGTTTACCTTCACCAACCGGCAGCTTTTACGTTAGTAAGGTGGCACGCCGTACTGAATTGATTGATTGATTGGTGCATCTTTATCCTCCTATCACGAGAAAGCGACGGTGCGCTATATTTTGGACGAATCCGCACCCGCTTAGGAGTTGACCATTTTCCAAGCTTTCCTGTTGACGTTTTGACTTCTTCCCACGTAAATTTGCTGCTTGTTCGAAGCCACCAAGCAGAGATAATTATCGTAAAGCGTCTTATCCAAGGACGCAACAACGTGATCAGGGTGCGGGTTGAACTCATGATCCTGCGATCAGAGTCGTCGTAAAAACGACGCCTCAACCCATTCCGCCACGCTGCCGAATTCAGTTTAAAACAAACTAAAAAACGCTCGTATGCTCAACATTTGATACACAGTGTAGACCGGGCCTAAAGCATCAACAAATATTCGAATGTTATTATCAGTGGCAGTAGCACTATCATCATGAAGCACCCTAACATGTGCCAGAAGATGGCTGTGAAGACAAAAATTAAACTTGACCGACATTTTTCTGAGATACTTTGATGTCAGAGAGTGACGTCATACCCTCTATTTTTAATTGTTTTTCGTTTGCAAGATGAAGCAAACACGTGAAGGCGAGAGGAGCGGAAAGATTTTCCGACATATTTTTCGAAACTTTGTCTGTTAGAGTCGAATATATTTTCGAAAATAATTGTGGTCCACTTGATGTTGAATCGCTATCAGGTTTTTTGTCGGAATTTACCTACAATACAAGTTGGTCAGAAACTGCAAATGAACGAACTACACGAAACAAACTTAACGTTCATCTTCAGTTGTAAACATCAACTAGCTTTACAAGTTAAAACTGATGAAGCATTTGCAAGTTATTAACTCGTTAGCCGTTAGGTTTTTTAGAGGGAAGACTGTATGTACAATTGTACAGTGTACTGTACTACTACTGTTCAACTGTACTACTACATTACAACCTAGTTTGTAATGTAGTTGATGCTCTCATGCAAACTGCGCACATCACACTAGTCTAGTTTGAACAATGATCACACTATAGAAGTATGTAAATAAACGTAATACGTAATTTTCGCTGCACTAACTTGTCAAATGTGATATTTCTCTAAAACTGAATATCGCAAATACATACAATGCTCCAAAAGTTTTAATGATGTGACGATGGCCCAGATTGCATGATTTGGGTTCAACTTTACCCTGTGCGAATCGTCCAATAGTAAACGTCCGACGCTGTTCGATGACAGTATGATAAACATGCAACTACAGTTCGAAACTCAGCTGCGAAAGATTACAGCTGAGACTTACAAAAACTCAAAGCGGATGCTATATTTAATCACTTTAAAAATAAAAATTCTCAAAAACCCACCTCCGATTCACATTGGTTCTCATTGCTTGGGCTGGTTTTTGAGTTTTCATCATCGTCATTTATTAGATTCCACATCGCGGATTTCAACTTTCGCACATTAATGTGTTTCGCTCGTTTGGCAAAATGAATTTGAATTTTTTCCGTCTAAAAAAAGTTTTTAATAAAATTTATCTGGATTTGGCCGGTGATTATCTACGGAAAAAGAAATTCTGATTATAAAACTTTTACCTGTTAAACAGTAAAAATGAATCGTAACCTTATTCTAAAGATTTTCTATTAGTGGTATTCTATCTCTCTAACTAGCTTTCAACATATGCTTTAACCAAGTCATTTTGGAGTAGTTTTTCTTCGTCAATCCACCATTGCACCCCAATGCATAGCGCCCTTTTCTCAGCACGTACGCGTAGCAGAACACACCGTAGAAAAATACAAGCTTTTTTAAATTATCTTACTTTTCTTGGTTGATTTACTAAGTGGTCTCCATCTAAAAGAGCGTTGTAATCTTGGTGTTGTTCCGTTCTACTCTCAGTGGAAATAGTTTGGGAGAAATCGGGAAAGAATGCCTCCGTGTTGTCAGGGAAAAGATCACCGCTGTTATCTAAATAAATTGTCTTTTTTGAAAATGTACTTTACCTGCACCTCCTTGAGTATTTTTTTCTGAGAATTTTCGGTCAAATGTCCAAATTGGGAAACATTTTTTCGGTCATTTGAAAAAATGTGTTGTTCGATTCAAGTGTAATTTGTGGGGCTTCTACGCAAAACTTTGGTTTTCGGTCATTCACAAAATTAGGTCAATGACCCAAAAAAGACCTAGTGGCACCGTTTTTCGATGCCTTCTCGAAAAAACAAAAAAAAAACAAGAATCCGAAAAGACTAATAAAAAAAGGAATCCATATATTCACTTACCAGTACAAAATTGTTTGTAGCTGTCAAACTTACAACAATAATACGCGGAATTAATTTAATAGTTCATAGGCATCACGTTTAACAATCCCACTTCATTTGACACCTTACTGCAGTCTTACATCATTTGATTGATGGAAATCGTTTCAATTCAGAGTGACTGTTGAGATGTTTTAGTTCTTTAATTCACTAGTTAAGTTTCGACCAACTCACCATAGTCGTCGTTGGCAGTGTCAGGGCAGAACTCGTCATTGACGTAATTGAAATTGACAACATTCGCAGGTTCACTTACACTTACATTGGTCGCTCGTAATTGGTCGGGTGTCAGAGGTTTCAAGACCACTTGTAAGTATTTTGCTCTGAAAGGACACTTTACAATAGCTTTGCATTTTCATGAAGCAAATATAATATTTTTACGAAATAGACGAACTTCCACTCAATTACGAGACCTTGGCCAAAAGAGAGCCTTTGCGGTCTTCAAGTTAGCTACCACTCACGGTGGAGGCTTCACACAGTCGCTTTTATAGCTAAATGTCAAGCTGTGAATGTCAATATTTAGTCTTTGGCTTCACCCAACCGGGAATCGAACTACAGTCCACCACTTTAGCAGCAGACCCTCTAACTACTCGACCACTAATTGATTGAACTTTCATCAACACATTTAAATTTCCCCTCAAGTTCAATCGAAGTGGGTCACTTACCTCGTTAAGCTTTCGGCCACTTGATCAGCATATTCCAGTAGCAACTGGTCTTGAACGTTACAACGTAGCGATTCCAGTTTGGTTTTCGAAATTTTTTGCGGCAATAATCGCTTATCTTTGACAATTCTCCCATATTTGGTGATATTTCGTTTTTCTTCTACTTTCCGTTTTTTAGGGCGCGGTTTGTCTACTTCAGTTCCATCTTCTGTACAAAATATTGGTTTTATTGACAAGTGGACTTTAGAGCAGTAAGACACCAAACAACTATACCTACATTCCTACAGTTTGGCTCCTGACAGCAGTTCGCATTGATACAAACTATTTTTTTCGTACGAACTAATTTTTGAGCTAACCTTTTTAAACTGATTCTAGTTAACATGTGCTACGCAATCTAATTACTCGAATAAAAAAATCAAATCGCTTTGACACTTGCAGTACTCAAAAGCATGTACGACTTAGCGGGTCCATCTTCGAGTCATAGTGCCTAGGCTACACAACTTCGTACAAAGCCACGTCATGCTGATGGCGAGCAGTTGGCAACACTGAGGCCAATTCAATTGGCCAGAGATTTGAACCTCAGACCTCCCGCTACTAAAACAAACGCGTCAACGTTCTACTAACCGAATCACTGAACTTTCAAATTCATGCAAACAGAAGAACCAATAGGTTGGCTACGTGAAAGCAAAGACTTAGGACAGAAACTCAATGCATGGACCGATCAAATCGATGCAAGGTGTTGTAAAACGGCTCGATAATGATATTCTAGAATTACGTCCAACTAGCTCAGTGGTTTTGAACCTGTGGGCCATGGGAGCATTTTGCGGTGGGCCAGGGACCTTTTTGGTTTGAAACAGTTGTATTGCGCGATGAGCTCCTTATTCCCAGAATCGTCCAAAAGCTCACAAAAAGTTGCGGTATAAGGCGCGTTGTTGAAACCGCCAGAAAATACGTAGAAAATGGTGTTTTTAAGGGGCGAAGACTTCTTTTTCAAAACCGCTCTAAAATACACCGAAAATAGCATTCTCTAGTGCAAAGATTTTTTTTTGAGATCGCCCACAGATCGCAGAATAATGGAAAATTGCTGTTGCGCAATACTTTCGGAGTTGGGCAATGGAAAATTTTCAAAATGAAAATGGGCCACGGTTAGAAAAAGGTTGGGAACCACTGCACTCATAGGCGTATACAAGAAGGGGGGCAAGGGGGGCCATGGCCCTCCCAGGATTTTCACACACTCTCTCTTTAAAACTCCCAAATTTCAAAAATTCTTCCATTTTTAGTAGTTAAAACTGGCTTTATTCTTATTGCCCTCCTCCCAACTTGAAAATTTTTCTGCCGACGCCGTCGACTGCACTAGCTAGATCGAAATACCTTTGTCCTTCAAGGAGGATACAGTTGTTCGGTTGCTTCTTAGTTTGCGCCAATGTGTGGGACCGTCACACAAAGCAAGCGCGTTAGGCTTAAAGTATGAGTATTCTGCAGGAGGAGCCATTGCTACTAAATTTGTCACGTCAACAATATTATCATGCGTTTCAGCAGGTTTAACTGCTGCTACCGGAGCTGCATGGTGATCAAATACGTTGTCAAAATTGTCAGGTAGAGGATCCGCATTATCTGAAAAATATTATAATACCTTAAGCAAGTGAAAAAAAAGTTAGTGGATGCAAAATTGGTTTGCTACGCTGTGTAAAATATTGAAAATCGATAAAACTTTAAAAAAAAACTCAAATGAAGCCCTTAAAGCTAACACAGCCTCGGTTACCAAAACATACATACCGTCATCGGGGCAATTATCGATACAATTGTTCATTGTTTCATCAACGGGATCATTCGAGGGCAAATCAGTGACGTCATCTTCTGATTGGGAGGAATCGAAAAAACCTAATTCTGCAGTCGACTGAAAAATACAAGTTGTCATTACTCGGCTGCAAAACAAATAATCAATGGTCATTGAACAAGACAAAATAACGCAACACTTAAGATGAAAATGGAACACCTAAGTTTTTCAACTGATCAAGGTCTAAAAAATGGTAATCAATCGTTTCGTTTGTATGCTAGAATAGAATCTGAAAATCGAGTCAACGTGCCATTTCAGGTATATATCATCAGTGAAAATGAAATTTAAACTACCAAGCAACATTCTAAGTGCTTTGTTTATTGACTGCTCATTAATTCAGTGTTACCGTTTTTATATCTGTCTTCATAGAACATGACTTTGGACAAGTTTACAGGACTGGACACCAGTGCTTCCGATTTGCTTGTCGTCAGCAGCTCCCAGAATTGTTAACTAAGGTGATCTAATCCGCATAAACCCATGTTGTAGCCTACCAACAAATGACTTTTGCTGCTTTTTTAAATTACGTTTTTCAAAACTTTAGCTATACGATGGGAGTCGGATGGAAACGGGGCAATCCCAAACCACAACATTAAATCCACGAACAAAATGCAAAGCAATAGATACCATATCAAAATCAAAGTTGTCAAAAGTAGGACAACAGTCCATCGTTGATTGCTTTGTAACAATAGAGCGTGGAGGTTGAGATGGATCTTGCGAATCACTGGTGGTAACAACTAAAATACAAAAATCAACCAGAATCCATGACAGTAAATAAATGAGCAGCTCTAACGACATTTGACGATATTTCGAAAAAAGGATGAAATTAGTAGCTTTTCGTTTATGAATAGTGAAAGTCTTCAATTTAGTTGAAAGAAGTTGTAGTAACCCCTTGAAGCTTTTCAAATACTACAGCCAATATATACACCAATCACTTCGCAGCCTCTTGGCATAGATCAATCCATATAAATGTAGTGTTTGTGCTGTGCTATCATACAGTACGTTTATTGTACGTTCAAAGTTAACTCAAACTCCTGAAAAACCAGCAAAAACTAGAACCTAATAATGTAAATATGATGTGTTCGTCGTTCGAGTAAATTTAATTTTTAGCACTTACTGTCAACAATATTCATAAAAGACTCAGCATCGTATTTCAATGCGAATTCATTATTATTTAAAGTAGTATGATTCATCATTAGGCTAGCGCAACTGGCTGCATCAATTGCATTGTTTTGAGATCGTCCTCTGCTCTCCTCTGAACTGCTGCAGTTAATAGTGTGAAGACGAAGATTCGACTCATTTGTTTCCAAAATCTATAAACAAATAAATAGTTGACGAACTGTATATATGCGCCAGAACCAAATTCTCTGCGCCAGGTCAACTGGCCGCGACAAACTGACCGCGAGCCAACGATTTTGTCACAAAGATTGAGGGTTTGGGCAAGATGGCTCTGGGGATAGTAATATATGCTTATTATCGCTCTCCTCAGCTAATCGGCGTCATTTGGTTCGCGGTTAGTTTGTTGCGGTCAGTTGTCGTGGACCCTACGTTTTCTGCGCCAGTCTGACCAAACCAACGCTAACTACCTTTTATGGTTCTATTTGCAAACCTTTCGTTACACTGGGCCATTAAAATCGACACACTGCTTGACTCCAATGGGAAGTATTTTAATTCATGTTACATCAAAATAATCTTCTGTGCAATCAGTTACCTACTTGAAGCCTTTTCAAAAAAAAAAAAATATATATATATATGGGATGCCCTACAGTAATACTTTATGGCGTCAACTTATTTCTATGCGCCCTCATTCCCACTACAACTGATTTCAACACTTTTTGTACCGGATTAGGTGTTCCTCTGTGTCTATACTGGCAGTAGTTTATGTTTGTCTTTAATGTCTTATTGGATTTCGCCTTGCTTGAGCCATTCACTTTACAATTAACAGATAACAAATTTAGATCGTCTTGATATTTAACAGCTTGCATCATTTCTTTCTAGTATTGTATGTTGTTTACTTGGTGATTTTATTTTGAATATATTAAATTTTAGTCCCCTGAAGCGAACAAATCGACTGGCTACCACAAACAAACTGATGGCCAACATTAGGGAACTTAGTTAGCGATCAGTTGGTTTGCGGCGATTAGTAGTCAAGAACTCCCCTAAAGCGACCACACGACACGTGCAAAACAGCCTGTTGGGGCATGAAAAATTGTGATGGTCTTTGGTCTGTTACTACTAAATCAAATATAAAGGGCTACTGTGAAGTGTAAACTGACAATATTAATTTTAGTACAATAAAAGAACCTTGGAATTTTTTTTCCTTTTCTTTGTTTTCTTTTCCAGGTCATTCACATTATTGTCATCATCTGCCTCTTTTCCATCCTTCTCACCACTGCTTAAACTTCCCAGGACTCTGCCAAAAACAATACTACTATGAACTCTTGACTCTTTACTGAACATATTTTTACAAGTTTATTTTTGTTTATTTTTTTGCAGTATGATATTTCAGAAAAGAATTAACGGATTTAGCAAAATATTCAAAAATGCAATAACAAAAACAAAGATTTAAAAGAAACACCAAAATGAAATGTGCATCGCTAGGTTATTAGGTATTGATATAAAAAAATGATTACTGCAGAGCTTACTAATTCAAGTATTAATACAGTACATCATTCGAGATGTAGAATGTGTGATGTACACATATACTCAATTCAATGATAACACACCAGACACCAGTATTTTTGCAACAGACCACTGAATACCTGTAAATTTGAGAATGAATGGCATCAACTCTAGATGCATAAATTTTCGCTCCTGCAAAAATGGTTCCTCCAGCTACACGAAAATTTAGAGCGCCATCTTGTCTGATCATTTCCCCCATGTGCTCAATTAGTTGCAGATCAAATGCATTTTTATGCTAAAGATTAATGGTAATAAGTTACTAGCTTATTTTGCAAGACTTGAAAATCATTATTTCTCAAAATATAGCTTAAAAGTACTGATAGTTAATCTTCTAAATGTACTGATAACAGCTTTTACTCAATTATTGTTGAAAGAACAAACATACTCCAATAATCATAGTCATAAGCGATGATTTTGGGGGAGCTGGGGGGCAGCGCCCCCTTGTGTCTGACACTAAAGGGGGCAAAGTGTGTCTGACCCCCTCGGTTTTCTGGCAAGTAATACCCACTTGGCAAAAAGAAATCCGAAATTCCGGACTGAGATAGAACCAAAATGCGGCAAAGACCTTTTTTTTTTTATCTTTACCTGAATTTGGGGGGAAAATTCCGCACTGAAATAGAATTATTAAGTTTAACCAAACTTCGAAAAAACATTTCACCCCCTCGGAATTTGCTTTATTAACAAAAAATCGACGCCTATAATCATAGTCAAGCAATATTAATACTATATTTACTTCTTGCTCAGCTACTACGTTACAAAATACAAAGGGATTTGCAAAAATAAGCTGTTGAACATGAAAATTTTTTGCTTCCAACAAACTACTGGGCCTTGCCTAAATACTTCAGCAACAAATTTATCATCACAAAAACATGTTGACACAAGGTACAATCATCATTCATCAGTTATTTGAATAAAACGTACATTAATTTTATTTTCTTGCGATAACTTGATACATTGTGAATAATGCTGCAACAATTCATCTTTGGTCCAGTTGGAACTAGGAAGGGGCTCTGAGACATTATTCTGAAACAATGCAAAATATCAAGAATTAATAGTAATTCCTTGTGCTAACATTGTAGTGTTTCCCCTAAAGTTTTGGTGAGTCAGCTTGCACCTAAAAATCAGTAATTTTTCCACAGAAACAAATAATTCAAAAAATGCGTCAGCCAGTGCCCAATAAAAACCACCTTTATGGTTATACAAACACACAGTAGCACTGCAACCAAGCTAATGTTTCAGTTCAAGAAAACATTACATTTTCTTTGCATAAATAAAAATTCAAGTTGATGCTTAAAGGGTAAGATAACAGAAGTTTGTAATTTCAATGTGATGCAGTACTAATAAAATTTACTGCCATTATGAGTAAATTAACTTTCTTGACAACTAAACAAGCTACTGAACAATGAATATACTGTACACCTATTTACAATCTAGTATTGATACACTGTATTTGATATAGTAGAGTAGGTAGTTAAAAATAAACAAGTTAATACGGACGTCAACTAAGTAAACTCACTTTATCTGCAAGAGGAACGTTGGTAAAATTTCTTGAATGCCTTCGTTGGCGAGCCAAGTCCAGTTCATTTTCGGCAGACTCAGGAAGATGATTTGATGGAGTTTGAATTATAAATCCAGCCCCAGTGCTAACTCGCTTTTGCAACTGTTTTCTTGATACACTCTGGGGTGATATAAATGCATTTGCTGGATTTTCTTGAGCAGAATTTACCCTTAATGGAGTAGCCATAATCACCAACCTTCAGTTTAGATAAAAGGCTAATATCTGTTATTCTGGTACAAGTCAGTGGTATAAACTGGTTTAGAATCAAGCATGTACACCTTGGTATCACTAAATCCCCTTACCAATGTCAGTACAGAGTAACCACTTCAGATTTCAAGCTCAGAATCAGAGCTGTCTAAACCAAAAAGGCAGAGATCAGGGAACACTAGCCTACTTTAATATATAATAAGCCTAACAGTCCAATATAGCAGCAAAAATTATAAGATATTTTTATGGTGTTTTGTTCATTAGCTTATCTGCTACACCTGTATATGCCTGAAAAACATAGCTAACAAATAAAATAAGCCACCATACCAAAATTCCTTACCTTTAACCCTATATATACTGGGCTATTTTTACACCCTATTTGTACCGGGGGGGGGGCAAATTTGCCCCCCCTATCTAAAAACCGATTGGTAAGTGATAGAATCGAGATTTTTTGGTTATTGAAGCTATTTTTTGTTAAATTTTTAAAAATAAATTTTTTGAGGTTGTGACGTCACGAAAACAATGATGACGTCATCAAAACCAGTAAATCCTTATAACAGAATGCAAAATTGCCTAAATGTTGCAAAATGTTAGTTTGGACTTTTGTTATTTCAAAAACATCTCTGGTAAAGTTACCGCAAATGATGACGTCATCATGCATGATGACGTCACATGCATGATGACATCATCGTTAATATATTGTGTTGATTATTCTTTGTAATTTTTTGTGACTGAAATATAGTATATTTCACAAAATTATAGAATACTGCAGTATATATAATTTTCATTTTGTCATTCAGCAGCTGATGAAAATGAATATTTTTTTTATGCAAATGCAGTTTATTTCAAAATGATGTAATGATGATGCAATGAATTTATCAGTATATAAAATATTTTATTCCAGCTGAAGATTAGCATTGACAATGAATACACAGTACAATGAAGAGAATATGCGCACTGATAAGCATGAATTGTGCTCAAAACTGCATAAAACTCCTTAGGTGCCTCTGACGAAGGCAAAAATGACGTCACTTCCGGTTGTCCGGCTAACCCCAAACTTTCTGAAACTGTGTGTTATTAAATTTGATTCAAAGTCAGGGTGCATCAAAGCAAAACTTTGCTTTCGTTTAGGAGCTATATTAAAATAACTGAGGGGGGGCAAATTTGCCCCCCCCCGGTACAAATAGGGTTAACAATATGAGATCGAAGTTTTATTTACTGTTAAGTAGCATTCAAACCAAGTTGGTAAACACTGAAGGCAAAAAAAAACCAGCCTGGAGACAATCCATCTTATAACTTACTATTCATATTAAATTAAAAGTGAATACAACGACCTCAGATCTAGAGTAAAGTGTCTAACCTCACTGCAGTGAATCTTTTCGTTGATGTAATACATTTGTGCTCCAGCCATGGAGCAATAATTAGTACCGTATATTTTGGCGTACAAGACAACCAGCAAATAAGATGAGGTACAAAATTTGAATAATATTTTGTACATCTACCATATATCGGTTGTATAAGACGACTGCTAAATTCTTGCATGTTTTTCTGGTAACAAGAGTTACATTTGCTACGCACCAACACACACGTTTTTTCTAATATTGATGCTATTCTCTTACTTGTTTTCCAATTTACACATCAATGCATTTTTTGCCATATTACCGCCAAATTAGCCAAGGCAGAAAATTTGATCGGCGCGGTGCCCGGTATTACAAAATTTTTGTGCCAATTTGAAGCAGAAAACGCAAATTTTATCTGTTTTAATTGCACATGCAAATATGGTACTGATAGCGCAAAGTGCAAAATACGATAGTGCAAAGTATAAATAGGTAGTACAAAGTGTTAAAAAATTTGGTTAAAAATTTAGGTCCAAAAAATGGCTTATTAGATGGAAAATATGCTATTGACGATGTTAAATGAAATACTTTTCTTGCACGTCCTTTATTTTTACGCACCAACGCATTTTTCATATAAAAAAATTTTCATGTGAAAATTAAGATATGACTTTTATATCAGTTGTATAAGACGACCCCAATTTTTAAGAGTGGTTTTTTGCACTTTAAGGGTCGTCTTATTTGCTGGAATATTTGGTAATTAGAGTCACTCTATAACAAATGGAACATCCAACAAAATCTTTTTTTTTTCGTTTGAAAAAATTAAACCATCTAAGCAGTAAGTATTAATTAAGAGCAACTGATCTGTGATGCTATCACCTATGCTGCTAGCAATAATATAAGTAATATGCCTCTTTGAGCATCTCACATCATGAACAAATTAAATTATCAATTCACAAATAATGACAAAAAAAAAGAGAAAAGTAACTAAACAATTGACTTTAAAGGCAGTACCTGACACTAGTAATTCACAATATTTGTACTTGAGATATAACACCTCAGGTCTTAAATTGCACTGGATTAATACTGTGAGGAATATCAGATCCAGTACCATCGTCGGGAGTGGCTTTGATCACCTGTTTAACTTAAAGTGTTCTGATCTACTTCTGCTCCATCTTTCTCAATTGACTGGTCATAACACAATGTGGCTAAGCTTTCGCATGATACATTGCTTTCTTGGATTACTGTCACGTGATGTGAGCATATTGCCTCCTAATGTGTGATCAAAGCCACCCTGTGCCAGGGGAGACTTTGATTACTCATGTAAAACTGTCGTTTTATTAAAGGCCACCTAATGTCTGCAAACCAATGCACTTAAAATGCAATAAAAAAGTATTACTAATCGAATGCTGAAAACCTGGTTTAGATGCACGTTCTCAGTTTCAAGCTTTCGCGTTTTTAAAAAGTGACATGACGTCATCGGACCCAGGCGTTTGGTGCCTTCGACTAATTTATCTTTGCAGAGGATAGGCGACTTTGGAAAGGCATGTTGATAGCAGCTTGCTACTCAAAAAGTGTTGTGCAAAAAAGGCGTAATTAGCTCAAAGTGAAGTCGAAGGCACCAAACTCCTGGGTCTAATGACGTCATGTCACTTTTTAAAAACGCGAAAGCTTGAAACTGAAAACGTGCATCTAAACCAGGTTTTCAGCATTCGATTAGTAATACTTTTTTATTGCATTTTAAGTGCATTGGTTTGCAGACATTAGGTGGCCTTTAAAGTAAACACATCTGAAGGGTGACTTTGCTCATTTTTATATTGTTAAAAAGTTGTCAAGGACAAAAATTTATTTTTTATTGGATTGAAGTGCAGCTACAGGAGGTTTGCAACAGATAATGGACATCTCACATTTGCTTTGAATTCGGGAGGTTCGGTTTATGAGTTTTAGGCAAGGACATTTAGGTACAGGATGATCATGTGCCGCCAATTATGCACAGGGACTATTATGCACATAAAAGTCTAGGTGCATAATAGTCCCTGTGCATAATTTTAGGCGCCAGGGGTTAAGAAATTTTTTTTCCAATTTTTTTTATCAAAAAATTTTGGAATTTTTAAAATTTCTTTTCAAAAATTTTTTCCAAAAAACCTTTCTCCAAAACAAAGGACTTTTTCCAAAAAATTTTTTTTTGTTTCAAATAAGTTTTTTTCAAAACAATAGATTTTTTATAATTTTTCATGTAAAAATTTTCATGAAGTGCTATAGTTTAAATTTATCATGCTCACTGCATTCCCTTCAATGAAAAAAAAAGATTGATGAAAATGTAGCAAGAAGAGCTCTCTCAATACTGCATACAGTGCTGTCATCGAGGGTGGCCCTCTGACCTGTTATTTTACCTCATTCCTAAGAGGGTTGAGGTCATGCAGGAATTCTGGGGAGACTCAACAATTGGATCTCACCCTAGGTCTAAGCCAGAGCTCAGAAGTCAATGATAAACAGAGAGGAAGGAAAATGGGCTAAGCAGCAGTGTTCCCTTTAAGTTTTCACCTCCTGCGACAATGTCGGAAATAGTGTGAACGCTCTAAACGCAATGTAAAAATGCCGAAAAATTTTCTTATCCTTTTTGTTCAGTTTCAATGTGATCTCAAAAAAAAAGAAAAAGGTCCTTCGTCTGAGTTCTGCAAGTTTTCTCCACGATTTGTACGACATACTAGAGCGAGGTGCCGTGAACCGCAGCTATCTACAGTTTTTGGTGGGAAACAAACACGCCAATTTTGGCGGGAGAAAAAACGCCAGAATTCGCAAAATTTCAGTGCGAAAATGCCGGAAAAAATTTCGCACTTTTTTGCACTTATAGGGAATACTGCTAAGCAGTCACCTTTACCAAAACTTCTAACCCCGTCCCATGCCACAATTTTTCTTAACAAGTGTCAGATGATAAGTTTCGAAGATATTAAACATTTTAATCTAAGTATAACTTTTTGCTTGAAAAACCTTTTTTTGGAAAAAGCTTTATTTAAAAAAACGTTTTCCAAAATAAACATAATGTTTGATGTTTTTGAAAAAAAATTAAAAAATTGTTTTTTTGAAAAAAAAACTATTTATTGTTTTTTCACCTCTGGCACCTAATAGTCACAGTCCTCGGGAGGTTAGGGGTTTGATTCCTTTTGAACTGATCAAATATAGTACGTGTTGTCATTAATATTAACTTGCAACCACTATTGCATTGAACATTTGCAGTAGGTAATTTGATGATGTGGGTTCAATTTTGAAAATGAAGACTAGCAATAGCAAACTTATCGATGGAAAGTAAAGGCTAACAAGGGAAAGTGTACCACGTTGCTAATACTACTAGTTAGGGATGTTCATTACCGATTCTTTGCTAATTTCGAATCGATTCCGAATCAAATGTTTCAATTCCAGTATTTCGATTCCTAATTTTGATTCACTATTTACATATGGCAAGATGTTGGTGCTGGTAACGAAAAATATTATTAAAATCAAAAGCTCGCAGAAAACACAGTAAGTTAAACTCTCTCTGCAGTGCATGCAACGAACACGTTTATTTCCATCTTTGTCGAAGACGGGAAGTTCAAAATGGTCCAATACATCAGATGTTCTTTTTCTTTCTGCCGCTGAACGCTTCATAATTACCCAGACTATCGCAATCGCATGTAAATTTAAATTGAAGTCTTAATTCTCTATCTGTAAAAACTTTTGTTATGACTAGTATTATGTTATACCTATCCTTTAGTAACTGAAGATTTAATAGCAGTAAAGTTATGGTAACGATCTCCGCAGAAAGACTTTTGCTAATTCAATATCTGACATTTACATGATCGGCGCCAGGCAAACTGCTAAAAAGTAACCACATCTCCGCAATTACAAAAGTAATTGTGACGTTATTGTTTATTTGCACGTGGGACTTGCAAAAAAGCAGTGAGGCAAGTGGGTGGCTTTTTTTTAGCGCATTTGCAAACACGTGCGCTCCTGCATTTGCGACAATACACACGACCGAGCATGCGAGTGTGCGTGAAAGCGGCGCCGTCTGTACTAACCATCTCTCTAATCATCATGCGAGGCAATTAAATGACGCTGTTACGTAACAATGCTCGTGATGCATGTTTATTTTCCGTACAAAGCAGTGCTGTCTAAAAACTTAGCACAAGTATTTCGATTCAGTAGTATCAAAAAAAGATTTCGGATCAATTGGGAATCGGAATCGAATCGAAATACTAGAATGAACATCCCTACTACTACTGCTAGCGAATATTGTTTGATTATTTGCTCTATGTTTGTCATCCATTCACATGGGATTAATCTGCATTTGCATGGGAGTGGCAACTCGCCACATTCTAAACGCCAAAATTGGCAGCACATGAAATTTTGGCGATAAAAAATAGTAATCACGTGACTACTGACTAGGCAACCTAAACATGTGACCAAGCAATCGCAGATAACTCAAAGCAGAACGTGATTTAATATCGACAACGCATTTTGCAATTTGTAGCATTTTCCGGAACTGAACTAAGTCACCCCAGGTAATCAAAGTCACCCCGACGACGTAGTAGTCATACATAATAATCAGATAAGACTCTTATTTGAGATAGTAACCATCAGTGTTCTCTCTACATTTATGGCTAATCCATGAGTGCCAAAATTTTCTTGAAAAAATTGTGTCCAAAGCTCTACAAAGACATTTATGTGCCCTAAATTTAATACCAATCGAGTATTAAAGTACACCTAATGTCATATTTCCACTAATTTGTTGAGTTTTCTAAAGCTACGTTTACTATATTGCCAAAAATTATTTGCCCTTGCTCCCTGATTTCACTGAAAAAAATCGGCCCAGTGAAAACACTGGTAGACTAACCACATGCAGTATGGATGAGAGATCGGCAAGAAAATCGCAAATGTACCAGTGTAAGTATATACTGGAATACAATAAAGCACAAACTTCATAAATTCTGAATTATACTCATATCAGATCATTCATAAACAGAAACACAATACAACACACTGTACAGTGTACATCTCATCAAACTAAGATGTGTGACACACATTTTGTCCACATATGGCCCAACCCATGAGTAATAGAACAATGAAATGGCAAGTACTGTAGCAACTTCAAGACAACAAAATAAATAGGCCTATGGTAATTACAGCAAAATTAACAAACAGAAGTAAATTAGAAGTGGCTAGTAATAGTACTTTGTTTTGTAACGCCCATAAAGAGAATTAGAGAGCAAAGAGTGAGTGCTCATTTGATCTTTTTTGCAGTTTGCTTTTTAAATTATCGTTAAGGTTGGGGTTAGATTTGAGTTTGGGTAAGGATTAACGTTAGGGATAGACCTAGGGTTGGAGTTTGGGTTTGGTTAAGGGTTAGGGCTAGAATAGCGATTTTCTTACTTTTACGTAATTTAACAGCAGCCTCTGCCAAGTAAATTGTGTCTAAATGCGCTCAAAAATTCTGTATAAGAGTTTAACTTTTCTCGGACTACGACTAGCCAATCTATACCAGTAATTACCAGTATTAGCTTTAGTTGTTTCTTGTTTTTGAATTACGAAGACCGATCTGTGATTACAAATACAAGCAGGCCTACAGGCCTAATCAGCCTGTCAGTAACACTTTAAATTTTGCTCATAAAGCAATTTTAAGATCTTTTAGGAACGAGTACTGAGTAGCATATTTCTGAAATGAAGTGACTTGGCCAATGGAACACGAGCGATTAAATAAACAAAGATTCTAGTCTGTAGAGGCGCCACTCGTTTTTGGACATGTTTATTTTGATTATTACACCTATAAGTTAGGGATAGGGTTTAGGTTAGGCTTTGGGTTAGGGCTAAGATTAGGGTTAAGGTTTTTTTTTTTTTAGGCTTTATTTCAAAATGTCTGCGCGAATGGAACATTCACCAAGCATCTTCCTTTCTGGAAACGCAATTGTTGTAAATGTAATTACAAAAAATTTTTCGACGTAAAATTTCATTCTACAACCATTTCTTGAATTTAAAAAACTGCACTAGCTAAATTATTAATAGCTTAGCCTACTGAATTCCGTATTTTTAAAAAATACGTAAATGTGGCGCAACTGCAAAAGTCTGCCTACTATGTACCGCTATTCCTGAGAGTCGTATGTACCGATAGCAGGTCTGAGGTAGAATTCAGTAGCTGTTTGGACAGGGCACATTCACACTGCACAATTCAAGTTCAAGTGAACAACTAGTAATTAGCCTGTAGGTTGATGGGCCTACACAACACTGTTGACAGTAGCCAAGATACGAAGTACATACCAGAACACTGAACAGTAGTACTAGCAACTGTAAAAAACTTCACTTGCCAAGAGACTGAAGGCTTACCCGTAATGCACTATTTCATCTGCCAGTAGCCAACTCTGGTATTCTAGTACAGGTAGTTTATTAGGCTTGTAAGCTACGCTAGCTCAACTGTACTTTTACTTAACTTGCTGTCATACTATGCAATCGAATAGGACTCAATGGAGCTATTCTTGCCAATGCAGATTCGCTTCATTGATTTGTTACCTGTTTCCCGCCATCTCGCATTTAGCTCCTTATCTGGCGGATCAAGAAATCTCCTATTAGATTATAAATTAAATTGAATTTTCAACAAAAGATAAAACTCTCAGTTTATGCTTCATAGGCCGTAAATCATTCCTCGTTTAAATTTTTTTTATTTTTTATAATAAACAATATTAAGACACAGTATAAATATCATACAGTAGGTTCACTCCAAGCAAAAACCATTGTGACGTGTGTCCGCATTTTTTGAGAGCCAAGCAAACCTTAGGAGTCAAATTGACGTCATAATAGTGACATCGTGAGCGGATTCGAATTATGCCAAATGATAGCAATTGTTCTGAAATTTTATGAATTTTGTCTCCACCTTACGAAATTAAGTCCTTCCCCTTTTTTTATGGCCCTAAATGTTGAAGCGACACCATTTTTCACAGCTGTCATACTCCTGACGTAACTTGACGTAGCTTTCGTTGTGCTTTTCGAATCGAAATAAATTTGGTGCCATAAAATCCATTTAAGCTTGGGCTTTGATTCGCTCCGTTTGTTACGTCACTTGTCTATGACTTCACAAAGTTACAAGCGTAAATATAACCTAAAATTGGAACTTTTGGTTCTTTTGGTAACTTTAGTTATGGGGGGTTTTGTTCGCGTTTGACACCCAACAGTTTTGTTTTGCCCGAAACTTGCTCTGTATCGTCAACTAACTTTCCTGCAATTTTCGTTTTAATTGCTGAAAGATTTATGAAAATATTGTTGGTTGTTTGCATGACATGGTCAAGCTATAACGATAAATGCAGCATTAATAGCCTTTGTGCTTTAACTGATACAACTTAATTGTTACGTCAATGCTTTTAAGTTAAAGCTGGCTGTTCCTAACTTTTCACCAATTTTCAGTCTCATTTGTTCTCAATTTTGTTGGAGAATAAAGTGACAAAAATTTATTCTTGCTTAGTTGAAAATTATATTATCTTTTGGTATTGAAAGTTAGCGACTTCGTGTAAGACAAATCAACAATAGCAATATAGAAAAAGTTTTAAAAAAATCTGCTGATAGTTTACAAATCCGTTGTATCAGCCTGTGTTTTTTATTGTTATTTATTTTATGCTGAAGCAGGAATGTTCGTAATTTTTTTTTCTTTTTAATTTCGAGCAAAAATGGCCTTCCTGTGGCAAAACTGAGCTTCTTGTCACCACCTGTACCACCTTCGCACAGTTTTAGAGCAGTTTGCAAGAACTAAATTGCCAAATATCGAAAGTCATTTAAAAGAATTAAATTAAATTATTTCGAAGCACTGCAGCTATATCGCAACAGTATGTGTGAACAGGTTTTAGTGAATTTGGTATAGCCAGGTTGAAATTATATTCTTCGCGAAAGAGATGCATTTTTGACTCCAATTTTGTTTTCATAGTATTCTTTCAATTTAATCGAACATGAGAACAACAACTGGTACACGCAACAACGAAATACAAGCGGAGGAATCTCCAAACTTGAGAAATGAAATAATTAAAATTATAGAGTTATTTCTATGCAGCTGAAATTCTATTTCGAACCAAAAAATGCTGTTTTGAACCAAAAAACATCAATCAAGTCGTTAACTAATGACGATTACGTAACAATTAGGTGGCATCAGTTAAAGCACAAAGGCTATTAATGCTGCATTTATCGTTATAGCTTGACCATGTCATGCAAACAACCAACAATATTTTCATAAATCTTTCAGCAATTAAAACGAAAATTGCAGGAAAGCTAGTTGACGATACAGAGCAAGTTTCGGGCAAAACAAAACTGTTGGGTGTCAAACGCGAACAAAACCCCCCATAACTAAAGTTACCAAAAGAACCAAAAGTTCCAATTTTAGGTTATATTTACGCTTGTAACTTTGTGAAGTCATAGACAAGTGACGTAACAAACGGAGCGAATCAAAGCCCAAGCTTAAATGGATTTTATGGCACCAAATTTATTTCGATTCGAAAAGCACAACGAAAGCTACGTCAAGTTACGTCAGGAGTATGACAGCTGTGAAAAATGGTGTCGCTTCAACATTTAGGGCCATAAAAAAAGGGGAAGGACTTAATTTCGTAAGGTGGAGACAAAATTCATAAAATTTCAGAACAATTGCTATCATTTGGCATAATTCGAATCCGCTCACGATGTCACTATTATGACGTCAATTTGACTCCTAAGGTTTGCTTGGCTCTCAAAAAATGCGGACACACGTCACAATGGTTTTTGCTTGGAGTGAACCTACGGTATGATATTTATAGTGTGATTAAGATTAGGAATATTCCTCTTAGAAGTCGGCAGCGAAGCGGAGAGGGTAAAGGCGTCGTTTTTACACCTACCCTGATCGAATGATCTGGGTTCAACCCGCACCCTGGTCACGCTGTTGCGTGCTTGGATAAAACGATTTACGATGATTATCTCTGCTTGGTGGCTTCGAACAAGCAGCAAATTCAGTGGCCAAGAATTCGAAAAAGTCCGCAGGAACGTAGGGTCATCGGAAACTTCTAATCAGGTGCGGATTCCTCCAATCACGAAGTAGTCACAGAAAACTACAACATTTACAACATTTATGTAGTTCTCTGCGAAGAAGTCAATGCAATGAAAAGTATGCGGATCGTCCAATAAGTTAGCGTCGGATGCTGTCTGGTGGCAGCAGTGACGATCGGTGGCAAAAAGTTTTGGGTATTCAATTAAAAATTTATTGCGTCGTTTATTTTCGTACATAAAGTAATTGCGCATCCGGTCTGCGCATATAGAATTATGTCCATACGTATAGTTGGCATTTGATATTTATACTGTGTCTGTTCTGTACTATTTAAAAAATTGAAAGAATATGAAAGACAAAGTTTGACTAAAAATAAAAATTGAAAGACAAAGTTTGACTGGGGGGAGTAGCAAAAACATGTAAAAGAGTAAAAAGTTTTGGCTTGAATTGAGGGTAGCGTAGCTGAAGTTAATTTTTCTCCTCTCGCTTCAGCTTTTGGGTGAAATGAGTATAGTTGAGGTGTAGAAAATTGAAAAAAATAAACTGTAATTTCTACACCCAATGCTACACTCAATTCAAGCAACTGATTAAAACCTTTAACACCCTTTTACCTCATACAATGATTAGTAGCTTATAAAAAAGCAAAGAAATAGTACAAGCTGAAACAGCTTTGGCCGTTTGATTAGCAATTTAAACAAAACTGTTTACCACAAAGGGCAGAGCACTAATATCGACAAAGTTTCAGAATTACTGCAGGTGCAAGAAATTCAGTTAAAACTAAAATCCATTTGCTTTTCCACTGAAGCAAATTCTGTTATGACTGAATCCTCAAAAATTTGGTTTCGATGACTTCCGTCAGTAATTGTGACTCGATGGATATAAGGCCTAAATCTGAAAGTCTGTCTTGTTCCATTTTATTTTGAGAAAATGATTTGATACGTTTTAAGGAAGAAAACGATCTTTCAACGGGTTTGGGTCTACCTGCAACAACAATTGCTTTTTTTTCTTCAAAAGTTTTTTGAGTGAAGGAACATCCCAATAAACTATACGCGACCAGCTATATTGCTGCAGTAATTTTCTTTGACGAATTTTAAGTTTTCCTCACAGTAGGTCATTTTTGTTAAAAAACCTTGCAAGACTTGTACTGTCAATTGTTTGATACGGAGAAAGTATTACGATGTTTCAGGGTAGTTAATTTAATTGACAGATCTGTAACGCTCGATCACGCAACCACAGGCGCAGGCAGCTAAAGGCAAAGTAATCACGCTCGCTATCTGAAGACCTAGGATGACGTCAATCGTGACGTTTCTTTACTGGAGCAAATTTGCTTGGTTAATACAGAAGCGGGGCATACATGGTTTCACTTTGCTACGCCATTTTGGGTTTTCACAACTTCGCTTTGATACCTTCCAGCGCAGTCAAGCTACATCGACTTGCATATCAACCGTTTAGCGCCACAATGCCGAAAACTTATATAGTTTACAGAGGTGGAGTCGAGGACACAAGGCTCGAGGCCAAGGCCAAGGACACAAAATAAATCCGAGGCCAAGGCCAAGGACAGCCTTTCCGAGGACAGACCCTCTCGAGGCCAAGGACAGAAATGCTCGAGGCCAAGGCCGAGGACCAAAAACACAGCTGCAAGTGTTTTCTAAAAAACAGGTCTTCAAAAATGTTTTTCAGGCCGTCTTCAATTCAGAGGCGTACCCAGGATTTCTGATTGGGGGAGGCCTAAACCACAAATCAAATGCAATGACGTCATCAAAAATTTTCAAGAGAGGAACTTTTTGTGGAACGAAGATATCGTTGGATGGAGGATCTGAAATCGTTGCGTGTTGGCATTTAACCCGGATTTTGCAAAGGGATAGAGCTTAAACTAAAAGTTGAAAAGTACAAGTATCTAACTTTGGAAACGTGTTGAGAAAGCTAGCGTAACTCAAACGTATTACAGACGTATTACAGCCACCGGAGGCTTTGGGAGTCTGGGGGCAAAGCCCCCAGTCGTTGGGCAATTTTTTTGTAATATCTATTTTAATGCCATTGAATCACAATTCGCAACTGTTCAGAGCCATTTGAAAGCACTAGATTTTTGACATTATTGAAAGCCAATCGAAAAAATTAAATCGTTTAATTTTCCTTTTACTAGCAATTTAAGTCCAAAACGCGTTTAACATTTTGCATTTTGGAGTTAAATTTTAATTGTAAGTGATTTGGTCCAGGTAGGGGAAAGTAAGGTGCATTGTCTCTTGCAACATTTTAGCAGTAAATAATAATTCACTCAAAGGTTTTCCTCAGAGATCTTTGTTTTGTCAAAAACTAACCACTTATAGGGATACATGTTCGGCCAGAGGGCCCAGGCTCCCTTAGCTGAAGTTCAATGATTTGTTCAATCAGCATTTTTCATGGCTAAGTTTTTTTAAAAGTATTTTGTGCGTAAAAACCGGCTAGGTGGAGGTGAGTTACTGAATTGTTATCAAAAAATGGTACAATAGATGGTTACGCCTACTAACCATATTATTGCCGGGCCAATTTACATTGCGCTGAGCCCCCTACTGGCACTTTGGAGATTTTTGCAACATCTTTCTGCCAAATATAGGAGAAAACCAAAAAAGTCTTACGATTTTAGCGCGGGGCCCTTGGCTGGAACTGCGTCATATTATGGTATAGATCCGGCCCTGGTTAATGTATTACGTTCATAAAAAGGCTAGATGTGGGGCTAAGATAGCAACTTTTAGGACAAAAACTCTCCATTTCTTCTGGGTTATACGTTTAAATTGGCTGGCAAAAATTGAATTGAGGGGGGCCCGGGCCCCGTGGTCTTCAATGTTGTTGTTAGTTACTGTTGTAAGCGAAAAATGGTAAAAAGAAACTGAAACTGAAGAAACAATAAACTTTTTTGTCATTGGTGAAATTTCAATGGTGAAATTTCAATCTCCTCCCTAACTACGCCTATGCTCCAATAAACGAAAACAATAAAGGTATTCGCAAATTTTCCGCGAGATTTCTGGCGTTTTCCAACAAAATTTCAACTTTTCAAAAATAGTGTTGTCCTTGAGCCGAGGACAGGGCAATTTTCGAGAACTTGAGGCTTCTAAGCCAAGGTCAAGGACTTCAAAATGTGTCCTCGAGGCCAAAGACGTCCTCGAGGACTCCACCTCTGATAGTTAACTGCCTGCCACTAAGTTTTGCCAATTGCTACGCAGAATACGCTATGCTTGTGGCCAACTAGCCATGAAAGCAAAAATAACCAAAATATAAAATACTATGTAAAAGGTATATTACTTTGAATAAATATAGATGAAATGATTTTTGTTTGGGTATTCAAAGAATACCCTGATGCCCCTCATCGATCATCACTAGGTGACAGGAGAATAAATATGCGCTACAACCAGAGGTGGGCAGTAACTAGTTACTTAAGTAACTACTAACTGTAACTAGTTACTTTTTTAGTAACTGTAACTTAGTTACTTTTTCAAAAAAGTAACGAAAGTGGGAGCTAGTTACTATTTGGAGACATTAAAAAGTTACTAGTTACAGTTACTTTTAGTTTTGGTCCTGTTAAGAAAGATTCTTTGATCGTTAGATTTTGGTTAAATGAAACACTTCTATGTAATCCCTGTTGGCGCGACGGATTACGGATTTTTTATTGTGTCCTCACGTGGCAACCCTAACCATGCTGTGAGAAGATATTGGAACGTTTTTAAATTAAAGACTTCCTTTTAATGATCTACAGTAATTGGTTACGTTCTAATATCTTCCCTGCAGGGTTTGTTTTGATTGCGTAATTTTTATCAATAGCGTGTAGTGTGGTCACGGTAGAGTTGGTTCAGCAGATAACGTTGTTGTTAATATAGCCGCTTTACCCCTTTTGTTGCTTTTCATTTTGAAAAAACATTTTGAAACACAAAGACAGCATGGGCAAAGACATTCTGAAATCCAAAAGTTCTGGTCTCAGCGATGAACATTTTGAGATGCTTACTTTCTAGAAAGGCAATTAAATAAAGTACATCAATATGTTACGTTGTGTATTTTTGTTATAAGCAACAGCAACTATAGCCATAAGCAGCGGGTGCAGAGGTACCACATGAAAATTACAAAATGAATAGAGAAAAAAATCTGTTAATACCGGTTCCAAAGTACAAAATTAACATTTTCGATACTTAATTCATATCGGTAACTGGAATATGACATCGCAAGCGATATTCGGGGACTTTGCGAAAGTATTTAACTTTACTGAACTAATTAAAGAACTTGACAACTGCGTTAAGCGTGTTTATAGTTGTTGATAGTCAGATCTGAAATACTCCGTTTTTGAATTTCATAATGTTCCATTAAATTGATCAGGTTTGTGGTTAAAGGCTTTCAAAATTTTGTGTTAAATTCCCATAATTGCTTTCTATAATTGAAAACACGATTAATCAGTAAAATACCAAAAACTATACGATACCAGCAAATTAACACCAAAATATTGTCGACCACTTACAAGCTATTCTTGCCATCAACTAATGCGTCTTTTCTGCTTGAACTTCGATTGGTTATCTGTCTTTGTTCATATAAAAGCTACAAATTATTGTCTATTTACAATCGTGTTGACAGATGAGGGCATCAAAATGACGGCATAGAGGAAAAGCTTCCGGCATAAAATGATCGATTTAGTAAATTCTCAGACAAGAATGACAATTGGGAAACCATAATGCTTACATAAGTTATACGCTGAAAAATTGGAATGCGATGAGCTCACAGGGCCCATTTGGCATGGTCTTTTCAATGTGGTCCCCCAAATTTGTTACATTTAATCTTGGATTCATTTTAACCTATTGAATAGATTTAGTTTGTTTAGCTTTTGTAGTTAATGGGGGCAGGTGTCAACATAATTGGAGGACCTCTATAGTATGGCATTCCAAAATTTTTCATTTATTACCTATGTTAAATTTTCTCGTATTACCTAGGTTGAAAACTTATTTTTCTTTAAGCTTGAGTGGTTAAAAATTTTGAAAGACATATTCGAGGAGGATTATCCAATTTGCGCCAATTGAAATTCGTCATAACTTTATCTTTTCTTTCTATTTTTAATCTTTCTTAAGCCTAGCTTAAATGGTAGAAAATTTAAAATTTTTGAGGATCTATTTGAGAGACCCCCATTTTGGTTACCCCAAATTTTGTCATATTTTGTCATATAACTTTCTGTTATATTTACCAATCCTAAAAATTACATGCATCTAGCTTAAGTGGATAAAAACTATAATTTTGGCAGTGCTGTTTGAGGAGGATTTCTCCAATGTGGTACTCCAATGTTTTGTCAAATTTTATCTTTTCTACACATTTGTCTATTCTGAAAATTTCTTGTGTCTATAGCTTAAGCAATTAAAAAGTTTAAATTTTCGCTTCCTCGTTTAAGGAGGACCCCCCATTATGGTACCTCCAAATTTTGGCATATGATGTATCTTTTACATATATGCACCTATTCTGAAAATTTTATTAGTCTAATTTGAGTGGTTTAAAAGTTTGAATTTTCGCGGTCCTGTTTGAAGAGGACCCCTAATTACCAAATTTTGTCAAAGTTTATTTTTTCTTTATGCTTGCCTACCCTGGAAATTTTATGTGTCTAGCCTAAAAGGTTAAAAAATTTAAATCTTCGCAACCTTGTTTGAAAGGGACCCCCTCATTCTGGTACCCCCAAATTTTGTCAAATTTTATATTTCCCTTATATTTAGGCTACTTACCTTAAAAATTTCATTGGTCTATCTTTAAAGATAAAAAAAGTTTAAATTTTGGAGGGCCCATTTGGGGAAGACCCCTCCCATCGTGGCACCCCCGATTTCAGGCGGGTATCAGTACTTTGGGATATCTATAATAGCTTATCATATGATCCATGCGCGGTTTGTGGTTTAAAAGGAGATAGTGATAGAAGAAAAAAGAAAAAAATAAGGAAAAATTTTATCCAAGACGAAATAAATGAATATGACCATGATAAAGGTTGTAAGTAGTATGTTCAAAAACCACAAACTTTTTTTGTTCATGTTGGTAGTTACCGAGATATACTGGTCTAAAATTGTCTACTTTTTGCTGATTTTCGGCCTCTGAAATCGCGATCACGTGACTGGGCGCCTCCAAACTTGGTGCGCATACAGCCCTATCTGTCCCCAGTTTGTGATCATATTTCAACGTTCCACGACTCATAGATATAAGCGAATATAAATTTTCGGGACAAAAATGGCATTTTTTTTCTCAAATTTAGAGTTCCTAAATCAGGATCACGTGACCTAGTTTCCTCAAAGTTGGCATACATGATGGTTTTAATTATTGGCATATTATATCCAAAATTCGACTTTCTATGTTTAACCGTTTTTTAGTTCTAAGCAAATCAATAAATATCGCTGCTCATCTACCAAAATGGCCGAGTAAAAACAAAGGTACTACGCGCGCGCGCGAACTCCCAATTAAATTTTTTAGAAGTAACTGTAACTAGTTACTTTTTCAAAATGGTAACTGTAACTTGGTTACTTTTTTGCTTAGTAACTGTGACTGTATCTCAGTTACTTTTACAAAGTAACTTGCCCACCACTGGCTACAACAACATTTTACAAAAACATTTTAATTCATATCCCCTTTTCAGATGGACATCCATTCCAAACAAACGATTTTTTTCTGCGACTGCATCATAAGGTTCTGTTGGATAAGCTAGCTTTCTGAATAGCGGTATCTTAGGAGGTACAGTGTATTGCTGAAAAAAATCGCTCATTCTAAATGCCTAAGTGTTTGATTGTGCTCTGCACTCTGGCCTATAAGACTTGCCATCCAAATTTAGGTTTAAACTTTTGGTAGCCTACACTTGGCTAGCAGAAGATGAAAGTTTTCAATGTTAACTGTCTAAATGGTGTAATAAAGGATGCTGGTAACCATTGAAAGTTTGACACTGATAGCTGGAGTTAATGTAAAAGAAATAACAAGTGGAATGGATAGCCTACTGGTGAGTAACCTACCGACAGCTTAAGTTTTCATTTTGCAGCTTACTGGTAGGCCTACCACTGCTGCTTTTGCATAATAAACATTGTCACTAATTCATAACGAGGAAATCTCTGCTTGATGTACGAGTCAAAGACTCACGTGCGCTCTCACAATGTATTCACATTTTATGATTGACACCTGGACACCCAAAGCGGTTTATGTAGATGTGTTTTACTTTTTGTAGGATCTTTTTTTTGGGTTCAAACTTGGAACAATAGGCCTACTGAATATCACAAATTCTACAGTAGCCTATAGATCTAACTTGTAACAACTTTGTTGGCAGCATGGTCGAAACGGTAAAGACATTGTTTTTATGATAACCTGGTTGCATGATCTGGGTTCAATCCCCACCATTGTTCCGATACGTTGCATCCTTAGATACGGTATGACGCTCTGCGATGATTATCTCTGCTCGGTAGCCTATCGCTATTCAAGCAAGCAACAAATACAGTGGACAAGAATTCAAGATCTGTAGGAACATTGGATCACTGGAAACTGCTAAGCAGGTGCGGATCCCACCAATCACGAAGCAGTAATTGCAATGAAAAGTGTGCGGATTGTCCATTAGTTAGCATCTGATGCTGTCTGGTGGCAGGAGGATAAATATGTACCGATACTAGAACAATAGCATAGGCTACCTTCCAGTGCTAAAAAAAACGTTTAGCAATGGCGTAATTTTAAACCTAAAATTTTACATGACAGCCTTGTGGTGTAGGCCTATATCACATGATGAAAACCTATTATTATATACGCATAGCTCATTTACTTTGTTTTCGTAAATTTTGTTATTTAACGGAGTCAGTTCTCCAATTGTCAGTTGTTTAATTCACCGACTGGTCACCATGCTTTGTTCTTGTGCATGTGTAGTATTTTGTTGGCTAATGATGAGCATTTTCGTTATAGCTTTCCATTGCAGTTAGTTAGCAGTGTCTTATTTTCTGGATGTCAGTAGTCTACTAGTTAATGTTGTTTGCCTAACGTTATTCTGTGCGTTTGAGTTAGGCTTCTCCAGTGTGTTGAGAGTTGACGTAGGCCGATCTAATACAGTATTTAAGTACTGATTAGCACACCAATTTTTTGTTGTTATGTATTTTTTTCGGGTATACTATTCAACTATTCTATGTGAACAAAGTTTTTCTGCAGCCTAAAGTTTCACTGCAGATGTTGGTATTGATCGACAACTAATATTTACTGATGAGTTGCATGACATTGACTGAATTGAATGCAACATAACACTGAAGAAGCTGATTGCTATTTACATGTAATATCTGACACATGCTGACTATAACGAAACAATTCATCGTTGTTAATGATCATGCCATTAGTCTGTTGGTTAGTATTGGTTGATGCTGACACTTTTCAAGTTCTGTAGCCTACTTGGTTCCTGTTTTACTTGTTCTGTGTCCAATCTGGTTTGCTGCATTGATTCAAGTTGTTTGTGCTTAAACTTTGAATATATTGTAAAAAGCTATGACTAAATTGCTGCTAAGCTAAAGGCTGCAGGAAAAATTCTTGCGTATGTGTATTGACTTGCTGCACTCTAAACCCTTTAACATATTTCAATGGCAACTCCAAACTGTTTGAAAAAGGAAATTTTGGAGAAAAAAAATTTAACTCATTACTACAGAATGTTAATGCACAATTGTTTTATTGTGTCATTTTTTCCTTAGTTGGCGGACCCTGGTTTAGATGCCTTTTCATCTGTTCTTAAAACTTGCTTGTCTCGTGTTGTTGCCAACTTTAGTTAACGTTTTTATGTTGCACTTAATTCTTTCACATCAAATTTGCATAAAGCCATTGGTGATTCATTATCAAAATCCAGTGGTGTAAAGTAAGGGTGCGTTTAGACTGGACGCGAAGCAACCAAAATTTGACGTCATCGACAGCTCGCGAAAGGTTGAAACCGGGTCGCAACCTTTCGCGAGCTGTCGATGACGTCAAATTTTGGTTGCTTCGCGTTGCTTTGCATCCAGTCTAAACGCACCCTAATGAAATACTTTTACTTGAGTAGATTACTTGAGTAGTTTTTTTTGGTAACGAGTACTTTTTTGAGTATTTTTTTTTCACTACTTTTACTTTTACTCAAGTAGTTTTAGTCTGAAGTAACGCTACTTAAGTACTTATTATTTGATAAAAGTACAAAGTAGTTTTAAAATTTGAGCCGCAGTGTTGACTGCACTTTAACTGTGGGCATCTGCAGTCAATCATTCGTAATTGTGCAGTCAAGCTATTCTCTCTTGGTTTTTTCTTTCCTTAAATTCCACACTTGATTGCGCTTATGAGCTTTTGAAAACCATTGCATTTTTTCTAAGGAAGGCTTTATTTCACCGGAAATTTTTATCTAGTTTTTAATTAATTCTGACTCAAATCAAACCTAAACTCAAACACTTACTCTAAAACTATTCCCAAATCGAACCCTAACCCAAACCCTAACCTAAACCCTAATCTTAACCCCTAAAAAAGCAAATGAAAAAAGTGCGGATGAATATTTCTCATTTTCGTTTTATTCTCTTTAACTTGAAAATTTTCGGTGAAATAGTCACTACCTTAGGTTTATTTGTGCTCAAATCAATATAATCAGATTTCAAAATACAGCACAGAAAAATAAAGCACCAGGAGATGGCGAAAATGACCGTCCGGTCTTCGAGTCAACCACCACCTGTTACAAGTCATCTAGCGTGAAAGTATGTTTTGAGAAAGTACAATTACACAAATAAACAAAAAGAAAAAATCAAAAAATCAATGAGTAAACAACAGCAAAAAATAAAAACAAACCATAGTTCAAATATTTACATTACATGACTCAGATAATGTCACGTTTATTTTAACCTAATCAAGAGTATATTTGCTAATGAAATGAAATTTCAGTTTCCGTTTGAATTGACTAAAAGGTAATAATTTGAGTTCGTTAGGTACAATAAAACCGACTCAATCTGCGTGAAAATCGATCAAAATCTGGGATAAGATCGTTTGATATTGTTTCCAGCCTCTGAATTAGCCCCCGATTGCAAATTCCTTGGCTATGCGCCTGCCAGGATCTCATATCTCCACTTATTAATAAATTTCTGCGATTGCCTAATCCTCCAGTCCTACAAAACAGCAAAACGCGAAAGGACCTTTCACCCTAATTACAAACAGCTCGATTGTAAATGCACCCTAACCTACTAACTCTACTCAGGACTTCAGGAAAAGTGACGATTCGTTTGCATTTTATTGGTGTTAAAATGGTTAGGTTAACCTATGATGTAGCAGGCTAACAATTCGGTAGAACTTTGGTTCCTAGTCCTGATTAAGAAGTCGATGTTTACCGGTGCCTGATTAACTAGATAAAAATTTCCGGTGAAATAAAGCCTTCCTAAACGTAATTGATTGATTGATTTTACAGTCCAAATTTAGGCGATCTCCAAAAAAAAAAACGCCTTCAAATTTTTTTCTGGCAAACTACAAAATTTTAACAATTCAAAAAATATTGCTGTCCTCAAGCCGAGGACAGGCATTTTTTGAGGACTTGAGGCTTCGACTTTCGAGGCCAAGGACTTCAAAATGTGTCCTCGAGACCAAGGACGTCCTCTAGGACTCCACCTCTGAGTAGCACTGTAGCAGTAAAACTTCATCATTGAGTAATAAACTGATGAAATGTTTAGTTTCTCTGTTCTTGAGAACAGTGTCTTGCAGTTTGAGAGCCTGGGGTTGAACTGATAAATACACCGACAAGATGGTATAGCCTAGTGGTTAGAGCATCTGTATATCGAGCTGAATATTTGGGTTCAAATCTGGTCCAGTCAAGCCAAAGACTTAAAAATAGGTAGCCTACTGCAAACTGTATGCACACTTCCTGCTTGACAGTCTGCAGTGAAGGTGATAATGTCCTGCTCAGTGATGCTTACACCTTTGTATGGCTGATGGTAGAGAGGTGGCAGCTTGCCTCAACGACCCTAACATCACTCTGCGGTTTCCTGGTCAAGGCAACACGGTGAATAAATCACTAAAACTGAAAACAAACATGGTGGAATTTAGGAATTGCATAGTAAACTTTGTCTAGGCATGCTTTTTGCAGGCATGCTTAATTGCAGGTTTCCTAAAGTGCAGCAAGTAAATTGAATTGGAATTAAATTAGGTTGCAGTCTAACCTACTAATGCTATGACAGGACACTGGTATCAATCAATGAATGACTGTGCTTCACTCACAATTTCAATTATGTTTCTACCGGTTTCTATCTGCCTTCGCATGTCGTGAAATAAAATCATTTAAAAAAAATTTACGATAATTTTTTCTTCTTTAATCCAAAAAAAGTTTATCGCAGACTATTGAATTGGCTTGTCGGCAGCGTGGCCGAATGGGTAAAGGCGTCGTTTTTACGACGACCCTGATCAAATGGTCCCGGTTCAACCCGCACCCTGGCCACGTTGTTGCGTCCTTGGATAAGACGCTTTACGATTATTATCTTTGCCTGGTGGCTTCGAACAAGCAGCAAATTCAGTGGACAAGAATTCGAAGAAATCCACAGGAACATTGGGTCATCGGAAACTCCTAAGCAGGTGCGTATTCCTCCAATCACGAAGTAGTTGTTGTTATGAAAAGTGTGCGAATCGTCCAATAAGTTAGCGTGTGACGCTGTCCCGTGGCAGGAGAATAAATATGCGCTATAGCAACAGCTTTGTTGCGTGACTCTTGGCGCACCCTGTGGACATAGTAGGCTTGATTGATTGATGCATCTTTATTCTCCTTTCACGAGAAAGCGACGATGGCGCTATCCTTTGGACGAATCCGCACTCGCGTAGGAGTTGACCATTTTCCAAGTTTTCCGGTTGACCTATGACTTCTTCCGTCATAAATTTGCTGCTTGTTTAAAGCCACCAAGCAGAGATAATCATCGTAAAGCGTCTTATCCAAGGACTCAAAAACGTGACCAGGGTGCGGTTTGAACCCATGATCACGCAATCAGGGTCATCGTAAAAACGACGCTTTTACCCTCTTCGCCACGCTGCCGACACTCAAATTAGCCACTTCCACGGTGTTTTTACTTTTTAGCATATAAACTTAACAATGGCAGTGAATGAGTATTTGAGCAAATATTTTATGAATTGATTCCTTGAATATAGTAACAAAAAACCTGCACAATTAATATTTCATGACTTTTTAAGATAGAGAGGGGTTGGAAAATCAAGCGCTTGTGGCAGTGATGTAAAGTAGTCAACCAGTTGTCATATGTCAATTGAATAGTTTGCTTATTTTGCGTGAATACTTTCAGAAATACTTCTACTTGAGTAGTTTTAAAATGACTACTTTTTTACTTTTACTCAAGTACTTTTTTTGGTCAGTACTTTGTATTTTACTTCAAGTAGTTTTTTTGTCAGTAACGAAACTTTTACTTGAGTACAATTTTCGAGTACTTTTTACACGACTGTCAAAATCCATTTATTAGCAAGTTGGCAATGCATACTTGCTTTTTTGTTTCATTGCTGTTGGCTTCTTGACCTTCATTGAAGATTTATGTTCAGTTATATTGCTTGATTCAATAGCAATGGAGGCAGAATTATTTATTATTTCATTAAGAAAACTATTTTAACCATCATTAAAATTTGCAGCCTGGTTATGTATTTTCTGTCAATACATTATGGTTTGTTATCCAGTCTCTAAATCTGCTGGACAGAATAAAATCGAATTTAGAGGTGCTAAACTGTGAAAAGAAATTAGTGAAAATTTAAAAAATAAACCCTTCAATTCTTTGAAAAAGCAGTTTAAAGAAGATTTACTGAGAGATTACTGACCACACTGTTAGGTATTGATTAAACATTGTATGTACTGTACCCGTACGCATTTGAACATGTGGGGGCTTTACTACAAACAACATTGTCTGTACTGTTCGCTGTACTTCATCATATTGTTGCAGCTATCTGTGATAATGTATTGTGCATATTAACAAGGAGCATCTCGACTAGGAAACCTTGGGGTTATTTGGTGCTCCTTGTGTTTCGAATGTAACCTCTGACTTGTGTGCTAAACCTTTGTTACTCATAATGAACTACTACTACTACTATTTTATTTAGAACTCTGGATTTTAGTTTGACAGTTTCGTTAGACTAGTCCTAGTGAAGGCCTTCAAGCTCCTTGTGGCCAAAACTTCTAAAGTCAATAAACTCATCACCATTCTGTTCTGTGATGCTGATAAGCAAATTAGTGACAGATTGTTGTTAAATTTTATTTTTGGTTGTTGTAGTTAGTCTTGTTAATCACACAATGATACTTACAAGCTGCTTTTATTTGGCACAGAAGCAATTGGAGAGATGATAAGCTTACTTAGCTAGACTAAGTGAAGAAATATAATATTCCTCAAACTGTATTATGTTACTATTTTTGCAAACCTGTGTCGTGGTAGACATGTTGTGTAGTTGATTTGCTATTTGACTTCTTTTCAAGAACTTTATCTTGCTTTTCCACCCAATAGCATACTCATGGCATTTTGCTTCAAGACTCTTTAGCTCAACATCATAATCATGACTATTATTTCTTTGTTATAATGACTGCTTCAACATTAATCAACAAGTTCCAAAACATGTACATTCATCAAAAAAAGTTACCACAACATAACAATTAGCTATTTTTGATTCAGACAGAATCACATCATAGCATTTGAGAAGAATTTGAAAGATTTTATTAAGAAAATAATTGCCTAGACTATTTACGACATATTTTATCAAACGGATTATGTTGAAGATAGTCTTGCTGGCTATTATTTTCTTAACAAATTCACATCACTTCACAGAAACATTTCTTCACATGGTTGCTGCACATATTGGTTTGATACCAGTGATTTATGAGAGCCAATTTATTCAAAAGCAGAAAAAAATAAAGTTTTCAATATTTGCTGCCATTGTTTCATAAGAAATTGCCAATCTATCAAAAATTGGGTGGACATTGAAGCAGAAAAATGACATCGGCACTAACATCAATCAAAAACAGAAGATCAAATGCTACGGTGTTTGATTCCTTGAATAAGATGATTAACAAACGACACGAAAGTTAATAAGGTGTTTGAAACTTTTAAAGTTATTGGATTGACTCTTCTTTTGATTTTAATTGAAATGGTGAACAATTTCGTTTAATGGTACATTTGAGGTTTTGTGTTTAGTTTCACTGGTTATTCAGTGACATAAAATTTTAGCATGCATTGTGTATTCATTTTTTTACAGATTTTGAATCATTGTATACTTCTAAAATCACTTGTCTTAATAGAAGTTTCTCCGTGGAGCATATCAGAAATATCTCAAGCCAAGAATTGTTCTCCCGCTTAAAATTAAATTGATCACACAAGCCAGCCAACCAAGTATTTACAGTAGGAGTATCCATAAGCAGAATAAGAATGCTTCGGTAGTGTATGTAGTAAAAATTGCTATCGCAATCTGAATGCTTGTTGCTGAAAATAAAAAACTAAAGTATTTAACTGCTTGACTTAAATACTGATTCTGAATACCAACCTTTTGATCTTATTAAACAGCAAATAGTATACCGGTAATTGCACTCGCAATTTCCAAATGTTCAATGGTATACATTTTTGTTACTCTCACTAAGCCAACAAAATTGACTCCATGTTGAGCAAAATTTAGTATTTTTTACGTCTTAGTTGTTAATTGATTACCAAACTATTACGTGCATCATACCAATTCTACCTCATTGAAAAACTCAGTTCTCATATTTTTCAATTATTATGGAAGCTTAACATTGGCCTTTTTTATGTTGTACGTCGAGCAGAAAGCCGAAGATACCAGTTTTTACAATCATTTTTTGATTCGACCGAGAATCAACCCAGCGTCAAGTTTTTCAGCAGCCGACGCTCTATGCTTGATTCACTCGAGAACGAATTGCGGGCAGCGTGGCCTAGAGGGTAAAGACGTTGTTTTTACAACGATTATCTGGGTTCGACCCGCACCCTGATCACGCTGTTGCGTCCTTCGATAAAACGCTTTACGATGATTATCTCTGCTTGGTGGCTTCGAACAAGAAGCAAATTTACGTGGGAAGAAGTCAACCGGAAAACTTGGGAAATCGTCAATTCTTAAACGATTGCGGATACGTCTAAAGGATTGCGCTACCGTCGCTTTTTCGTGGTAGAAGGATAAAGATGCTTCTATCAATTAATATGCACAGTTACATATATGGAGAAATAAAGTGAGAGTCGTCTTCAAATTATTTAGAAAATGTAAGAGGTTAAACAGTTTCTCTCCCTTGTTTGATGATGCCACAACCGGATATGTTGCCAACTATTTACCTTTTTAATTAACTTACCAGAAACTGAATAAAGAGAAAAAGTAATTTTTGGAAATTTTCCTTCTCCAATGCCACCTGCAGAGGATGATAGTGATCGTAAAGGCTTAAACAGATCGGTAGTAGAACGGCACTGATAAAGACATAAATTAGTTCTTACTTTCGTTTCATAGGCTCGTTATTTTCTTTTTTGCAAAAAATTATCTTTTTCAAATGCAGTATATTCTTTGTCAGGCCAGCACAAATTTTTGAGATGGGACATACCGTCATTGCTGCAATAAATAAAGTTAAACACTCGTCTCTAACTTGCGAGTTCAATCAAACAGCTACCGTAACAACTTACAGATATTTGGAATGGAGGTAGAATTGAACAATCTTGTTCTTGTTATTGGTCGCATAAAAGAAAAAGGCCGATATAAAAAATCTGTTTAGCACATTGCTGAGTAATTACTTTACGAAGCGAAAAATTTTGCAATTCAAATGCTGGAGACGTCACATTTTCCTTGAATTTTGGTCCTCCCACGCCCCATACGATATGAGCTTTTCCGCCTTCGCTGCCATAGTCACAGCCTCTTTCTCCCTGTAGCGCCCGCCTGCGGTGACCCTCTACACGATCTTGGTCATTTCTTTTTTGACTGTTCTGCCTCTGGGCCTTTACGAAAATCTATCTTTGGCTTTCACTTTCTATTTTCGACCTTTGGTCTAGACCCTGGGATTCAGTCCGACTGTTCAAAGCTTCATCCTCGCGAGTTTCAGTCTGAATTTTTTGCCGTTACATCATCCACAAGTGAAATTGTTACCTTAACACTTTCACTACCAAAAGTTTTTTTTTCATTAATTTACTTTATTTTCATTTAGTTCCTTGCAGAGTTGACAAATTAGAACAAAAAGCGTGATTTTTATTTTCCATTATGTTTGAAATGAAAATTAGGGGGGTAACTATTTCGATAAATATGATCCTAAAGGTATTTTATATTGGGATTATATGTCCCAGTGGTATTGAACATACAAATGGGTTCAACGAAACACAAAAACGAAGAGTCTAACAGCTTCGAATAGCAACAAGAAACGTCCACCTATACTTCGTAAATGTGTTCAGTGTGGTATGGCGTAAAACGCCGTACCAGACAAAGCGCACATGTATATCTTGTGCGATTGTCAGTTTTCATTTGTGCACATGTGGCGTAGTGTAGTCTTTCTTAGTTGATGCCAAATAAAAGAATTTCGGGCAGCATTTGATTGCAGAGCTTTCTGAGAGGGATCTTTATACATGTTCTCGGTTGTACCCTTGCTGCATCACCATTTACCGGGTTGTTGCACTTTCGACAAAGTAGCATTCACTATCGCCTGTTTTGCTGCAATCCTCACTACCAAGTGAATACGATGATTCTGAGGACGCATCATTAGTCATCATCACTACTACTCTCAAACAGAATACTACTGGCTTCTCTAAGCCAGTAGCAAAAAAAAAAAAACATTCATTTTGTAATACAAAAATACGAATGGGACAATTTGTCCCACTATAATAGACCATAGGGACGATATGTCCCAAATACATGAAATAAAACTAAAGAAAAAACATAGAATTTCAATTGCTGAAAATCAATCGCAATTGAGATCCACTAACCTTGAGCATAGTATACAATAAAATAGTTCACTACATGTCCTCAATTACAACTCACCAAACCCTAAAAACCGAAAACTGACTTTTGAGTTGGTCGGACCAAACAGCGATGATGCAACGAATAATGCAATCGTGTAAAATTTTTTGGCGTGGTAAGAAGCGTAGTACATAGCTATACCACTGGGATACATAGCTGTTAAATTTAAATGTGAGTTTATTCCAATAGTAGTTAAAATAATTTTGGGACGTGTTGTCCCGTTGGTTGTGAAAGGGTTAAGTAAGTTGGTATAACAGAGCAACCTAGTGATGATGACCAAAGTTGCCACAAACCAAGAGGTGCCGTTTCTGAGTCGATTTCAACAGCACTCACTATCCAAGCCGCAATCGCTCAACTTGTCACGTGCGAAGTCATAGCAAACAGACCACCAATGTGGTAATTCTTCGCCATAACCAGCCCATCATACAGATAAAAATCGCTCGGCTTTTTTTAATTTCAAGCATTTGAATGGTTGTATCGATTGACTAAAGCAAAGACTTAATTTTTTTCATTATAATCGTTCTTTTAAATTACATCTTTATAAAGCTTTGGTTGATATTTAACGTTGATATTAACCAATTCCGATAGGGCTATAAAGGGAGGAATTTTGAACCTTTTGGTATTAAAGGCTATTTTGCTAATGGACCTTAGGAAAAAACGTATCACTTTCAAGCGCAGAGAACTGGCGTTTGATCTCCAGAAAAATGCCATATGGTAAATTAATTTGATAAAATACCGTTTAGTAAATTTGTTCCTGCTGCCATCTCGAATTCAAATGAACATAATATGCCGCTTATTTTTCAATAAATCAAAGTTATATTTTTTCCGGATAACTTACATTACACAGTTGAGGAAAAATGTTACAATGCCGCTTTGTTTTCCTAAAAATGGCGGAAAACATTGCCTTTTCATATCTCTATGCATGTGCCTGAGAGAGACAAGTTTACAGTACTTTTTTTTTTTTTTCGACCTGAGTAAAGCGTAAATGATAAAGTTGTTTTTTTTTGCATTTTTTTTCAACTGTGCTCAGCTCATTACATCAGCAGGTGAGCAGCTTTGAAAAATTACAAATGAATAATCGAACTCTGCCTCAACTTAACAAATCGACCAGTGATCGAGCGGATAGAGCGTCTGCTACTGAAACGGAAAACCTGGATTCGATTCCCGGTCGGGTCAAATCAAAGACTCTTAAAACTTGGTATTTGCAGCTTCCTTGATTGACGTTCAACAATAAACGGGACAGTGTGAAGCCTCCACCGTGTGTGGTAGACAGATGGGAGCTTGACTCAAAGACCGCAAGGCCCTTTCGCTGTCTCCTGGCCGAGACAACGTAATAAATAAAACAAAACGAAAAAAAAAGGCAAAAGAAACAATTGCAACTCGAGCAAAAGCAATGTAGGCCTACTTGTCTTTATGGTGTTGCAGAAGTAATTACTATGCAAAAAAGCTCAGTTGATTGGTTTTCGCAGTTTTATCGTTGACCAGAAAGCGACTGCTGCCCTATCTTTTGGAGGGACACGACAACTGACTGTAAACCAACACGACAACTGACTGTAAACCAACTAAAATTTTTTACTCTGTGTTGGCCATTGTTGACCATTTCCAAGTTCACTGTTTGATTTTTGAATTTGCTGCTTGTTCAAAGCTGGCACCTTTCAAAGATAAATGCCACCTTATCCAAGAATGCAGCAACCAGACCACCGTAGCCATTCATGTTATTTAAGCGAAGCTCAGCATATCCGTAAATGCCAAATACAGCTACGGTATAGCGCTACTAAGTGAAAATTTTTTAGGCGGGGATCAGGCAGTTCTGGGCGGAGATAGTCTGCCCGCTTCTGGTTGGTTACGGCCATGACAACAACGTAATCACCAGGGTGCGAGTTGAACCAAGAGTGCAAGATCAAATAAGCAGGTTAGATCAAATGTGAGACCAAGGGTTTATGTGGACAGCATTTGGCTCGCATCTAAATCGTCGAAAAATGATTTATTTTACCATAAAAGGTTGGAGTTTGTAATATTAACCAAATTTGCTATGGGCGCCTTTCTTTTTGCGACGGTGTTTGTTCTAGTGCATATTGAAGAACTGAAAATTTCATAATTTGTTTTGTCAAGACAGTATTTTGATTAAAAATTGGTTTATCAGTGCCTAATAATACAGGGTGGGCCGTAAATAACGCACCAAAGCATATAAAACAATTCTGATAATTATAACAAAAGGGTGGGCCGTAAGTTACGCACCCAAGAATTAAAAGTAAATTGTGATGTGAAATAATGTAAATATCTTTTCTTTCTTTAATAAAAACGTGTGTTATTATTATCAATATTGTTTAATATGCTTTGGTGCGTTATTTACGGCCCACCCTGTATATTGCGATATCTTCAGAAAGGTACTCCTGTTATCATTTAAAGCTTTTAAAGATTATGTTATTTACGTTTCAAATTTGTTGATCTTCCTATCAGTAAAACGTATTTGCTTTCCAGCGGTCCCTAGCCACTTTATGCGCTGCAGCTGTACGTAATAAATAATACGATTTTTATCGGTGGAAACTTTTAAATGGATTGCCGCACTGACCCAACGGGTGTGTACGACAATGATTTATGCTTGTTTTTGATTTAGAACTTCTAGGTTGAGTTTCGTTGAATTGAGTTTGAATTTAATGTACCAGCGCGCTCAAAAACTTTCAATATATTTTATTTCGGATTTCTCAGTCTTTAATTTTGCGTATTACAGTTTGAATTTTCTCTGCAAATTTGTATTGTTTTGTTTTAAGCTGCTCTGTGTCGGCACGTAAGTTCAAGTTAAGTGGAAAATTTAAATGGCAACTTTTCAAACTGCAGTAATTTCACGTAAGAAGGTTAACAGAGCTTTGAATAACTTGGATTGTATTTTTAAATTTTAAATCGTCCCAAAAATTTTTCATGAAATTGCAGTTTGAAATTTCGTCACAATTTTGGCATCAATGAATATGTTTGGATTTTGAAATTAAAAATAAAAATTCAAATTTTTGAAATCGAAGACTTTAAATCGCAATTCGATTAAAAGATTTTGAAAATTTGTGAATTTCCCAAGCCCACGTATACTATGCTTAACCTAACATGCTTCTGCGCTGTTATGTGGAAGAGAGAAAGTTCTCCGCACTAGCAAAGATCTGGTGTTGTTGATTTTTTTATTCGAAACCAAATGTTGGTCTAAAATTCAGATAAAAGCTGTCATTTACTGTTTTTTCAAGATAAGATTTCAGATGAAAAGATAAGCTGCGATATGAATGCTTATTGTTTAATTTGTAGCGATAACAATATTGAATTTGCAATAACATAGATAGAAAATACTTCGATATATGCCAATTAAAGAGGAGGTGGTTATCTATGTTTACAGAATAAACTAATATTCTAAAGCGTAGAATAGGTCAATATTTCTCCAATTGAAAAAGACCTGGACTCGATCGCACTATATCATATAAACCTATTAGTGGTCTAGTGAATGGAACGTCTACTACTAAAACCAGGGGCGGCTCGTCTGCAGGTGCTGTGGAGCTGCAGCACCACCTAAAAATTGGCCCAATCCAGCTTGAAACAATTTTTTCATCGTATCTTAAAATATTTTCTTCTTAATTCCAGATCAATCTGATAAATTCTTATTTTGTCATGATGTTATTGCAATTTTTGCTTCAAATTTTGAAATTATTTATTGGCAACTCGGTCGCTTTGGTGCTGTGAACCAAAATCAAAAAAAAGAAACTAAACCAATCCAACCTTGTCCAATACTGGCGTTTGCATGTTGGAAAATAGGAGGTGATTGGTGCTGCATTGAAACAGCTCCAGTCCTAACCATGACGCAGCATGGCAAAAGCGTATCAGATATTTGACAAAATAAAACTGTACCAGCACCTAATGTTATCAAAATATGAAGAAATACAGGCTATTTGATTGAGAAGTTACGTACGGTAGCTATTAGAATAGCCTATATTTGATTGAGAAGTTACATATTTTATTTCATGGATTGCTAGAAAGGAAGAGACTAGGCTGCTAGGCGGTCATCTAGAGAGACATACTGGTAGGCCTACTCTGGACTGACAGAGGGAGACTTTGGCCTCAAAGAGTCTAAGGAGAGACTTTTGCCGTAATAGGTCTATTAGCTAAGTAGTTTCATTAAGTTGGCTGTAACCTAAGCTACTACAGTTACAGTCTTAGAGGCAGGCCTAGTTGAAACCAGTACTGTATTGTCTTTTAATTACACTCAGTAGTTGACCTGTGAATTGGCAAGTCTGAAATACTTCTTTAACGCGTTATTAGTTCATGTTTGATGTAGTAGTGAAATGATAAAGCATGCTCTACTTACTGTTGCACTGAATAATATTTTGTTCTAGCAATTCATAAACTGGCAAAAGAAGTATTGGTACTGGTAGTGTAGTTGGTACACCTGAAAGATAGAAGGTCATGAGTAGGCCTAGCCTATCCAGTAGTAACTTTAAACTTAATATCAGATGTTGATTGTTTGATAACTCTGCAGTACCAGTAAACCTAGGTATATTGCTAAGTAGGCATAAGAAACTTTTTATTTATCTTCTGTATATTAGTATTTTTTTATTTGATCTATGTAAGTGTCAGTTTTCTTGCAAGCAATGGCATTAAACAATACAGTTGCATATTTAAAAGGAATCAGGTTTTTGCAATTGACATGAGCAGAAAAGTTACAGATTAAAGCAAAGGGAAGGCATTGTCCAGATCTGGTAGTAAAATCTGGTAATGTTGGCACAAGCAATGGTAAACACTACACTAGAAAATTCAATTCGAAAATTTATGAAAAGCATCAATGGTTGACTGGTTGTTTGGAGACGAATGCATTATATTGTTTTCCATGCTTATTATTTGGTGGTGAGTCAACATGGACAAAAGTTGGCATGAAAGATATAAATCATTTGCAAAGAAATATCAAGGCACATGAAAATTCGGAAAGACATGCAAACAATGCAATTGACCTGGTTTACCTTGGATCTACTAATGTACTCATTGAATTAAATACAGGTTTCCAGATTGCCATAGCACAACATAATGAAAAGGTAGCCAAAAATAGAAATACAATGCCAAAACTCATTGACTTCATCAAGTTGTGTGGAAAATTTGAACTGCCATTGAGAGGACGTGATGAATCAACTGGTTCAGCAAATCCTGATGTATTTCGTGGGTTAGTTGATTTGGTTTGTGAAATTGACTCGGCTTTAAAATGGCATATGGAATCTAATGTTCTTTTCAAGGGAATATCAAAGACCACACAAAATGATACTTTTGAGTGCAATCCTCCAAGTTTATAAGGAGGAAATTACAAAAGAAATTAAATCTGCAGAGTTTTTTGCTAGAATGACTGATGAAACGACAGATATTGCTGAAAAATCACAAGTGCTAGTTACATATCGATATCTGCGTGGAAGCAAACCAGTTGAAAGATTTTGGAGCTTTTTCAATCCAGATGATTTGACTTCTGAAACTTTATCCAATCTACTGCAAAACGAGCTACATCCTTTAATTGGCGAAGATCCTCAGAAACTTGTTGCCCAAACTTTTAAGTTTAAAAGTACAGTCTTATCCCTTGTCATTTAACATATTTAACAAGTAAGAGATGCACTCACAGCTTTTAGCCCATGTTTAACAGTTTGCTTAATAAGTTGTTAAGATTCAGACTGAAGTGGCTTTGAATAATTTAAATCATCTTTTTTGCAGAGGTTGTAAGAATCATAGTTTTTAGTTATTGTAGTGTTTGAATGTTACCTCCATTACTGGTATCTTTTCTTCGTGAAGTACCTATTGAAGATGTTCCACGAGCAGCAATGTGGGATTGGAATTAAGATAAACAATGGAGGTAAACAACACAGATGTGTTAAGAACCACAATCTACTGTAGAAGCTATGTTGCTGTTTGTAACAAAGCATCTAGAATTATAGAGAATTTTCAAAAATTTTTCAGAAATTTACATTTGTCATTTTATGTTTCTAGAATCACATCACTCAAACATGGTTGATGTGTAGATAATAGTTAATTGCCAAACCTACCTCAGATGGATACAGCAGTGCGTTTGCCATGTTATTTATTTTTATTGCATTAGCTTGATGAACATTTTATCAACTGTAAGTCGTATCTGGCAGTACTGCAAAATAACTTACTAAAATTCAGAGTTGTTCTATTAAATTATTACCAAAGTTCAGAGTACGGAATGGTGTCAGGGATTTGTTATACAGTATTGTACAATATACATCTAGTTGGTGTTTGTTATTCTTTAGGTGAATTTCTTCGTTCAAGGTGAATGAATCTATCTTGGCAGTGCTTATGGGTTTCTGTTCCTTTCGATTCTACAATGGAAGTCGTATTGTCTGTTCTGAGAGTGCTCAATGACGCTTTGATGTCGCAAAAAGCCTTGCCAACTGTGCCTGTTGAGAGCCTTGCCAGACCAACAAAATGCTCCGCTCAAGGCGTGGCTCATTTGAATGATAGAGCACATGCAGGGCTTGCATGCATTACATAACACACCAACTGCATGAGTGCATGATGCACGAGAAGAAGAAGAATTCTGTCTAGTCTGATGAGTGAGACAATAAACTCGTGTGTAATGAAGTACTGCATGTTGTAGATGTACCATTCATATCTACGGTTCAACAAACTGTTTGTTCTATGTAATGAAGGAAGCAGCAAATTTATCTCTTTACGTTTTTGTGAAAACATTCTTTGATTTTTTTCCAGGTCACTTGTACATGTATACCTATCTATTTCATGTGTGACGTTTATAGAAACAATGCTTTTAATAACTTTACGTTTTTCAATTCGTGGTTGGTTTAATTTACTATGTTATGGGATTTTTAAACTCCCTGCGCCGATGTGATGCTGTGCTATCCCAACAACTTTTGAGTGTCTTTAACGTAGAATTATCTTCATGTAATTTTTTTTTTCTAACTGACAAATTGCATTTCTTACTTTGTCAACTTCCAATCAGAGTAAATAATGATTGAGCGGAATTTTATTTTATTTGCTTAAAAGCAACTGATTGGATTTTAGCTTCATTAGAAAATTAATGAATAAGTTCTTGCCCTTAGTGGTATTTGACAATTGCGATTTGTCCTGTCCTTTCTCGTGTGATCGATATGGTTATCTCTCATTTGAACAATGGCAAGTATCATGGCATGAATTAGAGTGTTGTTGTTTTTTTCTACACACTTTTTTTCTACACCCTCCTTTTATGAATTGAAAGTTTCGACAGCTTAAAATTGTAGTAATTTCACTCAACAAATCCGTCTTGGGACCGTAACATAAACTTGATCGCAACGGCCTGGGTCTCAAAGAGAAATCTTACCGGAAATACGAAGATTGATGTCGGGTCGCTTTACCAAGGCCAGGACCAGAAATTAGGTGAAGACAAAGAAAAAAGCTTCTTCGCTAAGCTTTGGCCTGCACACTAAAATGTTATTAATTGATTGCTGGAGCTGCTACTTTAGTGCGGGTGAACTTATAGGTCCTCCCGGGCCCGGTTATAATGTACCCCCTGAACCCCTCTCTCGCAGGCCTTGGCAATGGCTATTTTTCACAACTCATACCACCTGAACGTATCTTTCCAGACGATACATTTCCAGTCGTATGGGCTATGAAGAAAAACCATTTGCTTCAAATTTGTTTTGCGATCTTCATTAGCCAATTTTTTTTTTTTTTTTAAACAATTCATTAGCCAATTGCCGTAGTATGCAACGCTTTGTTAGCGTTACGACATCGTACGTTTTGTTTGTTTTAAAGAGCTTGAGGCGTCGTAACTATTGCGACGTGTTGCTGACTTGTTGCAACCAATATTGGGTCGCTTTGTCTTTCCTGATTTTCTGGTATTTCTGTTTTTGTATGTATGGTATTAAATTTTTGGTGTCGTTATTCTACGTTGATCATTAATCTTCTCCATGAAGCCGTCAACGATGCGAATTACAGATTGTTCAATCTTCGCATAAGAATACAGATCAATACAAATATGGTCAACAGCTGCATTTTTACTTTTTATTGGTTAAAGGGAAAGCATATTTTTAATTTTCTTGTAAGATACATGCCCAAGATCGCAAACCTTGTTTTTATTGTGAGCGCGGTAAGTGTATAACGTATATACATTTAATACTTTTGGTTTCACTTTTGCGGTAAGTGTACATTTAGTTTGAAAAATTACATATTGTTCTTTCTATATTTCACTGCAGTATTGCCAACGCATTATCAGTAGACCTACCACACCAGCATTATTGTATGACTTCATATTACTGGTGTTTTAAATTGCATCGTTTATTGACAGATTTTTGTTCTCTCACTTTGCCATACCATGTGTTTGTGATTATGCCAGGATACTGTTATCGGAAGAAAGTGGCGTTTATCTTGGTGTGAAAACATTCTTCATTTTTTTCTCGATCGCTTTTTCAGCTTCATTTTATCGAGTAAAGATTATCGCAATTTGCTGCTATTAGTTACGTGGTGTTTCAAGTTTAGTCATGCTCCAGAAGTGAGTAAGAGTAAAACTGTTAAATTTAAAGTTTCAAAAATAAAGAACTTTCTAATTCCTGCGTACGTGTTTTGTACGTAGCTTTAATTAAAGCAAACTTTTAAGAAATAGAGCCATCTTCCAGATTTTATAGGTAAGTTGTCTAAAGTCATAAGTGGCACAGTATTAGTGTAGTTTTCATGTGGGGGGTCTGGGGGGCGAAGCCCCCCAGATGTTGTTATGACACTGCGTTTGCAGCACCACCAAGCATTTTGGTCACGAGCCGCCACTGACTAAAACGATAATCGCAAGTTCGATTTCCTGTTGGGCTAAACCCAAAGACTATAAAAGTGGTATTCACAGCTTTCCAGCTTGACGTCCAGCAAATAAAAAGGACTCTGTGAACGAAGCCTTCTCCATGTGTGGTAGACAAAATGTGGCAGACATCAGAGGTGAGCACAGAGTACTGTGGGCAAGTGGTAGCTTTGTTTTAAGACCACAAAGTGTCTTCATTTCTCCTGGCCAAAGCAACTTGGTGAATATAGATAGATATGACTATGATTTTTTGTCGCAGAAAACATTTTAAACCGGCCAGTTGGTCGAGCGGTAACGCGTTCGTCTTTGGAGCGGGAGATTTGAGGTTCAAATCTCGGGTCGGTCAAATCGGACACTGTGTTGCCAACGGCTCGCCACCTTTGCAATATTTCGAAAGGCCGGTGCTGTGTTGACCGGACGCAATGGCGCGGAACTGGGCCCCGCCGACTCGAACACCCTTCGGCGTAATAGAGCGAGTGTAATAAAAGATTTGATTTTGATTTTTAATGGCCTAGGATTCGAGACGCGTTCACAAAACATTCCAGCGTTGAGAGATGCTGTGCTTAGTTGAGGGTTGGGATGCGGTTATACAGTTCAAAACAAGTTATTCCCGCCTTTTTTGTGTGTCGTCACAAGCCAAATGTCGTACCGCTTCGTTGCCACGCAACAATAGTAGTAAAATCAGGGAAAGTACCGGTCAGAATTTTATTTAGTACGCAAACAAGGTTTTGGTTTATAATGCACAAGAGAATGCTGTGATCATAAATTTTTCTTGTTATTTTTGATTCTTCCCACGAAAGTTAAGTTTCTTCCGGAGCTATAGCTTACTCATTAAAAAATAATATCTCGCGATACGTTACTGTCGCAAATCGTTTTAAGTGTCAACCAATTTTTCGGACATGTGTTTGTCTTAATTATCACAGTCAAGTATCATTTTGAAGCCTTATTCGGTTGTAAACGCTCATTGGTAGAGCGCTTAACGCTTCTTGTAAAGTGATTGCAGCACGCTCGATCAATGTATTAAGGTACCGGACATAAATATTGTTTTTACTTGACTGGTGTTAAGTTTGTTCACATAGTTGCGTGATGGAAATTTCCAGAGCTGGCAAATCCGCTAGTTGATCCACAATTGCGGATTTGCTATTTTAGTAGCGGATTTCGGATACTGAAGTTTCGAAAAATTAGTCGGCAACTACGCAAGTATGAAAAAATATTCCATATACGTGGCGAGATGTTCAGAACATTTTGCTCATTTGCTTGAGTTTATTATACGTCATGCGACTTCTCACGTGATTATGCAGAGGCTAATCTGATTGGTGGTGTAATTTATGTGGACTTAATTAGCGTAGCTAGAAACATACAAAGCTGTTAGTTCGCGTGCAAAACCAAAAATGAAACAAAAAACATGTTTTTAGCATTCCTGCGCTTTTGCTGTAACATGGTTTAAAAGACGTTTGAAGTCATGTTTGAGTGATTGGGGAGAGGGCCAAATGAAAAAACGACTAAAAATTTCCAACTATATTAAGTTACAATTTGGCAATTTGCGACATGCTCCAACACATATTCACAGCTAGTTTAAACATGTTTTGCAAGGCTACTTGATGTGCGACGCACCTTTCACACTTCATCATTTAAACAAAAAAAAACAAAAACTCCTGAATACCAAAAATTTGCTTTTTCCAAAGTGCAAAAAACTCCAAGCGCTAAGGACTCCGCCTCTATATACTCTCTTGCTCTTAACAGCTAGGAGCTCTGCCCCGAAACCTTTGACTATGAGTCTATGTAGAATTTATATGGTGCGTATTTCGTGTTTCTGTACTTTTTGTGTAACTAAAGTTCACATTTAGTCACTACGTGGTGCTATAGGTGCTATAGATCAGAGATCGGCAACCACCGGCCCATGAAGAGCTTGTTGTCGGGCAAAAAGCTTTTCCATGTTAAATACTTCGAAATATATTTGTAACTTTAAATGCAATTGCGTTTGGACATTTGTGAAAAAAAGATTTGATTCCACGAGTTTTAGCATCTTGGGATGAAATAATTTCAGTTTACAGGAAGTGGTACATTGCTAAACATTTGTGTTTATTTTTGAAAGCTGGTCCGCGAAAAATTTTCAGTTTATAACCGGTCCGCAGTATAAAAAAGGTTGCCAACCCCTGGTATAGATGAGGTAATATAGACACCTGTTTTGTGTAAGGCTCTTAATTTAGCTCAACATTGAGCCGGATAACTAATTTAATTGATTTCACTCTTTCACTATTTACAATTTGGCAATCACTAAAAATAAACGAATGCGGGATTAGCAAATTAGCTCTAATAGACAATGATCAATGTAGACATTTAAAATCAGCTATGCAAAAGGAGAAAAACAGGAAAAACCTTTATACCCAAAAGTGTAACCCATTTTACTGTGCCGATTTTTGCAATGTTGAATTAGGTTATGAACTTAAAAAGTAAGAATTGCGAAATTGCTTTGCGGTCTTCAAAAATTCAGCAATTGCGGTGTGGACTTCCTTACATGAAACTCGGTATGCGCAGCTGCGGATTGCAGAAGGGCATGTAATTGCGCTTTGAACTTAACAAAATCAAAAACGGTTGCGGTATTGCTGGATTGCGGACTTAAAAAAATTGCGGAGTAGAGCACTGAAAATTTCAATTGCTTTCTTTTGGATTACCTATAACTCTAGGTTTAACAAACTTTATGGAAAAATATTGAACAGCTGAAGAGGCTATATCAAAACTGATCATTCGCGGATTATTTTATTTAAATTTTGTTAATTGTTTGAATATTTTTTATATCTTTTTGAATCACGATTTAAATCAATTAGCAAAAATCATGGTTTTTATCTAGTAATAAAGATAGCTCAAAATAAGAATAAATTTTTAATGTCAGATTGTAAAATTTCAACGTTTAAACAAATCTTTCCCGTAACAGTTGATATTTTTCGAAAATTAAGTACAGTATATATTTTTAGTCTTTAGACAGATTTAAATCGCCTAAACCATTTTACCAAACAAAATACTGCTATACTGTAGAGACGTATTTACCAAACAAAGTAATATGACTAAAATTTTAGTTGGTTTAAATTTTCTGTAACCAACAGTCCAATACTTTTGAAATTGATTTAAAACTGTATTCAGTAGGAAAAATATTGAATGTAGCGTATATCCTCTCGCTCAAAATAACTTGTAAAATCAAAAAAAGCTGATTTTTTTTTCGAAAAAATTGTATTTTTATCAGTCCTGTTTGTTGATGTACGGTTAGTACACTTGTAGTATTTTACATTTGGAGTTTACGTTTTTCTCCACACAATTTCATTGTTGTAGGTATCGTATCAACGAAAAATAGTTTACTTGCGGTAACGCGTTCGTCTGTGGAGCGGGAGGTCTGGGCCCGTATGCAGACATCTCACTAGTAGCACGATCTAGAAAGTCGTTCTACTTGCTAATAGTCGCACTAGAAGTAGCATGAACTCTAGTCGGATTCAGAGATTGTGCTAACATCTATACTAACTCTAGTGAGACTACCTAGTGCGATCTTTGATCTGTAGTAACCTTTGCATTGCTTTACGACCGAACCGCTACTTAAAAGTGAAACTCAACAGGATTTTGTACGTAAAAACTCGTTACGTTGCTCTAGAAACTGCAAAAGAAAGGAGAAAGGCGTCAAAAAATGTTAACTCGACATGTGTTATCGTATGTTATTTTGATTACAAGCGTTAGGCTGGGATCACACGATCAGGTTTTTTGCACAATTTGTTTGCATAAAGAATTTTGGACCTATCACATCTAGACGCTATTTTCTTGAAAAACTTCTTGCCAGATGGAAGCATCTGGTTTTTTCGGCAAATATGTTGTTAAAGGTGCCACGTGTATTTTTTTGCTGTAAAAGCATTTGCGCGGTTATGTATTTTTTTGCTGTAAAAGCATTTGCGCGGTTGTTAAGGAATTTCTTTGAAATTTGCTGCCGCGGCGGTTGTAGTATTATACGCTTTGGCGATTCATTGTTATTTCTCGTTTGCCAAAATGCTACGAGCAAGTTCACAAACGCGAAAAGCTGCAGTTTTTAGTTATAAATAGCTATACGAGTGAAATTTTTTTTCGACGTGCAATGAAATGAAATAGAAAAATGGAAAATGTCAAAATGACTTTGTTTGTGTGGGACTCTTAAGCGTATAGCGTAGCTTTTTTCATGCTATATCATCTATCACCAATAAAGTTTGCATAATATTGAATGATTGATCGAATAATGTTAAACCAGGTATGTTCTTTTCGGTACTTGCGGTCGCAGAGGGCTCAATAATTGGATTTCAGGGCAAATTGAAAGTTTATTATTTTTAAATAAGAATAAGAGCGTTTTTGTTTGGTTTGTAATAAAATGAGCGACAAATAGCTGAAAACTATCTACTGAAATTTACCTTAACTGCTGAAAAATGCAACACGTTCTTTTGCCATTGGACACGTCAAATTTTAACAAAAAAAATATTAAAATCATCAAAAACTTGTCACTAATTGCATAAATTCGGCACTAGCGTATCCTGGGCCCGAAAATTTTTTGCGATCAGAAGGAAATTTTCAATATTTTGATTAAAATCACAAGCGCTGCCTTTCTTCGATTTCGCTAATTAAAAGTTCAATTTCATGAGTTGACGACGATGGCAAGTTAATTAACTATACTGCAGTTCTGGTTGATAACTTCGAAATGAATTTGGAAAAGGCCTAGCACAAGTTTGAATTAGGAAAAATTGGATATTCGATACTCGAAAGTAAACAAAACACCGGGCAACACATTTACGTCTTTGAAGAAATATGAGAAAACAGCAGGCACAATGTTGAAATACGTCATTGTCGATTAAAACAAATGAGGCAAAATTTTTTTTAGCACTTTCGCTAGGTAATCGTGAAGCATTCTTTTTCTGCCCTGACATCGGCACATTTTTTTGTATTCTGCGGCTCAGTGTTTTCAAAGGCACGTCTAAAAGCTCAATTTTTTTCGTTGAGAACGGCGGCTCTTTGGAAACTTGCTGGGAAAGTAGAGCTCGGTTCTATTTCCCTGCAAGAAGTCAGCAAAACTTTCTAGCGTCTGATTTTCCTTTTCACACGGGCTATTTAATGCAATTGACGACAGGTGCCCGCAATAGTGAGTCATGGACTTGCACAACGTTTCATACGATTGATGCCAGAAAATTGTGCAAACAACCTGATCGTGTGATCCCGGCTTAAGAGCTAACAGGTAGCTACAAAAAATCCCGGACATGTTTCGATATGCAGTAATTACATGCTGTAGATTTCAATAACCAAAGCAAAATACGTAATTTCACTAATTTGACAACTCCCGCACTAAAAAGCGAACTTTCAAAAATGCGTCGGAAAAAAATTTATTGCGATATTACATGACTTGTATGTGGCGATACGGTCTAATGGTCGCATTCGCAAGAACTTCTTTTTGATTGCGCTTGATGAGAGGGAATGTTGCAGGCATTTCCCGTAAAATCATAAATCCTGAAACTTCTTATTGTTTAAATTTACAATGCTAAATCAATGGTTCAGACAAAAATATCCACTTTTGTATCATGTTGTATTATGCTGTACCACTTGTTGTATCATGTTTATATCTTTCAAAATTGCAAGAACAAAATTTATCAATAGCAGCAATCATAGGCGTAGCCAGGGGGGGCCCAGGGGGCCCGCCCCCCCCCCCAATTAAAACATCACCAATGATAAAAATTACGACAACGTAGGCTAGCGCTGTCTAGTTGCAGTTTTTTTTCAGCAATTACGTACATAAGAGTAATTGACAATAACATTAATGACGATGAGGGAGCCCCGGGGCCCCCAACTAACCACCAGGGGCCCCCCAACTAACGACTATAGGGCCCAAACCTTAAGAAAATACAAAATTTTTTGTTGTATCATGTTTACTCTTTATTAACCTATAAAATCAGGTTATCTTTTCTAACTCATCCTGTATTTACAAATCTTTTATCAGGCCGGACCACCGCAAAAGATAGCTTTTTGGCCACATGAGAAGAAACGTTAAGTGTCTTTCCCTAGGACATAAACACGCATTACCAATGCGGGATTCAAACAGGGAGCATGCACTGCTTCAGTCACTAACCGGACGCTCTCTTACTACAGTATAAGCGACGTTGCCACTCCGCATTGTCGATGTCCACTGCGCTCCAAATTCCCCAGCTCCTTACGAAGAAATGTCGCGGCGGTGGCGGCTATTGGCAACAACGTGAGCGAATTGACAGCCCAGAAATTGAACTTTGCACTCCCATGTAGAGCTGGAAACATACGGCTAATCTAGTCATGTTCAATCACAACGACCCCGCCCCCTCCTTTGATCTGTCAATTTTTTTGAAATATTGTTGCTTATGAAACTTGTTACGTTGACTACATAGCGGTTGTTAAACAAACATTTGCTGGCTGCGGAAAATTCCATTATTAATGGACATGGTGGGAATTTATCAGCTTTATAACGAATCGCGGACAATATATTTGCACATCTGTTATCTTTTTTTAATCGCGAGTGGAAATAAATAGGACCGAATTATGAAATTTAGAATTGCGATTTTATGTTATTACATTTACTTTAAACTAAATACACTTTAAATATTTTAAACACAAATATAGGATGCTTTAGACCTTACACAAACGTGTTTTGGACTTGACTTCTGAGTGTGGAGGAGGGGAACGGAGGAGCTATAAAGCCTTGCTATTCTCAGCAATTTGATTCTTACACTACATATGCTGTATACAGTGCAGTACTGTCACTGCTAAGAGAAGTAGGAGCAGAGACCAGTCAAACAAAGATAAAGCCGCCCTGTCGTGGCCTATCAAAGGGCGGCATAGCGAAAAAAACAATATAGGCAAGGCCTTGAGAAACGATTCACATCTCAAGCCTCTGGGAAGTTATTGGTTGGGATGGATCGCCGTGGTTCGATTCAGGCAATAGGAGAAACATTGCACAATGCCCTCCCCCCCTAAATACGCTACTAATTTTAAAAGTTTGATGTTCACTTTATCGATCCCAACTACCCCTGCTACAGGTTGGCAGCGAAACTTTTTTTAATTTCAGTTTTTCTAAACACAAGACAAGTACAAAATTGTTTTAGAATGCACAAACGTAAAATAATAACAATTTATTTGTCAAAACGATCAACGGAAGCGCCGGTTAACACGTTTACGCTTGTCACACGTTCTTTTATGATTAGCATCAAATCGCAAATGGTAAACCAGCAACTAGCACTCAAAGTGTTGAATATAAATGTTTTAAATAGGGCCTAAATAATGCAAATAAAATCCAAGACTTTCCTTTCAAAAAGTTCAGCTATTGCACAAAAATACGTTTAGCTAAATAATTTTAGCTAAACATGTGAGCGTTGATACTTCGATATTTTTTGGTCAATTATTTTGGATCTATTAAATTGTGTGAAAGCGACTGACCCACACAACCCGTTTTCAGAATCATCTTAGGTGTTTTTAAATAGGATCAAGAATTTTTAAGAAAATACTAAATTGTAATTACATCTTCTTATTCACCAAGTTGGCTTAGTCTAGAGACATTGACAGCGAAGAGACCTTTCTGTCTACAAACGCAGTGGAGGCTTCGCACCGTCCCTTTTATTGCTGAACGTCAAGCAGGTAAACTGTGCTAGCCTTTGGTGTAACCTGACCAAGAATTGAACCGAGTCCACGGTTTTAGTAACAGACGCTCTTTCCACTCTGCACTGATCGGATATATTCTTGTTTGTTGAATGAAAAAACTAAATCTTGTTTGAATTTAAATAATTTTGCAAAACTGTGGGTTCCTGCCTGTGTTTTTACTAACTAATTAATCTATCTGAGTGCTAACTGGTTTTCAGGGGCGCTTAGAGCCGAACGTGGGCCCGGGGCCAGCTCAAAAATAACGGATTTCCGATTTAGTGAACTCCAAAACAGACGGGAAAAATGCCACAGTTTTGTCCAAATTTTGATGTGATCCCCCCAAAAAAAAGGTCTTCAAGGAAAAATGTCGCCGTTTTCTCAGGATTTCGATGTGATCTCAAAAAAAAAAGGTCTTCCGTCTTCCACATCTTGAATTCTCAGCGTTACTTCGCTGGGCCCCCGGAAGCCAACTGATGAGCCCCTAAAGTCCATGGGCCCCTGGGTCATTATACCCCCTGCCCCCCCTCGTAGGCCCTGCTGGTTTCACCCACTGAGTTTGTCATTTTCTTGCGTAGTGGGGATATTCAATAGCAGTTAAGCACTCTCCGAGCACTATTTTAGTTGTCGGCTTCGTTTAAACAATCCAATTAGCAGCGTACACAAATGCTGTTATGCGATATAGTGCCAAAACATCTTTCAAAATTGCAAGATAAAAAAATTATGCTATCAAAAGCGACAATTATAATTGATAAATACTGACTACGCATTGTGCATTATAAACAATGAATCAAAACAAAAAGACATTCAACACCAAATAGAAATCGTCTCGTTTTGCTTCAAGAAATGTGCCGTGCCCTATACATATGTTTAAACGTATGGTTCAATCTTCATTGCCTCCTCGTTGAAAAATGGAAATGATAATTAATATTCTGATAACCATATTTTTAGGAAGAAGCTCTTGAAGCAATTCCAGCGACAATCCCTAAGATGAAGCTGAGCGAGAAAGCCACCCATCCTAGAATATAGGAGTATCCATAATTGGCTGTTTTGTCCAAATTAGCGACAGTTTCGGAAGTGTAGAGAGACATCGCAATTAATATGCAGGTAGCTGAAAAATTATACAATAATGCGTTATGTAAGTGTTTGGCCAGTTATACAGTAAGTTGAGCGGTAAAAAGTTATGTGTAAAAATATCGATCCATGTCAATCATTTAACATTAAAATAACAACACACCAACTGGCAATTATACCGCTGCGTGCTGGGTTGCTTTATTTTTTTTATCCCAATTAAAGCACTGACGGTAGAATAAACTTCGCTACTTACAAGAAAACGAATATAGACCAGAAGCAATTCTTGACACCTTCCCCTCTCCTTTGCCTATCGCCATCGCAACACTTGCGCCAAACGCCAACGCCAAGGTAAGGCACGGTATGATCAAGAAAGCTTGAATAGCTCTGAGGGTATCATTTCCTAAATTTTATTATTTTATTTCCACCAACATACAATTTCAATCAAATGAGCAAAAATTAAGTCAGAAGTAACATTACAATTGTAACGAATTCAATCAATAGAATAACAATATTTTGACACTAATAGGAGAAGCACCAAAACAAACAACGTTATATTATGCAACAAGTCAAGATAGCATGACCAGAGTTAATCAATATTATGCATGGCTGCTACACCTCAAAGAAAACGAAAAGAAAAAAAAGCAACTCAATTTGCAATAAGGCTCTCACTATAGATTAATATAAATTAATGCGTTTAAGGCTCTCACACTCTGAGCGAAAGATGTTGGAAAAATTCTTGGGCTAGAAATTTGTCGGTTACCTAAATTTGTCAAGCTAGAAGTTCAGAAAATTTGTCATTCATCTTATGTATTTATATAGTAATTTTGAAGCACATGATAAATGCTAAGTCAGCACTGAGCACTGCTATTGTCCTCGCTATTTTTTCTTAGTCTAACAGAAGAGAAAATATCTAAAGGTATAGATACTGTTTGTGATAATATTCCATAAAAATAAAATAAAGCAAACCAAACTAAATGTTCACAGTTTTGACTTCATTTGTTCTTAAATTATCCTGGAGTGACTCAAGCTCATTTTTGCGTGGTTAAACATTGCTTTTTGCTAGTGATCCTGATTATTGAACTAAACAGTATGCTATCCACTGGCTATGATCGTTGAAACCTGGTTACCATTTTGTTACGATACAGTAACTGCAAGATATTAATTTGGCTCTTATTTTTATTGAATTGCTCTTGTAAAAAAATAGTGCATGATAAAAAATCAGTTATAATATTAGAGATATAAAAAGTCGTTCTCTTCAGTGAAATATAAAAATTGTTCTTTCTCTTAAATGACATTAAACAAAAAAGTGATTGCCCCTCCAGTAAAAACCGCCTTTAAAGGCCCGTTTAAGCAGAGCGCGAACCCGAACTCAAACTACACCGAAAACCAAGCGATTTTCCGCGCGATTTGCTGTTCCAATTGAAAGCGGTTTTCCGCGCGAAAACCGCACTCTGTTTTGTATTATAACTCAATCATTTGCCAATATGAATTAATATAATGCACAAATTATTAATAATAAAGACAGCTTGTTTGTCGCGGCCAATTCCATCGTATTGCAGAAGTTGTAGTTTATTTGAAATTTTGATTCTGATCAATTTTGAGAATATTTTAGTTGACGACATTTTGAACAACAGCACTAATTACTGGAGAGCAATTACTTTTTTGTTTAATGTCATTTAAGCGAAGAGAACAATTTTTATATTTCACTGAAGAGAATGACTTTTTACTTCTCGAATTTCATAACTGATTTTTTATTATGTACTATTTTTTTACAAGAACAATTCGATAAAAACAAGAACCAAATTAATATTTTGCAGTACCGTGTCGTAACAAAATGGTGACCAGGTTTCAACAATCATAGCCAGTGGATTGTATTGTTTTGTTCAATAACCAGGATCAATAACAAAAAGTGATGTTTAACCAAGCAAAAAAGAGCTTGTGTCACTCCCAATATAATTTACGAACAAATAATGTCAAATTTTGTGAACATTAAAAAATTGTCACCCTCGACCTAGATTTTACTGGATTTCATTCAGAAAAAGAAGATTGTATTATTACATTATTAATATTTAGACCGACAGAAAAAGGTTTATTTATTTGACAAACAACGAAAATGATATATTATGAGTTATATTGCAATTTTTTTTTGTATTTTCCATAAAAGTAACAATGATGTTAGCAAAACCGTTTAATTTTAATTTCAGGTATAAGGGGTCGAGAAAACGAGCGTTCGGCCGGTCGAAAGTAATTTCTTCAAACTTTGTGCCATGTCAGATGTTTATTGTAGTAAACAATACGCCAATAAATTTTAAAGAAATTGTTTTCGATAAATTTCTAAGCCCGCATATAAATTACACGATATAGCTGCGTTTAATTACATTTATTTGTCTATTAGTATGTCAGTTCTGTGACGTGCCGTATATACATGGTGACGTCGACTAAATTGAAAGCGCTGATTGGTTGAATACAAAAGCCGTCGTAAAATTTCGCTTGGCTATGGATGCACTCTAAAGTTTTCCGCGCGAACTAAATTTGTTTGTGTTCGCGCCCTGTATAAACGAGTTCATTTTATTACGACGTTTCTTCCGCGAGCGCTGCCTTCTCGTTCGCGCTCTGTATAAACGGGCCTTTACTTCATAATTTTTACTGTATCATAACTTCTCACTTCTATTGAAACATTAAAAGATGTAATCAAAAGTTGCACTTTATACTTTTCATAAAAACACTGGACTGAATTTGCTCAAAATTTAAGAACAAATTAAGAACAATGCCAGTCTCGGAATCAAGGTTGTTTGATTTAAATCAGCTGCTTAAGATAGCTTAAAATTGATAGAATTTTAATTTCAAAATTGTAAAATTTCAGTAGTTATTTGGTTATAAAACAACATTTTCGTTACCGAGCAAGTTATATTTTTCCAATATTAACTTATTAGTCTTTAAACGTATTTAAATTGCCAAACCATTTAAGCAACAAAAATGCTGCTACTGTTATAGTTACGTATTTTGTATGAACTAGTATAAATTAAAATTTTATTTAAGTAATACAGTATACTTGAAATTTAAATGTCGCTTAGCAAGCAAAATGTTGACTTTAGAATACTGTACTCCTCTCTAGGGTTGAATTTAATTTCAATTTTGAATTTGAATCCGCTCACGAGTTATTGATGAATTTGAATTTGACTTTTGCTAAGTCAATAAGCTTGAATTTGAATTTAGTTTTGCAAAGTCAATGAATTTGAATCTGAATGTCTTAAGTAAACATTCGATGAATTTGATTTTCTCAAATCAAAACTTACGCTGTGAAAGTAGCGATTTAAAAACTAGTCAAAAAGACTCAGAATCAGATTAAAACACATTTTTAAAAATGTGTTCAAAACTTGTTCGTGTGCTTTTATTATGTTTATTTAGTTGTTTTTTTTTTTTCTGATAAAAATTATGTTTGTACATGTACTGTGTTATACGGTGAGTTACCCCTACCTAATTTTACCCGAGTATAATTATTTTGCACAACTTGCAAGAACTACTCGAAAATCTTGGTTTTTTCTAATCCTATTTCTAACTAAGCTAGTTTCTCAATAGTCTGCCGGTTTGTCAAATATGGGTAAGTTTGAATAACCGAATTGTATGAATTTAGAAGTTGTAACCACAGGTTTGAACGTATAATTTTACATCAGCCGATTAAAGTAAAAATGCATTTGAAATCAACTTTCGCAAAGTCAATAATGAATTTGAATATGAGTTTGAATTTAGTTTTTTCAAAATCAATAAATTTGAATGTAGCTTTTTTAAAGTCAATGAATTTGAATTTGAATTTAAAAATCAAAAACAAAATAAATGGATCCAACCCTGCTCCTCTTACCAAAAAAGTTGTAAAAATTTAAAAAGCAAAAAATTGATTTAAATTAAAAAACCCGATTTTTGATTTTATAGGATTTTTGAGTTAAATCAATTTTTTGGTTTTAAATGTTTACAACTATTGGTAAAGAGCTAGGAGTCCCCTTCAGTCAATACTTGGCTGTTTAAATAACTCTGTAAGTCCGATTTGTTGAAATAAATTTTTGATAAGAAATAGGAAATCTGATTTTTTTGTTTATTTTTTCAATCATGCTTTACAGTACATCAACTCTGCTCGGCATGGAAGAAACGACAAAAACTTTGAGCAAGTGCTATACACTCAGAAGTTTCTTGGCCTTTTTTCTACATTGCCTATTGATTTGTCTTAATCATTATCTTTAAGCGATAGACAATTTTTTACCATATGAAAATAATTAATATAAATCACTTATTTCTATTTCATAGTTTTGGGACAAATAAGGCTTAAAACTCGTAAAAATTTAAGAACCTTCAGCCTCAACCCAAACTTTACTAGTTCTTAACAAAATAAATATAATTTGGGAAATTTTAATTTAATGCTTGAAATAGATTTGAGCATACGATGTAACACTGTTCTAAAAAAAAAGTTTTTCAATTCTTACTTGCATTAACGTTTGTGCAGCCTGCAACTGGGAAACAGATTTGCCATAATCCCAACGTTTGAATAACGATCGAGTTAATCGAAAAAACTAACCAAACCCCAGTGGCCAGACTAATAATTTTCAAAATCAAAGTAGCCAAACCCCCGACCGCTAAAACTACACCCAGTACACGACTCATTTGGTGGATACTTTGCTGAAAAGCTGATAACAAGTAGGTCGTAGGTCCTTATGAAGTCTCAGTCAACCTGGAAGTGAATTCTTGGTTGTAATATATTTCGCATATATATACGGGTATATACGTTAGAATTTTGAAATTCAAAGCTATGTTAATATTTAACTTCCAAAATGTCTGTGTGGGCTCTAGAGCCTCTTATAGGATTGGCACGAAGTATTCGTTCATCACCAGAAAAAATAATATTTCAGGAAGCTTTGGGTTTGTTTTCTCCATTTTGTTTGCTTTTGCTAGTTATACGATTTTTCCCCACCTTTCGATTGTTTTACGAAAAAATAGCTTTGTAATTACACAGATACCGTTTAGTATTAATTGTCTTTACTGGAAAACGTCGAAAATATCGTAAATTATTAAATTGCCAGTAGACAGCGAAGTGACTCGTGGTCTTTGAGTCAAAGTGTGAATTTTCAATGTTCATTGTTCTTGCTTGAAGCGACAGAAATTGAACTCAAGTCTACCGCTTCTGTAGCAGACAAAATGGACGTCAAGCAGGGAAGCTCTAAATACCGATTTTCATAATCTTTGATATGATCCGATCGGTAATTGAACCGGGGTTTACTGTCTCAGTAGCAACGCTTCGTCCATTCGTTTTACTCTACCACCGAGCTACGAATTTTTGGTGCTCCACTTAGTTTCGGATTACTCTGCTTCTGGCGTAGAAATTTTGCAGCGGTAGCTAGCCGTTGGCAGTACCGTCTCCGACTTGACCGCTCGAGAATTGAACTTGAGACCAGAGGTTTACAAACTGTGTGCCGCGGCTCACTAGTGTGCCGCGAAACGTTTCATAACTAGAGACGGTTTCCACTGCCAAATCAGACTATAACAGTCATTCATGATATATGCTAGCTTCGATTAAAAAAATTTTCATGGAGTAAATTTGAAAATCATGAACATGCCACCGCGTCAATGCCGGTCCCCGCAATTTGCAATAGTTCACTCAGACCTCATGTTTGGTCGTCGCGTAATATTTACAAAAATTTCTGAAAGCGTGGTGCTTATAGGCAGGGCATTTGACAACTCGCATAATTGCTGAAAAACTTTCCAAGCAGCAGTTGGTTGAAGTGAGGTATATTTCAGATGTTTTCAGCTAATGGGATAAACTTGGGCTCTCTAATAAATTATATAACAAGGTCTTGAACGATAACAAAGCCTAGCTCAATTTCCCATCTTAGTCTTACCAGTGCATGATAAACAAGAAAGGTTAATAACTGCTTTCACTCTCCTGTTGTTTTCCATCCTTCATTTGAAAGATTTCATCTGCTAAAAGACGATCCGCATAAGCAGAAATGAAACAAAAATTTTTCTTAGAATTGAGTTATTTTGTTCGAAAATTACAAAAATTTCTAACTCTAAACGCAAAGCTTCCAGATTCCCTCTTCGTACCTCTGGATTATATTCTCATTTCAAAATTTTAGCCGCGCACTGGAAAACGCAATATGCAAAAGAGAGTTGGTATGCTGCAATTAAAATTCAGATATGTTTATAGCAGTGGTGCCGGTACGGGGGGCAGCTGCCCCCTGCCTTTTTACCAGAAGGGGCAAAGGGGGCAAAACTGCCTGTAACGTGAATCGCATTTTGCATTGTTTGCTTAACATGTGTCTATATCGCGGCGTTATCGCATGTTGCGTGCAATATAGAGTACGTCATTTACGTATCTCCTTTGAGTTCGTAAACACCATTTCTTAACGCTCCATCTACTTTTTATCGAAGTTGGATGAAATCATCGTGGCAGCGTGGATTACCTGCCCTTTCTACAAAATTCCAAGAAATAGTTGTAACAAGGTCGATTGATAAAATTTGCTACCGGATCTCTACTCGAGGAATTAATTTAGTGTTTGAGAATCGAGCGTGTGATAAACAGATCGACTGTTTCAGAGCTAAAATTGCCAGAACAAAGTTATGCACAAGCTGAATACTGTACGCTATGGTGTTTCAATGTTTTAACCTTAGCTTAAATGTTTTAACCTTATTTGAGTCGATAGTAATTTAAACTATTTCTTATTGCCGTTTGTTGTGTAGAAAATAGAGATGTCGTGGGCACATTTTTACTGCACTGCGCCCGCACCGCCAAGATTCTGTCCGCACACTGCACTGTACCGCAAAAAATTTACAAACACTGCACCGCACCCGCGCTGCACTGCATAAAAACAAAATAATAAAAATATGACGACAAAAAATATATTGCATGAATTTGATGATTTGCTGGCGAAGTACCAACATGGAACACTGAAGAGTCATATCCTGATAAAGCGAAGCTTATTTGAATACTAGTGCGCAAATAATGCTACTCAATGCTTATTTGCATAAAATCCTATCAACATACTTTTATGGGGCTGGAATGTTGGAAATAGTTTGTTCTAAACCACTCTTGTCCTAATTCTCCTTCAACACTGAACAAAAAATAAAGTTGTGGTAGCTGACTATTCCCAATGTGTTAGTTAAATCTAATCTAATTCTCCAATAAGTCAAACAATCACAAGCTTATTGGCCATCATCTCTAGGCCATTTTAAGTACCACAAGTGAAAAATCGTTTATTCCCTACAAACCTTCTGCCACTGTGCAAGCCCTAAAGGTGTGTCCATTTCGGCCAAGAATCTTTTTCAATACTACTCCCACTACCATCCTACAAACTCCACACATTTTCAAAAATCAACAAAAAAAAAGCTGGGGAATAACTTTGTTAGAGAAGCTTAGGGCTGCCGATGAGAGCTAAAAGCTCGAAACAGCGCTGTGCATATTATTATTCGAGCTGCTTTGCAGCTGCAGGGTTGGTGGTTAATCTGGCCACCTAACTGCCAGTGGAAGTCGTTATGATTTCCCAAGAGTCGACCACGAAGGACGTCAAACTTTTCGTTCATCCTCACTAGCCACGAGATCGATCACCACCAAATTTCAATAGACACAATCGTAACTAAAAACCTATTGCCATTCCAAGTTTCTAGACACAATCGTAATTAAAAACCTATTGCCAATTCAATGGTTTTGGCGTTAAAGCATGCGCAAACAATCTTGCAAAAGATAAAAAATAAGCTGTAGGTCTCGAAACTCTAACATATTGAATGTGAGAACTGAAACTTCATCTCCAAGCAGTTTGAAGTCCAAAATTGTTATTCTTCTCCTGCAGCTACGTACTTTAGGTCTATGCGGCTATTTAAAACTAGGATCAGCTTTTCAAATTAGGGTCCATAAAACTTGTATCACGTGACCGGCAGCCCCCCAAATTTGACATCGTATTGCTTCATGTATTCAATTTAACCCCATTCGGTTTCAATTTCGTGTTTTCACCTTCAACTGTTTGGTTGAAGGTGGAAACACGATTTTGCCTTAACTTTGATTTCCGAAGTTATGGCATTATGATCATTTGCAAGCAGAAAAACGACTGATTTTGCTTAAGAAACTATATCGATATTAGCCTATTCCTGATATACTGGTACTGTACTGTTAGTGCATGATCACTTAATTAACTCATTAGTTGTTACAAGTTTGAGAGAGCAAACTTTAGTACCTAACTGTCCGGCGTCCGCAGCCCGCACTGCGCGGTAAAACTGGGCAAAATTTTACGCGGTACCCGCGCACCGCCGCGTATACGGCGCGGTTGACATCTCTTGTAGAAAATGCGATAAGGAATTTAGCTTCCTAAAGTGACTTCGAAGTGTAACTTCCTAAGTACTTTCCAACGTGCTGTAACTTCCAAATTAACTGTCAAATTAACCGTCAATGCTTAGTTTCGTAATTATAACTGGAATGCAGCGAATGGATGTTCAAGTTCAAGTCTGCATTATTCAATAGAATCGTGCTTCAGGACTAGTGGCTAGTTCGGAAACTCTTACACTGACTGCCCTTTGCATTCCAGTCCGGTAGTAGAGTTGCAAACGCCTGCTAATCTCAAAGCTGGCTTAACTAAATGCTAATCTCAAAGATTAGAACAACAGACCTAACAGATAATCTAATTGTTTATGAACAATAGACCTGACAAATGACTCAATAATTGTGCACGACAGAAATTAGCACAATAAAAAGTTAGTAGCACTTGCAGCAGACTCTATTACACTAAACGTTTTTTTAGCCAGTTCGTAAGAGTTGATCGAGTGGATGAAACTTAACCCATATCCTCTTAACGTCGGTTTAAACCAGAGGTAGGCAAAGCGCAACTTCCGCAATCTTCTCAATCGCGGAAGTTGCGTTGCGCTTTAATTTTTTTATTATAAAACATTGCGGAAGTTGTGTCGCGAATTATAAGCTTTAAAATTTATTGCTCTTTAATTGTGCTGCGCTACCAAAATTTTGTTCGGTTAATAGCGCTATTCTATACATTGAACTTAATTTTGTTCCATTTCGATTGTAATATTGATAAATGTCGCCCTTCTTAAGCAAATTATTTGCTCTTTTTCTGTCTAAAAATTGCAAAACGTGCTGTATTTGCATTGTGTTGTGAAATTTCAATTGCAGATATTAGGTTGCACTTTAACTTGGTACAAAAATGCCGTTTCACAATTGCGGAATTGCATTGCGCTTCAACTGAATCAAAAAGTTCATCACGGAAGTTGCGCTGTGCTTCAGAAATTTAGAAAATTAAATTGCGCTTTGTTGCGCTGCGCTTTTGATATAGTGTTATTTGTGCCCACCTCTGGGTGTTAGGAAATTTCAAATTAAGAACTCAAGGATTCTATGTCTTTAAGCCTAAGCATTACTCTATTGCAGTGATTCCCAGCCGGTGGATCGCGTTCCAGTAGTGGTACGCAAAGGTCCATCAGGTGGTACACGAGTTGATTATTTTTTTGAAGGTTTATTTTTTATTTTCAGTTTGTCATATTCTATTCCAACTAGTACAGCATAGTTTAACACTTTCGCTGCTGCAGGTAATAATCAGCGCTTACTAAGTGTACTGCCGCGTACGCTTTTTAATTAACTGCGCGAAACCCGATATCTGGTATTGCGGCAGCTCAAGTGTTAATTGCGTAATCTGCTACTTGCAGTCTTAAATCATCAGTAAATGAGATCTATGACGTGATAAAGAACGTTTTTGCGTTTGGTCATATCAAGAAACTTTTGAATCACAATGAGCAGTGAGTATTGTAGCACATGCAGCAAGTTTTCGTAAAAATTTGTTTAGTAATTTTGGCAAAACTGAAGAATAGCATACGCAAATTTAAATTTGGCCACTTCAGTCATGTCCAAGCGAAATTATGATCCAAAATATATTAAGCATGGCTTTACTTCAATTGAACACAAAATGGAAATTCTACCACAGTGTGTGGTTTGCCTAAAAACGCTTTGTATTACGGCTATGAAGCCAGGTTTGCTAAAGCACCATATGGAAAAGAGTATTGTTATTATTATTATTGTTAAGTTCGTTAACATTGCTTTTTGTAGGTTTTTAGGGGTTACTTTTGAAATGGTTAGACCTAGATTTGTCAATGCTTTACAGTCTTACAACCAAATTTGATTAAAATAAATTAGTGGTACGCGCATTCAACGCATGACGTTATTTTGGTACACGATGGCAAAAAGGTAGGGAAACACTGCTCTGTTGCAAGACATTCAAGTTTCTAACTTTGTTTGTAGCCCTAGTTGGAACGATCGACGCTGGCGTTATCAGTGGCGGATCCAGGTGGTCCGGACCCCCGTGCTCAAACCGGAGAAATAGAAGAAAAAAGTGTAACACATAAAATTCATTGCAATACCTGGCGCAAGATCCATTTTTTGTCCAGATTTTACAGTAAAATACTCTGTGCGAATGCTGAGATGGGATTGAAATGAACATCTTCTCTAAAATTACCTATGTAAATGCAGACAAATTAAGTTAAAACGTGATTTTTTTGTTTTATGATTTTCCAGCTTGTAATACAAAGGTTAAAATTTTACCATTAGCCACCGCTCTCATAGCTCTTCTATTCATTTACGCAGCCAGTTAAATCGTGTTTTTGCCCTGCTAATTTCTATGTCACATTTTAAAATCATAAATTTTTGCTAAAATAGGTTTAAAATTAGTTTTGAAAAATAATTGCAAAATCTCCAAGCGCTAGAGGTTCCGCCCCTTGACCCCCTTGTCTCCAAAGGCTGGGGGCGTTGCCCCCAAACCCCCAATGGCCTCCGGTGGCTGAATCTGTCCTTTTTTGATTGATAATTCTTTTGTTGGTATTTTTGAGTGTTTACCAGACGTACTCAGTACTCTGGCGTTGTTAAAGTGTTTAATTGTTCGACAGTATGTCTGCAATGTTGGTGGTAGTGACTGTACGTACAGTATTGAAACTACCCTTTGAAAAAGCTTCACCCCCTGCCCTTTGACGTTCCGGTTCCCCTGGTTTGTGGCGTATGGCGGCCGCGAAAAGCTTGAAAATATCTGCATATATTCAACCATTTCGCAGCATGTTCAACTGCAGTGGTCACGCTGTTACGAACGATCAAGTCTTTCTAACCCGGTCTTGTGATACGTGTCAGTTTGCCAAATCGTTTCTCGTTAAAGCTTAATTATTAAATTTGAGTATCTGCCAAGACTTGCCAATCGGAACCGTTTTGTGTTTTCTGCACGGCGACGATGCGGAGTATTATAGCCAACTTCAATAACGTGTAGGAGAGCCATGCCAAACTCTCCCAATCCCTTTCTGCTTCTCACAACTGAGCACTTGATTTTCTTGATTTTTAATGGAATTTATTATTATATTCAATTTAAGAAAAATACAGAAAAAACAAAGTTGTCTCAAATTACGATGTAAGGGTCAACTCAGGGCCTTTCTTCCAATCTATAACTCTGTTCCCTCACTGTCAATAGTCAACTCCACAAACAAGGATGGAGAGGAAGGGAAGGGATCGCAAAACGCAATTTACCCAAGTTAAGCAGCATTTAACTTGTATCACCAAAAACTGACACAGTTCACTTCACTCATTTTTGTCACTACTGAGTTCTCAGCCTCCAAGCAAGTTTAAATAGTTTCAAATAGTAAAAACACGTGGCATCGCCTATTGTCTAGCATCAAAGGCCAGAAATTAACAAACAAAGGCTTTTAGCTGCCAGTTTTCACAATAAGGCACAAAAAGAACATTCTAAACACAACGATTCTAAATACGGTCTAATTAGCCTTTGAAGGTCTTTGAAGATGCGCCTTTGAAAATGTGTTAATTATCAGCTTATTTTTAGTAAGGATAATAATTACTCATTAATTTAACTTAAACGCCGATTAAACAATAACAAATAATCTTTTCGATTTAAGTCACAAGAATGCGAAATCCAATAATTAATCAGACACAAATGCACAAACAAAGATTTAAAATTGGGTCTTCAGTCATTAGTTGAAAGCAGGCAGATTACACTGGCTAACAAAAAAATTTTGGCATATAAGGTAAGAGCGGTTTTAGGGTATATTGGGGGCGCTGAGTTGGAAAATGACCTTATTTTTTTCAGATTGGCTCTAGTTTTTGAGATATTTTAATATTTAGGTTTATTTTATACCGTTAGTGACTACTTTTAAATGAACATTTATATAAGGCTAGTCAATAAACAATATGTTAGTTTAGGGTAACTGACAGATATATGCCTGAAACGAATGGCTACTGAGCCAATGCTGGCAAAGCTCTTAATTTGCGGGATAAAAAAAGCATACTATGCACTAAACATACTGCAATCAACATCACTAAAAATACAAATACTTGTATTGGTCCATTATTTGCAAAACAAGCACGTCACATTGGCTTGCAAGTCCAATTCCATTTTAACTGTTCATCTGAAGGAAAGTTCGCTTGTACGATTTCCGCCTATGGCTTTGTTCGGTACAATCCCGGATCAAAGTCCAGCAATAATCCGCCATCATGTGAACGTCCCAACGACCTTGATATCTTTCTTCCATTGTCCTAATGTCTTGATGGAACCTTTCCCCTTGTTCCTCGCTAACATCGCCAAGATTGCCTGGGAAATAGTCTAGATGGCTGAATAGATAGTGAAGTTTTATGCTCATCCTTGCGCCAAGAGCTTGAAAGTTCTGAAGCATCACATCCACAAGGATCCGGTAGCTGGAAGATTTTGTGTTACCTAGAAACTCTCGTATCACTGAGACTTATGAGCACCAGGCAGCCCTCTGAACTACTGTCATACGAGCAGTGAAGGTTTGATCTTGCATTAGTTTTCGAATTTGGGGTCCATCAAAGATACCTCCTTTAAGCTTTTCAATGCTGAGGCCGGAAAGGTTTGGGCAATGTAATTAGAGCAATCGCCATCTTTATCAAGAGCCTTCACGAATTGTTTCATCAGACCCAGCTTTATGTGTAGTGGTGGCAGAATAATGCGATCACGATTTACAAGTGGCTCATTGATGATATTTTTATCTCCGACTGCAAGATCTTGTCGTGGTGGCCAAAACCCAGTGCTGATCAGTAGCGCGACTATCCCAGAAACAGAGAAAGCAAGGGTGTTTGGTGTATCCCCCTTTGCTGTCCTAGCAAAAAATTGACCATTTTAAAGTCTACACAAAGGGCCCAGTTGTGCTCACTGTAACGCAGTTTTTCCAAACACATCTTCACATTTTGATAGTGTTCCTTATGAACCACGGAACGTCCGATCGGAACACATGCAAACATGTTACCATTGTGAAGTAACACACATTTCAAACTACGTTTGGAGCTGTCGATAAACAATCTCCAATCATCTGGATTGTACTCTGGAAGACCCATTTTTGAAAGAAGGCCTTGGATGTCGTTACAATAAACAAAGTTATCTTCCATAGTAAAAAAACGGATCAACATGTCATCCCTATTACGGTAGAATGTAATTTTAGTTTCCGAACCTAGTATGCCATGTTCATCAAGACGAGATGCCAAAATCTCAGAAGATTCCTTAGATAGGCCGAGATCACGAATTAGAATATTTCTTCGTTTGAAGCTGTGCAGTAGGGTGGTTCAAAAAAAACTTTTTCCGATATGTTTTACTTCAACGGGCTTAAATAGTGTGTTTTGGTGCAAAAATAACCCATGTAAATTTTTCTTGATTTTGATTAACATTTAGGGGTCACCCCACATTCTAAGTGCACCCCCTAAAGCACAAAACTGCCATATCTCGTTAACCTCTTGAGATAGAAACTTCAAAGACCAAAAATGCAGAAGATATGATTTCCCATAAGTGTTTAATACATTTTATTATGCTATCTGATCAAATTTTCAAGATTAATTAAAAAAAACTGTTTTTTCTCAGAATTTTAAGCGTTCCTGATCACACAAAACGATAGTCGGTTTTTATTAAAGTAATTCCTATCACTGCAGTTTATTCGGTTTAAAATAGTGAAGCCGTTCACCTACCGCGTCGTAAAAGGCGACCAACGGGTATCCATTAGCAGTAGCCACCCTTGTGGTGATGTGGTGCTTGCGCTTTTGGTCGCGTAAAAATTGCCTCTTTTCTATCTCGGTTTTTTCAGTCCAGCTGAAGTTCTGTGGTGATAACTGCCATAAGATGGCCAGTTTGTTTTTCTTTTGGTGAATACTTTGCTAGGGTCAATGGCCATAAAAAGAGCGTTCACGTTGCGGTTTTATGACACTTTCAGAGATTACCCCTGCGAATCCTTTACTATACTTGTGGCTTAACCAACCAAGTAGCTAAAGACGCTGAAGCCACACTTAACAAAATGCCGCTGCAAATATTTAACCCAAATAAAAAGAAACTTAGGATTTTACATAAACGTGCTTTGGACTTGACATGTGAAAGGGGAGACAAAAGCGCAAAAGCCTACCGATATTAGCAATATAAATCTTTTCAATAGCTCCAAAAAAAGTATAAAGTTTCTTCTGACGGTTATTACGTGGCTATTTTCCAATCGACGCACCGGTTGACGATGCATTTTTATTAAGAAAAAAAAAGTATTGGTTTGAAGCCCCCCTCTCCAAACCAAACACCTACCTGCAAGATTGATTGCACTATCGTAAGCTGATTCGATAAGAAAGAAATATTTTCTTACCTTGTGATAAATTAATGCAAGTTTCTGAAAAGCAACGTTGCCATAAACCCTGTGATTGAGTAACTCCCGAGTCTGTTGCGGTTACGATCCAAACTGCCGTCGCTAAACTAATCATTTGTAAAATCAACGTAATCAGACCTCCTACTGCTGCCACAACCCCTAACGCACGGCTCATTCTTCTTAATGTGCAGATTATGGAACAATTTTATTTAAACTCTCAGTGCAAAGATGAACCAAGCTGAATGACTGTACTGGAAAAATATTTTCTTTTTAACCCTATGTTGTAGCAGCTGCTCAGAATCGATGCTGTAGCGGGACACTGTGTTGTTTCGACCCAGTCAAATTCAAACGCTTATAATTTTTGAAAGAAAAGAACTATTTGCCTGGCTCTTTCGCTGTTCGGTGAAAAAATTAATGAAAAATGTTTGAAGTTAAACTGCATCTTGTCATATATATTGCAGTGGGTTTGCAATTTGATTTTAAAAAAAGTGTCATCATCATTCACAAATTTAGCAGGAAACCGACATCTCGCGCCGTTTCGGTATCGCTAATGACGTGTTTCACGTAAACCTTGCGCAAGAATCAGGCACGTGCGGTCAGGGGAGGCAGGTGAGGCCGTGCCTCACCTGTAGAATTGTACAAATGACAACAAAAAATAAAGTATATAATTAAAATAAAATGTTGCCAAACAAATCAAAATATTTATCAAAAACTTTATTAATTTTTACCTTATTTACTGTTGTTGTGTATTCACTGCTTTTGTGCTATGTTTTATGCATTAAAACACCCAATTTATTTGGTGTAATATTGCTGTCTCTGGGGCGTGCCATTGACCATCGCTTCAAATGTGCGAAGTGAGGCATTGTTGATTGGACCTCGCTTGAGCCAAGCAAATTTTAATAAACGAACTAAAAGTATACGTTTTTCTCAGACATATCGCGGACAATGACGTCATGGAATGAGAAAAAGTCAAAGCAGGTTGTTTTGTAGTCTTTCGTTCATTGCGAAATTAAACAAGTTATTTTTCTAACGAAATAAAAGCTATGTAATTTGAGGAAATGAACTAAAATGGAAAAAAATTTTAGCCTCAAAGCTTGGAGACTTTTCTACAATAAGTGTTTAATCTAAACTTGAAGTTATAGCTAAAAGAAAACCGATTTAAAAGATTTGCTCGAGACATCAATATGAAAAAATCCCTCAGTTCAAAAAGAGTAGAACTGTACTCAAAAAAAGAGTGGTTGTGTCATAAAAATCGTCATTTTTGGTTTTATGTTTCTAACAAATAATAATGTTGGGACTAAAACCGGGTGTTTGTAACTGAAAGAAGCTTAAGCAAGCACCAAACTTCAATAATGTCTAGCACATATAAAGCCAAATAATAGGTTACATTTATAGATTTTCAAAACTTCAAGAATTGATTTGGCTTTAAGTGAACAGCAGAGATTAAACGAATATTTAATTCTCGAAAATGTTGATCTTCGTTAAATGGCTATGAAAACAATTATTTGCTTGTCATTTACTGTCTTAAATCAATTTTTTGCAAACATGTGTTTGAAAAAAAAATTGTGCCTCACCAACCAAAAGCCTCTCCGCACGTCACTGGCAAGAATATTTGCCAAACACAAAAATGCAATAATCAAAATTTTACGAATCCCTGAATTTGAAGTGTCAAAATCCAAGTGCATCATCAGCGTGTTCGTGATCCACTGCAGGAGAAAGGCCTTTTCCAATTTCCTCCATTTTCGCAATCAAGGCTTGGTTGAGTCTAATTGGAGTTAAATGTGAATAGTTCAACACGTCATCTAGGGTTGCGTTTTCCTAAATTCGTTTTTTGTCATATGGTGTCCACTCGCTTAATCTTTTAGTCGATCTATTGTCATTTGTCCGCATACTATGTCCTGCCCAGCTCTATTTTAATATTTTAATGGTTTCGACAATATCTTGTAATTTTGTTTGCACTCGAATCCATTTATCTGTTTTATTTTGGGGGTTCCATGTGATTCCTAACATTTTCCTTTGGTGGGATCTTTGTGGTGTTCTTAGCTTAATGGTTTGTTTCTTAGTTAAATTCCACATTCAAGAACCATGTGCCATTACAGCAGGTAGGATATATTCGTCGTACACTTTACATTTCAAGGATATTAAAAGGACGCTTGCTGGTGAAAACCGAATTCGCTCTATAGCTAACGCTTGCCACCCTAATGCAATTCGTCGTTGAATTTCAATTTCTTTGTCTAGTGTCATTGTAATGGTTTGACCAAGATAAAAAATTTTTGTTCAGTGGTTCAAGTTTAGCAGCATTTAATGTAATGTTTTATTGGTTGTAATATTGGTTAAACATAACTTTGGTTTTCAATTGATTCATCGTTAGTGCAAAGGCTTCGCTCTCCGTATTTATTTCGCTAATCATTTTTTGCAACTAATCAGCTGAATTCGCCAATGGTAGAATATCATCGGCAAATCTGAAGTTTGAGAGGTGTTCATTGTTCACCTTAAGCTTTAATACCATATTTCTTCATTCCAGTCCAGTTTTTTGAAAATTACTTCTAAGCAAGCAATAAAAAGTTAGGGCGATATGGTGTCTCCTTGTTTTACTTAATTGAAAGTTGTGGAATCTTGATGTAGCCAAATAAATGAAAAATTGTTGCTAAAATGTGCTTGATAATGGTGACGTATGTAAGGTGGATTGCTTGACTTTCCAAGGCTTTGATCACAGCTGGTAACTCTAACGAGTCGAATGCTTTGGTGTTGTCAATAAAAGCAAAACACAAAAGCCTTTTACTACAAGCCTATTATTTAGAAAATAATTTGGGTTTAAATCAATCGTGAAGATTTTCGTGATAGTTAAAAATTGTAGCAAGACAATACGAAGAATATACCTGTAGTGAGAATACGATAAAATACTCGTACAAACGAAAAAACTTACAAAAACCCTTCACGCTAGAAGGTTAGAAATCAGGGTTGCCAAAAACTTTTCAAAGGTTTTTTCGGGCTATATGTTGAATAGCGTAATTTTAAATTGCAGCTCCAAACCGAAAACCAAACATTTCATTTTTTCTTTCTCGTTTTAGCTTGTTTAAAAACATAATTGAATGGATGCTTCACCTCTTTAAAGTTACTGCAATTACCTAGAATGTTGTAAAACCTTTTTTGTGTTTGAATGTGTGCTTAATTGATCACACAAGTATTTTAGTTGAAAATTTTGCCTTTTGTGTTCCTTTTATTTGCATTGGAAAAATGATAGTTATTTTTGATGCATCAAAAAAGGGAGTAATTTATTGCAGCCAGTTGTTTTTTCACCGAACTTTATGATTTGTCGTATACGTCACACTTATTGAAATATTGTGCGAGATTGCGACTGTAATTACAATTCTTTTACCATGTTACCTAGGCCAGGTGACAGCAAAGAGACTTTTGGGTCTTTGAGTCCAGCTGCCACATGTTTACCACACACGATGAAGGCTTCACAATGCCCCTTTAATTGCTGAACGTCAAACAGGAAAGCTATGAGCATCAATTTTTATAGTCTTTGGTTTGACCCGACCGGGAATCGAACTCGAGTCCGTTTCAGAAGCAGATGCTCAATCCACTTGACCATGCGCTGATTGGTTCAATTGAAGAAGTTTAGAGATACTTAGGATAATACTGAGATTTGTCAGACCTCTTGCAGCTACACTTCTTTTATTCGCGAAAACATTTATGCCGTTTAATTCTGCTTTTTTTAAAAGTTGGTATGGCAGCTCTACATTTGGCGATTGGTCAAATTTGATCACGTTACCGTACGAATAAATCATCTAAAGTTGCGAAATACGCAAAATTATGGTGTTCGTTCGGAAACGTATGATAGTAGATAGTGCTACTACAATATAACTGTTCAAATAAGCACGACTTTTTTACTGCAGCAGCAGGATGCATTGTATTTTCTGCTTTGTTACGTGAAAAGAGTAGGTGGTTTCAGTTTTGATAAAAACAAGTTAGAGAATAATACCCACCGAAACTTTCATACTTTTCTTGATGGTTTATAGTGTCAAAGTGATAAACTTCGGTGGTTTCGTATCAATTGTTCAGTGATTGTTTTCCGTGATTTTATTTCACTGCGGTACTTAAAACGGTATAAGAATTTCCACCTAAACCAGTAGCAGCGGAATTCAATCACATCAGCGCCGTTGTCTCCATCGAACTGTAGCAACAAACAACATTAAACTTTAATTTTGTTGAATCATTTTCCGAAACGTGAAGCGAGTTTCGGGCAGGCCCGTAACTTCCCTTGTTTACTGCGGTATAGGACCATAAACAGCTTTTTCAGAAAAAAATCATATGATTCTATCTAATCCTAGACGTAAAAATTATTGGATGATGCTTTAATCTATTCCCATATTGTGTGCAAATTTTCTTTGTTTGCATTTAGCCATTTTGAGTTACCGCATAAGCAAAGTAATGATCTCTTCACATAATAGTGTATCGCAAATCGCCGGGCAAAAACAACGGTTCTGCAGACCCGTGCGTGCGTCACGAAGTTTAAATCTTTCTCAGAATATCAAAAAGATATCAACTAAGAATAAGGGGAATTTAAGATTTAATTTATTTGAACTTACTGTAACTATAATATGTAGCCTAAATAAAAAGTTAAAATGCCAGTACTTGATATAGTTTCCAATAATAACCCGGCACATTATTGTATACCGTGTTCAAACTTTTTTCAAATGATTGAGTATACGTTACCGCCATCACTTTTTGAATGCTGCACTAAAATGTATCTTAAACGCTATAAAGGCTTTTCAAAAATCAAACATTATGCGTTATGTTTACTATCAAATTTAGGTAAAACAGCAAAAAGCAGGTCTACAACTAAAGGAGGAGCCTTATTTCAAAAAATTACCCAAAAGCAGAGGCGGTATTTTACGTATACTGTAAATAAGCACGTACTAAAAGCAAGAACACCAAATGAGGACCGAAGACAATATGGTACAAGCACTTGTTAGTACACTCAAATTATTCCCAGGATACAAATATATATCTTCTATACTGTTGTAGACAGTATTTCAAATGGTCTGGCGGTATACAGTCAGGCGCGTAGCCAGAAATCCACGATGGGAAGGGCTGTTTCGGGAATCTGAGAGCGGAGCCCCCAGCGCTCGAAAATTTTGTGATTTTTTGCAAAAACTAGAGTATGACATTGCAAGCGATATCCGGGGACTTTGCAAGTATCTAACTTTACTGAATTAAAGAACTTCACAATTGCGTTAAGCGTGTTTATTGTTGTTTGATAGCCAGATCTGAAATACACTGCTTTCGAATTTCATTATGTTTCATTAACTTGATCAGGTTTCTGATTAACGGCTTTTAAAATTTAAATGTTTAGAAAAGGTTTCTATGAAATGACAATCGAAATTTTACAACTCTGCTAAGTTCCCGTTTCAAGTTTTAAGGAGTTCGTTGAATTTTTACTTAGCAGCTCAGCGCATTAGTTAAAATTGCTGTTACAAGCAAAACCCTCGTCAAAAAAATATGTCTACAGTAACCTTTTGCTCCGATTAAAACAACAAAAACAAAACTTTTTATCTGAAAACGCCAATATGATTTTTGGATTTTGCAGCTTACATTACCTTGACCAGAAATTTGACACACTATATCCTAAATATCAAATCTACACCCTCAACTAACCCACTGCAAGGTTTTTTTAAGATTAATTTTATACGAGCACATGTATGAACAGTTCTACTAATTTTCCTCAAAATTTAAGAACTAAATCAAAACAATGTATGCCTTAGCAGTTAGCACGGAAAAAATACGTACACGAAAAAACTAAGAAACAACAATCAAATTCTTATAAATTTAGAAGAAGTGATATTGCAGAGTCTGCCTTTACGATAACTAAGTAACGTCAATTAAAAAGCTATTAGGAGTTCCTAACAGCTTTTCACTTTATTATGAAGTAACCATGCGCGACGTTTGAAATTTCAGCTACTTTTGAGCAAAAAATATTTTTGCATCAGCCACACTTTCCGCTAACCGTGGCCAGAAATATGCGCGCATTTTACAGCTATTCCAATTTTGAAAACGCTATTTAGCAGTGTAACCCAACAGCCAACATATTGGATGTTGTACAGTATATTGTATTACATCCATTAGTCAGCATGAAAGCTTTCTTAATAAAATTGTTCAAAAACTTTGAAGAACAAGTAGAAGATTTTTTCAACGTCCACAGGTGACAGTTTCGTGAAAAAACTCGGCCATCTTGCTTAAATCTAATAAAGCCTTTAAGCTCAAATACTTCAAACGTCTTAAATGCTTAAATGTAGGTGTAATCCCGCAAGTTTGACTCTTCTACTTTTTTGTAATACCAATTCATTGTCAGAATTCATCTTAAAGTTTGAAGGTCTATTTAAGGGTTGACTGTCCAACATGGCATTGTCAAGTTTGGCATGCGTTATATTTTTCTAATACTAGCCTACCGGTACTCTTAGAATTTGCTATGTCTAGCTGGAGTACGTCGTATTTAAGATTTTAAAATTTTAAGTGGCCAATTTGACATGGTGTTCTCAATATGGCTCATCAAGTTTGTTATCTATCTTTGATTTATATTAACCTATTTAATAGATTTAATTTGTTTAGCTTTTGTATTCAATGGGGGAGGTGCCAACATAATTGGAGGACCCCTATAGTAAGAGATCTTCAATATTTTTTCATATTATATTTTTACCTATCTTGAAAATTTTATTTGTCTAGCTTGAGCAGTAAGAAATTTTGAAGGATTCTTTGGAGGAGGGCTCTCCAATTGTGGCACCTAGTCATATTTTATTTACCAATTCTGATTTTAGCTTTCTTTTGTATTTACGTATTCTGAAAGTTTCATATATCTAGGTTGAATAGTTAAAAAGTTTGAACTTTGAAGGGCCCAATTTAAGACCACCGATTTTGGTGCTTCAAATTTTGTCAAGTTTTATCTTTCCTTGATATTTGCCAATCCTAAAAATTTGACTTTTAGCATCCTCGTTTGAAGTGGACTCCCCATTGTGGTACCCCCAACTTTTGTTATTTTTAGCATATTTTTAATATCTACCCATTCCAAAAATTTGATCCATCTAGCTCTGATGGTTAAAAAGTTTGAATTTTGGCGGCCCCATTTGGAGGCACCCCTAGTTTGGTACCCCCGAGTTTTGTCAAATTTGTCTTTCCTTTATGTTTAGTTACCTTAAAAATTTTGAGTGCCAAGCTTAAAAAGTTTGATTTTCGGAGGTACCGTTTAGGTGGGAAACCTCTATCGTGGCACCCCCAATTTTTGATGGGTTTAGTTTATTTTTAATATCTACCTATACCGAAAATTTGATCCATCTAGGTGTAACGGCTTAAAAGTTTGAAATTTTGGAGGGTCCTATTGGGGGGTATCCCTCAACCTGTCACCCCCAAATTCAATCGGGCTCTAGTCCTCCCTAATATCTTCAATCGCTCAAACTTTGAATACAGTGCGTTTAGCGGTTCAAAAGTAGACAGCAGGAGAAGAAAAAGAAAAGAGAAAAAAAGTAAGGAAAAAAGAAAAAGAAAATAATATTCAGTTTGCAGTAAACTAACATAACCAAAAAGAAGGCGTATGATAGTGTGCTCAAAAATCACAAATCATTTTCCATCAAAATTGGTATTCACCGAGATATATTGGTTCAAAATTGTCCACTTTCTGCCCATTTTAAGTCTGCAAAATTTTGGTCACGAGACCGAGCCCCCTCAAACTCGGTTAGCATAAATCATTTATAAGCACCCACATTGTGTCCAAATTTCAGCTTTGCACGCCAAGTGGTTTTTGAGTTATAGGCGAATTAATAAATTTCCCAGCCAAAAATCGCCGTTTTCTTTATGTTTTTTTGTGTCTCAATTCACAATAGTACCTGACCGTAGAAAAACTACGCGCTTTCCAAAATTGGCACACATGACGCTTTCATTAATTCTTATGTTGAGTCCAAAGTTTAGCTTTTTGGGTTTTATTGTTTGCTAGGTATGAGCAAATCAATCCTCATCCGCCAAAAATTGCGAACAAAAACAAAGGTACTACGCGCTAACGCTAAATCCCTATAACTTAATTTTAGGTTTATTTTGATAAAAATTAATATTTTAAACGTGGCGATGACTAAACTGATTCCATAAATGAGCTGTGTGGGAGGTGGCTAAGGGTTAAATTTCAATCCTCTTATTTGGAAGCTGGTAAATCATAAAAATTTAATAGGTTGAAAAAATTTACAAGGACCTGCTTCATCTTTATTTTATAGAGGAAGATAATTGAGGGGGGCTCATAGAACGAGATTTGAGAAACGCTGATTGGTAATTAACTAATACTGAATAGACTCCTCCCAACTCTCGTTAAAAGACTAAGACTACTAGAAGCTAGTCGTTAAACACTTACGCAGGCAACCGCAATCAAGCAAAACCCTTTACTGCTTTTTTCTCATACATTTGGTTTAAATATGTCATTTTGATAATGCAGTGTTGTGACTGGCGTGGTGGAGTGGTGAGCGCATGAGCCTTCCAACCTTTGCGCTTGGGTTTGAATCGCGCTTGAGTTCCAATCGCGATCAATCGAGATTCGTGGAGTGCTCACGGAGTGTTAAGAAATGGGAAAGGAGATGCATGAAGCGCTCGTTTTTTTCTTGAAAACCTTGCATGACAGTAAGGGTTGGGGCAGTGATGCCAGCCTGAGAGATAGCAATTACGTGTCAGCAGCTTTTTCTCTTACGAAAGCGACATTAAAGCAACGCACCGTTACGTTTGATTGCGGTTGCCTGCATAAGTTTTTAATGACTAGCTTCTCGTTAAAAGACTGTCTTAGAGGTGCTAAAGCGTGGTACTTTCCTTATTCTCCATTTTGGTCGACAGGCCAAAGGAGGGCTATAGCATCCCTGCCCCCCTAGCTACGCTACTGTATGCAGTGCTTGATTAGATTTTCAGTACCGTACATAAATGTCAATTAGACAATCAGCAAATTGCTTTTATTCAAAAAAATTTCAACTTCGTGCAGCAAAGGTGTATTTTGCAATTTCGTCACTATTTGTCTATTTTAACTCGAATTATGTGGCAGTCATTGTGGTGCCAAAAATAGCGTTCAAAATTATTAGGTTACTCTGTGGCGAGAAATATTGTCTTTCACAAACCTGTGAAGTTATTATAGCGGCTAACCGAAACAGCCCTAATGTAGATCGTCAACTAAGGTCTAAAACTTGATTTCAAAGGTGCAAGCAGGGGTGAGCTGAGGGGACTGAAGCTCCCCTTTAACCAGCAAGCCACTAAAAAAATTTAACCCAAATGTGAAGACTTGTAAACGTATTTTGGACTGGATTAGTAGCTTAAATGTATGGTACAGGAAGCTAAAGAACTAAGTTATTTTGTTTTGTCAAAAGGCTTCCAATTATTAGCAATTAGTTCTTATGGCATCCAAACGGCGTTAAACAGGCCATTTTTCCTAAAAATTATCAAATCATCCAGCGACTGGAGACTCCGGCAGTCCTCCGTTTGCAAAATGTGGACAAACTTTAGCTTTCATTTCAAGCATCTCTTACCTGTAAACAAATTCCTGGTTGCGCGGCAGCTTGAGTTGTTTCATAATTGCTTATTTTTTTTGTTGGAAAATTACCAACTTCGAATTGGAGCATTCAATAAATAATGATAAAATTAATTTTTATTGAATTTCGCAAAATTATTGATATCGTATTCTGTACAGCATTGGGGAAGCCAAATGAGAAAGAATAATCTTCCATTTATCTTTATCTTACTCCCGCTCCCTGGTATCTTTTCGCAAGCTAAATATTCCTTTAGTGCCTATGGTATGTTGCGCCCTCTATAAAATGTAATAACGATGTCAGTTTGTCTTTTGAATGACAATCATCGAATTTCGTCACTTGTTTCAGAAATTATAACTTAAATTCTTGTGGTAAAAATGTGTCCAATTTTGTGGACATTGGTCGTTTAAGGTAATACAAGTATATGTCCTAATATTGGAAGAGTCATTTTTGTGTGTAAATGTTTGTGTTGCACTATTGATTGGTAGCCTATCATGCTCTATTAACTTTGCAACTGATCGGCCTTTCAAAGTCATCGACTTTATCATCCTAATTGACACCTTGCTAGCCAAAACTCTAAAAAATTTGCCAATTATGAGGTTTGGATTTAATTTCGTACATTATTCTTGCATGTTTGTAAAAAATGGCTACACAAGATTTGAAGCTCAACTCTAACACTTGCACCGTAAAATATTGCAAAACTATAAAAAAAACATGCAGATACAGTGCAACACTAACACTTGCCGCACAAAATATTACATGCAAAAGAACACACAAAACAAAAACCTAGCAGTATGACCTGTGAAATTTCATGAAGCAGTCAGAAACACCAATAATGCAAAGACACACTTTGCATTTAGTGCATATGAATCGCGATTTCCTTTTGCATTCGGGCATTTTACATCGGAAGGCATTTCCTTCTACTTGCATAGGCCAATGGTTTAGTAGTCATAATGTATTCCACTTAGAACATAGTTTGCTGACAATCATCTCTCTAGCACAGCAGGTGGAAAAAGATCTTCTTCTGCCAAGTTATTTGCATATGATGTACTCCCTCCCCATTGCATATAGTGTACTTCCTCCCACCATCTAATGAGTCATCACTTTCAAATTCAGGTAGAATTGTTTCTACAACTGGTTTTGGGCGTTTTTTGCCGTAGAATAATCTGCAAAATTAAAATGAATTTAAACGGGATGAGCAATTACACAAGCAAAAACAATAATCTGTAAAAAATAACTGAATATGGTATAACAGTTAGTATGTTTACTAGAATCATTTTAACCCAGTTGCAATAAAAGCTTCTGTAAGATATACATCTCATCAATTAAGTCTGATGATAGTTAGAGCCTACTACCTTTAGGCTTAGCAACTTGGGTTAGACTGCATAACTTTTGACTACTTTATGTTTCTTGGCATAGCCTGCATGGGAAAATGCAATGAAATGATACAATTGGAATGTCTAGCTAGACAAGCTTGCTGTTTATTGCTAAGTACTGATTGCCTATAGTGCTATAGTTGGCAAATCGTTACGCAGCCAATATTGTAACACTTTTTAGAAAAATGTACAAGAACAAGTAAATTCAGTGCCACTTATAATAGGCTGCTAGCATGGTTTCACCAACTATGACAGGTTAGCCCGCTATAGACAGCAAGTTTAACAGTTAAAGTTTTTAATCGTTTTGCGTGCTTCTGGCCTAAAGGCTACCAGCGCAGAAGCCTAAGGAAGAGCTAAGGTAAAGTCTTGCTGGATTGGGCTGTTTTGAAATCTAGGCAGTCCAATAAGTTTATTTTCAAACGTGGATGACTCATTTCTTGCAGATAAGCAAGAATTTATCATCAAACTAAATTAGCTTATGTCAGTTTGACACGTTACCATAACAGTCCATTGTCCACTTTCGAGGACATGCACAATTTGACCTAGCAAACATGTTTTATTGCACTCTTCAACTGCTATTTTGGATTCTTTTCAACCTAAAAGAAGTAAACTACATGTTTCTAGCAAAAATTTTCTATAAAAATTGCTTTTTCAATAGAAAATCACGAAAACAAACGTGGTACTTGCCGAAATGAAAACCTTGAATTCGAAGCCATTCTAATTTCAAGAAAAAGACCGAAGGAGTTTCCGCGCACTTTTTTATCAATAAGGATATTTCTTTTATGGTATCCAGAAACAAAGTTTATTGAAAAAAGTAAAAGATTAAGGCTGCAATTGCCATTTTAAAATTGTCCCTTTTTGTGGACAGTAGGCATCAAAGGGTTCCATTGAAAAGCTCGATATTGACGCAGGTGTGAAAAGTAGGGTTTTGGAGTGAGAAGTGGCAATTTTGAGTATTGGACCACAGATAGAAGACTTTGATTAGTCAAAGCTGCTGCACTATATTAAAATATTATAAATGACTTATTCAAAGAACTTACTATTTTCGTTTCAGACTAAAGAAACAACTTCTGTGCAATGTTTTAACACAGCTACGCAATCACTGCATGGTGTAACCAGCTTGGACTATGAGGCCAAAGCCCTCTTTGCAAACTTACTTAAATGAGAGGGGGTACTAGGCCTATTACAGTTCTTTGAAATTTAATTTGGTTTTAAAAACGTGTAAAAATGTTGCAAATTGCGTAAAACTTGTTCAAAATGCATTTTTCCGAAGCTCAGCAATTGCAAATTAGCTGCTTTTCAAGTACATGTAGGTCAGCTTTCCGAAAATTAATCATCGATCACAATTATGACGAAATGGCAACACTAAAGTAAGAGAAAAATTGATAAAAATTAAGCAGTTTTATCTTGAAACGGAGGACGTAGAAAGTTCAAATTTGGTGAAAATACATTTTAAACTTTTTCCAACGCTTTGGTTAACAGTGAAAAGCTTGCCTGGAATGCCCTTTTGCGACCTGCTGCGTGGGCTGCTCTGTTATTTTTCCCCATATGAAGCACGGGAGATAGAGTAAACTTTCCTACTTACTTGAAAACGAATGTAAACCAGAAGCAACTCTTGACGCCTTTCCTTCTCCTTTGGTTATCGCCACCACAACACTTTCCCCAAATGCCAATGCCAAGGTGATGCACGGTATGATCATGCAAGCTCGAACAGCTCTTAAAGGTATCATTTTCTAAATATGAATTAATGCAACAAGTTAAATTATTTTTAAATGAAATAAGCAGAGCTAATTTAATAGTTCACAGAAACATCACGCCTTACAATCCTGCTTTATTTGACAACACCTTAATGCTGTCTCCACGTCTAAATGAGTAATCATTTCAACCCTTAGTGACGCAGGTGAGGCGTAGCCCCCATCGCGGTAACACTCCCGTGTTTCGAAGTCAACTAATTTCATCATCAGTGTGAAGAGGAGTCGACCCAATGCAAGGAACTTTTGATCGCTGAATTAGGCTAACTCAACTGGTAAATTTAGAGTAATCAAGTAAATTAATGCGTTTAAGGCTCTCACGCTATCAGCGGAAAGTAATGGTAAAATTTTAGTGCTAGAAATTTGTCATGCATCGTACTTTGCAATAATTTTGAAGCACATGGCAAATGCTAACTAAGAGCTTAGCATTTATGCTCTTGCTAATTTTTCATAATTTGACAAAAAGAAAAATATATAAAGGTATTGATATTGTAGGTGATGAAATGTCAAAAAAAAAAAAAAAAAATTAAACCAAATAAAAATCTAAAACCTTTGCTAAAGGCATATGAAAGATGATGATTTTTTTTGTCCAATCAAAAATTTTGAGTAACTTCATTATATTTCGTTGTTTTGAAATCGTTGATTTTGAAATTCTGAATGTGGATCTTCACAAATTTGAATAAAAATCTGTATAGTTTTTACTAATTTGTGACGATTTGTGTCAACTGGCAGTATCAAATCTTCTTAAGATTTTAGAGATCAAGCATGTGGGGTCGTTAAGTCGGACGTGTTTAGGCACAACTCAGCAATATTCAAACTGGTCTGCAATTACATACCATTTACAGTTTAGTAATACTGAGAAAATTTTCAGGCTGTGTTTGAGCATTTTTCAGAGGTTGCTGAGCCCTGCCTCCTTCTCCACCCATCTACCCCGCTGCTCCCTATACAGGTCATGACAGAGTTGGATTTAATCAAAATTTTTTATTCGACTCCGCTTGAAATTTTTGAGCTCATTCTTTAGTTCAATGTCAGAAAATTTACACTCGAGTCGACGTTTTGAATTGACTTCTGATTTTTAGTTTTGACAGACACCCCCGATAATCCCGATCTTGAGAGTAAAACAGGTTACGTAAGCTTTAACTTTTAGTCTTATCGATGAAGAACTAATTTTTAGAGTCAACTTTATTAGTTTTTATATTTGTAACTTTTAGTTTTTACATGTTACGTAGGGTTAGGGCCGGCCTGCCCAACCTTTAAACTGCTACTCGCCGCTTTACAGGAGAAAGGTTATTGCGGGTCACATGCATTTTTACCTAATTAAACATCAGAGGTGGAGTCCTCGAGGACACATTTTCAAGTCCTTGGCCTTGGCCTCGAAGCATCAAATCCTCGAAAATTGCCCTGTCCTTGGCTCGCGGACAGCACTATTTTTTGAACCGTTAGTTAAATTATGTATTATTATTAATATCAACGGGCAGCGGTGCAAGCGGATCTGCTACCGTTAGGTAAAGTCCACCTACACATTGCGTAGGCTTCATTTGGGCACATTGCAACTGTAACTGCTAAGTTGCTATAGTTTCGTTTGGTTACTGGTCGAACTCAGAAAGCCTTCCTGCTTCCTTGAAGCACGTGGCCAGTTTGTTAATGTTACATTTCGTTACCACATCGTGGACAGTGGTTTGGGTGATTCGAAAATATTTAACACGAATATCTTAGTAAAGCTTGCAATTGCCAACATGATGGTTTGGTGTTTCTTCCTCTTGGCTACATTTTGGACACATAAAAGACTCAGCACACCTGTAGTTTTCTTGTGCCGCTGTAGATTGCAATGCCCAGTTAAAACTTGCACTACTCTATTTAATTGAGGTTTCTTAAGGTTAAGGAGACGTTTTGTTAGTCGTGAGGACGTCCAACCTACAGACTCCTTCATCCTCAAGCAGTTTTTTTGTTTATTCCACGAAGATTTCCAGCTATCTGTGAACTAGTCCTTAACCGTGCTAATACAACTGGCATACGGGACTGTAATAAAAGGTTCAGGACCATGTATTTTTGATATAGATCTTGATTTGGCTAGATAGTCTGCCACTTCGTTGCCATGTTCCCTAGTATGACCAGGAATCCAGGCAATACTGACGTGGTTTTGTTTACCTAACTGATTTAGGTTTCTAATCCAGTTGAACACTTTAATTGATGCTGCAGTGCACTTTATGAGTGATTTGGTAGCTTCCGGGCTATTCAGCAGCACAACGATGCTTTGATTGTGCATATTTATAAAAGCAGGATTTTTGCCACTTCTGAAATAGCTAAAACCATAGGTGGGCACAAGCCCGTTAATCCGTTAATAACGAAGCTAACTTTTTCATTAACTCGTTAATCCGTTAAAGAGTTTTTTCATGTTGACGGACTAAATTAACTTCCCTTAAGTTCTGTTAACGGACTAAAGTAACTTCCGTTAAGTTCTGTTAACTTCCGTTAAGGTTTTTATCGTTAATATCTTGCACCATTCATTTATCATAATGGTAAAAACCAGTTTGAACTGGTAACACTTGTTGCGTATTAGCACGAGTTTTATGGAAGAAAGCGAAGAAAGAAGCTTTTTTTTGCGGCAAATAATAACCTGCAGCCTCATACTGTAGCCTCATAGGTCTATTAATTATCGCTGTTCACAATTTCCAAAGATTTTTCAATCGCAGCTTCGTTGTGCATTTGAACTTATTTTTATCTTGAAAATAGATTACACTGTAAAATGTAACTTCCAAAACACTAAAAGACCACTATAGCAATAAATCTTTCCTTGCAATTTGCTCAACAGCATCAATACGTATTCTAGAAGCGAGTGAATAAAAAGAAATGTAAATTGCACGCAAAATGTTAACGGATTAACGGACTTTATTAACTTCCGTTAATTAAAGCTGAAAATAACGGATTAACGTTAACAGAGGTGTGAGATTTGTTAACGGACTAGTGGTTAACGAAGCTAACGTTTTGCATTAACTTGCCCACCTATGGCTAAAACTTATGCCTGGAACACAGTGCTGTGTATTCCAAGGTGAAAAAAAGCTTGTTTGAAACAGTTGTTTGGGTATTCTGTATAAAAACCCGCTACTGCTCTCCCATCTAGTTTCGAGCTATCAGTGTAAACTTGACTGTGGTGTGATTTAAAACGCTTTCAGATCTGATAGCATTATTTTTATCCATGATTTGACATTCGAAATTTCTCTCAAATACTAAGTTCTCTTTATTCGGTCAGCTGGCATTTGCAGCAGAATCGGCTTTTTTCTAACAATGCAATGCTCTACACGGCGTACAAATTCATGCAAAGCAGTTTCCGTTGAAACACCTGCGCGAAATCCGTACTGCGGTGCAGAAAGCTTTGCCTGCACGTTATTATCTTCATCAATTAATGATACAGAATTATTGTTTCCAGCCATTTCAGTTGGAAATAAAGTAAGATCATACGGAATGATTTAGCTTCAAAATAGCATTCCTTTCCGGGTTTGGGAGAAATATAACTGTGCCTTCTTTCAATGCCGATGGCACATAGCTGTGTCTCAGGCTTGCTTGAAAAATGGCATGGTAATATCCTTTCAGTTACAGTAATTTCCAATCTTTCTGTAACAGTACAGGATAGAGCCCGTCAAGCCTGGAGCTTTAAATGGTTGAAATTCGTTAATTTCCAATCTTTCTGCGTATGATATCAAACTGATAATGTCTCATCGTAACTTTACTATTGGCAAACTATTTCCGTATGAAGATCGTCAATCGTTATTACATTCGTCAGGTGTTGTGTATCATTTAACTTGTTGTTGTGGTCAAAATTATATTGGCCAAACCAAACGGAACCTAATTACTCGCCTCAATGAACATCGTACGTGTGAAGACTCTGAAGTTTGCAAACATTTGCCCAATAATCCCAACCACGAAATTAATTTTGACTCACCCAAAATTTTAGACAAAAGTAATCATGTGACTAAATTACGCATCAAAGAAACTTTACATATTTCCAAAACAGAACCGCAACTGAATGTCGACAATCAATCTTTGCCCCTGTATCTTTTCAATGCTTAATTGTTTTAAATTGTTGTTTAAAAATGACGTCGCTATTCGGCTGTGTTTTCTTGTGTGTTTAAACCTTTGACCTGTCGCTCTTTTATTCAATTATGACAAATCTTAAGCCATGCCGTGGCTACCTGTATTAATGGGATGCTATTGTAAATAAATTCGTGCTTCTTACTTCGCAAATTCATTCTACTGATGATGCTTTAAGTTAAAGCGAAACGCGTCTAATGAATTGTTATGCTTAGTTCTATATTGGCAATCGTTTTTGTTCTTAGATTAAGCAGAAACTCCGACCGTTATGCTTCAAGATTATATTTTCTAAATGACTTGGTTAAAGGGGGTTGATGACCCTTTAGCCCCTTTCCCCTGGTTGCGCCACTGACTGCGAACTAAAACTAGATGGGAGTTTGCCAGCAAACCCAGAGAACAACCAACGTGTAGCTAATGCTGTGACGCTCAAAAGTACTTTTTGTCTACCGTAAAACCAGCAATTATTTAAAAATATCTGACTATGGAACCTCCAGAAAAGTGGAGTCAAAATATTTGTCTGTTAAATTTCTACTGATATCAAAAAAAAGTAGAACGCTAGCTTGAGCTGTTCAAAAAATTGATTTTTGGGGGGTTCATTTGGGGGGGTTCCCGGAGGGGTGGCACCCCCAAACTATGTCAAAATATTTGTCTGTTAAATATCTACTGATATCAAAAACAACTAGCACCCTAGCTTGAGCCGTTCAAAATTGATTTTTTGGGGCTCCATTTTGGGGGTTCCCGGTGGAGTTGCCCCAAAAAATTTCGGGAGAAAAAATTGCATTTGCAGCTCAACAACTTTACACAAAAATTAGATTTCGATGTGTTGTGGTTTAGGAGAAAAAGAGCGTACAAAATTTAGGAAGAAAAAAAATTGAAAAAAAAGGAAAAAAAACCTCATCGTAGCCAAAAGTTGGTTGGTTGGGATGAAAGGGTATCTTAAAACATATAACCCTTTAAAATATTTTTTGCCCTACTTTAGTCGTTTTTGACTGAGACCGCTTTTTACGCCAAACTTGCGGGGCGGTTTTCGGGTTCTAAAACCGAAGTCACGTGACCTATTGCTTCGAAATTGTGTGCAAACATAGAACTCATTAATATCAAACTGCTGTCAAAATTTCATGTAGCTATACCCAACCGTTTTTGAGTTATAAGCAAAAGTTTGAAATTTCGCACACGTTAGTTGGAAAATGGCCGAGTAAAGATGAACAGGCGACGCGAGCGTCGGTCGTTCCAATAAATCTTGAGTGTGCTCTAAAAAAACAGCTGGTCTTTTAAAGAAATGTTTTCACGTATTGTTTCAGGTCATAATCACTAACGAAATACCGGTAACGCTTCTATAGGTATACATCCCTATTCCACGACACATCCGTAAAGGTGTGTTAATAAGACCGATTAATTGAGTCACATTTATGTACAGCAGTGGTAGCTAGCAATTTTGCAAACAATCGAGAAAATTTCAAACGAGAAACATGTTTGAAAATTATTATTCCTTTCTCAAATATTGCCTGTTGTCTTGTCGTTACGTGATGCTCCAAAAAAGGGTTACCAGTGATCTCATCACACAGTTATTTCGTCACAGTGATTTCGCCACAAAGTGAAGGTTAGGGCAAGACAGCTCTGGGGATAGTAGAATAGTTCAATGACTGCTATTCTCAGTCAATGCTTTAATTTTAATACAATGGTAGTACAAAACGGTTAGCAGATAGGCCTATTCTGTCTTTTCTGTGTTCAAACGTAATCATTTGTGACGAAATCACTGTGACGAAATCACTTTGTGACGAAATCACTGGCAACCCAAAAAAGCATTCTAAATGAACCGAAATGGGAGGGCACAAGCAGTCATTAGGGGGGGACGACGCCCCTGGCCCCACCGTAGCGACGGTACCCCTGGCCAGGGCCTCAGAGAGAAATTTTTCCAGGGGGTACAAAGCAGAGGTGGAGTGGAGAACACAAGGCTCGAGGCCAAGGACACAAAAAAAATCCGAGGCCAAAGCCAAGGACAGCCCTTTCGAAGACAGAACCTCTCGAGGCCAAGGACAGGAATGTTCGAGGCCAAGGACACAAGCGCAAGTGTTCTCTAAAAAAAAAGTCTTCAAAAAATTTTTCAGGCATTCTCCAGTAAAAAACGCCTTCTAAATTTTTTTTTTTTCAAGCGATCTACAAAATTTCAACAATTCAAAAAAAGTGCTGTCATCGAGCCGAGGATTTTCGAGGACTTGAAGCCTCGGGGCCTAGGCCAAGGACTTTAAAATGTGTCCTCGAGGCCAAGAACGTCCTCAAGGATTCCACCTCTGGTGCGAAGGTCGATACCAGGCCCTCAAATCACTTAGGGCACCAAACTAGCGCATAATTTTTTTTCTGATTTTTTGCCCAAAACTAGGTGAGGAACCAAAAAAAACGTCTTCACTGGAATTTAGGTCGATTTTTTGCCCAAAATTAGGTGAAGAGCAAAAATTTACTCAAATTTAGTCTCATAAGTACGCCACTTGGTGCAACACCAAAACTTAACGCGGAAACCTGAACTCTTCCGGGCCCCCCTAGGCCAGGGCCCGGGTACGATGCACCCCCTGAACCCCCCTCTCGCAGGCCCTGCCCCTGGCTCCACCGTAGCGACGGCACTGGCTACCAGTACAAAAAATGATACCCCAGTGGCTAATTTTGTGAACTCACGGTAAAAAACAACAAAGCCATACCTTGAACCAGGGCTGCAAATTCGAACTTAAATCCAAAAAAAGTCGGTTGCTTTGCCGAACTCGAAAAAACAGTGTTGACTCCAATTTGAATCAGGTTAGACCCCCTTCTAATAGCCTGTCTCGCCGCGCGCCGTGTCCTTCATATTTCTGCAGTCATACCACATTTTGGATGTAAATATAACAATGTTATTCCTCACAGAACACCAAAAATTTGATTCATCCAAAGGAGCATGGCAAAACAAGAAGTCAATTATCAGCTAGCCAAATCAATATCAATCAACTAAAATTTACTAGACCAAAATTTACGCTATTGATAATACTAACTCTATGCTAGACTTTACTAGACTATACTATTAAAAAAAACTGCTTCGAGGCCGCACTATAGAAATAGAAACATCAGCACGTTAGCATATTACTTAACCAACTTACTACACAGCTAACTTGATACACTAAACTACGAAAATTTGAGACACAATATCACTCGTGCTGTCGAAGACTATCTAATTTGAGCACTAGTTGCAGACTTAAAAATTATGAGATTAAAGGTCTAAAGACAATGCAATTAAAATTACCACAAAGACAGTTCTAGAAAATTCTTAGAACAAGCACAAAAAGGGCTTCTAAAATGTTCTAAAAAATTAACCAACTATTTGCATAAAAAATGAGAACGCGGCATGTATTCGTTTCTCACGTTACCAAACAGCATGTCAACAAAAAGAAAGCGATTAAGTCGAAAAGCAGACTTAGTATTTATGTCAGCCTGAACTCGAAAAACTTGATATTTTTACCGAACTTGAACTCAAAAAGTTTTATTGATTTCTCATGTTTGACTGGGTAAAAACATGAATATTTTACGAAAATAGAAAGGAATTTCAATCTTTGTATAAAACTTGCGAAATTGCGGACTCAAATTAAAAATAGTCCGCAACCGCAAGTCCGCAATTTAAACTGCTGAAGTCTGCAAGTCCGCAACTTTTTTCGTTAGTTCGCATTTGCGGATTTGCGGACTTGCGGACTAACTTGCGGACTTGCCCAGCTCTGATAAACCTAATATGAATTTAAATACTATCGTCTTGCCCGACATTCCTATTTGGCTAATCGACAAACCGGTTATTGATCTACACATATTTTTTCTTTGCTGGAAAAATGATAATACTAATTTAAATAGGTCTTGTTTTTCATATGTTATTGATGCTGATTATGCGGATTTCCCTCTTTTACATACAGGCGGTTCCAAAAGTCATCATGGCACCAGTTCTACTTTCTCTGCACCGCAAACTAATACAAAAAAATCAATAGCGATTTATGACCTTCAATCTGCTTTCTCTGCCGAGCTTTTTGCAATTCTATCGGCTTTACGTTGGATAACCATAAATAGACCCTGGAAAAGCCTCATGTAACCGATTGTGATTCTGTTTTACAGGCTCTAAATTCAAAGAAGTGTGGTAAGCATTATATTCTAGATAAATTTTGTTATTGAATCACTGTCTAACTAATTCATCATCATCATCATCATCATATTTATTTATTTACCAAGTGACGTCATATCACAAGAAAAAAACCGCAATTTCGTCTAGGTCTATCACCAAAGCATCGAAATATGCAATTTCTCTAAAACCAAACACACAAACTTGCAGAGTCAAAGCGATATTTAGTCACTTGGTGAGGAGACAGCGAAGGACCGAAAGGTCATCTAAGTCTACTGCCACCTCACCAAGTTAAGGTTAAAAAAAAAAACAGCTTCTAGATTTTCTCAGTCTGCTACTTTCTATGATAAAAAATTTTACGCAAAATTAAAACAAAGTGTTGCAAAGATATGTACATTTTGTACAGTGTATATACAAAACTCACAGTCACCATGTAAAGAAAATGCAAGACAACATTAGAATTGTTCTGACTCTAAGCATACTAAAAAATAAAAATGCTGTAACTACAGATTGGATAGAAATAAAATTAATAAAGTTCATAATGCTTATTTATGTTTTATAGAATTTGAAGTGGGCAATTGGAGTGAAAAAAAAATCTTGCTTTGTTTTGTATTGTTTGCCAATATGTCATTAGTACTGGTACAATTTCCAATACCAGTATATATCAACCTCAGTCGGTTACTGCAAAATTACTAATAATTCTTGGGCACATCAAAATGAGAGATGACGTATTGTAATAAATGTGTGATAGATGAATGCACCAAACTTATGCTATTCAAGCAAAGAATAGGTTATGGTTGAACTAAAGCATAAATATGCAACTATGATTCCTGTAATTACTACTGCATTGCTGATAGAAAGCTGTTATTCTAGCTTTTAGCGGTTTCATAGTTTGATAAAAAATGAGCTTTAACAGCTTTTTTAAATCTGTAGAATGAAACTTCTTTCATACTGCTTGGAATTTCATTCCAAACTTTAATTCCTGCGAATGATAGAGACTTTTGCCCTAATCTTGTTCTAGTTCTTGGAAGAAAGAAGTTGTTTTTGTGGCTCAATCTTGTCTTATGTGTATAGCAGTTTTTTATTAGGTTAAACTTATCTGAATTTGCAAAAGATAATACATTATTGTGAATTTTGCACATTAGCTTTGCAGTTTCCAGAGAGTAAATATCCTTGAGTTTTAAGCATTTAGCTCGATAGAACAAAGGGTTAGTATGCTCACGATATCCACTTTCAGTTAACAATCTGATGCTTCTTTTTTGCAGAATAAAGAGAGGTGCTAATGTTGATTTTGAAGCAGTCCCCCAACTACTTATGCAGTATTGTAGATGAGAGTATATGAGGCAGTGGTAAACAGATCTTAAGGTTTGCTCATCTACAAAGTGTTTTAATTGATTAAGGGCCCAAGATCCCCTTGCTACCTTTGAACATTGTTCCTGATTTGTTGTTTCCAGTTTAGATTGTCGTCTATGAGAACACCTAGATTTGGAAGTTACTTTAATTCTAATTTGGAAGTTACTTTTCTCTGGGTTCCTAGTCATTCCGGGATTTCTGGAAACGAAATTGCTGATAACTTAACCAAACATGTTTCAGATCTGTCGTGCAATGCTCATCAAATGACGTTCAAATTAAGTGAGCCGAAAGTAAATTATCTAATTCAAAAGTCAAATCAATTATTCGGGATCATATCTTCGAGAAGTGGAATCGTCATTTCATCGCTTATCCCGCCGGTGGCCAATACAAATTTTTATTCCCAAATGTCCAAAATGTACCTTCCTTTCAATCAAAAGAAATTCTTAGACCTCAAACTACTCATTGCTGCTTAAATCAGCATCTGTTTAGAATAAATTGCCATGACACTGGTTTATGTTCCAAATGCAAAGTTCCGGAAACTGTCCCATATTTTCTTTTTGTTTGCCCTAATTATTCAACTGATCGTAATATTCTGAAAAGTGCTGAGAAAAAATTAGGCCTTAACTTTGATTTGAAATCTGTATTATCAAACAAGATGGTGTATCCCCATCTTATTCAATACATTTGCTCCTCCAATCGATTTATTTAACATGTTAATGGCTATCCTTTAATCCTACACTCACTACCATTAAGTGTAACAATGAAATGTGTACATGTTAATCACTTAAAAATACTCGAAAAGCTTGTTTATTCTTTCTCAGTATGAGTTGGCTTGGGTGGGGCAAAGCCAAGCAGGCTTTACTGCACATTATTATAAAACGTTGTCATTTATTTTTTCAGGCTTGATTTTTCTCCACCGCAACCCATCTCTGCCTGTGCTTCTTCTTTGTCCAATATACTTTGTTCAATATATCGTAATTAAATAAAAATTATATAGTAATACATGTACTACAAAAACCACCAAGGGAACCACAAGGGTACCAGAGATATCGCACCTCCAGGTGGGGAACCATAGCGAATCAATGGAAAAGGAAAAAACAACATCGATCAATAAGCAGGTCCATGATCACAACATCACAGGAATTGCACAGGTGAGCATCCGCGACCGGTTTCGTCCTTGCTCAAGGGACTCATCAGGCGGAAGAACGAGAAAACCAAATTAAGCAATGCAGCGAAGGAGAACAGAACTTGCAAATAGACATCATGCATAGACATCACGCCAAGCGAGTGTTCCTTGTCCCTTGAGCAAGGACGAAACCGGTCGCAGATGCTCACCTGTGCAATTCCTGTGATGCTGTGATCACGGACCTGCTTGTTGATCGACGTTGTTTTTTCCTTTTCCAGTAATACATGTAAAGTTATAGTTAATCCTAAAAACATTTTTAAAAGTACCTTTTCTCCAAGGATGTGTGCCTAACAAACTCCTTTTGTTTATTTACTTCTTTCAGTAAAAGTGTTTTGTATTTTATAGTAAATTACTCTGGAAGATCTGTCATGTTATATGAAATGCTAATTATTTTTTTGGCGTTTCTTTAAGGTTATTTTTTGAGCGCTTCTGTAGTGACACCAGCAGGGCCGTGGCTAGGTGGTTCGGGCCCCCCTTCCCCGAAAACTCAAGACGGGGCCCACTCTGAAACGCTTAAATTTGCACATTTTTGCAATCGGCCTAAATAGTCACTTAACTTTCACATATCTAAGACGCACTACTTTTCCAAAACCAGAAATGTAGAACAGCACGAAAATTTACAGTTAAATTTACATTAATGATATCCAAAATATAAAATAAACCAGTATAATCAATAAAATTATTGTTTGAGAGTGAGTTTTATTGAATTCCAAAGACCATTAATACTGTATTGTTACAATGCTAAGTGAAAAATAATTTGGGTACTGGAGCTGTAATTATGAGTTAAAGATGGGATCCTTGTAAACGGCTGTAGTGACATCAATGATCCCAAAAAGATCTGTACTGAAGTCTAGGAACTTAGGATTTAATGAAATAAATTTTAACTTGTTTGCTAACATCCAAGCGCGTAGCCAGAAATTCGCAATTAGGGGCTATTCTGGGGGTCTGGGGGCTGAGCCCCCAGCGCTCGAAAACTTTGCATTTTTTTGCAAAAATAACTTAATTTTAGGTCTATTTTAATAAAAAATAATGCTTTTAAAACGTGGCATAAAAAATTGGCAGCGCAATATGATTTAACTGATTGCATTAATGGGCTATGTGGGAGGTGGCTTATAATAACATTGTAGTTCTCATGTTTACATGCTGGTAAATCATAAAATCCTATTGATCATTAAAACTCACGCGGAGTAATCTATTTCGTCTATATTTTATAAAAAAAAATGATTGCTGGGAGGCCTAATGGAAAGATATTTGAAAGAAGTGATTGTTAATTAACTAACACTAAATAACCCCCCCCCCCTACTTATTTTTGAGTTTACAATATATTTTTGATAAAGCCTATGTTTGGCGTTTTTACACTAGCGATGAAATTTGATTGTTTAGTTTTGGGCATTTTTCAAAGTTTTCATTGATTTGTGACTATAATTTTTAAAACAATTATCCCCCCCCTGAATGTATGTTTCAAAAGACGTTTTAAATCACTTTATATTCCATTCCAGGCAAAAAAACAGTCTCAGAAGAGCTAAAAACGTGGCATTTTCCTTATTCTTCATTTTGGTTGACAGGCCAATGGGAAGGATATAGCCCCCTTCCCCCCTGGCTACGCTAATGCTGACATCTGAAGGCAATCTGACTGTAACCATAACTAGACTAACTCTGGACTGGCTGTTGTGCAATCGACTGGTAAGCTGAACATCTGAATTGATTAACTACCTAAGCCAAAGCGATTGTGATTCTATTACTCCATAAATGAAATTGTAACGCAGCAGCAGAGGCATACAGGTACAGCGAGCGTATTTTCAGTATCTTATGCAATTTCAAATTCACAATACGCTTTAATTTTGCTTTAAATATTGCGAAACATACTAGCACTGATCAAAAATACCAACTTTTAAAGTAGTAGTAGTAAAGTGAAAAGTGGGTCCCCCCGACCGGGGGGTGTGCGGTTGCCTTGTCACGGCCCTGGATACCAGGCGCCTGCTGTCGCTTCAGAAGTACTTTTTTTTTTTCCAACCAAAATTTAAAAATCCACAGCATTTCATATATCTATTTGTGTTTTTTAGTCAAGTTTGTTATGGTGCTGATAAACCACCTCTGATATAAAGCGCCACTATTCACAATAATAATAAATGAATAAAATAGTAGAAGAAGCGTTGACCATAGTATTAGTTTATTGACGAGTGTTTGCATATCTATTATGTTTCTTAAGTATGAGAATTTATTTCCGTTTATTTTCAGAATCATTAATATAGTCTTTTAAACCCTTAATAAAAGGTACAATTATAAATGTTAAACTGTTGTTGTATTTTGATAACATTTCAGGAAGCTTTTGGATTGTTGACTCCATTTTGATTGCATTTACTGGTTTTACGATAGTTCCCGACCTTTTAATTGTTTTACGGAAAATAACTTTATAATTACACGGATACCAATGAGTCTTAATTAGGAATACATAAATTACCGACGTCATTATTGCAAACGTCGAAAACATCGTTTACAGATTAAATTCTTGTCTTGGTCAAGAGACAGCGAAGTTATTTTTACGGTCTTTCAGTCAAGTTGTAAATTTTCAATATTTATTGTTTTTGTTCTACACGACCGGAAATCGAACTCAAGTTTACCGTATCAGTAGCATACAAAAATAAGCGATTCCAGGAAGGCATATTCACATTTTTCCAGTAAGCGGCTTTACATAAAGTTTTACCATGGTGTATGCTCGTAGAAATATTTACTCCCCTTTTTCACGTATGAAGTAATCACGATCGATTTGCAAATCTTTTACGATAAATGGGTGCGTTACAGAGTCGTAAACGGGCCGACAAGTTCAAGCCCGGACCCGGCCTGAACCCGAAAACATAAGCCCGGACCCGAAAACATAAACTGAAAAAGTCCGAAAATTTGGTTAGATCTAAAAATGTGTACTGGTCTTATACTCGTAATAAAACTACTCAACTTATTGCTGTTAAATTGTGACGTAATAAAAATAATTGTGTAGTAATCATGGCATTGATGCTTAAACAAGGTTGTCATTCCGTGGCGTCGCTAGGTGGGCGGCCCGCCCCGGGTGTCACCAGTTTGGGGTGACAGCATATTATGATGTGAAACCATAACTCCACCGGTTTGTGGTGAATACCTTTCTTTTTTCGCCTAGTTTGGTCCTTAACCTCATTTGGACCGAAAACCTACTGATTTTGCGGCCAAGACTTTTTTTTTGGTCTTCACCTAATTTTAGTCCGAAGAAGGGTGCCCCCTCGAAATCCCGCCTCAGGTGCCACCATCCTTAGCAACGCCACTATTGTCATTCAGTGTTCCAAAGTTATTTTAATTACACTTTAAAAGCATGTAAAAGGCGAAAACACCAGTCAAGTATGTGTACCAATTAAACCCGACATTTTGTCAATTTTAAGCCCGAACCCGCCCGGAAAAGCCCGGCACGACTTGCAACTCTGGTACATTATTTGTTAACGTTACAGCTTTTAGAACATTGGTTTAATTTTGACAACATTTTGGCAACAATATACGATTTTAAATGAAATTTTGTCAACTGAATGAAACTTTTGTTCCTTCTTAAATTAAAAATTACTGACATGGCTGAATCCATAGCCAAAAAGAAAATTCCTGGCATTTGCTGCATATAAGCGTTGGGATTTCTGCAGGGGCGTCGCCAGCTTCGCGAGATCGGGGGGGGGGGGGCAAAATTAGAATCAGGGGGGCAAAGCTGAGAACCAGCGTTGAACTTGATCCAAATTTTCATTATTCCTGAACTGGATTAAGGCAAATTTTCAGTGAAAATCAGGTGATCTCCAAAAAAAAAAAAGATCTTCGCCAAAATCCGAAGGCTTTTTCTGGCCGAAATCACAAATTTAAACGGTTTTTCCGGCCAAAAACAGCAACTTTTTCCTCCCAAAAAAATACCGTGGGGGGCAAGAAATAAATCGGGGGGGGGGGGGCAATGCCCCCCCGCTGGCGACACGCCTGGATTTTCGACCCTTTACCTAATTATTAATTAATCGTTTAAACGAGTAAACGGTCACTATACAGTAGAAAAATCTTATTTCTTTACTGAGATCAGTTTAATCTATTTTGCAGCATTTTGCGAGCCTATTTTAATGTGTGCAGTATTTCTGTATTAAGGCGTAACGTTACAAGTTTCGGGACCATTTCCGCATTATTTTATTCATAAAAATCTTATCAAATCTTTCGTTGAACTCGCGGTTTTTAGGACGAAGCGTGTAGCGAGGTTGCGGGACACGTCTCCGCGTCATTGCGCCCGGGCAACACAACTTCTACCTAAGAAATGTTGCAACGGTGGCGAGCCGTTGGCAACACTGTGTCCGATTTTACCGGCCAGAGATTTGAACCTCGGATATCCCGCTCCAGACACGAACGCGTTACCATTCAACCAACTGGTCGGTTTATTATTAATTTGTATATGAACCATAATACGGTTCACTGCAACTGTTTAACCACACCAGCACGGATCACTTTTTTGTTTTTTTATGCAAACCTCTTCTGGCAAGACCGCCACACCGAGAATTAACCCGGGAACGTACAATCTCTATAATTGTAATTACGACATCTCTATTCACCGAGCTCCCTTGGCTAGGAGACAGCGAATGGACTTTTCACTTTTTGAGTCAAGCTGCCACCTACCCACTTGTTCACATATCAGGCTGGAGGCTTCACACTGTCCTTTTAATGCTGAACATCAAGCAGGGAAGCTGAATAATGATTTTCATCGTCTTCGGTTTGATCCGACCGGGATTTGAACCCGAGTCTATTGCTTCAGTAGCAACGTTCAATCCACTCGAGCACTTTTGAGTACTATAACGCGGCACTCTACCGCTGAGTTACGCATTGTTGGAGCTCCATTGAGTTTCGGATTATATACGTACTCAGCTCCTTACGTCGAAATTTTGCAGTGGTGGCGACTGGCAAGCCGTTGGCAATTCCGCCTCCAAATTGACCACTCGTGAATCGTACGCGAGACCAGAGTTTTTCAAACTGTGTGCTACCAAAGTATCGTTGGTGTGCCGCCTAACGTTTGGTAACTAAACGCATTTTCACTGCCAAATTGGACTATAACAGTCGTTCATGGTTTATGCTAGCTTCGATTGAAAAATTTTCATGGTGTAAATTTTGAAAATGATAAAGGTGCCACCATGTCAGTACCGGTAACAGCAACGTGCAGACAGTTTCCCAGACCTCATGTTTGGTCGTCGCGTAATACGCAAAAATTTCTAAATGCATGGTGCTTAAACCCCAGTCACACTGAGCACGAATCAGACCGAATTGGTCGGAATGCAAATTCAGGTTGATTCGGGGTGGCGATTTGGAATGCAATACGAATTCACTTCGAATGACAGCGAATATACGCTTCCCGCCACAATGACGTCATATATATAAATATTCTCTGTAAGGTGCTGCACTGGTTTGTATTGGTTTTATTCTATTCAAAATGGATTTGCATGACAAAGCAATAGTTTTGCAGCTTTATGCATTTTTTGAGGAGTTGATCGAAAAAGAAAGTGAAAAAGCGATAAAACCGAGGAAAGCTAATAAGAAAGTAAAAAACCAAAAAAAGCCTAACAACGGCGTCCCTAGGAGGGGGCAGGGGAGGCGGCCCGCCCCGGGTGTCACCATTTTGGGGTGACTCCAGATTATGAAGCGAAACCATATCTCCACTGATTTGCGGTGAAGATCTTTTTTCCGTTCTCATTTGGACCGAAAACCAATCAATTTGGGGTCAAAGACCTTTGTTTTTGTTTTGGACTGCACATATTCTGGGCCGAAAACCCACAAATTTGACGGCTATGACCTTTTTCTTGGTCTTCACCTATTTTTGATCCGAAAAGGGGTGACACCCTTGAAATCCTGCCCAGAGTGTCACCATCTCTAGCAACTCCACTGCCTAACAAGTATCAAACTCGTCCTTGGCTGTTAGCAGAAAAAAGACAATTACATGGACATTTTCAACGTTTGATGAATGAACTTCGGATAGAAGACCCTCAAGCGTTTTTTAACTTTCTTAGAATGGAACCCGCCGTGTTTGATGAATTAGTACAAAGAGTAGGTCCTAGAATAACAAAAACGGACACACATATGAGAAAGTCTCTTTCCCCAAGCTTGAAAATTGCTATAACAGTGAGGTATCTACTTGTAGCTTCAGGAGAAAAATATCCCTGTCTCTTGTACAGTTTTCGAGTGGCAAGAAATACCACTTGTCTTCTGCTGCGGAAAGTTTGCGAAGCTACTGTGGAAGAATTCAGTTTCTGCGCTATCGCACAAAAATTTGGCTTTTCTTCATATAAATAAGATTATTGTGTTATAATAAGATAGTGCAATAGAAGCTAGTCCCTGCTTAAAATGCTAAAAATATACAGCATGTTAATCAAAAAAATTACGTAATCAAGCGATTGCAATGTAATTTTTGCTTTGAATGAGCCCGAATCCACTTCGAATGCAGTACGAATGCACTTCGAATCTATTTCGAATTATCTATTTCGAATAACGTTTTGAACATGTTCATAACATTCGGGATGGGTTGCCGAATTGGCCCGAATGCAGTATGAACGTTACGAATGCACTTCGAATCAGCCCGAATGCACTACGAATTATGATTCGTACTACATTCGAGCTGATTCGGGCTCAGTGTGACTGGGGTATTAGGGACAAAGCATTCAACAACTTGTATAATTGCTAAAAGACGTTCCAAGCAGCTGGTGGGTGAAGTAGGGCATATTTCAAATGTTTTCAGCTATTGGCATAAGCTTAAGCTCTCTTATAAGTTGTAACTCAAGGTCTTGAATAGCGACGAGGCGTAGCTCAATTTCCCACCTTAGTCTTACCACTACATGATGGCAAGAAAGGTTTATAGCTGCTTTCACCCTCCTCATCTTCCTGGTGTTTTTCATGTATCAATTGAAAATTTTGATCTGCTAAAAGACAATGCCCAATTTTGCCCATCAGCAAAAATTAAACAAAATTTTTCTTAGAATTGAGTTATTTCTGTTCAAAATTAAAAAAACCTCCAACTCTAAACGCAAAGCCGTCATTTTTCCATTTTTATACTTCTCGATCATAACCCCCTTTTTCAAAATTTCTGCTGCGCATTGGAAAACGTAATACTAGAAAACATCTGTTGTAGACACCCGCACAAAGATTAATGCGCAGTAAAATACTTGACCAATTCACCGCATGTTCAACTACAACGACACGCCCGTATTCTGTTGAATTTTCTAAAATGAAGAAGTTTTGCTTTATTAGCTTATGAAGTTTTTTAAGTTGGCTGCATTGCTTAACAAATATTTGCGAACTTGGAAAACACCATTAATGAATGTAATCACTAGATTTTGACTCATCGGGCAATTACTTACGCTCGTGTTGTCTTTTCTTTTTTCTCAAGAGGAAAAAGACAAATCGGAGATTGAACTTGACCATCTGGAATGAAAAGTATTTGTTGCCCAACCGAAAGTGTATCCAAGACATAGCGAAAGTCTAAATCTTTGACATATAGCTGACATCCGGTTTGATTCTCCGATTGCTAGTGATTTGTGTCTTTAGAATGCATACCGCGTAATTTAAATTGGGATTAAGCAGTCTATCCGTTGTGGTTGCCCAGCCTGACGAGAGACTTGCTGATAGAATGCAAAAAGTGTTCTCTTTTGGTCAGTTTGGTGTTACTAGGCATGTAGGCAGGGGCTGAGTGCTTGCTTGGTTCTTGTGCATAAATGACAGCGAAACAAAATTCAAAACTAAATGCTCACTAGATTTTGACTTTCTGCAATTTACCGTTACCGAGGTATTACAATATATGTTAGTTTTTTGATTTTTTTCCTGTACAGATATGAAGTTTTTCGTTGGTAGTGGCACTATTCATAAGCCGTCACGTAGATACGCCATTTACACAATCATTGTAAATTGCTTGCGTCCGAACCGGTTTGTCGTGTGGTCGTACCTTCGAAAAACTGAGCCCGTAGAAAGACATTCATGCTAATAGTTGCGAAGAATTTTTCTTATCACATCATCGACACTAAAATTGTTTTCCATGCCACAAAAGTAAATGTATGAAAATTCATATTGTATTTTTATCGAATGACTAAATGGCGGTACACTTACGTGTTGTAAAAATTTTCTAAAAATAACAAAAACACCCATAAACAAAATTTTATTACATGATTGTTACAAGTTATTGGTCGTCTAGTTTAAAAGCGCTTAAAAACAAAAAAGGCATTAGACAGTCTGTACAATGTTATACGCTTGTCATCTGCTCGCAAAGCAATAACAGAGCGAGTAGGGCGAGTTAAACATAGGCTACGCATAATTTTGCCTAACCTTGAAACAATCAAATCTTGAGCATATAAGTCGATTAAGATAAAACAATCATATCTTTTTCTCTTCCTCCTACTCCCTTTTAAAAACAGCATCTAAATGGCTAATGCTTATTGAGATTTCGTAGCAATTCCTGCTACAATCGTTGAAATGAAGCTAAACACGCAAGCTATCCAACCCAGGATGAAAGAGTATCCGTAGCTTAGGTTCGGGCTCATATCTACCCCTTCGTGAGTTTTTCCAGTGAAAACCGCCATAGCAATAATGATGCAGATAGCTGAAAAAAAAATTTTTAGTAAAAAAACAGTACAATGCTATGCCAGGATAGTCAACTATAGGCAAAGATGCCTAAGAAAAAGTGGGGGCGGTAGCTTTCCTAAACTTTCAAGAGTGCTGCATTTTACATTTTTTCATTTAAAATCTTAATTTATTCTAAAACTTGCATTGCGTAGAAACAATAGTCCTCAAACACCGAAGGCTATCTCCTCCTTTGCATAGTCAACCAAGATAACTACAGTATGTTACGATCATATTGTAGTTACTGTAACAGCAGGCCTGAATATGACATACATACGTATATGTTCGAACTTCAACATTTCTACGCATTTGCTATATCGGGTTTTTAAATATGTAATTTCAGTTGATTTTAAGGGTCGATTGCAGAAATTTTCCTTAATTGCTTATGATCTTTTTTGTTTTTCAGAAAGACCAACATTAAGTCCAGGCGCGTAGCCAGAAATTCGCAATGGGGGGGGGGGCTGTTTCGGGGTCTGGGGGCGGAGCCCCCAGCGATCGAAAACTGTGCATTGTTTTGCAAAAATAACTTAATTTTAGGGCTATTTTGTAAAAAAAATAATTTTTTTAAAACGTGGCTTAGAAATTGGCAGTGCAAACAAGATTAAACTGGTTGCATAAAATGTGCAATTCCGGAGGTGGCTAGTGGTAAAATTTTACTTCTCTTATTTAGATGCTGGTAAATTATAAAATCGAATAGTTCAATAAAGCTCACACGGAGTAATCTATTTCGTGTACAGTTTATAGAGAAAAATAATTGGGGGGGGGCTAATGAAAAGAAATTTGAGAGAAATTGGTAATTAACAATACTAAATAGCCCCCCCCCCCTATTTCTTAGTTTATAGTATATTTGTTGATGACACCTATGTTTAGCATTTTTACCCTTGCGATCAAATTTGATTGCCTATTTTTGACCATTTTTCAAAGTTTTTATTTATTTGTTAGTTTTCTTATCATCAAATTTGCCCCCCCCTAAATATATGTTTCAAAAGATGTTTTAAATCACTATTTAGTCCACTCTAGTACATTTAACGGTCTCAAAAGTGCTAAAAACGTAGTGTTTTTTTTCATTCTGCATTTTGGTCGACATTCCAATGGGGGGGGGCTGTAGCTCCCCCGCCCCCCCCCCCCCCCCCTGGCTGTGCTACTGATTAAGTCTGAAAGTAACACAAAACTGTTTTTTAACTTAAGCATCTACGTGTAATTTGGAATTTCCAACGACAGAGAATTAAACCTTTAAGCTTTTGATTTAAAACCCAACTTTTTCACCGCTGCACCATCTCCAACTGCTTTTGGAAAAGCTGGAAAAAGTCACTGCAACTTATTAGGTTATAATACTCCAACCTGCGTATTCTAAATCTTAAGATGTAATTTTACTGAGTGATTTGTTTGTGCGTATGATTCATGATTGTACCATCGTTTAAGATGTATGCGCAATTGCACACTGCTGCACAGATGTTACGTACGTTCAGTGGCGTAAATCCGTAAAAATTATTGGGGGGGATGAAACAGAGCCAACAAAAGTTGCACTTATAAAAAAGCGTATAGTTGCGTAGCTGCAATATTAGCCGTACTGCGTCTTATACGCATCACATCCGCCCAAGCCTTTGGTTACTAACAACCATAGACGTAGCAAAGATTTTGCAATGGGAGTGGATTTACATTGCAGAGACAATCACATCAATGGGGGAAGCCCCAGTCGCTGAAAAAATTTTACGATTTTTAAAGCCAAAATAAGCGTTTTTGGAGCATAGGCCCATGATTCAATGCTTTCTTAAAGTTGCCCAAAGGGTTCCAGTTGTGGAAAAACATGGTGATTTATATAATTGCAACGTTACTTAGGCCTATGAGAGGGAGGGAGGCTGGTCTGGCCCCAGAAACTACGCCACTGGTACAGGCGCGTAGCCAGAAATTCGCAATGGGGAGGCTGTTTCGGGGGTCTGGGGGCGAAGCCCCCAGCTGCCGGAGACTGGGGGTTTGGGGGCAAAAACCCCAGCCGTCGGAGGCACGGGGGTCTGGGGGCGGAGCCCCCAGCGCTCGAAAATTTTGCATTTTTTTGCAAAAGTAATTTCATTTTAGGGCTATTTTGATTAAAAAATCATGATTTTAAAACGTGGCTTAGAAATTGGCAGTGCAAACAAGATTAAACTGGTAGCATAAATGGGCTATTTGGGAGGTGGCTAATGGTAAAATGTAGTTCTCTTGTTTAGATGCTGTTAAATTATAAAATCGAATAGTGCAATAAAACTCACACGGAGTAATCTATTTCGTATACAGTTTATAGAGAAAAATAATTGGGGGGGCTGATGAAAAAAAGATTTGAGAGAAATGATTGGTAATTAACAAATACTGAATAGCCCCCCCCTATTTCTTAGTTTATAGTATATTTGTTGATGACACCTATGTTTAGCATTTTTACACTTGCGATCAAATTTGATTGCTTATTTCTTACCATTTATCAAAGGTTTCATTTATTTGTTGGTTTTATTTTTGACAAATTAGCCCCCCCTGAATATATGTTTCAAAAGATGTTTTAAATCACTATTTAGTCCACTCCAGTGCATAAAACAGTCTCAAAGTGCTAAAAACGTAGTGTTTTTTTCATTCTGCATTTTGGTCGACATGTCAATGGGGAGGGGCTAAGCCCCCCCCCCCAGCCCCCCCCTAGCTACGCTACTGCACTGGTAACAACTTGTATAAAGCAGAAACAGATCCAGAAAATTTTGCTAGAGGTGGGGCCCGAGGTAATATAACTGCCGGAGAGCATGTATTAAATGCCATTTTCGCATCATTTTACGTTTGCCTTGGTTAAGCTGGGGAAGAGGAAGTGGGTCTGGAACCCTCTGGATCTGTTAACGACTGATAAAGACGTTAGCCACAAAATCTAAAATTAATACAAGTTCACTTGTGCTGAAGTTTAAAATTACGGTACCGGTATATAATATGCACAGGAAATCAGTAAAGATTAAAGAACAAGCAAAGCCTACACATTACACAATACGACGAATTGAATAAACAATCGGGACGCAAACATTAATTGCTAAAAGAACCATGAAGATGAATCCGAAGCAAATTTAGCATTATTGTAAAAACGTAAAACAGCTGCGAAAGCAAGAAAAAAACGCAGAGTGTTTCGGAAAGCGCTATAGACTATACTTTTAGATTTTACTGCCTACATAATTATGTTTGCGAATTTTATTATATTATACAGTATTATAATTAGGTCAGCCAATTTTATTAGATTATACAGTACTTTGTTTCTGGCAAAGAAGCTCAAAGATTTTTCTTTTAACAATTTCACGGCGCTTTTTTCTTTTAACAATTTTTTTACTATCTGCAATGCTCGTCTCTTTTTTTCTTACTGCATCTCTGTTCCGCTGCATAAAGAAAGCAGAGCTTTATCTTATTTTCTGCAATACGAACGATTGACGTTTGTACTTTATTGATTGAGTGCGTGAATAAAAAAAGGCTGTTGCAATCCGTAACCATATTAGCAAGAAACGAGAAGCCATTGAATCAGCAAGATAAATCGTCAAAAATAGCAGCGTACGATAAATTATTGGGGGGGATGATTGGGGGGCTTGCATCCCCCCCCGCATCCCCCCCTCAAAAATTATTGGGGGATGCATCCCCCCGGGATTTACGCCCCTGCGTACGTTGGACATTATTGTGTTACGCTATACGTTATGTAAACCACAAATACGAAAATGCTGGGTAATGCTTACAAATTTTAGTTGTGAAGTTCTATTTTTTTTTTGTTTTCAACGAAAATCAGATTTTGATTTTAACTTGACATTTTACCAAGTTTCCAAGTCTCGTGTTTTTTGTATCTCCAAGTCCTGGGCCGCACAGCTTCAAATGAAGAAATGTTATTGCGGTGCATGTAGTTGTAACCACATTTTATTCGCCAAGTTGTCGTGGCCAGGATACAGCGAAGGGACCTTTCAGTTTTCGAGTCAAGTCGCCTCCTGTCCTGCCCACTAGCCCACCACGCACAGGGAGGCTTCACTCTGCGCCTTACAATGCTGAACATCAAGCAGGGAAGCTGTGAATACTGATTTTTGTAGTCTCTGGTACGACCCGACCAGAAATCGAACCCGGTCTACCGTTCCAGTAGCGGACACTCTATCCAGCACTCGGCCACTGTTCGGTTTGCAAACTGCACAAGCGATATGTACACTGTTGCACTACACAATTCGTCATATACATCACAAAGGGGAAAATGAAAATCTGCATTTTGTAATGACTATCAATACTTAAAAACTTTAGGTCTGAAGGTCTGGCTATTTTCACGAAAAACCAGATATTTATTATAACTTGCCATTTTACAGAGCTTCCAAGTCTTATCTTTTCTTTATCGCTTCTGCACTGCACAGCTTCAAACGAAGAAATACTATTGCGGCGCATGATGGCTGCTGGTGGTCATTGGAGCACTTTGCGATTACACCAGTATTTTATACAGATCAATGGTCAAGTGGATTGAGCGTCTGCTACTAAAACGGTAGACACTGGTTCGATTACCGGTCGCGTCAAATCAAAGACCACAAAAGTTGGTATTCACAGTTTACCTGTTTGAAGTTCAACAAACAAAAGAGACAGTGTGAAGCCTCCACCGCATGGGGTAGACAGGTGGGCAGATGGCAGCGTGACTCACAGACCGAAAGGTGCCATCGCTGTCTTCTGGCAAAGGCAACTTTGTTAATAATCGTGTAATTACAATCACACTGGCTCAAAAATTGAATTCAAAATCCTGCTTTAAATCTAAAATGACCTTTGACCTATACAAATTCATATTGTTTTTATAAACGAAATTCTTCAATTTACTCACTGGAGAATGAAAACAGACCAACAGCAATTCTTGGTATTTTTCCTTCTTTACCCATCGCCATGGCGCCGCTCGCGCCACACGCCAATGCCAAGGTAATGCAGGCGATGATCATAAAAGCTTGAACAGCTTTGTAGTAGTCTGGAAATAATCCTGTAGATACAGTATATTTCAAGTAGGGTCAAATGCTCCAACTTGGATTAACTTTGATCCTTATATAATTATTATGTAATTCAAGGAAAAATTATCAGGTATGTTATTGTAATTACATCTTATTAACCACATTGTCTTAGCCAAAAGACAGCGAAGGGACCTTTAGGCTTTCGAGTTAAGCTGCCACCTGTAAACCACACACGGTGGAGGCTTAACGCTGTCCCTTTAATTGCTGAACGTCAACCACGTAAGCTGTGAATACCAATTTTGCAGTTTTTAGTTTGACTCGATGGCGAAACGAACCAGAGTCTACCGTTTCATTAGCAGACTCTCTATATACTCGACCGCTGATCGGTTATCTAAGTTTGCGGATTCGGTTTATTTTAATTTAATGTCTAACAGTTTAGAAGACAGAAAACTGATAATCCGCCGATTAGAATTATTCTACGTTGAGGCATACAACTCTAATTAGAGTGGGAAAATATTTATTTCCGACAAATGCCACTTCTACAGCTTTATCCTACCGTAACATTGTACGTTCTTGAAATGCTTTAATGAGGATTCCTGATCATACGAAACGATAGTGGGTTTTTCATTCAAAAAGTAATTCTTATCGCTGAGGTTCATTCGGGTCAGAATAGTGAAGCCGTTCACCTACGGGGTCGTACAAGGCGACCAATGGGTATCCATCAGCAGTAGCTACCCTTGTGGAGACGCAGTGCGCGTACTTTTGGTCGTGTGGAAATAGCCACTTTTCTCTTTCGGTTTCTTCAATTAAGCTGAGGTTCTGTGGTGATAATTGACTTCAGATGGCCAGTTTGTTTCTTTTTTGGTGAATAGTTTTACTGGGATCAATGTAATGGCCATAAAAAGAGCGTTCAGGTTTCGGATTAAGCGCTTTCAGGAGTTACCCCTACGAATCCTTTGCTTTACTTGTGACTTAAACATAAGGCTAAAGGCGCTGAAGCTACGCTAAACAAAAAGCCGCTTCAAATATTTAACCCAAATAAATATAACTGTAAAATCACTGTAAAAGGTCTAAAGCACAACAGTCTGTTTCATCCTAAAGACTCGTCAGGTGCTACTGTAATTTGTAAAAGAAATTTTCTAACCCAAATAACAAAAAAAACTTTGGACTTGACTCGAATGTGTTTTGGACTTGACATGTAAGTGGGGAGACAAAAGCCTTCCGATCTTAGCAATATAATTCTTTAAAATTGCTCCGAAAAAGCGGAGAGTTTCTTCTGATGGCAATTAAATAGCTATTTTTTTAATCGACGTGCCGGTTGCAGACGCGTTTTTGAAAAAAACAATTTAGAGTTGATTTTAACCCCCCACCCCAAAACCTACGTGCAAGCTTGATTGCACTCTCTTACGCTGATTCGATAAGATATTAACGGTCTCAAAAGTGCTAAAAACGTAGTGTTTTTCTCATTCTGCATTTAGGTCGACGTTCCAATGGGAGGGCTATAGCTCCCCCGCCCCCCTGGCTGTGCTACAGATTAAGTCTGAAAGTAACACAAAACTGTTTTTTAACTTTTTTTAATAAGCATCTATCGACGTGCCGGTTGCAGACGCGTTTTTGAAAAAAACAATTTAGAGTTGATTTTAACCCCCCACCCCAAAACCTACCTGCAAGCTTGATTGCACTCTCTTACGCTGATTCGATAAGATATTAACGGTCTCAAAAGTGCTAAAAACGTAGTGTTTTTCTCATTCTGCATTTAGGTCGACGTTCCAATGGGAGGGCTATAGCTCCCCCGCCCCCCCCCCCCCCCCCCGCCCCCCTGGCTGTGCTACAGATTAAGTCTGAAAGTAACACAAAACTGTTTTTTAACTTTTTTTAATAAGCATCTATCGACGTGCCGGTTGCAGACGCGTTTTTGAAAAAAAAATTAGTGTTGATTTTAACCCCACACCCCAAAACCTACCTGCAAGCTTGATTGCACTCTCTTACGCTGATTCGATTAAAAAGAAGAAATATTTTCTTACCGTCTGGTAAATTAATGCAGATTTCTGAAGTGCAACTTTGCCATAAACCCGTTGATCCAATAACTCGTGAGTCTATTGCGGTTATGATCCAAGCTGCCGTGGCTAAACTAATCACATGTAAAATCAACGTAGCCAGACCCCCAACTGCCGACACAACCCCTAACACACGGCTCATTCTGCTTGTACAGATTATGCAACAATTTTATTTTAACTCTCAGTGAATCGATGAACCAAGCAGAATGATCGTTCTGGAAAAATATTTTCTTTTTAAACTGGTATTTTTTTAAATAGTTTTGTGAATGCATGCCGACCTTTATTGATCTTTCGATTGGCTTTGAAGTTCTACTATTTACACGGAACTTTTCATTGACAAATACTTTTTACAATCTGATTATAAAGTGAAATAAAATGACAAAAGAAACTATGCACTTAAAAGTTGATGAGCGCGCACCGTCATTTAAGTTAGCAACTCAACGTAACAACATTGTAAAATATATCTGTTGTATTATTTATTACAGTCGATGCACTGCAGTGGTGCAACTGGAGGATGGCTAAGAGGTCTGGAATTCCCTTGGCCAAGGCACTTAAAATATTTAATCCAAATATACAAGCTTTCAAGCATGGTTTGGGCTTCACTAAATAAAAGAGGCTAAGCATTTTAATTTATTCAATTGCTTGCCAAATCTGGGCAGTGCCTTCTAGATTCGTGCTTTTCAGTTAAAATGCAAATTATCGTCAACAATAAACTTGTATTGCCCAGCTAAGAGCAGTGATAGGTAGTACCGTATAACATTTTAGCGCAGTAACATTTTTTGTATTTTTTACTTGGTAAACCTAACTTTTGAAATGGAATAAAAAAGGATTTCAACTTCTTTTTGCCGTGACTTGACCTAAATCATGCCCGACTTTGCATGTTCTTAGTTTGTTCATATGAAACTATATGAACTTGTACTTTCAAAGACTCTTGTCTTCCAAGTTTGCATTTCATTTATCAACCAGAACAATCAGACATCAGTCCGCGAATGGTAATCTTTGTGTATTTACATAATTTGTCTTGAATCGTGAAATGGTTAGTGAATGTCTGTCGTTAAAGAACAATATTTCAGACCTTTATCTTTTGCATGTTTAAGCTGTTATGATCCGCACCAGTTCTATAGTTTTGGCATGGTGTCTCCCAACCAGATGTAGGCGGTACCGCGGTACTTTTTTGGTACCGTTATCGGTACCGTCAGTACTTTTTTCTTTGATGGATACTCGCTACTCGGTACTTCTTTTGTAATTTGAACGTAAAGGAGCTTTAATTTATTCAAACTCCGTACAAATCAAGTAAAGAAGGAGTGAACAATCGTTGACCCACTTCACTGGCTGCGGAATGCGTTTCATACGGCTACGGCATGACGACAGTTCGTGATGTAACGAAAAGTACAACTACATGTGATGCAACAGAAAAATACTTTGCGACATCTCAAGGGATTCTCAATCGTAGCCGCAAGCCAGTGTGGGCTTTACACAACGCCGAGTTGACCTGGTTAGCGGTTACTGGTTAACTAGTTACATGACTTGGCAGGACAAGGCAGTGACTATTTTGCTTAAGCACTTCTTAAACAAAGTAAATCAAAACTTTCTTGTTGGTCACGTCTCTTTCCAATTTTCAACAGCAACATCACTGATATATGAATCGGTGGCTATTCTACTCGACCATAATAGAAATCTAATCCTCAACCTCTGGACTGCTGTCCAAGTGCCGTGACCACTTAGCCAACTTCGCTAGCAACTAACAGTGATACTACTTATAGTATTTCAGAAAATTAATTCAGACTCGCTTAGAAGTTGTCGGCTTCTTGAGATGTTCGGTTGTATTCTTACTTCGCTAATTTTCTGCTCGTAAGATCGACCAAGCAGACATGATTAATCGTCGTAAAGCATCTTATCCGAGGATGCAACAAGTAACAACACTTCGGAGAGAGTAGAACCGCTAGCATTGCGATCACGCTCGTCGTTAAAACGACGCTCCTGCCCACTGTGCCACGCAGCCGACTTACATGCATAGCATCAACGCATTTTACGTTTCACCACTAAATGCAGCAATAACATCAACCGAAATATTTACTAAAAAAAGCAGGAAAAAAGATTTTTTTTTCAAAAATAAACTACCTATGTTCTACAATTTTATGGACCAAATTTTAAAAAGTACCGAGAATCGTTATCGTCGGTACTTATAGACGTAGGAGGGTGGGGGGCCGGGGGGCACTGGCTTCCCTGGTTGGTGTAAGGTATCCAAATTTTGGGCAATTTCATATATTTTGGGCAATATTGCGTCAAAATTTTGGACAATTTCATGTCGTTTGGGCAAGTTTGCCTCGTAAAATATTCCGAGCGCTGGTAGAAAAACCGTCTCAAGGTGAGTAAAGACCTTTTTTTTTCTTTTTTTGAAGGTTACCTCAATTTGGACAGAAAAAACGATTGATTTGTCAGGCAATTTTCAAGTCATTTTTCGGGCAAAACTTTGGTGCCCCTCCAAATCATTTTGAGCACCTACGCCCTTGTCGGTACTTTTTTCAAAACGTGTCTAATATCATATCGTCGGTACTTCACAAGTACCGAAAGCCAGTCGCATAGCCAGGATATCGCAAAGGGGGGGCTTTTTTTGAAGCTTGAAATAATACTGAACGAACTTGACTCAAATTATCATCAGTTTTAAATCAGATTGAGGCGTTTTTCAGTTCAAAATCAGGTGATCTCCAAAACAAAAAGATAATACTGTCTCTGAATAACGATAATACTGTCTCTGAACCACAGATTATTGCCAAAGAATTTAATAGGTTTTTTGTTAACATTGGAAAGGAAATGGCAGCTTCTATTCAACCTAATGGTTCTAATGGCGCTGATACTGTCTCTGAACCACAGATTATAGCCGAAGAATTTAATAGGTTTTTTGTTAACATTGGAAAGGAAATGGCAGCTTCTATTCAACCTAATGATTCTAATGGCGCTGAATGCTCAGTTGGGGAAAAGAAAAAAATAACCAATTCTATTTTTCTCTTACCTAGCTGTCAACAAGAAGTGTTCAACTTAATTAAAGAACTCAAAAATAGAGAAGCTGCAAGGACTTTAGATATTGAGAACAAATTCATAAAACTCGCAAATCCTATTATTTCCTTTTTCCTAAGTGAATTGTTCAACTTATGCTTAAGTACTGGTACATATCCAGATTTGATGAAAGTAGCTGAAGTAATTCCAATTTTTAAAAAAGGGCAAAAAGACAAACTGACGAACTGTAGACCAGTATCACTTCTTTCTCAGTTTAATAAAATATTTGAAAAATTGCTACATAGTCGTATATATTCCTACCTATCAAAATTTAACTTATTTAGCGAAAGACAATTTGGGTTTAGAAAAAATTATTCTACTTCTTTGGCAATATGCAACATTTATGACGAATTATTAAATAAAGTTGATGAAGAAAAATATAGTTGCTGTATTTTTTTAGACTTTAGTAAAGCGTTTGATTCTGTCCAACACGACATATTATTATGCAAGCTAGAAAAACTTTATGGATTTCGAGGAAATGCTCTAGAATTAATGAAAAGTTACCTAACTAATAGAGTACAATATACCAAAATTGGTAATCGTAAATCCAAGCAGCTAAAAATAGACTGCGGTGTTCCACAAGGATCATCGCTTGGTCTTCTACTTTTTATGCTATATGTAAATGACCTTCCTCAAGTTTCAGAATTTTCTACCACGCTCTTCGCTGACGATACTTATTTGGCACTATCAGATAAAAGTTTGGTTAGTCTTGAAACTAAGGTAAATACACAGCTTCAAAATATCGATATTTGGCTCAGAAGAAATAAATTATCCTTAAATTATTCAAAAACGACCTATTTGTTATGCAATAAACATCCTTACCAATCAATTAAAACCAAATTCACGGTAGTCATGAATGAAAAGGTACTTAGACGTAGTGATTTTGTAAAGTACCTGGGTGTTTACATTGATGAAAAACTGACTTGGTCTGTTCATATTTATAAACTGTCTTTACAATTGGCTAAGCACAATGCAATGTTGTATCAAATTCGCGACTATGTAACTGAACATACGTTGAACATGCTGTACTATAGTTTTGAATACAGTTTTCTAAATTATGGTATCATTGTCTGGGGCACAGCAACTCAAAACCAACTGCATGAAATAAACGTGAGAATGAACAACATTGTGCGCACTATAACTTGGAACAAAAAGTTTTCTCATGTTACTCATTTGTATAAAAAATTAAATTATCTGAAATTGAATGACGTTTACCATTTGGAACTTGCTAAATTTATGCATAAAATTTGTAATAATAAATTGCCACTTTTGTTTCAACAACGATTTAATAAAATTGAATTAGTACACTCTCATCAAACAAGAAAACTTACTAACTTAAACTATTTTTTACCTCTCGTTTCCAAAACTGCAGGTCAAAAAAAAATAGAATTTCGAGGCGCCAAACTTTGGAATGAAATCGATGAAGGCATTAAACATAAAACGTTTAATTCCTTCAAAAAATGTTTTAAAGAAAAAATTGTATCACATTATTGACTTGGTTTTGATTCTTCTTATACTGTAATCAAATCAATTGAATTCTCTACAACTATGAGAATTTTGATGCGTGTGCGTTCCTTTTTTTTAAGTCTTAATGTGTACTTCAAATACTTGTGTTTATTTCATGTTGGTTTTTTAATTTGTTTTCCTTTTCTGTTTTTCTTGTTATATACATAATTTTTTGTTCAATAGTTAATGCCTTTAGGTTGCAGTAGAAATGACGAGAACAAGGAGCGCCTTGACTAGTGTACCTCAGGGTTGTTCGGCGCTCCTTGGACTCAGTAATTGTATACGATACGTTTATTTATATGATTTTTGATTTATTATTTGTTCTCTCTTATTTTATTTATTTTGATCGTATGTAACTGAGTCCAAAAATAAAATTTACTTACTTACTTCGTCGAAATTCAGAGCGTTTTTTTGTTCAAAATCAGGTGATCGCCAAAAAAAAAAGATCTTCGCCGAAATTCAGAGCGTTTTTCTGTCCAAAATTAAGTGACCTCCAAAAAAATAAAGATTATGGTCTTCGCCAAAATTCATCTCAGGATCTTCTCCCACTTTCACCCCAATTTCGTTAGGGGGGGCTGTTTTCGTTTATAGAGCAAAAATTAGCCTTAAAACTCCTAAAAACATGCTATTTCGCATACTTTTCAGGCCAATGGGGGGGCTATACCACCATTTCCCCCCCCCTAGCAACGCTACTGCCGAGAGCACACCTCTGCTCCCACCAAACTCCGTTGCTCTTTCGTCGTTCTGTAGCCTACTTATTGTTAAGAAAATAGCTGTAGCTTCGTTTATGAAGGCATGCAACATCTTAATCTTTTTTATGTAAGGGCACAACAATGCCTTGTGAAAGTGAGTTGAACAAAATACCATATGCTCTGCCCCATGTAATGCCAATGTACTCACCGGCGCAGCCAGGGGGGACTAGAGGAGACCAATCCTTCCCCCTCTTTTGAAAGTGCTCAATTTCAAAAAAAATATTTAAAAATGTCTTGTTTATTCTTCTTTTATTATACTCGCTGTAATACGCCGAAGCGTGTTACGAGTTGGCGGGGCCCATCTCCGCGTCATTGCGCCCGGGCAACACAGCTCCATTCGAAGAAATGCCGCAACGGTGGCGAACCGTTGGCAACACTGTGTCCGATTTGACCGGCCCGAGATTTGAACCTCGAACCTCCCCCGCTCCAGAGACGAACGCGTTACCGCTCGACCAACTGGCCGGTACGATAAAATGTCAAAAAAGCTAATTCAAACATGCTCAACTCGAGTGCAATTCTACCCTGAGTTGCAGGTTAAGCAAAGTCCGAACTTTTGCATTTTTTGAAATGTTTTCTAGGTCATTCATTAGGTTATCTATATCCATAAAAATTTTATCCTTTAAGCTTGTATTGTTTCGAGATACTTGGGTTGAAAAAACGTTTGTAGCAAAAAGGCAAAGCGAAAGATTGTTTACGTGGCAATGGAAATGAGTTACAATCAAAAAATCAACTTTCGTAAATATGATTAAAAAAGTTATCTATTACGTCACATTTATGTAACAAACACGCATAAAACTTGATTTTATTAAAACAAGAATATTTAGCCACGCTGCCTTTTTGCAACACTGCGTAAAAACAAACTCCGGAGAGTCGGAATGCTTGTATAGTCAGAGCTGATATTTACTGAAAAAGTTCGATCATTGCTTAGCTTAGCCCGTGTCTCCTTGTCTTGGAATGATAATGTCTCGTCAGCATGCCGCAGTGCTTTTACGGGAGAACGCGAACGTGGCAGAAAGCAGCGACGTAATTCGTTTCGTTTCAAAACTCATCATTCTCCAAAAAGTACAATCAGATACTAGGAAGAATTTAGAGCGGCCGAGAACTGACGTGTATTAGTCCACAAATTAAATGTCACCATTTTGAAATCGTATTTCGACACTAATAAATTTCGAAAATATTTAAATGAAAACATTCTGAAAAAAACAATAATTGCCGAAGCAAAGCAAACCTCTTCCAAGAGAATGACTCTCCATATATCTTTAACGTCGAAGTTGATTTTTATCATACTGTATTGGATACGTTTTATCTATCACCCGTATTTGTGCGTATAAATATACGCATGTCATTTGATTGCGTGCATTTTGCCTCCGATTGAGCTACACCACTTTATAAAGGCCTACATTTAGACCAACTGCTTAGAAAATTCATTTGGCTTAAAAAACGGCAGAATCAATGTAAGATTGCTCAAAAAGCTTTTGCAGTTTACCAAAAACGTAGCTATGATGTCAGTTGGTCTTTTATTTTTATTTTCAGCTGGGGTCGGGGGGACTAGGGATCGGCTGGTTTTGAATCAATCTTACAGCTTCAAACTGCACTGTGTTAAATGTTTGTTACAGTAAATATTACACAAATTTATTTTTAGGAAATCTTTTTTGATCAATTTCTTTGTCCACATATTACACCGTATTGCTGAGTTGATTTGTAACACTGCTCTTGTTGGCTATCAAAGCAGCGAGTCCGGCAACGTTGTTCAAATTATATTCAAGTCTAAACTGAGTGCGCTGGTTGCGAGCAAAAAGTCGCGCTGACGCCGTCCGCTGATTCCCGATCTACACTGTGCGTAAAATCATGAACGCAATAGTCGTCTTTACTTTAATCTAAACCGAAATTTGGTACACCCAGCGTACAAGCAGTCAGTTGTTTTAAATAAACTAACGGCACGCCCGTATTTTCGCGATCCCAATTTTCTACCAACAATAATAATTGCAGTACAGTAATCATTAATTACCAAAACTTTGCATTGGCAAACCACACTACAGCGCATTTTTTTCTGTTTGAAGATAGTTAGCAGTACGTGGTGTTAATTAGCATAAACAATAATTGGGAGCACTTATTTTTTCAAAAACCAATTATTTTCGCGTGTAGGTTGTTTGCATGTTTTTGCGAAGTGTACATCTCAATTGTTCTTAATTTGTTGCAATATACTGTATTTGAAAGTTAAAATATTGTTATGCCAGCAGTAGCGTATGCAAGATTTTGAAAAGGGGTAGGGGCAAGAACCTTAGAAAATTTGAGAAGAACAAAGGTCGGAATGAACATTGTTTCACCTTTTAGTCCGATTTTTTGCCCAGAATTAGGTGAAGACCAAAAAAAAGGTCTTCGCTCAAATTCAGTCCGATTTTTTGGGATTAGGGCCAAAAACAAAGGTCTTCGCCTACCATTTGTGTGCTCCAAGCTTCTGCCCAACTTACAAAGGGGGAGGGGGGCATTCCGCAATTTTGCATACTAATCTATGCTAATTATACTATCCTGGCGACCCAAATGGGGGGCTATGGCCTAATGCCCCCCCCTAAATACGCCCCTGTATGCCAGCCAGCTTGCCTGAATAATAATGGCAATCTGCGACTTTCTCCTATGACTTGCGTGAAAAAAACGCCGTTTTTGCGTCCCTGTTGGTTGCATCATCAAATAAAATAAAATTGTAAAACGAGGTGAAACTGCTTTTATCCTCTTTCATTTATTTATTTTTTGTGCGTCTGCTGCATGAACGACGGCAGGACTCTGGCCTGCTATCGCTAAATCTTTGTAATGCGTTACAATTTGCCTACATAAAAACTTTCCGATTTGCATATGCTTTAATCATACTGTAACAAACAATCTATTCCCCCCCCTTTTTTTATTTTTGGCTACACCGGTGAATGTATTGTTTTTTGTTTTTTTTTAACTTGAACTCGATCATACGTCAATTAAGTCAAAGTACCGCACCGTTATACGGTGGTACTTTTTCAAAAATGTATCAAATACCGTTGCCGCGGTAAATTTTAAAAGTGCCGTCTCCACACCGGCTAAGAGTATCAATTTTTGATCCATCTTACGACTTTTGGCACACTATACTCAGTAGCGTACGCAGGATTTTGAAAAGGGGGAGGGGGCAGAAATTTCAGAAAAATTGAGAAAAACAAAGATCTGACTCAGAAATTGTTCCACTTAAATTTAGTCCGATTTTTCTCCCAAAATTAGGTGAAGAGCAAAAAAAAAAGGTCTTCACTCATATTCAGTCCGATTTTTCGCCCAAAGTCTAGAAGAAACGCACAACACATGCCCTTTGTGTGATCAAACCTCATGCCCAACTTGCAAAGGGGGGGGGGCATGCCACAATTTTGCTTACTTTTCTATGCAATTTTACAATTCTGACGACCCAAAGGGGGGGCATGGCACAATGGCTCCCCCCCTAAATACGCCCCGGACTATACTGTAGCAAGTATTTGCAGCAATTAGTATTCGCGGATCAGCGGTCGAATAGAGCGTTTGCTACTGAAACGGTAAACTGTGGTTTAATTTCCGGTCAAATTAAGCCAAAGATAATAAAAAATGGGTATTCACAGTTTCCCTGCTTGACGTTCAAGCTCAAAAGGGGACAGTATGGCCGATACAGGATGGTCGAAAGCGTGTCAGAGAGGACAAAAGTGGTGTTTCTACGACAACCCTGATCTTATAATCTGGGTTCAACTCGCACCCTGGTCACGTCCTTGGATAAGACACTTTACCTGATTATCTCTGGTTGATGGCTTCAAACAAGCAGCAAATTCAGCGGACAAAATTTTGAAGAAATTTGCAGTAACATAGGATCACCGAAAATGTCTAAACAGGTGCGGATTACTCTAAACGCGAAGTAGTCAATGCAATGAAAAGTGCGTGGATCGTCCAAACGTTAGCGTCTGACGTCAGCGTCTGACGCTGTTCGGTGACAGCAAGATATAACTACATTTACAGCATCAATTATGAAGCATCCACCGTTTGTGGTAGACAGATGGGCAGGCTGGCGCTTATTTTGAAGACCGCAAAGCTGTCTCCTGGTCATGGCTGCGAGGTGAATAGAAATGTAATTATATTTACAATGCTACAAATTTTGTTCGAAATAGCTATTTCTCAAAACAAACAACAAACAAAAAAACGGTAAACAATAACTATTTCTCAAAACGCTTAGCGACGCTAAGCCACAGAAAACGACAACTTTTACGCGTTTCAAAATTACTTTTTGTTTACAGCACAATATTCAATAGAATATTTTAATAGTCTGTCGCATAATTTGAAACAGATGAATTGCGGAATAATGCCGCAATCATTGGTAAAATGATCGTAACCTGCCTATCTTTATCTTGTGTTTACCCGCTCCATCGTGTGAACTTGTGTACTTTTCCACATTGTATAATGTTATCATGATCTCGAAGCCATACAGCATGTGGTAAGAGCTCGAAAAAGGCTAGGCCACCCATCCAAGGAAGCAAGAATATCCAAAATATCCAGGAACAAGATTTCTGCAAAATTCTTCAGTGAAAAAGCCCATTGCATTTATGATTTCCCCAACTGTTAAGATATGTATTATATCAATTCATCGTAGACAGAAATGATAAATTACACTTTTATACGCTCGGTCTAAACTTTAGGCTTACGTAAAGTCACGAGCGTGCGAGCGTATTCTTAGGTTGTTTGTTTCAAGCAACTAAGGCTGGTCTACACTTGTAATAACGAGGTACATCTGCGGTACTGAGTTTCTGTTTAAAATAAACTAAAACTATGCTTCTTCTCTTACGATGTAACCTCTGCTGTGAAGTGGGCCTTAGTCATATCTGTTATCAATTAAGAATAGAGATAACTTCGTTCTGACATACTCAAATCTTCGGCCAAACTACCCCTACAGGTAGTTGTAATACTGTGGACTTCAAATTTTTTTCTTGAAATAATGCTTTTAGATTTGCGGTTTTTAATTTTTTCAACTTATAAGTTTGCTACCTTCTTATTTCGGAGATTCTGAGTAACTTATACATTGATTCGCTTAGCAAAAAACCTATTTAAAGTTTTTTCAACAGTTATTAAAAACCTATATTACTGCTGCCAGTTGTCGCCCCTTGTTGTAAAACGCGGCTTTAGAGCCGTAGGCTATTTGTACAGCATTGAGTTCTTCAGCACGATCCCCGTGTAGGTGTGTGGGGCCCGGAACAAGTGATTAAGCGGGGCTTCAAAAATACCAATAGCTTTACGAATTCTCGGCCAGAAACATAATGAAGACAATACATTTTCACCCGGTAGATCGTTTGCAGTAATGAAAAGTGCAGTTGCATGACAAACGCCTAATAAGCCTAAAATTTTTATTTTCAGTAGAATAGTGGGTTGTCTTCTTTGCCTTGAACATTTTGTTGTTGAAATATCTCGGATCAGTCTTTACATTTACTGTAGAGAAAATAAGCCAATGGTTAGTGTGAAACGTATGGCTTTTAAAACAATAAAATTTGACTTTACGTATATGCAATGAAATGTACTGTAGGGACTTGCTTTGGTTTAATTTCTCTTTTCTCCATTACCATGGCAACGCTTCCGCCAATCACCAACGCCGGATGAGGCATTCGCAATCAAAAATGCTTTCGCTTGTGGGGGCACGACCCCGAAATGTCGACAAAGTGCGCAAAAGGAAAATACTGCGCTTTTAATGCTTCCGCGCCAGCTTTTTGCAGTGATATCGACTTTACCCATTACTCTTATAAAATAAACTTTGGCCAAATATCGGGATTCATTAAGTGCCGTATATTTCTCGTGTGGTTGTGTTATTGTCGCTATACCGGAAATTCATGCATAATTTTTAATGATAACTGATGGGAGTTCACCTATCCAGTAAGCACGAATAATTGGTAGTTTACAGTGGCGATTGAAACCTGATACCCGTAAGTTTCTGGTAATTTCAAGTTTACCGGACTACTAAAAATCCCAATACTTTCTAGTCATTTACAGCGATTTTACAAAGCTTTGTAAACAAGGAAATACACACTTAGGGCCTGTCTACACTGTGCGTACAAAATTACAAAATTTTTTACGCTGGTACGTCGAAGGTGTCTACACTAGTAGTATAGAGTGCTCCACATGCATAGGTATTGGGGGTTGGGGGTTTGAGGGTTTGGGGGGTTTGTGCTATGGGGGTTTTTTGCAGGGTTGGCTGCTCTAAGAATCGAACCTTAGCTCTAACTGTAGATCTTATTCTAGCTCTAACCCTAAGAGCTGAACCCTAGATCTTATCTAGTTAATTCTAACCCTTGCTCTAACCCTGAGAATCGAACCCTGGAACTTGGTCAAGAGTGCCTGAGGATCGAACCACAACAAGTTGTTAGTTAAAGTTGGCAAGGTTAGCCTGGAAATCGACTATGGTGGTTAAAGTCTATGAAGTATTGCAAGGTTTGCCTGAGAATCACCGCAAGTGGTTTGTTAGAGTCTAAAGTTTTGCAAGGCTTGCCTGAGGACCGAATGGGTAATATCCTGACTACAAGCCTTAAATTAAAAGGTAATTATATTACGTCCGATTTGTTTTAGTGCCAAACCACCGTAGATGGTTTTTCAAAAATAAATTTAGGGTATGACTCACCTGTGAATCGAACTCGGTAGCTTCTGACCGCAACTTAAAATGAAAAGACGATTCTTTAATGTAGAGTGTCTTACTTTGCAGTTGAGACCTTTCAAACAGTTTGATTTGTTTTGGTGTCAAACAAAGGAGTTGAAACATTTCAAGTTTACTAATAAATCTTTCAAGGCTTGAAATTGTTAAGCTGTATGCGGTTTGTTATACTACAAAAGTTTAAGCGTATGCACGCATGTAATCTAAACCACGTTATTCTCCTGTCGTGATTGATAAGAAACGGTGTGAATATATGACGTCATTATTTTTGAACGTGAGTTCAATAATAGCAATGACGCAAAATGTTGTACAATCGCTGACGTTTCAACCAGTTAGCGTAATTTTATGATGTCACTTTAAGCATAAGTTTTAACAGCATAGTCATTAGCACGTCTGGACTTGTCTAAGATACGAAAGCAAATTTTCTTTTTGACTTGTGTTAAAAAGTCGTAACCAAATGTCTGTTTTGTCTTAAATTCGAACCCAGATATTAATCCCCAAAGCAATAGTAGGACTAGCCTGAAAGTCGAACGCAAATGTTCATCAAAGCTACTTGTATTTCAATATTTTTTTTTAAGTTCGAACCCAAATGTTCTTAACATTTCATCTTACCTAATATTCAAACCCAGTGTTTAATCTCTTTTGTATAAAACCCAAGTATCTTTTTTGCCTTGTCCAAGTTTCGGTATTCTCAAACAGGTTTACCTCACACAATACTACTTTCACTTGGTTTTCTGATAGTTTGCTGTATTTCAAGTTACCTGTAATTTGATCGTCTGCAAGCTACGACTACGAGAACTGTCTTTGGTTAATTTTCCAAAGGGAACACCTCAAAACTAATGCGCATATTTTTCACACAGTTGCTTAAAAAGAACTCAATGATCTTTAGCTAGTTACTCAATGATCTTTAGCAAGTCCAGACGTGTTAATGACTATGCTGTTAAAACTTATGCTTAAAGTGACATCATAAAATTACGCTAACTGGTTGAAACGTCAGCGATTGTACAACATTTTGCGTCATTGCTATTATTGAACTCACGTTCAAAAATAATGACGTCATATATTCACACCGTTTCTTATCAATCACGACAGGAGAATAACGTGGTTTAGATTACATGCGTGCATACGCTTAAACTTTTGTAGTATAACAAACCGCATACAGCTTAACAATTTCAAGCCTTGAAAGATTTATTAGTAAACTTGAAATGTTTCAACTCCTTTGTTTGACACCAAAACAAATCAAACTGTTTGAAAGGTCTCAACTGCAAAGTAAGACACTCTACATTAAAGAATCGTCTTTTCATTTTAAGTTGCGGTCAGAAGCTACCGAGTTCGATTCACAGGTGAGTCATACCCTAAATTTATTTTTGAAAAACCATCTACGGTGGTTTGGCACTAAAACAAATCGGACGTGATATAATTACCTTTTAATTTAAGGCTTGTAGTCAGGATATTACCCATTCGGTCCTCAGGCAAGCCTTGCAAAACTTTAGACTCTAACAAACCACTTGCAGTGATTCTCAGGCAAACCTTGCAATACTTCATAGACTTTAACCACCATAGTCGATTTCCAGGCTAACCTTGCCAACTTTAACTAACAACCTGTTGTGGTTCGATCCTCAGGCACTCTTGACCAAGTTCCAGAGTTCGATTCTCAGGGTTAGAGCAAGGGTTAGAATTAACTAGATAAGATCTAGGGTTCAGCTCTTAGGGTTAGAGCTAGAATAAGATCTACAGTTAGAGCTAAGGTTCGATTCTTAGAGCAGCCAACCCTGCAAAAAACCCCCATAGCACAAACCCCCCAAACCCTCAAACCCCCAACCCCCAATACCTATGCATGTGAAGCACTCTGTACTACTTACACTATACCAAATGGCGCTTACCAGCATAATGGCTTAACAGCGTATTCTGTGGGTGGCCACAATATTGTGTTGAATTGGATGACGGAAATCACAGATTTATTACAATTCTTTGTTGCTTAGGTTAAATTTGAGTCAGGTTATGCATCACGAGATGTAGTATTGTCTTTTTTGATAATTTAAACGTGAATTTTTCTTTACCTTCCTCAAAAAAACACACAACGCATGGCCAAACAAGAGTGTTGTAATGCGGCTATTAGGCAGCGAAGTTTTTGTTGGATGAAGAAAAAAAAAATTTGCACCAATTAGTGATCGAGCTTCTCTTACTAAAATGCCAGATCTGGGTTCGATTCCTTGCTTAGCGTTCAGCAATAAAAAGGGACAGCGCGAAGATTCCACAGTGTGTGGTAGAACAAACGTGGCAGCGTAGCTCGAACACCGAAAATTTCCTTTGCTGTCTCCTGGCCAAAGCAGGTTGGTGAATACAGCAAACTTACAAAAATTAACTCATAGGCCACTAATGGGCACTAGAGGCTGGTTTCAAAGGTCTGGTTCTTCCTCTTTTGAATTCCTCTTAGCGGAGGGTGTCTCGGTGGAAAGATCTGATTTCAATGTTTTGAAGGGTACATTTTGTTTTCAGCTTTCAACTGTTTTTCAGTTCTACTGTTACATTCCGTTTGCAGAGGTGGAGTCCTTGAGGACACATTTTGAAGTCTTTGGCCTCGAAGCATCAAGTCGTCGAAAATTGCCCTGTCCTCGGCTCGAGGACAGCAGTATTTTTCGAATCCTTAAAATTTTGTGGATCGCGTGAAAAAAATTTTTGAAGACCTTGTTTTTTGGAAATTTTTTGAGTTTGTTTTTTGGAGATCACCTAAAAAAACTTTTGAAGACCGTATTTTTTTTGGGGGGGAAAACACTTGCGTCTGTGTCCTTACCCTAGAAAGGGTCTGTTCTCGGAAGGGCTGTGTTTGGCCTCGAGCCTTGTGCCCTCGACTCCACCTCTGTCTCGTGTCCGTTTAAGCCAAAATTTGAGCGTCTTTCACCTCTCTCCGTTATCAACTTTTATATAAACTTTATCCAGTCCACCCCTACAAACACAATAGACGGTGCATGATGCGTAGCATGCAGGTAGAGATTATCCTCTCGAATTGTCAAATGGTTTGACTGCACGTACAATGCATAAATAAGTGATGCAATATCATATTCAACTACAATCTTTTCCACACTTGATCCTTTCTGCAAAAACGACACGCATTTTATCATTATTATGTTGACTTTCCCCCCCAAGCAGTTTGTGTTAACTCTCGCAATCAATCAAATTCAATTGCATTAAAACTCCTGATTTCAAAACTAAAATTTTTGTTGACATGCTTATTGCAGTATTCATCTTTTCTTTTTTCACACAAAAGCTTCTACTAAACGCTTTTTTTTTCTATCACTCTCATAGTTTTGTATCACCGTAACGCACAAGAATTTGATAATAAAAGTTTTGGATTCAATCCCTCACCCGCTAAACCTAAACTTATTTGGAGAAATGCTTACCCTAGCATTATCCAAAGATTGAGAGAAATCTCGCAGATGCCCATCTAATTTCATTTCCATAAAACATAAAACGAAAATAGGGCGACCTATGATAGCTAAAAAATTTCAATTACTCTATACTGCAGTTACAATATTACCACTGAAATTGCAGAAAATTGATTGTGCGACGACAGCATTCAATTAGTTTCCTGTTCTCTGAGAAGGAACTTTTGTATTCTCTTAATAAGACAGATATTGCAACTTCTGTAATACAACTGTATTCAACATTTTCAAAAACTCAGTTAAGAAAATTTGTTGCATGGAAAAGTACAGAATTCTAAGCGCAAAGCAGCTAATATTTCAGAAAGCAACACATCGGACATCTCTTACGATTGTAATGCTTCGAAAGGAGTGAGGAACCCTTCATCTGCTTGTCGCTTCACGTAGGTATCAGCGCAGGTTAGTCAAGCACATATTGCTATTGATGTATAAATAAGTTAAAGCAAAAGCTACCTCAGAGGTTTAATCAAAACTTGTAGGAAAGTTCATCTCAAAAGTTTTGTCCTATTTAACGTGCAAATGAAATGTTTGGTCCAATTCAGATAGGGCTATAGGCTTTCTACTTGACGTTTAGGAATAAACGGGACAGTGTGAAGCCTCCACCGTGTGAGGTAGACAGGTGGCAGCTTGAATCGAAGACCGCAAGACCCTTTCGCTGTCTTCTGGCCAAGACTCCTTGGTGAATAAAAAAAAAAAAGAAATATATTTTGCAACTCGAGCAAAAGCAATATGCCTGTCTTTATGGTGTTGCAGAAGTTATTATTTGCAGAAAAGTTCAATTGATTGGCTTTCGCAGATTTATCGTTGACGAGAAAGCGACTGCTGCTCTAGTTTTTGGAGGGACACGACAACTGACTGTAAACCAACTGACCTGCAACTTACTCTATGTTTGCGGTCAGCGCAAAGATGACCATTTCCAAGTTCTCTGTTTGATTGTTGAATTTGCTGCTTGTTCAAAGCTGGCACCTTGCAGAGATAAATGCCACTTTATCCAAGAATGCAGTAACCAGACCGCCGTAGTCATTCATGTTAATTAAGCGGAGCTTAGCATATTTGTAAATGCCATATACAGCTGTAGCGCTACTGAGTGAAAATTTTTTAGACGGGGATCAAGCGGTTCTAGGAGGAAATATTTTGCCCCCTTCTGGGCCCATATGACGAAGCAAGTTAGCGAGCTCGTAAAAGCCATTTTTGCTCGCTAAAAGGCGTTAACGAACAAAAATTTTCGTAGACAAAATGCTACTTCCCAACCGTTTCGCCTAACACTCGTTAAAAATGCTCGCTCGGATTTCTTAACGAGATGTTGCGTTAGCGCCATGGCGCCCTCAACAACAAGCCGTGACATCGTGCAAGTGGCGGATGTTTGTGGAGGCTGACTGTGAAAATTTTCTATTGTTACAAAATTGCTCATTTAATGATTTTTAAAGTTATATTCAATGGTTTAACACTCCTCTTTCACAAAGTGCACTTAAAATCATCAAATTGTATTGAAAATAATTGATATTAAAAAACTTCACCAACAGTTCACTAATAAATCGCAACAATACTTAACTAAGCAAATAACAGTTGTCAAAACGTACCCTACAGTCATAAGCACAGCACAGCAACAGGTACGCTTGGCAAAGCATAGTAAAAATAATCTCCAGTTATTATCACAGCATAGCAAGGGCGTACGCAAGGGGGGGTTGAGACAGTACAAAATTTAGTCTCTTTTCTTTGATTTGATTTTTTTTCGTTTGCTTTTGGTTTATTTTGCTGCCGAGGCTAGCATTCAGTAGCGTAGCCAGGGGGGCTCGAGCCCCCCCCCATTGGCCTGTAAAGTATGCAAAATCGCACATCTTTGGTGCTTTTGAGGCCGATTTTTGCTGAAAAAATGAAAACAGCTCCCCCCCAAAGGAATTTGGGTGCCGAAGTTGTGGAGTAGTTGCCGTGATTCGGCCTGAAAAATTGTTTAAATTTCCGATTCTGGCCGAAAAATCCGTCTCAATTTCGGTGAAGACCTTTTTATTTTTGGAGATCACCTGTTTTTGGGCTGAAAAAGCGTTTGAATTTCCGATTTTGGCCGAAAAATCCTTCATAATTTCGGATAAACCGTGTGATTCTGATTCAAGAACAATGAAAATTCGGGTCAAAGTCGTTTGCAGTTGTCTCACTCTTTCAACCCCCCCCCCCCCCCCCCCTTTTTCAAATCCTGGCTACGCGCCTGCTAGCATTGTTTTTAATTTGTTCTTAAATTTTGAGCAAAAACTAGTTTCATATTCTTAAAGAATTGTGTTTATAAAAAGAGAATATTTTATTTTTGTCAACTGGCGCAATTCAATATTTTTTTACCAGTCGATACAGCGAACGGTTCTCAATGCAATTTGGTTTCTTCTTTGCAGTCTTATAGCAAACATGGAGACCATTGTTTAGTAATTTTCAAAAAAAATTCTCTTTAATTAGAGTTTTCGACGTTTTGCCATTAAATTTCTGACAAAAAAATGTCTCGTACGCTTAAAGAGTGCTTCAAAATCTTGGTTAAGTTGGCGAAGAAAATGTGACGTTTTTTCACTCCAGTTATATCTCGCGATCGATCCAAGCAACTTAACGAGCGAAAAGAAAGTTACAGAGCTCGCACAGCTTCAGATGCACGTGCAAAAATAACCTCTTGCTTTTGGCGAGTATTTCGTTTGTTAGCCCTCTTAAAAAATTCTCGTTATTAATGCGAGCTAGGAAATTTCTGTCATGTGGGCCCTGGTTGGTTATGGCCCTGGCAGCAACGTAATCAACAGGGTGCGAGTAGAACCAAGAATCCAAGATCAAATAGCAGGTTAGTCGTGAAACGAAGACTTCATGTAGACAGTGTTTGACTCGGATCCAAATCGTCGAAAAACGATTTATTTCACCATAAAAGGTTGGAGTTTGTGATTTTAACCAAATTCGCGATTGGCGCCTTCATTTTGCAACGGTGTTTGTTCTTGCGCAGATTGAAGAACTGAAAATTTCATAATTTGTTTATCAAGACAGTATTTTGATTAAAAGGTAGTTTATCAGTGCCTAACGATTTATTACGATGTGTTCAGAAAGGTACTCCTATTATCATTGAAAGTTATTAAAGAATACGTTATTTATGTTTCAAATGTGTTAATCTTTCTGTTAGTAAAACGTATTTGCTTTCCAGCGGTTTCTAGCCACTTTATGTGCTGCAGCTGTGCGTAATAAATAATATACGTTTTTTAATGATGGAAATTTTTAAATGGTATTCTGCACTGACCCTACGGGTGTACACGACAGTAATAATTGCTAGTTTTTGGTTTAGAACTTGTAGGTTGAGTTTTGTTGAATTGAGTTTGAATTTAATGTACCAAAGCTCTCAAAGACTTTCGAAACATTTTGTTTCGGATTTCTCAGTCTTTGATTTCGCATTTTTAATTCAGTTACATTTTGGGTTTTCTCGTTGCAAATTTGTATTGTTTTGTTTTAAGCTGCTCTGTGTCGGCGTGTAAGTTCAAGTTAAGCGGAAAATTTAAATGGCAACTTGTCAAACTGCCGCAATTTCACGTAAGAAGGTAAACAAAGCTTTGAATAACTTAGATTGTATTTTTTAAGTTCAAATCGTCCCAAAATTTTTTGATAAAATTGAAGTTTGAAAATTCGTAACAGCTTTGGCATCAATAAATTTGTTTAAATTTTAAAATTAAAAATAAATGAATTCAAATTTTTGAAATCGATGACTTTAAATCGCAATTCGATTGAAATTTTTTGAAAATTTGTGAATTTCCGAAGCCTACTTATACTGTACGTAACCTAACATGCTTTTGCGCTATTACGTGGAAGAAGAGAAGCTCTCCGCTCTAGCTAAGACCTGGTGTTGTTAATTTTTTTTATTCGAAACCAAATATTGGTCTAAAATTCAGATAAAAACTGTCGTTTACTGTTTTTTCAAGATGCAAGATTTCATTTAGAAAAGATAAGCTGCGATATGAATGCTTATTGCTTAATTTGTAGCGATAAAAATATTGAATTAGTAATAACCTGAATAAAAAATCTTTCGATTTATGCCAATAAAAGAGGAGGTGGTTATCAATATTTACAGAATAAACTAATATTCTGAAGTGTAAAATAAGCCAATGTTTCTCCTATTGAAAAAAACCTGGACTCGATTGCAGTATATCATATCAACCGTTTAGTGGCCCAGTGAATAGAACGTTTACCACTAAACGATAATCTTCAGTTCGATTTCCCGACAGGTCAAACCCAAGACTATAAAAGTTGTATTCACAGCTTACTGCTTGGCGTTCAGCAAACGAAAGGGAATCTGTAAATGAAGCCTCCTCTATGTGTGATAGACAGGTTCGAGATGACCACTGTCGGCAGGTGGCAGCTATGCTGGAAGACCACGAAGTGCCTTCATGCTCCTGGGTCAAGGAAACTTGGTAAATACAGATGTAATTACAATTTTTTGTCGTAGAAAACATTTTAAAATAGAGTTTTAATGGACTTTGTTCGAGACATGCTCAGAGAACAATCCAGCGGTGAGAGGTGCTGTGCTGATTTGAGGGTTGGGATACGGTTTACCGATCAGTGGTCGAGTGGATAGAGCGTTTGAAACTGAAATGGTAAACTCGGGTTTGATTCCCTGTCGGGTCAAACCAAGACTATAAAAATTGGTATTTACAGCTTCCCTGCTTGACATTCTGCAATTAAAGGGACAGTGTGAAGCCTCCACCGTGTGTTGTAGACAGGTGGCAGCTTGACTCGAAGACCGAAAGGTTCCTTTGTTGTCTCCTCGCCAAGGCAACTTAATGAATAAAATGTTACTGCAATTACATTGTAATAGGTTCAAGACAAGTTATTCCCGCCTTTTTGAGTGTGTCGTCATAAATAAAATGTCGTACCGCTTGGTTGCCACGCTACAGTAGTAGTAAAATCATGGAAAGTACCGGTTGGAATTTTATGAAGTAGTACGCAAACAATTTTCTGGGTAATAATTCACGAGAGGATGTTGCCGATCGTAAATTTATTTGTTATTTTTGATTTTCCACGCGAAATTCAAGTTTGTTCTGGAGCGATAGCTTACTCATTGTAAATAACCCGCAGTACGTTCCGGTCGTAAATCGTTTGTCAAGTTTCAACCAATGAAAAATAACGTAAATAGGCCTTATGTAGGTTGTAAACGCTTATTGGTCGAGCGGTAAAAGCGCCCCGTAAAGCAATTGCTTCTGGTACACGCTTCGATCAGTGTAATAAGATACCGTACATAAAATTTGTTTTTACATGGCTGGTATTAAGTTTGATCACAGATTTTCTTGATGGAAATTTCAAATGATTTCTTTTGGATTGACTATAACTCTAGGTTAAACAAACTTAAGGAAAAATATTGAACTGACGGCCTGGCGAGCTATTTGTTTAAACTTACAAATTTACTTGATCCTATTAATAGTAACCAACGGTGAAGAAGTGATAACCAAACTAATAACTTGCAGTTTATTTAAATATTATGTTTATCTTTTCAAATCACGGTTTAAATCAACGAATAAAAATAGTTCAAACTTAATATTTAAAGGTAAAATTGTAAAATTTAAATAGTTTTTGATTATAAAATTTTCATTTTAAAACAAGTTTTTCTGTAACAGTTGCTATTTTTACAAAATTAACTTTTTATTGTGGAGACAGATTTAAATTGCCAAAACCATTTTAGCAGAAAAAAATGCTCCTGCTATAGCAGCGACGCAGTTTGTGTGAAGTAGTATGACGTAAAATTTTAGTTGATTTAAGTTTTATTAAACCAACATGTTAGAAACTTTATCAAAAACAATACAGCTAAAATACTGTAGAACATATTTATTGAGACGTTTTGGTTGATTTCTTTAAACCATTGTCAATCTTGAACATAAAAAATAAAATCACAGCTGACTCTTAAGGGAAAATCGCGGACTCAAGGAGTAAAATTGGTTTTTGTGATTACAAGACATGTACTATACATGATGTCTGGATAGGAACGCGGAAAACATGTATGCTTATTAAAGCGTGAAGTTTTTTGTACTACCCCCATCCTACTCCCACTAGCCCAAACCCTGCTCAAAATTAAACGGTACCTTAATCAATGTTGACGAATCATCCACACCGCTGTTTGTTTTCAATTATTGATTTCACGTATGCATGTATTTTTTATTATTATTTTTTTTCACAATACTTTAATATTTCGTATTGAAATGTATGACGTTATTCTCTCTTTTTTCCCTTTCGTTTTGTTTTGTTACGTCATAAAATAATATGTGTGATGTGATTAGTGTATACCTATAAAAGTCTAAATTAATGTTTAAATGTGAATAAGCAGGCAAGGAGATGCAGCAAAATAGTTTTGTTCTCCTGTACTATTTCATATTTTGCCGTGATTGTCAAGTTCCGCCATTGTTTAGTGCAGTTTAGTTAGATAAGTTATGCGGAAAACTTCAATTCTTCTTTATTTACAGTAAGTTTTGTAATCGGGTTGTACTAAATAAAAATTTTGGAGTTTTTACTCAGTAGTATCGTTCAAATTTGAGCAGGGTTAAGGCTAGTGGGAATAGGATGGGGGGGTGGTACAAAAAACTTCACGCTTTAATAAACATGCGTGTTTTCCTCGTTCCTATCCAGACATCATGTATGTACTGTAGTACATGTCTTGTAATCACAAAATCCAATTTTACTCGTTGAGTCCGCGAATTACCCTTAAAAGTCAGCTGTAGTTTTATTTTTTATGTTCTAGATTGACAATGGTTAAAGAAATTAACCGAAATGTCTCAATAAATATGCTCTACAACAGAGGTGGAGTCCTCAAGGACGTCCTTGGCCTCGAGGACACATTTTGAAGTCCTTGGCCTTGGCCACGAAGCCTCAAGTCCTCAAAAATTGCCCTGTCCTCGGCTCGAGGACAGCACTATTTTTTGAACCGTTAAAATTTTGTTGAAAAACGCCAGAAACCTCGCGAAAAAATTTTTTTGTGACCTTTTTTTGTTTTCTGTTTTCCTCTCGTGGAGATCGTCTGAAAAATATTTTTTGAAGACCTATTTCGCCTGAAAAAAATTTTTTAAGCCCCTTTTTTTTTGAGATCGCCTGAAATAATTTTTTGAAGATCTTTTTTTTTGGAGAACACTTGCGTCTGTGTCCTTGGAGCTTGGCCTTGGCCTCGAGAGGTTCTGTCCTTGGCCTCGAAATTTTTTTGTGTGCTTGGCCTTGGCCTCGAGCCTTGTGTCCTCGACTCCACCTCTGCTCTACAGTATTTTGGCTGTATTGTTTTTGATTAAAATATTCAAGAAGTAAATTTACCATGGTCCTATGTTTGAAATCAATTTGAAATTTTACTCAATAAGCAAAACATTGACTGTACTGTGCCCCCTTTTCCAGAAATGTGCGGTACACTTTCCGATATTTCACTTTCAAAGTTTGCTTTTTACTTTACACAGTTTTCAGCGTTGTAGGTATGATATTAACCAAAAATAATTTTTTTGCGTTACTTTTGCCTGCAAACGCAATCAGAAATTTGAAAATGTAAAATAATAACAATTTATTTGTCAAAACGATCAACAAAAACGACAGTTCACACCTTTACGCTTGTCACTTGCTTTTCATGCTTAGCATCAAATCGTAAATGGTAAATCACTAACCAGTACTTAAGGTGTAAAGTTTTGAATACGAGATTGATAATGTTAGTGAACCCAAGCAAGTTTTTGCTTCTTACAGGCTCAGTTTTTGCTCGTATAATACGTTGCAAGGCAAGTTTCAGTAAAGGGTGTTAGCATTTTTTGCGATTAGAAAACGCCTAACTTATTTGCCAAAATCAAAGTGATCTTCGATGTTTTTTTGAACAATTTTATTTGCATATATTTAACTTCGCAAAATTTGGATATTAAACATTCGTATAGCAATTAACAAGCGCTGTAAAAAAATTTTAAACCCTACAGGCTGTTTGTTTTCGAGTTTATCATGTGTTTTTCAAATAATTATGATCAACATTTTCCAATGAACTACTAAATTCTTGAACGTTGAATAAAAAGTAAGACTTGTTTAAATTCATATGAAATTGCGAAAATTCGGGCTAAGGCTTATGTTTTCTGGCGATTAATAGACTAATATATACGGTAATCACCAGTTACTTAAAACGCTCTCTTGGGTGAGGATGTTTTTTTTTTATAGAATTTGGGTTTATAAGCAATATTGAACAAAATGAACTGGTTGCAATTCGAGCACTGGTGTTGGTTTAGTTGTCGTTGACACAATGTAATAAGCAGCCAACATAATCGAGGAATGGCAGAAAGCATCTTTCAAAATTGCCAGAAAAAGTTCACGCTATCAAAGACGACAAAGACGACAATTGCGTAATATAAAACTGACTACGCATTGTGCATAGACAATAATGAATCAAAAGTGAAGCCAATCAGCACTGAATGAAACCTTTTGTTTTGCTTCACAGAAAAGAGTGTTGTTCCCTTTTTTGTCCCCTCCTTGAAGAATCAAAATGATTATTAAAATTAGGAAGAAGCTCTTGAAGCGATTCCTGCGACAATTCCTAAGATGAAGCTAAGCGAGAAAGCCACCCATCCTAGAATATAGGAGTATCCATAGCTGACTGAATTGTTCAGGTTGGTGACGGTTTCCGATGTGAAAAGTGCCATTGCAACTAATATGCAGGTAGCTGAAAAAAATGTACTTGAAAACAAAAATATCGATTAACATCAGTCATTTAACATTATGATAGCACTAACCATAAAGCTGCAATAAAAGTGTAGCATTTAAAAAATGGCTGATTGGTCGACAGGTTTCGTTTACATCTAGTTTTGGAGATTTGGTGATCAATTTCCACACTGGTCAAATTAGACGCAGTGTTGGTCGAGCTGTAACGCGTTCGTCTCTGGAACGTTATTCTGAGGTCAAATCGCGGGTCGTTAAATCGAACATAATGTTGCCTACAACTCGCCATTGCTGAGACATTTCTTTGAATGGAGCTTTGTCGCACGGTCGCAATGACGCGGAGATGGGTTTCTGCAAATTCGTTACACACTTCGGCGTAATACAGCAATTATAACGAAAGACTTGATTTTGATTAATTGCCAACGTTTATCTGTTACTGTGGCATTGTTTGCAATAAGCGTTGTAAAGCCCAGGATCGTACGCTTTTTTATTTTTTCACGAGGAATTAACTTTCGCCAAATTTTGCGACAAAAAATAGCCGAAGATCTTTTTTCTTTTCACCTTTAGCAAATTAATTTTACTCTGTAAAATGGGGTGCGGTACCATAGGGCAGTTTTCCTCAGACTCCCTTTTTTGTGTGGCCCTGACCACAAAAGTGTTGCAAAAACCTAAGTGGATGATATGCGTATAGAGAAAGACCAGTTAAGAAAAACCTCATGTTATTTCAAAACTATCGCCGACGCACCAGCATTGTTCGAAACTTTATATTTTTGCTATTATTGGCGATTTATGAGAAGGGTGTAAGGTATGTCAAATGGTATATGAGTATCATAGACAGAAGTAAACCAGCTGAAAACGCTAAAATGAGGACAGGCTAAATTTATGCAAAAACGTGTTAGGTAAATGGTGTTTAAACTTTCTGCAATAGCTCTTCTGTAGAGTATTATTTGTATCTACTTACAAGAAAACGAATATAGACCAGAAGCAATTCTTGCCACTTTTTCATCTTTGTTTCCTAAGGCTACCGCAACGCTTGCGCCAAACGCCAACGCCAAAGTGATGCAGGCAATGATCATGAAAGCTTGAACAGCTCTGGTGATATCATCCTCTAAATATAAATTTTAACAATAGGTGTTACGCTCACACCTTTCATCGAAAGGTGTTGGATTTGAGGTAAAAAAAAAAAAAGAAAGAGCCAGTCAAATCTGAGGTAGTTTCACCACTTTTTAACGTTTTTTTTTTTGTTTGTGCAAGCAGTCGAAAAAGTCTTGCTATTGCTACCTTGTTAGACGTTTTTGAATAAGAAGAGTTGCTATACAATACTACCAGCAGTTTCTTGTGTGAAGGTCTATAGCACTTTGTTACTCGTGCAGAAAATATAGTAGTTTGACTTTTTAAGAAATATCACAAAATGTTTATTCTCAGGGCTGATCAATAATCAAAGTATTGTCACTCCGCAATTAAACTTTCCGCTTTATAACATTTCATTTTTTTGCCATAGGCCTAGTATGTGAATTTTGTAATTTTCATCAATTGGCATGAATCTTTCAAGTCGGTCCAGCTGATGAACTTTGGTATAGAGCGTAACTCAAATCCTGAGGCCACGTATTATGGTTTTTAGAAAAATACGCATATTTGTGTGTCGTGAACTTGACGTACTACTCGTATGTGGTCGTCGTCACGAATGAGGTTTTGAATCAATGTTTCGAAGATTTTCATTTTTTCCAAATATTCGTAAATAATTTGGGAGCAAAACATTTTCAACCAACATTTTTTGTTCAGCGACGATTTCTATTTTTTGAAAGATAAGGAATTTTTACGAAAAAAATTTTGGTTGGCCAAATTTTTTTTCGTTGCTGACAATTTTTGTTCCTATTAACTTTTTTTTTCAAAAAACAAACCTGAAAATAGCTCAAAATATTTGTGAATTAACCCGAATCTTCGGTTAAAGTCATGAATGCTCTGGACCTCTCGTAAAGTTTTCTGAATATTTTTTGGCTGGCAATTATGCACTTACTTCCGGTTATTGTATACGTAATAGGAAAAAAGAGCCTGCTATTCACATTTTTGCTTGTTTAAAGAGGGAATTCGTTTTGCATGCATCAGGCCCGGCACCACGGGGGGGGGGGCATTCTGGGGCCGTGCCCCCCAAATGACTGCTTGTGCCCCCCCAAACGAAAATTGTGCCCCTCCAAGCGAGGACTGTGCCCCGAAGAAATTAACAGACTCGGGACTTCTGGAGTGCAAATCGAGGCCTAAGACACCCAAATTGGTGTTTACAGCCCTAGAATTTGTGAGCAAGAGCTGCGTTTTCGTAATTTTTGTGAACTTACACCGGATTTTATTTAAGTTTTGGGACGAAGACCTTTTTTTTTTTTTTTTTTGGTCTTCACTTCAAAAATCGTGGAAAATCGCAAGAATTTTGAGACGACAACCAGACTTAGTGGAAATTTTGGGACGAAGACCTTTTTTTTGTTTTCACTTCAGAATTTGTGGAAAATCGGAAAAACTTTGAGACGACAACCAGACTTTGTGGAAATATAGAAACGAAGACTTTTTTTTTGGTCTTCACTTCGAAATTCGTGGAAAAACGCAAGAATTTTGAGATGACAACCACAATTTGCGGAAATTTAGAGACGAAGACCTTTTTTTTAACTTCTCGTGCCCCCTTGCCCCCATCGAATTTACATAAATAAACTTCTCGTGCCCCCCTAAATTTATTTCTGCCCCCCCAGTCACGCTATCCTGGCGCCGGTCCTGGCATGCATATTGATTACTTTATATGTTTGCAAGATAAAAATTTTTAGTAGTTGGTTTATTGCTTGCTTCACCTTGAGTTTGTTGTTTAAATTTGATAATGAAGAGAAACAATTTGGAACATGCAGAAAAAAACTCGGCAGTCTATTGGAACTTGGACAAAATGTCAGAATACTATAGGCACGATTTTAATTCGTATGAGATATTTAAAAAAGTAAAAAGTTAAAACCATTAAGTTTTTTTTGTTAGATTCGGTTATAAAATTTGAAATAACCTTGGCGGGAGAAGTAATAATTGTATCGATTATTGTTTATTGTTAAAAAAACAATTATTTTTAATGATTGTTACAAATTTAATAATGAATTTTATTCGTTTGACAAAAAAAACAGAGCAAAGATAAAATGAAACATTTTATTTTCGAGATGTTTGAACTTAAACTTAAGTCATTATCAATTTATAAAAAATCATGTCATTAAAACTATTAAAAGGCCATCAATATAAACCAAAGTTAATAACCGGGTAAAGGGTAAAATCTTTTGCTCGTGTTTGAACGAAGTTTAGCGATTTGCTTTTAAACATAAAAAAGACGATTTTTTTGTCAAAAGTTGATTATATTTTTTTAACAAAATGACAATTGCGAAGAAAATATTGTAATAATTTTACGAAAAAAAATTATTTTAAACTTTGAAACAATGCTTGTTAAAGTCTATTCCTTATAAAAGTTTGAAACATGAATATTTGTGTATTTCCGAAGACTACGGTTTATGGCCTTGTGGTGCCTTGAGATGAAATTTTGTTTTGATTAGTTCGTGTTGTTCTAAAAAACTTTTAGGACATTAATTGACTATTTTAGTTCGTCTATTCTCGAGCTAGTTTTTGCAGATAAAAGCTTGTATGATGTATATATTAATTTGTCTTTACTGCTTTGGTGATGAATTTTGCAGCTAAGAGAAAAATGCCTATAGCAGTCTTGCTTAGAATCTTTAAAAAGAACATTCTGGTCGGAAATTTTTTTATGCTCAATTTTCTTTCAAAATATTTGACAAAGCTGAAGACTACCTTTACCATCAAATTTGAGCTCTCTACGACCTTCCGTTAAGACAAATTAGATTTTACCTTAGAAAGGCTTTTTCCCCTAAAAAATATTCCAGGGTTGTCAATTAAAAACAAAATTAAAAAAGTTACTGCATGTTGCTGATTCTCAGTAAATGTTTTGCAGGAGGGTTATTGTCAAACAAAATATAGGTTTAGAACTGCAAAATTAGCTGCTTTTAAATAAATAAAGAGTTATTCTTCTATCACAAGAGTGACAAAATGGCAACAATAACATAAGAGGAAAATTATTGATTTTAAACCGCAATATTTTGAACACGGGAAGACGTAGAAAGTTCCAATTTGGTGAGAATGCATTTGAGGCTTATCTCAACTTATTGGTCAACAGTGAAAAACTAGACTTGTATGCCTTTTTAAAGTTCATGCGCCAGGGTGGCTAGACGATTCTTTACTGCATTGGATTGAATCAATCTCAATAAATTCGACTCCAAAAAATTGTCAATGAGCTTTAAGTTTTGAAGATTTTCTACTGCAGCGTTTCTCAACCTATAGGTCGCGACCCCCAACGGGGTCGCGAAGGTGTTTTCCAGGGGGTCCTACGGTTATTTATAAAATACCGGTATTTCCTTAATCGCAAAGAATTCTCAAATTTTCAAAATCTTCGCAGCGATTGCTTTTTAATTATGTCGTAGCAAGTAGTCAACCGGTTGTTGGCCTACTATTACAAGTATTACAATACCATGTGCAGCTTAGTTGGAGAGCCAAATTTGCCTAGTGATACAAGAAAATATCGCCGTGTTTGAAAGTTTGTCCAGTGCTATTAAAGAAGATGAAAAACGCGATGAACATTTGAATACATTGGTTACTTAGCATTTTCAATCTCATGAAACTTAGTTTAAACGATATTTTTCTAAGCTTAAAGAACAAGAAGACGCATTCGTATGAAATCTGCTCTCGACTGCTTTGAATGTAAGTGATATTCTCAATGAATTACAAAACCAATCGTATGATCATCAAAATTATTCGTCCGCACGTGATTTTTTTTTCAGAAAATGTCACTCTCTCATTTGTAGTGTGCTATGCGCAAATCCTACCCACAAGTATCCGAACTGGCTTGTCGAATATTACTTCCATTTGCCACAACATACTATGCCTCTGCGGGAGTGGCTTTTCAGCTCTTGTGCATATTAAAAAAGAAATCACGAAATCGAAGGAAAGTTGAAGATGATATAAGATTGGCTTTGTCCAGCACTAAACCACGAATCCCTAAAATGGCTTTGCTGTTGCAAAGTCAACTGTCGCACGAACAGACTTAAAATTGATCAGCTATTTGAAAATAAATATATTTGTAGTGCTTTTTGTGGTAATTTTTATTCGCGTAAGGAAGGGGGTGCTGTCTGTATGGAAATCTTAAAAGGGGTCCTGAAACACAAAAGGTTGAGAAACACTGCTCTACTGCATTGGATCAAATCAATCTCAATAAATTCAACTTAAAAATTTTTTCAATGTGGTTTAAGTTTTAATTTTTTTGTTTTTTATTTCTTCAGTCCCAGCAGGAAGCTACATTTTGTTTTGTTTTTTTCTAGATAAGTCGAACTTCACCAAACAAGTAAACAAAGTATTAATATTGCTACATTGAAATGTAAAACAAGCCGATCAAATGGAATAAAGTTTTTTAATTGAGAGTCAGGGTCAAAAAATATCTCCGAAAAATTTTTACAATTTAGAACTGACTGCCAACGTTGTTTTTAGATAATAGCCTTAATATAAAATCATAAATTAGTTTTCAAAATCTTAGCTTAATCCAAAAAAAAATTTGAACTCAACAACGGATTTATAGACTCCATGAATAACATTGGAACTTTGGATAAACACATGAAGGAGAAAACAACGAAAAATGACCTCATGGTAGTAACAAAAACATCCTCTCTTTTTCCACGATCAATTTTTTTTTAATACGAGGCTTTTTTGGCTCAAAACTGGAGAACAAAATAAAAACAGAGTTACCTTCAAAGTAAGCAATATAATTAAGAATGAAGGCTTGATTTGAAAACAAAAAGTCAATTTCAGTTGTAATATGTTAGCCGATCTTTCTTGGCCCTTTCTATATTGCCATTATTGATTTTTCTAAAGACGGTTTCAATAATCATTATCCGTTACAAAAGACAACAATTTATCGACCCTTTGGGGCACAATCAAACCTATGATTAACAGCCTAAGATATTCTGCTTTGGAATTGACTTTCGTCTTTCATTCTCCTCGTCAGTATAGCTTGGGCAACAGGTATGAACAGGAGCATAAAAAGTCAAAGAATCTTAAATTAATCAGATCATAGCAGAGAATAAAAACTTTCCATATATTTTATTGGAAATTATTATGTAATTATAAGACTGCAAGTGAATGAATTGGCGTCACTGTATTCTTCAATAATATTGAGAAGCAAATGCGGCTAAATAGTAGTGAAAATTTAGGAACAAACTATCAGCCCAAAATTTATTAATTATTATAGAACAAAAATAGAACTAAAAATGCTTTTTTAACTCTTACCTGCGGTATAACTATTACAGCTTCCAAAAGCAGAACATATTTGCCATAAACCTACTGATCCTAACGTACTAACTCTCCAAACCGCAGTAGCCAAACTAATAATTTCCACAACCAAAGTGGTTAAACCCCCAACTGCCAAAACTATACCCTGTACACGACCCATGTTGCCTTATTTGTTGATTAGATGCTCACTTTTCCCGTCCAGAATAAACCTTCTTGTGGCATTCGCTTTGAGGTGTGAGTTCTTAGCTGAAACGAGTTTCTTATTTATGATAATGTTTTGAAATTATCTACATGAATGTTAATATTTAACATCGTAAATGACTTTCTGGCCTTCTATAGGACAAAATGAGAAAAAGGCGCGATTACAGTAGTCGTTGATGACACGGAGTGACAAAATAAAGTATTCAAGGAAGCTTTGGTTTGTTGACTCCATTTTGTTTGCTACCTCGTGTTTTAGTTTTTTTACAAGTTCGAAAGGGTCGGCTTTATTTAAGTGCTGTGAAGAGCTTGGTTCATACACGAAGGCTTGGTTCATACACATAAATGACTGTATGACTGGAGAAATGTACTTATATACGGATTCTATTTTCCATAATTCCAAGAAATGGTATGTTTGTGTCGCAAAAACGGTTTCATATGTTGTTCTTTGCGCCCAAATCATGTTTAAGGTGCATGTACACATTATCTGTTTTTCGTTCGTTTTTTACGTTTTTGCTTCTACATGAAAATGCAAAATAAATGCGCTTTTTCGTTCGCATTTTTATGTCCCTATTCGCACGATAAGTAGACTGTTGCATATTGATAAAAATTTTCTTGAAAAATTTTGCCTATGAACGATTAGAGCTATATTTCAAAATATAGAGCTGTACTCCTTTTCAAAAATTTGTTTTTGGAAAACTTTTGTCCACTAAATGATATTCTGAGTAGTGCGAATATGGAGATAATATAAAAATGTGGATGAAAAAGAGCATAGTTTTTCATGAAGAAAAAACGTTTGAAAACGGACAAAAGTGCACAAAAAACGAGTACTTGGTGAATCCACCTATATGAACCAAACGCTCTGTGCCTGTGTAACTATACCAGTGCAGAGCGCCTGTTTGGAGTTTGAGTGAGTAAGAAAGGATTACCCGATTTTAGAAGTTGATAAACGACGAACATATGCTGACGCAACAAAAAACTAAGGATGTTCTTATACAGTAGTTCATAAAATGTCGCTTTATTCAAGTGGCTTCAAAAATTGTGTCACGTAAGTGCCAATTTTTAATGTTGATGTAGTCTTTAAGTCTCTCTCAAAAGTTCATCATTGCTCTTTCAACAATGTTTCGGTGGAATCAATTACCTTGATCAGTGGCGCAACCAAGGGGAAGGTGGCTAAAATTAAGGATTCTTCGGCCTTCCTTTAAGTCAAGTCACTTAGAAAGTTTGAACCAAATTGTATGCGTTCAAACATGATTGAGCTTGACCTGTGAATACGGGAAGGAGGGGCTTGAAGGGGATGGGAGATTTAATTATTCAACTAGCTTTCAAAATTTAGCTATTTAGTTTTTTTAATGGTTTATAACAAAAAGTTACGCAATTTGAACCGAATTGCGCTAAAAGGACTCTTTTTTTTGTGATAAAATCATAAAAATTGCCCTGTGGCTGGGGGCTTCTCCTCCAGACTCCCATGGCCTCTCCCGTCTGTGATACATGCAAATAACACCAGTTTGCTCAGCACGCTGCTCAAATGAGGTATTTTCAAGCGAAAAAATTATCTTTGAGTTCCCCCCCACCCTTTAACAAAATCCTGGTCGCGCGCATGTCGTTGATTTGTTAAACAAGAATATTCCGTTGATTTCCTCGGTTGTTTACTGCCTCGAGTTCTTCGAAGTTTGATGATCAGCTTTCATGCACTTTAGATTTAACAAACTTGACTGAAAAAGAATCACAAAGAGATAAATCCGGAGAATGTGAAGGCCATCCAACGTTACCTCGCAGAAGAAGATTAGCCAGAAACATGACAAGCAGAAAGTTTGAAAAGTATTTAAAGAATGCATAACAATAGCGTTCCTACTTAAGTGACGCAGTTTTAAAACCATTAAATCAAATGGCATTTCATAAACATTAAGAAAATATGAAGTTTTTTGTTACATGATGTTTGTTTTTTGTTAACCATTAAAATCAGGTCGGTGTCCTGACTCACCCAGTATTTCACTTTTTTTTTTGTCAGGCTTGGCCACATGAAAATAAACGCTACGCATCTTTTCCAGTGACACAAACACGCATTACGGAATTTTAAAAGGGATCTTATACTGTTCCACTCACTAACCAGTAACCGGACGCTCGATCACTATAATTAAGCAACGTTGCCACTCCGCATTATCGATGTCCACTGAGCTCCAGATTCCCAGATCTTTACAAAGAAATGTCTCAGCGGTGGCTGCCATTGGCGATATCGTGAGCGAATCGACAGCCAAGCAGAAATTAAACTTTGTACCCCCATGTAAAGTTGGAAAAATGCGGCTAATCTCGTCATGTTAAACTACAACGATCCCGCCTTTATTCTGTCCGTTTTCTGAAATATTATTGCTCATGAAACTGTTCACGTTTGCTACATATAGCTAAACAAATATTTGTGAGCCAAGAAAAACCCCATTATTAATGAATGTGGTGGGAATTATCAGCTTTAACGCACCGGGCAATATATTTGCACACGTGCTATCTTTTGTAATCGTGACTGTAGGTATAAAATAGCAGAAAATTTATTAAAATCTGGCCGTTCTACTAAATTTAATAGAACGGCCAGATTTTAATAAATTTTCTGCTATTTTATTCCGAGATAGTGCTTGAAATCGCCGTTAACTTCGCTGTTCCGGGTCAGATTCTTGAAAAAATGAACAAACATGACTGTAGGTAAACAGAATCTGCATTGGAAGTTGAAATTGCCATCTTATGTTGTTGAATTTGATACGCTTTAAATATTTGGAACCCACATATAGAATGATTTAGACTTTGCACAAATGTGTTTTGGACTTGACATGTGAATGTGGTGTGGGGGTCTAGGAGCTATTAAGCCTCTTATCTTTGCCATTTGATTCTTGCAGTACATGTACTGTGTACACTGTACAGTATAGTACTGTCAGGACCAAGAAACGTAGGAGAAGAGACCAGTCAAAGAAAGGCAAAGCCGCCCTGTTGTTGTGACCTGTCAGCACGCGGCACAGCGAAAAACAGTAGGCCAGGTCTTGAGGGGCGACTTTCTTCTCGAACCTCTCAGAAGTTATTGGTATCAAACGTTTAATATCAAACGTTTCAGTATCTGTCATTTAGCCCTTATAAGGATCTAAATACAATACAGCGTATAATATTTCAAATTTACGCTGTGCTGATATAAACACTAGAATAATAATTACTACGCCATTAAATGAATTTTTCTCAGAATCCGAAATCAAAACCAAACTTGTAATCAATAACGTGGCTAGGAGGGCTGTGCATCCCTGCATGGACCTGTAGACCAAAAAGCACGATAAGGAAAATGCCAAAACTTTTGCCCTTCTGAGGCAGTCTTTTGCAGAATATGGCCTCTAAAGTGGTTCAAAGCCACTTTTGAAACCTTTATTGTTATTTTTTGGGGGTGGGTGGGAGCTGATATTAACGTACTAATCAAAAATACAGCTTACAAACTAATCGATAAAGCTTTAAAACATTGCTAAAAATAAGCAGTGTTGGAGAACTCGAGTACAGTACTCGTACTCGAGTACAACTCGAGTACCATTTTTTGAGCACTCGTACTCGGAACCCCAGGTACTCGGTTGGTACTCGTACTCGAAGGTACTCGGAACCCCAGGTACTCGTACTCGAAGGTCAATGTACTCGGTACTCGGTCAAAAAAAGCGCCGAGTACACGAGTACATTTGGTCTTCGCTAAAAGTAATAAACAAAATGAATATTTGATAGTACACTGCAGCCAATAAAACCCGCAAATTCATTGAGTTGCTTTCGCTGGAATCCGTGCAGACCGCAGCTGAACAAACAGCTTTTTAATGGTGAGAACGAGCGAAATCAAGCGTTGGAATGTGGTAAAGTGATTGGGTCGACAGCGCATAGTATTGCTTGACAACAAACGCCTTTCTGCTGCAGAAAACGTGTGAAAGTTGCCGCAAATTTTGATTTATTTAGCAATTAAAGTTACATACCAGAGAAATCGAGCCACGCGTGTAACAAAGACTGCATCAGTTGGGTTGGCATTTAGCGGTTTCAGCTCAAATGTTGATAGAATATTTTCTACAGTAGATGTATTACTGTAATCTCCCAATCCCAAATAATAGTTTTACTGTGGTATTGGTAGGGGTATCCGGAAAAGCATAGACTTAGATTTGCAGGCAATATTTTCAGTGTTAAATTTAGGTCAGATAGAGATAGCTTAGTTGCATAGTAATTCTATAGCTGAGTTGCAGCTGTAAGCAAAATTTTACTTTTTTTGCAAGAAATTGATAAAATAATAATTCAAGTCTTTTGATAACGCATGTAAAATGCGTTTGAAATATTAATATGACTAAGCACTAATTAGGATTATTTTACAAAGATGGATGTTAGATCTGAAATTAAATAATAGAACAATAAACAGGTAAATATACAGAATAAAATACCGTTATAAATTAGTATAAAATATACAGAATAAAATACCGTTATAAAAATACAGTTTTAGATAGTCTTTAATTAAATGCTTAGGAGAGCACAAGTCCGTTAATCCGTTAATTACGAAGTTAACTTTTTCATTAACTCGTTAATCCGTAAAAAGTTTTTTCATGTTAGCGGACTAAATTAACTTCCGTTAAGTTCTGTTAACTTCCGTTAAAATTTTTATCGTTAACATCTTGCACCATTCATTTATCATAATCAGGGCTGCCATAACGTCCTTATTTCTAAGATTTGTCCTTATTTTGAAGATCTGCATCTTAGAAAATATTTTTGTCCTTATTTCTAAGAAATGTCCTTAAATTGACTTGTGTCCTTATTTTTGTCCTTATTTTTGTTTTATTGTAGGGGTAGTTCTCACACAGTGGATAAATATCTTTGCCACGAATGACTCTTTTCCGCTTCTCTACAAACTGATAAGTATTGTTTTCTCCATGTCAGTTTGCAATGCATTTGTGGAGCGTGTGTTCTCCTAGTTTCAGCGCAGTGGAGTAAAGAAAGAAACAGCCTTTCTGAAAAGACAGTCAAGTCTATTCTACATGTGAAAGTAAACTTAGAAGCGAGCTGAGGTGAGATGCAACAGATACTTTGTAAGAACAAAGAACTGCTAGATCAAATCCTATCTAGTGCAAAGTATAACTAGACTCTGGTTGCACTGGCATGAATACCGTACACTTTGTTTTTTACATTTCGATCTTTGTTATTTTATTATCATTGTGTTTCCCTGCTGTCCTTATTTTTGGTTTCATTTTGATGGCAGCCCTAATCATAATGGTACAAACCAGTTTGCACTGGTAACACTTGCTGCGTGTTAGTACGAGCTTTGTAGAAGAAAGCGAAAAAAGGAGCTCTTTTTTGTAGCAAACAATAAGCTGCAGCCTCATAGGTCTATTAATTATTGCGGTTCGCAATTTCCAAAGATTTTCCAATCGCAGCTTCGTTAGTGCATTTGAACTTATTTTTGTCTTGAAATTAGATTAGACTGTAAAATGGAACTTCCAAAACACAAAAAAGACCACTTGAGCAAAAAATTTTTCCTTACAATCAGCTCAATAACGTCAATAGGTGCTCTAAAAGCGAGTGAATATAAAGAAATGTATATTACACACAAAATATTAACGAATTAACGGACTTTATTAACTTCCATTAATTAAAACTCAAAATAACGGATTAAGGTTAACGGAGGTGTGAATTTTGTTAACGGACTAGTGGTTAACGAAGCTAACGTTTTGCATTACCTTGCCCACCTATGATTAAATCTTAATTGAATATAACATTAAATCGCAAAAACTCCCAAAAAATTGTTGTGGGTAATCATATTTGGAGTAGAGGACTTTGAAAGCTGTGATTGATTTGTGATTTATTTGTGATTGAAAGAAGCATACGGTATACGAATTGTCGCTATTAAATAACAAGACTGGTGACATAAAGCAATTTTATTGAAGAAAAAAAGGTCATTTTATTTTGTTTCCCCTTTGATGTATTCTCCCTCAGCATCAACACAGCGTTTCATTCGGATTTTTGTAAAAAAAAAGAACATGACAACACCCAAGAAAAAACAATCAACATTGCCTTGAATTTTGATTTTGCTTTATTTTGCTTTCTTAATCCGTGGTGAGTTCGCAGCTTTCCAATGCATGGACTGCCTCTTTGTCTCTGGGTCGTAATGGAAAATTCATCTCTCATCGCATGTGCAGTAATCACACTGTCTAAAAATTTAGGGTTTTCTTCAATTTGTTTTAAAATGTCAGCGCAAATCTCTTGGCGTTTTTTTTTTTGATCGCTAGTTAAAAGCTTTGAAACAACTTGTGCACAGACCTTTGTCATATGCAGATTGTCAGGCACTACTTGCCACACTGTTTCTTTGTCAATGGACATCCTCTCTGCTATCAGTCGAATACTAAGCCGACGATCTTCTCGGACAATTTTTTCAATTTCTCGGATATTATTAGTGGATTTTGATGCGGTTGGGCGTCGTGAACGCTCATTATCTCCAACATTAGTCCGGCCCATAGTTGTAAGTCGGGCCGGGCTTTTTGGGTCGGGTTCGGGCATAAAGTTGACAAAAGTTTTGGGCTTAATTCTGACTTGAGAGGTGCTTTTTGTCTTAGGTACACAAAAATATAATCAAAATAAGTTGGCAATATTGCTAAATTTTTCAGACCGAACTTAACTTTCGCGTTTTTTCGGGCATGATTTGGGCTTCAAATTAGTTCTCGGGCCGGGTTCGGGCTTATATTTTCGGGTTCGGTCCTGGGCTAGTTGGCCCGTTTACAACTCTGGTCCGGCCTGCACGAAATCTTTTGTGCCATTCAAAAACGCTGGTTCTTGACATGCTTTCTTTGCCGTAAACTTCAATCAACGCTTGAATTTTACCAAAAATTTCAAGATAATTTTTTGCTCAGTTTTAGAGTTAAACATTTTTCTGCGGCTGCAACAGAACTTCTTGCAACAATGAGCAATTTGCTGCTTCTGCTAGCCAAGGTTTTTTCCAACGCGCAAAAAAACGTGCACTTGCTTTCAATGTCAAGGTACCTAATTTGTTTAAAGTATAACAGTAATTTTGCGAGTAACTTGTCAGAAAATTGTCGCCTGCAGTTGTGCGCCTTCTTAACATCCCACTCACAGAAAAAAACGCATTCGTTTATGTTTTTGCGACAAATTTTGAGCTGTTACAATTTTGTTTGCTTAGCTTGTAAAAGTACTCGTACTCGAACTTTTTTACGGTACTCGTACTCGAGTACATTTTTCAATATCAGTACTCGTACTCGTACTCGAAGTTTTTTGCGGTACTCTTACTCGGAAGTTGAGTACTCGACTCCATCACTGATCAAAGTGTTGTTGTGCTGGTTGATAGTCAAGCAGCTATCAAAGCACTCATAAAGTGCACTGTAACATCAATTACAGTGCTCAACTGCATTCGAAATCTAAAACAATTAGGTAAACAAAACCACGTTAGTATTGCCTGGATTCCGGGACATGCAGGGGTTCATGGTAACAAAGTGGCCGACTATGTAGCCAAATCAGGATCTAAATCAAAAATGCATGGTCCTGAATCTTTTATTACAGTCCCGTATGCCAGTTGTGTTAGCACGGTTAAGGACTGGTCCACAGATAGATGGAAATCTATGTGGAATAAACGGAAAGACTGCTTGAGGATGAAGGAGTCTGTAGGTTGGACGTCTTCACGACTAACAATACGTCTTCTTAACCTTAAGAGGCCTCATTTAAGTAGATTAGTGCAAGTTTTAACTGGGCACTGCAATCTACAACGACACAAGAAAACTACAGGTCGTGCTGAGTCTTCTCTGTGTCCAAAATGTTGCCTAGAGGATGAAACACCAAATCATCATGTAGTCAATCGCAAGCTTTACCAAGATATTCGTGTTAAATATTTTGGAATCACCAAAACCACTGTTCACAATGTGGTAACGAAATGTAATATTAAAAAACTTGCCACGCACTTAAAGGAAGCTGGAAGGCTTTCTGAGTTCGACCAGTAAGCAAACAAAATAACAACAACAGCAGCTACTGTTGCAATGGGCCCAAACGAGGCCTACGCAACGTGTAGGTGGACTCTACCTAACGGTAGTAGATTCCCTTTCACCGCTGCCCAGTAATAATAATAAGTTGCCTTGGCCAGGATACAGCGAAGGGACCTTGCAGTCTTCGAGTCAAGCTGCCACTTGTCTACCACACACGGTGGAGGCTTCACACTGTTCCTTACAATGCTGAACGTCAAGCAGGGAAGCTGTGAATACCAACTTTTCTAGTCTTTGGTTTAAACCAACCAGGAATCGAACCCGGGTCTACCGTTCCAGTAGCAGACGCTCTATCCAGCACTGGACCACTCTTCGGTTTGCACACTGCACAAGTGCACAGGCGATATGTACAGTATTGCAGGCGCGTAGCCAGGATTTGGAAAAGGGGGGGGCTTTTTTGAAACAGTAAGAAAAGTGCAAACGACCTTGACCCGAATTTTCATTGCCCTTGAATCAGAATCACACGGTTTGTCCGAAAGTTCTCGGAAAGCTCGGCAATTCAAAACGTTTTTTCAGACCAAAAACAGGTGATCTCCAAAAAAAAAAAAAAAAAAAAAGGTCTACACCGAAATTGAGACTGATTTTCCGGCCAACATCCGAAATTCTAACGCTTTTTCTGACCGAATCACGACATGTTCTTCACAACTTCGGCTCCCAATTTTCTTTGGGGGGGTTGTTTTCAATTTTTCACCAAAAATCGCCCTCAAAAGCACAAAAAACGTGCGATTTTGCATACTTCACATGCCAATGGGGGGGCTCGAGCCCCCCGCCCCCCCCCCCGTCTGGCTACACTACTGCACTATTGCACTACACAATATGTCATGTACATCACAAACCCGAAAATGAAAATCTGCATTTTGTGATGGCTATCAATACTTCGAAACTTTAGGTTTGAAGGCCCGTCTGTTTTCACCAAAAATCATATATTTATTATAACTTGCCGTTTTACGGAGCTTCCAAGTCTTATCTTTTCTTTATCGCTCCTGCACTGCACAATAGGGTGGTTCAAAAAAAACTTTTTTCCGATATGTTTTACTCCAAAGGGATTAAATGGTGTTTTTTGGTGCGAAAATAACCCATGTAAATTTTTTTTGATTTTGATTAACATTTGGGTGTCACCCCACATTCTAAGTGCACCCCCTAAATCACAAAACTGCCATATCTCGTTAACCTCTTTGAGATAAAAACTTCAAATAAAGACCAAAAGATGCAGAAGATATGATTTCCAAGAAGTGTTTAATACATTTTATTATGCTATCTGATCAAATTTTCAAGATAAATTAAAAAAACTGTTTTTTCTCAAAATTTTAGTTGAGTATTAACATTCAACTAAAATTTTGAGAAAAAACAGTTTAAAGGGGTGACACCCTTGAAATCCTGCCCCGGGTGCCACCATCTCTAGCAACACCACTGCCTAACAAGCAGTGGTGGGCAGTAACTAGTTACGATTGTAAATAGTTACTTTTTTAGTAACTGTAACTTCATTACTTTTTTTCAGATGTAACGATATTTGTGACTAGTTACCAGTTTAGAGTCCTAAAATAAGTTACAGTTACTTTTTGTACTACATGTTTTGAAGCAAATTACAGATTTTTTATGAATTCCATTCAAAATAATTGTATTACACTGGCAACACAGGACGCACAGCCGCATGTCTGATCAACCATAACCTTTTATCCATATTTTCTTCTCTGTGTTCACTGGACTATACATGTGGTTGCTGGTTAAAGTGAAGGCAGTGATAGTTTTCCAACTTCGCTTTCTGGTGATTGAAACCGTTTGGGGATTCAGTGCTTAGTAGACCTACTGCACAGCTGTACGTGTACTAGCAATCAGAGTTAGTTTACAATTTCAGTGAAATGCATTTCTAATCACTGCAACCTAGTTCAAGAGGCTGGAGCAAGAAGAATCGGAGGGGTTACAGATTATCTCATCTGTTATGGTAAAATTGTGTTTGGGGTTCTGGATCAAGTTTCTGGGTCAACTTTAAGATTAACGTTTAAGTTTCCAGGTTTCGTATTTGAAGTTTGCAGTTAAAGTTCGATTTTGGTTTTATGGATTGTGGGTTACAGTTTCGCAGTTTAAAATAAAAGGTTGGGATTTTGGGTTAAGGTTTAGTCTTTGAGTCTTAGGAAGGGTGTCAGGCAACCTTCCAGTTGTTCTGTATTGATTTGCACCGTCCTTTTGCCTCCACTTAAACTGATAGGTTCTGGTATCGATAACACGTTTTCAAACCAGCTTTCAGGCTTTAGAGTTTGGGTTTAAGAATTTGATATCACATTAAATAACCCCCATAAGTTACCGAACTGCTGCATACCGGAAGCACATTGATTACCAGTATCGCATGAGTTTTGTGTTCAGGAGTCTATGCTACCTAGCTGCCTCGTACCGGTTCTGATACGATGCTACATTTCAGTGTACCGGTGGACGGTATTTGAGATCAATATACTTTTGAGACGAATAAACGTAATCTGGCAAGTGCCGACAGGCCTGTTTTTAGTCCAAATTTTTAATCACTAAAAGTAACTGTAACTTCTAACTGTAACTAGTTACTTTTTCAAATTTGTAACTGTAACTTAGTTACTTTTTTGCCAAGTAACTGTAACTTGTAACTAGTTACTTTTAGAAAGTAACCTGCCCACCACTGCTAACAAGTATCAAACTCGTCCTTGGCTGTTAGCAGAAAGAAGACAATTACATGGATATTTTCAACGTTTGATGAATGAACTTCGGATAGAAGACCCTCAAGCGTTTTTTAATTTTCTTACAATGGAACCCGCCATGTTTGATAAATTAGTACAAAGAGTCGGTCCTAGAATAACAAAAACGAATACACATATCTCTTTCCCCAGGCTTGAAAATTGCTATAACAGCGAGGTATCTAGCTTCAGGAGAAAAATATCCCTGTCTCATGTACAGTTTTCGAGTGGCAAGAAATACCACTTGTCTTCTAATGCCGACAGTTTGCGAAGCTACTGTGGAAGAATTCATTTTCTGCGCTATCGCACAAAAATTTGGCTTTTCATGTAAATAAGATTATTGTGTTATAATGAAATAGTGCAATAGAAGCTAGTCGGTGCTTAAAATGCTAAAAATATACTGCATGTTAATCAAAAAAATTACGTAATCAAGCGATTGCGATGTAATTTTTGCTTCGAATGAGCCCGAATCCACTTCGAATGTAATACGAATGCACTTCGAATCTATTTCGAATTTTTTCCACTACGAATCAGCCCGAATGTTTTGAACATGTTCAAAACATTCGGGATGGGTTGCCGAATCAGCCCGAATGCAGTACGAACGTTACGAATGCCCTTCGAATCAGCCCAAATGCACTACGGATTATGATTCGTACTACATTCGAGCTGATTCGGGCTCAGTGTGACTGGGGTATTATGGACAGAGCATTCAACAACTTGCATAATTGCTAAAAGAGGTTCCAAGCAGCTTGTGGGTGAAGTAGGGCATATTTCAAATGTGTTCAGCTATTGGCATAAGCTTAGGCTCTCTTATAAGTTGTAACACGAGGTCTTGAATAGCGACGAGGCGTAGCTCAATTTCCCACCTTAGTCTTACCGGTTCATGATGGCAAGAAAGGTTTATAGCTGCTTTCACCCTCCTCATCTTCCTGGTGTTTTTCATGGATCAATTGAAAATTTTGATCTGCTAAAAGACAATGCCAATCAGCAAAAATTAAACAAAATTTTTCTTAGAATTGAGTTATTTCTGTTCAAAATTTAAAAAATCTCCAACTCTAAACGCAAAGCCGTCATTTTTCCATTTTTGTACTTCTCGATCATAACCCCCTTTTTCGAAATTTCTGCAGCGCATCGGAAAACGTAATACTAGAAAACAGAGGTGGAGTCGAGGACACAAGGCTCGAGGCCAAGGCCAAGGACACAAAAAAAATCCGAGGCCAAGGCCAAGGCCAAGGACAGCCTTTCCGAGGACAGACACTCTCGAGGCCAAGGACAGGAATGCTCGAGGCCAAGGCCAAGGACCAAGGACACAAAGCGCAAGTGCTCTCCAAAAAAAAAAAAAAAAAAGGTCTTCACAAAAATTTTTCAGGCGATCTCCAAAAAAAAAAAAAAAAAAAAAAAGGTCTTCACAAAAATTTTTCAAGCGATCTCCACGAAAAAACGCTTTCCAAAAAATTTTTCAACCGCTCCACAAAATTTTAACTTTCCAAAAAATAGTGCTGTCCTCGAGCCGAGGACAGGCCAATTTTCGAGGACTTCAGGCCTCGAGGCCAAGGCCAAGGACTTCAAAATCTGTCCTCGAGGACGTCCTCGAGGCCAAGGACGTCCTCGAGGACTCCACCTCTGCTAGAAAACATCTGCTGTAGACACCCGCACAAAGATTAATGCGCTGTAAAATACTTGACCAATTCACAGCATGTTCAACTACAACGACACGCCCGTTTTCTGTTGAATTTTCTAAAATGAAGAAGTTTTGCTTTATTAGCTTATAGAGTTTTTTACGTTGGCTGCGTTGCTAAACAAATATTTGCGAACATGGAAAACACCATTAATGGATGTGGCCGTAATTACTAGATTTTGACTCATCGGGCAATTATTTACGCACGTGTTGTCTTTTCTTTTCTCTCGAGTGGAAAAAGATAGATCGGAGATTAATCGTGATCATCTCGAATGAAAAGTATTTGTTGCCCAACCGAAAGTATATTCAAGACATAGCGAAAGTCTAAATCTTTGACATATAGCTGACATCCGGTTTGATTCTCCGATTGGTAGTGATTTGTGTCTTTAGAATGCACACAACGTAATTTAAATTGGGATTAAGCAGTCTATCCGTTGTGATTGCCCAGCCTGACGATAGACTTGCTGATAGAACACAAAAAGTGTTCTCTTTTGGTCAGTTTGGTGTTACTAGGCAAGTAGGCAGGCGCTGAGTGCTTGCTTGGTTCTTGTGCATGAATGACAGCGAAACAAAATTCAAAACCAAATTCTCACTAGATTTTGACTTTCTGCAATTTACCGTTCCGAGGTATGAAAATTCTTATCGTTTTTTTATCGAATGACTAAATGGCGGTACACTTACGTGTTGTAAAAATTTTCTAAAAATAACAAAAACACCCATAAACAAAATTTTATTACATGATTGTTACAATTTATTGGTCGTCAAGTTTAAAAGCGCTCAAAAACAAAAAAGGCATTAGTACAGTCTGTATAATGTTATACGCTTGTCATCTGCTCGCAAAGCAATAACAGTGTAAGTAGGGCGTGTTAAGCATACGCTTAATTTTGCTTAGCCTTGAAACAATCAAATCTTCAGATTGCTTAAAAGATAAAACAATCATATCTTTTTCTCTTCCTCCTATTCCCTTTTAAAAACAGTATCTAAATGGCAATGCTTATTGAGATTTTGTTGCAATTCCTGCTACAATCGTTGAAATGAAGCTAAACACGCAAGCTATCCAACCCAGGATGAAAGAGTATCCATAGCTTAGGTTCGGGCTCATATCCACCGTGTTGAAAGTTTCTCCAGTGAAAACCGCCATAGCAATAATGATGCAAATAGCTGAAAAAAAAATTTTTTTAAGTAAAAAAACAGTACAATTCTATGCCAGGATAGTCAACTATAGGCAAAGATGCCTAAGAAAAAGGGGGGCTGTAGCTTTCCTAAACTTACGAGTGCTGCATTTTACATTTTTTCTGTAAAAATCTTAATTTTATTTAAAACTTGTATTGTGTAGAAAAAATAGGTCTCAAACACCGAAAGCTATCTCCTTCTCTGCATAGTCAGCCAAGACAACTACAACTACACGATCATATCGTAGTTACTGTAACAGCAGGCCTGAATATGACATACGTATGTGTTCGAACTTCAACATTTCTACGCATTTGCTATATCGGGTTTTTAAATCTGTAATTTTAGTTGATTTTAAGGTCGATTGCAGAAATTTGCCTTAATTGCTTATGATTTTTTTTGTTTTTCAGAAAGACCAACATTAACTCTGAAAGTAACACAAACCTGTTTTTTAACTCGAGCATCTACATGTAATTTGGAATTTACAACGGCAGAGTATTGAACCTTTAAACTTTTAATTTAAAACCCCACTTTTTCACCGCTGTACCATCTCCAAGTGCTTTTGGAAAAGCTGGAAAAAATCACTGCAACTTATTGAGTTATAATACTCCAGCCTGCGTATTCTAAATCTTAAGATGTAATTTTACTGAGTGATTCGTTTGTGCGTAATTCGATTTAAGATGTATGCGCAATTGCACACTGCTGCACAAATGTTACGTACATTGCACATTATTGTGTTACACTATACGTTATGTACACCACAAATACGAAAATGCTGGGCTATGCTTACAAATTTTAGTTGTGAAGTTCTAATTTTTTTTGTTTTTTTCAACAAAATCAGATTTTCATTTTAGCTCGACATTTTACCAAATTTCCAAGTCTAGTGTTTTTTGTATCTCCAAGTCCTGAGCTGCACAGCTTCAAATGAAGAAATGTTATTGCGGTGCATGTAGTTGTAATTACATTTTATTCGCCAAGTTGTCTTGGCCTGGATACAGCAAAGGGATCTTGCGGTCTTCGAGTCAAGTTGCCACTTGTCTACCAAACACGGTGGAGGCTTCACTCTGCCCCTTACAACGCTGAACATCAACCAGGGAAGCTGTGAATACTAATTTTTATAGTCTCTAATTTGACCCAACCAGAAATCGAACCCGGGTCTACCGTTCCAGTAGCAGAAGCTCTCCAGCACTCGGCCACTGTTCGGTTTGCACACTGCACAGGCGATATGTACACTCTTGCTCTACACAATACGTCATATACACAGTGCCGCAACTAGAACGCTGTTGTCAGGAGGGCAAAATTTCATTTAATGGGGGCGAAATTTTTTGGGTTGGTCTACTTTCCTCCAAATTTTTCTGTTGATCTCAAAAAAAAAAGGTCATCTCGCCAAATTGGTCGACTTTTCTGCTAATGTTAAAAAAAAAAAAAAAATCTCGCCCAACTGTTCCGCTTATTTCCTACTTTTACTTTCCAAAAAAAAAAGTTGCTTCTCGCAACAGTGGCAAGGGAAAGGGGACTTTGAGGGGGCATGTTGAAAATTTTACGGGGGCGCCACCCCCTTTTGCCTCCCCTTCTAGTTGCGGCCCTGCATATACATCACAATGCGAAAATGAAAATCTGCATTTTGTGATGACTATCAATACTTTAAAACTTTAGGTTTGAAGGTCCGGCTGTTTTCACCAAAAATCAGATGTTTATTACAACTTGCCATTTTACCGGGCTTCCAAGTCTTGTCTTTTCTTTATCGCTCCTGCACTGCACAGCTTCAAACGAAGAAATATTATTGCGGCGCATGATGGCTGCTGGTGGTCATTGGAGCACTTTACGATTACACCGATTATACCGATCGATGGTCGATTGGATAAAGCGTATGCTACTAAAACGGTAGACACTGGTTCGATTACCGATCGTGTCAAATCAAAGACCATAAAAGTTGGTATTCACAGCTTACCTGTTTAAAGTTCATCAAACAAAAGAGACAGTGTGAAGCCTCCACCGTGTGTGGTGGACAGGTGGGCAAATGGCAGCTTGACTAGAAGACTGAAAGGTGCCATCGCTGTTTTCTGGCCAAGGCAACTTTGTTAATAAACATGTAATTACAATTACACTGGCTCGAAAATTGAATTCAAAATCCTGCTTTAAATCTAAAATGACCTTTGGCCTATACAAATTCATATTGTTTTTATATAGGGAATTCTTCAATTTACTCACTGGAAAATGAAAACAGACCAACGGCAATTCTTGGTATTTTTCCTTCTTTACCCATCGCCATGGCGCCACTCGCGCCAAACGCCAATGCCAAGGTGATGCAGGCAATGATCATAAAAGCTTGAACAACTTTGAGGTAATCTGGTATTAATCCTGTTGATACAATATATTTAACGCTGGGTCAAATGCACCAACATGGATTAACTTTGATCCACAGATAAGCAAAATTTTAGGGGAAAAATTTGGACAAATTTCCGGAAAAATTGCTGTAATTATTAGGTAATTCAAGGAAAAATTATCAGGTATATAATTGTATTTACATCTTATTCACCACGTTGTCTTAGGCAGGAGACAGCGAAGTGACCTTTTGGTCTTCGAGTCGACCTGCCACCTGTCTACCACACACGGTGGAGGCTTCACACTGTTCCTTTAATTGCTGAACGTCAAGCACGTAAGCTGTGAATACTAAATTTATGGTCTCTGGTTTGACTCGACCGCGAAACGAACCCGAGTCTACCGTTTCATTAGCAGACTCTCGATATACTCGACCGCTGATCGGTTATCTGAACTTGCGAATTCGGTTCATTTTGATTTGATGTCCAACAGTTTAGAAGATAGAAAACTGATAATCCGCCGATTAAAGTTATTCTACGTTGAGGCTTACAACTCTAATTGGACTGGGAAAAAGATTTATTTCCGACAAATACCACTTCTACAGTTTTATCCGACCGTAACATTGTACGTTCTTGAAATGCTCTAATCAGGATTCCTGATCATATGAAACGATAGTACCGGTAGGTTTTTTATTTAAAGTAATTCCTATCGCCGAGGTTCATTCCTCAGAATAGTGAAGCCGTTCACTTATTGGGTCGTAAAAGGCGACCAATGGGTATCTTTCAGCAGTAGCCACCCTTGTGGCGACGCGTTGCCCGTACTTTTGGTCGCGTGAAAACAGCCACTTTTCTCTTTCGGTTTCCTCAATTCAGCTGAGGTTCGGTGGTGATAATTGACGTCAGATGGCCACTTTGTTTCTTTTTTGGTGAATAGTTTTACTGGGATCAATGCAATGGCTATAAAAAGAGCGTTCAGGTTTCGGACGAAGCGCTTTCAGGAGTTACCCTACGAATCCTTTGTTTTACGTGTGACTTTAACCATGGGGCTAAAGGCGCTGAAGCCACACTAAACAAAAAGCCGCTTCAATTTATCCCAAATAAATATAACTATAAAATCACAGTAAAAGGTTAAAAGCACAACAGTCTGTTTCATCCTAAGGACTCGTCAGGTGCTACTATAATCTGTAAAAGAAATTTTCTAACCCAAATAATAAAAAAAAACTTTCCACTTTACACAAATGTGTTTTGGACTTGACATGTAGGTGGGGGGACAAAAGCCTTCCGATCTTAGCAATAAATTCTTTAAAATTGCTCCAAAAAAGTGGAAAGTTTCTCCTGGCGGCAATTGAATAGCTATTTTTTTAATCGACGCGCCGGTTGCAGGTGCATTTTTGAGAAAAATTTTAGTGTTGATTTTAAGCTCCCCCTCTCACCTCAAAACCTACCTGCACGCTTGATTGCACTATCTTACGCTGATTCGATAAGAAAGAAGAAACATTTTCTTACCTTCTGGTAAATTAATGCAGGTTTCTGAAGCGCAACTTTGCCATAAACCCGATGATCCTATAACTCGTGAGTCTATTGCGATAACGATCCAAACTGCCGTGGCTAAACTAATCACTTGTAAAATCAACGTAGCTAGACCCCCAACTACCGCCACAACCCCTAACACACGGCTCATTCTATTTATTCAAGCTATGGAACAATTTTATGTCAACTCGCAGTGAAAGGATGAACCAAGCAGAATGATTGTTCAGGAAAAATATTTTCTTTTTAAACCGGTATTTTTTTAAATAGTTTTGTGAATGCATGCCAGCCCGTATTGATCTTTCTATTGGCTTTGAAGTTCTACTATTTACACGGAACTTTTCATTCACAAATACTATTTACAATCTGATCATAAAGTGAAATAAAAGGATAAAAGAAGTTATGCACCTAAAAGTTGATGAGCGCACGCCGTCATCGAGGTAAATAACTCCACATAACAGCATTGTAAATACATCTGTGGTATAACGACACTTGATGGAGTGCATCAGTGGCGCAATTAGAGGGGGCTAATGGAGCTGAAATTCCTCTCGGCCAAGTCTCTCAAAAATTTAGTTCGTGTTTGTAAATTTTAAACGAGGTTTGGACTTCGCTAAATAAAGGAGGCCGCAGAAGTCAAGCATTTTAATTTTTTCAAATTTCTTCCAGAACTTGGCAATTTACAGTCTTGGTAATCTTGGCAATGTGGTTCTTTCAAATGGCTCAAAAAACATCCGAAATGTCATTCAAATGGCGTTGAGATGGCTATTTTTTCTGAAAAATTGCAAAATCGCATAGCGACCAGGATTAAACTTCCGAGATCTCCCCGTCTGTGAAACAGTTGAGGTACAACAGTTTGTTCAACATGCCGTTTGCGCTTGCTGAATACAAGTTTCCAACAAAAAACATTAGCTTTTGGTTCAAACCTCCCACTCACCCTTTAACAATATCTTGACTGCGTGCCTGATTAATTGCGTTGCTGATTTTCCTTTGACATGCTTTCTTCTTGCGTTGGCAGAGACCCTTTTATGACAAGATTTATTTTAGGGCATTTTTGAATTTAAAAAAAATTACTTTACTTGTTTTCAGTAATTACCTCCCACTTAGTCGAAAGAAGAAAGGTGAAGTTTTGATTTTAATGTTTTTTCTGTGTCAATTCTTGGCCCACGCAGTCACGTGACTGCAACTTTTTTTGGCAAACGCAGCTTCACATTTTTAACCTTTAAAGGTGTTCAGCTCAAAAGTCGTTAAAAATGTTTCCGAATGCAAGTTAGTAACGATAACATATTTACAGCAAATGTGTGCATGGAAGCTTAAGCAGAATTTAATTTTAAAAAATTTAAATTAAAAGATGAAAACGATAGGTTTCGGAGCTGACTTTTCAGGTTTAATTCATCAGTGATTCGCAGTTTTGTTAGTGCGCAGCTTGTCGGCATACGCATTGTCGTAAACTCGTTTTGGCCCGCTTGGAATCGTTGTTTTTAATTTACGGTATTAGATGACTTTTTTGTGTCGTGCTATTGTTAGATTTATGTACAGCAATTAATATTCATCGCACGCTTACCGCTACAGTACACACCTGCTACAAGAGTACCCTGCTTATGCTCACCGATCAGTTGATACTGGATAGAGCGTCTGCTGAAGCGGTAAACACGTTTTCGATTTCGGTCGGGTCAAACCAAAAGACTACAAAAATTGATTTTCGCAGCTTCTCTGCTTAGCGGTAAGCAATTAAAAGGACAGTGTGAAGCTTCCAACGTATGTGGTACACAGGTGAGTAGATGGCAACTCATTATCTCGACGATTGCAGAATGCAGAGGTTGTTTCGTTGTCTCTTGGCCGAGGTAACTTTATAAATTAATGTGCTGTAATCACAATTGTACTCCTACGGATTTTGTTCCAAAATAACTTTTACAAACACAAAACAATATATCATTAATTCTCAATGTGATCAGAAAACGACAAATTCTAAACGCTTGAATTTTTTTTGCTTCTGCAGTAACGCAGCCGCGGTGGAAGTGGGCTGTAACCCCACATTAGCTTGTCAACCAAAACGTTTAATGAAATTTCACATTTTAGCACTTCGTCTGAGCCAATCCAGTGATAGGGACTCCGAAGTGGTTTAAAGACAATTTTGGAAAACTTAGTTAGAGGGGAGCTAATTTTCAAAAATTAAATTTACAAATCAGTTAAAAGTTTAAAAAAGTGCCAAAAATAAGCTATCAAATTTGATCGTCTGATGAAAAATATACTTTCATCAAAACACCATGATCATAAGGGGTTAGTCATTGATCAATTTAATTAATTAGGTACCTATCACTTGTCTCAACTCTAGTTCCATTAGCTTCTTCAATATCGTTCTCTGCAAAATCAGACGAATTAGGCACTATACTAGCGAGGATTTTTGAATTATAAAATTCCAGGATTTACCGGCTTGTAACACGAGGACTGAAATTTGTACCATTTGCCAAAACCCGCACATAGTCCATTTACGCAGCCATTTTAATCATGTTTTTGCAGGGCTAATTTATAAGCTACGTTTAAAAAGCATTAATTTTGACCAGGGCCGTGCCTAGGTGGTTCGGGGCCCCCCCCGAAAACTCAAGAAGGGGCCCCCTCCAAAAGGCTTAAATTTGCACATTTTTGCAATCGGCCTAAATAATCACTTAATTTTCGCATATCAAAGACGCACTACTTTTCTAAAACCAGGATTGTAGAACAGCACGAAAATTTACAGTTAAATTTACATCACATCTAAAATATGAAATAAACCAGTACAATCAATAAAATTATCGTTTGAGAGTGAATTTTATTGAATTCCAAATACCATTAATACTGCATTGTTACAATGTTACGTGAAAAACTAATTTGGGTACTGGAGCTGCAATTATGAGTTAAATATGCGATCGTTATAAGCTGCTGTAGTGACATCAATGATCCTGAAAAGATCTGTACTAAACTCTAGGAACGTAGGATTTAATGAAATGAATTTTAACTGGTTTGCTGACATTCAGGCGCGAAGCCAGAAATTCGCAATGTGGGGGGCTATTCTGGAGGTCTGGGGGCTTTGTCCCTAGCCGCCAAAGGCACGGGGGTCTGGGGGCGGAGCCCCCAGCTCTCGAAAGTTTTGCATTTTTTTGAAAAAATAACTTAATTTTAGAACTATCCCAATAAAAATAATGCTTATAAAACGTGGCATAAAAAATTGTCTGCGCAACATGTTTTAACTGGTTGCAATAATGGGCTTTGTGGGAGGTGGCTAATGATGACATCGTGGTTCTCTTGTTTACATGCTGGTAAATCATTAAATTCTATTATTCAATAAAACTCACATGGAATAATCTATTTCGTCTATATTTTATAAAAAAAGATAATTGGGGGGAGTGCTAATGGAAAAATATTTGAAAGAATTGATTGGTAATTAACTAACAATGAATAGTCCCCCCCCCCCCTACTTCTTCCTGAGTTTATAATATATATTTTTGATAAAGCTTTTCAAAGCTTTTATTGATATGTGACTTTAATTTTTAAGAAATTATCCCCCCTCCCTCAATATATGCTTCAAAAGACGCTTTAAGTCACTCTTTAATCCATTCCAACGCAAAAAAAACAGTCTCAGAAGAGCTAAAAACGTGGTATTTTTCTTATTCTGCATTTTGGTTGACAGGCCAATGAGAAGGATATAGCCCCCCCCCCCCCCCCCCCGCCCCCCCTGGCTACGCTACTGCTGACATCTGATGGCAATCTGACTGTCACCATAACTAGACTGACTCTAAACTGGTTGTAGTGCAATCGACTGGTAAACTGAACATCTGAATTGATTAACTTGCTAAGACAAAGCGATTGTGATTCTATTACACCATAGATGAAATTGTAACACAGCAGCAGAGACATATATAAGTGCAGCGGGCGTATTTTCAGTATCTTACGCAATTTCAAACTGACAATACGCTTTAATTTTGTTTTAAATATTGCAAAACATACTAGCACTGATCAACAATGCCAACTTTTAAAGTAGTAGTTGTAAAGTAAAAAGTGGGGCCCCCATTTTGGCTGGGCCCCCCCCCCCCCCCGACCGGGGGGTTTGGGGCTGCCTTGGCACGGCCCTGATTTTGACTGAAATAAGCTTAAAATTAAGTAATGTTTTCAAGAAAATTCCAAACTCTTCGAGCGCTAGGGGCTTCGTTTCTATATTCCCAAAACAGCACCCCCAATACCAGTAGCGTACGCAGGATTTTGAAAAGGGGGGGGGGGGGTCAGAAACTTCAGAAAATTTGAGAGGAACATAGATCAGAATTTGAAATTGTCACGCTCAAATTTCGTCCCATGTTTCGCTCAAAATCAGGTGAAGAGCAAAAAAAAAAAGGTCTTCACCCAAATTTCGTCTCACTTTTCGTCCAAACGCAGGTGTTTTCGAGCCCAAAGCCTGGTGCCCAACTTGCAAAGGGGGGGGGGGGGCATGCCTCAATTTTTGCTCACTTTTCTATGCAATTTTGCAATCCTGGCGACCCAAAAAGGAGGGCCATGACCTAATGCCCCCTCCCTAAATACGCCGCTGCCCAATACAGATCTCTGGCTGCGCAACTGCGCGTATGGACACTGTAGGCCTACAGCATAATATCCAACAAAAAATATTAATATGCACTATGTATTCGTATAATTTATACGTGTAGAAATCAAAGCAAAATTGCAGATGATAGACCCTGCACAACAGTATACTTTTGAGCTGGGTCATTACCATGTTAGTAACAAATGTCAGCATTACCATGCTCTGCGCAACAAAATACTGTAATCAATTATAATTCATACTGTCCTTACTACAAGGATCCAGCGATTTTTCACTTGTTTCTAAAGTACCACAAGTGAAAAATCGTTTATTCCCTACTAAGCATCTGCCTCTCTGCAAGCCATTAAGGTTTGCCAGTTAGGCCAAAATGTTTGTTCAGCTGGGAATACCTTTGAAATGATAGCTGAGAGCTGCCGATGAGAGCTAAAAGCTCGAAACAGCGCTGCCCAGCTCTGTGCAATTATAATTCGTTAATTACACCTTTCAAAAATATATTGTTATGCCGCTGGCACCACTTCACATTAAAGTAGTCACAAACATTCAGACCTTGGATTGAGGCCCAACTGTTGGGTCTTTGTGGAGTTTCTTTGCTCCCCCATTAGCCCCATCCCACAAAACAAATCGGCTAGCTTTATAGCACCTATCCATTAGCGAGTAACCTTATAATAAGCACAAATAGTGAACTTGGCAATTAGGTAGTGTACCAGTTTTTTAAACTATTGCTTAATCATGCATGCATTTGATAGTCGTGTGCATTAGGTAGTCGCTTGCATGCATGAAGGTAGTATAATACCATACTTGCAGGTAGTCGCATACATTAGATAAAGAGAATTATACCTTTTGGAGATACTGCTTGAGAAGATTTTATTGAAGAAATTAGAACTACTGAAGCTGCTGAAGAGGTGCCCCAAATCTTGTTTCACCATCCTCTATTTCGCAAAATCAGATTTGATCCGTTTGACTCTGTGTCATTGGCAACCTTGCATTTCGAACTTTCGTGACGTCAGGTCGAGCGGTAACGCGTTCATCTCTGGAGTGGGAGGTCTGAGGTTCAAATCTCGGACCGGTCAATTCGGACTCAGTGTTGCCAACGGTTCGCCACCGCTGCGACATTTCTTTGAAAGGACCTGTGTTGTCCGGGCGCAATGACATGGAGATGGCCCTCGCAAACTCGCTAGACGCTTTGGTGTAATACAGCGAGTTCAACGAAAGATTTGGATAGAAAAAGAAGACTGTGCAAAATTTCTTGCAGAATATAGAATGTAATGTTCGTTAAACATCGCGTAGCTAACTCTGCAAGAAATTGCCAATTTACAAAATCTCTTCCGATATTTGGAACATGGCCTTGCTTATTCTGCAAGATATTTTGCAAAGCTATCCTTTTCTAATGTAGCAAAAGTTCGAAACGCAGGTTTACCAATGGTACGGAGTCAAACGGATTAAATCGTATTTTCGTGGATAAGGGGGTTCGGGGGACAGGATTTGGGTCACCTCTTGATTACCTCAAGTAGTTCTCATTTCTTCAGCAAAACCAATCTCGAGCGCTGCATCTCTTTAATGATACTAAATTGCATAATGCATTGGTATTTCATTAAAATCTGGGTATACTAATACTTGAAATTTTTTACCCCCTTAACACCACAAAGGCCAACAGTGATTAAACTGAAGCTGCATTTTACCCATTCTTGGCCCAACCCCAAACAAAATAAAGATAAAAAATAATGACCTCAGGCCCTCATCTAACCTTTTTCATGAACATAATGCAATAACCAGAGCCCGATTTACCATAAGGGACAGTGCCAGGGGCCCCGCGTTCAGATGGTAAGACATTTATTTGGTCTTCACGTATATTTGGCCAAAAGATGTAGCAAAAATCCTTAAAGTACTAGTGGCTCCACGCAATTTAAATCCGGCCCGGGCAATAAAATGCTGTTAAGTAGGTCTGACCATCTATTATACCATTTTTCAATTACGATTTTCCTCCAACTCGCTAGTTTTACGGGAAAAAATGCTTTTGAAAAAAAGTAGCTAGAGAAAATGCTCATTAAACAAATTATTGAGTTTGAATTGAGGGGGCCTGGGCCCCCTGGCCGTACACGTACTCCTATAACTGCTTATGTTCATGACAAAACAAAAATCTCTTAGGAAAATCTTGGAGTGGATTATTATTTACAGCTAAAATATTGCAGGAGGCAATGTGGCCTTACTTCTCCCTACCTGAGCCAAATCGCTTACAAAAAATGCAAGATTTTATACTTGTTTTGAACTTAAATTGCTAGTAAAAGAGGGATTGAACAATTCAGTTTTTAATTGGCTTTCAAATGTTAAAAATCTAGTTTTTTTAAATGGCTCTGAACACCTGCGAAATGTGACCCAATGGCATTTGAACAGCTTTTTTTTTCCAAAACATGGCGAAAAATCGCGCAACGGCAAGAGGCTTCGCCCCCAGACCCCCGTCTGTGGTACGTTTGAGATCCACTAGTTTAATCGACGCGTCTCCCGCTTTAGGCATTTTTTAACTTTTGGTTTAAGCCCCCTCCCTTTAGCGAAATTCTGGTTAGGTGCCAAACCACGCACTCACTCCCGATCTTCCATATCTTAGCTCCACAAAAAGTTTCTCTTTCGAAAATTTCTGAAAACGTCATTGCATGTGATTTGTGGTTTGCCCCCCCCCCCCCTCGCAATCAAAAATCCTGACTACGCCTATGCTACAAAGTACAAACTCATACCTGATAATAAGACTACCAGTACTTGAGTAAGGCTATTGTATTTTTTACTGTATTTTGAGACCGTAGAATAAACTTTTCCAACTAAGTTAGATGCAAACAATGGCCTACAACTCTAATAACTTTACCAGCCTTACTTTTCGCTAGCTACTTCAACTTGCTACTTTAACTATAGCCTTACGTTCTTTGACGTTTGTTACCTGGGTTACCGTACAGTCAGTGGCGGATTTAGGGGGGGATGGGGGGATGCATCCCCCCACCAGCCTAAACCTAACGATTTCGGCCGCAAAATCAGTCTCAATTTCGGTGAGGACCTTTTTTTTTTTTTTTCTTTTGGAGACCACCTGATCTTGGGCGGAAAAAACGTTTGAATTTCCGATTTCGGCCGCAAAATCAGTCTCAATTTCGGTGAATACCTTTTTTTTTCTTTTCTTTTGGAGACCACCTGATTTTGGGCGGAAAAAACGTTTGAATTTCCGATTTCAGCCGAAAAATCAGTCTCAATTTCGGTGAATACCTTTTTTTTTTGGAGACCACCTGGTTTTGGGCGGAAAAACGTTTGAATTTCTGAGCTTTCCGAGAAATTTCGTCTCAATTTTCGGACAAACTGATTCAAGAACAATGAAAATTTGGCTCAAGGTCGTTTGCACTTTTCTCACTCTTTCAAAAAAGCCCCCCCCCCCCTTTTCCAAATCCTGGCTACGTGCCTGGTTCCACCCCCAGACCCCTAAAACAGCCGCTCCATTGCAAATTTCTGACTACGCACCTGGTAACAACACATCCGAATTTTTGAGGTTTTGTGCTTAAAATTTTTATTATCTCCCCCACCAAAATTTTCTGGATCCGCCACTGCGTACAGTCCACACTTTTTTTAGCTGTTGTGCTGAAAAGATCAAACTCATTAGTACGCAAAGAAACGACTCAATGCAGTAGCCTAACAATAATAATAATTTCAATTTATATCCCCGGTAATTTCAATTCAATGACCATACGAAATCTTCCCAACTCCGTCAACAATACCGGATCCAACATGACTGTGATGATGATGTTGATGATTGAGTTAAAGGTGCGTTTCGACTGGACGCGAAGCAACGCGAAGCGAAGGTTGGCGACCTTCGCCAACCTTCGCGAGTGGTCGATTACGTCACTCGCGAAGGTTGCCAACCTTCGCGAGTCTTCGCGAGTAGTTGCTAATCTTCGCGACTGGTCGCTTCATAGGCTAATTTTAATAACTTACTTTTAAAATGTGTTCAATGAGCAGAAAGCTTTGTGTACTTCATTATTGAAGCGCAATTATAGTAATCACAGGTTCTGTTTCGTCATAGCGCGCTGAAATTAGGGGTAAAACGAAGATTGAGTTTATATTATATTAACACGCAATAATCGTGAAGAAGAGTCTAAACTAATAGCTCAGGTAACAAAACAATCTTGAGAAAAAAGTTTGTAAAGTATAAGTGAAAAACGAAGTACGGTAGATCGAATTTAGAAATGAAAAGACTAGTCATTTCTTCAAAAACGTAGTAGTACTTAGCCTATTTACTAGCTATCAATGATTTGTTTAGCTCCTTCCATTGAAAACTTGCCATAATCTGTTTTGACGATGACAGTTCTGAGTTTTAATGCAAAAACGCAAAAAGCTGAAAGCAGATGTCAAAAGTTCTCTTTAGATGTTTACTCAGTTAACAAACCCTTAAAAAAGCTTTCACCATCCATGTCTCATTATGGTAGTGGTAGATCTATTTTGTAGAGTGTAGACCAATAGGCTTGTCCACAGGTACATTTAAAGCATAAACTATGTTGTTTTTTTGATGTGATGTTTCTTTTTCAGGCAATCATGTTACGATACCTGTAGTAAGCTTAAACAGCTGTTTGTATTTGCTATTTCGTGCTGTTTATGAAGATTCCCAATGTTAATGCTATGAGTGAAACTGAAAGCTGGATTTGTCATCAGTTATGTAGTGGATTTTTTGCTTATTGTGCAATGGATTGCTGTGTTGATTTGCTGGAGAAAGCAAATAAAACATTGCAGTTTTTGTATGATTTGACACTATCATCGAAGGACAAGAATTTAGCACAGTAATACCAGCAGTTGCTTTGAGGAAAAGTCAGCTTCTAAAACTTAAGTTTAGTGTTTTACTCGCTAGCGGAGCGCTTATCGATGTTTAGAGCGAAGTTAAATGCTTTTGAGAGCATTTTATTAGTTTGCATTTTCTTGCGGCACCAGTAGGCTACGTTGCGACGGTCGCGTTTACCTCAAAGGGCTTCGCTCCAAACCACCGTTTGTAAGATACAGACAAACTTATAGCTGCAAGGTCAAGCTCCCTCTTAGCAAGTTTTTGCTTATGCCCCTGATAAAAAACATTTAAATTTTTTTATGTGAAAATTGTTACTCAAGCATCTGAAATAAAAGTGTTGTTAGTTCTCACATTTTTATGTAACTGAAGCTTCCTACCCCAGTCCAATTATTTTGATTATAAATGCTTTATCAAGTTTTTTGTTTAGAGGTGACTAATGAGAATGGAACAATATCAATAAACTTGCTAGGCGGGTACTTCTTTACCAATAATAGTAACCTCAGCAAAAAAATAGAACTCACTTTCTACTGGTTAGATATATATTGGCTTTCTAATTCATCTAAATACACTGACTGTAATTGCAATGATTAAACTTCAGACTTAAAATTGTTTACTTTGTCACTTTATTCACCATGTAAAGCAGTAAAAATTTTAAGAGACAGTAAAAATGTTTTGAAATTCACAAACAACTAAATTCAGATATTACACAAAGACACAGTAAATGAATTATTTAAAACACTTGACACTTCTATTTTCATCACATAGGACCTGAGTGAAAAATCACTACCAGACTACAATATTCAAGATTATAAAACTTGGGGTAGTCCAAAACTAATACTTCCAGTTCATCTTGATCACAGTTACAAACCTTCAGAAACAAGAAGACTTTTAAGAGGACATTCAGAAGAAAAAATTCCATGTTTGTAGCTATTCAAAGAAGTTACTACTAATTAGGCCAATCCAAAAGTTCATTGAAATTTTTCGATTTTTTGTATCTATCTAGCTGTTGTATGTAGCAGTGTAACTTAAAACCAATTCTAAATACAGTTTTATTCACCAAGTTGGCTTGGTCATGTTGACTAGACAGCGAAAAAATTTTTGCGAGTTTTCGAGTATTCAAGGAATTGTTCAATTGTGGTTACTTTTAAAACAACAAGCTAACAAACAATGGGTAAAAACCATAGGTGGGCACAAGTCCGTTAATCGTTAATCCGTTAATAACGAAGCTAACTTTTTCTTGAACTCGTTAATCCGTTAAAAAGTTTTTTCCTGTTATCGGACTAGATTAACTTTCGTTAAGTTCTGTTAACGGACTAAAGTAACTTCCGTTAAGTTCTGTTAACTTCCGTTAAGGGTTTTATCGTTAATATCTTGCACCATTCATCCATCGTACCGGTACAAACCAGTTTGCACTGGTAACGCTTGTTGCGTATTAGCACGAGTTTTACAGAGGAAAGCGAAGAAAGGAGCTCTTTTTTGTGACAAATAATAAGCTGCAGCCTCATAGGTGTATTAATTATCGCTGTTCGCAATTTCCAAAGATTTTCCGATCGCAACTTTGTTAGTGCATCCGGATTCATTTTATCTTGAAATTAGATTAGACTGTAAAATGGAACTTCCAAAACACAACCAGACCACCATAGCAATAAATATTTCCTTACAATCAGCTCAACAGCGTCAATACGTGTTCTAGAAGCGACTGAATAAAAAGAAATGTAAATTACACGCAAGATGTTAACTTAACGATTTAACGGACTTTATTAACTTCCGTTGATTAAAGCTGAAAATAACGGATTGACGTTAACGGAGGTGTGAAGTTTGTTAACGGACTAGTGGTTAACGAAGCAAACGTTTTGCATTAACTTGCTCACCTATGGTAAAAACACTATCAACACATTCAAAACTAGCCTGTTGGTGGGTTGTTTTATATTCTGAAAAAAACAACAACACCATGTTAGTTTAAGTTTACTTAAACACAAAAAAGCAAAAGCTGCTCAGCCAAAAGAACCACTGGACTGATACAATAGCTTCTGCTATGCTACACAGACTAAAAAGTTTTGTTTTAAAAGCTAGATGTCGTGGGGCTAGGCCTACTGCTTTGGTGTATTCATTATAATGAAGCTCTGAGATCAAGCATAGCTATGAAAAATCACTCTAGGATTTACAGCCTTAGCTGTCTAGATCCAAATTAACTTGGCTAGCCTAGGGCTATCGCGAATCTAACTTTGCCAACAACCTACTCTTTGGACTGATAAACAGGCGCTAAACCATAAAATATACTATTTACATTATTTTCTAGCAAACTGCGATCGTAAAAATCCGTTCAGTGATTTAGTAGGTTATCTTACTACAGCCTGCAAGCAAGCGCTGTTGCGTAACTGCTCGCGAAGGTTGCGACCGGTTGCAACCTTTCGCGAGCTGTCGATGACGTCAAATTTTGGTTGCTTCGCGTTGCTTCTCGTCCAGTCTAAACGCACCCAACTCCAACAAGAGTCAATGCATCTGACTAAGGGGCCGTAGTAACATTCAAATAGCTTTACTGATAACTTTACTGATATAAAGTTAGTACACGTCAGAGATATTAGTTCTGCAGCACTAAGTAGCAAAATACTGGCATTAAACAGTGGCAACATCCCCAAAGGCTAAATTAAAATAAAATAGCAGGCTTTTAAACGCTTCTTGAAAAGGGACAAAGTTGCAATCTCAGGCAGAGATAGTGGCAACGAATTCCATACCTTGGGTGATGCATACGAAAACATAGATTGCGATCTAGCAAAGTTTAAGCTAGTTACCGTTTAAAGCAGCAGCCAGTTATCATCATTAACACGCAAGCTGTATCTTTCCGAAACAGAACGAGAGTTAATTAATTTTTAAATATGTAGGAGCATAATCATGCTGGCACTCCTATGTGAGCAAAGCAATTTTAAATTCCATGCGAAATTTAACTGGAAAAAAATGAAGACGTTTTAAACATGGTAACATATGCATGCGCAAAGCAGAACTACGAAGTCCAAAAATAAATCTCATTGCAGCGAATAAATCTTTCGTCAATTTGGGCGATAAATAATCCGGTATGTTAACAAAAGAATGAACAGGCTGAACTTTTAGAGTTTTAGTACGCTTAGATGCAATTTTACTTAAATTGCGTAAATTGCATCTAAGCTTACTAATTACGTACTAACCACTAGGGTTGTTCAAAAAACCATTTTTTTGAAAAGTGATGCTGCAAACAACTTTTCCCGTTGTATTACCCCAAAAAATGATATCGAATAATTTTCACAAAAAAAATTTTGATGTTTAGGGGTTGCGCAACTCGATTTTGTTTATGACGTCATTTTAAAAAGTGAAAAATATTTGCGGAAAACACTGGCAAATGACATATCAACAGACGCAGAATGACCCCCTGAGTCGTAACTTGTTGATTTTTTTGGTTTACTAGCATTAGATAAAAATATTTTTCAAAATTTTAAGTCAATGACGCCATCATTTTTTGTTGAAATTTGCATCTTTGCTCGCTATATAGTATTGAATGGAAAATGGTGATCTGGTTGCCCCTTGTCTCTACAGAATCGTTTCGATACAAATAATATCAGTCGTGTACAAGACCTTTTTAAGCAATTTACTAATCTGAGTAAAGTTTTAAGCAAGAGTGCTGAAATACTTGTGAATAATCATCTAGTTTTTGTCAATACTTTTTTAAGCTGATTGGGAAGGCTTGTCCACAAATCATTACTTCCCTCTCGTTGCTTTCTTGATTGATGCTTCTTCGGGAAACCGGGATGATTTTTGTTTATTCACCTAGCATTGGAAGACGAGCAAGATCATCTAACAAAAAGTAATATTATCTCATATAAACCAAAACTTCGTTCCTTCTCAGTATCTGGTAGTTTATTGGGACGGAAAAATCATGATAGATTGCTTTGATGAATTTAAAGAACATATTGCTGTTGCCATAGTAGAACACCAGACTATGAAAGAGGAAAACCATTCGGGGTAAGAAAACTGGAATCCAGCGCCGGTGCAAATTAGGCACTGAAGAGAGACGAAGGTTTGGTTTATTTGAGATGATATTGCTTTTCTTGCGCGAAGATCTTGCGCGTCTTTCGATGATAGGTAAAAGAACAAAATTATTCCGGTTTCTCAAAGAAGCATCAATCATGGCAGTAACGACAGAGAAGTAATGATTTTCGGACAAGCCTTCCCTGTCAGCTATTTGAATTAGGGTTTTGGATTGCAATTTTTCCTGAAAGTTGCACGGATACGGTTTGGTTAGAAGTATGAATGCGTTTGCTTGAACACGGACTGAATTCATTCACTGAGGTTTCAAAATGAGAGGAAAAGTCTTGTGAATAATTTGGGTCGGCGGTCCGCTTATCTGTTGTGCTAGATAAGGCTTATGTTACTTTGAGATTGTCAGTTTCGACAACGTGACGTTTTCTTTGTCATTTTTCTCTGGATTCAAAATGGACGTTTGCATTTTGCGAGCGTTTTTTTGGTCATGCAAAAAAGAACACCTTCCTTTTCAGATTTTCGGTTCTTAGACGATCACCGTAAGTTTGTTGCTCAGCGTTTTTAGCAGCAAGATCAAATAACGTTTCCAAACTTTCACAAAATCTTTTTCGATCGTTTCTTTCGGTGTTATTATTGCGCTTGTCACTTTTTTTAAATGTTTTCCACGATTCAAAGATTTTCAGAAGTTGGTTTGAATGAAGCCAACAACTTTTCATAGGAATTCCCGATTTCAACCAAATTTCAGTTACTGCTTCAACCGTTCGTAGAAAAAGTAAAGCATGAATCACCGATATATTCACAATTGGTTGATGAGCAGTTGGTATTAAGATCAGATTTACGACTGCCAATCAACCAAATTTCAGTTGCACTTCTTGTGGTAGTCATTTCTGTTTACTCAATCCAGTAAAATAATTTACGTTTTCAGTACAACTCAAAGGCTGATATTAAATCTAAAAAAGTATTGACAAAAACTAGATGATTATTCACAAGTATTTCAGCACTCTATTATTAGTAAATTGATTAAAAAGGCCTTGTATATGACTGATATTATTTGTACCGAAACGATTCTGTAGAGACAAGGGGCAACCAGATCACCATTTTCCATTCAATACTATATAGCGAGCAAAGATGCAAATTTCAACAAAAAATGATGGCGTCATTGACTTAAAATTTTGAAAAATATTTTTATCTAATGCTAGTAAACCAAAAAAATCAACAAGTTACGACTCAGGGGGTCATTCTGCGTCTGTTGATATGTCATTTGCCAGTGTTTTCCGCAAATATTTTTTCACTTTTTAAAATGACGTCATAAACAAAATCGAGTTGCGCACCCCCAACCATCAAAATTTTTTTTGTGAAAATTGTTCGATATCATTTTTTGGGGTAATACAACGGGAAAAGTTGTTTGCAGCATCACTTTTCAAAAAAATGGTTTTTTGAACAACCCTACTAACCACTCTATTGATATACTTTTCAAGTATTACACAAAAATTTTGACAAAATCATTAGGCATAGGCAAAGAACAGCTATCATCAATTTGTATGTTAGAAATTATTCTAAATTCAACGTTACGATTAGATAAAATTAGAATACGCGAATGCAACAAGGGCCCAACTCCACATTTTTCCAATATCTACTTTTTGCGCGTTTCCTATCCTTCTTGGTGTAAACTATAGGATGCCTGCAAAAACAACCCAATTGCGATAGCATCAATGCAAGAATTACGCGACCAAAGTTTTTTGGATTTCAACAAGGGCCCAACTCCAGTTATTGGGCCCCTTTATGCATTCAATCAGATAGAGTAGCGAAGTAATCTTTCTGCTCTTTAATTAAAATCGCTGTAAAAACAAGTTTGCAATAAGGCAAAGCAACTATGATTTCGAGACATAGCAGAATTTGAGTGAGTTTTAATGGAAGTTAAAAGATTTTTTAACAAAATTCGGAGTCAAAATATTGCATGAAACCTTAGTTATTGAGCTAATTAAAAAATTTGGTAAAATACACCTGTGGTAGAGCAAGCAAAGTTCATCAAATAATACTAAAAACATAATGATCATCATATTTAAACCGTGTGTGGAGTGGATTCAAAAATCCTTTAACTCCCTTAGACTACATGGTTGACTGATTCCAGCCATGTGGTGCAAGCAATGTGCTTCTTATGATCGTCCCTCAATTTGCCAGCAAACAACTAGAACTACCTGCACAACTTGCAACGAAAAATATGTCTGAGGAAACGTCTAATGCTGGTTGCGAAGAAGCTAGTGAAGTAAGAGGAAGAAAAAGAAGAAATGAAAAGGAATGGGTAAGGAACGTCGCTAAAAGAAGGAGGGCTGAAGGTAAAAGTTACACCAGTGTCAGAGGAAAGAAGATCAATGCCCGAAAAACTGGCGATAAATGCAGGTATTACTACCATGTTGCACTTACAACTTACCAGTATTAGTAACTTCTATAGGTAGTGAAATGTATTATTATAGCTAAGTTTACTTATTTAGTTTGATTTTTTATTAATTTGTTAAGGAACTTACCTTCCTGCTTAGAGGAAGTTCCTGCCTTCCTGCTCCAGAAGTTCCTGCCTTCCTGCTCCGCCGGAGGCACGGGGGTCTGGGAGCGGAGCCCCCAGCGCTCGAAAATTTTGCATTTTTTTTAAAAAATAACTTCATTTTAAGGCTTTTTTGATTAAAAAATAATGATTTTAAAACGTGGCTTAGAAATTGGCAGTGCAAACAAGATTAAACTGGAAGCATAAATGAATGGGCTATTTGGGAGGTGGCTAATGGTAAAATGTGGTTGTCTTGTTTAGATGCTGGTAAATTATAGAATCGCATACTTCAATAAAACTCACACGGAGTAATCTATTTCGTATACAGTTTATAGAGAAAAATAATCGGGGGGGGGGGGGGGGGGGGGCTAATGAAGAGATTTGAGAGAAATGATTGGTAATTAACAAATACTGAATAGCCCCCCCTTTTCCTTAGTTTATACTATATTTGTTGATGACACCTATGTTCAGCATTTTTACACTTGCGATCAAATTTGATTGCTTATTTCTTACCATTTATCAAAGGTTTCATTTATTTGTTGGTTTTATTTTTGTCAGATTAGCCCCCCCGGACACATGTTTCAAAAGATGTTTTAAATTACTATCTAGTCCACTTCAGTGCATAAAACAGTCTCAAAGCGCTAAAAATGTAGTGTTTTTCCCATTTTGCTTTTTGGTCGACATGGCAATCGGGGGGGCTATAGCCCCCGCTTCTGGCTACGCTACTGGCTAAAAACGTGGTATTTTCCTTGTTCTGCATTTTGGTCGGCAGTTCATTAGCCCCCCCCCCCTAAATAAACGTTTCAAACTATGCTTTAAAGCATTTTTTAGTCTAATCTAGTGCAAAAAACAGTCTTAGAAATGCTAAAAACGTGGTATTTTTCTTATTCAGCATTTTGGTCGGCAGTCTATTAGCCCCCCCCCCCAAATAAACGTTTCAAACTATGCTTTAAAGCATTTTTTTAGTCTAATCCAGTGCAAAAGAGAGTCTTAGAAGTGCTAAAAACATGATATTTTTCTTATTCTACATTTTGGTCGGCAGTTCATTAGCCCCCCTCCCCCCCTTAAATAAACATTTCAAAATAGTCTAATCCAGTGCAAAAGACAGTCTTAGAAATGCTAAAAACGTGGTATTTTCCTTATTCTGCATTTTGGTTGGCAGGCCAATGGGGGGGGGGGCTATAGCCCCCCTGCCCCCCCCCTGGCTACGCTACTGATGACACTATGGTCCAGTATCTCCATTCCTTGGTTTTGAACAAGAGATTAGATTCAGTAACCCATCGTCTGCCCATGCGTGGTCACAGTTACCTGCCATGTGACAGAGAGTTTGGTGTAATTGAGCGCATGCAGAAAAGACGAGATCATATAGAAATATTTACTGAATGGGATGATATGCTACGTGAACGTTTTGAGGTGACCAGCTTGGAAGGACGGCAGATGAAAGATTTTAAGGGAACCCTCGGAAAATTTTACAAAAGCAATGCCAAGGACTGGAAAATTACGAAGTACAAAGTTTTCAAATATAGTAGTAAAACAAATTTGGAAATCATAACTTGCGAAGATATGAATGCGAGACAAGAACAGAAGTTTCTTCTTTTAAAGTCTTCATTTCGTAAGATCGTTTACCCCACAGATTCACTCTACACTGGACCATTTGCAATCAATTCAAAGAAAGTGAAAGACGTTCAATCACTAGCAAGATATCTTTTAAGAGAATACTCGAGAGATTATATGAAGTCTTTGACTGAAAAAATGCCGTGTGGTATGGCTGGTGAAGACTCTGATTATGAAGAGTGATTTGTTATTTTATTCGACTTTCAAACAAACTGTGTTATGGTTTGGGCAGCAGCAGGGCCATTGAGGGCAAATTCGGACCGCGGGGCAGAGATTTACTCCCGGGCCCCTTGTCGACATTTGTTTCGGCCCATGGATAGCAATCTCTAAAAAAAGATCTGCACTATTGCGGGCGGGCCTCTCAAAACAGGCTGGGCCTCGGTGCTTCATACTCTCTGCCCCCTTTTCAACGGCCCTGGGCAGCAGTCTGCATTATTGTGTGTATGCCTTTTGGGTATTACGTAATATTTTCATAGGTGGGCAAGTTAATGCAAAACGTTAGCTTCGTTAACCACTAGTCCGTTAACAAACTTCACACCTCCGTTAACGTTAATCCGTTATTTTCAGCCTTAATTAACGCAAGTTATTAAAGTCCGTTAATTCGTTAATATTTGGCGTGTAATTTTCATTTCGTTTTATTCACTTGCTTCTGGAACACGTATTGACGCTGTTGAGCTGATTGTAAGGAAATATTTATTGCTATGGTGGTCTTTTTGTGTTTTGGAAGTTACATTTTACAGTCCTATATGATTTTAAAATAAAAATAAGTTCAAATGCACTAACGAAGCTACGATCGGAAAATGTTTAAAAATTGTGAACAGCGATAATTAATACACCTATGAGGCTGCAGGTTATTATTTGCCACAAAAAAGAGCTCCGTTCTTTGCATTCTTCTATAAAACTCGTGGTAATACGCAACAAGTGTTACCAGTGCAAACTGGTTTGTACCGGTACGATGAATAATTGGCAGAAGATATTAACGATAAAAACTTTAATGTAAGTTAACAGAACTTAACGGAAGTTACTTTAGTCCGTTAACAGAACTTAGCGGAAGTTAATTTAGTCCGTTAACATGAAAAAACTTTTTAACGGATTAACGAGTTAATGAAAAAGTTAGCTTCGTTATTAACGGATTAACAATTAACGGACTTATGCCCACCTATGAATATTTTGTGTCATTTCTTTGTAAACAATAAATCCGCATAATCAAAAAATATAAGAGCGCTAATAGAACTGTAAAAGGGCTCAATTTTGGGGAACAAAAATTGCTGCAATTCTGTTGCACGATATCCCCCAGGCAAAATTTTTATGGTGGTTACTTCTTATCTCTATATCTAAAAGTACAATAAAAATTTAAGCTGCACCACTAACACAAATGGCTTTCAAAAAATAAACGCGTTTATCTCGAAAACATGTTTTTGCAAATTGGGCCGTTGTTGAATTCAAAATAACTTGATCTTAGTTTTATTCAGTTTTAGAAAACTGCAAGTCATCCAATGCTTTAAATCTTGCAAAAATGCTCGAATTTTTTTTCTAATCATGTCTGCAGAAGAATCTCTATCAAAAGAAAAATATCATTGCATATCATCAGCATATAAATGCGTACCAAAACAATGTGAATTTAGCAATTAATTCAGCACTTATAAAATATTAGTTGAATAGGACTGGCCCTAAAATTGAACCCTGGGGTACACCAGACTTAACATCAACTGTATGAGAAGCACAGCCAGCAACTTTGACAAAAGCTTATTATTTAAATATTTTGGAAACCATTCTAAAGCTACATCACAAAAAACAAATTCAGCAAACAATTTACTAAGCAAGAAATCATGGTTAACCGTACTAAAAGCAGCTGACAATTCATACAAAAGAACTACGTACTGCATTTGACTTGGCCCCTAAAATTGACAAAATATCATTGTGCATTTTTACAAGGCATTCTCGCAGCTATAACTAGATCTGTAAGCTAAACGCAAATAACCATACAATGAATTTTCACACAGATATATATTAATTTGGAGAAAAGCGCATTTTTCAATTATTTTACCGAGAAAAGGCAAATTACTAACTGGTATGAAATTTTTAATCCAATATCTTATTTTTAATCTAAGGAGTAACTCAAGCTTTTTTAACGTTGCTTTAGGTTAAAATTGGGAAGGCATCACTAACGACGCTAGGGCTTTAAACGTCAAGGCTGCCATCAAAATTTAATGCAATTTATAACATCAGAGGCCCCTACGTTGTGTTGGAAGTAGAATATCTCTGAAACGGCTAGGTCAAGAAGGATATGGAGTCAACGCCAATCTAGTCTAATGCGATTGGCCTAACTTTAGATACCCCATTAATTTTGCCTTTAGTCCTCGCGTTTAAATCGAGTATTTAGTGGGTAGTTTGCAGCCTTCTTTATGATCTTCTTTTTTCGGAAACTCATGAACCTTTATTCCAGGGTTCGGCCACCTTTTCACCTTTGCGCGCCACATTCAGACCAGCAAGATTTCAGCGCTCCCCAGCACAATCTCTGAAAACAAGGTCAACTACAAAATTTACTCAGTTTTTGGCCAAATTATTGTTAAAGACCAAAAAAAGGTCTTGACCGTGATTTAATATGGTTTCAGATTTCCGATTTCCAAAAGCCGCGTGTGGGTATCACAGAAAATGAACGAGGTGGATGGATCCATGGGACCGCACGCGGATTTAAGAGAATTTAAAAGGTCGCAGGCTGTATAAAATTCCTTGGCAGGCCCTAAATTGCGAACCTCGGCTACAATCTATTAACTGCTGGTTGTCGCCCCCTGTTGAAAAATGCTGCTTTATAAGGCCAGCACTTGCATGTCATGGAGTTTTTAAGTTGATTGATTGCTGTTTATGAAACACATGAACATGACAAACGTCTAATACGCCAAAAATTTTTATCGTATTCAACAGAATATTTGGGACTTTCGCGACGCTTTGCTTCGGAAGTCCTTATATATTTTTTCCGGCGTATTTTACGAATTCGTAAACAAACAAACAAACAAAGCTATAACTTTAAAACGGCTGAAGGTAGAAACTTGAAATTTAGATCTTAGCTGGGGCACATACGAATCATTCTTAGTGCAAATTTTGGGGGCAATCGGTCATGCCATACGGGTTTCTGAGCCAAAAAATAAAAAGCCAATTTTAGGTTTAAACAGCTCCAGCTCGCAAACTAATGGCACTAGGGGAATAAAACTTTCAAATTCAGAAGCGTCTGGGCATGCCCTTTCAGCTCTCAACAACAAACCATGACGATTCCGACACTTTTTTGTTTCCTTTTTTTCTTTCTTTTATTATTTATTTAAGCAAATCCCATGGTGGTGACAACTACTCAAAAACCACCCAAGCTAGAAACTTGAAATTTGGACAGATTATAAGCCTATACATGAACTTGTGTTCCTGCAATTTTGGAGGCGCTACGTCACGTGGTTTGGGGCATATGCACCCCAAACTTGTGACAGCGAAGTTAAACTTGTTACAGCGAAGTTTATTAAGTGATTTTAGTCAGATGCTTGCGCGTGTTGCCTTGGCCGAATGGTTTAAGGCGCCAGTGCTGAAATTCTAAGACCTGGGTGCAGATCTCTAGTTGGCCATCGCTATCATCATTAGTAGTATTTTATTAAATCTAGCAATTTTTATTTTAAAGTTATTTTAAATTATTTTTAAATTGGTTAAAGGCGCCAGTGCTTGAACCTAAGACCTGGGTTCAATACCGTGGATGGTCATCGCATTCATCAAACCAAGATTCTATAGAATCTAGCATATTTTTTTTTTCGATTACGACAAAATCGCTCCCAATTTTTTTTGTTTGACACTAGATATGATCAGAGGGTAACAGGTTTCATTCTCTTTGAAGACGTCCCAAAAATCATTTTTTTAAGACCTCAAGCTAGCGCGCTAGTTTTTTTTGCTACCACTAAAAATTTTAAAGACAAGTATATTTTAACGTACTGTGGAGGTAGGGCCTGACTTGACCTGTAATCTGTTGGCTGTTTTGCTTCGATTTTGAGAATCACCGATTGCAGTGGTTGCCGATATTAAGGCTATGTTTTCCCAAGTATTTGTAGATAGGCGTGATCAAGATGCTTTTAGATTCCTGTGGTATCCGAACCATGACTTGATTGCGCAACCTGTGGACTTTCGAATGCGAACTCACGTGTTCGGGGCTAAATCTTCTCCATGTTGTGCAGCCTATGCACTTCGAGCAACCGCGACGGACTTGATGCTGCGAAGTCTTTGATCTCGCAGTTGTGTTGTTTGCTGAAAAGCGGTGGCTTTCACTTAATAAAATTTTTGTCTAACAGTGTTGAGGTTTTGAGTTCTGTTCCGCAGAAGAATCTTGCTCGTAACATTGATCTCAGATGCAGTGAACTTCCGGCCCAGAAGGCATTAGGAGTGTATTGGGACCCAGCCACAGACCGCATGATGGTGAAGGTCGGCGTGAAGCAGCGTTCTTGCACGCGTCGGGGTTTGATGTCTATGATTGCTCAAACGTATGACCCCATGGGTTTGATTCAACCTTTCTTACTGCCTGCTAGACAATTGCTGCAGGAACCCTGCAGACATTTGCTCCAGTTGGACGACGATTTTGCAGATGTACTCGAACTACGCATGCTCTGGCAAAAAATGACTCCAGGCATTACCTCAGCTCGAGAGTGTCTCCATTGACAGAAGTTTCTTTGCTTGAAAGGGAGATACTTGGTTTCGAACTTCACACCTTTTCCGATGCAAGCATCAGCGGTTATGGCATATGCATTTATATTAGAGTGTGCTACGGTGATAGTAGTGTAAAGTGCTGTTTTCTCCAAGGAAAATCTAGAGTCGAACCTATTAAATCAGTGAGTGTGCCGCGCCTTGAGTTAACCGCTGCTGTACTCGCAGCTAAAATGACCAATTTTGTCGTTAATGAGCTTGATATCAGTTTCTCAAAAGTGTTTTTGTGGACCGATTCTACCGTGGTTTTGCGATATTTACGTAGTACGTCTTTAAGATTTTCTACCTTTGTTGCAAATTGATTAGAAGTACTGCAAGCTTTGACCACTGTAGAGCAGCGGCATCATGTACCCTCAAAACAGAATCCTGCTGACATAGCTAGTAGAGGTGTGTGGCCTGATAAATGCAATGCGTGTGATTTGTGGTTTAATAGCCCACCGTTTTTGAAATACGATATAAGCGAATGGCCTAATCAACAGAGGTGGAGTCCTCGAGGACGTCCTTGGCCTCGAGGACGTCCTCGAGGACACATTTTGAAGTCCTTGGCCTTGGCCTTGGCCTCGAAGGTCAAGTCCTTGGCCTTGGCCTTGGCCTCGAAGCCTCAAGTCCTCGAAAATTGCCCTGTCCTCGGCTCGAGGACAATACTATTTTTTAAACAGTTGAAATTTCGTTGAAAAGCGCCAGAAACCTCGCGGAAAATTTGCGAGCACTTTTTTGTTTTCCTCACTTGGAGCATAGACGTAGCCAAGGGGAGGATGGCAGGGGGTCCGCCCCTTCCCAATTGAAATTTCACCAATGACAAAAATGTGACAAAAAAACCCTATAGTTCCTTCAGTTTCAGTTTCTTTTTAGCATTTTTCGTTTACAACAGTATAACTATAACAACAATATTGAAGGCCAGGGGCGCCGGGTCCCCCTCAATTCTATTTTTGCCAGCCAATTTAAACGTATAACCCGAAGAAAATGGAGAGTTTTTGTCCTAAAAGTTGCTATCTCAAACCCACATCTAGCTTTTTTGTGAACGTAATGCATTAATCAGGGCCGGATTTACCATAATATGACGCAGTACCAGCAGTAGCGTAGCCATGGGGGAGGCGGGGGCTATAACCCCCTTCCATTGGCCTGCCAACCAAAATGCAGAATAAGAAAAATATCACGTTTTTAGCTCTTTTGAGACTGTTTTTTGCGCTGGAATTGACTAAAAAGTGATTTAAAGTATCATTGGAAACATATATTCAGGGGGGGCTAATTGTCAAAAATAAAAGTCACAAATCAATGAAAACTTTGAAAAAATCCCCGAAAATAAGCAATCAAATTTGATCGCTGATGTAAAAACGCCCAACATAGGTTTTATCAACAAATATATTATAAACTCAAGAATAAGAGGAGGGGGGCTATTCAGTGTTAGTTAATTACCATAGTCACTTCTCTCAAATATCTTTCCATTAGCCCTTCTCCCAATTATTTTTTTATAAAATATAGACGAAATAGATTACACCGAGTGAGTTTTATTGAATAATAGGATTTTATGATTTACCAGCAAGTGAACAAGAGAACTGCAATGTTATCATTAGCCAGTAGCCACTCCCCATGTAGCCCATTAATGCAAGCAGTTGAATTATGTTGCGCTGCCAATTTCTACGCCACGTTTTAAAAGCAATATTTTTTATTAAAATAGCTCTAAAATTAAGTTCATTTTGCGAAAAAATGCAAAATTTTCGAGCGCTGGAGGCTCCGCCCCCAGACCCCCAAAACAGCCCCCCATTGTGAATTTCTGGCTACGCGCCTGAGTACCAGCTAGGGTCCCCAAGCTAAAATCGTAAGACTTTTTTTGTTCTTCACCTATATTTGGCAGAAAGATGTCTATCGTACCAATTTTCAATAACCATCTATCGTACCAATTTTCAATAACAATTCAGTAATTCACCTCCAACCTCGCCGCTTTTTATGCACAAAATACTTTTAAAAAAATTAGTCATTGAAAATGCTGATTGAACGAATCATTGAACTTCAATTGAAGGGGATGGCCGAACATGTACTGCTTTAACTGGTTATTTTCATGACAAAACTAAATCTCTAAGGAAAATCTTCCGGGGATTATTATTTACTGCTAAAATGCTGCAAGAGACAATGCACCTTGCTTTCCCCTACCTGGACCAAATCACTTACTATTAAATTTAACTCCAAAATGCAAGATGTTAAACGTGTTTTGGACTTAAATTGCAAGTAGAAAGAGTATTAAACAATTTGATTTTTTCAATTGGCTTTCAAATGGCAAAAATTTAGTGCTTTTAAATGGCTCTGAACACTTGCGATATGTGATTCAATGGCATTAAAATAGCTTTTTTTTCAAAAAACTACAAAAAATCGCCCAACGGCTTGGGGCTTCGCCCCCAGACCCCCAAAGCCTCCGGCGGATGGGGGCCCTCACCCCCAGACCCCCGTCTGTGATACCTTTGAGTTACACCAGCTTTCTCAACACGCTTCCAAAGTTAAATATTTGCGTTTTTCAGCTATTAGTTTAAGCCCTCTCCCTTTGCAAAATCCGGGTTACGTGCCAACAGACAACGATTTCAGATCTTCCATCCTACAATATCTTTGTCAAACAAAAACTTCCTCTTTGGAAAAATTTTGATGACGTCATTGCATGTGATTTGTGGTTTAAGCCTCCCCCAATCAAAAATTCTGGGTACGCTAATGAATTGGAGATCGCCTGAAAAAAATTTTTGAAGACTTTTTTTTCGGAGAACACTTGCGCCTGTGTCCTTGGTCCTTGGCCTTGGCCTCGAGCGTTCCTGTCCTTGGCCTCGAGAGGTTCTGTCCTCGAAAAGGCTGTCCTTGGCCTTGGCCTTGGCCTCGGATTTTTTTTGTGTCCTTGGCCTTGGCCTTGGCCTCGAGCCTTGTGTCCTCGACTCCACCTCTGCTAATCAACCATCGTTTTTGTGCAATTTAACTTGTGACGACCAAGAAGTCAAAAGCACAGAGTTTTGCTTTGCTAATTTGCATGGATAATCGGACAACGCGTTACAGCGTCTTTTCGCGCGTTACTCGGACTTTTACGGCCTTTTACAAACAGTAGCATGGCTACTTCGGTACAAGAAATACCTGAGCAATAAGTGTTTTAAGTGATGTTATTTTCTGCAAGCTGGTTAGCTGACGGCGTCCGAGCTCGAAGAAGCTAAACTTGAAATAATCAAAGCTGTTCAAAGAGTGACGTTTCCTGAAGCCTTTAAGACACTCCAAAATCACGCTGACTTCGATGCTCGAAGAGCGTTATTGCAAGACAATGACCTTCGTCATAACAAAGAGCTGAGAGAGTTACAAACGCTCAACCCATACACTGTTAATGGTGTTTTACGGGTAGGAGGGCGCCTCAAAAACGCCGCTCTTTCTGACAACCAGCGTTATCCAATTTTGTTGCCAAATAACCATCCTGTGATAGATTTGATTGTTATGAAGCATCACGAAGAAGAAGGTCATATGGCTACTTCGCATGTACTTACAGTACTAAACAAAAACTATTGGATCATTCACGGCAGGTCGGCAGTGAATCGCATTCTGAAGAGCTGCTTAAACTGTCGATTTTGGAAGGCAAAGCCAATGGCTCAGCAAATGGGCGATCTGCCCCCTGATCGAATTAACAAATGCACACCGTTTAAAGCAATAGGCACCGATCTGATGGGACCATTGACAATTCGACATGGTCGAAACAGTTTAAAGAGATATGTATGCATTTTTAATTGTCTGGCTTCCAGAGCTGTGCATTTTGAAGTTGTTCAATCCTTGGAAGCAAGTGCTTTCATTCAAGCATTTAGAAGATTCTGCAATCGAAGAAATGTCCAACCATCAGACGTTTACAGCGACAATGCAGGAAACTTTGTTGCTGCTGACAAGGAGCTGCGAAAAGGAATTAAAAACTGGCAAAGAAAACAAGTGTCAGACACCTTGCTTCAGCATGGTGCAACGTGGCTTTTTAATCCCCCAAGATGTTCACATCAAGGTGGATTTTACGAAGTTTTCTTTCGTCTTGTAAGAAAGCTCAAGCGTTCAATCGTTGGCGAAGCTACTTTGGACGTGTTTGACCTACTTACGTTGATCACAGAAATCGAAAGAATACTGATTAATCGACCGATTACTTCACTACCATCTGCACCGCATGATCTGTCAGCCATCACTACTTCAATGATTATAACTGGATCGGTTGCTGATTCTCTTCCCCCCGATGAATTTGTTGAAGCCGATGGTTATAAGAAGTCGTAAAGGAAGACCCAATACTTAACAGGTCTGTTGTGGGAGAAATGGACTTGCGAATATTTACCACTGCTTCAAATACGAAAGAAATGGTTTGGCGCTTCCCGCAATCTCAAACCTGACGACTTAGTTCTGGTCATTGATGAACAGATCAAGAGAGGTCATTGGCCAAAGGCAATAGTTCAGAAAGTAATACCTGACAGTAATGGCTTGGTAAGACGAGCACGCGTAAGAACTGCAGAATCTCGGAATTTGATGAGAGACATTCGAAAAATATGCCTCCTTGAAGGCAGCACGGAAGACGCAAAACATTGACTTCGAAATAGGCGTAGCTTATTTTATGTATTTTAATAAACGTGTACAATATTGCTTGTTTTTGAATAGCGTCTCGTGTTAAGGTTTTTGTTGTTTAATTGCTTTTGAGCTGCGTATTACTTATTTGTGTAAATCTAATCTGTTATGAATGAAGTCCGTAACTGCTGATGACTATTGCTTATCCCAGGCCTTGGCTTTGATTGTATGTGATATTATTGCACTTTGTGTGTGCTTATTATTTAAAATCGAAGTAACTTATTTGTTCTCTTTAGCTAAACGATTATAGTTTGCAGTGTTATTGTGATTATAAGAAGGCATATATCTTTCAAGTTTCACCCCTTTATTGTAGCTCTTAAATATGCGAATATTATTTGGTTGGTATTCACCTTATTGGATACTGAGCACTCGATGTGAATACGCCTTTGCGTCCAGCTACTGTTGAGTAAACAAATAAATGTCTTGTTGTTCGTTAGAAATGCTGTCGTAATCTTTACTTTGATAATGGGATTTTATGGTTGATAGTGATTGTCGTTAGCGTTTCTATGATTTTTGAAAGCGTCGGTTAGTAACCTCCGCTTTGGGGGTGTGTATGTTAGAAACGCAACTTAATTGATTTTTTGGAAACACTGCTTGTTATGCATGACTTCGCACTTTTCACGGTTAAATGCAAATTTTGATTATTTCCAAATAAGGAACCGGCCAGTTGGTCGAGCGGTAACGCGTTCGTCTCTGGAGCGGGAGGTCTGAGGTTCAAATCTCGGGCCGGTCAAATCGGACACAGTGTTGCCAACGGCTCGCCACCGCTGCGACGTTTCTTCGAAAGGAGCTGTGTTGCCCGGGCGCAATGATGCGGAGATGGCCCCGCCAACTCGTTACACGCTTCGGCGTAATCCAGCGAGTATAATGAAAGATTTGATTTTTGATTTCCAAATAAGGACATATTTGAAATGATAGGCGTTAACTGTTTTTGAAATTGTAATCTCTGTGGACAGTTGAATTTTGCCGGCATAGAGTAAGCAGTGACAATTTTCTTTGAATCGCACGTACGTACGCCTGCAATTAGTTTTATGTACGCTAGCCCTTTTTGTTTGCTCGCCTTTGCTAGAGACAGTAAGAAACTTTGCATAGTATTGTACTTGGCCGGTGGTTTTAGAATTAGGCTTAGCGTTTTCTTTGTTTTTAAGCTGGAGCGTTTGAGTTCTGATTTTGTGTTTACGTTTTCTAAGCTACTGAATATTAATTATTTTCATACTTGTGAAGTCTTGTTTCCCAAAGGCAGAAAGTTAAGATCCAGGAAGAGCGCATTTCGAGACAACAACACTCATTCTGTGAGCGGCAGTAACAAATGTAATTACGATTAATTCTACTGATTTTATTCGCTATTGACAAAACACAAAAACAAATCAATGACTATTTAATTCCCCGAAACAAGAACGTCACAACTTCTATAAACTTGGAAATGTTTTTGTCTAGGCCTATATAATATAGTGCAGCCAATATCCATCTGCAAAACTTAATTTTTTGTCGAAAATGCAAACAAAAGTCACAGCGAAATTGTTGGCATGATGCAAAAAAACATTGTAATCAATAACAATGATCCCTTTCATGTAAACTGTCATGTTGCTGCCGTTGCTTATGGATGAAAATCGTCATAAATAAATTGAGATTTTGGGGTATAGCCCAGCTGCTGGATCACATTCAAGACTTATTTCGTCAATTTTCGAAACAATTTTAATCATTACGTGACTTTTTGTGTGAAGTTTCTTTGCTCCCCATGCTCCATTCCACAAAAGGTATTGGCTAGCATTAGCACGAAAACATTAACGAGCAAACCTATAATAAGCAGGAATAGTGAACTTGACCATTATACTGTATTATTAAAGAGATACTGTTTAAAACATAGGCGTCGGAAAGGGAGGGCAGGCCCCCCTGGATTTTCACACTTGATGCTATGAGTCCTTGAACAAACCCTTGTATTGCGAAACGATCTCAACTATCACCTACCGTCTAAGTTTCTTTCATTGGTGCGCCGGTCTGCACTTAGAGAGGGGTCATGGTGCTACCCACAAAACGGTTAATTTTGTGAATGGCTTAAGTTTGTGCTTTGCGAAAAAAATAATTAACAATTCAAATTTTGTGCCGAAGCGCTGGCTGAAGTTGCATCCTACACAAGCAGTTGCTTTGTCGAGAGAAGATTTTAAGGCTAAAGCAGAGCAAATTGACAATATCTCTAAGGTAGAATTTTTTTTTCTATCAAAGTCCTCACGTGGTATAAAATGTGAAAGCATTCAAACGAACTTGAAAATGTAAAAAGTAGGTTGTTAGATGAAATAGTAATTCGATAGCGTAAGTATTATCCTGCTGTTACACATCCATTTATAATTGCTTTAACTTTGCCATCTACTGGTTGTACTGTGGAGAACTTTTTCAGCACTCTGAGGTGTGTAAAAACTTCTGGGGAAGATCGCACTAGTGGAAGTGTGTATGATTAGCGTGCATAGAACCAAAGTCAAAGAAAACATGCAAGAAATCACTAACAAAGTCATAAGCGATTTCGCCTCTCAACCTAGACAACTTCAATTATTATTTACTCGCGACGTTTAAGAGCTGCTTTTTAACGCTGGTTTTTTGCCAGTGCCTTAACGAGAGTGATTCAACAGGTACATCGCACTGGGCTCTAGAAACGTCGGTAGCTTGGCGCATTGGTATAGACCTAACCGCTTTTCTATGAAAAAACTAGACTGATTTCAGGCGCACAATTTTTGGTTTTTACTAGCGCATGTAGTTATTTGTTCAACAATATTTCTATTTAGCCAAATGTTTGTTCACCACAAAAGCTTCGGGGCAGACGAGGCAAGGCCATCTTTTGAAATAATTTTCCTTGAAGATCTTGTTTTTAAGCCTGGACCAGAAAAAGTATTGAAACAAAGAGTGAACATACGTCATAGCGTTTCTCAAAGGAGGCTATGCCGTTATTTCTTTCGCATTATTAATACCGGTATGACAAAAATTTGTTGCTTTACGTAGTTTTAATGCAGACATATAAATTTAATTGTTATGTTTTTGTTTGGTTGGTTGAAAAGATATGTTGCAGCAAATATGGTTGGTAAAAGGCACTTTTAGACTCGATAAAATATAGGGAAAATTTTTTTTGAAAACGAAAATAGTAGACACAGTCAGCGCGTTTAGTGCGCTTGAAGTTGAAAAAAAAAACTTTTGACGACTAAACCGCAAGATTTTATCCAGAGGGCTCCTTGCCGGAGGATTAAAGTCTAGTACCGTTGCCAGAAAATGTCAAAAGAAAACTGGGTTGCCACCGCTGCAATATCTTTTTCGTTAACAATTTTGTCAAGACCCTTGCCCAGTCTACGTCATAAGGCTTGCCCTGCCCCTGCAACTAATAGTTATTCGCAAGGCGGGATTATTTGAATAAATACAGTAAGTTAATCAAAAAAACTTTTGTCTATGAAGAAAGATTTTTGTCTAAAATATATGCATTTTAATCGAAAATTTATTTTATACAATGACTGCCGATGTTAAATTTTTATTGCTTTCAAATAAATTGATTCTGATTATGGACTGTATTGCAAACTTTTTTTGTAAAATGGCAAATATAAAAAGTTTACTTTTTCGAAGCATTTGCTGGTGATAGATTAGATAATTTGCGGTGCTGATTTTAAACCGATGTAATTTAAATGGCTCAGATCCTTGCATGGGCTCTCCCAGTACTTAAATTGTAAGGGGGGACGCGTCCCCCCATTAAGAGTGAGCGTTCCCCCATCGAGATTTAGTGTCCCCCCATCAAGATTTAGGCGTCCGCCCATCAAGAGTTGAGCGCTGGATGACCAGAGGAAAAATAGCCTGCCAGGACTAAAAGATCCTGCAAATTCGCTGCCGAAAATGGTCGCAAATTGCGACAAAAACCTTTTATTTTGGTCTTCATCTGATTTCGGGAAAAAATGACTTCAATTTCCGGCGAAGACCTTTTTTTTGGTCTTCACCTAATTTCGGGGATGAATGACTTCAATTTCCGGCCAGTAGCGTAGCCAGGGCGGGGGGGGGGGGTTATAGCCCCCCCACATCATTGGCATGTCGACCAAAATGCAGAATAAAAAAACACTACGTTTTTACCATTTTTGAGACTGTTTTAAAGGGGGCCTGCATTTGAAATAGGCTATTATTTAAATAATCCGGAATATTTTTCGGAACACGTTATCGAAAGTTCCGTCCAGAAATTCCTCACCGTTCTTGAGATATCCTTTAAAATCCGCTAATACTCAGCTAATCCGTGACGTCACTTGCCCGAGTTTGGCTGAGTTTGTATGGGCTGTGTAAGGTATAGAGTAGACAGTTCTGAATAAAATAGGGTATAATTCACTTAATTTAGACAAGGATAAACATTCAAAACTGTTGCCTACCTACTCTATACCTTACACAGCCCATACAAACTCAGCCAAACTCGGGCAAGTGACGTCACGGATTAGCTGAGTATTAGCGGATTTTAGAGGATATCTCAAGAACGGTGAGGAATTTCTGGACGGAACTTTCGATAACGTGTTCCGAAAAATATTCCGGATTATTTAAATATTAGCCTATTTTAAATGCAGGCCCCCTTTAAGCACTGAAGTGGACTGAATAGGGATTTAAAACAACTTTTGAGACATATATTCAGGGGGGAGCTAAGTTGTCAAAAATAAAACTAACAAAATTAATAAATGAAAACTTTTAAAAATGGTAAGAAATAAGTAATCAAGTTTGATTGCAAGTGTAAAAATGCTAAACATAAGTGCCATCAACAAATATACTATAAACTAAGGAATAGGGAAGGGAGACTATTCAGTATTAGGTAATTAACCATCATTTATCTCAAATCTCGTTTCATTAGCCTCCCCCAATTATTTTTCTCTATAAACTGTATACGAAATAGATTACTCCGTGTGAGTCTTGTTAAACTATTTGATTTTATAATTTACCAGGATCTAAACAAGAAAACTAACATTTTACCATTAACCATCTCCCAAATAGCCCATTTATGCCTCCAATTTAATCATGTTTGCACTGCCATTTTCCATGTCACGTTTTAAAAGCATTATTTTTAATCAAAATAGCCCTAAAATGAAGTTATTTTTGCAAAAAAATGCAAAATTTTCGAGCGCTGGGGGCTCCGCTCTCTGACCCCCAAACACAGCCCCCCCCATTGCTAATTTCTGGCTACGCACTTGCTTACGGCGAAGACCTTTTTTTTGGATCTTCATTCAATTTCGGCAATAGAAATACATCATTTCGACTAAACTTTTTTGTAAAGTTGGTCAAGGCTCAAAAGCGTCCCCCCATGCAAAATTTTACAATTTAAGTATTGGGCTCTCCTAAACCTTCCAAATTTAAAAAAAATCTTTCATTTTTATCAGTTAAAAGGGCATTTAACCCGAATTTTGAAAAACTGAGAAAAAATCTTAAAAAATATGTTTACCAACATGACCCCATTGCGATTCTTGCTACTTGTCAGGTTAAAAAAGTTTAAGAGAAAAATTTCGTGTTTTCCTCTTCCAATTCAAATTTCGGCCATCTTGTTTCAAGTAGATTGCGCAATAAATTGGTTTGTAACTTCTATGTCGAGTGTTGCTTAGTACCAGGGTTCTTGGAACTAGGTGAGTGCTGAAGGCATAGGTAAATAAATTAGTGGAACAACTGCTGTTTGAAATCAGAGAGGTTAGATGCTTTCCTTGTGTGCTTTGTTCGCCACGTGCTAGCAAAGTATTCGGAATCTAGGTATAGTTATACATATTGCTTTAGGCGTAGTTGTCTATAGCCTATTGTGACTATTGCTTGCTATAGATAGCCGATCCGAAGAAATGATTGCATGTTGAAGGCTAAAGCATCGTAACTGACTAGGTCTGAGAAAATTCCAGTTTTTAGTGAGCCAGTAAGTTTTAGGCGATTATAGCGCAATTGGTTTAGGCCTAAAGGTCAGAAGGCCAGTTAGTTTTTCACGTAAATATGCAATTCAAGTTTCAATGCAAAGCATTTTAGTTAGCCATTTTCGAATAGGTTTGCCACGGTTATCAGCAGGTACCTACGAAGCCACTTCCTTGACAGCTGCTAATCTAGTCAATCATTTGGAACGATTTTGACCCACTTCCGTTCAGTTCTGTGATGTTCGGAAAGCGTTTCTCCTTAGTCAAAGGGAAATATAATTGCGAATATCTTACGATTTCTTGGCCGAAGAGAATCAAAATTGGTGCGAAAAAATTCTAGAAATTGCCAAAATTGTTTCACTATGGTTTCACTGTAATTTTTTTAAACAAAAACGTCCTGAATGCCCTTTTGATACTGGCTGTTTTCTTATTGGGCCCCCCCTGGAAAATTTTCTGCCGACGCCCTTACTTCGAAATCGGTTTTATTGAAAAATGAGAACTACTTAAGGTAATAAAGCGATGCCCTTTACCTATTTAAGCCTATAGCAGATCAATGTACCGGTATCCTAAGTTTACAAGTACCAGTAGCTGTAGCCAAGTTTTCAGATTTGGTTAGGCTGCTCTCTCCTACCAGTTGGGAAGTTATGATGAGTAGTACAGTAAATTATGCCTCCAGGCAGTAGCGTACGCAGGATTTTGAAAAGGGAGGGGGGGCAGGAACTTCAGAAAATTTGAAAAGTACAAACATCTCAATCAGAAATTGTTCTATTCAAATTCAGTGCGCTATTTTGTCCAAAATCAGGTGATGAGCAAAAAAAAGAAGGTCTTCACTCAAATTCAGTACGATTTTTCGTCCAAAATTAGGTGAACAGCAAAAAAAGAAGGTCTTCTCTTACATTCAGTCCGATTTTTTGTCCAAAATTAGGTGAAGAGCAAAAAAAAGGTCTTCACTTAAATTCAGTCCGATTTTCCTCTAGAAGAAACGCACAGAACATACCCTTTGTGTGATCAAACCTTATGCCCAACTAGCGAAAGGGGGGGGGGGGGGCATGCCTCAATTTTGCATACTATTCTATGCAATTATACAATCCTGGCGACCCTAAAGGGGGGCCATGGCACAACGCCCCCCCTAAATACGCCCCTGCCTACAGGGCTGCATTATTGCGCTAGTTTCTGAGATTAGTGCATTCTTTTATTTCATTGCTTGTTGTACAATAACTTAGCTTAGTGAATTATAGTTGGCATGAATTGGACTGATAGGCCTGGCTGGAGTTGTTTTAGGGCTGCTATAGTTGGCAATAATGCTAAGTTTGCGAGAAGTTTTGCAAAATTAGTCTTTTGTGATGTCACTTACTCGCAAAATGCAGAGTTGCCAATGGTAAAATCAAACGGATTAAATTCTATTTTCACAAACAAGGGGAATTGTGGAAAAAAATTGGGGCACCTCTTTATTACCTCAAATGGTTCTAATTTGTTAAGTGAAACCGATTTTGAGCAGTATCTATTTAAGTTAATCGCATCAGAGTTGTAAGTCGGGCCGGGCTTTTTGGGTCGGGTTCGGGCCTAAAGATGACAAAAATTTCGGGCTTAATTCGAGCCTAAGACGTGGTTTTTGTCTTTGATGAACAAAAATATAATCAAAACGACTTGGCAACATTGCTAAATTTTTCAGACCTAACTTAATCTTCGGGTTTTTTTGGGCATGATTTGAGCTTCAAATTAGTTTTCGGGTTCGGACTTATATTTTCGGGTTCGGGGATGAACTAGTCGGCCCGTTTACAACTCTGAATCGCATCATGCATCACATTGACTATACTTTTTGCTTATTGACGTAAAAGTTACGTTCTTCATTAAGATCTGGCATGCAAGCGAATCCTCGAAATTGTTTTAGCATTTCTTTTTTCGCAACTGTGATTAAACTGGTGTTGCATTTTCCTTACTCCATGACCAAGCAAAAAAAATTGACCAAGCAATTGACCCATCACCAAGCAAAAGAACAAACAAACAAAAGAAAACCTTTAAAGTTACTGGAGCCTTGACCCATCACCAAGCAAAAGAACAAACAAACAAAAGAAAACCTTTAAAGTTACAGGAGCCCATATATTTGCAGTATATTAGGATGATCACGCACAGCCATTAACACCGGCTAGGAAGAGGCTGAGCCCTCCAGCCACCCATCCAAGAATGTAGGAGTATCCCAAATATCCAGAAACGCGGTTCATAAAATATTTTCGTGTGAAAAGGCTCACTGCGCCAAATATGAAACTAACTGTAAAAAGAATACAAGCTTTTAAGCTGAGAAATTAGTGATAAGCTATAGACCAGTGGTTCTCAACTTATTTTTGGTCCAGAGCCAAATTTTAAACCACAAAATAAACAGGAACCGCAACCAAGTAAACAAAATTTTTCAATTAGTTTTGTGCAACAGCCGCTGGTTTTTAGTTTTTGAAGTTATTGAAACATTTCACCAGCCCATAGCTAGCTTCATCACGGCACTGTGCTAAGCTAAAAACTATCACGAAATCAAAAAAATCAATATTGCAGCATTTGCGCCGGTATCCAACGGTATTTTACTAAGGGAGGGGGGACTTAAATATATGGCTAAAACTTGTTTGCGTCTCACACAGATGGCGGTAATTCTTTTAATTTATCAAAAAAATTACCATTTTAACGCAATTTAGATGGCATTTTTGACATCTATTTTTGGATTCAGCTGAAACTAAAAGAATTAGTCTTTAGCTCTCATACTTTCTGTTCAAGTTCAAACTAAGTTTGAAAATATGCATATTTGGGTTTAAGTGACCTGGTTAATGGGAGTTTTATCCCCAGTGGCCTAGCCAGGTCCAGGGCCTACGAGAGGGGGTTCAGGGGGTACATCGTACCCGGGCCTAGGGGGGCCCGGAAGAGTTGACGTTGTCGCGTTAAGTTTTGGCCAAAAATTTTTCTTCCTTGCCCTTTTTGCGTCCCTGATTTTGGGCAAAAAAAAGGGACCAATTTTGGGTGAAGACCTGTTTTTTTTTGGGGGGGGGGGAAAAATAGGACCAATTTTGAGTGAAGACTTTTTTTTTGCTCTTTACCTGATTTTGGGCAAAAAATAGGACCAATTTTAAGTGTTGACCTTTTTTTTTGCTCTTCACCTGATTTTGGGCAAAAAATAGGACCAATTTTGAGTGAAGACCTTTTTTTGATTTTTTTGTTTGTACTTCACGTAATTTTGGGGGCCCGGCATCGATCCTCGTAACCCCTGGAAAAATTTCTCTCTGAGGCCCTGGCCAGGTCAAGTCACTTAGAAGATTTACCCCAAAATACAAGCAATTAAACGTTTTTTGTACTTGACCTGTAAGTAAAAGGGGGCTGAAGGAGCTGGGCAATTTAATTATGTTATGACTTTCGAATTTTTTTTTTTCAAATGGCTCCAAAAACGAGCGAATCCTGATCCTAATGGTGTTAAAAGGATAGTTTTTGCGGAAGAATTTCAAAAATTGCCCATGTTAAGTACAGGTTGTACTGCTGTTCAGCCCTTTTAGACCCCTTCGGTTTTGCTGCTGCATTAGCCTCGTATTTCGCAACTTTAGTCCTACAACCTATTGAAAGACTAAGTTAGGGCTCCCTCTTCCGTTTTGTATGTTATTTGAATAAAACTTTTAATTGGGAATGAGAACGAAGCTAAGAAACCAAGCTAATGCACTAACACAAACATCCAGTAACTCCGAAGTAGAACTGCGCAATGTTATCCTCAACTGTTGGCTAAAGTGATGATCATAACCAAATAACAGGGAATTGGACTTAAATTATTCCGTTGATAGTGTTGGTTTTACCATTGAAATGAAAAATGGTTCCATAAAGTTTACATAAACATTACAAAACAGATTCATTTTCACAAGATTCATGAGAGCCGCGGAGAGGATAACCAAGAGCCGCGGTTGAGAATCACTACACTAGACAGCATCCAGAGTCTTCGAGACACAATCAAACCTATGATCAATAGCCTAAGACATACACTGTTTCGAAATCGACTTTCGTCTTTTATTTCTCGTCAGTATAGCTAGAACTACAGGTACGAACATGAGCACTAGAAGTATGAACCTCTTCTAAGCCCATGTTCATACTTGTATAGTCCTAGCTATACTGCGAGGAACAGAAAACAAAAGTCGATTCCGAAACAAATAGCATGTTTTAGATTGTTTATCATAGGCTTGATTGTACCTTTGAAACTTTGGATACTGTCTATAACTTATCATTAAATACAAGATCAATTTTTGACTGTGATTAATCTTTCTGGGATTTGTTGTTACCTGCGAAGGAGTGGTCATTTGAAAACTTGAAGAAGATAATTTGCATCGCCAGTAAAGCGGAGAAAAGATACTTCGACAGTTGCTTTACTCATGGGATCCTCAGTAAGGAAGGAGTTTATTTTTGTGGAGAAACACAGTTGGCAGTTTTGATAAATTTCAATGCAGTACGTGAAATATAGGCACAGCCTGGCGCCAGAGTCGCGTGAGAGGAGGGGGGCAGAAAAAATATTTGGAAGGCACAGATAAATTTTCCCTCAAATTCGGGAGTATGCCGACCAAAAAAAAGTTTTCACCGCAAATTACGCTCCGTGGCTTCGGGCCGTTTGCCTCTTTTCTGGTCACAATTCTTGCTTTGAGGGGGGCACGTTCACAGCCTGGCGGTGAGCGACGCAAGCTTATGGTGCGGATCTCGGTTCTTGCCCACAAATGTGGAGACCAAAAAAAAGGTTGTTCGAAATGTTGTCGGCGCTCGTTCAGTCGTGCATTTCATCCTGGAACGAAAGTTTACTCACACTTGGGGGGACACAGACCCCAAAATGCACCCCAGTGGCACCAGGCTGTTAGTTTCCTCTGGGGCGCAATTCTCGCTCGGGGGGCACAAGCAGTGATTTCGGGGGCACGACCTCTCGTAGTGCCGGGCCTGTCTAGTAGGGTGTACCAACTTTGGGTGAATGTCACCAATTTTCATAAAGTCTTCCAAAAAGTTGTCAAACCTCTTAACTAAGGCTCACGTAAAGCTTGAGACCCACCGGATATCGTGGATAAATTCAGATCCAACTGGGGTGCATTTGTGGTGTTTGTTGAGCATAGCCAGAACTTCACACAGAAAAAAGATACAAATGTAGCAAGATTTTAAATGGAATTAAGCAACATCGGTTTAAAAATTTCTTTGAGCTGATCTCTAAACAAAGCTATCTTCATTTTCAAACCTCAGTTGCTTAATTCCATTCAAAATCTTGCTACATTTGGATCTTTTTTCCATGTGAAGTTCTGGCTATGCTCAACAAACACCAGAGGTGGAGTCGAGGACACAAGGCTCGAGGCCAAGGCCAAGGACACAAAAAAAATCCAAGGCCAAGGACAGCCTTTCCGAGGACAGACACTCTCGAGGACAAGGACAGGAATGCTCGAGGCCAAGGACCAAGGACACAAGCGCAAGTGCTCTCCAAAAAAAAAAAAAAAGGTCTTCACAAAAATTTTTCAAGCGATCTCCACAAAAAAACGTTTTCTAAAAAATTTTTCAAGCGCTCCACAAAATTTTAACAATTCAAAAAATACTGTTGTCCTCGAGCCGAGGACAGGCCAATTTTCGAGGTCTTGAGGTCTCGAGGCCAAGGCCAAGGACTTCAAAATCTGTCCTCGAGGCCAAGGACGTCCTCGAGGACTCCACCTCTGACAAACACCACAATGCATCCCAGTTGGATCTGGATTTGCTGAAACTGCTGGAAGAGACAAAAACTAAAGTTAGAGACCCAGGAACAATTAAGATGGTGGAAGCTGCCTACGTTAAACTCAAAGACCATCTGTGGATTAGTGCTTGAGTAAAGGTCTTGTGCCACTGGCTTTGTTTAGCGCCAGGATAGCAGATCATGATAAAAAGGAAATGGCAAATGCAATCCTTAAATATCAGAATCAAACCCACCCTGATTGCCAACAAACGCCTGAAACAGAAGGTTTTGGGCCAAAACGTCTCAATGGACCTTTTTGAATTGCTGCGTGATAAGGAACCGACATTCATTACGGAGAGAGTTGAGAAGTGGTCAACTGAAGAATCATGCTTGCCGCTGAAGAAATAAGTTGTATCCATTAGGGTGATTAATGACTGCTCAGAGAGATCTCTCGGGCTGGTGACTCCATCTCTACCTATTAGTTGCCCAGCTGAGATCAAGGATGAAGAAGATACCGTAGGTGTGAAGAAGGGAGTTTTAAAGAAGTTAATGAAACAAATGAACTACTCGTTTTAAACCGTCAATTTGACCATTTGTGTTTTAATAAATCGCTGGTTGCTAAATGCTTTACTGCCTGATATCACAGAATGTTGGTGAAGCAGGTAATTTACTTACCTTAGCAGATTGGAGTTTTTATTTTGATGCTTTTTGTGTTCAAGATTTTAATGTTTTTAACTTATAATAAAATAATTGAAAACTTTAGTTATTTTGAAATATCTCAAAAAGTAAAGCTGTTAGACCCTATAAAATAATGTATTACAGACTTATGTAAACATGGCTGTTGTGCAAAGTTTGAGCTATAACACAACATTGTACCACCAATCGATAAGGAGATACAAGCACAAGGGGGTAAACCCCCGCGCGTAAGTGAAAGCCCCTTAATTGGGGGGTGAACCACCGTCAAACGATATCCGGTCTGTCTCAAACTTTACGTGAGCCTAGTTGAGAGGTTTGGCAACTTTTTGGAAGACTTTATAAAAATCGGTGACATTCACCCAAAATTGGTACACCCTACCGTATAGGCAGAGCTGGGCACCAACTTCTTCAAAAGTAGCGGCGCTGCCGCTAATCGCTACTCAAATAAAAAAGTAGCGCCGTTGCCGCTACTTGCATGCAAAACAGCGGCCGCTGCCGCTACTTTAAAAAAATAAGTAGTGAAAAGAACGATGGCATTCAAATACGGTATTTAATGGTGAAATTTCAACTTTATTGACAAAAGTTAATCATTTAAGCTTTTAAAATACCGGTACAGGTTACAATCGGCATTAGCTCTAAGCAGACTTAAAGGGTAGACAAGTAAGCAAATCACCATTCAATTAGTTGTTGGCATGCTCCTTTCAAAAAAACAAGCATTTCAAAATGTTTGTTGGTCAAGCTAGCGCTGTGGAAATTACTTAGGAAGTTACCAGAGGTGGAGTCCTCGAGGACGTCCTTGGCTTCGAGGACACATTTTGAAGTCCTTGGCCTTGGCCTCGAAGGTCAAGTCCTTGGCCTTGGCCTTGGCCTCGAGGCCTCAAGTCCTCGAAAATTGGCCTATCCTCGGCTCGAGGACAGCACTATTTTTTGAATTGTCAAAACTTTGTGAAGCGCTTGAAAAATTTTTTGGAAAACGTTTTTTTGTGGAGATCGCTTGAAAAATTTTTGTGAAGACTTTTTTTTTGAGATCGCCTGAAAAATTTTTGTGAAGATACTTTTTTTTTTTTGGAGAGCACTTGCGTTTGTGTCCTTGATCCTTGGCCTTGAGCATTCCTGTCCTTGGCTTTGAGAGTGTCTGTCCTCGGGAAGGCTGTCCTTGGCCTTGGATTTTTTTTGTGTCCTTGGCCTTGGCCTCGAGCCTTGTGTCCTCGACTCCACCTCTGGAAGTTACCCTTGGGAGTTACACTAGGAAGTTAAATTCCTTATCTTATTTTCTACACAAACAAAAGACAATAAGAAATATCGACTCAAATAAGATGAGGTTTTGCCAGTAAAGCACGCTGATATACAGTATTCAGCTTCTGTACAATTCTGTCTGGTCTCTTTAGTCAATCTCTTTATCGCACGTTCGGCCCTCGACCACTAAAATAATTCCTCGTGTAGAGATCCGACAGAAAAATTTATCAATCGACCGAGTTCCAAAACATTTCTTGGAGTTTTGTAGAAATGGTAGGTGATTCACATCCCTGCTATGATTTCGTCCAACTTTGACCCAAAAGTAGATCAAGCGTTTAAGAATTGGTGTTTACGAAGTCGAAGGAGATACGTAGTAGTGACAACATGCTAAGCAAATGATGCTCAATGCGATTCACATTACACTAAGTATTTTTTCTAGAAGTTTGACTCCATAACTAAGTTGTCTTAGAAGCTTTTTATTACCTGGTTCTATTTGTTAGTTCAATTCTCAGCGTACTATAAATTCAATTCTCAGTTTTACTGTTAGCTCTTGTAGCAAAATTTATTTTACTACGCATTGATGTAACTACTCATGCCGGGCGCCGCGGGACACAAGCGCAGCCAGAGGGTGGACCCAGGAGGCCCGGGCCCCATCCAGTTGAAATGCGACCAAATGACAAAAATGTAACAAAAAAGCCTACTGTTTCACGAGTTTCAGTTTCTTTTAGCATTTTTCCCGTACAACAGTAATTAACAATAATATTGACCACCAGGGAGCCCGGGTCCCCTCAATTCAATTTTGTGCCAACCCATCAAAATGTACAACCCAGCTGAAATTAAGGGTTTTTATCTTAAAAGTTGCCACCTCGGGCTCTCATCTAACCTTTTTAAAAACGTAATACAATAACCACGATGGGATTCACCATATGGCACTGTGCCAGGGGCCATGCGCTTAGGTGGTAAGACTTTATTTTTGGTCTACCCTTATGTTTGGCAGATAAAATTTCGTGAGAACTTGTCAAATTCTCAAAAGTTTAGGGGACCTACACAAAGTGGTCGCTCACAAGGCAGTCAACGATAAATTCTCAGGTTTGTCAAAAATCAGCTCCATATTTAAATGCAATCACAAACACGAAAAAAGTGTCTACACTGGTACAAATCCATAGATCACACAGTTGCAAATGAGCTATTGCGACGCGTTTCGACCTTGCTCAAGGGTCTCATCAGGCAAAAAAAAACTACGAAAGTCTCCAAAAAGTCAGGTAAGCACAGCAAAGCACAGCAAAGCTTACCTGACTTTTTGGAGACTTTCGTAGTTTTTTTTGCCTGATAAGACCCTTGAGCAAGGTCGAAACGCGTCGCAATAGCTCATTTGCAACTGTGTGATCTATGGATTTGTACCAGCGTAGACAATTTTTTCGTGTTAGTAATTGCATTAAAATATGGAGCTGATTTTTGACAAACCTGATAATTTATTAGTAACTTATGTTTGGCAGGAAGATGTTGCGAAAATCTCCAAAATGCCAGGGGTCCCACGCAATGTAAATCTGACCTGGGCAAAAACATGGCAAGTAGGCGTAACCATCTATTTTACAGTTTTAAATTACAATGCACCTCCACTTCGCCAGTTTTTACGCGAAAAAAAACTTTTGAAAAAAAATTAGCTAGGAGAATTGCTCATTGAACAAATTATTGAATTTGAATTGAGCGTACATGTGCTCCTACAACTGGTTATTTTCATGTGAAAACAAATTTCTCTAAGGAAAATCTTTGAGTGGATTATTATTTACTACTAAAATACTTACAAAATTTAACTCCAAAATGCAAAACTATAAACGTAGTTTGGACCAAATTATAAGTAAAAGGAGAATTGAAGCAATTTAATTTTTTTCAGTTGGTTTTCAAATGTAAAATAATCTAGTTCTTTTAAATAGCTCTGAACACATGCGAAACGTGATTCAATGGCATTAAAATAACTTTTTTTTCAAAAAATTACAACAAATCGCCCAGCGGCTGAGGGCTTCGCCAAAAGTCTTTGAAGGAGTTTATTAGCAGTAGCGGCAACGGCAGAATATTTGCTTAAAATAGGGCGCTGAAGCGCCTCCGCTTTTTTCGGGTAAAAAAACAGCGGCGCTGCCGCTTGTCGCTAGTGACGAAAAAAAAGCAGCGGCGCTACCGCTACCGAAAAAGTAGCGGCGCTAGTAGCGCCGCTGTGCCCATCACTGCGTATAGGCAATATCTTTCTAGTGATAGGCTGCCAAAAGACCATTGCCCAAATCCAAAAAACTGGCGCGGTCGCCGAATATTCAAAAAAAGATAGAATTCTATGTGAATATAGGTTGCTCCTGAAGATTTCTTGAGGTAAAATCGGCTACAGATAAATCTTTACTTGTGCTGTATGCTGTACTATTTGAGGTGTGTCAAAAATTATATCCGAAATTATTCTGAAACAAAACAGCCTCAAAAAGAACTTAACCACGGACTAATTAATGATTTTTGTGTGCTTGAGGTAGCGAAAATTTTGCTTTGTGATTAATGCCACAGTTAATTCTCATTTAGAAGACAGAACTAATTATATTCTGGCTCCAAGCAAAATCGATCAATCATTCAAATCCAGCCCATCAAATTTTGATCATCTTCAGCTAAGCAATTAAACTGCTGGAACGATAAGTACTGCGAGACTGTGAAGAAACATTTGAAAAATATTAATTGTATGCCTGTGTCATTAAAATATACTTTTGGATACATTTTTTAAGACATCGTGTATACTGTAGAATAAGCTTGTTGGTCTTGATCATCTCATTTTCTGGCCAGTAAGCTCAGGGCTGTTTATAGTAAGACAAGTATAGCCGGCAAAAATTGCGGAACACAACTTATGAGAGGGCCTGTAAGGGCGGGCATAGATCTTAGAAGAGGAGGAGCTAAAGCCAGGATTTGAGTAAAATCGTTCACATCCGGAATAAAGTGTGAAATTTCGCACAAACCTTACCCAGGGTGAATATAACGATTTCCGAAGGGGAGCCAAAAAATTGGCCTTGGGCAACCCCTACAAACGGCCCATTAACTTATTCTCTAGCTCCACCTAGTGGTTAAAGAAAGTTTTGTTGTTGTAAACAAGCTTACAGGACCAAGAGATGATTTTATGACTTTATTTTATTGTTTTTGCAACCTAGAATGTTTGAACATACTACGACGTCACAGATGATGTAGATATGACGTCATTTTGCCAAAAATGCATGATTGCGAGCAAAATATTGCTCTAATTGGTGGAGTCTCTCATTGATACCAAACTTTGTCAATCGTTTCAATTATTAAATAAACATCTTGCAGAGCTTAAATTACGTCATTTTGTGACGTAATATGACATCGTGTTTGCCAAAAATATCAACAAAACAACAGCAATAAGTTGCTGTTTAAAAATATTAGTTTAAAGACGAAATTTTGCATTCATCGTATTAGTTAAGGATACAATTACTACTTGCAGCAGACGACGTTTTTTTCTGACGTCATTATGACGTCATATTTTCCAACAATTTCAACAAAACAACAGCAATAAATTGTTAATTGAAAATATTAGTTCAATGACAACATTTTGCAATCAGTGTATTAGTTCAAGATGCAATTGCCTCCTATTACAGATAACGTCATTTGGTGAGGTCGTTGTGACGTCATGTTTTCCAATAATTCCAACAAAACAACACTAGTGATTTGCTATTTAAAAATATTAGTTTAATGGCAAAATTTTGCATTCAGTGTATTAGTTCGTGATACAATTACTGCTTATAGCAGAAGACGTCATTTTATGACGTCATACTGTATATTTGCCAAAAATTTCTACAAAGCTACTGCTACAGCAATAAATTGCGTGTTAAAAATACATTAGTTTAAAAACAACATTTTGCAATCAGCGTATTAATTCAAAATACAATCGTTGCTTATGGCAGATGATGTCATTTGATGACGTCATTATGTCTGGTGATGTCATATTGCAGTGTTTTTTTTGCTGCAAAATTGACAAAAAAGCAAGCAGTGTTTTGTCTTGGAACAATAAAAGAACGTGGGCATACCAAATTATTAAATTAAGACCAAAGTTAAACTGTTAAAACGTTGTCTTGTTATCTATACCCCGAGATGCGATCAAGGTTGCTTGGCAGCATGCGCGCTAGCAAACGTGGTTTAGAGCCAATGGTTTTTAAATGAAATTATAGACCCAAAAGTTGGAAAATGGTGTCATTTAAGTTAAATCGGACCATAGACTCGACCTTTATTTGTATACTGGAAACTGACAGTTTTGTCTTTTTCTTCACAGTTCACTTGTTCTAAAATATGCCGATTCACCAAAGCAGCGTGACTTTTTTCTTCACGGTTCACTTGTTCTATGATCATGCCCAATCCAATCAGTTGAATACGTATGTTCAATCAGTTGTTCTATGATCATGCCCAATCCAATCAGTTGAAAGTTTTGGCAACCAGAGCAAATTTTTTTTATTTAATGCTCTTTTCTGTTTTTCGCGCGTTTGTTTCTAATCTACTAAGTAAAAACCCTATAATCTGACGTCGAAAATGATGGCAATTTTCTTGTATATAATTTTTTTGACACTCCCTTACCAAAATTCTGCTTGCACCTCAAGATATAATGTAAACTAGAGTTGTAAGTCGAACCGGGCTTTTCGAGTTGGGTTCGGGCCTAAAATTGACAAAATTTCGGGCTTAATTCAAGCCTGAGACGTGCTTTTTGTCTTAGATGCAAAAAATATAATCAAAATAACTTCGCAACTTTGCTAAATTTTTCAAACTTAACTCTTGTTTTTTTTCGGTCATGATTCGGGCTTCAAATTAGTTTTCGGGTTCGGGCCTGAACTAGTCGACTCGTTTACAACTCTGATGTACACATTGTCTTAAAATGTAATGTTGTGTATTGCCGATGCTAACCAGGTAAAGAATGTACGCATGCACATACTTCTTTGCTTCACAATTTTTTCGTTGCACTCTTGCAATATTTCTTGCACCGGCATTTAAATAGGATACGAAACCTTTTGCAGCTGCCGGCAAGGTAGTCCAAACAGGAGAATATCCCGAACCAGTTACTTGCCAATCTCATTGACTACGGTCAGCTAAAGTTGAAGATGGATCTATTATTTATCAAACACTGCTCCAGTTAATGACTAAGAAAGCTGATCGTTTAATGTGCTGTTCTAATGCATCCAACATTCGTTGTGTATTTTCTTCGATTCGCCCTCCTTTAACCAACAGAATTCTTCCAGCAACATTGATTTCGCATACGCTAATAGTAGAAATGCACAGGCTCACAACAAACTGTTCCAGAGCCTAAAAATCAGACTAAGATATTTGTGAAGGATACTTGATGGAAAATAGTTTAGCAAAAGTAGGCGTTATTTCTGGAGAATTTTGCAAGGTTTCAATAAACGACTTTTTACTTTTTGTCCAAAGATAACGTCTACTTTTCCAAAAGTATCTTCTATCAACTGTCCTTCAAAAAAATTGAGTTTGATTTTTAGGCACTGGAACAGTTTGTTGTGAGCCTGTGCATTTCTACTATCAGCGCATGCGAAATCAATGTTGCTAGAAGAATTCTGTTGGCTAAAAAAAGGCGAACCGTTGAAAATATACCACCAATGTTGGATGCATTGAAACTGCATATTAAACGATCAGCTTTCCAAGTCTTTAACCGGAGGCAGTGTTTGATAAATAATAGATCCATCTTCAACTTTAGCTGACCGTAGTCAATGGGATTAGCAAGTTACTGGTTCGGGATATTCTCCTGTTTGGACTACCTTGCCGGCAGCTGCAAAAGGTTGTCATATCCTATTAAAATGCCGGTCCGAGAAATATTGCCAGGGTGCAACGAAAAAAATTGTTATGCCCAGAAGTACCGGTATGTGCGTACTTGAGAAACCGTACCGATGGGCAATAAATGCTAGTAAAAATAATCAAGAAGACAGAAATGATCGACGTACCGTATTTTGAAGCAAATAGTTCTTGCTTTACATTCATTACCTCGTAAGCATCGGTAATACACAACATTACATTCTAATACATTGTTTATATTATATTCATGAGCGCAACCAGAATTTTGCTAAGGGAGTCTTACTATCCGCATCAAAGAACAATCAAGAGAATGACGCGCAAAGAAAAAAAATGGGTATCATTTTTGGCGTCGGATGTAACTTAAAATGACACCGTTTTCAACTTTTCGCTTTATAATTTCAATTTGAAACCATTGACTCGAAACCACGTTTGCTAGGGCTCAGGCTGCGTTTGGGGTATAGATACGAAGACAACGTTTTGACAACTTACGTTTGATTTTAACTCAATAATTTGTTATGCCAATGTCGTTTCATTGTTCCTAGACAAAGCGCACTATGTTTTTTGCTAATTTTGCAGCAACGGACAAAATACTGCAATATGACATCATCAGACATAATGACGTCACCAAATAACGTCATTTGCTATAAGAGGCAATTGCATCTTGAACTATTAATATGCTGATTGCAAAATGTTGTCATTAAACTTATGTATTTTTTACAAGCAACTTATTGCTGTTGTTTTGTTGATATTTTTGGCAAACACGATGTCATATTACGTCACAAAATGACGTAATTTAAGCTCTGCAAGATGTTTATTTAATAATTGAAACGATTGACAAAGTTTGGTATCAATGAGAGACTCCACCAATTAGAGCAATATTTTGCTCGCAATCATGCATTTTTGGCAAAATGACGTCATATCTACATCATCTGTGACGTCGTAGTATGTTCAAACATTCTAGGTTGCAAAAACAATAAAATAAAGTCATAAAATCATCTCTTGGTCCTGTAAGCTTGTTTACAACAACAAAACTTTCTTTAACCACTAGGTGGAGCTAGAGAATAAGTTAATGGGCCGTTTGTAGGGGTTGCCCAAGGCCAATTTTTTGGCTCCCCTTCGGAAATCGTTATATTTACCCTGGGTAAGGTTTGTGCGAAATTTCACACTTTATTCCGGATGTGAACGATTTTACTCAAATCCTGGCTTTAGCTCCTCTACTATCTCATACATAACACGTTCATGGCTTGGTTGATTTCGTTAATGCTAATACACTGCTTTTTATTTAGAAATAATTGCATTAATTTGTGAGCTGGGCCTCGAATGCCAGAGTGATGAAGTTTACCTAGCATACATGTATTTCATGGGATTCTATATCGAAGGCCTTTTGTAAGTCTAAAAAAAAAACATAAACCGCCGCGTAAACGTTTTTGTTGATATTTTCAATAGATGTTACAACTAGGTCAAGAGCTTGATTGCCATTTTGTGACTTATGGAAAACACAACGCCTTATCAAAAAATCTAGAAAACGAGTGAGAAGATTTTCCAATTATTTTGAAAAGCAGATTGGAATGGAGATACAGGTTTTTAATCATTGGGAGTAAAATCGATTTGTTTCCTTATTTGTGTAGTGGAATGACTTTAGCGAGTGCACTCTGTACAAATGTCGGAAAAAGGTCGTGTGAAAAACTATCAATAAAGCATTGTAGATAGGGCTCAAAAACAATGGCAGCATTTTGGAGAAAAAACCCTGAAATGCTGTTGCCTGTATAACTTTATGATCACGTTTGCTAATATGAATAATCTAAATAAGGCTAAAAAAGTGGGTTAAGAAAAACGTCATATGATATTTTAAGAATACTATCAATGACACTAATTTTGACCTAATTTTTATTCTTTTGACAACTCAGAGGAAATGGAGATCGAGTAACATGTGCCTAGTGCTGTATTAGGGATAATGTACTGGAGATTATCTAAAACCCTAGAATGAGAGACAGGCGAAATTTACACAAAAAGTGTTTAAAAATGACAAAATATGATGTTCAAACTGTCTGCAAAGACTTTTTTTATATAGAATAATTATATAATTCGCATGTACTTACAAGAAGCCGCATATAGAATCGATGCAGCAGCTTTTGAATCTGCAAAACTTGCACAAAATGCCATCGCTAAGGTGAAGCTAGATATGATCATTGAAGCTTGAATAGCTATGAAGGCAAGATCCGCTAAACATAAATTCAGATAAAAGCATTTAACGAGCTTATCTTCTACGGAAGATTTTCGGCACAAAGTTGAGGAGTTAAATCGGACAACCGTCGCTCCACAATTTTACCACTTCATCGTAAGCAATAATTCTGTAGCCTCGATGCTGCAGTAATGTTGAGTCTTTCCAACTTCTTACTCGCTGTTACATAACACTCGTTAAGCGGCTTATACCGAAAGTCCGTATTTACGCATATGCGCAAAAAATACGGATATGCGTATAAAAAATACGCATATACGTATAAAATTCTTACTCTCGTTGGTTTGTTTTATATTGCCTTTTACCGAACATGCTTATATACGCATGCGTATTTTCGCATGCGTTTGTTTACGCTTGGCAAAGAATAAAATACGGACACGGTATGCGTATTTTTCAGGCATTTATAAAGAAATTTTTTTTGCGGTGTGACGTCACAAGGTTGCTTGGTGTAGTGGTTGTTAAGAAACGATCGCGTGGCCCAGAGGAACTCTAAGGCCTTCACCGGTTTGGTCTGCTTCCAAAAATAACCAGAGAACTTTTCAGCTAAAATATGATATTGTATTTAACAGAATAAAAACAGACTTCCACACTGGATAAAAAATAATTGAAGTTTGGTGGTACGTTGAATCAAATTAGAAAACTAAAATTGCCATGTGTTGACAATACGCTTGAAAATTAGGATTGAAACTAAAACCAGGTGTCGGGTCAGTCATTTTTTTCTTTAGAGAATGCCATCAGCAAAAACTAAAAATCGCAGTAACGTAAACAAAGAATGATCAAATAAGGTGTAATTTTGCGACGCAACAAGCTGAAATTTCTAGCTGCTCGCAAAACGCATGAAGGTGAAAATTAGAAGTTGTGGTAAAAAAATAACCCTGTAAAGAAACACAACAAAGGTATAGGTTCGATTCCAGATAACTACAAGTAAAAAAGGACAGTGCTAAAATATTGGTTATGATACTTGCCTTTGAAACTTACAACCTGGATTCGGTTCTCACCAAAATCTAAACTTTTTGTTTTACACAAACGTAATAGACTTTTTTGCAATTATTTTTGGGATCTTTTGTTCAGGATGTTGAACCGAACCTGAACCCTAACCGTAAACCCGAATGAACCGTTTCATTTTGGTGAACCCGAACCGAACCCGAACCAGCAAAATTTTACTTCAGTGAACCTGAGCCAAACCTGAACCCTCAAAATTGTGCTCAAGTGAACCCAAACCAAACCTGAACCCCTAACAAAAGTAAAAATATAATTTTCCATATCCGGATGCCGCTGGCGCTGGTACACGCACAATAAGAGCAGTGGTGATCATCAACAGGATCAGCAATTTCTCCTTTTTTTTTCTGGACGAAAGGGGTAATGACAGTTAAATTTTAAGTCAATGAACCCGAACCGAACCTGAACCGCTAAAATATTTTGAGCAGGAGCTAAACCTGAACCCGAACCGTTATATGAAACGGTTCGACCAACGACATCAAACTAGATGATACGCAACTCTTTTTCCCACTCTTTTTCCTCTTTGTTGCTTTATTTTGCGGATTTTTGCTCTGTCTTTGCCAGCGCTCATCTGCTGACAGTGACTGTAACGCACAGCCTTTGCCTTGCTCAACTAACAATAGGTAGCAATTATAACAAATATCGTTGTATCTGGAAGTTGTGGGTTTGCGTAATTTACGTAAAGTTTTGTCAACTACTAAATTACCCCCCAAAATCCAATTTTTGAGTAAGTGTTGCGTAAAATACATACATATCAACAAGTTATCACAACTTAATGTTACGACATCACTGAAATGTAAATATGAAAAGTGTTGTTTTATTGTTTATTGTTGTGGTTTCTCATTTCTTCTGCTTTTCTGAGTCAAAATATGTGAAATGTTTCACACTGAATTGATTGAACTACTCTAAATATGTACGTGTCAGTTTTAAGTTTCATTTTGTGTTGTTGCTACAATAGCATTGAACTTTGAAAAGTCAAGAGCGTATATTAATTTTCGTTGCTTTCGTGCCAGAAATGGCAATAATAAATTGATTTGATTAATGTCAAAAAAACTAGCCATAGTTTTTTACGGCATATAGTATACTTTTTTTATAAGAACCAATAAATATTAAGTTAAGGCTGGCTGTTTGTAATTTTTGGCCGAATTTTGGCCTCAATTTAAGTTTTCAAAACACGGATGTTAATTTTAGTGACCTTATTTGTAAAATTGTTTAAGTTGTTTAGTCCCAAAGCTTTGTGTGCTTGAGTGAACGTTTTTTACTGGTTTTGCCGCAACGCAAAATTGCTCTTTTTTCGATTTGAACGACTGCCAAAAATTTTTCCAGGTACTTGCATAGAGCACAACAGCAATCTTTAGTCTCGTAATAGTTGCAATTTTGCTCGCAAATACTACAAAAACGACTGAAATTTTATCGTGTTGAATCAGTACAGGATTTAGTTTCTTGTATTAATTTGGGTTTTTTTTCTTTTTCGTTTGTCCTTAATTTATTTTTGCTGCTGAGGCTGGAGTTTTTCTTAATTTGTACTTAAAGTTTGAGCAAAAATGAGCCTAATGTTCTTATAAAATTGTTCTAGAAAAAAGTGTATATGATTAGTTAGTTTGTGCGTTTTTGGTTTCTTTTTTAAATATGTTATCCAGTGGTAAAATATCTTTATAAAAAAGATTAACTTCTACTTAGGAATGCGGAGTCTTTGCCGCTGAAAAATCTTTTTTTTTTACCAAAAACATTGAGTTTTAAATATTTTTGCGTGAAATTTCGGCTGCAAATTTTATTTTGGAGGGTCGCCGCTCAAGAAATTTTTGCTTTTTTCATACAGAAAACCGTCGATTTTAAGACGTTTTAGTGAAAAAAATTGAATTCATCAAAATAATTTAGAGAAAAATAACGGGTATGTTTTGAAATTGATAGCAGAGAAACTCCGAAGCAGATGCGGTTTTGTCTGATATACAGCGCTGCCGTTGTTTCGTCACAGCAGGATAAAGCAAAAATAAATCATCAGCTACAGCATCCGATCAAAACTCTAAATGTCGTCTGATGTCTTGCTTAAACCCCTCTACCTTTGAAGATTCATATATTTTGCCAACGTCTTGCGAAAAAGCGTCAACGCACTTTTTTTCAGAATTAGTGACTGCAATACGTCCTTGTGTCCTTGGGAAAGACACCTGACGCATATTTCCCATTAGGGCCAAGCAGTCTACCCGCAGTGGAGGCCCAGCCAGAGGAAAGACTTGCTAACAGAACCCAAAAAAGTGCTCGGCGTCATAGGCGTAGCTAGGATTTTTGATTAGTGGAGCCCAAACCGCAAGGCAATGAGGTCATCTAAACTTTTCAAAAGAAATTTTTAATGGGACAAAGATACCGTAAAATGGAGAACCAGAAGCAGAAGCCTGGGTTACCATGTAACCAGGATTTTGCTAAAGGGGGTCAGGACTTGAACCAAAACTTGAAAAGTTTTCAAAAAATTGTAAATTGGGAGAGATGGCGAGTAAATTAGTGTAACTGAAACGTAACACAAACTAGGGTTTGGGGGCAAAGCCCCCGCTGCTGGGCAATTTTTTGGAATGTTTTAGAAAAAATTGCAATTATAAGGCCATTTGGATCACATTTCGCACGTTTGTAGATCCATTTAAAATCACTAAATTTTTAAGATTTGAAAGCCAACTGAAAAAATTAAATTGTTCAATCTTCCATTTACTTGCAGATCAAGTCCAAAACACGTTCAAAATCTTACATTTTTAGGTTTACTTTTGCTAGTGGCTTGGTCCAGTATGGTGAAGCATGATGCAATGCCTCCAGCAATATTTTTTGCAGCTAGTAAAATAATAATTCACTCAAAGATTTGCCTTGGAGATTTTTGTCTTATCATAAGGATAAGCAGTTTTAGGAGTACATAAACGACCAGAACCCAGACTCGCTCAATTCAAATTCAATGATTTTTTCAATCAGCATTTTTCCAAGCTAATTCTTTTCAAAAGTATTTTGTCCTGATAAAACTGCTGAGATGGAGGTGAATTGTTATTCAAAGTTGGTACAATAGATGGTTAAGAGTTATGCTATTGCAATATGTTCACAAAAACGTTAGATGAGGGACTGAGGTTGCAACTTTTAGAACAAAAAGCCTGAGTTTCTTCCGGATAATACCTACATTTACATTGGTTGGATATTAATATTGTACTGTTGAACCCAAAAGTGCTAAAATAAACTTAAGCTTAAAAAAGGGTTTGTTGTCATTATTTTTATCATTGGTGGCAATTCAATTTGCCCCCCTCCCGTAGCTACGCCTGTGCTAGGCGTTGATGTGGTAAGACAGACGCAAAGTTCCTGGTTCATAAGAATGATGGATCGAGTGACTACAGCAAAAGTTCATGACCTATGAAAATTGTTGGTGCGGATGAGTAAGACTTCGATGATTTTTTTTTCACACCGTGTAAACGATTAAGAACGGACACTACGATCCTACTGTGGATAGGCTATCAAAGACCTGTAGAATCACCGCCAAGTTCAAAATATCACTTTCACTCGAATGACATAAACATGAATACAGATTAGTTCACTTCAAACCATCGTTAATTACTTTGCAAGCACATTATTTGTGCTTCAACCGACCTTTTTCAAACTGCGCTCTAACCGCCAGTGCCAGAGAAAAGCAGAAGAGTGAGGCCTGCAGCCAAGCGTGACCAAGCAGAGAATAAAGTGAGCACATTCGCACAGTGTCAGATTATCTAGTTTTATGTCATTGGTTCGACACCCTGCTTTTGTTTCCATATTTTTACAAAGTTTCTAAAACTTGGCCTAAAGTACTTAATTAATCGAAGTTTTTCTTTAAATGTTTAGTTCCCATCAAATCCTATCTTTTGTTCTCGCTGTAATTCGCCGAAGCGTGTAACGAGTGGGCGGGCCCATCTGTTTGGCAATCAGGGGTGCCGATCTCTGCTGAGCTTTGGGAGGGATAATTTGCAATTTTGCCCTATTTTCAGCATTGGGGGGATGAACCTCAACCACAATTTTGTTCAGGTGAGCAAATTAAGTGAAGACCCGAAAAAAGGTCCTCACCAAAAATGGAGCACTTTTTTTTCAAGTGAAGACCAAAAAGAAAAAAAAGGTCTTCACCAAAAACGGAACACTTTTTCCCCGAATTCAAGTGGACATCTACGCTCAGATGCACAGCAGAGTCAAATTATTGGGGAGGATGCAGATGTTCACCATACAGTACTTAAACTACTGGGTGGGATACAGCCAAATTAGTGGGGGGATATATCCCCCCTCCAGGTTTCGGCACCCCTGTTGGCAATGAAAGGTTACTAGTAGCCTACTGATGCCTACCGTGTTTTTGCGAGCAAATCAAACCGAATCGTACGGAAGCAACACAGTCGATGTTTTGCTTTGATTTTACAGATAGTTGCTCTCACGGCAAACGGCAAACTAGGCATTTCCAAGTTTTACGAGTTGTTGAGCGAACCACAAACAAATCAACCACAATTCATAACAAAATGCTCTCATAGCATAGGTGGGCACCAGTCCGTTAATCCGTTAATAACGAAGCTAACTTTTTCATTAACTCGTTAATCCGTTAAAAAGTTTTTTCATGTCAACGGACTAAATTAACTTCCGTTAAGTTCTGTTAACGGACTAAATTAACTTCCGTTAAGTTCTGTTAACTTCCGTTAAGGTTGTCATCGTTAATATCCAGCACCATCATTCATCGGACCGAGTTTTATAGAAATCAAAACAAACCAGTTTGCACTGGTAACGCTTATTGCGTATTAGCACGAGTTTTATAGAAAAAAGCGAAGAAAGGAGATCTTTTTTTATGGCAAATAATAACCTGCAGCCTCATAGGTCTATTATAATTATCGCCGTTCACAATTTCCAAAGATTTTCTGATTGCAGCTTCGTTGTAGTTTTCAGCTTGTTTTTGTCTTGAAATTAGATTAGACTGTAAAATGTAACTTCCAAAACACAAAAAGACCACCATCGTAATAAATATTTCCTTACAATCAGCTCAACAGTGTCAATACGTGTTCTAGAAGCGAGTGAATAAAACGAAATGAAAATTACACGCTAAATGTTAACGGATTAACGGACTTTATTAACTTCCGTTAATTAAAGCTGAAAATAACGGATTAACGTTAACGGAGGTGTGAAGTTTGTTAACGGACTAGTGGTTAACGAAGCTAACGTTTTGCATTAACTTGCCCACCTATGTCTCATAGCGTTTATAAATATCCTTTGTTGTTGCAAACATTTAAAACATGCGATTGTTCTCATGCTAGACATAGGGCGATTGGACGAGTGGTTGAATTGCTGTGCACCCACGTTGCGTTTGTTCTGGTTTGGTGCTCTAGGATCGAATACCACCAAGGACAACAACTTTTCTACAATTAGTTACAGAATTTTAGAAAATAAAAGGTTGTTTTTTAAAAAGAAGTATGAAATTAGGATGAAGCAAGTTTAGGGAGAATTACTCAAGAAAAGTACAATCAGATATTCTATTGCTCGTTTTAGGTTTTGTTATAGTAAGTTTAATTCCAAAGCCAAGAAAAGTTTGGCCCATGGCCTAATTTTGGACCTAGAATACCCTTAAAAATCAGAAGCTTAAAACCAAAGTTATATATATACCCAGTACTTAAACTGTAAAATTTTGCATGGGGGACGCTTTTGCAGCCTTGACCAAACGCAATAGGAATGCGAAAGTACTTCAAAGAAAATTATGTAATTCTGTTCCCGAAATCGAGTGAAGACCAAAACAAAAGGTCTTCATCGCAATTTGGGACTATATTCGGCCGGAATTTGAGGGATTTATTCGTGCTGACAAACCCTTTTTCGTCTGATCATTCAGCGCTCAAATCTCGGTGGGGGCACGCGTCGCCCATACACTTTATGTACTAAAGGGCTACAGGCTGCAAATTCCATTAAAGATTTATATTTATGCTAAGCTTTTATAACATGTAACGTTACACTACAGCTTTGAAGCTCTCGATAGGTTAGTGGCGTGCTCAGGCGTCAGGCGCGCAACAAGGTTGCTAAGAAAAAGTAGGGCTTGAATCTGTAACTGACGTGTCAAAAGGACGCGTCCCAATGCGTCGACCGGCTTGGTTGAACAACGATTGGGCTTTTCTCCTGGTTGATTTATTAATTTACATATCCAATTGCACTTCCATTTGTGGTTACGTTGGAGCTGACGCTACAAATCCAAAGTGAAATTTTCTCGTATGAAAACTGTCCAAATTCAGCAAGCATGTTGAGCAAATTCACGCAACTAAAGTGTTTACTTACGGAGGCTTGCGGGCGGAGCACTGAGCCGCTGGAGACCATGGCTTGATCCATTACAGCCAAGGCCTCACAGAGAAATTTTGTCAAGTAGTGCCTTTACGGAGACCGAAAATTACAATTGTGTTCCCCCGGAAATGAGTGCTATGATTAATGATCTCGCTATAATTATCACTACCACTCATAGGTGGGCAAGTTAATGCAAAACCTTAGCTTCGTTAACCACTAGTCCGTTAACAAACTTCACACCTCCGTTAACATTAATCCGTTATTTTCAGCTTTAATTAACGGAAGTTAATAAAGTCCGTTAATCCGTTAACATTTAGCTTGTAATTTTCATTTCGTTTATTCACTCGCTTCTAGAACACGTATTGACGTTGTTGAGCTGATTGTAAGGAGGTATTTATTGCGATGGTGGTCTTTTTGTGTTTTGGAAGTTACATTTTACAGTCTAATCTAATTTCAAGGTAAAATTAAGTTGAAATGCACTAACGAAGCTGCGATCGTAACATCTTTGGATAGCGCGAACATCGATATAGACCTATGAGGCGGGACTTTATTATTTGCCACAATAAAGATCTCCTTTCTTTGCTTTCTTCTCTAAAACTCGTGCTAATACGCAACAAGTGTCACCAGTGCAAACTGATTTGTACCGGTACGATGAATGAATGGTACAAGATATTAACGATGGAAACCTTAACGCAAGTTAACAGAACTTAACGGAAGTTATTTTAGTTCGTTAAGAGCACTTAACGGAAGTTAATTTAGTCCGTTAACATGAAAAAACTTTTTAACGGATTAACGAGTTAATGAAAAAGTTAGCTTCGTTATTAACGATTAACGGACTTGTGCCCACCTATGCTACGACTAATTGAGTGCGTGAACTTATACCGGTAAGATCTTCCGCCGCCCCCTAAACCCGGGTCAATGCGCTTCCTAAACCCCCTTCGTAGGCCTTGATTACAATTGTACCGGTATACTATGTGTTCAACTGTAACAAAACTTGCTGTTTTGAAAATGTGATATGGACGTGGTAAGTTTTCAGGTAAGCCTACAGCACTTTCAATTAACTGACCTACATTTTTCTGAAGTCACCAAGTACCCTGTTATTTTTTGATGAAACATAAAATATTTTCTAAGCTTATAATTTATTTTTATTTTTTACTGTAACGTGCCCGGTAAATAATAATAGAACCCCACCAAGATGCAGCTCTCGAGTGAGCAAATAACAGAAAAGTTTGTCGAATTGGTCCGGCAACATGTTTTCATTTATACGATGTCAAAAGCGATAAACACAGGGACGGACAACGCTTACAGAACGTTTGGGAAAGCATCAGCATGGAAATGGAAGTTGATGGCATGGATGGTAAGTGCGGCTATAACCACGCAAAAGTGCCAGAAAGGAGTTTAAACCTAACCAGGGCCAGTGAAAAACATTCGATCTGGGCCTGGGGATAGATCCAAAAAAAGGAAGTAACATTCTATCCAACTGCCATTTTATTTTTCGGTCAAGATGAAAACAAAATAAAATTTATAAATTTATCACGGAAAATTTTGAAAACAATAATATATTCTTAATCATATCAGTCGTCTGCCACAATTTTTTTGTGTATTAAATTTTAATAGGTACAGAATGCCATTTACGCCCTCGTGTGACTGTCGACTAAAATTGATAATGTGACTTTCCGATTAAGATGTTATGAGCGACATTTTTAAAATCAAATAAAAGGTAATACCAAACTCTCAAGACATTTATTTCATGCTTTTGAAATACGCTTGTTAAAATACGCATACGCGTATTTCCGCATATCAATAAATTACCCTGCGTAAATAATTTTTATACGCGTATGCGTAGTAAATACGGACTTTCGGTAAAAGCGGCTTTACTTGTCACTAATATTGATGTATTACTCGTATATAGCGTGAAAACCGCAAAGATCTGGTTTGGCGTTTTAGTTTTGAAATTTTCGATGTATTGGTAACTTTTGAATATAATTTTCGAATTGCCAACGTGGAAGCGGAACACTTTTACCTCAATGTTTCGAACTTCACAAGCAACTGCCTGGAAAGTATGATAAAGATAAATTTAACACTTCTAACGTAATTTTACTTCAAAATTAGCTATTCTGTTGTTGTATTGGCTCAGATAAGGTGTTTTCAAAGGAGGCCACGAGCCTAGATCCACCTCTTCCTTTTGTTCGTATGCACCAGGCACTCTGCATCTGTCTAACCACACCAACGCCGAGCAATCTTTTTTGGGTTTTGTTTGCAAGTCTTTCGTCAGGCTAGGCCTCTACAACGGGTAGACTGCGCAAGCCTCATAGCTGTTTCTGGAGGCCAGGAGCAAAGGCCTATATTCGCTGTAGTTTTGCACTCGCCTACAATAGAGGCTTCGAATTGGGCTCATAAAGAGACCGAACTTCTTCTTTTTTGAAGTGGGGACAAAAGTGTTGAGAGTTTTGTGGTTGGGAGCCACGGGTTATGAAGTATGAGAAGCAATTGGGCTCATAAAGGACCGAACATCTTCTTTTTTGCAGTGGGGACAAAAGTGTTGAGAGTTTTGTGGTAGGGACCCACGGGTTATGAAGTATGAAAAGCAATGGGCAAGATGAATTACACCAAATGCTGTTCAATAGTTGCTTTTTACTCATTAGAACAAGTAACTATCAGTAATTTGTCGGCAGCGTGGCCGAATGGGTAAAGGCGTGGCTTCGAACAAGCAGCAAATTTACGTGGGAAGAAGTCAAAACGTCAACAGGAAAGCTTGGAAATGGTTAACTCCTAAGCGGGTGCGGATTCGTCCAAAATATAGCGCACCGTCGCTTTCTCGTTATAGGAGGATAAAGATGCACCAATCAATCAACTATCACAGCCATGCTACCAATAGTGGAATGGGTAATAGCAAGTTGCAAAACTTCAGCAAAAAATCAGATTAGGTTTTTTTGATGTGTTTTGATGATCTGATTTTTCTTTAGGCCAAAACATCGAAAGAGCTTGTAATTTTAAGTTAAAATGTTCGGTGTTCAACTTGATATTCATCGCCACTTGCGTTTATTTCCTTACCTTCTATCAAGCTTGCTATAGTGAAACATATTTGTGGGGTGCAAGCGTGCCATAAGCCTATAGATCCAACTACCTCCGAGTCGACCAAAACTCTAATCCAAACCGATGTCGCCAAACTGACTATTTGTATTATCAGAGTAGCCAAACCACCAAATGCTGAAAAAATCGATAACGCTTTGTTCATGGTGCTTAATATAAGCCTACTGTAAAAAGCTAACGCTAAATATATACGCATTGTTATATAAGTAAAATTTAATAAGAACACGAGATTTATTTCTACTCAAAATTTAAGAACAATGACAGTCATAGCAGCAAATAATGGAACAAACGAAATACCGTAGAATAAATTTCAAATAAAAAAAAGAACCTAAATTGTGTACTGATTAAAAGCGATAAAATTTTTGTGATTTTCTAGTAGTTTTTAGCAAAGTTGCAACAATTTTGAGATTATAGAGTGCTGTTGCGCTGTGCGCAGATAAACATAACATTTTTGTAGCTGTTTTTCGAGTTAAAAAAGCTTGTTTGGCTTGTTTGTCGCTTTTGCAAGTGCAAAGCAGTAACGAAAGCCTATATGCAAGCTAACAGACCATTGAGCATTAAACAGTTTTACGAGCATGATCGCAAAAATTGACCTCGATGTCATCCAAATTTAAGAACAAATGAGGATGTAAATTGGTAAATAGCTAGCGTTAACTCAAATTTACGGGTTCGTTGACTAAAATGTAAAGTGCATAATATTTTGGTGAGGTAGGTGTAGCTATGTTGTGCAGTTACGACTCCCTTGTTTTGTCTTAAATGTCGTTTCATCCCTTTCCTGTCACTTCGTGCTATCTATGCAGTGTTATTTTTTGCTTTCATTGTGGTGGTCGAGAACAAAAAAGAATAAATATAATTTCTGCAATAACATTTTTACAGGAGAACAAACCTGAGATTTTTTGGAGTTTCAAGGCGGGCTTTTTCCACCTATTATAGGCGTAGCCAGAATTTTTGATTGGGGGGCAAACCTCAAATCACACGCAATGACGTCATCAAAAATTTTCGAGAAAGCAACATTTTATCGGATGAAGATATCGCAGAATGGAAGATCAGAAGCTGTGGCCTGTGTTAGGCTCTAAACCAGGATTTTACTACAGGAGAGGGCTTAAACCCAAAGTTAAAAAGTGAAAATGCCAAAATTGGGAGACGTGCAAGAGTAAGCTATTGTGACTGAAATGTACCACAGATGGGGGTCTGGTGGCAGAGTCCCCACTGCCGGAGGCTATGGGGGCCATGGGGCGAAGCCCCCAACTGCTACGCGATGTTTTGGAAAAAAGCTGATTTAATGCTATTGGATCACATTTCGTACGTGTTCAGAGCCATTTGAAAAAATTAAATTGTTCAAACCTTTATTTACTTACAACTTAAGTCCCACACACTTTTAAAATCTTGCTTTTGGGGTTCAATTATGTAAGTGATTTGGTACAGGTAGTGGTAAGTAAGGTACACTGCCTCGTGCAATACTTTAGCGGTAAATATTAATCCACTGAAAGATTTTCTTCCAAGATTTTTGCATTGCCATGAAAATAACCATTTGTTAAAAGTAGGCCACCTCAATTCAAATTCAATAGTTCGTTCAATAAACATTTTCCCTAGCTTTTTTTTCAAAAGTATTTTGCCGCATAAAAACTGGCAAGGTGGAGGTGAGTTGTTATGGAAAAATGGTGCAATAGATGGTTACGCCTCCTAACCATAGGTGGGCAAGTTAATGCAAAACGTTAGCTTCGTTAACCACTAGTCCGTTAACAAACTTCACACCTCCGTTAACGTTAATCCGTTATTTTCAGCTTTAATTAACGGAAGTTAATAAAGTCCGTTAATTCGTTAATATTTGGCGTGTAATTTTCATTTCGTTTTATTCACTCGCTTCTGGAACACGTATTGACGTTGTTGAGCTGATTGTAAGGAAATATTTATTGCTATGGTGGTCTTTTTGTGTTTCGGAAGTTACATTGTACAGTCTAATCTAATTTCAAGATAAAAACAAGTTCAAATGCACAACGAAGCTGCAAGACATTAACGATAAAAACCTTAACGGAAGTTAACACAACTTAACGGAAGTTACTTTAGTCCGTTATCAGCACTTAACGGAAGTTAATTTAGTCCGTTAACATGAAAAAACTTTTTAACGGATTAACAAGTTAGTGAAAAAGTTAGCTTCGTTATTAACGGATTAACGATTAACGGACTTGTGCCCATCTATGCTCCTAACCATTCTATTGCCCGTGCCGGATTTATATTGGGCAGGGCCCCTGGCATTTTAAAGATTTTTGCAATCTTCTTGCCGAATATAAGCGAAAGCCAAAAAAAGTCTTACCATCAGAGCATGGGACCCCTGGCAATGTGCCATATGGTAAATCCGGCCCTGGCTATTGCATTACGTTCAGAAAAAGGTTACATCAGGGCCTGAGTTTGCTACTTTTAGGACAAAAACCTTTAATTTCACCCGGTTTAAACATATAAATTGGTTGGTAAAAATTGAATTGAGGAGGCCTGGGCCCCCTGGTTGTCAATATTTTTGTTGATCACTGTTGAACGCGTGTAGTGTACGCAAAAAACGTTTAAAGAAACTGAAACTGAAGAAACAATGGGCTTCTTTGTCAAATTTTTACCAGTGATGGCATTTCATTTGGGGGGTGCCGAGCCCCCTCCCTGGCTACGCCTATGTTTCCACCCTAAAAAGCTGTTGTTACCCCCTTTTTTGCCATAACGTAATGTTACAGCTCGAAAACAAGGTTCAAAAGCTATGAAGACCTTTTCTAGTTTTTACCTAATTTGCCTCCAGTTTGACGCTGTTAGGGGTGGCACCTGAAAATATGTCTCGTTGTCTACTCTAAAGCTTCCACCGTGTGTGGTAGACAGGTGGGCAGGTGGTTACTTGACTCGTGGACCGAAAGGTCTCTTCGCTGTCTCCTGGCCTAGGTAGCTAAGGTGAATAAAATGAAGTTACAATTTCCTAACGCGGGCTAAATTGCTTGACGTTTTTAAATTTTTATAAACTTTCCCCATCCCTTATTTCCAGATCTTAACAAAGGCAATGGAGTAAAGTCAGCTTTTGGGCCTTATTTTCTATGTAAGGTGTTCTGGATAGCATTTTTATTCAGTCAAATAATTTTTCGGTTCGTTTGACTAACAGCGCAAATTTTTTCCTAATATATTTTCTTTCGCTTAGTTAATATTGAATTTTATTGCTTTAGTTTCAGTTTTTTAGCAAAAAAATTTTAGGATATTCTGTAATCTCTAATAATGGTTAAAAGTTTTATAAAATTGCGAACAAAATATACTTTTTTTTTTCGGAACAATTTTGTAAGAACAAGACCATTTTTGTTTAAATTTTAAAATCATGGTTCATGAAAAAAAGTGCTGCCGCGAGTACAGGCCAAGGCTGAATTTGACGTTAAAACAAAAGCAAGTTTTTGCATACTCAGTTACATAATGCTGTATACAACGAAAAAGAATTTTTTATCGTTTTCTGTTACAATGGCTGCTCTAAAAAAACTTGCTTCATATATTGGAAGCCTCACCTTGCTAGGAACGTTTCTTAAATCCCGGTAATTTAAAACAACATTTGCAGGTTAAACGTGTTTAAATATTGGAAAAGTAAGAAGAGAAACTGAAAATTGAGGAAGTAAAAGTGAATCGAATCCTATAGTTAGGCTCTGAAGAGGCTACTTAAACTGGTTTGGTTTTTTCCTATTATTTTAAAGCTTTTGAGATTTGCTACAAGCGAAGTTGAAATGCCTGAATATGTCGCAATCAGGAACTTATTGTTGAAATCAAGTTGGCGCTAAAATGGCTATTTTTCGAAATTGGTGCTGAAATTAGCTTTGTTTATACGAACTTACACATTCGCTTGGCAAATGGGGACTGAATTCTGACTTGCCTGTGGTTTACTTCGATGCTTTAAATTATCACGCATGTTGCAGTTGGACATTTTATATAATTGTAGCTCGCCAAACTAGCGTGTAGAATTTGGGTCCAGCTACTCGATTGTCAAAATACTGGCATTTTGCAAACGATCTTAATTAATAAAAACGCTGTTCTGAGAAGTGAATTAAGGATATGGTATTGTGTGTAGACAGTATACAGTAGACAGACTACAGAGTCTTGTCGGCACAATCAAAAATACAAAATTAACATCCTAAGATATACAGTTTCCGAATCGACTTTCGTTGTCTATCCTAGCCATAAGCGTAGCCAGGATTTTTGATTGGGGGATGGGCAGATCACAAATTGCATGCAATGACGTCATCAGAAATTTTCGAAAGAGGAACTTTTTGTGCGGCAAATATATTATGGAATAAGATCAGAACCTTTGCCTTGGTTTGGCACCCAGGATTTTGCTCAGGGGAGAGGGTTTTTAAACCAATAGTTCAAAAGTAAAAATGTTTAAATTGTAAACGCCTAGAGCAAACTTGTTTAACTCAAACGTATCACAGACGGGGTGTGGGGCGAAGCCTCCAGCTGCTAGGCAATTTTTTGGAAAAAAAAGATATTTTAATACCTTTGGATCACATTTCGCGAGTTTTCATCAGAGCCATTTGAAAGAACTAGATTTTTAATTTGAAAGCCAATTAAAAATTAAATTGTTCAATCCTCCTTTTACTTGCGATTAAAGTCCAAAACACATTTAAAATCTTGCATTTTGGTGTTACATCTTGTAAATGGTTTATTCCAGATAGGGGAAAGCAAGGTACATTGTTTCCAGCAATAGGTTACCAGTAAATGCAAATCCACTCAACGATTTTTTTTCAAAAGTATTTTGTCGCATAAAAACTGGCAAGGTGGAGGTGAGTTGTTATGGAAAAATGGTGCAATAGATGGTTACGCCTCCTAACCATTTTATAGCCCGGGCCGGATTTACATTGGGCGGGGCCCCTGGCATTTTGAAGATTTTCGCAAAATCTTCTTGCGGAATATACGTGAAAGTCAAAAAAAGTCTTACCATCAGAGCATGGGGCTCCTGGCAATGTGCCATATGGTAAATCCGGCCCTGGCTATTGCATTACGTTCAGAAAAAGGTTAGATGAGGACCTGAGGAAGCAGCTTATAGAACAAAACCTTTAATTTCACCCTGGCTATACATATAAATTGGTTGGAAAAGCTGAATTGAGGGGCCCGGGGCCCCTGCTGTTCGTCCATGATTGTTAATTACTGTTGTACGCGAAGATGCTAAAAGAAAATGAAACTAAAAGAACAATAGGCTTTTTTGTCACATTTTTGTTATTGGTGGTATTTAAATTGGGGGAGCGGGCCCCCTGCCCCCCTCGCTACGCCTATGATCCTAGCTATACTCACTAGGAATAAAAGACGTAAATCGATTCCTAAACGGTATGTCTTTGGCGGCTAATAAATCAGTTTTGATTGTGCCTCTAAGACTCTAAATACTGTTTTATGCTGGATAGCTTATTGATCTCATTTAAATTTCGAAAACGTGAATTGCGGCAATTTATTTGTCAAAAACAAGACATGGCAACTCTCAAACGCTTATCGATATTTTACTTATTTGCAGTGTCAAATACAAAAACACAATGTTTAGTCGAAGCGAAACCTACAATCCAAACAACAATCCTCCAATAGCTTTTAAAGAAACGTTTCTCCTCACCGTTTTGATTTATTGTGGGGCTGCTTTTCACATAAAATCTGCAGATTAAACTAGCTGTTTTGAGGTCGAGTGGATCAGCGTCTGCTGCCGAAATGGTAAACTGGAATTCGTTTCTCAGTCACATCAAAACATAAACTATACTAAAAGTTCATTTACAGCTTTCGTACTTGACCTTCAACAGTTCAAAAATACAGTGTGAAAACATGACGCGTAGCCAGAAACTTGTCATGGTGGGGGCTGTTTGGGCGGTCTCGTCTGGGAACAAAGCCGCTCAAAATTTTGCATTTTTTTGCAAAACTAACTTAATTTTAGGCATATTTTGATAAAAAATTATTGCTTTTAAAACGTGGCGTATAGAAATTAGCAATGCTAAAACATGTTTGAATTGGTTGCATAAATGTACTATGTTGGAGGTTGCTCATGGTAAAATTCAGTTCTCTTATGTACAACTTAGTAAATTATAATATCCTTTAGTTCAATAAAACTCACAAGGAACAATCTATTTTGTCTATACTCTATGTGATACAGAGAAAGATAATTGGGGGTAAGGGGGCTAATGGAACGAGATTTGAGAGAAGTAATTGGTAATTATAAGTAATGCTGAATAGCCCCCATCCCAAGCCCTATTCCAGAGCTTCTCTACATTTTTTTTGATGAAATCTATGTTCGGCATTTTTCAAATAGCGATCAAATTTGATCGCTAATTTTTGTTTTACTTGTGAGTTTTATTTTTGACAAATTTGTCTCCCGTAAATAAATGTTTCAAAAAATGCTTTAAATCATTTTTGAGTCCATACCAGTGCAAAAGACAGTCTCAGAAGTGTAAAAAAAATGGTATTTTGCATTTTGGTTCACAGGTCGATGAGAGGGGGGGAGGCTATTTTGTCAAGAACTGGCCCATAATGCTGATTGCAAATTAGGACGCTTCTTTACTCGATTTGTCGTTGCTAAATGCATGGACTCGTCACAATAAATTGATGAGACAAGATGGTCAGTCTGACTAGAAATAAGTTGTTTGAAATGTTTTTGTTAATCGTTAATATTTGATAAAAATTTCTTTTCCATAACTACAGCTATCGATTTATAATTAATAGAAGCCGAAATTCAAAATACATATTTTTCTGTGACGTTTGTCTAAGATAGGTACTTCATTTCACTTTCATTTTATTTTACATGTAATAAGAACCGATATCGACTATCTCTCGATAGCAATCTTTTTCATTTGAGATAACTGACAATGAATTTTTCAAAAAATAGACAAAAATTTTGCTTGTGATGTAATTTGGATCCCTTTAATTACTCAACTCATGCAGTTGCATGACCCTTTTTTGTAATCATAGAGAGTAAGTTTAGATTGAGTTCTACCGTCTCCAAATACGCATTGCCCGTATAATGTCATTAAAATTCGCCAATAAAAGATCATAAGAATTTGTTGGCTGAAAATAAGTCACAGACAAAAACAAAAGTTATGGCGCTTATACACGCTCATCAATATTTTGCCTATTTACCGAACTAAATGTAAAATTCGACATTTTCCATCGCACAACCGGTCGCAGCTTTCAAAAAAAGTTTCTTAATCTTATCCTGTTGCGTTAACCTATATGATTTTGGTATTGACATGAAAATAAACTGATAAAATTAGCCGATCAGCGATGGTGTATGGTGAATGAAGCATCTGCTACAAAAATCTAACAGCTAATATGTCTTCGTATAAGCAGCACATAAACTGTAAAATGTTGGATGGGAGACGCTTCCGCAACCGTAACCGCACAATCCTGGAATAAAAACGTTTCAGGACGGAAAAACAAATATAACCACCCTCATTATACGTGAGAAAGGGTTTCTCCGTCCGAATGGAAGATTTTTTTGTCCAAACGCTTGGTGAAGACCAGAAAAATACGTTTTCGTGTCCGAATCAGCCAGGACGCATTTTTTTCTGCGGAGGTGCGCTCAATTTCGATATGGATAGGCTAATTCTTAATGTGATAGATATGGACAAGTAAGCAGATGGCAGCTGGATTCAAAGATCAAAATGTTTTTGCTGTCTCTGGCCCAGACATTCCGCAAATCAAATCTTTCCTTATACTCGCTGGGTTATCGCAGAAGCGTATAACCAGTAGTGGTCTTAGGAATGTGCAAAGTGTGCAAATGCACAGGGGCCCCCCACTTCTGGGGGGCCCCCCCATTTGACCTATCGCGCGCAGAAAAAATTGATTATGAAAAACTATAGCAAGTTATGATAAAAAGTTTATGCATTTGTTTTAAGTGTCATTACATATGTACCCCCTCCATCAAGATGCACTTGTTCCAAGTGTTATTACGCATATCCCCCTTTCCAAGACAATATTACTTTTAACTTTTAAGTCAGATTTAGTAAACAGATACTAAAAATTTACTGGTTAAGTCAACTTATTCCTCTTTTTTTTTGCTTGCTACTGTTAGGCTACTGAGGTCATATGCGTAACCAAGGGGGGCCCAGGGGCCCCCCCAATTGAAATGCTACCCATGATAAAAATGTCACAAAAAAGATTGTTGTTTCTTCAGCATCAGTTTCTTTTAGCATCTTTGCATATAATAGTACACCCGTACAGCAGTAATTAACAATTGTATTGAGCCAGGCGGCCCTGGCCCTCTCAATTTATTTTTACCAACCAATTTAAATGGGCCCCCTACAATAATAATTAAATGGGCCCCCAACAACAATATTGATCCAGGGGCCAGGGCCCCTTAATTTAATTTTTGCCAACCAATTTTAAGGGGCCCCCTACAAGAATATTTATATGGCCATCTAATTTATATGGGCCCCCAACAATAATACTGTTTCAGGGGGCCATGGCTCCTTCAATTTAATGTTGCCAACCAATTTAAACGTATAACCCGACTGAAATTAAGCGTTTCTATCCTAAAAGTTGCTAACTGAGGTTCTCATCTAACCTTTTTATGAATGTAATGCAATGACCAGGGACAGATTTAACACATGGCACAGTGCCAGGGGCCCCCCACTCAGATAAGAATTTTTTGGTCTTCACCTGTATTTGGCGCAAAAATATTGCAAAAATCTCAAAGTGCCAGGGGCCCAACTCAATGTAAATCCGACTCGGGCAATAACATGGTTTGTAGGCATAGCTATCTATTGTACATTTTTCAGTTATAATTCACCTCCACCTCGCCAGTTTTTATGCAACAAAATACTTTTGAAAAAAATTAGCTTCAGTAAGGGGAATGCTCATTGAACAAATTTTTGAATTGAGAGAGCCTGGGCCCCTGGCCGTATATGTACTCCTATAACTGGTTGTTTTCTAGACAAAACAATAATCTATAAAGAAAATAATCGACTGAATTGTTATTTACTGCTAAACTATTGCATGAGGGAATGTACTTTACTTTCCCCTACCTGGGCGAAATCACTAATAAAATTTAACCACAAAATGCAAGATTTTAAACGTGTTTTGGGCTTAAATTGCAAGCAAAAGGAAGACTAAACAACTTAATTTTTTCAATTGGCTTTCAAATTTTAAAAATCTAGTACTTTCACATGGCTCTGAAAATGTGCAAAATGTGATCCAATGGTATTAAAACTACTTTTTTTCCAAAAAATTACGAAAAATCGTCCAACGGCTGGGGGCTTCGCCCCCAGACCCCCATAATCTCGGGCGGCTGGAGGCTCCGCCCCCAGACCCCCATCTGTGATACATTTGAATTACAGTACACTTCTTTACTTAAGCACGTCTCCCAATTTACACATTTTCGCATTTTAACTAGGCTATTGGTTTAAGCTCTCTCCTTGAACGAGTTCCTAGTTACATGCCTACACAAGGCCACGACTTCTGATCTTCCATTCTACGATATCTTTGCCCCACCAAAAAATTCCTCTTTCGAAGTTTCTGATGACGTTATTGCATGTGATTTGTGGTTTTGGCCCCCCCCCTCCAATCAAAAATCCTGGCTACGCCTATGACTCAGGTAGTCGTTTTTCCACTTGTTTTTTTCAACTGCTTTTAGCAACTGGCAGTAATAGGTTTTTGACTAACGTATACAGTATATCATATGCTAAGTAGTATAAAGCATTCAAACATTATTGCTAAGTACTCAAACATATTCTGTAACAACACAAGCATACTGAAAGCAATTGCTGAAAGTTTACGTTAATTTACTGCAATTAATTGAGTTGATAATCTAGATGAGAGAAACTTACGAACAAACATTTGATTTAATTAGGGCTGCAATTGCTTTGGTCTTCTGGTCTTGTTATTTATGAAATGCATTGTTGCGCTCAATTGCAAATGCAGATAAAACATGTTAAAGTAGTGTGTAAAGAAAAGGGCCCCCCATTTAATCTGCAGAGGGGCCCCCATTTAATCTGCACAGGGGCCCCCCCTTTCCTAAGGCCACCACTGCGTATAACGAGTTTGCGGGCCCATTTCCGTGTCATTACTCCCGGGCAAAACAGCTTCTTTCAAAGAAAAGTCGCAGCGGTGGCGAGCCATTGGCAAGGATCAGCCCTAGATTTGAACTTCAGATTTCCTGCTTCAGAGACGAACACGTCACAGCTCGACCAACTGGCCGGTATCTTGGTGAATATTGATACAATCTATTACAATTTCAAGATAAGCATTTTTATTGACATTCGGCATTATTTGCAAATCAGAGTTGTAAACGGGCCGACTAGTTCAGGCCCGAACCCGAAAATATAAGCCCGAACCCGGCCCGAACCCGAAACTTAATTCGAAGCCCAAACCATGCACGAAAAAACCCTAAAGTTAAGTTAGGTCTGAAAAAATTAGCAATGTTGCCAAGTTAATTTGATTATATTTTTGTGCATCTAAGACAAAAAGGTACGTCTCAGGCCCAAATTAAGCCCGAAATTTTTGTCAACTTTAGGCCCGAACCCGACCCGAAAAGCCTGGCCCGACTTACAACACTGTTGCAAATACCAATAAAAAATTGATTGCTTATTCAGTGATTATCGTGGTTCTGCATCATTCTTCTGCACGCCCTTCACAAGACAAAAAGAGATTTTTAGCTTTCAAATGTCTCCAGTACTTTTTCAAAATGTTACAAAAGTATAAAGATGAAAAACAGCTAAAATTGTACAAAGCTACTCATTAATCCAAATTGGAAAAGAGCTAAGGGTCGTATGCATCAACTTGGATTAAATTTGACCCGAGAATTAACACAACTTTGGGAGAGAATTTAAACAAATGGTTGGGACAGTTGTTAAATTTATAAAGTAATTCACGAATGACTTCTTTGAACTTGCGAATATAGCTTATTTTAATTTAACAAGTTGAACGGTGTTGAAAATAAAAAAAATTATTATCCAAAGATCAGATTTAATCCACGTTGGTCCACAGTACTACCCTAAACGCAGATTCATGCAAACAGTAAATGCTGGGCATTATTATTCATAGTGTGGCGATCTCAGGAAAAGTCCTACGGCGATACATAAGAAGAAACTGAGTGCAGAAGCCACCCAGCCAAGAATTTACGAGTATCCGTAACTTCCTGTCTCCTCCAAGCCACGCTTGAGAGACTCCGTAGTGAAAACAGCCATTGCAACCAAGATGCAGAATGCTGTAAAAAATATGTAGCACAGCATTTCACTTCGTCATATAGGCAATAAATCTCACCGCAACGGCAAAAATTACCCATCAAATGATTCACACTTTACGAGATCATCAGGGGTGTTTTATCAAACCGGAGTAATAAACGGGCCAACAACTACTAGCCCAAACCCGAAAAGCATAGGTGGGCAAGTTAATGCAAAACGTTAGCTTCGTTAATCACTAGTCCGTTAACAAACTTCACACCTCCGTTAACGTTAATCCGTTAAGGTGAATTTACACAGTATCCGTTTTTCGTACGTTTTCGTCCGTTTTTTTACGTTTTTGCTTCTTCTTGAAAAAGTATGCGCTTTTTCATCCGCATTTTTATCAGTCCATATCCGCAGGTAAAAATTTTGTTCAAAAATTTTGTGTATGAAGGATAAGAGCGATATTTCAAAATAGAGCTGTACCCCTTCACAAAAAATTTTTTTCGGAAAACTTTTGTTCAGTATGTGACTGTCTGGTTAGTGCGGATATGGACTTTTAAAAATGCGGATGAAAAAGTGCATACTTTTTCAAGAAGAAGCAAAAACGTAAAAAAACGGACGAAAACGTACGAAAAACGGATACTGTGTAAATTCGCCTTTATTTTCAGCTTTAATTAAAGGAAGTTAATGAAGTCCGTTAATTCGTTAACATTTTGCGTGTTATTTACATTTCGTTTTATTCACTCGCTTCTAGAACACGTATTGACGTTGTTGAGCTGATTGTAAGAAAATATTTATTGCTATGGTGGTCTTTTTGTGTTTTGGAAGTTACATTTTACAGTCTAATATAATTTCAAAACAAAAATAAGTTCAAATGCACTAACGAAGCTGCGATCGGAAAACTTTTGGAAATAGTGAACAGCGATAATTAGACTTATGAGGCTGCAGCTTATTATTTGCCACAAAAAAGAGCTCCCTTCTTCGCTTTCTTTTATAAAACTCGTGCTAATACGCAACAAGTGTTACCAGTGCAAACTGGTTTGTACCGGTACGATAAATAAATTGTACAAGATATTAACCATAAAAACCTTAACGAAAGTTAACAGAACTTAACGAAGTTACTTTAGTCCGTTAATAGAACTTAACGGAAGTCAATTTAGTCCGTAAACATGAAAAAACTTTTTAACGGATTAACGAGTAAATGAAAAAGTTAGCTTTGTTATTAACGATTAACGGACTTCTGACCACCTGTGCCGAAAATTGATTCGAAGCCGAAACCAGGCCCCCCAAAAAAACGAAAATTAGATTACATCTGAAATAGCGTACAGCGTTTATTGCTCGTAATGAAACTAATACTCATTGCTGATAAACTGTGACATAATAATTGTGCAATAGTAGTCGCATTGATGCTTAAACAAAGTTGTCATTCAGTAAGCCAAGTTATTTGAATTACGTTTTTGTAGCATCTAAAAGGCGAAAAGACAGGTAGATCATGCCCGACATTTTGCTGATCTTAACCACGAACCCGATCGGAAAAGTCTGGCTCGACTTATTACTCTGATTCGAACAGGGTTATTCAAGTTCGGTCCGCGATGAATTTTTGCCTGGCCAGCGTCCTGTTTTCACTTTCAGACTTCGCGTAGTAACCGAGCGGTAACCCCTTCGTCTCTGAAGTAGGGGTCTGAGGTTTGAATCTCGGATTGGTCAAATCGGACACAGTGTTGTCAATGGCTTGCCACCGCTGCAACATTTCTTCGAAAAGAGCTGTGTTGTCTGCAAATTGAATAGATTTTGGATATTCTTTTCAACTGAGTAAAAAAGACCTGTTTCTGATAGAAAGCAAACACATTTTCTCTGCTATGGGGTTAAAAGTTTGAGTCAGCAGCGTGGCCGAGAGCGTTAAGGCGTCGTTTTTACGGCAAACCCGATCGAATGATGTGGGTTCAACCCACACCCTGGTAACGTTGTTGCATCCTTGGATAAGACGCTTTACGACGGTTATCTCCGCTTGGTGGCTTCGAACAAGCAGCAAATTCAGTGGACAAGAATTCGAAGAAATCCACAGGAACATTTGATCATCGCAAACTCCACGAGCAGATGCGGATTTCTCCAATCACGAAGTAGTCATTGCGATGAAAAGTGTGCGGATCGTTCAATAACTTAGCGTCTGACGCTGTCCGGTGACAGGAGGATAAATATGCCCAACAACAAGTTGCAGATTCAGTACGGCCTCAGTTGGGTGTTGCAGGCCTCCTTTTCAACAAAAAAGGGACGTCATAATTTTTTTCTCCTGGCCAAATTGAAACTTCAAAAGTTGAAAAAATTGAACAAACTAATCACTAGTTTTCCCAATCTTTTATTATAGTCCGACAAATGGCAACACCATCACGACATAAATTCACTCCGATTATTGTGATAACTGAAACAGCATTGCCATAGTAAAGTTTTTAAAAAGGTGGTAGGTTTTGCTACTCCACCATGTTATTATGCAGTAGGTACTGTAGCCTACAATAACGAATTAGTTGTGCGTATTGAAAGAAATTCATATTCACTTACACGAAAACAAATATATATCGGCTCCAAATTTTGCTGCTTTTAAAGTAAATTCTCCTTTACCCACCGCCATGGCACAGCTTGCCGCAAACGCCAAAGCCAAAATGAGGCTGGCAATGATCATCAATGCTTGAACGACTCATATATATACAGCCACTGTAAAATAATATAAGAATTATAATCATTGCAATCAAGTGTACTCTCCAACTGAGGTGGAAATTTGGTCACAAAAGTACTATTTTTGTTCACTTGTGGTACTGTAATTGTTATTATTACATTTTGTTCACTAAGTTGACTAGGCCAAGAGACTGCGAATGGACCTTTCGGTCTTCAAGGCAAGTTGCCACCTGCCCACCTGTTTACCTTACACGGTGGAGGCTTCGCACAGTCCCTGTGAAAAGGCATTGAGGTCGAAAATTTTGTTTGCGCGATTTTCTCTCAAAAAAATTTGACAGATCGGAAGACTATCTTCATCAAATTTGAGCTTTTTACGACCTTCTGTTCTTGATATTTAACAGATTAGATTTCCCCTTAGAAAACCTTTTTCTCCTCAGAAATTGTGCCAGGTTTACCAATTAGAAACAAAATTTTCAAAAGTTACTGCATGCTCCTGATTTTCAATAAATATTTTGCGGCAGAGCGAAGTAAAACAAAGTAAAGGTTTAGAACTATAAAAATAGCTGCTCTTCAATAATGTAAGCCAACTTTCCAACAGTAAAATTTTCAGTCACAATACTGACAAAATGGCAACACTGAAGAAAACAGAAAACGGCTAGTTTTGACCTACAATATCTTGAAAACCGGAAAGCGCAGAAAATTTAGATTTGGTGAGAATGCATTTTAGGCTTATCCCAAAATTTCGGTGGATAATGAAAAACCTGACTTCAATGTCGTTTTAATTGCTGAACGTCAAGCAGGGAAGCTGTTAATACCAATTTTTATAGCGTTTGGTTTGACCCGACTGGGAATCGAACCCGAGTAGACCCGCTATCCACGCGACCACTGATCTGTATATATCTCCAATTTCCTCTGAGCGGTTCGTAGTTTCAACTTGCTGGCATCTGGAACGAGAGGTTTGGGATTCAATTCCCGACCCTTTCAAATCTAGCGCAGAGTTGCAAACGGTTTGATACAGCTAGTAAATCAGGAAGGAAGGGGGGAGCAAAAAAGAGGGAAACGATGACGTCACAAAAATTTTTTTAAAAAACAATCAAATCTTGGTTGTAATGATTCTCAAATGTTGTGACATTTCAACCGGACAATTTGACACAGTGCGGGAAGTTTAAACCTAAGTTAAAATAGGAAAAAACGAATATTTTCACTTTAAAAATCACTAAACCAGTAGCTAAAAATTAAGACCTAAAGTAAATCATTTGTAACTTTATATTTGATTTTACACAAATCGTTTAAAAAAATTCATATGATGTCAAGAGACCATCGAGTGCGCCAAACAAGTACAACGACATTAGAGTTGTAAGTCACGCCGGATTTTTCTAGCTGGGTTCTGGTTTTAAAAGTGATGAAATTTCGGTCCTGATAAGAGCTTTGTGTTTTAGGTTGCTAACTAGCAAGAAAAACATAATCAAAATCAAAACACTAAATTGCTAAGATTCGGAAGCCATTTGAAGATATTAAATTGCTCAACTCTATTAATTCAGTTTTGCTCTAAATTGCTGATCAAACCCGTAACACGTTTAAAAGCTAGCATATTTGGGTTAAATGTTTGTATAGTGCTTGTTTATGGACTTTATGAGTCTGAAATAAACACTGAATAATAATTAAATGATTTAGCTAGGAGGGGGGCTTCAGCATGGCTTCTTTTTAGCATACTGCAAAGCAGGACTGCGTACTCGATCAATTTTTATTTGAGTTCAGCCCGTTTTAATAAGTCCAAAATAACATTTCAACAACAACAATTCAAGTTCGAGTTGTCTAATTTAATTTTTTCGAGTTTAAGTTAGGCAAAAACATCAAGTTTTTCAAGTTCGGGCTGACAAAAAACTAAGTCTACTTTTCGATTTAATCACTTTCTTTTTGGAAACATGCTGCTTTTTTAGGTCGCCACGGTATAAACAACTCAACAGCAATCGCAGTCTTTAACTTTGATTTTAATAAACTCGAGCAATTTTTTTCAATTTCAAAACTCAAGTTCGAGTTCGGCAAAATAACCGAGTTTTTTCGAGTTCCCAGCCCTGTTGCATAGTGGGTAGCCTACTTTGTGATTGCATCGTTAATTACGGAACAATTTTGTATTGAATGTTAGTTTTGTTTGCTCTCCAGCATATTGCACACCGTTTCGGCCTATACTGTGTGCATATCATCTTCTTTTTGTTCCTACCTTTCAGAGTTGGGGGGACGGGTCCCCCCGGGGTTTGGCGCCCTTGCCTGCAACTAACCATCTAACCATTACCTTAAACTTTTTTAGGCCATAACTTAGGCGCTTGGTATGGACTGTAAATCATGTTTCTCGTTTGGGTCTGAACTAGTCGTTACAACTTTGGACGGTACCATTGAAGAAAACCAGCTAACGTTAATGCCTTAAAGCTACCTAAGAAAAGCTGATCGAGGTTTAAAGTTAAAAGATGTGCAATAATTCAAAGCATGAGTTGTCTATGTCTCTAGATTTAGAGCATTAAAATTGGATCTTTAGTTTTACTGCTGAAAAAAAGTTTATGAAAATCCATTGCTTTCACAGAACAAAACTCAGCAATTATGTAGGAATCAAAAAACTACTTTAAAATAAAGTTTGCATTTTGTAAGGTGATACATTTTGGAAAAAAGATTTGCAAAAAGTTTAGCAAGATTCCGTCGGATACAAAGAATTGCTGTTTCAAGAGTAATCTGCAATAATACTCGTTTTAACTCTTCGTTTTGGGCACTTTTTGAAACCCTGCTATCCACCATAGACTAGATCACTATTCAGTATGTAAAGAGTCTAAATTTACTTCATTTTGCTTACTAATCGTCTTTAAATTGGGATATATTTGTGTGCTTTATCTCTTAGGTTGTTGAAATTCTCTGCAACTGTGTCAAATTCCTCAGCCGAGATATGTGCTAACTTTGGAGACAAAATTTGTTTTTATTTTTGGTTGTCTGACGCAATGTCGTGCAAGTAGATCGGCCTGTGAAAATTCTTCATACTCTTTTTATTATTATGCTAAGCATAACAAAATTTCTATTTTCACTTACCGTTGTTTAAATTTACGCAACCTGCTGAAACACAGGCTTGCCACAAACCTACAGACCTGTTTACCCCCGAGTCTTCTGTAGTTACAACCCAAACCGCTGTCGCCAAGCTGATTATTAGGATAATTAGATTAGCCAAACCCCCAACTGCTGCAACTATTCCCCATGTTCGACCCATAATGCGGTTTAAAATAGGACGCTCCTACAAGCGATATGTTGTCACCACAAATGGTCCGCTAAAATAAATCGCAAAAAGCATATCTTAAGTAGATATGAATTAATTGTTGAAAAGATTCTCTGATTAAAAGTCGTTGATATTTGATGAACTTTTCATTCTACAAACAAGATCTATACTTTTCATTCTACAAACTAGATCTATTTCATTCTACAAACTAGATCTATACACACGGCTTATTGATTCAGTTAGGGGCCAAACCCACAAAAAAATCTTTTTGTGACATTCGTCGGAAGATATTTACTTAAGTCAATGAAATAATACCGTTTGATAGAAGGGCCGACTACGTCTGAAGGTTTCTTTTTATTAAGGTATAACTGACAATATGTTCTTAAATAAAATGACAGGCTTTAGTTTACCAAAACATTTGATCATATCTAGTTTTTATCTACATAAATTTTTTGTTAGTTTGTGGTTGATATCAGTGTTTCAAAAACTCCTCTTTCTAAAAGTACTTTTAGGGTTTATAGGTTTTTAATTTTTAATGTTTCAGTACTGTGGTAATCTACTGTAAAGCTCTGGTTAAAGGAAAATTAATTTATCTTAAACTATAATCTTACTCTTATAAGCATAAACAAAAAGTAACGATGAAATATTGTATTAAGTGGAATATAGTTGCCCGTAAAATAATTGTGCTTTCACTCGTCGTCGGAAAAATGCCACCTTATTATTGGCTCTATGAGGATGACCACCTTTATTTTAACCGTGTTTCTTCAGGAAAGAAAAATATATGACGCCGTCAACCAGTTATTTGTAAGCGTTACTGTTGGACTCTGAAAGAAAAGAGATACCACTACGCGATCAATATGAATTTTAGCGCATGGAATTTCTCTGAACCTGAGGTGGGTACGCACAACATTGTATTAAAAGCGTAGCGATTTTTGAAACCGCTAAAAACGCAGCACAAGATGGGCAAAGTGATTTTTTAAAAGCGCTGCACAATTTCTGCATTGAGCAATTTGATTAAATTGAAGCTCAAGTTACGTTTTGCACTAAAATTACAAAACACAAAGAAATATTTTCTATATTTTTGATTCTATACAGAAAGGGAGTAATTTGACAAAATTACGAGGGAAATACAACAAAATTAAGGGATAAAATTGCGCTACAATGATCAAAAAAAGTTGGTAGTGCATCGCAATCAATCAATCCATAATGAATTTTGAAGGCATTTGTCAGCAATCCTAATTTGGACGTTACGCCTTGGCCGCCTCCGAACCTTCTGCTCAGTCCGGACTTCGATACAGCTTCACTTTCATGATAAGGTACAAAGAACATAAGCTTGACCTTAAAGAGATTTTCATCTTTCTTCATTGCCCGCTTTTCTGTGAGGATTGCGGGGGCAGCAGTTCGAGATTAAGCCGCCACACTTCACGGTCTTCAATCACATCCATCATTTCGCTTGGGTGAAGTTCCAAGCGATTCCATCCAAGATCCTTAATGTAATTGGTCCTTCTAGTTATAGGTTGTCCAACTGGTCTTCTCCCATTTGCTTTGGCAAGTAAAGCTTGTTTGGGGAGTCTTTCATGAGGCATACTGCTTACATGGCCGAAGAAATGAGAACTAATCAAATAAATCAAATCTTTCATTAAACTCACCGTATCACGCCGAAGCTTGTAACGAGTTTGCGGGGCTCATCTCCGCGCCATTGCGCCTGGGCAACACAGCTCCACTCAAGAAAACGTTGCAGCGGTGGCTAACCGTTGGCGACACTGCGTTCGATTTGACCGGTCCGAGATTTAAACCTCAGACCTCCCGCTCCAGAGATGAACGCGTTTACGCTCGATCAGCTGGCCGGTCTAATGAGAACTACTTGAGGTGATACAGAGGTGCCCCCAACCTTTTCTACAATTCCCATTATTCGCGAAAATATGTTTTACTCCGTTTGACTCCGTACCATTGGGAACTCTGTATTTCGCAATTTTGTGACATCATAAAGGGCGTTCTGTAAATCAGTACTGGTGGCCTAGGTCTTCAGGTTCCAGTAGCAGTAGCCAAATTTTCAGATTTCGTTATAGGCTCCTCACTGATACCTGCTGGTAATCGCGTTTCTCAGTCTGCGAAAAGTTTTGCAACATTATGCCGTTTGTGATGTCACAAAATTGCGAAATGCAGGGTTGCCAATGGTACTGAGTCAAACGGATTAAATGGTATTTTCGCGAAAAAATGGAATTGTGGAAAAAGGTTAGGGACACCTCTATTACCTTAAGTAGATCTCATTTCTTCAATAAAACCGATTTCGAGCAGTATCTTTTCGAAGTACTGCAACTGATAGGTTCGAGATTGTTAATTGCTGCAAGATTTGGTATTCGTAAGATCGGTTACGTGCAGAAACAGGCGTTCGAAAGTAGTAAAAATAAAAAGTGGATTAGAGCTAAAGTTTCTTGCTTTTAGTTGCACTTTAAATTAATCAAATTTGCCCAATATTGTCCATACGCATAACCGTCCTTCGACCAAGTAAAGTAACTGTACCTAATCAGGCCCGTTGTAAGGTGCACCACTTGTGGAACATCGTGAACGTCTCAGCAAATCCTTAGTTTGTTCTAAAATAGAAATTTGACCCCAATAAACCGAACAGAAACCGCTCAGTGTATCGGTAATTGTAACTTCTAGCCTAGGTTACACTAAACTAAGAGCTCGTTCGTATGCTTACGGTTTTATACCCGGTGTGAACCGTGTTAAAAGTTTGCTGAATTCAGCACAAGCATGACACATTGACACTATAGTATTTTTGATATAGCACATTACTATTGCGATAGCAAAGGGATTCGAACCATCAACCTCTACAGCCACAGTATGATCTTACCGCTTCTTCGCGCTGCTGGTAGCTGTGAGTAACATCATAACAGCTGCTAGTCAACCCTGTCGAAAACAGTAGCGGAAATCGTTAGTCTTACGCTTCTTATGTGGTCCCAGTAGAGTATTGTGTTTTGCTTTTGTGGTTAAGACGTAGTTATTGTATTCTCTACTGTCGTGACGTCCGCAGCGAGGCCATAGACAAATTGAAAGGCCCAAAAACTAGAAGTTAGAATTGAGTACGGTATATAAAATGATTCGGTTTTGCAGTATTTTTGTCAGGTCAGAAAAAGTGTTTAAATGCAGGGTAAACGTGTTTGGCAACGTTTGCTTGAAGTTACCTACGACGTCCAAAGTTTTAGTTTGTTTTTGACAAGATTAATATCGTAACATTTACGATTCTTTGAAAGCGATTAAATTACATTCTAGTTCATTTTGTGAAACGCAAATCATGAATATTGGTGCAAAATGCTAAAATGTCAATGTCATTGATTGTTTGCAGCTAGATGATTAAAGAAACCGCTACCGTTTGCTAGATACTTTAGTCCTTTTTCAGCGGCTCTAGGTTCGTTCAATTTCAAGCATATTATTAGTTTAATTAGTGCTGTATTTGTTGTTTGCCATAAGCGTCTTTAAAGTTATTAATTAGTATAAGCCATTAATGCCACTTTATTGACAATTCTGACTTGCCAATTTAGGAATGTTTCAAGTTGAACTTAAATAAATACAGCGGTTGATTCCACACTTGCTTGCTGCTAGCAGATAAGAGAAATTTAAAGCCTGTGGCTATCAGTTGAATCAGCAATTTAAAAATATGTGTTGGGTTTTCTTTAGATGAGCCATTTTACTGTAACTGTGCTATAGCAATGCTAAGTGATAACAATTAAGTCTATTAGTATACTGGTGTTTAGCCATTTTAACAACTTTACTATCGCGTATGCGTAGGTAACGACCAAGATAGACATGTGATTTAAGAGTTAAGTGACCTATGATTACATGCATGAGTCAATTGTGGTATTTGAAATAAAAGTCTTAACTAAAGAAGGCCTTTGATTTTAGAGTGAATAATTTTGTATTATTACATTTGATTAAAACTACCTAGCTAGAATTTTGAAAAAAGATTTTCTTGTAGGCCCTAAACATTTGTAGTTGTGTAGATGTGGTAGAGATTAGGCTTCGAGTTTGCGCGTGCTCTACACTTTGCAACTTATTTCTAGTCTATCAATTGCTATTGACGGAAGTGTATTGATTTTTCAGTCGAAACTTAGGAAAAAATTTGTTGGATTGGGTGAATACAAAATACCATGGCTTATGCTACAAATGGATCGGATCTTCAACTTGAACGTGAAGACAAATTCGAACCGAATTTAAAATACTCGGAAAAAGATGAAAGGAAACTCGTCGAATGGATTGGCGCTTTGACTGGCAGTCAACCGAAGGAAAATGGCCAGCAGGTATAGATTGTTAACCGATAAAATATTTTTCTCTGCCATTGCTCGTATAAAAGTACTTTTTGTTTTTTAAACTTGAACTGCTGTAAGTGGTTGAATTTCATCGCGCCAAAAACTTCTAGCTTCCAAGGGGGCTAGTGTACTTTTTGCGAGTTACACTTTTTCTCGCGTTAGAGGTGTCGAGTTCAAGTTACAATTCGCGATGATTCAGATATCTTCAAAAAAATGTGAATGATTTTTCTCCAAACATTTGAAGCAAGCATAAGCATAATAAACATCACGTTTGCAAATAATCACCATTTTACCCATTTGTTTAAAATGACTTTCAGACCTTTGATCGCCGGATGTGAGGAATTTTTGTTCGGTCTAGGTTTAAACTGCCTCGTGGCGCGAACAATGTGATTACTCCTATACTTTGCGTCAATATTTGTAGAATGTGTTATTCATGTAAATGTTGGATGAAATCATTAAAATGCCACAATGGTAGCTAGGTTTTAGATCGTTTCCCAAATGGATTTTTACCTAGTTTACTTTTTTTTTTTGGTTTCTGCAATCGCAATGTTCCCATTGTAGTCCTGTCCTGATTCCTTGTCAGTGAGTTTTTAGACCTTCGGTTTTATTTTGTTGAGTACGTGGAACCACATCGACGCATTCGATGGAGCCGGAAATTTTCCACTGCTTGACTTGTTTAGAGAACAGTGGCGCAACCAGAGGCAGGCTAGGGGGCTGAAGCCTTTCCCTTAACCAAGTCACCAAATTTATCTCAAATATGCAACCTTTTAAATGTGTTTAAACTTGGTATGTACGTAAAGTAGGGGGCTGAAAGGGCTAAGTAATTTACTCCTTTTCAATGGCTTTAAAACCGGGGGAAATCTCATCCAAATGGCGTTAAAATGGATATTTTTTCCTAAAAATGACAAAAATCGTCCAGCGGCTTAGGGCTACGTCCCCAGGCTCTCGTCCGTGATACACTTGAGGTGCTGTAATTCGCACAATACGCCTCGCCCTGGATACGGTTTTCGACACTGCAAAATTTGACCTTTGTGTTCAAACCCTCCTTCGACGAAATCCTGGTTGCGCATCTGGTAGGGAAAATCCGTTCTATCAAGTCTAAACTGCTTTGAGATATCGGCACCGATCTCTGGTACTTTAAATTAATTTAAATCAAACATTTTTTTTGATTGAAAATGATAAATTTTGAAGCACCGTGACATTTCGTTCGTAGATTTCTAACTTCAGTCACTAACAACATAGAAGGTCACCTAGCCATACGGTTTTTAGAAAAAGTCCCGTGTATCACGAAAACTTAACTTTCAGATACAGTTTAATGGCCAACAAACTCACGTGCTTATGCTTATGTGCATAACGGGCTTCAGAACCAGAGTTTGACTGTTTCCAAGCGCGCGTGTTAGTGAGGGAATACAATCTTCATATAACTTCTCCAACCATATGGAGATTCTGTTAGAATAAGATTTACTGCCACCCCACCCCCTCCCACCCATGAAGAGCCCAACGACGAAACAGCCTGTTGGACACATTATTTTATTGGTGTTGTACTGATTTATTTTTTAACTTTGTTTTTTTGTATTTTCAGGGATTTTATGAGTGGGTGAAAGATGGTCAAGTTTTTGCCTCTCTCATGAACACCATCAGTCCAGGATCATACACAGTCAATTCTCCTAGCAAAAGTAAATTACCGGTGAGAAATTAATTGTAATAATAAATTGAAATTTTATCTTGAATTACCAACTTCCCGTGGCTAGAAAACAGCGAAAGGAGCTTTAGGTCTTCGAGACGAGCCGCCACTTGTCCACCGCACACGGTGGTGGCTACACGCTTCCCCCTATTAATCCTACTAGGTAAGCTTTAAAATTAGTTTGACCCAAACGGTAAGCGAACGCGAGTAGTACGACAAATTAACAAGCGTTTTTCGTTTCCCTCTGATCGAACCTGTTTGACTTGTCTCAACTTTCTGCTTGTAAGCAAGATGTCTTTAATTCGATTCCATTGAAGGCTACTTCTTTAAAAAAAAACATTTTGCGGTTAAGTTTGGGACAATAGAATTTCGAGTTATGAGACTCATTATTCTTTGTACGTTAGTTTGCAAATTGTAATTTTGATACCTCCCATCTCGAAGTCATTGTGTCTGCGTTAAACAGTCCCTCACAAAGAACCCTCGCTGCAGTTGTAAACTGTTGGCGACATTTCATTCAATGTTTCATTTGACCGGCCCAGTGATCGAACCCAAGACGATTCATTTCAAAGGACAACGCATTAACCGCTCAGCCAACTAGCCGGTGAAGAATTAATATTCAGCATTCTAAAGCGTTTAGTTCCGTTTAGCACGATAACCTCTGATTTGGTTTCAAATTTCAATATGCTTTGACGGCATAAGTTGGTATTGTTTGCTGCGTGATTGTTTACGTGTATTTATTTCCTTGTAGCGTATTATTATTATCACTATATTGCTTGTAGCGTATCATTATTTCCTTGTAGAATTTCACCCCAATGTAATCGTAAAAGTCTCGACGCAGTTCTAATTAAAATCATTTATTTTTCGCTAACAAGTAACAGTGTGGTGTTTTTCAATTAACAGCAAGAATGAGCCCTTCCCCTTAGCCTTTCAAAGCTGCTATTTGGGCTATTGTTTCTCAGACCTCTGGTCGAGAGTTTGAGGTGTGTCTTGATTGTTGGGTCTTCACGAAGTTTTTTATCCCGTTCCTATTCCTCGAAAGGGTTGAATAGCACTACCAGTCCACCACTAGAACACTTTTGTTCAGCGAGTCAAGCAGCGACATCTCAATATCTTTTGTAGCAATTTATTAATCATTTTTGGAGTTTGCGGATAGTGAACACCGGCAAACCCAATTTCTAATGTCTACTTAAAAACAATCCTTAACCTTAACCCTTAAAGGTATGCATAAAAATGCAGATACATATTTCTCTTTGAGGTACAAGAAGTTTTTTCGTTTTAGGCCAAACGAGCGATGTTAGAACGGGAAAATATCAATTATTTTATCAACGCCGTTGGCGCCTATGGTGTTGCTTCAAAGGATTTATTTCAAGTGAGTAGTTGAGTGTACTTGAAGAACCCCAACACGCTTTTATTCTCTGCTGCCACAAGGCGCCCAACAAGCACTAATAAGCACACTTAAAACATCAATTTTGTCCAATCAACAACTTCTTTGCCCAAGCAAGCAAATTGGAACCCTGCATACTGTAGTTCATTCTAGTGTCCAGTACAATGCAGTTCTGGGGCTAGAAAAATAGGGCTGGGAAAAGTTTTGCTAAAACCAAAAAACAGTGGTGCTATTCAGATTTTGCACAAACCGGATCGGTTCTCGTAAATTTAGTAACCGGTTGGATAACACCGCTGCAACAAAGCAGAAAACGTAGTATACTTTTTGCATGGAATCCCTTAGGGCCAGGGGCGTATTTAGGGGGGGGCCATTGGGCCATGGCCCCCCTTTGGGTCGCTAGGATTGCAAAATTGCATAGTAAAGTGAGCAAAATTGAAGCATGGCCCCCCCCTTTGTAAGTTGGGCATCAGGCTTTTGGCTGGAAATTTGAGTGAGTTCGGGTGAAAAACGGGACGGACTTTGAGTAAAGACCTTTTTTTTTTTTTTGCTCTTCACCTAAATTTGGCCGAAAAATGGGACGAAATTTGAGTGAAGACCTTTTTTTTTTGTGCTTTTCACCTAAATTTGGCCGAAAAATGAGACTAAATTTGAGTGGAACAACTTCTGATTCAGATCTTTGTTCTTCCCAAATTTTCTGAAATTTTTGGCCCCCCCCTTTTCAAAATCCTGCGTACGCTACTGCTTAGGGCTTCACCGTGATGAACAGTTTTCATCACATTTTTTTTATTCCCGAACATTGCATCTGAGAATCGATCGTTCGTTTGATACCACAGCGCCGCTAGTGGCATTGAAGGTTCCTTATTTTACATCGGTCCGAGATTCTATGCAAACAAATTTGCACCTTAGTTACTCCATAAGCATTAAAAAACTCACGATTTCATGTCAATATTGTTTCAACAATCACAAAAAATCTGTCAAAAAAATAACATCTGTTGTGCAATCATTAAACGATGAAATTCAGGCCATTGCCCTATAATAGGCCTCCTCCGAAAAAGACCCTTCCCGCAAAGTATATATTGTCTACGCGCTTCAAGGCGCATTTTCACGAAGAACACAAGCTAAACCTAAGAAAAACTCTTTTCCCAAAGTTTTTTGAAAACTGAGCAGTGTTACCTGAGTAATTCCGTTCGAAAAATTTGTACAAGTCGAAATTACTCTAACAGTAAAGGCTATATTGTGTACCAGTGCCAGAATCTATTGGAAACGTTTTCTTTAACTTTCAAATTCATTATTGGTTCAGAATATTAACACAATACAATAAACTCTAAATTGCATTGTTGCATGCATTTGGTACATAATAGGAAGCTACGAAATGACCTGGACGGTCTTTGAGTCAAGTAGCCCCGTCGAAGAAGATATATCGTAGTGAATAAAATAATATGATTAGATCAGCGCAATTAAGCTTAATATAATTTGCACCTGATGGTAGTTGATATTGTTATTCCAAGAGCATTGTTTGCTTCAAGTTTGATTCGAAAGTATAAAAATTAATTTAATTAAATCTACAGATTTGAAAATTTAATTTAAAGTATGAAAATTAATTCTTTGCAGATTCCGTACCTCTATGAACAGCAGAATATGTACCAGGTTCAGCTAACCCTTGTTCTTTTGAAAGCACTTTATGAAAAGAAGACAGGTCGTAGCTGATTGGCTGGTTTGTACAATAATACAATAGTGGCGTCATTCCAATTTTTCCCTTGTTGTTGCATCCGTAACTTTTATAACACAATTAAACATTTATTTTTGAAAGACTTGGTGCCACCTAGACTTGTTTCTGCGCAACCAAGCTATATTGCGTATGTACTGTAATTTTGCTACAGACAGTAGCTGTTTCCAGGAGTTACTTCTCACCGAAGCGATTAGAATAAAATTCTGGACGCAGCGTTTCTTATAGCGAAGTTACCACACTGGAACTGATTTGCACGGTTTGGTTGGATAATAGGAAAGAATTCTCGCCTCTTAGCCTATGAAGTGGCTTAAAAATCTTTCGGGTTTACATTGTCCTGATAGCTAGCCAAGCAGGTCCTTCCTTAACTTGGAAATTTGTTTATTTAGTCAGAAATCTGCTACTGTATCTCCGAAAGCTAGCTGGTTTGGCTAACTTTTGTATTAACACTGATTGGATTTTTCTTTGTTTATGTTTTTTTTTTTTTTTTTTACAACTACCTTTCACGGCAAAAATACTTCGACATGATATCTTAAATCCAGTTTAGTTTTTGCCAACTTTTGATTTTTAACTGTTTATTCTCCATGGAAGCAAATCCAAAATACCACGTCTTACAAGTATTTGTTTAGTGTCGTATTTTTTCTTATTTCTACGTGATGTTGTAAGCACAGTTTAGCTTAGCTCATTGCCTTGGGTACGAATGAAGAACCATCAGCTCCAGCGCTGTATAACTGCTTTTGTTGTTTAATGTTTTTCTGTACTATATTTTGCGCACGATTTGTTGTTGTTGCATAATAGGAGCCTACTGATTGTTAATTGCAATGCGTTCAAAATAATACTTAATTCCAAAATAAACTTAAAAGTCAATTTTGTTTTATTACTTAGATCTGCAGTAAATGTTGCTACGACGTGTTAAAGAGATACTGCTCGAGATCGGTTTTATTGAAGAAATGAGAACTACTTGAGGTGGTAAAAAGGTGCTCCACACTTTAGTTCACTATTCCGCTTATCCGCGAAAACAGATTTAATCCGTTTGATTCCGTACCATCGGCAATCCTGCGTTTCGAAATTTCGTGACATCAGAAAAGAATGACTGCAAATTTTATTGTAGAATAAGCAACGCGATGTTCAATAAGTCATCCTTTTCCGATGTCACGAAATTTTGAAACGCAGGATTGCTAGTGGTAGGGAGTCATGCGGATTAAACCTATTTTCGCAGTTAAGGGAAATAGTGGAACAAGGTTTGGAGCACCTCTTTATTACCTCAAGTATGGGTGTCCGTAAAGTCGGGACACAGAGTAAAGTTAAATATTTTTCAAAATAGTATTCAAAATTATTAATATTTATTTTGATGTGGAATGGGCTCCCCCTTCACCAGACCTTAGTCCACTTGATTTCTTATTCTGGGGTATGCTGAAGAAGAAAGTGTATTCAACAAAAATCACAGATTCAATACCCTTGACTCAACGAATAAAGAGTGAATGGACAAAAATTGATTGCAATGCAGATTTATTGCATCGATTTTATGCAAATTTTGTAAAACGCATTGACATTTGCATTGCAAATGATGGCGCTCATATTGAAGATGTTATTTGAACAAAATAAATTGCAAAAATAAAACTTAATTTTAATTATCTACCAAAAATATTCAACTATCTTACAGTGTATGTGTCCAGACTTAATGGACACCATTTCTTCAATCAAACCAACTTCGATCTGTATCTCTAAGAATTTTCATTTTTTTTTGTGTGCGTGTGATTTCTTTTTGTAAACAAGAATGAATTTGCATTTCAAGGCTATCGTTTTTATGTTACTGCATTGCAAAACAGCGGTGAAAGAGAAAATCGAATCGGAGTTTGAGACCTTTGTTCTTTTCTTTGCTCTGCTCGCAACCCTGCTCTGAAAGAAAGTTGCACAACAGCGCCAAGTAGCGATAGTTTAAATTTTGTGTTGGGTACTCGCGTATTCAATCAAGCAAGATTTTCTGTAGAGGTTTAAAGTTTTGCTGTGATTGTTAAACGCTTGCTTTACGCTTAAATAAACAAACATTTAACTCGATTTCGCGTGCTTTTGCAAAACCTTGAGAATTATTACAAAAAGGGAGTTTAGGATAGACCGACCAGTTGATCGAGCGGTAACGCGTTCATCTCTGGAGCCGAAGGTCTGAGGTTCAAATCGGACACAGTTTTACCTACGGCTCGCCACCGCTGCAAAATTTCTTTGAAGGAAGTTCTGTAGCCCGCTGGCACAACGACGCGGAGATGGGCCCTGTAAACTCGTTGCACGCTTCGGCGTAATATTGCGAGTATAACGAAAGATTTGATTTGATTGAGTTTTAAAAAGTTGCAAGAATAAAAAGCTGGCTGAAAATTAAAGCTTTTTCAACTACTACAAAAACCTTTCTTGCAAATTAATTCTGAATTAAGCTGTCAGATCATGACCATAGGATGAAAGAAGGGCGTAGCCAGGATTTTGGATTGGGGGGACCCAAACCACAAATCACGCAGGTGAAGACCAAAAAAGAAAAAGGTGTTCACAATCCGATTGAGGAGATTTGATTGGGGGGGGGACTAAATTTAGTTGGAGATCAATTTAAGATTGGGGGGGCAAACCACGACTGGAAATGCAGAGTTCGACATCAAAAAACGGCGGCAAAAAGATCTTCACGGACTGAAAAGCTGAATTTGTCCTGAAAATTAGGTTAAGACCAAAAAAAAGGTCTTCACGGTCTGAAGTCTTCCCGGGCCCCCTGCCCCCCTCCCTGGCTACGCCTATGATGTTACAGATGTTTCAATTTGCCTGCAGTAAATTTCAAGGTAGAATAATTCTACGTTATAAATTTTATATTTCTTACGTGAAAATTTGAACCAATTGCTCATTTATCCTGGTACTCCATTTTCTATGTTGATTGATTTACAAATGTGGTCATTCTTGGCTTTCAGGAAATAAGCAATTTTCAGAGAAAGCGATTCTCAATACCCATACTTCCTCAGAGGGCAACCTTGTAACCAAATCGTTTGCATCGCAAATACTGCAAGTATACCGTTGCAGACTGCTTGTTCTTTAGATTGCAAAACCAAGAGAAACCAGGCTTTTGTTTCCGAATTCGACCTGCCTTTGCATGGCTCTGTGTCGTGTGTTAAGCTTCTATTATAGATCAAAATGTAATACAGAACTAGCTGATAACTTTAGTGGAATCGCAAAAAAAGAAAAGTTTTATTTTAGAAATTTTGGCTCTTTATTGGCATACATGTTTAGGCTCTCTGAGAGGTTAATTGTGGCGATACTATACCAGCGATTTAGACTATTAAAGGATGAAGAAGATTTTGTTTTTCGAATTTATGCTAGTATGTACCGCTCTGGGGCGAAGTGGTAAGTACTTCACAATCTAGATCTTAAGGTTTGCCACATTTTGGAAAATTCTGGATTTTTTGGCTTTACTGGAAAGTCGTTGAATTTTGTTTGTAATAGCTGGAAGGTTTTCTCGTGCATCACCGGAACAGTCACCAATATTCCTATTGCTAATAGTCGGTAACTTGTAATGCAAATGCTTTACATCAAAATGTTTCTTTAATAATAAATTCAAAAAAGTAGGTATATAGAAGACTAATAGCGAAAATTAAATTTTGAGTCCTGTAAAAATAGCCTTAAATAATCTTGGAATTTAATTTTGCAGTTTCTGTCGCAACCTTGGATCTTATAGCGAGCTTGATCGCTGAAAATACCGTATTTTAGTTATGAGTTTTTGACATTTATGTGGCCGGAGAGACTCAATTTCATGAATCAATTCTAAGCTTTTTGGTGTGAGAGTAAGAGCTATACCATCGCTTTCTTGTAACGGAAAGATATAAATGCACAAAATAATTTTTTTTTTTTAGTTTTAAAACTTGGTATGCACTGTAGGTGTGAATACCATTCTAAATAATTATGCCTTCCTATCTTCCGCCACTTCAACACTTTTAAGTTGAATATTGTTCAGTGTTTATCAGCAAGAAAGAAGCTTCTCAATATTTGAGCCGAACAAAAAGAGCAAATTCAAAGGTTTGGCGATTCGAAGAAGTACGACAAGGGAATGCAGAGAGAGAATGTATGGAAGAGACGTGCTCTTATGAAGAAGCGAGAGAAGTATTTGAAAACGATCGGTTAACGGTAAGTAGGCCTAATTTTGACATTTTGGACTTCAGATTGGAATGATTGATGATAACTCTTGCAATATGTTACGTCGTCACAAAAGAAATTATTTCCAGAGATGTCAAAAAATCTAGAAAAGACGAAAAGTTAATAAAGTCTTTAAGAAGTTATCTTTTATTATAGCCAAGGATAATTTTCAGTGCTCCTTTAACTATGAATGTTTCTAACATTTTGAAGACCGTTTAAGTAACAATCTGTTTTCTTGCAGGCGATATATTGGAGAAGACTAACAGGTATTATATTATAGGTAGCGCAGTACAGTAGAAACAAATGAATAATAATTTATGCAGTTGCGAAATAGCAATTTTTCTAGTGTTTGTTTAAACCCACGGGAAATCAACCCAGAGTCTATAAGATTTTAGTAGTAAATGCTCTGTCTACAATATTACATATTGAAAATCTAAGTTTGATCCTGAATGAATGGAGTAATCAACCACGAACCACAATTTAATGATAGTAATTAGAAGCCGATTCGGTGCAAAAGCACCACAACGAGAATTTACAGAATAATTTCCCCCCAAAAAAAACACAATTTAGAAAAAAAACACGATTATTTAAAACAAAAAGATGCTGAGAATTTACATATTCAGCTAACAAGGCTGTTTTTGTTTTTTAGACCAGTGTAACTCGGACCTGAACTCTTGTAACGTTAACGGAACCTACTCTTGCCAAAGTGGTCGATACAGCCACATCTGTCTCTGCAAGAGTGGTTTCGCAGGGACGAGATGCGATGAAAGTCAGTACAATTTTGTCTTGTGTGAAAGAAAGAAACAAGCCATTGTATATTTTTTATCGCAATTCGCGATTTGTTTCTTTTTTTTTTTTTTAATTTAAGGTTTGAGTTCCGGGTTGTCGGACTTGATAAACCCAGTTGTTTATTTTTTCTTGCAGATATGCGACAGTATTTGATGAACATAGTGGCGCAACCAGGGGGATCTGGCTAAACGCGGGCTAAAGACCCGTTATCCAAGTCGCTTAGAAAATTTAAGCCAATTACCTATACTTTTAAACGTGGTTTAAACTTGACCGAGAAGTAAGGGGAGGACTGAAGGGGTTTAGTTATTTAATTTTGTCAAGGATCTTCCAAATCTTAGCAATTTGTTTTAAATGGTTCTACAAACGTGTGAAATGTCATTCAAATGACTTTAAAATGGCTATTTTTTCCAAAGCACTCACAAAAACTACTATCTTGCTCATTAGTTACTTCTATTGTACGATATTGAAGGATGATTACTTAGCTATATAGCTTCGAACTAACTGCTTCAAACAGCAATGTTTTAGGCCCTGACCTCACGTGAATCAGGGGGTAGGAGGCGGCCCGATGTTTATAGCATTCTTGAAGGTTTTTTACAAATTTCGTAAATTATACAGAGATTTTCATGGACTCCGTCACCGTTTGTGATAAGTATGACAATCTCTGCAGAAATGGAGGAACATGCGTGGATGATGAGGAAGATACTTACTACTGTCTGTGTCCACCAGGGTGGTATGGGATTGATTGCTCTCAGGGTACAAATAGTGCTAAAATTATAAGATCAATAACGAAAATATCGTGTTATTTTTTGCTAGTTCTTGTATTTTGTTCGTTTGAAAAAACAAGATCCTTTTCAAATGCCAAGGACTTCGGCAAAATTCAAAGAATGTTCTTGCGAGCAATGACGTTCTAAAGGAATCCACCTTTAAAAATAAGCAGCTGAGCGTGCTTTTTCGCCTTTCACGTATTTAGAAAACTGCTTTTTACGTTATGATCTTGCTCAACAATTTCCATTTTAGATATAGATGAGTGCGAAAACCATCCTTGTCTACACGGACAATGTCGGAATAGTGTCGGTTCTTATCAGTGCTCCTGCTATATTGGATACCAAGGGAGAAATTGTGAAATCGGTAAGCAACATTGAGAAGTTCCGCCCATTAAATTGTTTCTGGTGGTGACATATTGCAATAAATGGCTTGTAAAGAATAGGACGAACTAAAGCAAAAGGAACTTAACACAATTTGCAACTCAAGTATTCACAATAAACACAATTTTCGTCTGTAGAACGTCTGTGAGAATGGAACTGTTAGCCTTGTGATTTCATGGAAACCGTTGCTGTACCATTGCACCCCATAGTCATGTTCTAATAAAAATACAGTACACGAAACCAGGGTTCTAGCATGAAGAGAGTGACTGAAATACAGGGTGTAGATTAGGAAGACTACGATGCGACCTGCTGGTCTTTGAATCAGACAGCAGCTTGATGGCATTTTTAAAACAAAGAATAGATTTTTTCCATTATCAAGTTTATCAGTCGTATTTTCATGTAAAATTTTAGCCGCTTTTGACTATCAAAAGTCCTTGTTGCGCGCATAATCTGGACAAAAATAAAAGAAAAATGTGTCACTATGTGGCGCCTTTGTGCAAATTGATTTCTGAAATTAATGCAGTTGGTAATTAATTTTCAGAACAACCTTGAATGTTGGAATAGGATGGAGTCTTTCGTAAACTGATTGGGAGGTTCTTGCCAGATTCGATAACCTCGATTTGAAAAAAAGGATATATGTGTTTTTTATTCATTTCTGTTTGTGACTTATGTTAGAAATAACATTTTCAAGAATACGTAATTATTTTGTAAGGTGTAAGTTATGTATCAACATTTCGCTTTTTACATATTTCTAAAATCAAAAAAGTCAAAAATTAATTGTGGTTGTTATAACACGAATTTGAACTTATTTCTTTTCAGATACAATTATTCATCAAAAATTTTGTACTTTGTTCTTAATTTTAAACTATTTTGTAATTCATATGGTAAGTCTTTGATGCCGCTGCTGTTTACGCTCAAAAATTGGCGCGCAAATTGTGTATGTTGCTTTTTCGGTCATCTCATGATCATCATCATCACAAAATAAATTTGATGGAATGAGAATTGATTGGTCTCATTGAAATTTCATTAGGAGCGTTTGATTTGTCTGATTGCCTGCATTTGTTCTCTTTGAGACAAAAAACCAATGTGTAAACTTTGATTCAATTTTATTAGCAAATCTTTTGTATTCTTGCTTCACAAAAAGATCAAATAAGATTAGAAGAAATTATTTGTTGACGGAAAACACAAGTTAATTAGCGGCAGAAAAAATAGCTTTGAGTGAAAGAAGCTTAGGTTAATCCAAAAACCATTACGTCATTCGCACGAACCGCGTTTTTGTGACGCAAGGAAACATGACCCGGCTTTCAAACATAGTAACTAGGCTACCTACAAGCTAATTGTCAGAAAGAGCAGATTATTAATCGGTAACCGAGAATTGCTTCGTTTTAATCGGTGCAGATTTTAAGATCAGCTGGTCAAGCACGCTTAGAATAACTGCGAAAACATTATAGTAAGTTCATTTAGTTGAATTCTACTTTCAAACTGAGATAGTACAGTATTTTCTGTAGGCAACTTTTTTCTGTTTGTAATTTAATCCTTCATGATAATATGCTGTAAGTCGTGAATTAGCAGTTCGAAAAAATTTTTCCACCAAATTTAAAAAACTACGTGGATAGTTTTCTGCAGTGATCAAAGACCACTTCTTCGTGGTGGGCCATTTTGCCTTGCAACGTAGTCATGCCTACCAGTGCCGTTGCCAGAGCAAACAAAGTGATGGGACACTAAAATAGACTAAACCTTGTGCATAAAAGCTGATATTGTACGGCAACAAATAATGCGCAATTTTAAAAATTCTGTCTTCATGTCTAAAAAAAGAGTTTCTTATACCTCGTTTCATCTGCGGCTCAATAATCGCTTGAAAAATCTATATGCAGCTGTGAATGCGACCAGACGAGTTTGAACTGATCAGTGGTTGAGTGGATAGAGCGTTTGCTACTGAAACGGTAAACCCGAGTTCGATTCCCGGTTGGGTCAAGTCAAATATAACAAAGGTCAGGTTAAGTCAATATAACAAATTGGTGTTCACTGCTTCCCAGCTTGACGTTCAGCAATTAAAGGCACAGTGTGAAGCAGAGTTGCAAACGGGCCGACTAGTTCAGGCCCAAACCCGAAAATGTAAACCCGAACTTGAAAACTAATTTAAAGCCCAAACCATGCCCGAAGAAAAACCGAAAGGTAAGTTAAGTCTGAAAAACTTTAGCAATGTTGCCGAGTTATTTTGATTACATTTTTTTGCACCTAAGACAAAAAGCACGTCTCAGGCCCGAATTAAGCCCGAAATTTTGTCAACTTTAGGCCCGAACCTTACCCCGAAAAGCCGGGTCCGACTTACAACTCTGGTGTGAAGCCTCCATCGTGTGTGGTTGACGGGTAGGCAGATGTTGGTAGCTTGACTCAAAGACCTAGAGGTGAAAAGGTCCCTTCTCTATCTCCTGGCCAAGGCAACTCGGTGAATAAAATGTAGTCACAATTACAGACGTGCAACCAAGATTTTTCTAAGAGAAGTGAAGCAAAAGCAAATTTTTTTCCTCAAAAATTGTCTAATTTAAGCCCCGCGCTAAACAAACTGATGCAACTCAAGCGAGTCGCAAATGGGGTGTAATGCGACCGGCGCGCAACCAAGATTTTGCTAAGAAGGGGAGATTTGATCAAAAAGTAAATTCTTTTGCCCCAAAATTGTCTAATTTAGGCCCCGTGCTGAACAAACTGATGCAACTTTAGCGTGTCACAAATGGGGGCCTGGGGGCGGAGCCCCCAGCAGCTGGGCAATTTTTGTGATTTTGCGGCAAAGAAATAGCGATTTTAGCGCCCTTTAATCACATTTTGCTCCTTTTTGAAACCGTATGAATATAAATAAATTGCTAAAATTCAGATGCCATTTGTCAGAATTAAATTGCCTAGCCCCTTCATTCCTCCCCCCCCCCTTACTTCAGGTCAAGTCCAAAACACGTTTAAACGCTCGTGTTTTGAGGTTAAATTTTCTAAGTGATTTGGCTAAAGAGGGCTGTAGCTCTCTTAGCCCCTAATTCCCCCTAGTTGCGCCACAAACTGCGACAAAAAATACTGCGTGTGCTATAAAAATCAAAAACAGCTGGTCTTTAAAAAAAATGTTTTCTCATATTGTTTCAGGTAATAATTAATAACGAAGTACCAATAACGATTCACTAGGCTTACATCTCTCTTCCGCGACACATCCGTAAATGTGTGTGTTAATAAGACGGATTATTGCGTCCGGTGGTGCTGATTTATGTTGAGCATTGGGGTGAAATAATTTGCAATTTTACCCCAATATTGCCCCATTTTCAACATTGGGGGGATGAAGCTCGACAACTATTTTTTTCACGTAAGCAAATCAAGCAAAAACCAAAAAAAAGGTCTTCACCGAAAATTGAACAGTTTTTGTTCCCGAAATCAAGTGAAGACCAAACAAAAAGTCCAAAGAACATTAAGCGCTACGATGCTGACCATAGTCAAATTATTGGGAGGGATGCAGATGCAGACCATAGTCAAATTATTGGGGGGGATGCAGTCAAATTATTGGGGGGATATATCCCCCCATCGGGTTTCGGCACCTCTGATTGCGTCACATCTATGTACAGCAGTTGATTACCAGCAATTTCGTAAAGAATCGAGAAAACGACAAATGAGAATTAAGTTTGAACGTTGTCGGTTGTCTTCTTGCTGCATGATGTTCCAAAAACACTATTTTGCGTAAACAGAACTGGGGGGCACAAGCAGCCGTTATGGGGGCAAAGCCTCCTGGCACCCCATTAGCGACGGCACTGAGCATCCAGTTGAAATTACTGTAGGCGTTTCAAAAAGAACGATTTTACTTTTAGTCCAGAAAGTAAAATGCAGAAATATTTCATTAACTTGGAAGAAGATTTTGCGTAAAATTTCAAAAAAGTTCACTGCAACTACGAAGTCAAGTATGACGTCATTGCATGCCCAGGATAGTGACATCATGCAAAAATTAGTAATGTCTCGGAAAATTGCTCAACTTTTCAATCGCAAATCTTAGCTACTGTATGTTTATTGATTCGTACTGTACGTTTGTCTTGACAATCATAAATCAACCTCTAGTAGATCAAACTAGGTATCCGGTTTGTTTTGGTTTATTGACTTTGGTTATTCAAAGTATTCCGGAATGAAAGGTGTTGTAAGGTGCAAAAATGCCAAGAGTTAATGTTTGATAAACAGCTGTATTTAATTTTCACTTTATATGTGATTTTGGTTGATATAAGGTTGTAAGCAGACTAAGTTGAGATGAAAATGAGATACTGACATAAGAGCCAATGCCTGACTAAAAAAGAGAAACAAATCAACCCAAATTGCGAATGAAGATTATTTTTTGACGAATGCAGGATAATTTTTGACGCACATGCGACACGCGAACCAGTAACGACAGAGAATAATTGAATCCCAATCATATAGTTAAGAGTTCAATTCTCTGTTACTGCAAGCTTTAAGCTCCATTTTCGCGCTACGAAATCAAAATCATTCTGAAAATGAATCTTTTTTCGTATGATTGAGCCTTTATAAGCTAAATTGTCTAATGCGAAGATTGTTTTATTTGCCTTTCAAAAAGTCCACGTTTTCGAGGAAACAAACAGAGCACTGCAAAAAGTGCACAGTTTTTAAAGAATAACCTTTTTTTGGGCGTAAACTTTCATGCAAAAAATCCTATGCCACAATAAGGAGAATTTCACTTGACATTGAAGTAATGAATAAGCTTGATGGAATTGTTGTTAAGACGCTTATTTTGCTCAAGATATAAAAACTTCGAGCATATTTCGTAAATATCTGCAAAAGAATTTTAAAAATTGCAAAAATTTCGTTTAAGCCAGCAGTTAGTGAAAAGCAAAAGCAGTTAGGTGTAGATAATAATTAATGTCGCAAATTCTTTGACTGCTATCTAAGCAGCAAGTTAGATCGATAATGAGTACCATTGGTTGGTTGTCTAGCGAAAATAATTATGAGAAATCCAAGATGGCCAGTTTTTTTAAATGGTGAAATCATAGGACTACTATGCTTTCCTTCAGGTAGTTGAAAGTCTAAAGAGAGATTTTCTCAATGGAACCATAAAACTACTACGTAGCAAAAGTCAGAACAAATATGCAGTAAATCAATGATTCAGACAGAATTCTAAAAGAAAAGAGTTTAGAAGGTTTTTTGTACCATGTGCCATGTGACCGTAGTCATTACATATTACGTGTAGCTGGCCAGAAATGTAATTGTACAGCCTAGCTACTTTTTTGCAGTATAACCTGACGCAAGAAAAATCCTGAAAATAGCGATTAATTTCAATATTCAAACTTTATGTCTTTTAAGCAGAAATTTAGCGAAGGCTAGGTACATAGCTCATGGATTTGGCGCATTAGCGGCGGATTTGAAGGAACTTACAATTTCAAAAAAGATTGATAATGGTAGAAGTTACTAGCCGAAACGTCTCTAAAATAAATAGAGTATGTCAAAGGAGCTCATAGGGTTTTACGATCTTTTTTACAAAAAATTGGTCTTGGCATTCTGCACAACTTTGTACCGTATGGGTTGCATTGCTTTTTCCTTCACAGTTTCAAGCAAAACCAACACTAATCAAAGTTCAGTCGAAATTTATTGCTGTTTGCAATGAACCCAAGTAACCACAAGTGCTAAGCTATGTTTCGCTGAGCTTTACGATAATAATCAGCACAAAATTGTTTGCATGAAAGCATTTTGACCGCTAAACAGTCATCCTCCGCACTGCCAATCTGTAATTTTGTAGAACATGCGGCAGCAGTAAACAATGCCAGCATAGTATTCTAACCTTGAAAATTGTATGGTGTGAAGATAGGTGAAAAATTTTATGCTTTTTTGTTGATTTTTTGAAGTGATAGCACGAAGACGAGCTAATGTATGAGATTGAAAATTAACGCTAGATAAAGCCTCACAACATTAAAACGACAGAAAATTACTGAAACTTCTAATTTTATGTGTATAAAAAAACTAAAATTGATTACGGTATAAATCTAAGTTACTGGTTGTAATGAAATCAAGATGACACAATGTCTTATAATTTTTTTTAAGAGGTCCTTTATATGGATAGCGCAACAAGAATTTTTTTTCGAAAATTAACTGACTGCTACTCGAAAACAATTATTTTTGCCCTAGGCATTCATGATATGGGCACTGAGCACAAACAATGTTATGTTGCTGGTCACGTGCACTCTGTCGCAATTTCTAATCAGCTTGTTTCTGAGCAAATAAAAGGCAAAAAACTGCGTCCAAAGTCCATATCATTATGCAAGGTTTGATTTATATTTTGCGAAAGACTTCGAACTTACATTGAGACCGTAAAGAGTTGTTGATTTATTTTTTTCACCGACGATAAACTTTAACTGTTGTAGGTTATTGTCGGTCATTTAAGGGCAGTATATATTCGTCAATTCCACGCTAAACGACTTATTTTATGAGTTCTACTGAACTTTGCTTCTAACTTGTTTGTTTGTTTGTGTGAAAATCTGGTGGCTGCACAAAGCGACACGACGGCAATTGTGACGTCATAGCAGATAACGGTGGAGAGAGGCTGAAACAAAAAGGCAGCATGATAAAGCTACAGGTATGAAATTGTAAATAGGATCGGCAGTTATTAAAGCACAGTTACTACAGTATTGACGGCAATTTCATAGACCTTGTGGATATGAACAGTTTTTGCAAGAGTATCGCTTAAAAATTTGACAGACGTTTGTTTTCAAAAGTTTGCAGATTAGCGGAATAATCATTTAATGAAATCTGCAAAGCCAATGCGTAAAGAGTTGCTATTAGTCAAGGTTTTTAAGTTTCAAATTGTAGTTGTCATTAAAATTGTGCTGTTTTTGCGACTTCCAAAATTTGTTTCAATTATTTTTTTGCAACATGCGTGCTTAGTTTGCTTTTTAAGTACGGATACAGTAGTGTTCTGTTACAGTTTGTGGCGCTGTATTTGATGTTGTACATTTTTCATTACTCCTACCGTAGTGGCCCTTTGCGACGCTTGGCGTTTTGTGATATCTCAACTCTTTTCAACAAGCATATCCTTGGACATCGCATCTCTTGCGAAAAGTCGCAAAACGGTGACCCATGGGTTGATAATTGTTATGCTACAGATCGTAATTACTGGAATGTCTTGAGGATTTTTTTAATAAAGAAAGCTGACAACATCATATCTGTTACGAAATACGGTGCACAAAACTGCCTTTGGAGTCTGGACTTAAGTTTGTCTCAAATTGTGATTTTCATTTTGTCGAATTTCATCGCGATAAATTTGTAACTTTGATGAATTTTGCCAAATTTTGAAGCGATCTATATTTTGCAAATTTAGAAAATTGAGCATTAAAACAAATGTTAATAGAAACAATTTTTTAACAAATGTAGCGGATTGTTAGAATTTAATTACAGTACTATTCAGCTGTGAGAACATAGATGAGCAGCACTTAAAGTTTATGCAAAGCATTGATTGTAAACAAAATATAAGATCGGCAACAACAAAATATTGTTGTCTTCAAGAATTCGTAGTTATTGCCCGTACTGTTTAAGAAGTTAGTTATACTTCAAATTAATACCAATTTTGTTACGAAAACAAAAAAAAAGCGACAAAAATTTGCCATTCTTAGTAAATGCGATATTTTTAGATGTTTCAAATATGCCAAAAAACGGGCAAAAACTACTTTTGTGGAGAAAAACGTTCAGGTTTTGTTTCCAAAATGCCAATTTTAGTGATTGGAAGAAAGAAATCCGGAAATTGATCTTTGATTTATTAAGATCTTTGTGCACTTTTGTAAATCATTGATCAATGGTCAAAACAATATCCACAAAACATGATTGTTCTTCTTATTTTAACAGGTTTTAAGGTATATGGGAATATTGACAGTCATGAAGCTCGGGGTCTTCGCGTTTTCAGCTCTCTCCCTCCTATTTGCTTTCACGTGGTTTCTTTTTCACTGTCCAGTCAGTAAGTACTTTATTATTTGGTGCATTGTATATTCGGTGTTATTGTTTCAATTGTACAATTATACTGTGAGGCAGGTTATGGCTCCGCTCGTAACGAATATTTAGCCCAGCTGTCAAAATTTAAGAAATATGGGGGGATTTCTTTTATCCCAATTTCGAAGCATTTAACAGTTATTATAGGTTTAAAAAACAAGCAAAAATTCTGCAATCACAATTTGTTTGTAGATTACTACGCTCGACGTCGGTGTAGTTGTCACGTTGGGAAATGGTTGAAAGGGAAATGTCTCCTGTTTTGGTTATCTAACAGCCGGTGGCCCTATGGCAACCTAATCCCTCCTCATTCAACGTAAATTCAACAAATCAGCCTAGATAAAATTGCCTCTTTCTACACGACATTAACCAACTGGTCGAGTTTATTGGGTTGTTGGTTTTGATCAACTTCTGGTTTTTCAAGTTGTCGCTGTGAATACACAGTGACGTTGCATTTATGCATTTAATTGAAATTTTGTGATTTCACTATTGGTTTGTTTCTAAAGTTAATGTGTCGTAAAACCAGGAACCACTGCTTTTATGCTCCGGTCACACCCTGCAAATTTGAATGTAGGTTTCCCTGTGACTCAATTTGAAGTGGATTTGTCATAGAATCACCGAGTGTCGCAGAGGAATAATTCGAATCCATTCGAATTTATTGCGACTTGATTCGCGATGTAATTTCAATCAATTTGAGCAGGATTTCCATGGGCGTAGGAGTTCAAAAGGATTTGGGGGGGCACCAAACTTTTGCCCAAAAAATGACATCGAATTGTGCCCGAAAAGCGAACGGTTCTACTGTCCGAATTAAGGTGACCTCCAAAAATAGGTCTTCACTGAAATTGAGACGGTTTGATTATTATTAAATTGCCCAAAATTTTGACGCAAACTTGCCCAAAATATATGAAATTGCCCAAAAATTTTGATGCAATATTGCCCAAATAATATGAAATTGCCCGAAATTTCGACACTTTGAAACCAAGCGGGGGGGGGGAGGCAGTGCCCCGCCGGACCCCCCACCTCCTACGCCACTGAGGATATCCATTGTTTTGCAACTCCTCAGAGACTATTCCACACTAAACTTAAAGTCAAAAACAGAAATTTATAACCCCACTTAACCTTAATCAAATAAACAAATAAGAGCAAATGAGTGAGTCTGCTCCCATTTTTTGTTCGTTCATTGCGTTTATAGCTGCTGCGTAATGTAATGTAAGCCACTTCGTAACAAAATTACCAAGTACACCAGGAAAAGAAGGAAACAAAATGTGCCACGAATATAGATATTGATTGATCTTATGTAATTATTGACTAAAATCTTTTGAATATTTTTCAAACCTCGTTAAGCAGCGACTCGTTGAGATGTTTAATGATTAAAATGCGTTAAAGTTTACATTTGATAACATGCCTTATCAGGTGTAAATTTCCAAATTCAATTGATCAATAATTAAAACCAGCTACATCGTAATCTTTCGGATTGCTCCTTGAAAAATTAAAAGCCAGCTTTTCTAAATTTGAATTGGGGTGTCGCTTTAAGTGTCTAACGCACAAAATTTCATGCCCCAGTCGCATTATGCTTGCTAACATATTCTGCAGTCACATTGATAAACACGCCCTCATCCTTTCATTCCGAGCAGCCCCAAACATGTCGACGTGGCAACGCTATGCAGCAGAGGCCTATATTTTCACGAATATAGCGGCTCTAGAGTGTGCCGCTTTGTTTGGTATATTTGACATTTTGTGTATTGAACTTTGTTCAATCAGTATTTTAAACCGAACTTTAATCTCTTTCAAAACCTGGGAATTATCCAAGCTTGATTTAACCTCTCTAGGGAGGATTAGTCAGAAAGCCTCACAGCTGTTTCTAGTCTATTTTGACGGTTTTGTTATCTTTTGCTTCATTCTACAAATCGAAGTGGTACACCACGGACTTTTATTAAGAGGTCCGTGATTATACTGTAAATTGTAATTACGTCTTCATTCACCGAGTTGCCTTGGCCAGGAGACAGCCAAGGGTATAATCACGGACTTCTAAAGAAAAATCCGTAATATATTACTTCGATTCATACATGTCGGTCTTTGAATAAGCTCGCCCCATTCTCAGTGGAGGCTTCACATTGTCCGTTATAACGCCAAACGTCAAGCGATAAAGCTATGTATAACAATTCCACAGTGTTTGGTTTACCACGACCTAGAATTGGATCCGAGTCCATCGTTTTAGCAGCAGACTCCCTGTTTACTTGACTGCTGGTCGGTTTATACGTCCAACCGTATAGTCACTAAATATTACAACAAGACTTGCGATTGTGACTTAAATAAATATCTTCTGCTATCTCCCTTTTTCCTATCGCTTTGTATGATCTCTGTGGAGCTATACAAAGCCAGAAATTAGGAACGGCACCGCTTTATTTACTTGTGGTCTGAAAAATAAAATAAGGGTACTATTGTTCATGGAAATGTATCCTTTATGTGCCACATTTTTGTTTGTTTCCTATTTCAATTTTTTAATTATAGAGCAGCGCCCAAAAGTGGCAGCAAAAAGAGACCGTATTAGTCCAAGATTAAGGCCCTAACCTGTGTCCTGCAGCACCGGATGTTGTCTCAAAAATATATTTTGTTCCGTTTCAAATTGGCCCGATTTAGATTTTGGCGCGCTGTCTAAACGTATAAGATTTTTCTTTGTTTAAAAAATTCACCCTTGTAATGCCGGACGTACCGGATATCTGCTTAAAATCAACCAAGAATAACTCTAGTGCGCTCACGATATTCTCCAAGTGTGGAACGCATCTTGAAAGTTAGATCCATAACCGCAAAGTGCAGTAGTAATCCAAATGAATGTAATCATTAATCAAAGACTTGGTATAACAAGTAAATTGTCGCAACTTCAGCGTGCGACAGCCAAACACTCATTAAAGTCTGCCAGATTTTTTCCAGATAAATTTTACAATTATTTCCTGTCTTATTTGGCTGCTTGAACAAGTGTTAATTCGCGTAAAGTGCTGTCAAACTAAAAATAATTGATGATCCCTATGTATCCGTTTCTATAAACATTGTTATTGTGCTGTAAATTAATGGACACTTGCAGTCAAGGAGTATACGGATTCAGTTTGCTCACTTTCTCTTCGAGTTCATTTGGAAAGCGCGGAACTTAGGTTTTCTGTTGCAAAAATATGGATAGCTGTTGGCCTACCGTATTTTCTGTACCGGGCTTCATGAAGCGTTTAGTACGTATTACAGTCATACAAATATTGAAGCAATAACTTACCGAGATATATAGGCTTATTTGTAAGAAAGTCGATTTTGTATTTTTTTTTCTAGTACATAGTAAAAATCATCGACGTCCAACATTGCAATCTAAGTTCAAAGCATTGTGTGGCGGTTAAGGCCAGCATTTCCTTCTGAATATTTTTGGTTGTAACCGTTATTTTGACCCTTGTCGACCTTGTTTCTTTTGGAGTCCCTTTTTGTTACGAACGAAGTCGAAATTAAATTATTAATTCTTTTGTAAATTGATATAGGTCACAAATACTGCTAATATATCATTAAGCTGTGTGGTTTAATTAAAAGTATTCTGTTAAGCATCATTTCAGCTGTTAAGTTAGTATTTTGCAATGCCAAAATGTATCAAATAACCTTTAAAAATATTTAGTATCGTTTGCATGTCGTTTTGACGCTATACTTGTTACCTTTTTGGCATTTCAGCGCTAAACCACACAGTCGCGTAAATCTTTTTGTATGTTTTGTATCTTTCTACGTCATTTGAAACTAATTAGGCGTACGGTACAGCAATTATCCTCACATTTGCCAATTTTTGTAAGGATTTGGTCATCGTTGAAGTCGGACATGCTAAACATTCAAGGATTGAAAAGAAAAAAACTGGTCAATTTAAACGCTGATCTAGTTTTTTTTAATTTACAGCTGTTTTGGTAACGTACGACCATTTTTTTGTTTTTTTTCTTCATAAAGTTAAGTATCTCAACCTGTCTAATTATATTTAAGTGAATGGATTGTTTCTTTAGTCTCTCTTCGCAGCCAACGATTAGCTGGAGAGAATTCGGCGCTTCATGGCTCTCTTCAACATGCTTTGTTTCACTTTTCGCTATTAAAAAAAGGAAAACATTACTTCAAAAAAATCACAAGGAGACTTAGTGTAAAGAAAAACTTCGCTAATCTTCACACGTGCTGTGCTTTTAATTGATTCCAATAAATTTTATCCGTTTTATGATTTTTTTTCATTTTTTTTACCGTTACGTCTGACTCCATGCTTTTCTACTCACGCAGACATGCATAATAAGCCTCAGACACTGAACATTGTCGTAAATTTAACAGAGACCAATTTTAGGTTGGTGTGAGTACCGTTTTTCCGAAATATTAAAATGTATTGCACTTTAATGGCAATACTGAAGATATTTGAGAAGATGAGTCTCCGCTTATAGGATTTGTCCAACTGAGATGAAAAGAAATATTGGAACATTTGGAAAACTGAGATGCATGACATAAATAACCTCCTCCCCCTCAACACAGAAGAAATAACATCCAAGAAAGAAAAAAAATAAAATAAAGAGATGTTCAAGTCCAACCAACTATTTTTTTGAACAAAAATTTGAAACAAAATCTATTTAATGGTAGGCCAGGATACTTACCCCCATATTTTACAGACGTGATCTACGCTCCTCTGTCAAACAGCAATGAAAACGCAAAGCTTAATGTCCATAATGCTCGGTAAGCGTCAATCTGCAATGAGTGAGTCTAGTGATTTATGTTTCTCGCGGTTGGTTATTCATACTTCTAGCGTAATACGTCGTATCAACTTCAGGATGTACAGATCATCAAATTTAAAAAGCGTTTCAAAACGATTAATTTAAAAGTAATGACGGAAGCTGTAAGTTTTATCATCGAGGACTTTTTGAAAGTTTCGACATCCACAACTGATCCAAATGAATTTAAATATTGGTCATGTCTCTTTGCAATTTTTCAAAAATGCTGTAGTGCGAATACAACTTAATTTTGGTGACCTAGTTTAAAAACATTCTCCAATGATTCACGTTTTGAACAAAAATTTTCCCATTATATAAACGGGAACCCGTTTTGTTGCTTATCACTAGTAAATTATGTAATTTGAACAAAAATTTTTCCTGCAGTGATCACATGATCATGGAAGAGTCTATCAACATCGTTGATTTTTGGTCTGAAGATGGGGAATCTGACAATCTCGTTCAATCGGATCAAAATTCCGACAACGTTATTGACAAACTCCAGTTCAGTGATCAAAAAGAAGAGGAGGTATGTTATTTCGTTTCAACAACGAAGGCAAAAAATACGTAGCCATATTTTGCGTCGAGGCGGTGGGAGTTTGCTCGTTTAAGTCTGTTTTCCCAAAATTTGTGGCCATAAACATTGAAGTGTTGAGTGTTACAATTTATATGCTGTTTTTGCCCTTTGCCCAGTCCTTTTCTCATAGTGTCAATTTTCCTACCCTTTCACCAGCTGTCTACTTCTAACAATGTACACCAGCTTGCACTTGTTTCCTGGACGAAATAACTGTGATTTAAGTTGATCTCCAGTCATATGCCTGCGATTAAGTTAGTGTGACTGCGATTAAGTTGGTACGAAATGGCACTTCTGCTATGTGCACTTTATTATCTTTTATAATATACACTTTATAGGGAATACTTTGAAAGCGCCCCTAGCTGGATTTTGCAGCTCGAAAAAAGTTTTGAATCCTTAGGATTATTTGGCAAACAACTCCAATTTGATTAAAAAAAAGCAAACGATTTGTGTTGCAAATGACCTGTAAACTTACTACTCACTGAATAACTTGTAAAGAGTCTATAGAATAATCAATAATGGTATTTATAATTTTTTTCTCATTTCGTTTTTAAACGACATCATTTTAAGGTCATTTTTTGCTTCCGGCAAATTTGCCTGAGTATTTTTTCTTGGCTCTTTGCTTAGGATTTTTTAACGTTTCATTTTTCCAAAACCAGTTGATAAATAATTTAATTTTCTAGCTTAGGTCAAACGTTTTCGCAAAGTAACAAGCAAACCATATCACTGTAAATTTTGCATGCTGCAAAATTTGATGGATGAAGAATATCAATAATTCATAAATAAGCTTGGCTGACTCTAAGAAAAACAAAAACCGTTGAAAATATCGGCAATGTCAAGGTCTTCAGATTTCGATTTAAATTTATATTTGCAAAGACTTTAATCAATTGTTGGTTGGTTTTCATCGAAGAAATTTCAGGAATTGATCATAGCAACAAAGTCAGATTATAAGATTAGATCGCCAAAATTGACTAAAAAGCTACAAAACTTCACGCTATAAAATTACGTTATCATGAAATACTGTACATTAAACTGAAGAAACCATTAATTTTGCTTCGGATTACCGAAAAGTTGGTCCAACGGTAAAGCGTTCGCCTCTGCAACGGAAGGTCTGAAGTTCAAATTACGCCTCGTCAAATCGAACACAATGTTGTTAACGTCTTATCACTGCGACATTGCTTGGAGATGAGTGTTGTCCAAACGCACGAGGACGAGGAAATTGACTTCCGCCTACTTTTTATACAAATTGGCGTAAAGCAGCAGTATAATGAAGATTCGATTTGATTCATACTCTGGGTCTCGAAATCACTAGTTGATCATTTAGGTCAATGGCCGGCAAACACCGGTCCGTGTAGAGTTCGTAACCGGGCCGTATACTTTTCCAGGTTAAATACTTTGGAATACATTGGTAACATCTTGTGATAATTTAATTCCAGTATACAGGAAGGATTACTGTACAAAATTCAGCTTTGTTACTGTTACAATGCAAATATATCATCAATTTAAAGCGAACATTTGAATTTGCTGCCGTTTCCTATTTTAGCAGACTTACATGTTCATTGCTAAACATTTGTGTTTTTGAAAACCGGTCCGCGAAAAATTTTCCGTTTTAACCGGTCCGCAGGAAAAAAGGTTGCCGACCCCTGATTTGGATTGTTGCAAATCTTCCAACTTGTGAATTACCCTTACAATCTTTGTCGATTCTCTTTTATTTTCATTTGTTTTTAGCTTTTTTACAAACGACTCGACTTTTTTTCGCACTTGATCAAATCGAATCTTTCATTATACTCGCTGTATACGGAGAAGCGTGTAACGAGTTGGTGGGTACCATCTACGTGTCAATGCGCCCTGGCAACACAGCTCCTTTTAAAAGAGTGTCGCAGCAGTGGCGAGCCATTGACAACACTGTATCCGATTTGATCGGCCCGAGATTTGAGCCTCAGACCTCTTGCTCCAAAAACGAACTCGTTACCGCTCGACCAACTGGCCGGTTAAAACACTCAAATATGTTTCGTATAGCACTTTAGTCCCTCTGTACACGCTATGAATACCACATTAAAAAAAACGTTTAAAGTAAGGATTGAAAACGTGATTTTACTGACTATTTTTTTGTCGCAGAATGTCATCCCCCGACAGTATTACAAAGATGAAGCGTTTGAACGGTTGATATTAGAGTTGCAATCAAAAAACACAGAAGGTTACGAAATATTGGCAAAGTCAGAAAATTTAACAATATATAGAAGACCAAGAGGGGTAAGAAATAATTTAAATCCAGTGTTTCCAGATTGCTTTTTTTCTGATCCGACAAACATCAATTTTTATCTTGTTTTTATGACTATACATTTGCAGTTGCCTTTTTGTCAGTCATTAAACATGTAAGTTTTACTGGCTGTGTTAAGTTTAAGAGCCACAAAAAATGAAAAGTCTGTTTTGCAAGAAGTGTGCCTCAAAAAAGGTCTGTGCGGTTGCGTATACATGCTTGGAAAGCGGCAATTCCTGCTTTTTTTCTAACTTATAACTTACCTATATATAATTAACAATTGCTTGAAATTATAAATTTTATCAAATAATGTCATGGTTTCTTCTTTGCTTTGTGCATGAATTTCTTATTCTTGTACTATTGTTAGTTTTCAAAACCGAAATACATGGACTCAGCTATTTTTTTGATGTTTTTACTGCTACCGTAACAAAGCAATCGATTATTTTGACTATATATATTTGAACAAATAAAGCCTGTGTTTAATAGTAAGATGAACTTTGTACATTGAACCGGAGTTGTTAGTCGGGCCGGGCTTTTCGGGTCGGGTTCGGGCCTAAAGTTGACAAAAATTTCGCGCTTAATTCTGGGCCTGAGACGTACTTTTTGTCTTAGGTACACAAAAATATAATCAAAATAACTTGGCAGCATTGCTAAATTTTTCAGACCAAACTTAACTTTCGGTTTTTTTTTCGGGCTTCAAATTAGTTTTCAGATTTGGGCTTATATCTTCGGGTTCAGGCCGGAACTAGTTGGCCCATTTACAACTCTGCATTGAACTCAGCTGTATGCCTTGGTTTTTTGAAAGATCAAAACAGCTGCAACAAATGTTGCGTTAATTGTGTTAGCCCTTACCTTTAAAATTAAACAGCTTAAATATTTATTTTTTGATTTGAAGTTGTAGTCGAATTGTTATTTCAAACATTGTGCACAAAATTGATATACGAAAACCACATATGTATAGTGTATACTTCTACATTTACGTTTATCGTTTCGCTGTGACAACGGTACCGACAGAAAGCCGATTGTCTACTATAAATTTTGCTCTGTGATGTGCGCAATATAAACCTTAATGTTTTTCCAGTTACCGTAAACCTAAAGCTATAACACGATCTTACCGTTTTTTTTTTGTTTTGTTTTCTTTTTCAGAAAGCCGGTTTATATGAGTACAAGTTATATGCGATTCTACCGAACGCAACGCCGCAAAAAATTGCCGCTGTATTTCTTGATAACGAATACAGAGTAATATGGGATGAGTATGTAACAGGTAAGATTTTTTCAACTTCTGCAAAAAAAAAGGATTAGTAGTTTTGTACTACAAGCTAACAGTATAATTGCTTAATAGAAAGAGAAAAACAGAAATAGAAAATACCGCAAAGAGCACCCAATAATAATCGATTTACTGGTACCTTACTGCCTAATTCGTCCCTACAAAGTACCTTTAACCACTAAAAAACTTCAACTGATCTAATCATATCCTGATAAATGATGATTTTGTGGAATTAATTTCAGGTTAACATTTTTTAAAACTTCCAAATCAGCTTCTGGAAAATCAAAGAAAAGATGGTAAATTTTGACGAAAAACATCCAAAGTCTGTCTTATTTAGGCAACAGTTACATAGTTTATGGTATTATATTAAACATAGTGAATAGTAAATTGAAAAAAGGTAGCCAGCAGCACAAAAATTCTAATGCCAAAAATTATCCCAAGATCTTGAAAAGTTTCGAAATCATCACCTGTCGCCATGTTCATGCAATTGTTGTGTTATGTTTAGCACTGGTGACAAACGTAACGGTTTTGAAAATTGCTGATTTGAAATTTTTTAAAAGTAGAACAATTTCCGCGGGATGCGCGTTGGTGCACTGATTTTAATGTGGTTTTATTTGTTTTAGAATTGTACACCGTCAAAAAGTATGACGTAGGCCCTGACGTCATCTATTTCAACGTCGATTTTCCGTGGCCTCTCGCCAACAGAGACGTATCCTTTCTTAATTGTGCCAATGTTACGTGCTACTTTATAATACAATTAATACGCTGTGGCTCCAGAACCGTATTACGAATTATTCATTTTGTGATTCAAGCACCTCTACTGTTTGGCATTTTTGGGTAAATAAGCATAAGGCGCTTGCAGTCTTCTCTATCTTTTGACTTAATTAACTTTCTAAGTACTGAAAACATTGCACTGTAATATTGTAAATTGCTTTGCAGTGAATTTTGTACTGTGACTTGCAATTGGTATGGAATTAAAATCCTAAGGTCAGGAATTCAATTTTCACTGCCGTTCTCGTTCTTGCATTTTCATATACATATATCATATACGTTCCAAAAATGTCTTAGTGTGTTATTCTAAAAATTAAGTTTCCGGTTTGTTTAAAAACATACTAATAAAAAAATGAACGTGATCGTACCATCGTTTTCTTTAACTACCTCTTTCAATCAAGTACGTATATGCTCGAGAAACCAGGAGGCAAATACGAAATGAAGACGAATATTGGACTATTGTTATGAACAGCGTTTTGCGTGACTCCATTCCTCATACGCAAGGGGCTATCCGTGTCTCGGATTTTCACCAATCTCTTGTACTAACGAAGCATGGAAATCAAGGAACAAAAGGTAAATACAGATTTTAAAAAAGGATTAATAAGCCGGCGGCGCTGTACGAATGAACTGGGCTATGATGCAAGAACATTGTTTGTTGCTTGTATTTCTTGAGAACCACCGCGTGACTGCTTTTTATGTGGGAACCAATTGACAAGATTTTCCCGGTGTAAAGTTACAACATACGACCCACTTCTATTTGGGATTAAGTCAAATGTAAAGAGTTTAATCCCTTGTAACAAATGTAAGCAAGAAACAGGTATCGTTTAACAATTTCGTCATTAGCAGTGTAGATTTTCACTGTCGGAGCAGATTAACCTGATTAATGATTATTAGCACCTAACTTTAATTCTATTCAAGCATTCAAATTTTTTGTTGAAAAAAAATAATCAATGTGGCCAAGCAGTTCACCCTTTGTGATGGTCCTGCCCAACAAAAGACTCGCAAACATAACCCAAAAGAGAGAGCTCTATGATGGTGTGGTTAGACAAACTTCCTGGTTTATAAGCATGGATGAATCAAAAGAAGGCCTTAAAAAATGAAATAATTTTGATTGAGTAATTGTTCAAAACTTGAGTATATGTAAGTTCGGGCGTGTGAAATTCTTGACATCAGTAACTTTTTCTTGTTTCAGTTTATATCGAATATTTTGATGACCCAAAAGGATCAATTCCATCTTGGTTGGTGAACTGGGCAGCTAAAGTAAGTCGGTGGATTTAAATCGGATTATATATTTCTTTCCGTTTGCTTGTAATCGACTTTCGTAGGAATTTTTGTGGAAGAAAGATTTGAAATCAAAGTGAGACGGCGACCATTAAAATCTTTGTATCTTGACCGTTGTTTTTTGCGTAAATAAGTAATAGTTGTGATATTTAAATCTTTGGAGTAGAGATGCTCAGTTTTCGATTAACCATTATTGAAAAATTTAGGATTCTGGTGGCATTGCAGCCTAAAAGATCGTAAATCGGTATGTTAAGGTACAAAACCTAAATATGAATCACCGTTTAGGCCCGGCGCCACGGGGGGCATTCCGGAGCCGTGTTCCCCCCAAATGACTGCTTGTGCCCCCCCCCCCAAGCGAGGATTGTACCCCGAAAAAATTTATAGGTTTGGTGCTACTGGAGGTTCAAGGCTTGAGACTCCCAAAATGCTGGTTATCACCCCAGAATTCGTGAGCAAGAACTGTTTTTTCGTAGATTTTGTAATAAACACCGTATGTTTTTGTGGCTTCTCCCCAGAATTCATGAAAATTAGCGCATATTTTGGTATAATAATTGTTTTTTTTTGTGGTCTTCACCTCAGAATTCGTGGAAATTTGCACGTTGTTTGAGTTGAAGACCAGAATTTATGGAAATTCGCGGAGATTTTGAGGTGAAGACCTTTTTTTTGTCTTTACCCAGATTTCGTCAAATTTCGCGTTGACCATCTTTTTTCGTTCGGTCCACAATCTCGTATTCAAATACATAAAGTTTTCGTGCCCCCCCAAAATTTATTTATGCCCCCCAGTAACGCTATCCTGGCACCGGACCTGGCAAGATTGCGATCGTTTGTTTTGACTTAGTATCAACTGAATCTTTTTATGATTTCAGACCGGAGTTCCAGCGTTTTTAGTTGATTTACAGCGCGCGTGTTCGGGTCTCGATGAGTTTTTAAAGCAGAAAAATCGATCAATGCCATTGGTGCCTCTCCACAAAGACTAAACTCGCAAATTGTGCTCAATGGCGATCTCGTGCGGTAATATGATCGGCGAGAATTTTAAAATTGCAGTATTGTTGCTATGTTGTATAGAGCTGCTTCTAATATGTATTTGATTATACTATGAAGATGAGGGAGTTGCATAGCCAATAGTGGTTGTGAGTTGTCAAACGGTTATTCCTTGTATTGCTACATTTTCGAAGTCGTGTCTATGAAATAATGCGATACATTTGACAAACTCTTACTCCACTTATTGGCTAGAAGTACGCCATTTGGCCCATTATACCAAAATTCCACTGTGACTACTTCATCTTACTTCAGTGCTTTTTCCCGCCTTTTAAACTAGTTTTGACCAAATAAAATCATCTTAATCTCTGAGGCTTATTTTTGTATTACAATAATATATTTCTACGTCATTCAAGCCTTTGTTACGTCATCTATTATAGAAATTTTCTACCTGTTTAGCCATAGACTATTTTTGAAACATTTGGAGCATATCTCTTTTTGGTCTTACATTGTCCTCGACGACTAGGCATGCTACAGTATTTTGCTTTATACACTAAATATTAGACTGCGTTTCTTGATCAGTGTTTTAACAAGCAGTGTTAACTTTTTAAAACTAACACACACATTAAATTTAGAAAATCAAATAATTTTCTATAATTTTTTTAACAACCGTATTTTTTGTAATATTCACACAATGCAGAATCTACGTTAAGGGAATATAAAAAATGCCACAAAAAGGCATCCAAACCGAAAAAAACTAAGACCAGTTTGATTTTTTGCAGAAGAACCTTTTTATACAAATTTTAACTGGTGGCAGTTCAACGCAACGTCATTTTAATTCAATTACGATGTTTTTTGTCGCATGCCGTCCACGACTGTTTTTAATTTTTGTGTTTTAAGCAGTGTCTGTTCTGGTAGCTCTTTTCCGGAATTGCCCTGGTGGTACCCATAGGCCAGATAACCAGTACGTAATGCAGTACCGGTAATTGATTGAAAGTATAAACATTTTAAGTTTGTGCCAAAGCCTATTACATGTGTATCAACTTTTTCAATGCAATTATTTTATTTAAGGTTTTATCAAAAACCAACAATATCATTCCACAATTTTAAGTTAGACTTAAAACTTAAGTAAGACTTAAAAAAACCAACAATCTTAGGTTAGACTTGAGAAAACTCTTTATTAAAAATTTTTTAATTCCTCCGAACTTTTTTAAAGATTTTCAAATACGATTACATTTTGTTAGTCTGATATTTTAAGTTGATCAAGTGGTAAGAGGTACAAAGCTTCTCATGATGATCTATCTATTTTAGGGGTCGGTCTCGAAGTTACTCCAAAAGGCAACCAATCCAACACTATCAGTGTCCTCTGCCTCAGCTTGCCCAACAAGTTTTGAACTTGTGGGACGAGGTTTAGTGGTGTTAAAAGTTAAAACTGAGAAAGTTAGGTTTCTGCCTCTCTTTTTGATTTCTACTTCAAATTTCAAAAAAATTGATCTTCAAACTTTAACTTTTTCTAAATCATATTGGGTTTCATATTTGTAATTTGAAGATCGATCTCGTAATCAGCCCTTAAAGTGAAAAACAAATATTACGTCATATACTGTACTATAGGCCATATATTACAGCAAGGTTGCTAGAGGACAGAATACAAAAAATGTCCTCCATTTTTTCGACGTATTACTGCTAATCATGCATAATGAATTGCGTAATACACATGGGATCGACGACATGAACGAGTTTGAATTCAACTATGATATGAATGAAAATCTGCTACAGTAACCGTTTAAACAATGCTTTATTGCCACAATTAAGCTTTTGCAGTCACACTCGAAAAAAATCGAGTTTGACTCGAGTCGAACTTGAACGCTCAAATTCGCTCATTGTTATAGCCTTTTAGTTTAAGAGTGCTTCTTGTCTTGCGATTTTGCGTTGTGACTTACTTTCTATATACCTCAACTACGCATTTAAAACTAATTGTTTTTTTTGTTTTACATGAACGAACCGCTCTGCGTTTGCGTTAAAGGGCATTCAGGTCGAAGCATTTTGTGCTCGATTTTCTCTAAAAAAAATTGACGTACCGGAAACTGAAGATCAACTTCACCAAACCTGAGCTTTCTATGGCCTTCCGTTACCAAATCAAATCTTTCATTATACTCCATGCATTACACCGAAGCCTGTAACGAGTTGCCGGAGCCCATTCTCCGCGTCATTGCGCCTGTGGGCAACACAACTTCTTTCGAAGAAATATCGTAGCGATGGCGAGATGTGGCAACATTGTGTCCGATTTGACCAGTCCGAAATTTGAACCTCAGATCTACTGCTCCAAAGAAAAACGCGTTACCGCTCGACCAACTGGCGAATTTTTCGTTACCAAGTTATGATAATTTAGATTTCCGCTTAGAAAGGCCTTTTCCTTAAAGAAATTTTGTGAGGGTTGCCAATTACAAACGAGATTTCATAAAGTCTTTTATTTCATTGCCAATTACAAACGATATTGCATGTTGGTAACTCTCAGTAAGTGCTTTCGGCACTATTGTTGTCAAAACAAAGTATAAAGCCAGAATTCAAAATTAACTGCTTTTTTAAAGTTTTTCTGTCACAACACTGGCAAAATAGCAACACAGAAGTAAGAGGAAAATTGTTAAACTTTGAACTGCAATATCTTGAAAACGACAAGACGTAGAAAGTTCAATTTTGGTGAGAATGCATTTTAGGATTTTCCCGACATTTCCGTCAACAGTAAAAAACTTGACTCAAATGCCCTTTTAAAAACACAGTAATCAAAAACTGGTTGCTATAATTGACCTACAAGTAAACAAGTTGCCTAAGTGGGAGACGAGATAAGTAAAAAACGATAATGATGCTTCTGTACTAATCTTGCAGAAGCATTTCCTGTATTTTGGGTATATTTTGAATTAATTTGGGTACGGTATCGAGCAAATGAACAAAATAAACTGCAAACTTTTTACGACGACATAAATATTACGTGTGCTATGCATTTATTAATAAACATTTTAACAATGCATTATTCTTTGTCTTCTTGTTTTCAAGCGCTCAAACTTAAGTGAATATGCATCTACCGGTAATGGATTACCAGTACTTGCCAACTTCTCAGACGTGTTTACTTTAATGTTTTCTTTTTAGTTCTGTCTGTGGTTCGATTCTTCGATCAAACCAAAGCATGACAGTGTGAATACAGCAGTGTGAAGCCGTATCAAATCAAATCTTTCATTATACTCGCTGTAATACGCCGAAGCGTGTAACGAGTTGGCGGGGCCCATCTCCGCGTCATTACACCCGGGCAACACTGTTCCTTTCAAAGAAATGTCGCAGCGGTGGCGAGCCGTTGGCAACATTGTGTCCAATTTGATCGGCCCGAGATTTGAACCTCAGACCTCCCGCTCCAGAGACGAACGCGTTACCGCTCGACCAACTGGCCGGTTTGCCACCTAGTATAGTAAACGTATTTCTCGTTTCAATTGATGGATATTATCGTCCAAAATATTTTATCGGTAATGGTGTTATCCAAGTTGTCTTTATTAGAGGTTGGTAGTAGTAGTAATCTTTTATTTCCGAGCAAAACAAATACGTCACAAATTCATCAAACATTTAAAGACACGCTTTACCATGCTTTAGCACGACAAGAAGGAGCGAAAGACCAAAATAAAAACGTCGCTTAATCAAGCGACGTTTTTATGTTGGTCTTTCTCTCTATTTTGCTTATTTCTCTTAGTTTATTATTTTTTTGTTAATTCAGTCTATTTTGTTAGTTCATTATTTTTTCTCTTTTTTGTTAAGGGTATGTCCAGGAGTGTTCATGCGAGACGGAGCAGTCATGTGATCAAAATCACCATTAAAAGTACTGAAAATTCTTTTTGAAATTATGACGTCGCCCAGGGTGTACTCATTAATTCGGTCGAACCACAACGAGTATGTCTGTGTCCATGGTCGGATGTAGTTTGTCAACCGCTTGTACACTGTACAGAGAACTCTGGTATCATATTTTCTACTGGTTTTCATTTTGACCCTATGGTTTCACTTAACACGATTCAATTTAGTTTGTGCTGGAAGTAATTTAATTTAAACCGGAAAAGAAAACTTGCTACTTGTATGCCCTTCAAAGAAAATTTTCGAGCTTTGTTGGAAAACATCTTACATTTACCATCATGTTGTAAAAATAAGCGAAACTAAAGTAACCACAAATGAAAGAAAAAAATAAGAATTAAAATTAAAATGATACGGTCCGAGGCTGACGTTATTCAATGCATTAAAAATTCTTGCGCGTGTCTGTGGTGAGAACATATAATCAAATGCAAAAATTGCAACAGTACACTTTAAAAGATGCCAACACGGTAGACGTTGGCATTGGGTCTTCGTGTGCACAGTCTCATATCAATAATGAGAATACGAGCAAGGTTCGTTGCAGTAAAACTCTTTAAGAAAATTGGTGTTAGAGTTTATTATTAACGAGTTCAAACAACGTTGTTGGAGTCTTGAGACTGAGATCTCCGGAGTTGGAGCCAGATCTTTTCTGCAATAGTCTGACACTGTGGAAGTAATATCTCTAGGGTTGTAGTTGAAGTTTTACAGTGTAGGTTGAAAACATATTTTACAAATCCACTTTTACATTTTGCTCAAAAAATGATAAAAGTTGTTGTAAAAAGTTACACGTTAATCGAAAAAAGTTGCAAAATGAAATTTATGAAAACAACTTAAAACATTGTACTACGTAAAGTCCGAGTGTTTTGGACAGAGGTGGAGTCGAGGACACAAGGCCAAGGACACAAAAAACATCCAAGGCCACGGACAGCCTTTCCGAGGACAGACACTCTCGAGGCCAAGGACAGGAATGCTCGAGGCCAAGGACACAAGCGCAAGTGCTCTCCAAAAAAAAAAAAGGTCTTCACAAAAATTTTTCAGGCGATCTCCAAAACAAAAAACAAAGGTCTTCACAAAAATTTTTCAAGCGATCTCCGCGAAAACGTTTTCCAAAAATTTTTCAAGCGCTCCACAAAATTTTAACAATTCAAAAAATAGTGCTGTCCTCGAGCCGAGGACAGACCAATTTTCGAGGACTTGAGGCCAAGGCCAAGGACTTCAAAATGTGTCCTCGAGGACTCCACCTCTGGTTTTGGAAGCTGTGAAAAAAAAAGTTGCAAAAACTTGCCGTAGTGAAAACTTTTAATACAGTAATTTATTGTATCATCAAATAAGTTTTAACCACAAACAAAAGCTTTTTTTCGTGGAATATAATTAAAATTAAACCACTTCTTGTTTGGTCTGCTTGTTTTCTTATCAAAGGTTTCAAGTATGATAGGGCTGAAAGAATGCTGCAAGGACTTGGTAATACTCATTTATTAAATAACTTGAGTGGTTGACATACTTTATGGGTGTACAAACAATTGCATTAAATACAATTTACGACATATATAATATTACGGCGTAGAATCTTAATTTAGAAGACTACAAACAGACGAGAAGTGTATTGAAGTAAAAAAGTTTGCTATTGTTGCGATGGTTTGTTTGCGGTCAAGCGTATTCAATTGGACGTATTCGCAGAATGAGTGAACAAAAAGGTAACACTGATTGGACGAATCGGCTTATTTTAGAACTAATAAAAACTGTAATTTTCTAGTCTCCCAGTATAGAAAGAGTTCAAGATCTGAGAAAGCAAAGAAAGCAAAATGAGTCAATAAACTGCTCCGTCCTACTCCAACGTAGCCACAAGTTAATAATAATAATGAACCGGTCCAGCACACTTGTGCAACGATACCATGCCTAATATAATCCATAAACAGTGTGACCCAAATCAGTTCAGTATGGAGGAGACAAAAGTTTAATTGAGCAGCATTCACAACAAGTTGGTCAATGACAATATCCAGAGTAAACATTAAATTATATTATCCAATATCAAGCAACATCAAAGTTTGTCTGGTCTGGCGCCACGGGGGGGGCACTTCGGGGCTGTGCCGCTTCAAATCAAGCGAGGATTGTGCCCCATAAGAAAGTAACAGGCCCGGTGCCACTGGAGTGTATTTCGAAGCCTCTGCCCCCCAAAAAAATACTGCTTGTGCCCAGTGCTTAAATTGTAGGGGGGACGGAGGGGACGCGTCCCCCATCGAGCTTGAGCGTCCCCCCATCGAGATTGAGTGTCCCCCCATTGAGATTAAGGCGTACCCATATCGAGGGTTTGAGGGCTGGTTGATGAGAGGAAAAAGACCTACAAAGTCCGATCGAATATAGCACCAAATTCCACGGGAATAGTGATTGAGAAGAAAAAACACTACAGGTTTCGGCGAAGACCTACTTTTTTTTTGGTCTTTACCCAGTGAACATGCCCATGTGGGCACCACATGGGTTTTTGGTGGGCAACTGGGCTTTACGAGGGCCATATTGCTGGGGCCCAAGTGGGCTTAGCTTGGGCTCCTTCAAAATCTTTTTTAGAGTTTAGTATATGCTGCGTTGATTGTTATAAAACCTAAAAACAACTATTTAATTATTGTCGCAACAAAATAAACAAAGATAATTGAAACTTTTTTGAATTAGGGGTGCCCACGCTATTCGCATTCTTAACCCAGTCGTGGGCCATTTTGATGGGGCCCAAATGGGCTTAGTTTGGGCCTAAATGGACTCCTTCAAAATCTTGTTTAGCAGTTAGTGTATGCTTTGTTGGTTGTTAAAAGCCTAAAGATAATTTTCTAATTTGCGTTGCAACAAAATAATACAAAAAAATTGAATCTTTATAATTTTGGGGTGCCCACGCTATTTCCACTCTTAGCCCAGTCGTGGACCATCTTGATGAGGCCTAAATGGGCTTAGCTTGGGTCAAAATGGGCTCGTTTAAAATCTTAAAAAGCGTTTAGTATATACTCCGTAGGTTGTTATAAAACCTAAAATTAACTATTTAGTTATTGTTCCAACAAAATAAACGAAGAAAATCAAAACTTTGTTCAATTTGGGGTGCCCACGCTATTCCCACTCTTAGCCCAGTCATGGACCATTTTGATGGGGCCCAAATGGGCTTAGTTTGGGCCTCAATGGGCTCGTTTAATATCTTGTTTAGCGTTTAGTATATGCTTTGTTGGTTGTTAAAAGCTTAAAAATAACTTTCTAATTTGTGTTGCAACAAAATAAAACAAAAAAAAATTGAATCTTTATGATTTTGGGGTGCCCACGCTATTTCCGTTCTTAGCCCAGTTATGGGCCATTTTGATGGAGCCCAAGTGGGCTTAGCTTTGGTCTAATTGGGCTCGCATAAAATCTTTTTTGGCATTTAGTATAAAAACCTTGGTTGCTAAAAGCTTAAAAACAGCTTTTTAATTATTGTCGCAACAAAACAAATGAAAAAAATTGAAACTTTTTTGAATTAGGGGTACCCACGCTATTCCCATTTTTAGCCCAGTCGTGGGCTATATTGATGGGACCCAAATGGGCTTAGTCTGGGCCTAATTGGGCTCCTTCAAAATCTTGTTTAGCGTTTAGTATATGTTACGTTGGTTGTTATGAAACCTAAAAACAATTATTTAATCATTGTCGCTACAAAATAAACGAAAAAAAATTAAAACTTTTTGATCTAGGAGTGCCCACGCTGTTCCCACTCTTAGCCCAGTCGTGGGCCGTTTTGATGGGGCCCCAATGGGCTTAGCAGAGGTCTAAATGGGCTTCTTTAAAATCTTTTTCAGCGTTTAGCATAAAAACCCTTGATTGTTGAAAACCTAAGAATAACCATTAGTGTTAGTAGTAACAAAATAAAACGAAGAAAGTTGAAACGTTTTGAATTTGGTGTGCCCACGTTATTCACGCTCTCAGCCCAGTCCAAACTTTATGTTTTCTGTCACCGTGGTAAATGTATGGTGTAAAATTTTGATTCTTAAAACGCGCATTAATTTTTGTGAATTGATTTCAATTGTTGCAGAACATAAAAAATGTCAATAAGAGATTAAATTTTGGAACTAAAAAATTGTTTTAAATATTTTAAATTTAACCTCTTATTTAACATTTTTATTGAAAAATAATGTCAAATATATTTGAAAATTTAATCATATAAATTTTTTGACGATAGAAAAACTATTTTGCGTTGGAAGTTTCTTTATATTTTCGTAAACTTCTATTCTTTTTATTGAAACACTGCACGAGAAAAAAGCGTTTCGAGACAGGTTCTGCGCATGCCAAAAGCGTGATTTTAAAAGTTTTCACGTGGCGGGTTGTTTGCGTTAGTGCTCAGAACTTTTTCATTGCAGTAAAATATCATAAAAAATTAAAGGCGGTGAATCATCCAGCCAATTCCAGCGGTTTACAATAGCTGAAATTGAACTATAATTTTTGATATTTTTTGTTTTAGTTTTGGGACTGCGGTTGCAAAGATATTCAAGAAACACAAAAAGATGTCCCCCCGAAAAAAGGTTTTGGAAACTCTGAGTTTTGTTCTTCCCGCCAAAACCACAGTAGGCCTAATGGTTTAGAGAACTGTGGTAGGCCTAATAGTTTAGAGATAGTTTATTTCTAAATAGTTTTGGCCTAATTAGGCCTAATAGTTTAGAGATAGTTAGGCCAAATAGTTTAATAAGATTACAGTAGGCCTAATAGTTTAGTGAACTGTGGTTTTGGCGGGAAGATCAAAACTCAGAGTTTCCAAAAACTTTTTTCGGGGGGACATCTTTTTGTATTTGTTGAATATCTTTGCAAAGGCAGCCCCAAAATCAAAACAAAAAATATCAAAAATTATAGTTCAATTTTAGCTATTGTAAACCAACGGAATTGGCTGGATGATTCACCGCCTTTAAGTCATCGCGGTTGGTATTGTTTTTGATTAAACCAAATTAATGAAGACCAAAATAAGTATTCTAGATTTAGATCGGAAGAAGCAGGGTTTAGGAAATTAGTTTCATGTTTTCTAACGGAAAGGAGCGGCAAAAGTTTCAAAAACTCAGACTGGCAACAAATATCAGATTAATGATTCAGAATTTTGCAATTTCGTTTTAACAAATTGAAGTTTTTATTGCGTTATGCAGTTCATTTTTTTGACAGTTAGGCTGTTTTACAATCTTACTGGACGCAAAGGCAAAGAATCATTGCAGAAGTTGTCGATATTGTCTGTGCTGCATGCAGGCGCGTCGATTTCCGGGGGGGTCGGGGGGGTCCTGACCCCCCCAAAAATATGCATTGGGGAGGTCCAAAGAGTAAAGGACCCCCCAATATAAATGAACATGTTTGCTATTTGTCATGAATGCTAGCAAATGGCATTTCTGTCTAAACAGATTTTTCTAGCTCAAAATCTTGAAACCTGCGTATTACAGCGCTAGACCAAGATTTTATAAAAATAATCGCAATAGGAGTATGTTTATCACCTAGCCAATATATTGCACAATTTTTATTAGTGTTCGTCACAAACTCATCATTGTGACTGTGTGTCTGTCAGTGAAGTCTAGATAGGAAAGTCCTCATTGTTGCAACAGGGCACTGAGGAGCGAGGACAGACTGAGACTCGCAGCATCAGAGCATAGTTACTCAATATTACAATGGTGCCATACGAGCGGGACTTAGTGGACGGTGTCATCAGGGATGATTCAGGATTTTTGATTGGAGTGGTCCAAATCACTTTTAATAACGTCTTCAACCATTTTCGAAATGAGGCACTTCTTACGGAACAATGGTATCTTAAAATGGAAGATCAGAAGTAGTGGCTTGGTTTGGCACGCAACCAAGATTTTGATGAAGGAGGAGGACGTGAAGTAAATGTTGAAAAGTTAAAAGGTCTAAATTGGGAAAAAAGGTGAGCAATCTAGTGTAACTCAAACGTATCATAGACGGGGTCTGGGGGCCAAGCTTCCAGCCACTGGGCAATTTTTTGTAATTTTTTGAAAAAAATAGCAAAGTTTATTCAAATGACATTGGATCACATTTCGCGCGTTTTTTGAGTAATTTAAAAAAATAACAGATTTTTACTATTTAGAAAGCCAATTGAAAAATTAAATTGTTTAATTATCTTTTTACTTTTAAATTAAGTCCAAAACACGTTTAAAGTCTTGCATTTTCGGGTGAAATTTTGTATGTGATTTGTCCTAGGTTGGCGGAAGTAAGGCACATTGTCTCCTGCAAACCTAGATAATAACCCACTCGAAGATTTTCCTAAAGAGATTTTTGTTTGTCATAAAAATAACCTGTTGTAGGAGTACATGTAACGACTTAGGGGTCCAGCCCCCTTTAATTTAAATTAAATAATTTGTTCAATGCACATTTTCGCAAGCTTACTTTTTTTCAAAAGCATTTTGCCGCGTAAAAACTGGTGAGGTGGAGGTGAATTGTTATTGAAAGTTAATTGGTACAATAGATGGTTTTGGTAAGGCCTATAACTAATCATGTTTTTGCCCAGGCTAGATTTACATTTCGCGGAGCCCCAGGCACTTTGGTGATTTTCACTGCAATTTTCACTGTCAATATAGATGAAGACAAAAAAAAACTCTTAGGCCCACCATTTAAGCGCGAGACCCCCTGGCGCTGAGCCATTAGTAAATCCGATTTTGGTTATTGTATTACGTTCATAAAAAGGTTAGATAAGCGCGTGAGATTGCAATTTTTATGACACAACTCTTGATTTCACCCGAGCTATGCACTTAAATTTGTCCACAAAATTTTGAATTGAGGAGGCTCGGGCCCACCCATCGTCCATATTAATATCATTGTTAATTACTGTTGAACGCGTGCACTTTTGTAAGAAATGCTAAAAGCAAGTAAAACTGAAAAACAGTAGGCTTTGTTTGAATATTTTTATCATTGAGGGCATTTTAATTGGGGGGGTGCTGCCAGTGCCGTCGCTACGGGGGGGCAGGGGGCCGTGCCCCCTCTAACAATTGCTTGAGCCCCCCCTCATTTTGTTTACTCAAAATACTGTTTTTGGAACATCACGTTAACGGCAAGACAGCAGACAATAATGGAAAAAAAAATAATTACGTTCAAACTTATTCTCTTTTGATATTTTGTCGATTCTTTGCGAAATTGCTGGCAAGCAACTGCTGTACATATATCTGAAGCAATAGTCTGTCTGATTAACATAAGCCTGAAGAATCGTTACTGGTACTTCGTTAGTGATAATGACATGAAACAATACGTGAAAACATTTTTGTCAAAGACCAGCTGTTTTAATTTTTAGAGCACACTCAAGATTTTGAGGTTGCAGTTAGTGGCGAAACCAGGTTGAAGGGGCTTACGCCCCCTAAGCCAAGTCACTTAGAAAATTTATCCTCAAAATGCGAGCGTTTAAACGTATTTTAGACTTGACCTGAAGTAAGTGGGGCTGAAGGGGCTAAGCAATTAAATTCTTTAAAATGGCTTCTGAATTTTAGCAATTTATTTATTCATATGGCTTCAAAAAAAGCGAAATGTGCTTAAATTGCGTTAAAATTGCTATTTTTGGCTGCAAAATTATAAAAATTGCCCAGCAGCTGGGGACTACACTCCCAGGCCCCGTCCACAGTCACTAAATATTAAGTGACTATGCCTCGTCTGTGAGACGCTTGAGTTGCATCAGTTTGTTTAGCACTGGGCCTAAATGACACAATTTTGTGCAAAGAAAAAATTTTTTGGTTCACCCGTTTTAGCAAAATCGTGGTTGCGATAGTGGTAACATTCATTGCTGTGGATAAATTTTTCAGGCGATTATGGGTCGCAGACCAAACAAGCTAAAAAATGCTACCGGCCTTATTGCTCTCTTTTTTTTAGACATGAATACAGAATTTTTAAAATTGCGCATATTTAGAGCCGTACAAGATCTGAAGATCAGTTTTTATATGCAAAAGCTCAGTTAATTTTAGTGCCCCCCACTTTCGGCTAGTGCCCCCTCACTTCGTTTGCGCTGGCAACGGCACTTTGGCCTGCCTCCCCCCCCTCCCTTGGCTGTCAACCCTTAAAGTAGTATGGACAGGCTTGGCGGAACGATTTTCAAAGTTTTCGAAGTCGTGACATTGGAATTAGGGTCCAAAAACCGCCCCAAAAGTTTAGCGTGAAAGAGGTCGCATTTAAAAAATACCTCAAAAAATATTTCACTCGGTTATATTTCTCAAGATACCCTTTTATTCCCATCAACCCACTTTTGGTCGCAATGAGTTTTTTTTTTTTTTTTTCCTTTTCCAAAATACTGAACGCTCAATTTCCTAAAAGGCATAACACCGAAAAAAAAAAAAAAAAACTGCATCAAATGTGCTATTGCGACGTACAAACATTTCAAACAAAATCTACAATGTACAAACAATGCCAACAAAGTTCGCAAGATTCCGCTAAAAAAAGTTCTGGTTACTGAGTTGGACCCCCAAAGATTTCAAGAAATCGACGCGCCTGGCTGCATGGTAAGTTTTTTTTAATGACAGTGGTTGCTGTTACGTTACGTAACACTTCACTCGTAGGATAATATTTCGTAATTTGTAACATTTCAGCGGTAAGATATTTTTACGTGAATTTCGCCGCTTAGCTCTTGCGATGTTTAGTGAAGCGAGAAGACTGCAACTGCCAGTCCAATTTGGTTTGTTGGCAGGTTTAGGATCATTGGTCATTTATCTTCAAACTTCGCATCCCTTTAAACTGATGATTTTAATGAAAGAAACCAGATCTCGAATGATTTTGATAGCGTCCTAAAAAAAAAAAGTTTGAAACTTTTTACGAGTTAAATACGGCATCTTGACGCGTATGAATCGAATCTCCGGCAGTGTAGTGGTGGGGTCGTGCGTCTGCCGATCATTGCGTTCGGGTTCGATTCGCGCTGAGTGCGTTGACCCGACACACGGGAAGAGGTAGATTAGCGATATGTGTTTTGTTTTTTCTCTGTTTTTAGAACCTTGCATTAGAGTTAGGGTTCGGGCAGCGATGCCACCCTCAGAGAAAGCACATCCAAGTGGTCAAAAAAAGATTTTGATAGTCTTTAGAAGTTTTTTTTGGAACGGAGGTGTTTTAGTATGTACCCATACAGCATTTAATTTATTACCGCATGAATTCGCATCTAATTTTTTATTAAAAACTAGATTTTAGTTGATTTCAACTGAATTTCAATTAAACTTTTAATTAAATAAACTAGATTTGAGTTGATTGTTGATAGCGTCCTAAATAAAGGATCGGTTTGCTATGACGGGTCCTAAAGTATTAATTTAATAATTAGGCCTACCATTGCGGCTTCTACCTTCTACGATGCAACATCAACACGCTCTTGCAGTCTTGTTGCTTCAATAGTATAAACATCGAGCAAGAGCTAAGCGGCGAAATTCACGTAAAAATATCTCATCGCTAAAATGTTACAAATTACGTAATATCATCCTACGAGTGAAGTGTTACGTAACGTAACAGCAGCCACTGCCTTTTTTTATTTGCTTTTGAACTAGCAGAATTTTAATATTCAATTTCTTTTTCACTAGTTCAATTGATTTTGAAACTGCTAAGGTTGGAACGAAAACAGTTTAATTTTATCTAGAACCTATTTCGATTTCATCTAGAAATGGTAATTCTGTGCGGTATCTTTATTACAAAAGGCGACCATTGACCTTTATGTTTTAGGCTCGTTTTAGCAAAGCACAGTGTGGCTTAAACATTAGAATATTAAATAGTGATTTGAATCGAATTTGTGGGGTAATATGCGTTCTTTGTCAAAATATTTATGTTTTTGAACTATCAGTACTGTTTCCAACACATAACAAATTTTGTAGACACTATTGACGGTACAGCTGAGATTTCGTTGAACGTCTGATTGTTAGTCTTTGGTTTGTAGCCAAGTTGGTCATCGCGAGCTGTATTTTTCATATCAAAATGTAGCTCCATCAGTCTGAGAGATGACACGTGACAGTATCTTTGTTGTTGCAGTGCATATTTAATGCATTTATCTTTTGTTACCTAATAGCGTCAGAAGCTAACTGTTTGATGATAAACACACCTTTCCTTGCCATAACTACTTCTCGCTTGGAGGAAACCGTAGCTTACATGCTTAACAGAGGTGGAGTCCTCGAGGACGTCCTTGGCCTCGAGGACACATTTTCAAGTCCTTGGCCTTGGCCTCGAAGCCTTAGGTCCTCGAAAATTGCCCTGTCCTCGGCTCGAGGACAGCACTATATTTTAACCGTTGAAATTTTGTTGGAAAACACCAGAAACCTGGCGGAAAATTTGCGAACACCTTTTTTGTTTTTCGAAATTGGAGCATAGGCGTAGCCAGGGGAAGGCAGGGGGCCCGGGCCCCTACCCAATTGAAATTTCGCCAATGACAAAAATGTGACAAAAAAGCCTATTGTTTATTCAGTTTCAGTTTCTTTTTAGCAATTTTCGCTTACAACAGTAACTAACAACAACATTGAAGACCAAGGGGCCCGGGCCCCCCTCAGTTCAATTTTTGCCAACCAATTTAAATGTATAACCCGGGTAAAATTAAGGGTTTTTCTCTTAAAAGTTGCTACCTAGGCCCTCATGTAACATTTTTATAAACGTAATGCAACAACCAGAGCCGGATTTATTCTATGGCACAGTGCCAGGGCATCGCGCTCAGATGGTGAGACTTTTTTTTTTCTTTACCTATCTTTGGCAGGAAGATCTTGCGAAAATCCCCAAAGTGTCAGGGGCCCAGCGCGATGTAAAGCCGGCCCGGCAATAACATGGTTAGTAGGCGTAACCATCTATTGTACCATTTTTCAATAACAATTCAATAATTCACCTCCACCTCGCCAGTTTTTACGCACAAAATACTTTTAAAAAAATTAGCCACGGAAAATGCTGATTAAGCAAACCATTAAACTTCAATTAAGGGGGCCTGAGCCCCCTGGCCGAATAAATACTCCTATAAGTGGTTATTTTCATGACAAAACAAAAATCTCTAAGGAAAATCTTCGAGAGGATTATTATTTATTGTTAAAATGTAGCAAGAAACAATGCGCTTTACTTCCCCCTACCTGAACGAAATCACTTACAATTAAAATTAACACAAGAATGCAAGATGTAACGTACTTTTGGACTTAAATTGCAAGTAAAAGGAGCATCAAGTAATTTTATCTTTTCAATTGGCTTTCAAATTTAAAAAATTTAGTGCTTTCAAATGGCTCTGAACACGTGCGAAATGTGATTTAATGGCATTAAAATGGCAGTTTTTTCCAAAAATTTACGAAAAATCGCCCAACGGCTGGGGGCTTCGCCCCCAGACCCCCAAAGCCTCTGGCGGCTGTGCTACGTTTGAGATACTCTACCTTTCTCAACACGTCTCCAAAGTTAGATATTTGCACTTTTCAACTTTTACTTAAAGCCCTTTTCCTTTGCAAAATCCTGCTAAAATGCCAATTGGCAACGATTTCAGATCTTCCATCCTATGATATTTTTGTTCCACAAAAACTTCCTCTTTTGAAAATTTTTGATGACATCATTGCATGTGATTTGTTGTTTGGGCCTCCCTACCAATCAAAAATTCTGGCCACGCCTATAAATTGGAGATTGCCTGGAAAACTTTTTTGAAGACCTTTTTTTTGGAGAACACTTGCGGCTATGTCCTTGGTCCTTGGCCTCGAGCATTCGTGTCCTGGGCCTCGAAGAGGGTCTGTCCTCGAAAAGGCTGTTCTTGGCCTCGGATTTTTTTGTGTCCTTAGCTTTGGCCTCGAGCCGTATGTCCTCGACTCCACCTCTGATCTTAAGTCTGAGGATTTCTTCAATTCTAGTCCAATAATTTGCTGCTTGTTTAAAAGCTGAAAGATAATCATCGTAAATCGTCTAATCCAAAGACGCAACAACGTGACCAGGGTTCAAATTGAACTCAGATTATGCAATTAAGGTCGTCGTGAAAACGACGCCTTTACCTTCTCGGCCGCGCTAGCGACTTGTGTAGTTGCTTCTCATTGTCCATTGTTGTTTTTTCAGATGCTGTAACAAAGAATCTAGCCACCAGTAAATGTAGCAAAGTCGATTTGGAAATCGAAATGGCCAAATGGTTGATCATTGCCTGAGATCGAGGCGGAAACCGGTCCAAAAGAAGGAGATTTGAATGCGTTCCCATGCCAGCTCTTAGTTTAAATGATCTGTAATGTGTTTGCTTTTCCGTGTACTGTTGTTGTGCGTGAATTCGGTAATCACTTTAAGTTGGTAAAAACAAACCCTCAAGTGTTGATGATTGTAGTGTTTTTGTATTATTGTGATTTTCGTTGCACCAGTTTTACACTACTTGGAATGTCGAGTACTAAAGCATGGGATGCGGGCATAGGCGTAGCAAGGATTTTTGATTGGGGGGGGCCCAAACCACAAATCACATGGAATGATGTCATCAGAAATGTTCGAAAAAGGAGCTTTTTGTGGGGCAAAGGTGTCGTAGAATGGAAGATTTGAAGCCGTAGCCTGTTGGCACTTAACCAGGATTTTGATAAAGGGAGAGGGCGAAAACTAATAGTTAAAAAGTGTAAATGTCTAACTTAGGAGACGTGTTGAGTAAGCTATTGTACTCAAACGTATCACAGACGGGGGTCTGGGGGCTCCGCCCCCAGCCTCCGGTGGCTATGGGGGTTTGGAGGCAAAGCCCCCAGCCGCTGGGCGATTTTTGTGTTTTTGGAAAAAAAAGCTATTTACATCCCATTGGATCACATTTCGCACGAGTTCAGAGCCATTTGAAAGAACTAGATTTTTAACATTTCAAAGCCAATCGAAAAAATTTAGTTGTTCAATCCTCCTTTTGCAATTAAATCCCAAAACTTAGAATCTTGGATTATGGTACAAAATTTTAATTGTAAGTGATTTGGTCCATGTAGGGGAAAATAAGGCACATAGCCTCCTGCAATATTTTAGCAGTAAATAATAATCCACTCCAAGATTTTCTTTAGAGATTTTTGTTTTGTCATGAAGTTAACCAGTTATAGGAGTTTATGTACGGCCAGGGGGCCCAGGACCCCTCAATTCAAATTCAATGATTTGTTCAATGAGCATTTTCCCTAGCTTTTTTTTAAGTATTTTGTGCGTAAAAACTGGCGAGGTGGAGGTGAATCGTTATTGAAAAATGGTACAATAGATGGCTACACTTACTAAACATGCTGTTCCCGGGTCCGGCTTTACATTGCGCGGTGCCCCCGGCACTTAGGGGATTTTTGCAACATCTTCCTGCCAAATATAAATGAAGACCAAAAACAGTCCTACTATCTGAGTGCAGGGCCCTGGCACTGTCCCATATGGCAAATACGGCCCTGGTATTGTATTACGTTCATAAAAAGTTTAGATGAGGGCCTGAGGTAGCAACTTTTAGGACAAAAACTCTTGGTTTCACCCTGGTTATACGTTTAAAGTGATAGGAAAAAATTCAATTAAGGGGGTACGCCAGGCCCCCAGGTCGTCAATATCATTTATTGTTAATTACTGTTGTACGCGTGTACTGATGTACGCAAAGATGCTAAAAGAAACTGAAAATGAAGAACAAGGATTTTTTGACAAATTTTTGTCATTGGTGGCATTTCGATTGAGGGGGCCCGGGTCCCCTCGGCCACCCCCTGGCTACGCCAATGATTTTGGGACAAGATCGCTCCCCTAATAAGTTCTTTCACAAAAAAAACATATAAATCAAAATTAAACTAATTTATTTTTCAAAACGAGGAGGACTCGAGTCAAGTCACTTGACAGTTTTTTGAAACGTTCAAGAATTGCATGGCATTATTATGACGTGAAAATGTGGTCCTTATTATTATTGCTTACTTTTGTACGCTTAAATCCTAAATTAAAAAACTGCAATTCCGGACAGGACAACATAATGGCTATGCTCTCTTTACATTTATCATTGATAGTATTTCAATTGGAGTGTTTGCATTACCGCCTGTGTTATAGCCTTAAGTTTTTAATAACGTTAAATAAGGGCCTGGGGTGGCAACTTTTAGGTCAAAACTCTTAGATTTCTCACAGCTAGGTTTTGCATATAAATTGTTAAAAATTTGAATTAAGGGGCCCCTGGCCCGGGAACCTTGGTTGTCAGTCAGGGGCCGTGGGGCTCCCTAATTGCCAGTTAAAGGCCCCGGTGCCCCGTGATTGTTGGATAGAAGCGCTGAACCCCCTGGCCGTTAATTAGGGGCCCTGGAGTTCTCTGGATGGTAGTTAGGGGCCCCGGGGCCCCCTGGTCGTCAGTTAGAGACTCCAGGGCTCCCTGGTTGTTCGTTAGGGGCTCCAGGGCCCCCTGGTTGTTAATTAGCAGAGGTGGAGTCGAGGACACAAGGCTCGAGGCCAAGGACACAAAAAAATCCGAGGCCAAGGACAGCCTTTCCGAGGACAGACACTTTCGAGGCCAAGGACACAAGCGCAAGTGCTCTCCAAAAAAAAGGTCTTCACAAAAATTTGTCGGGCGATCTCCAAAAAAAAAAAGATCTTCACAAAAATTTTTCAGGCGATCTCTACTAAAAAACGTTTTCCAAAAAATTTTTCAAGCGCTCCACAAAATTTTAACAATTCAAAAAATAGTGCTGTTCTCGAACCGAGGACAGGTCAATTTTCGAGGACTTGAAGCCTCGAGGCCAAGGACTTGACCTTCGAGGCCAAGGCCAAGGACTTCAAAATGTGTCCTCGAGGACTCCACCTCTGTTAATTAGGGCCCTCGGGACCCCCTGGTCGTCAGTTAGGGGGGCCCTGGGGCCCCCTGGTTGTCAGTTAGGGCTCCCCTGGTTGTTGGTTAGGGGCCCTGGGGCTCCCTGGTTGTCGGTTAGGGGCTCCGGGAACTCTGGTTGTCAATTAGGCACTACAGGGCCCCCTGGTTGTTGGTTTGGGGCTCCCTGGTTGTCGGTTAGAGGCTACGGGAACCCTGGTTGTCAGTTAGGCACTACGGGGCCCCCTGTTGTTGGTTAGAGGCCCCGGGGCCCCCTGGTTGTTGGTTAGGGGCTTCCCTGGTTGTCGGTTCGGAGCCCCCTGGTTATCAGTTAGGGGCCCCAGAGCCCTCTGGTTGTGAGTCAGGGGCCCTGGGGCCCCTGGTAATCAGTTAATCGCCCCAAGGCCCTCTGTTTGTCACTTAGGGGCCCCCTGGTTGTCGGTTAGGGGCTCGGGGCCCCCTAGTTGTCAGTTAGAGGGCCACCTGGTTGTTGGTTAGGGGCCCCTTAGTTGTTAGTTAGGGGCCCAGGGGCCCCCTGGTTTTCAGTTATGGGCCCCCTGGTTTTCATTTAGGGGTTCCGGGGTCCCCTGGTTGTCAGTTAAGGGCCCCAGGGCCCCTTAGTTGTTAGTAAGGTCCCCCTGATTGTTAGTTAGAGGCCCCGGGACTCCCTTGTTGTCATTTATATCATTGTTAATTACTGTTATGTGCGTAATTACTGAAAAAAACTGCAGCTAAACATCGCTAGGCTATGTTGTCATAATTTTTTTTCGTTAGTGGTATTTTGATTGGGGGGGCCCGGGCCCCTTGGGCCCCCCTGGCTACGCCTATGGATGCGGGTGGATTTTCCCACAGAATTAATGGGCTGCCCAGTTAAATCCTAGTGGTAAGAGCATGGGATGTGGGTGGGTTTACTCACTAAATTAATGGGCTACCCAATTAAATCTCAGTGGTAAGAGCATGGGGTGTATATGGGTTTGCCCACTGAATTAATGGACTGCCCAGTTAAATCCCAGTGGTAAAAGCATGGTATGTGAGTGGGTTTGCCCATTGAATTAATGGGCTGCCCAGTTTAATCCCAGGGGTAAAAGCATGAGATGTGGGTGGGTTTGCCCACTAAATTAATGGGCTGCCCAGTTTTGTCCCGCGGACAAAATCACGTGGAGCCTATGTGGGTAGCCCATTATGGGCCCCACATGCAATTGTTCTTTCAGTATCTAATTTCCGGCGGAAAAACACATCAGTTTTTAGACTCTCGGCGAAGACTTTTATCTTTTTTGGTTTTCATTCAGTTTCGTCAACGGTATCATGTAATCTTCACTAAGGTTCAGTCAAGGCTGCAAAAGCGTCCCCCCATGCAAAATTTTACAATTTAAGTACTGCTTGTGCCCCCCCCCCCCCCCCAAGCGTGAGTAAAGTCTCGTTCCACGACGAAAAACACGAGTGAACGCCAAGGCAAAGCCTACGATTTTGCGTGAAGACCTTTTTCCTTTTTTGGTCTTCACCCCTGCATTTGTGGACAAGAATCGAGATCCGCACCACAAAATTCCATCACTCCACGCCTGGCTATGAAGGTACCCCACTCCCAGAGTGAGAATTGTGCCTCGAAAGGAGGCAAACGGCTCGTAACCATGGGGTGTAATCTGGGATAAAGACTTTTTTTTATTTTTTAAAGACCTTTTGAAACGAAACAACCAATTTAACTCATCAAATAGTCGATGTAATATTTACCACTGTAAAATAAGTAGGTATAGAATGAACGTCTTTGTGTGTTTAGTCGAATACATTGGTTCTTAAGTCAAGCTGGAGAGTAGCTCTTACCCTTACGCTGCTCAATCGAGATAATCAACCACATTGGGATGCGTCCTTTGATCCAGATGTTACAATGGCGAGTATGCCAGAACGTTAAAGTGGGACGCTCTCCTTTGCGCTGGTTGGAGACGCTGAAGTGCCAGCGTAAAGAGAGGTGGATATCAAATGTAGCGTTACACTCCTACGTAGCCGCATTAGTTCTTAACTCAAGCTGGAAAGTAGCTGTTACGTTGTTCAACCAATTGTTTAACCGAACCAGTCGACCCCATTGGGATGCGCTTTTTCAACAAAAACGTTTATTCTGGTTATTGCGGTATTGGGTTGTACTTTGTTGTAAACCAAGCGTAGTCATTTTTCCTGACAACTTGTTTCAGCTTAATGACGTTGTATGTCTTAGTAGTGGTTGCAATGCAGCTATGGTCGTCCAGTTTGTTTACCAAGAATACCGGTATCTTTGTTTAGATAACTTGTTGAGAGTTGTTGGTTGATCAAATTAATTTATCGTAACCAAGAATTTCTCACAAATGGTATTTCCGGGATTAAAGTCCAATCATAGAAAACTTCGTCATAGCGTGGGAAACTTTATCTAAAAATTTCGCAATACAGCAGCATAGGTCAAGCAGGAAGCCTACCGGTAGTGGCTGATAGTGGTTTAAAGTTAGCACTCTTCGCTTAGGATGTTAGCAATGACATAAGGGTAGAATAGATAGGCCAAATGGAATTGGAGAAACTCAGAACTGAAGCATATTGTTACTTTTAGCCACAAAAGTTTAAGCTAGACACCAGTGTGAGATACCACCTGGGCCTAAGCTAGCTTATAGGCCTAGTTCGAGGATTATCAAAAATTCGACACTCATATGAAGAAATTAGAAACAGATGTAGCCAAATATGCCGGTTTATTCTATAAAATAAGAGATTTCCTGAACATCACCACCTTAAAAAATCTTTGATACTCTCTAGTAGGCTATAGGCCTACTCCAAATCAGAAATTGCATTATGAATAAGCCTAATTGTTTGGAAAACTGCTAACAAAACATCTTTGCATAGGCCCTAATAATTTGATACCTGTAGGCCTAATCATCGTAAATAAAACTATAAGATCAATGACATGCAATAGTAAGTTCTGCAAAATTAGCGAAGTTTACAAACATAAAAAACTTTCAGCTTTTGAAAATAACTGAAATCTATGAATTAGAATTAGGAAAGTTAATGTGTAAAATTCACAATAGCCTTATACCTACAGCGGTAAAAGAAAAATTTATTCCATTCATGTCTGAGCATAATCACATTTACCTGAATAGACGTCTAAAAGAAAGGAAACTACTAGTATTGGGCCTATTTGCCTCATGCTAAAACATTGTACGAACAAAAAGCATTGGGGTTTGGAGGCACTAAATTTGGGACAAATTTAGATCCTGTATTAGAAAGTGTAACTTGGCTTACATTAAAAAAAACTGAAAGATCAGCGTATATTGCAAACATACAATGCTTAATCAAAATTAGGCTCTGAGAAATTTTTTCGAAAAACACATAGTCGCATACTGGTAACTAACTGATTGATCTTTCATTTAACTTAATGTGTTTAGTTTACTGTTTATCAATCAAAAGCTCGGGAAAACATTTAAGAATATAGCACAAGCAGTGGTATTCAGGAGACACCAGACTTGTTATGGTAACTGCAAAGGTTTATTTACTGTCTCCTGCTGCCTGGCCTTAATTTTCTTTATCTGTGTTGTTGTTGTTTTGTAGGCTATGTAACTTGTTGCAAATAAATTCTGTTCTGCAGTTGGCATCACAGCTGATTAGTTACCTGTGCAGTTCTTGAAAATCAGTGCAAGTATTTAATTCACCAAAAATGCACCAATACGCTCAGGTAGAATAGCGAAAGACCGAAATGATCACCAAGTCTAATAAACTTTTGTGAGACATGCAGTCAGTGTGACAAATGGCAACAAACATCGGCAATAGTGAGATGTTAAAAAAAAGGAATGTTATAAAGTATAAGCCGTACGCTTTTTTTTTCTAAACCTCTGCGACCTGTGTATGAGCTTGCATGCACTCTCCCTCCTTTCATCGATGCACTTATTCGGGTTAGGGCTCGAATGGGGAGTAGCTTAGATTGGAGAGTAGCAGATAGCACATATGCACTCATACACGAGGCGCAGAGCTTCCAAAAAGAAGCAGATGGCTTATACTTAACAACTCCAAAAAATAGTAGGTATAAGTAATCTGTAATAATGATAGCAGCTACGTTTGGATAACTCAGACCCACAGAACTCAAATCTTGGAAATTGGTAAGTGGATCAATTTCCCTATCCGCCTATTTCCTCGACAGTAAAACAAAGTAGATGTAGTCTCAACAGACAACTTTATTGCAAGCAGAGAAAACAGTCAATCAAAAGCATTTTGCAAGATGGGCAAAGACAGGGTAGATGGAGGCAGATGGGTTTTTTAATAGATGCGTGGCCATCACTAGCTAATGCATTAACAAGTTAAACCTATCTCAAAATTCACTGAATGGATAAAAACAAAGCAAACTGCGATTTTTAGAGCACACACAGAAAAAAGGTCTATTTTTTGTTATCTTAATAAAGCTAAAAACTGGCCACACGCAAATGACATTACAGAGACAATAATTTCAGACATCGATTTCCTAAGCAGCATGGTGTGGCGGAAAAACTAAATAATTTGTTAACATAGGCTTATTGCATGCTGAGTAAATTTTCTTTATGACTACGCCAGTTGCGAGTTCATGCCCTGGGTAGTCACTGGGCTCCCTGCTAGATACCCTTAATGAGTAAGTGCAGCAATAACTATTCAACTTTTGAAATGGTAACTTGATAGGCATTAGGTAATACAGTTTTAAAAAACAGGTGTATATAAGACCAAGTTTCTCGACCTTATATGCTGGCGACAGCAGGAAAATTCTCCAACGTTATTACTGAAATTTAACAAGGTACGTAGATAGATATAAGATATCAGATATATACATATGGTATACAATCTCACAACAGAAGTGTATGCCTAAGAAAGTGTACAGATGAAAGCGAAGATACAAAATAAAATCAACCATAGCAAGTATCATTTAATTACTTTTTTACTATCTTAATGTTTTAAAAATTACTTGAAAACAAACAGCATCAACTCTTTCAGTGGACCTAATGTTCTGTGTTCAGTTAACACCATAGATAAAAAAAAGACAAATATTGAAGCAAGTAAATTAACACAAGACCAAACAGAAGTTTCAGCAAACAGAATAGAAGCTTCAGCAATCAAATAGAGATGGGTCTACAGACTCTGGGTTTGACAGAATAGGCTAACAAACCAATATTTTGATTTGAAGGGGCATTGAAGCCCAAGTTTTATTGATTTATTACATTTGAAACAAAATTTGTATTTTTAATATAATTTTTGAGCTCAACTTCAGAATTCTACGATTACTACATCAAAAGATTATTGCATTTATATTTTACCTTATTTCCTAGAATTTTGTTCACTTTTTTAAAAATTTTTGTACATTTGGTGTCGCTGTTACTGTTACTAGGGCTACTACACACTAGCTGACATTAATCATTACTAGTTACGGTATGTAAGCCTAGCCTATTAATGATGACATTAATCATTACTTACGGTATGTAAGCCTAGCCTATTAAGAAATTATAAAAAACAGTAAAGTCTAGTGTAACGTACAGCAATTTATACAGGTTGGTTTACCCTAATAATTACAAAGTACAGGTTGGTTTACCCTAATAATTACAAAGAACAACTAGGCCAACAATAGGCCTATTTTTCATTTTTTCTTCAAAGTGCACTAAATCAAATATGCTTGTGCTAAAAGATGCAAATTTAAACTAATAAGATGAATTCCACTTTTAAAAACTTATCTAAATACCGAAGCTACAGCAGAAAACCTGCCAAAGGCACATCGTCACTCCCAGACCTATAATTTGGCAAAGTATGTTTTGAAATCGCTTATGCAAATTTGATGTAGTGTTGCCCCTGCAAAATTTTTTCCCTTATTTCAAAATCTTTTCCCTTGAAGCTATTTAACCTCAAACAATGAAAAACGGGACAAAAACGTTGCTAATCAATTATTTTTTATAAATTTGGTGTTAAAATTCAAAAATTAGACTTCAATGCCCCTTTAAATAGGAGAACTGAAATGCAGCAAAACAAAGTTTTATGCACCCTGCACTGTAGCTTATCATAGTGGTACATCAAGCAGCAAATTATTGAAATCAACTTCAGCAGTTCAGAACTTAGCAATGCTAAATGCCCTTATTTAATTATCACTTAACATTGTGCATGAATGCTATGGCTGTGCGTAGTATTAGCGCACCTTAAACTAGAAATACACTGTAAAATAAAACTCGAAATTGAATTAGACTAGGCTATCTGATCACTTTGTTAGTGTTTAGGCTATTGTACAGTAACAGGTGAAAAAATTTTTTTTTCTAACTTCAAAAAACAAGATGACTTAACAGAGGTAGTTAGACATATAAACAACTTCTATATTGATTTTATCTATCTGCCACTTAGACCCAGGTGGCTAATTGAGGTCAAAGGTCACGTGACCTCAAAAATCAGCAAAAATGTCATAACTTGAAAATCAGTTTAGCTAGAAAGCTGGTTGATGGCTCAAAAGACTCATAAGGTTCATGTTTATATCTGCTGTAATTCACCTTTTTTGTCTAATTATATCACAAAAGGCACAAACAAGCAAAAACAACATTTTATTGAAAAATTTTGTATACAATCAGCGTTGTATTGATGTGTATGAGTATAGCAAAATCGGCAAATCCACTATTTTGCATAGAAGACACCATAATGCATTTTAAAAGATATTTGACATCAACCCAGCAACCATTATATACCAGAAATAGTAACTAGTTATATGCTGGTATAAACAACATAGTGAGAGATCAATTTTGTATTTGGTTTATACTAAACATGTAAACCAAATGCGAAATTGATCTCTCATTGCAGTATGTTGTTTAAATAAGCATGCTTTGGTTTTGCTAATTCGGTTTTATTTAAAAATTCTGGGCGTAACATGAAAGCATTATTGGGGCAGTGTTGAAAAACTGGTTTGGTGTAGCAATAATCAACAGCAATTTACATTACAACCATAGCTGTCTAACTAGAAGGCAGCTCATGGATTGTTGGTCGAAGCATCACCCTTTTTAAGCTGGTAGACTGTGTTTAATTCTTTAACAGGTCCATCAAATACTTAGCAGCTGTCATTTTGATGCTGATTGTATACAAAAAATTGAATTACAGCAGATATAAACATGAACCTTCTGAGTCTTTTGAGCCATCAACCAGCTTTCTAGCTAAACTGATTTTCAAGTTATTGCATTTTTGCTGATTTTTGTTTTTTTTCCGAAACTGAAAGTAAATGGTACCGGTAGCCAAGTAACTATTTCACTGAAAGTTTTTAAGTTTAAGAGAATAAAATTGAAAATTATTTACAATTAGGCAGTGGCTATTTTGGCACTGGAGGCAAAATCAGAAATAGCCCTAAAAGCTAATCTGCTTCCAATACCAAAATAGCCTTAACCCTTACCCTAACAGAGGCAAAATACCCACTTTCTCACAATTACTGTACCATATCTGTACATTTCAGATTTTTCATGTATTTAACGTACAGTAATTTTTAAAGTTACAACAGTAGGCCTGTGATTAGAGTTTTGAGTTAGGGTTAGGCTTAAGGTTAGTTTTAGTGCAGGCAGCCTTTGTTTGTACGCTAGCGTATGAATAATTCCAGCTTTGTCTGCTTGCAATTCAAGTTACTGACATGGACTTGGCTGAGAAGGGCAGTTATAAGTATATTTTCCTGCTTCCCGAAGCTCTATGCCCAAACCCTTAATTAAAAAAAATTACTCTTCGATTGAAATAAATTAAGTGAGAATTGAACCCGTGCTTTTCAGCAGTTGAAGTGGCAGCACTAACCACTCAACCACTGCAGGTGCTGCCGGCTCGGTCGAGTAATTGCATATTCAAATAACAGAAGCTATGTTGTACCCAATCACAGATGTATGTATCTACAAATCAGACATGCATATGGTAGTACTTACTTGCACACTAGTGTGCAAATAAGTACTGCCTTTAGAGTAAGGATTTGAATTTGGGTTAGATTCAAAATTGGGTCAAAATTACTGTAATAAAAAGTTAGATAAAATTTTCTGGTGAAACTTCTTCTAAATTTGGTTTTGGCAGAAGCTACTGTTTTGTTTCTAAATAAAAAAAGGAAGTGGGTATAATTAGCCTATTACATTATGTAATGCCTGTTTGTCATAAATTTGTTGTTTTTTGTGCTGCTTATTACCAGTACGTTTTTTTTAAACTATTTAGCCTAATAATTTTGTTGTTGTATTTTCAAGGCTATTATTAGGTTAAGCATTTAGATCTTATTTGGATTAATTATGGTTCATTCAATATTTGAAACTCTTCAAAATAGACCAAATCCTTTTCATACACCAACTTTTACAGTACAATGTAGAGAAACAGACACCAATCTCCAGCCATCTGTGGTAGAACGAAAAATTAGCTCCGCTTCTGTAGCAGGTATGTAGCCATTAGGCCGATTTTTTTCAGCAAATCAGCATTTTTGTTGGGCGCACGCCAACTCATTTTTGGATTTTCCATTGTTTACTATAGCAAAATTGCTGAATTTTTGGGCGCAGGTTGGCTCACCAAAACCTAAGACGGAACACTGCACGTAGCCAACTTATTGCATGCTAGCACTTTTATATTGCATATTGTACAGTGATATATACCTGATACAGAATTGGTATTGTGTTTGTAGAATGCTGTATTTATTTTACAAAATTCAAATAACTCACCTAAGAGCAATATGGTATTTGTTTTCAAAATTTAAAAGGTACGCATTATATCGAATTTAATTTACTCTAGGCAAATCTTATTTAAGAAACCCAACTGCAATGTAAAGGTCTGTATATCATTAATTTAAGTGGCATTTTCTTGTGTATGCTCAAAAGTAAGAAAATATTTTGCGCTTTTTGCATTTTTTTTGTGAAGGAAACACTGATGTGAAGACTGTTTTTTTGTGGTTTAGTAGGTGAATAAAAGAAGAGTGACTAGGAATTCTGAAAGCAAATTTTATCTGCCAAACTGGCCTGCTTTTTGCACTGTGATAGGCGTGACACAAATGACAAATAAGTGCTGGGTTAGAGCGAAAATTCGGTGCAGCATGTATGAATTTTGCCATCTGGCATACAAAGGACAATTAATGAACTGCACTGAGTAAAAGTTGTGTTTTTTGGTGGACTGGTGGTTTTTCAAGGCTTAAGCTACAATGTTAGCATATTTTTGTAGCTTTTCTGGCACTTACCCAGAAAGTAAAAGCTAAGAGAGAATCTGGAATACTGAGCTAATCCGCACAAGTGGTAGTAACAACTCAAAGCAGAGTATTATAACCACTTAGACTTTATAGACCATCACACATTTATTTTTTGTGGTTACTTGCCCACTAATAAAATTTTCTAGGATGGTAACTTCTCAGATTGGCCTTCTAATTGTATCGTACCACAGAAATTAGCTGTGAACAATGAGCACTCACCTAATCCTATTCTATCTGTTTAGAGCAACTGCCAATCTGTAATGCAACAGTTTTGCTTAGTTTTTTGTACTTCTACACGTATTTGGATTCAAGTTTTTTAGAGCTATATACCTGCATTTTTGCTACAAAATTACTGACCCATTTCGCCCTTTCAAGCCTACAATTATTTTTTCATTTAACAGTCATTGACATCAAATTTTAGTGAACATCTCTCCATAAACTTAGCCTACAAATATGTGCATATTTTTACATTAAAGCTCTAAAATCGTGCTTTTGATTGTAAAATTGACCAAACACAATTTCCCAATTTGAAAATTTGAGTGAAAGTTTTGGGTGAAAAAATAAAACCAGTTTAAGTAAAGCACCCTAATTAAACCTTTTGAATTTTTGGACTTTTTTACTGTTAAACAGTTTTATGGATCATATTTTTCTGGTTGCAAAAACTTAGCACTCGAATTACAGCCGTTTTGAAGACATTGGTTCCAAAATTAAACTGCAGCATCTTGTGTACTTGATAAACTACACTAGTGTTTCCACTAAACCGATTTTTGTCAGTAAATCTGTGATTTGTTGGGACAAGAGCAAATAATTTTTGGCAATATGATAATCATAGCGTTAGAAAAGTCTACAAATTTGTGGAAATACTGGATTGAAACTGCAAATATTGGATTGGTATGAAATTTAGGGCATATGAAACATATTTATACAGCTTTGGGCACAATTGTTTCAAAAAAAGTTGGCCACTCGCCAATTAGCCAAAAAGTTAGAGGAAACACTGGTTACTGCACTCAGCTTTTATGTCATTTAAGCATAAAATTTAGAGCAAATTGATCTAAAATTATTGTCTGCTTAATATCATCCCAGTCTCTCACAATTATTTGTCAGCAGGATATCAAATTTCATTGCAAAAATTAGGCCTCGATGAGTGATGACTGAAGTGTACTAATCGATAAGCAACAACAAAGCAGTGTTCTCTCTAACTTTATGGCTAACCTGCAGGTACCCATTTTTTCCAGATACAATTGTGCCCAAAGCTGGAAAAAGATATTTATGTGCCTGAAATTTTGGACTAATCTAGTATCATACTAAAGCCACTTTTCCACAAATTTGTTGACTTTTTTAAAGCTAAATTTATCGTGTTGCCAAAAATTATTTACCTGTTATTCAACAAACCACTTATTCGCTGACAAAAACCAGGTTAGTACTAACTCTGTTACATAGTAATTACAATTCAACTCTCTTGTTTAATTTTGCCTCAAAGAAAAAGAATAAGTTGATGTTTCGTTGAACGCTAGGCCAGTTTCAGGTCAGAAACAAATAGACTAATCAGGATTGATTATTGAAATCATTATTATACATTGCAGAAGGAGACAGTGTTGAATTTGGTTCAGCCAAGTATTTTGCTCTCTGTGGCTTTGGTGGAGTGTTAAGTTGTGGTTTGACACATACTGCTGTTGTCCCCCTTGATTTAGTAAAATGCCGTATTCAGGTGAGAAGCGAAATTTTGCTGTAAAATATCAGTAGTCTGTCTGGCTATGTCACCATTATTGTATTTTCTGGACTTTAAGGCGCACCGGTATATGAGGCGCAGTATCAAAAATTGGCTTCAAACGATTTTATTTTCATAGATAAGGCGCACCAGACTATAAGGCACACCGGGTTATAAGACGAGCTAAATGAAGCAATACTCAATGTGCAATATTTTATTCAAAACAAACAATCAATCAAACAAACAAAAATTGAATACTCAAAATTGCTCAGTGGTATCCTCTCCCAGAAATCCATCAAACTGTTCATCTTCAGTGTCAGAGTTGAACAATTGGTTCAGAGCATGATCATAAAGCCGAACCTGATCCATACATTCGGCGCACCGGACTATAAGGCGCACACTCAATTTTAGACAAAATTTAAAGGTTTTTCATGCACCTTATAGTCCTGAAAATACGGTAATTGGGTTTTATTAGCATTCATGTAGGGCGCAAGCTGATTTTTTTTTACTTTACCGTTGTTTAATGTAAGAAAATCACTTCTTTGGGGCGTAAGCATACTTTCCAAAATCTAAGAGGGAACAGTGTTGTCTGGTTGCATGCTAACCATTTGTTTGTTATAATTATGATGAGTAAGTGCTGATATTTATTTTTTGGTCATTTCAAGGTTATTTCCCAAAATTTTGGTGAATGACAAAAAAAGTTTGGCCAATTATTTCAATTCGACTAAAAAAGTTCTTTAAAGATTCATACCGTGTATTTTTACATGCAAGTTCTAAAATCACGCATGAAATAATGAAACTGACCACAAAATGTTAGAGATAACTGAAAAATTGTAACAGATTCGTACAACATCATACTGAAAATTTTAAACAAAAACTAAACCCATGTGGTTTCTGCTTCATGAAATTAAAACTTCTCATCACTTAAAATAAGTAATTTCAACTGCAGATTTTGTGTAATGTAGCATAGTCAATACTAATCTATAATGCTGGGTTGTAGCTGCATGACAGTGATGTTGTTACAAATATACCACTACCGGTATATGCAAAAATCAGAAATAAAAAAAAACACTAAATCGCAGGACATACACGTTTGGCATTTGAATGATTACAGTTTGGTTCAACTTCGATGAATTTATTATAATGACGTGCTTGTCAAAGCAAAATGTATGTTTCATTGATAGATTATATACGATTCTGGCATTTAAACGCTATATTAAGTTATTAACACATGTGCTAAAATTGCCAGATTTTTTTGCCGTTTGATTTTCCATTTAACTGTGATTAGAAAAAGTGGCCCAAGTTATCAAACCTGTACAATTTGCAGCGTTTTCCTTTGGATGATATTAGTATGAAGTAGAATATTGACTTAACACTCACAGTGGCGGTATTCAAAAAGACAGTCCAGTTTTAGCCTGTTTGTCCACATCAACAACATTGGTTTGCTCTATATCAAAGCTATTGGGCCCTTTTGGAATTCTCACCCTTATGCAAAATGCTCAATTATCTTATTGGCTAGATTGGTTACAAGTACCATAATATCTAGATCAGAAAAATATAGTTCTTAGCTTTTGATGTAAACCCAAATCTGTTGTTATCTTTCCTTTTAGAAGATGTTAAAGCATTAAAATCGAGCATCTGCATTTGCAATAGTGTGCGTAATTGCGTATTGGTTTATCAAGTTGTGCTGGCAAGCTTGGCTTGTGCCAGGAAGCAGTAAAGTGCCTTCTGTTCTTCAAGTCGCACTACGCTGTAACTGCGTAACACCACACTTAGTTGAGGATTCATGTTGTCTGTTTTAGTGCTGAACATCAAGCAGGGAAGCTGTGAATACTAATTGCTATAATCCATGTATCTATGGTGTGATGCTACAGGAAATTGATCCCTATTCCTAATAACTGTTGTAGTAGCTGATACTCGGTAAAACCATTGGTTGAGTGATTATTTGCGAGAGTAATAGAATCCAAATTTACTTAGAATGGTTTTGTTTTCCGTTGATTAGCTCGTGTTTGTGTATAATTAGTGTTATTGTTCCAGGTTGATCCTCAAAAATACAAAGGAATTTTTCATGGTTTCGGTGTAACCGTGAGAGAAGAGGGTGTTAGAGGTTTAGCTAAGGGATGGGCTCCCACTTTCATTGGCTACTCAATGCAGGGTCTCTGCAAGTTTGGCTTCTATGAAGTTTTCAAAGCTCTGTATAGTTCACTTTTAGGAGAGGTAAGTTTTCATTATGAATTATCAGAGATTCATAATATGATAGTTTATCATTACTAACAAGGTTTAGCATTGCCATTTATGTATACCATTACATTACTTGGTGCTTCAGTGAGCCAGGGTCTAATTTCAAAAAATAAACGAGAAGTTAAATTAGCTTTTGTTGATTTGGAAGGCTCCAGCTAAAATGCTTAAATTCATTTTTTCATACATCTTATTCGTTATCCTTCTGTGATGAGAAAGCGAATTTTTTGGACGAGTCCAAATCCACTTCGTAGCTGACCATTTCCAAGTTTTCCGGTTGACTTTTTCCCTAGCGAAGCAAAGATCATATCGTGAAACACCTTATTCAAACGCAACGACATGACCAAAGCGCGGGTTCAAAAAGTTTATGCAGTCAGGGTCGTCTCAGAACGAACGAAAAGTCATGAACCCCTTGACCACCTTCCGACCTGGATGATAGAAATAATTCGATGTTATGATGTGCATGAATTCGTTTGGTATGTTTTGGTCAACTTTATTTAGAACCAGTAGGGTTTTGTTTAACAAGCAGTGCATTAACAAGCAGCTCACAACTGCCTGAATTTTAACATAGTTTTAGTGATCTGCTTTCTACTTTCAAAAAGTAGTAACTTGTTTGTTTTTTTTTTTTTGCAGGAAAAAACGTACTTATGGAGAACTACATTATATCTGGCAGCTAGTGCTTCGGCTGAGTTCTTCGCTGATATCGCTCTCTGCCCGATGGAGGCCTGCAAAGTGCGCATTCAAACCCAACCTGGCTTTGCAAACACTCTGAGAGAAGCTTTTCCGAAAATGAAGGCCCAAGAAGGATGGGCGGCGTAAGTTGTCTTTGCTTTATCATATTAAAATCAAGTCGACTACATGGATGGTTCATTTGTTTTGTGACTTCTTAAACCGGCAAAGTGATAAAATTTAAAGATACATTTTTCTAGACGCATTATTAAAACATACAAGCCCTGAAATTGCATTTCAAAAATAAACTAAAGATTTTTGTAATGGCCGAAAAAAATAGTTGCAAATTCGGACATTTGACTGCAAATTCGGACCAAAAATATGAAGCCAAGTGTGCTTTAATTTACTGTAGATGTGTGCGTTGAGTTGCCGACTGGCCGTGGTTCTCGACTTTTGAAGTTAAACGCTCAAATGTAATTTCAACCCAGAAAAACCAGAAATAGGCCACTGATGCATTCTTAATTGCTAATTGTGTAAAATATTTAAAAGGCACGGATGCGTAGCTACTCAACTAAATATAGTTCACCGGCTCGTGTTAATGGTATTGTTCAAGCTACAACATTCTTATGTAACCCGAACTGTTTTGTTTGACTAGCCGGCAAGCGTTTCACCTTAGTTTTAGAGGTCAAACTTGCGCTAGCGGCGATTCTTTTCGACCGTTTGTACTTAAAGTAATTGCTTTTTGATTTAAAGCAGGTGATTTTTGGTCGCTATTAGAACAGGCCGAAATGAATTCCGCTTCCAATGTGCAATGACAAATATCATTTGGGATTGCTTGCATCAGTGTTCTGTTTCCTTTTAGACTTTGATTAATCACGTTGTGTCCAAAAAATCGGCAATTTTCATATACTAAACAATTGAAAATTCAAAAATGACTCGGTGTGTGCCCGATAAAAACGCTACTTTGCTGTTAAAAATCGGGTTAGTGGTTACTTGGGCATGCATTATATTGCTTAGTTTGTTAGAGCTGTCAGAAGAAACTGAAATTTTTGAAAAATTGAAAATCAGAATGGAATTAGGAGTTTATTAAAGTGGAAGTGGATAAAAATGGTTGCAATGTGGCTGAAAAGCTAAAAGCTTTATATTCACGTTTGCCCTGACCGCATAGGTTTGGTTCGACTCTCACTTTGGTTGCGTTGCTACGTCCTTGGATCCTTAATTTTGATCCAAGCGATTTAAGGAAATTACTTCAGCTTGATGGCTTCAAACAAACAGCTAATTTCACTTGGAAAAAGTTAAAATTCAATCGTGAAATGTCGAATTTGGTCTTAGGCCAGCTACTAAACGTGTGCGGATTCGTCCAAAGAGAGAACGTCGCTTTCTTGTGACAAAAAGATAAAATCAATTGTATTTTAATCAAGGTGTAAACAGAAACTTCGTCAAAGCAAAAACGGACAAATGTTGGTTTCACATTGTTATCTGAACACGTTTTGGGATACTTTTTTCGATTCCTTTTGTTTTTCTGCTTTGCGCTTTTTTGTTCCATGAACGACAAACACACCAAAATCTTGACTAGATATGCAAATTGTGAAAGGAGTGAAGTGTGCCGTTATGGCTGATGATGTGTAATTAAATAAGTAATTGATGTGGTGATAACAAAAGTTTATTTGTTTAGTTTCTACAAGGGAATTGTGCCACTTTGGAGCCGTCAAATTCCGTACACGATGATGAAATTCGCATGCTTTGAGAGGACTGTGGAGGCTCTATACAGATACGTTGTCCCCAAACCTCGGTCTGAATGTAGCAAGTCCGAGCAATTGGTTGTAACCTTTGTTGCTGGTTATATTGCCGGAGTGTTCTGTGCTGTTGTCTCCCATCCCGCGGATTCAGTGGTGTCCCTACTCAACAAAGACAAGGGAAGCACTGCCCTAGAGGCTTTGAAGAAACTTGGACCGAAAGGTTAGAAAATTATTCTGTTTTTTACTTTTCTGATTGAAATATACAAATGCGGAACTTGAAATTGTTATATTGCAACAATTAGTCATTTTTTTCCACCAAGTTGCCTTGGCCTGGAGACAGCGATGGGACCTTTTGGTCTTCGAGTCAAGCTTCCACATGCCCATCTGTCTACTGCACACGGCGGAGGCTTCGAACTGTCCCTTTTAATGCTGAACATCAAGCAAGGAAGCTGTGAATACCAATTTGTATAGTCTTTAATTTGAATTGCTTTAAACTGCTTTCAAAAGTAAAAAGCAAACTTGAAACCATGTATAAAACAATAATGCTCCCAATAGGCTTTTTCGCCGTTAGGCTCTACCGGGATGCATTTTTGCAAAGTGTACCTATATATTTACGACCTATTGCTTTTTTCTCATTTACTCTAATTAAATACGGCTCTTTGGCACTTAAACAGCGTCACTTTTATGGTGTAGTGGTTAGGGCGCGCATCTGCCAAGTCTCGCGCTCGAGTTCGAATCGCGCTGCGCTTTTTTTGATTCTTTTTCTTCAGAACCTTGCATTAGAGTTAGGGTTCGGGCAGCGATGCCAGGCTGAGAGATAGCAAATCGAAGTGCAAAAACATGGGCACGCTTTGCAATTATGCTACCGGGATAAGGGTCTCTGCTAGTCTATTGGCTCTCGACAGTAATTGAAATAAAGAAATGTAGTAGATACCCTAAACCAGGAGTCGGCAACCTTTTCGCCTTCGCGGCCCGCTTCAATGTCTCAGCAGGCCGTTAAATTTTTAAATAAGATCAACCTCAAACCTGAGGCAATACTCGGCCTAATTATTGGTGAAGGCTAACAAAAAATAGGTCTTCACCAAATTTTAAGGTAGTTTCGGAGCCGGATTTGGATGCGGAACCAACGTTTTCGGGAAATCCGTGTGAGAGGTTTCATCAAAATTAACGTGCCAGATGGATCTATGAGATCGCCGGCCGGATTTAAAAGGTCGTCGGCCGAAGGAAGTAGTAGCTTTGCGACCGCGGCTTCAAACAAATATTTAGCATCAAACGAGCAAAGCTGTTTTTCGATTTAGGCTGCGTTTACATGTAGCGGTTTTGCAATCAGGAATGAAACTTCAGCCATGTGCCAACTACTTTTCTTGTCGAGAAACCAGGTTTTGTACTTTTCTTTTTCGACCAGTTTTCGTGCGTGGGTTTAGCGCCTCGAATTGCCAAAGTTACTGTATAAACGCTCTGACACAAAAACCTCGATCCCATAATTTTTTTGTTTTTGGGATTGAGCTATTTGATGCGGTAACATCTGCAAATGCAGCTGCAGCGCTGTGAGCGCTTTTGCTTTGCTTGCGACGTTGCTTTGGCACTTCTTTTAATGCGTTTCAGGTTTGAAAACTAGATCTCGCCACTTGTCATCGTTTCCTCATGCGCAAGGTTTCGTTCCTCGTCGACAAAACCGCTCTGTGTAAACGACTTTTTTTGTCATGTGTAAACGCGACAGGCTTGACATCCAGGAGCGAAACCTAATTGTGAAACCTATTTGTAAACGCAGCCTTAGTTAGAAATGTTTCGTAGCTTTCTGAGTTAAATAGCTCTGTTGTGGAATGTTCTTCGTATTTTTCAACATTTCGTAACTCGAAGAAATTTTAGCAACTAGATGAGAACGTTACTAGGAAGTTTTGTCTAAAATTATACCACCCTTATCGCGTGAAATTGTAATAGTTCTTACAACGTGCAGTTGACTTGGCTTTAGTCAATGCTGTCGTCGAGGTAGACTCGGTCTACCTGATTATTTTTAGAGGATAGGCTCTTAAGCCATGCGATTCCCGACATTTTTTATTAATTTTCGATAGATCCCGAGATTTGGCTGGAACTAGCACCGAATCCAAGTGAAGACCTTTTTTTGGTCTCCACGTTTGTTCAGGCCAAAAATTGCTCAAATTTCCGCCGGCTACCGAGATTTTTCGTGCGATTTTCGCCATTTCTTTGACTGGATTTTGATTCTGAGCCTAACCACCTTTTACAACGATGCTTCCTGAGTCTATCCACCTCTATTTTTAAGACGGCAGCTCTGCTTGCAGTTGTAAAGTATTTTTTTTGCACCAGCTAAAGTTGTTTATATGACTTGCAAGAATTGCTGAGACGAACGACTCCGCTTTCCGCAGAATCTTGTTTTCACATTCACGGATTGCAAATTGAGCTGGAAAGCATTTCGACTCGTTTTTATAAAATTTTGCATTTTCAGGTGTTTGGAAAGGACTGTTTGCTCGTATTATTATGATCGGTACGCTTACTGCCCTCCAATGGTTCATCTATGACTCCGTGAAGGTCTATTTCCGCTTACCCAGACCACCACCTCCGGAAATGCCAGAAAGTTTAAAAGCCAAATTGGCCCAACAGCAAAAATAGATCATTCTTACTACAGTAGTACTTTTGTTTTTCCCTCTGCGATTTGAATTTGGATCCTGATTATAACCTCTTTTTGGTTCAGTATACTTTTATTTAGCTATCGGCTAACTATTTATTTGTCAAGATTTCTGCGTTTTGGCAACATTTATCAGCTATTCTTAATCACTATCTGGGAAGGAAAAACGTTTTAGCCTATTGTATTTTATTTTCTAGCTCAAAACTATTCGTGTATATCGTATGTGCGACTAAATAAACAATTGTTAGTGATTCGATCATGACATATTGGTATCATGAAAAATTGCGAGCGTGCAAGTGTTTTAAGACAGTTGTATTTGACTATTTGTTATAGTGGTGGACAACAGTGCCCGAGAATTGCATTCGATTCAACCAGATCATTTCATTAAATCACGCCTGACTGAATGAGTTGCCCACTTTTGCGCTGAAACTCGTTAAAGTTAATTACCGGTACAAATTTTGCTCACCAAGTTGCTCTACAGCGAAGCGCGGTTCTTTTCGAGACAAGCTTCAACACATAGTGGTGTAGGGTAGACTGTAGGCTCAACAGTCCTCACCATCCTTTTATATGCTGAGCGTCAGCAGCGGAATTTGAATACTAATTTTATGTGTTTGGTTTGACCATAGACTCTTTGTTAGCAGACAGGAAAGTGACGCGGGGAGAAAAAGAGAAGAGCGTTGAAGACAGGCCCGGCGCCACGGGGGGCATTCCTGGGCCGTGTCCCCCCAAATGACTGCTTGTGCCCTGAAGAAATAAACAGGCTCGGGGCTGGTGGAGTGCAAATCGAGGCCTTAGACTCCCAAAATAGGGCTTATTGCCCTAGAATTCGTGAGCAAGAACTGATTTTTCGTAATGTTTGTGGACTCGCACCGGATTTCATAAAACTTCGCGTATATTTTGGGACGAAGACCTTTTCTGTTTTTTTTTTGGTCTTCACTTTAGAATTCGTGGAAAATCGCAAGATGTTTGAGATGAAGACCAGAATTGTGGAAATTTGTGAACTAAGACCTTTTTTTTTTTCTTCACTTTAAACTTCGTGGAAAATCGCAAGATTTTTGAGATGGAAACCAGAATTTGTGGAAACTTTTGAATTGAAGACCTTTTTTTTTCTTTTGGTCTTCACCTTTTTCGTTTGATTCACACTCTCGAATTCACATAGATAAAGTTCTCGTGCCTCCCCAAAATTTATTTATTCCCCCCCAGTCACGCTATCCTGGCGCCGGGCCTGGTTGAAGAAAAAAAATTGCTCTTGTTGCGAAGTTTTTTTTGCCGTCACTCTTATTCAACTGCTTTGATTGGTCATATTCGTAGCGCGAGTGAACCGAGAAGAAAAAAAGTCACTCTGATTGGACGAAAAGGCATATTCTAGAAAAATAAACCGTAAAGAAAAAAGACAAAACTGTCAGTTTCCAGTCTACTAATGAAGAATCTATAGTTTGATCTAAATAGTAACCTAATCCAAAGCTACCGCTTCAGTAGCGGACGCTCTATCTACTAGATCTTATGGTAAAAATCAACTAATCTTTCATTACCTGATTTGCACCCCAATCTGGAATGGCATTGAATTGCGCCGATGTATGAGTTGATGATTGAGTAAGAGGTCCATCGAAGAAGTCTTATAAACTTTTGGGCAGATTACTGAACGTTGTATGGTTTCGGCAGTAAATGAATTTCAGCGAGAGAGATTAAAAAAATATGAACAAGAAGTCCTAAATTTTCCACTAAGTTCAAGCACAAAAAATCGCCAGCAACATACAATCTCAGTTTGGTATGATAATTAGATCAAATCTATTCCAAATCCGCCAAACTTTGTCACATTTGTTTGGCTGCATTGTTTGGGTTGCTATTAAAACGCTAGCACATTCTACTACCTCATTTCCGCAATGCTGCTATGTTGCGCTATCCTCTGAGAGAAAATCCCTGTCCTAGCCATAACCTAAACTCCAAACCTAACCCCTACCCTCACCCAAACCCTAACCATAATTTACTCTAAATGGTTAAATGCATTTTATGATAATGTAAATAATGTTCATTTGACTGATGTGGATAACTGCTTGGCTAGTAACTCTTTGTGTCACTATATTGACAGTGATTTTGTTCACAAATTCTGTTTTCAAAATAATCAAAGTAATTCCACAAACTTTACAAGTGTCTGTTTAAACGTTCGCTCTATTGTCAACAAAGAACATTACAACTTATTTGAATCGTGGATACAATCTTTAAAATTTTTGCCTGACATAATAGCAATCAACGAAACATGGGAAAAAAAATCAAGTTTAGGACAATTTAGAAATTTGCAGCATTATGACTATATCTCCAATTTTCGCCCAAACCTCACTGGTGGAGGAGTGGCATTATACATCAAAAAAACGATAAACTATACCTTAAGAAATGACTTGACTCAAATGAATGAAGGGATTTTCGAATCCCTTTTTATTGATATCCAGCTTGGTAATGATAAAATCACATGTGGTACAATATACCGCGCACCTAAACAAGACAGATTCTCGAACAATCAATTCAAAACTCAATTAAAAAATGCATTAAGTACTCTAACTGTATCCAAAAACAAAGCGTATATCATGGGAGATCTAAATTACGATTTATTGCAAGATTCTCATACCTTCACGGATGACTTTGTGGATATTATGTATGACTATTCTTTTTATCCTATCATAAATAAACCAACAAGAATTACTCAAAGTTCAAGTACATGCATTGATCATATTTGGACTAATATTCACGATAAAAGTATAAGTAATGCTATTATCACTCATAAGATCGCTGACCATTTACCAGTTATTCAAAGCACTAAAATTACTAATATTAAAACAGCTTTGCCTTACACAAGCAATTTTTCTAAACGAAATTGTACCCTATTTAATGAAGCTCTAAGTGATATTGACCCATCCGATATACTACATCATCAGAGGTGGACAAAGTAGTCAAAAAATCTACTTAAGTAGAAGTATTGTTACTTACTCAAAAATGCCTTTCAAGTAAAAGTAGAAGTATGGCGAAGCATTTCCACTTAAGTAAAAGTAGGAAAGTAGTCAAAATTAATTCTACTTAAGTAATGAAAGTAGAAAGTAATTTCGAATTTCACGTGTTTGTTTATTCTTCGAAGGTTTGCTGTTGTGACGCTTACGATCAGTGTTCAAGCAAAGCCATACTTACGGTAGCATATCAAAAAATCAAAGTTTTATTATTCTCTTGAAATTACACCGAAGCGTGTTACGAATACGATTTAGTAGGGACTCTGGGCTCATCTCCGCGCCTGGACAACACAGCTTGAGAAGAAATGTCGCAGCGATGGCGAGTCGTTAGCAACACTGTTCGTTAACTGGCTAGGGAATTGAACCCCAGACGGGCCGCAGCAAACGCAACGCCGTTAACCGCTAATCTTTTTCGTATGAACCAGGAGTAATGCGCATGTCTAGTTTGTCTACTATACCATGCTAATCAGGGTTCGGTATGTTTTTTGTTTTTTTTTAGTGAGACTGAGTCAACACCTGGTATTTGATGCAACGCAAAAACACACTACCCTAGATGACCTGTAAATGAATCGGCGTAACTATTCAATAAGTTTCGTAGTACTGTACAGTAAAACAAACTCGATACGTACTTATTGTACACGTAGTGAGGTGGAATAATGTTTACTTCGTTATTGTACACGTTGTGAGGTGGAATAATGGCTAGGTGTTTACTTCTACTTTACATAAAAGTCATTACTACTCAAGTAGCGTTACTTCGAGAGGATTTTACTTGAAGTAAAAGTAGAAGTATCACAAATGAAAAATACTTAAGTAAGTCGCTCGTTACCGAAAATACTACTTAAGTAGTCTACTTAAGTAGAACTACTTCGTTACTGACCACCTCTGTACATCATACAAGTGCTAATAATGCAATGAATTCCTTTATGCAACAATATTCTACTTTGTTCAATTCACATTTCCCACTAAAAAAAAAGCTAAACAAAAATTTTTCTAATAGCTGGTTCACCAATGAACTTAACAAATTGCTCAAGAAAAAAGACAGAATGTATAAAAAATACATTAAAAATAAATTGCCAGCTAACCACCAAAATTACAACGTTGCGCGTAATACGTATTTTCGTAAAGTAGCAATTGAGAAACAAAATTACTTCAAAAATTTATTTACAAAACATAAAAACGACATCAAAAAAACATGGCATAGCATAAACTTGCTGCTTGGCAAAGAGCAAAAACAGTCAGGCTGCAAAATTATCTCAGCTGAAGGAAAAGATTTGACTGAACCTGTTGAAATTGCCAATCACTTCAATAACTATTTTTCGACTGTAGCTGAAAACCTTGTTAAAAAGATTCCAAGCACTAACACCAATCCTTCAAGTTTCCTTGGCCCGAATTTATCTAACTCCTTTTATCTTTACCCAACTACCCCACAGGAAATCAAAACAATTATTTCCAGCCTTCAGACTAAGTCAAGTGCCGGTACAGATGGGATTCCGGCTTTTTTGTTAAAATCATTACCGATTAATGTTATTTTAATTTTGACTAACATGTTTAATTTATCTCTTTCAACAGGTACTTTTATTTCCTATTTCAAAAAAGCTAAAGTCATACCCATCTTCAAAAAAGGAAATCCCAAACTAGTTGAAAATTATCGTCCAATAAGCATACTTCCTATATTTTCAAAAATCTTAGAAAAAATTGTTCACAAGCGTTTATATTTCTATTGTAACAGAATGAATATCTTCTCAAATTGCCAATTCGGTTTTAGAAAGTCACATTCTACTAGCCATGCATGTACTCTATTAACAAGCAAAACAACATCTTCTTTTAATTCGAAACAAAAAACGCTGGGAATCTTTCTTGACTTGTCTAAGGCCTTTGACACCATTGATCATTCTATTCTTATCTCAAAACTTTATCATTATGGAGTCAGAGGCATACCCCTAGAATGATTTAAAAGTTATCTATTCGACAGAAAACAACAAGTACAGCTAAATGATATATTTTCAACTCATATTCACACAATAACCAAAGGTGTTCCCCAGGGATCAATTCTTGGCCCCTTATTATTTTCATTGTACGTTAACGATTTTCCTAAGTGTTTAAATCATTCTTCTGCAATAATGTTTGCCGATGACGCAAGTGTATTTATATCGAACTCCAACCTAACTACAATGTATCAACGCGCAAACGAAGACCTAAATAGCATTTACAATTGGCTTAGCGCAAACAAACTGTCTATAAACCATACAAAAACTAAATACATTATGTTCCGAACACTACGTTCAAAACCTCCACCCTCTAACTTGTCATTAAGCGTCCATGGGAAAAAATAGAAAGAGTTTCTGAAATTGATTTCTTAGGTATAACCTATAATGAAAATCTTTCCTGAAAAAAACATATGCTAAAAATTTTGGGTAAAATTCGATCTAGTTTTGGAGCCATAAGAAAATCAAAAATTCGCTCTTATTTAACTAATAAACATTTACACATTCTATATTATTCCATGATATATAGCCCCATTAACTATTGTTTAACCACTTGGTTTCATGGTAACAAAGTCATTGCAAACAAAATTCAAAAAGTCTGTAACAAATTCTATAACATGTTTGATCGTCACATCCCCTCCAAAAAAACAACGAAAACACATAAAGCCTTAGTAACCTCTAGTAACACTAAATTTCTTACTTTAGATCAGTGTTTGATAAAAAATAGTGCTTTATTTACCCTTTGTATAATTACCACAAAAATTCTCTACCAAAGATATTTCGTAACTTTTTCTTAACAGCTAAAAGTAAAAATGTGGTAACAAGAAGCAATTCAAAAATTATTCCCGTCTCTTGCACCTTTACAGTAAGCAAACAATTCGTGAAATTTTGGGGCCCTAGGGTATGGAATCAATTACCAACGAATGCCAAACAGAGTAAAACCGTTCAATCTTTCCTTCAAAACATTCAACCATACTTAGTTCAAAATAAAATAAAACTGTAAAAACAAATTTATAATCCTACTCATATATCAATAGCTGAAATTTTATGATAAGCTAATCTTAAGTGTAACTTAACTCGTTGCTTCATGTTAATCAACTGTGTACATAATGTATATAATGTCTTTTTAACTGTATAAATTGATGTTAATCAGAGGTGGAGTCGAGGACACAAGGCTCGAGGCCAAGGCCAAGGACACAAAAAAATCCAAGGCCAAGGACAGCCTTTCCGAGGACAGACGCTCTCGAGGCCAAGGACAGGAATGCTCGAGGCCAAGGCCAAGGACCAAGGACACAAAGTGCAAGTGTGCTCCAAAAAAAAAAAAAAGGTCTTCACAAAAACTTTTCAGGCGATCTCCAAAAAAAAAGGTCTTCACAAAAATTTTTCCAGCGATCTCCACTAAAAAACGTTTTTCAAACAATTTTTCAAGCGCTCCACAAAATTTTAACATTCCAAAAAATAGTGCTGTCCTCGAGCCGAGGACAGGCCAATTTTCGAGGACTTGAGGCCTCGAGGCCAAGGCCAAGGACTTGACCTTCGAGGCCAAGGCCAAGGACTTCAAAATCTGTCCTCGAGGCCAAGGACGTCCTCGAGGACTCCACCTCTGATGTTAATTGTAAATACTGGTGCCAGTACCGTAAGTTTTTCTCATTTTCCAGAAACCGTGATTATTTATGACCAAAATTTCATGACAATTTTAAATACATAAATTGCGTATTTCGAATTGAACCTACTGTAGGCCTACTGGTCAGCATTTTCTTGGAAACTTTTTCGTTATGTCATATTAATTTTACTTTTGTTTGCAAGGTGGTGCATGCATGTAGTCGTGTTACTTAAGTACTTTTTATATCGTTTGCATTTTAATGTTTTCGCGTCTCATGCTATAACGCTCAATGTGTTTTTTGCGCCTTCCTTACGTCTTCGACGTGAAATAAATAAATAAATACTAACCGTAAAAGAGTAAATAAACGCTCACTCTTATTCTCTTTACTGATGTTACGTCGCAGACGTAGTAGAATCTGCTGGCGTATTAACATTTTCCCATTGTTTGCTGCAGATTATGAATGGTCTGCAATTTGATAATGTGATCTGACAATCAGAAATTGTCCCACGAGGTTACGACTTCGATTAATCGAGCCACAGTAAATACAATCAAATGGCATTTTCTGTTCATAGGGCTACACGTATTGTGCAAGTGCAGTATTCCAGTCGTTACATTGGGACTATGGACTTGAGAGTTTACTTACGCTGTGCTTTTTTTAGCTTGTCAGTTGTCACTAATGTCAGCATTCAATGATTCAGCAAATGCAGACTCTGGACTGGCAGAATTGCTAAAAATTAATAATTATTACAGTATTAGGTTGCTCATTAGTTTAAGATTTCAGACTTTACTCTTAACTGGAGCCTAGATTAGAAAGCAATTAGTGCTTGCAAATGCAAGAAATATCAGATGTACTGTACTGTACTGTAAGTGTAACAGTGAATCAATGGTACTGGTAGCAGGGTAGTGGTACCGGTACTGGTTATCTTCAACTAGCTTGTTGTACAGTATCAGGTAGGCTGTTGTATGTGCCCGTATATCAGTGTATAGCATCACAATAAGGTTACCAGTACAGTATAATATGTTCAAACAAACAGATATGGTAGAGTCCAAGGGATGTCGTTAAGTACAGGAGCCTATAAACCATCCGCTTTTTTTGGAACCTCTGCAACCTGTGCATGAGCATACGCGCGCTCTCGCTTCTCTTGTGTGTGCACTCATTATGGTTTGGCTAGATTTTAAAATAGCTTAAGATTGGAGAGGAGAGAGCGCCTACGTGCTCACCACTCATACACGGGTTACAGAGCTTCTAAAAAAAAGTGGACGGCATACCGGTATACCGGTAGCCTACTTAATGACACGTGAGTCCAAGTAGGCAGTGGCAATGGGAATTTAAAGTAGAATTCTGTGGTGAAAGTGCCATTTTGTAGGTCCAAATTTTAATTTAAGGTTGTTGTTATTTTTATAAATTACCGTACTATTGGAAGACAGTAAAAAAATTTTACAGTTAATACTGTACAGCTGTATAGTGTATATAACAATTCAAATTCATTCTTTTTGCGTCCAGTTGGTGTACAGGGTTACCAGTGATCTCGTCACATGGTGATTTCGTCACAGTGATTTCGCCACAAAGTGAGGGTTAGGGCAAGACAGCTCTGGGGATAGTAGAATAGTTTAATGACTGCTGTTCTTAGTCAATTCCTAAATTTTAATACAATGGTAGTATAATACGGTTAGCAGATAGGCCTATTCTGTCTTTTCTTGTGCTCAAAATGCCGTCTGTCACGTTTTTGTGACGAAATCACTGTGACGAAATCACTTTGTGACGAAATCACTGGCAACCGTGTACAGTAGGCTAGATGAAATTTGTAAACATAGCCTATATAATTGGTGTGAAATCAAACAAAAGCACAGGAAAATTTGGAATACCTATAAAATAAATCAAAATAGCTGTTGATGTGATTTCACCAATACTTGAAAATTTAGGATCAATATATTATTTGCAGGTTCGTTTCCAGATGTTTTGAAAATTGCTGAAGTCATTTCAATTCACAAAGTAGGCCCAAAAGATATATGCTACCTACTGTATAACAAGGCTATTGCCCTTTTTCGCTTCTAAGCCCATTTGCAAAAATTTTTCAGAAATGTTTACATTTTCAATTGTATAAATACTTTACATGAAGCAATCTTCTCAACAAAAATCAATATGGAATTATAAAAAAGTCTTTCACTAAGTAGTAATGCTGTACTTGATATTTACCGTACTGTATTGTATAATGATATTCTACAAAATCTAACTGAAAAGAAAATAACTTGTTCTATTTTCTTAGATCTGGCAAAAGCATTCTATTGAATGTATAAATCATGGCATATTGCTTAAAAAAAAAATAGAAGAGTATGGTGTACAAGGACTTCTGCTAAAACTGTTTTGAAGCTAGTTTCAAAACAGACAACAGTTTACCAGGTTAACAATGTATCATCACACATGAACAATATTATTTGTGGGGCTCCCTAGGGTTCAACCCTAGGGCATCTTCTATTTAAGATTTGTATAAAGGATTTAACACTTTCAAGTAAACTTCAAGTTCGATTGTTTGCCGATGATACAAATTTAACTGCATCTCTTTACAACAAAGACACTTTAGCAAAGTTAGTGATTAATGAGTTAGTTCATATCAGTAACGAATGAAGATCCAATATAGCATACTTACAATTAAGTAGACAAAAACAGAACACATAATTGTCACCTACAAAAAAGAAAAATTGAATTATTATGTAAATATTGATCAAATTACAATTAAGCAAAGTAAATGCATCAAATACTCAGGAGTATTACTTGATAATTCATTAAGTTGGAAACCTTAGACTGAAAGAGTAAGTTCTAAATTGGCTGGTGGGTGCTGGGCATTATATCACCTACGAAAATATGTAGATTAATATATAAAACTTTGTTAATGGTCTACTGTAGCATAATTCACTCACTTTTCAGATTTAAGTTACAGTGTTGCTGTAGTAGTTGGGGCAGTGCTTTGGCTTCAACATTAATGCCAATAAATAAATTACAAAAATAAATTTTAAGAGCAATTATTTCCAGTAACATAAGATCACACACTAAACCTGTATTTTTTAAACTACAAATTTTGAAGATAAATGATATGTATAAATTTGAAACGTAGGAAAAAATATGCAAAAAATTTCCAACAATATATCTTTTTGCATTTCTAAATTGTTTGTAACAGTGTAATAACTGACAAAATTTATTCAAGTAATACGAGACAAAATACAAGAAAAAACTTCGTTTTGCCATGAGTGTGCACATCTCAAGCCCAAAAATCATTGCACTATTATGGTGTAAAGTTTTGGAATGATATCCCAAAACCAATTAAAGGAAACACTTTCTTCAAACTCAAAAAAGGACTAAAAATTAATTTGTTTTCCCAATATACTGAACCACATTGAATCATTACAATATTGACTATATCTCCAGGCATAGATTTTTTGTTGATTCAGCTAATTTTGAAGGGGTGAAACGTTTTTTGCGAAGATTGGTTAAACTTAATGATTTTGTTTCAATCTGGAATTTCGGAATTTTCCCCCCAAATTCAATTGAAGAGGAAACAAAAAAAAACTCTTCGCCGCATTCTGGTTCTATTCAGTATCTCAGTCAGGAATTTCACATTTTTTGTTTACACCTTGATTTTGTCAAATAATGTTATTAAATCTAAATTATGGGGCTTGCTTTCGATTGAAAGCACATATTTACCTTAAGTGGCATTACTTGCCAAAAAACCAAGGGAGCCAAACACATTTTGCCCCCTTCAGTGTCAGACCTGAGGGGGCCCATCTCCTCGCCTTCCCAAAATCGATGCCAGTGACCATACCCCCACATAATATTTTTTTATATATTATTTTAAGCCGTTAAATTGAAAACCTACTGGTATTCACTTTTGTCTTTTGGTGTTTTGTTTCATTTGTTGACAGTTTTTAGGTTTTGTAGTGTTATTTTTTATGTTGGCAGTTAGAATCTTTTTTGGCTTTTTTTTTAGTTTTGTTATGGCTGCAGATCTTGATGACTGTACTTATTGTAGTCTTTTTGCATGCCTAAGTAAATTGAATTGAATTACAAATTTGCCCCCTCCCCCCATTGGCCTGCGACCAAAATGCGGAATAAGGAAAATACCATGTTTTTTGCAATTCTGAGACTGTCTTTTGCATTGGAATAGACTCAAAAAATGATTTAAAGCATATTTTGAAATATTTATTTAGGGGGGAGGGGTTAATTTGTCAAAAATAAAACTCATAAATCAGAAAAAAACTTTGAAAAGTGGCCAAAAATTGGTATTCAAATTTGATCGCTTATTGAAAAATGCTTAACATACGTTTCATCAAACAAAAATATAAGCTTAGGAATAGGGGGGGGGGGCTACTCAGTATTAGTTAATTACTAATCACTTCTCTCAAACTTTTTCCCTGACCCTTCTGAATTATATCTTTCTGTATAAAATATAGACAAAATGGATTACTTCGTCAGAGTTTTACTCAACTACCAGATTTTATGATTTACTAGCTTTTAAATAAAGAGAACTGAAATTTTAGCAATAGCTACCTGTCACATAACCTGTTTATGCAGCTATTATAATTGTGTTTTTGCGCTGCTAATTTCTATGCCACGTTTTAGTAGCATCAATTTTTGTCAAAATATGCCTAAAATTAAGTTATTTTTGTTGAAAAAATACTAAATTTTTGAGTGCTGGAGGCCTTGCCCCCTGACCCTCATAACTTTTATCAAATAGCATTAATTTTTATCAAAATGGACCAAAATTGCATTTTTATCAAAATGGACCAAAAACTCAATTATTTTTGCCAAAAAAATACAAAATTTTCAAGTGCTGGGAGCTCTGCCCCTTGACCTCCAGCTCCAAAGTGCAGATGATATCAGATAGTTTCAGTGCAAATAGGGACATAGTTTTTTTAAGGACCAAAATGTTGCTAAAATAAAGGATGCATAGCTAACCTGTATAGGCTAATAGGCTATGATAGTTCATACTGGTAATATATACTGCATGTGTAAAGCTAGAAAACTGCTGTGCTTTTGATAACGAAGTGTCTTGGGTTATGAAACGTGCATGGTTAAACAAAGATTCTAGTGACAATAGTCGTCCTTGGAAATTTTAATTTTATTACAGTTATAAGTTCAAGTTTGTTTATTGACGCCACTAAATAAACAAAAAAACAAAACAGAGAAGGAATAGTGTTAATATTAATGAAGAAAGCAGCACCTGAGTGACGGTGAAGGGACCGTTGAGGTCTTCGAGTTTGCAGCCACTTTGGAAAGCCATAATAAAAGATAGCTTAAGTGTAGAATTAAGATTAGGGTTTAGGGTTAGGTTTTTTAGGTTTTAGTAAGAAATGTCTGCACATACGGAACGTGCGCCAAGCCTTTTCCTTTTAATAAAAGCTAGTGTGTTGATGAATCTATATTACTGTGTAACACCTTGAAAAGTTCAAGGCTACAGTACATCAAACACAAATCTTCAAATTTGTGTACAAGCAAGAGTAATTTAAGAGAATACTCAGTTACAAAATATCACAGTCAGGGTTACAGTTGAAAATTCTTCACCATTGTCGACTATGCAGTCTAGGGACAAAGCCCCGCTGCTAAACAATTTTTGAAATTTTCTACTAAAGTGATGGTTTTAATCAATGTTTTTCACAAATTACAAAAATAGTTTGGTATATTTTTGTTTTGGAAATGTCTGAAATTTTGCAGAGCGTTGCTGTGGTACCTACTAGCGTGACTGAAAGGGTTAAGGCATTTTTTTTTACAATGACCCTGATTACATGATTTTGGTTCAACCCTCACCCTGATCATGCTGTTGCATCCTTGGATTAGATGCTTTACGATGATTATCTCTGCTTGATGGCTTCGAACAAGCAGCAAATTCACATGAGAAGAAGTCAGTCCTAAAGCTAATAATACAGTCAATTCCTAAGTGAGTCTGGGTTCGTCCAAAATAAAAGTTTCATTATTGCTTCCTCGTGAGCGGAGGATAAATATGGATCAATTTTACTTGCTTAAGCTGTAACATTATAACAGTTACCACATATAGTGAATTACTATTGTTTTTATTGTTTGCCACATCTAAAATTTTTTATAGGAGCATTAAGGTAAAGTGGCCCACTAATAGTGGTGGCAATAAAGTTGATGTTAAGAAAGATATGATTGGTTATATTTCTTCCATTGACCCTAAAAAGCGATGTGGATTTATCAAAGAAACAGGAAAAAATTTTACATACTATTTTGGATATAATAGCATTGTTGATAAAGAATTGCACCCTAAGGTGGGACAACATGTTAATTTTGAGCTGTATCGAAAAAGTGAAAAAGAACAAGTTGCAGTTCGAATTCGCTCACTTAGTGAAGCATCCAACCATAAGAAGAACAAAAAACGAGATGATGAATTTATTGATGCTGTGGTGAATTGGTTTAAGCCAGAAAAAAAATACGGCTATGTGACATGTGAAAATTCTTTTGATGCATTTCTTCACCAAAATATTTTGCTCAAAGCAGGTGTACATTCTGTTAAGCCTAAACAGCTTTTGAAGGTCAAACTTATTGAAGATAAATATCCAGGAAAAAAATCTGTTTGTGATGTTATTGTGCTTGACAATTCGGGTCGCAATCCTACAATGGCTTATCCACGTCAGCCAAAGTATCCTCCAGCTAATTTTAAATTTTCTTCCGATGATTTGACAGAAATCCCATCAAACAAATCGAATGACAAAAGACCTGGCAGTTCTCATTCAAATTCATCATCTCACAGCATGTCTCTTGCACCTTCTGCAAGAATGCCTTGTCATGGCCCTCCACCATTGCATTCGCGAATGATTAGGCCTCCTATGCAACCTCCCCCTTATGGATATCCAAGAATGCCAACCTCACCAATAAACCCAGGCATGAATATGATACCCAGATATCCGGCAGATTATTTTGATGGACCACCGAGAACGCCAAATCGATCAGGCTATTTTAATAGGCCACCTAGGATTCCGAATGAAAGAGATTTTTATAACGTACCTCCTGCACCACCAAATTGGGCAGGTGATTTCAATGGACCACCAAGATCACCGAATGGACCATTTAGAGCACCAATGCAGCCAAATGTATTTAATGGACCACCTATAACACCGAATGGAGATTTTTGCAACAGACCACCAATAGCACCCAACAACGAGTTTTGTGAAGCACCAATGTTTATGGGACCAAATCCAGCAAATTTTCCTAACAGGCCTGTGAGAGAGCCATACCAAGAAGCTTTTTTTCAACGACCACCAAGAACACCCAACTCCAATGTCCAGCCATCAAGACAATCTCGTCCTTCAACTCCAAATTATCTCAAGAATTCTGGTCATATTGGTCGACCACGCTTTAATAGCCCCAGAAATTTTAACCAGCACCAGCGAACTCCTATCACTAATCCTGAGTATGCAAAAATAAAGCAGCAAATCTCTCAAAAGCAAAATTTGCTAAAAACAATCAATATCAGCAAGTTACCTGATGCTGGCCAACGCTTGCGGGACCAAATTAAGGAATTACAAGAAAAGATGAAAAATATGAATATGAATGAAAACATTGTCAAAACAGAAATAGTTAAATCAAAAAATGAAAAAAAGCCAACGGTCAAGCCTCCTCACTTGTTTTATGACGTGTCGTGTTATAACAAGTCACTTCTTCCGAAGCCACACAAAAGCAATGCTCTTGGTGGGAGATCCGTGAAGTTATCAGAAATTCAACAGGTAGCATTTTAAACCTTTTATTTCATTGCATTGTTATTGACTTTTTGCTAAAGTTGGCTTGATTCTAGCTTTGTTGATTTGTACTGAGATTGAATCCCAAAAAATATTGTCAAAAATATTTAGAAAACATGAGATATAATTGGTTCTCAACTTAGCTTAGCCCAGTACTGATGAGCCTTGATCATTAATCTTCAAAGCATTAATGCAAAAAAATCATCAGTTTATCAAGACATAGACTCATTTTGGTTTGCTAATGCATGGATAGTTTTGTTTTGGGTTATATTTTTGCTCAAATTCCTCAGTCATCTCTTCAATGTGTAAATATTCTTTTGGCTGTGAAAGTTAAATTCATTTTGCAATTGCAAGTGTGATTTTAGGACTAGGATGCAAAAATTTGATATTAAAACAGCACCATTGTATTGTGTAAAATGCTATTTGATAATGTAGGTGACATCTGATGCAATCGAAAGACTTCATGAGTCATTACACACGTGTCCTCCTTCCACTGATGAATTACCTGACCCAGAAGGATTGCAGGTATGGTAATTGTTAATATATGCTAAAAAAATTAAAGTGTAGTATTTTAAGGCCTGGTCTACAATTTAGTCGTATTAAACAGAAAATTGGTATGCCCAGCATATCGTCTTACCAGCATTCAAGCTACCAGTTGGTTAAAGTAAACCAAGGGTATGCTTACGATATTATGCCCAGTTTAGACCAAGCCTAAAGGACAGTTGGATTCAATATCCTAGTTTGCACAAACTAACTGACCACCAACTTTATGGTTACAGTTAGTTGGTTCGAGTTCAGTTTGCAGCTATCAGTTATTACGGACCCTAGTTTGTATGTCAATAAAAATTGGTAATCACCTATTCATCAAAAATTTAGAGGGGATAAATTCGAAATAGGTACGTTGTTAAACTGCGGTCCGCGACATCCTGACGCAAGACAACTCACCGCGGGAATCCTGATGCCTTGGACATTTGACGCCAGGGACATCCTGACGCCAAAACTTCAAACTTTCACGCTCTGCTTTTTTCTTTCTTTTCTCTTTTCTGTGCTAGGCCACGGCTTCGCTTTTTTTCTCAACTGATTAACGTTCAGTTATTGTGACGTTAGTATAATATTTTCCGTTAGTTGCAAACCTCATAGGAGTCTCTGTTCTGCAAAAACAACTCAAAAGCGAGTTGTATTTTCGCGAAAAAATCTTGAAAAAATCAAAAGCCAAGTTAGCGAATCTGTAAAAATGCTGGCGATAAGTTTCAAACGATGACCGAATGCCACGATTGAAAGTAATGTATGTTTAGCTATTATATATTGAATGACCACGTAGATATTTCATGAATAATAATATGTGTGGTTAATTTATGGCGAAAAAAGCTCTAAAAGGAATTGTTTGTTTAAGAAAATATTAGAAATATATAAGTCAAAGTCAAGTACCGCAAATCGAAATTAATTAATTCAGCGATTGTAATATTATTTTTGCCTATTATTATTGCATGACCACGTTGCAATTTTACACGCATTTTCATTAAAAAATGGTTAGTCTTATGTTAGCAATAGTTTGCAGATGGACAGCTTTTGAAATTAAAGTTGAAATTACGGCCAAGAATGAACATAGATTAAAAATACAGTGCAATAGTGTGTAATCATCCAATTAATTAATTTCCTAATGGGTGGTTTATTTAGTTTTAACCTCGATTAATGGGGCTGTTAGTTCTTGCAGAACAGAGTTGTTTTTGCAGAACAGAGACTTCTATGAGGTTTGCAACTAACGGAAAATATTATACTTACGTCACAATAACCAAACGTTAATCGATTGAGAAAAAAACCGAAGCCGCTGCGTAGCGTGAAAAAAAGAAAAAAGAAAGAAAAAAAGCACAGCGCGAAAGTTTGGAGCTTTTGGCGTCAGGATGTCCCGAGCATCAGGATTCCCGGGGTGAGTTGTCTCGCGTCAGGTCGGTCGCGTCAGGATGTCCTGCTTCGGTTAAACTGAGCCTCTAATTCCAAAATTAAAAAGATTTTTTTTCAAGGTGGGCATTTCGGAATTAACATCAGGCGAATTTGAATTGCAAAATGTAGTAGTTGTGAGCATTTTGTTCAGACGATTGTTTGTGCTTAATATTGCTTGAAACGACTTATTGGAACCTGCAGTATACGTTTTGGAAATTTCCTACGTTTTCACCATAGTCAAGAAAGAATCCATTTTTTGTTACAGTGTTTTGTGATAAATTTAGTATGTCTCAAAAATACTTAAATAAGATTCAAGAATCAAGCATCATCAAACCATTTTTTTTTTCAGATTACTCTCATGGTTCATCAACGTCAAGCTTTGGCTTGGATGGTTTGGAGAGAGAAGCAATCAGTCAGTGGTGGAATTCTCGCTGATGATATGGGCTTAGGAAAGACTTTAACTATGGTTTCACTCATTCTACATCAGATTTCTTCAACAAATGAAGAACCAGTATGTAAATTTAGCTCTTGTCGGCCAGGTGGTTACGTGTTTGTCTCTGGAGCGGGAGGTCTGAGATTCAAATCTTGGGCTAGTCAAATTGGACACAGTGTTGCCAACGGATCACCGCCGCTGCAACATTTCTTCAAAACGAGCCTAGTTGGCTGGGTGCAATAACGAGGAGATGGGCCTTCGTAAACTCGTTACACACTTTGGTGTAATACAGCAAGTACAATGAAAGATTTGATTCGAACTCTTGACTGAATACTTGTACGTGCAGCTGTGCATAACTATGAAGATACTTAATTACTTATTCTCCTGCCATTTTTTAAGTGAGTCGTACCAGTGTTAAAATTGCTTAATTTAACCCTTACATGATTAAAGTTTTGACATCTGTATTGCATGCTTTTGGGAGAATTTTTGTGTTGGCTGGGATGGCTTCTGGTTTTTAATATTCTTGGGATCACTAGTGATTACTGGGGTGCTATAGCACTGCTATATTTTACTTTGCCTAAATATGACCAGGTACAGTATGTTCTACCACATGCTTTGCAAGTAAATAGGAAACAGTTGGAAATCAATAATTCTATGACAGTGATTTGCAATTGAAATAAGAATTTTAGTTCCTAGCGCACCTTCAAAATTTTTAAAAAATTACTTGTGATTTTAGCGGGAAAGATCATCGAAAAATGACTTGCCGAATGAAAATTCCGACACTGATGATTCCAAAAATGATACCAATAGTGATAAATCACAGACACCAAATGACAAGGAAGCTGAGGGCTCAACAAAAGATGGCTCATTTGCAGGTAAAATATAGTAATTGTACCAAGTTACCAGAAAATGCTCAAGCTGTGCTGGACTTTTCTTAGCAATGTAGCTTTAGAAGAGTTTTTGTTGGATTATTGTTTTTAAGTGTCCGATTCTTTCTGTTTTGAAATCAAATACGGTAAAGAATTTGTCTATTGAACTAGATTGGAGTTTGCCAGCAAACTCAGTGAACGACCGACGCATAGCTAATGCTGTTACGCTCAAAAGTACTTTTTTGTCTACGGTAAAATCAGCAATTATTCAAAAATATCTGATTATGGAATCTCCAGAAAAGTGGAGTCAAAATATTTGTCAGTTAAATGTCTGCTGATATCATAAAACACTGGCACTCTAAGTTAAGCCGTTCAAAAAATTGATTTTTGGGGGGTCCCCGGGGGGTGGCACCCCCAAACTATGTCAAAATATTTGTCTGTTAAATATCTACTGATATCCTAAAAAAGTAGAACTCTAGCTTGAGCCGTTCAAAAAATTGATTTTTGGGGGTCCCGGGGAGGGGGGGAGTGGCATTCCCAAACTATGTCAAAATATTTGTCTGTGAAATATCTACTGATATCAAAAAAGAGTAGAACTCTACCTTGATCCGTTCAAAAAATTGATTTTTGGGGGTCCATTTGGGGGAGTCCCTGGGGGGGTGGCACCCCCAAACTTTGTCAAAATATTTGTCTGTTAAATATCTACTTATATCAAAAACACTAGCACCCTAGCTTGAGCCGTTCAAAAAATGGATTTTTTGGGGCCCCATTTTGGGGGGTTCCCGGTGGAGTTGCCCAAAAAAATTTTGGGAGAAAAAATTGCATTTGCAGCTCAACAACTTTACACAAAAATTAGATTTTGATGTGTTGTGGTTTAGGAGAAGAAGAGCGTACAAAATTTAGGAAGAAAAAAAAAGGAAAGAAAAAAAAATAAACCTCATCAAGCGTGTTGGTTGGGATGAAAGGGTATCTTGAGACATACAACCCTATGAAATATTTTTTGCCGTACTTAAGCTGTTTTTGACTGAAACCGCTTTTTACGCCAGACTTGCGGGGCGGTTTTCGGGTTCTAAAACCGAAGTCACGTGACCTATTGCCTCGAAATTTGTTACAAACATACAACTCATTAATCTCAAATTGCTGTCCAAATTTCATGTAGCTTGACCAAACCGTTCTTGAGTTATAAGCAAAAGTCTGAAATTTCGCACTCATTAGTTGGAAAATGGCCGAGTAAAAACAGAGGAACACGCGACGCGAGCGTCGGTCGTTCCAATAATGATTTTTGGCGATTGCAGGTGTTACGTGCGAATCTACTCTGATTGTGGCTCCTGCATCCTTGATCTATCATTGGGACAATGAAATTCGAAATAGGTACGAAAAATCTAATCCTGCATATCAGTGGTCGGGTGGAAAGAGCGTCTGCTACTGAAATGGTAGACTCGGGTTCGATTTCCGGTCTGGTCAAATCAAAGACTATAAAATTTGTATTCACAGCTTCCCTGCTTGACGTTTAACAATTAAAAGGACAGTGTAAAGCCTCCATCGTGTGTGGCAAACAGGTGAGCAGGTGGCAGCTTGACTCGAAGACCAAAAGGTCGTTTCGCTGTCTCCTGATCAAGGCAACTTGGTGAATGAAATGTAATTACAGTTAATAAATGGGAATTGCAATTGTTACCATGCCAATTTAACCACTCTTATTGAGTTATATTATAATTGTCAGTTTGTATTTATGATAAACGTAATGTTTTGGAATTGTTGGGTCATTGCAATAATCTTGAACTACACAGTGTCTACAAACTACTGCGTGTCTACAAAGTGCCTACAAACACAGTGTCTACAAACTACTGCGTTGATTGCTATAAGCCACCGTCGTTGGATAGCACATTGTCGGAAATTGCAGAATGCAACATTTCTCTCCGCATGCAAAGAAATCAAACGAGAAGCGCAATATTTTGCTGTGTTATGCTATCACTTCTAACTCACAAATACCTATTTAATTCGCTTAATCGATAAACTAAAAGGACGTGTAGTTGAACATTACTGCCTCTGCATTTCAACTGCTTTGTGCTTTCATTGTTCTTGAAAAGTGCTCAATAACGGTTGTATTCAGAGCAGTATTAAATATTCAGATCACCATAGAAAAAAATATCAAAAACCCTACAGTCTGTTTCACCCTTAAATGGATCTGCATGGGTTAGTTAAAAAACATAAAAAAATACTATTTTTGTGTTTCAGCTAACCCCCAAAGATCCCTTTAACGGTGAAACAGACTGTAAGAGTTTTTAATGTTTTTGTCTGTGGTGTGTTAAATACCTCTGCATTGCTGTGTATTAAATATTAATAATTTCAGGTGCAAGAAAGGCCTAATGAGCATCCATTTGTTTCACGGAAGCGATCGTGAGAAGGATGCGGAGAAACTCAGTGAATTTGATGTCGTAATTACCACTTATGACATAGGTATTTTTTTAACAAAATACGCATTAGCCTGAGAAATTAGCAGTATTCATTTGCTCATATTTGTTCCTTGTGTAAGTTAAGTTAGGGTGTCTACTTGGGTTGAAGAGGTGAAAAATCATATCTCTTGTGATTGCCTTTTTTTTTTATTCTTGCATCAGAACTTGACCTTGTTTGCAATGTGTTTAATTGCATTTAAGTTGTTTCAATTCAATACAGATTGAAAGAAGCTGAATGCAATTAAACATATTGCAAACAAAGTTCACAGTCTTGGAAGTTTTTTGGTCACAGTCTTGCGAAGTTCTTTGGTCACAGTCTTGGAAGTTTTTTGGTCACAGTGTTGCGAAGTTCTTTGGTCACAGTCTTGGAAGTTTTTTGGTGACAGTCTTGCGAAGTTGTTGTTCGAGCTAATAGATATTTTGCTTTGTAGAATCCGTGACTAAATATTAAATCAAGAATAATCGAAAACCGATTTCACTAAATTCTACCTGCACAAACAAATGAACTGCGAAACGTACGTCAGAGAAAAATCAAATGCAGACAAAATAGGTTTTGTGATTATTCAACCATGATTCCAACTGTAAAAAGAAAGCTACCTTTTTTGACTGTCATTTTAACCAAGCTGGAAATAACAATAAATATAGAATCTTTGCAAATTTTTAAATCCTGAAATTTTTTAGTGAGACGGAGCTATCCGAAGCCAGAAAGCAGCACAGCGACTCCAAAAGATTCTTCTTCGAGTAAGGATTGCATTTTGACATGCGGACTTGAAATATGACCTTGTTTCAAGTTAGCTTTTTATTTTTTTATTTTGAAACGCTATGTAATTTTTGCCATGAATTGCAATTTTGTGTTTGGCTATTATGGTGGACCTATTGTATGATACAGTTTGAAATAGATTGAAGCCTATTATATCAGCGTCCGTACCTGGATGCCAGCATAAAACCGAGCCAGGTCAACTGACCGCGACAAACTGACCACGGACCAATGGTTTCGTCACAGTGATTTGGTCACTGATTTTGTCACATAGTGAGAGTTTGGACAAGATGGCTCTGGGGATAGCAGAATATGCTTATGATCGCTCTTTTCAGCTAATTGGCGTCATTTGGTTCGCGGTCAGTTTGTCGCGGTCAGTTGTCGTGGACCCGCATAAAACGATGTTGAATTGACAGATTGATTTGGTATGTGCAATAATGCGAATTTTAATGAAGAGTTAATTGGTGGAGAGCTGCTGGCGGTGATGAGATAGCGCGTCTGATCCAATCTGACGATAATTTTTTTGCTGTATTCAAACTAGTTCAAGCAGTTAGCCTTGTTTGTGTTTGCTAGTAGAATTCTCATCAATAGTCTTGTGCTTAGAAAAAGAAGACGCGCTGTTCCGCATCAACTGGCGCCGAATCATTCTTGATGAAGCCCACCAAATACGGAACCACAGAAGCCAGACTTCTGAAGCTGTTTGTTCGCTGCACACCCGTTCCCGCTGGGCCCTTTCAGGTAGAAATACGAGTTGGACTTTTTTAATGCAATTACGTTTTTTTTTTTGTTTTTGAAAATACTTGACTTTGACTTGACAAAATTTGAAGTTGCTAAGGTAAGGGAAAGTTTTCTAATTATGAGGTTTGCTTAAGTCATTCTCCGATATCTGAGTACTTTTTGGCCCATGTTTAGCCTTAAAAACGACATCACAAGACGTTTTTGTGGCGTAATCGCTTTTAGGCATAATATGATTCTGTATCAAAAAACGAACCTCTGTACAAAATTTGAACCGTCAATGACATCATTTCAAAAATACGGCTTTGATGCTTGCTAAATTTGGTGTTTTTTGGTTTTTGGTTTAGGAGTTAGATTGGTTGGCATTTTTGCCCCCCTTTTCCGTGTAAATGCGTTGGTCAAATAGTCAGTGTAAAATAAGGTTAAGGATCGGATCCCATATTTGGTCATTTTTGGATTACCTGAGGGGCTGAACGCTTCTATTTTCAGATATCAAAAGTTGTTGTTTTTTCACTTTTGCGGTAAAATCTTAAGTTTAAGCAATTTCATAGGAGTTTTTTTCGGTAAAGTTACCAATCAAAAATTTTTTTTATTGTGACAACATTCAGCAGTAGCACTGGACGTTAGAAGATGATGACGTCATACGAGCTTCAAAATTGATAAAATTGGCCTGTATCTGTCAAGTGGGTGTTAGAATTACGTTTGGTTTTGGCAGGAACCCCGATTCAGAATGATGAGAACGACATGTATGCAATGTTGAAGTTCTTGCACTGTAAACCATTCAATGAATTAAAAGTATGGAAGGATCAAGTCAGTAACAAGAACCAAGTCAGCGAGAAGCGATTGAAAACCCTTGTTTCTTGCCTTGTGTTACGCAGGTACGTTACTTTAGTAAGCCAAGTTTTCCTTAAATGTTTTCGTTCATTTGTTGGTGCACCCTTTTTTTCCCCCGAAACATATAAACGTTTTTTGCCTTTTCCAAATAATAACGCAAGAAAAAAGAGTCTGCATGTACTCGCAAAAGTTAATGGTCTGCATCATTTCAGTAGGATGTAAAAAGTTTGCATTACTTTGTATTTAAAACTTGAAAGATGACTGTATATTACAGTTAAGCTCTCGATAAAGAATAGAAATACTCTACAATAAATTTTGCACTTAATCGCCGCAAATCTTTTCCTTGGTCGAGTTAAACGCGATGTTTTTTTACAGAGAAAAGAGTCAAAAAATGGCGGATGGTAAACCGTTGGTAGTTCTTCCAAAGCGTACGTTTAAGACTCACAAGCTGAAGCTAAACGAAGTCGAACAAGAGGTGAAATTAATTTGCGAACACGTAGTTTGAGGTATCAACCTAAAGCATAGTAGAATTCCGGATCCATCGTTCAAGGTAACCTAATGTCGATGTGCAGTTGGGTGATTAAACATATCTAACTGCTAGGAAGATCCAACCTTTGTTCGAACCTCAGATTTTGAAAACTACGGCCGTTTGGTCTAGCGGTAACGTGTTCGTTCCTGAGTTTCAAATCTCGCGCCAGTCAATTCGAACTCAGTGTTTCCAACGGCTTGCTACCGCTGCGACATTTCAAAAGAAGCTGTGTTGCTTGGGTGCAGTGACGCGGAGATGGGCCACTCAAATTCGTTACACGCTTCGACGTGGTACAGTGAATACAATGAAAGATTGGATTTGACTAGGGCTTAAGCTGAAAGCAGTAGAAAAGCATTGGGTGGCAAAATTAACGAATCTCTATCGTTCCAGGTTTATACGAAACTGAAGCAAGAGTCCTGCTCAGCGTTCAAGGCATATGAAAAGTTGAAGAAGAATAAGGAAATTCCAGAAGATAGAAACCCGTACAGTCGGAACTACAGCAACTCAAAAGAAAAGATGTCCGCCACAAGTCTTCTTGTCCGCTTGTTAAGGTAAGTCAAAAGACACAACAAAATCACTATAATTTAAAATCTCAACAGCGTCTGCTTCACCGAAAAAACTGCACCTTAAGTGGGTAAGTGTTAATTCTCTTCTTGAAAGTTCTGAAGATATTGTACTGATTTACAAAGTTTTTTACGAGCTTACCTGTAATACTGTTGTTTATATGACAGATTACGACAATGCTGCAGTCATTTGCATTTACTAAAAGACAATTTTGATGTGGACCTGTTGGAGAAAGAACGGCAACAGGTAGCGGTGGAGGATCTGCTTGAAAGCTTAACTCTGAGAGAGGGTGAGATTTTTCTTTTGATTTAATAAAATTAAGGATTGTTTAATATTAGTGCATTCTGCATTGTTTTGCTATAAGGTCGACATGAATATTTTCTTTTCATGACTGTACGACGCCAATGCTTTGATTGAAGTAAAGAGTTTCTTCATAACCAAATTAGAGGCATTGATAAATTATACACATTTTACTAGTCCTAAGCTGTTATGTTTTTTGTTAATTTTTTCTTTCATTGTAGAGGTAAAAGACGAAAGCTTCAAAACCGATCAATATGTCGAGGAAGATAAAGCCAATCACTTCGAAATTTCTTCCTTAAGTAGCAAAGTGAAATATGTTATGGATTCTCTACACCAACTGAAGTAAGACTTGCTTCGTTGGAATTTTTGGTTGAGATTCAAATTGGAAGCAATTTGTATTCCTTTCAAAATACATTGAAATAATTTTTGATAATTGCTTGCAATATTTTTAGTTCTTGCTTACAAAACAAACAAAATTATAGTCATTTTGTGTTGTGTGGCGATAGGCTGATGATTTTTTTCCGAATCTGATAAGCTTTTTCTGATTTCAACCTATTCTTAAACGAAATTAATACTAAAAACTTTGCGCTTGTTTCCAGCGCCTCAACCTAAAGGAACTCAATTTATTGCGCTACCTACAATTTACCAGCTACGCCTAATCGTCATCCTTGACCCAGTGGGTTGTAAAAAGCGACCAATGGGTGCCCATCATCCGCAGTCACCTGTGTAGTGGTGAAGTGGCTACACTTTGCACGGGAGAAAAGGCCACTTTTTTACTGAGTTTTCTAGTCCAGGTAGGTTCTGTGGTGTAGGATTTTTGCACCACCATGCTCTCGTCCCCAAGAAAGAGCCGGGTATTGAAAACAGCAACTGCCCACCCAGCTGGTCGTAAAATGCCACCAATGAGTACCCATTAGCGGTGACCAAGTGTTGGTAATGGCGGCTCACTCTATATGGTTAGAAAGTGGCCACTTTTTTCCCAGACTCTCCAGCCCAGCGGTGGTTTTCTGGTGTGGCATTTCCGTTGCACCATGTTCTGATTCACCGCAAATAACCGGGTATTCCTGATTAACTCTTAAAACACCGACTCACCGAGAAATCTCCCGAATTCCCATTTGGCTATTCCTCGCCTATTGTGTGACTTTGCTTATTTGTGCATTCCAGTTTTGAGAAGCCGAGTGAAAAGTCGGTTGTAGTGAGCCAATGGACGAGCATGCTACGAATAATGGCGCATCACCTAGAACAAGCCAAGCTTCCGTATGCAATTATTGAAGGAAGTGTGTCGGCTCGCAAGCGAATGACGCTGGTTGATGAATTCAATCGAAACCCAATCAAGCCTAAGGTACTATACGGAGTCTGGTTATCTGTGCTCTATTTTCGTAATGGTTTTAATTTCTCTATGGTTTGCAAGTTATATGCAGTTATAGGGACACTGAAAGCTTATATGCTAGAAGTTTCCTGGCCAAAAATCTGCCACGAACCAAAACCTTGACAAAATATGTTTAAAAACGTCATATTAATAATTGGGTATTGGTTGTGTGGAGAAGACAAATTTCCGGTTTTTGTTTGAATGGGGGGAATGAATTGTTTTTTTTTATATCTGCAACTGTATAATTTTGATTTACTCGTTTGAGCTGTTGGAAACGACTTGTTTGAGAATTTTCGCTTACTAAAGATTTTATAATAGCAACAATGCAACATTATGACAGAATCTTGAACTAGTTTACCATTTCGATTATAAACTGTTTTCTGTAGTTAGTGACGCAAATTTGGAGATATATTGGTAAATGTTAGTATGTTGTCAGGGTGTAAATCTAGAATAGAAATAATAGCACAGAATAATTGCATCAGCCATTGTAAACTATTGTATTTCAAATAATTGTGTGTTAGATTATTCATTTATTCAATGATCAAATGTCGCAACTAAATTGTTTTGGCAGATCATGCTGGTGTCTCTTCAAGCCGGTGGCGTTGGCTTGAATTTGATCGGGGGAAACCACCTGTTTTTACTTGATATGCATTGGAACCCTGCGTTAGAAAAACAGGTAAAGCATCTAATGATTTTCAGAGTGACTACTACACAGTGCGGTCTCATTTTAACTTGCTTAAATGTTTTTTTGCTCCGGTACTGTTTTGTGGTGTTTTTTAACCTGCTTAAACTTTTTTATTTTAACTTGCTTAAATGGTTTTTTGCTCCGGTACCGTTTTGTGGTGTTTTTTCTGATTTTTCCTCTAAATTTCAAGATAGAAAATCATTTTTGTAGTTGGTGTAACTTTCTGTAGCAACCTATCCTACAATTCTGTAGCAACACAAAGAAATGCATACTGCACGCTACAATGTTGTTCAGCTCTTTTGGCCGTCAAGGCTATAGCTCTGGAGAACAAATTTTCACTGTCTCGGTCTTAAACGATGGTGGTCTCGGTCTTGTAGCTTAAAAATGGCCTCAAAACTGGATGCTCTGTAGAAGGTTGGGAATTTTTTTTTGCGAAAACAGCATACTGTTTTCTTTTTAATAACTAATTTTTCAAATGAATGCAATGAGAAGAAAACGGTCGGAATTTTGACTGACGAACAAAAAAAAAAGATTACCAGTTCTGATTATGCTTCGTCTTGCTCTGGCAATCGCTTTTGTTCTTCTGCAATTTCTTGTTCAAATGCCAGCTACTTTCGGGACTTCTTGAACGATTTTCATCTTTTAATGAAATTGATTGTTAAGTTGTCTGCATGATACAAAATCATGGCTTTGTTTAAGGGGCGGAAATTGTGCGAAAAGAAAACTGCTTTTTTGTTTGCAATAATGATGGGCTTGATGATCATATCTGGACTAAATAGCTTTAATGAAATCAAACTAAGCAAGCGATTATTTCGATTTAATAACCGTGTGACTGTGTTGTGAACATTCTATCCTGAACAGTGAACATTGTGAACATTTGTTCAGTTAAATTAAGATTATTTTTGAGGAGTCTCCGGTTCCAATTTATTTCTAATTTGCAAAATATATTAAGTCATTTTTATCTGATCAATTAGAAAGTGGTTTTGAGGGGAGAGAAACATTTGAGCACATAATTGATAACGCTTAGCGTAGGTTTCTCATCGCTATTGATGATCATGCCAAATATCCACTGACGTAATTTCCTTCATTATCTGTTTGAACCCTGGTCTCGGAAAAATTTTGAAGTTAAGTTTGAAAAATTGAACGAATCTTAAAACTTTTGACTCGCGCCAATTGTTCTCCGAGGTGTTTTAACTAACTCGGCAAGGTCGAAACGTCTCTTGTCCAAACGTTCTGATTCTCCATCGGTATATACGGGTCTACCACCTACTGTATTTGTTGCTTTGTGATAACTGGTTTGTTTATTTATTTATCGACTGTTTGTTCCAGGCTTTTGACCGAATCTACCGCGTTGGCCAATCCAAAGAGGTTTTCGTTCATAAGTTAGTTCTGGAAGGAACTGTTGATGAACAAATCTTGAGAGTATGTTGATTTTTGTTTTGGATGGCGGTTTTTCTTGAGCTATGTCGTATATTTGACCTTACGCAGTTTACGCAGAAATGAAATTAGCAATCATGCTCGTAGAAATGGTTCTAGATCTCGATATGCAGTTTTTTGGTTAGAACTGTTTGGCTATATGTCGTTTATGAGAACATGGTGCATCAAAATGCTGCACCTTAGAGCCCCAGCTAGGCCATAGAACCCGGGAGAGAAAATGGCCAGCACTCAGGACTGGCCACTAGCCCTTCATTGCACAGGCTACCACTGCTTTCGGGTACTCCTTTTCCATGTGTTGAATTGTTGTTGCCACCAGGCTTTCTCTTATGGATGGGAGTATGTTGTAGCAGAAATGCTACACCGCAGGACCTCAGCTGGAATGGAAACCCGGAAAAGATAAGTGGTCATTTCCACACCACTCAAAGAATGGGCACGCCATAAAGATGGCCATCACTGATGGGTACCCAGTACCCACTCGTCGCTTCTTTCGACAGCTGAGTGGACGTTTTTATTCCACCGCGAATAAAGCACAAAATGATTTATGAATTATTTTTCAGCTGCAACAAGAGAAGATCTTTATTGCTGACTCAATAATGGCGGGCGCGGACGCTGAGAGCAAAGTTAAGTTGACCCTGTCTGACATGAAAATGCTCTTTGGCATCTAACTTCCTGTCGATTGCTGTTCTGTACTAGCGACAGAGTGTTTAATTTTTTTGAGCTGCTTTAGCCAATTCACTAGGTGGGATCCAAGAGTAAGAGATTAATATTCCTGGAATTATTCTCTAGTTAAAATTCGAAGCACGCTCTCTTAGTACATTTCTATATTCATCATTGAAATCTAGTCTTTTAAGAAATGTTTTTCTGTAAGTAGTCATTTTTAGTAACCTCGCAGTTAGATATAAATGATAGGAGTGATAGCGTGTTCTAAAAAAAGTTTTGACTGCCTTTTAAAACTAAGGGGTAAAAGTAGCTTTTCGAAATCAGTATGAAAAGCTGCTGACGTAAGCTTCCATTACTATTGGTAGAACAAAATACCAAACTGTTTTGCAATCAGCTTTTTCTGATGCATCCCACCTCTGCCTGACTTGCCCTGGAGAATGGCTAATCTTGCTGCTTTTTCTTAGTTGAAGTTGTTCTCTGTTTTTCGTTTTTGTTTTTTTGCTATGCCGTCCCACTGTTTGGATTTTTGCAGCATTTTGCTTTAGTTCATTCTTTTCTTTATTTAGCGTATTTTATTTGAAAACGCCCACGTACTAATAGCTATCAACCGTAAAAATAGCTATTGAACCATGCGCTACAATTTAAATGTCAACTTTTGAGATTTGATGTCTACATTTGGTCGATTAGCTTGCTGCTTTGTTTTGTGATTTTTTTTCCGTTTATAATAGGCAATGGTTTGATACCGTTTCAAACTGCTGTTTTTTTGTTTTTTTTTTCGGGAATAAATTTGATTTTGACCTGAAATTGTAGTAAATTGTGCTCTGTTGAAGACACGAATTTCACGAAATGCGAATACAGTAATCAAGACATGCCCTAAAAGGTAGTGCTGCCGTCGAAGGTAGACTCGGCCTACCTACTAATTTTGACAATTTTCGTCCGGACTAAGCTTTTTCTCCCGATTTTCCCCAATTTTTTTGGCTAAAATTTGACCCCAGAGCCTACCCGTTACCCTACTCTTTGGTTAGGACGGCAGCACTGCTAATAGGGATAGGTCTGGCAGTACTTGGTTGTTAATGAAAGAATGAATTTACGGCTTTACGTTAAACTAATCAATTATTGGTCAAGTATAAAGACTATAGTATAGAGCTTTTACTGCTAAAATGGTAGACAGTTAGATTGCTGGTCTGGTCTAATCAAAAACTATAAATTGCTATTCACAGCTTCTGACCTTCAGCTATAAAAAGATAGTGTGAAGCCTCTACGGCGTGTGGTGGAAAGGTGGCAGCTTGACTTGAAAGTTCCGTCACCGCCTCCTGGACAAAGCATGTAGGTAAATAAAAATTGGTTGAATTGAAAGCAACGTCTGTGGCATTGCAAAGATGCAATGCAGAGTCCAACTCAAATTTCTTCCGCAAGCCACTTTTTGATCACTGTAGCGCACTTTGGAGTTCGTGTGGTTTAAAACGCTCTGTTGTGCTAATGAACAAATTAATGATGAAACCAGGCCGTTTTGTCTGGTTGCAAGCAGGTGTCTCACGCAGCACCGTTGCCAATGAGGTGGTAGCCCGAAATTTGCATTTGGGGGTCCAGGGGCGAAACCCCCAGCGCTCGAAATTTTTGCATTTTTTTTTTGCAAAAATTGCTTAATTTTAGAGCTATTTTGATAAAAAAATAATGCTTTTGAAACGTGGCATTGAAATTGGCAAAGCAAACATGATTAAACTGGTTGCATAAATGGGCTATTTGAGAGGTGGATAATGGCAAAATTTGAATTCTCGTCTTTAGATGCTGGTAAATTATAAAATCGTACAGTTCAATAAAACTCACATGGAGTAATCTATTTCGTCCTCAGCTTACAGAGAAAAATAATTGGGGAGGGGGGGCTAAAGAAAAGAGATTTGAGAGGAATGATTGGTCATTTACTAATAGTGAATACCCCCCCCCCCCCCCTATTCCTAATTAAGTTAATAGTATGTTTGTTGATGACTCTTATGTTTAGTATGTTTAGCATTTTTACACTAGCGATCAAATTTTATTGCTCATTTTTGGCCATTTTTCAAAGTTTTCATGTATTAGTGAGTTTTATTTTTGACAAATTAGCCCCTTCCCTGAATATACTCGTATGTTTCAAAAGATGTTTTAAATCACTATTTTAATCCATTCCAGTATATAAAGCAGTCTCGAAAGACGGAGGTGGAGTCCTCGAGGACACATTTTGATGTCCTTGGCGTTGGCCTCAAGTCCTCGAAAATTGCCCTGTCCTCGGCTCGAGGACAGCACTATTTTTTGAGTTGTTAATAGTTTGTGGAGCGCCTGAAAAATTTTTTAGAAAACGGTTTTTTCTGGAGATCGCCTGAAAATTTTTCTGAAGACCTTTTTTGTTTTTTGAGAGCACTTGCGCTTGTGTCCTTGGCCTTGGCCTCGAGAGGGTATGTCCGCGGTAGGTCTGTCCTTGGCCTCGAGCCTTGTGTCCTCGACTCCACCTCTGTCAAAAGAGCTAAAAACGTTGTATTTTTCTTATTCTGCATTTTGGTCGACATTTTACATTTGGTATAGCTACCCCCGCCCCCTGGCTACGCTACCAGTAGCCCTAGAAGTAGTAGGAGTTTTTTTTTTCTGTTTTGCAAAACTACAATGAAGGTTACATTGATAAAAAAAACAGTCCTTTATAAATAACTCTTTGATTAGTTTGATTTTGCAGATCAGAGATTGATAGGTTTGTAAGCTGGTACCGAACAGTAGTTGCCTAAAACAAAGCAACAGGTAAAAAAGAGGATACGGTACTACTAACTGCGTTAAAGAAGGTAGATGGTAGCCTCCTCTAATTTGGTACGGTAATACGCTGATGGCAGATTAGGCTGTAAGTACAGTATATTTCTCAATTAGTAGTTGTAGTGATATTTTATTGCCGAGCAAAAACAAATGACACATAAATCGCAAATTCAGCTACAATTCAAGGACATGATTTGATTTAAGCATGACCAGAAGGAGCGAAAGATCAAAATAGAAACATAGACCTGCCGTTTTGGGGTTCGCCCCTTTATCAGCAGCGATCAGAAAGTGCTGTGGTTGACTTACTACTAACCGGTGCTCAGGGTTGGAAGTCGATGCTTCTCAAAAGCAAAGACGAATCGATAATTCACACAAAAAGCAAAGAATTGTTGATAGTCGATATCAAAAACATAAAGCAAAGACTACAAAAGAAACAAAAAGCAAGATATCAAAAAAGCAAATATTAGTAATCGATGCCGAAATGCGAACAAAAATTTTTATTCTATTTTTCACTAGGATGCACTAAAATATTTGCTGTATTGACCATGAAATAAAACTTGTGAGAAGAAAAACTATCATTAGTGCACAATAAAAGATATAAAAATATACACTTTTAGGATAATTAGAAAGCAATATACGAAACGATGTAAGCTTAGGCAGACTCAACAAGAACAAAAATATAGTATGAAGAAGATTCTACCAATAAATAGACTGTAAGCAAAAAGCATAAAAAAGGCGATAATCAATAGAAAAAATTGAAAGCAAAGCATCTGCGGTAATCGATAACAGAAAAGCAAAGAACGTAGTATCGATTACTAATCGATATTTCCAACTTAGCCGGTACTTTAGGGTTTCTGCTTTAAAATGAAGTGTCCTCTTTTTCAATGCTCTAAACTTAAATAATGAAAGGATGCTATAGGGTACGCGAAATCGCTGTTACATCTATACTATGTCATTGTCAAGGGCAATTATACAATAGTTGAAAACAATGTAGTCTACACAAATTAGTACATCATAAGTCGGAGGTAACAGAAGCTTATGCAGAGCAAGATGAAGAATATGCAAATGCATTATATAATACAGTCTGTAGGCTAAGTATACAGCAATCAATCTTGCGAAGGGAAGGTTGAAGAATTGTACATTTAACTAAAGATATGAAGTTTCAATACAGTAAGTACAGTATACACACATTCTACGGCAGGGGCGCCGAAAGCGGAACGTGGGCCCGGGGCCGGCTCAAATATTACGGAATTCCGGTTTTGTGAACTCCAAAACAGACGGAAAAAATGCCACCATTTTCTCAGGATTTTGATGTGATCTCAAAAAAACAAAAAGGTCTTCGGTCTTCCACATGCTGATTTCTCAGTGTCATTTCGATGGGCCCTCTGCTGGGACCCCTGAACCCAACGGGCCTCATGGGCCGCCGGGTAATTTTCCCCCTCTAGCAGGCCCTGTTCTACGGTCAGTGTTCCCAGGGGCGTATTTAGGGGGGGTACTGGGCCATGGCCCCCCCTTTGGGTCGCCAGGATAGTATAATTAGCGTAGAATAGTATGCAAAATTGCGGCATGGCCCCCCCCCCTTTGTAAGTTGGGCAGAAGCTTTGAGCACACAAATGGTAGCCAAAGACGTTTGTTTTTTGGCCTGCTCCCAATTTTGGGCAAAATTTCGGACTAAATTAGAGTGAAGATCTTTTTTTTTTTTTTTGGTCTTCACCTAATTTCGGGCAAAATATCGGACTAAATTTGAGTGAAACAATGTTCATTCTGGTCTTAGTTCTTCTCAAATTTTCTGAGGTTCTTGGCCCCCCCTTTTCAAAATCCTGCGTACGGTACTGATCAGTGTTCCCTTCAACTTTTATCCCCCTGCGTAAATGCCGGAAATAGTGCAAAAGTCCTGAACTCAGTGTGAAAATGCTGCAGCTCTTGAAGCGTTCTCGATCAGTGGTGAAAATATTTTCTGCCAGAAATTTGGCTTCCCCCCCCCCCAAAAAAAAGATCATCGCGATGACAGAGAAATTTTTTTTCTCGGATTTTCTTGCGTTCTCCAAAACAAAAAACGATGATCGGTCTGAGATCCACAAGTTTTCTACGGTTTTGTACATCATGCAGCCTTTTTACATGAGGCTTTGCAATGGTGTTCTTAAAAAAAATTACCATTATCTCGTAATAAAAGACATCACGGTTGTTATGAATTCTTTAATAAGGTAATACTATTCGTGATACAAGCTTTTGTAATGCAATACCAATATTTACGACGAAATGGTGTTGAAAATTTTCATCAATACCATAGCAAAACCTAATGTAGAAAGGTTAATAGATGGGCGTGGCGCCAAAAACCGCAGCAGTCTACGGTTTTTGGCGCGATATAAAAACGCCGGCTATTGGCGGGAGATAAAAACGCCGGACTTCGCAAAAATTCAGTGCAAAAATGAAGAAAAAAATTTCGGATTTTTCGCACTTTTTTACGCTTATAGGGAACTTTGTCTACGGTACTTCATCAAACAAGAAAGGATTTAAAATATTATTAATTTGGAAGTGGCTAGTATTACGTTACGTAACGCCCATAGAGAGAATAAGAGAGCAAAGAGCGAGTGCTCATTAGCTCATTTACTGGTACTCTTTTGTTTTTTGAATTATTGTTAGGGTTTGGGTTAGATTTTGAGTTTGGGTTAGGATTAACGTTAAGGTTAGACCTAGGGTTAGAGTTTGGGTTAGGTTTAGGGTTGGGGTTAGGGTACGTTAGAATAGCGATTTTCTTATTTTTACTTAACGTAACAGCAGCCTCTGCCTATTAATTTTTGGAAGTGACTTGGCGAATGGAACACTTGTGGTATTTTTTTTTCTCGCAAATGAATCAGGCGCTATGAATAGCTGCTGCAGGGAATTGCTATCCCTCAGAGTCAGACTGGCATCGCTGCCCCAACCCTAACTGTAATGCAAGGTTTGGAAGCAAAAAATAGAATGATCCGTGTATATATTTCCTTAATCTGTCTAGTCTGCGTGTTCTTCCATTTCACGCATTTGCACCTCCGGTGGAAGTTGAACTCAGGTGCAATAGTTGGCAGCTAATCGCTTTAACCATTACACTATGCAGATTGCTCCAACTGTTCGACAAAATGTCGTATTTAAACCAAATGTATGAAAAAGGCAATGTCTCCATTCGCAAGGAAAAAAAAATACCGCGAATGTTCCATTCGCAGAGTCACTTTGTTAAAATATATACTGTTCTGTGAAGGAGTCAAAGACCAAACCAACCAAAAACAATAGACCTATCCAGTAGCCTATCCTACCGTCCACACACTCGCATTCACTATTCAGCTTTCACCAACCCGAATCCAATCGAACTTACTGAAGACCTTTTTTTGTTGGCAGAGGCTGCTGTTACGTTATGTAAGAATAAGAAAATTGCTATTCTAGCCCTAATCCCAACCCTAAATCTAACTCAAACTCTAACCCTAGCGTTAATCCTAACCCAAACTCAAAATCTAATCCAAACCCTAACAATAATTTGAAAAGCAAAAAAGAGTAAATGAGCTAATGAGCACTCACTCTTTGCTCTCTTTTTCTCTTTATGGGCATTACGTAGGCCTAATGTAATACTAGCCACCTTCTTTTTTGTTTTAAATATTGCCACTTTCAAAGGGCAAACTTAGCCCAAAAGCCGAAGACTTTTTTTTTGGATACCACTTGTCATTATGCCAGTTTAGCTCTTCAAAAAAAATGGTGATCTTCAGAAAAACGTAAAGGGTTTTCGGTTAGTTCTTCCACAAGTTTGGTTGTTTGGCCTTTTTTTTAGAACTGTCCTGTTTATGGTCAATGAAAATATGGTACCCTTATCAGTAGGTATATTATTAAATATGTATAAGTTCTTGGAGCATCCCTCTTTGCATAAAGCAAAATAACAACCAATATGGCAGTGGCTGCTGTTACGTTACGTAACACTTCATTGGTAGGATAATATTACATAATTTGTAACATTTCAGTGGTGAGATATTTTTACATGAATTTTGCTACTTAGCTCTCGCAATGTTTATTGCAGATTGAAGCGACAAGACTGCAAGTGCAAGAGTGTGTTGCATCGTGGAAGGGAGAAGCCGCAAGCGTAATTATTAAATTAATACTTTTTTTGGGACGCATTAGGACCCGTCATAACAAACCGATGCTTTTTTTGGGACGATATCAAAAATCAACTTAAATCTAGTTTATTTAATCAAAACTTAATTGGAAGTCAATTAAAATCAACTAAAATCTAGTTATAAACAGAAAATTAGATGCAAATTCATGCGGTAATAAACGCAGTACGGGTCCACACTAAACCACCTCCGTCGTAAAATAGTTTGTATTTAAGGCAATCAGAAGCTTTGTGGTTGCACTTGAATTAGCTATCTCGCAGGTGGCATCGCTGCCCGAATCCTAACTCAAATGCAAGGTTCTGAAGTAAAAGAAACCAAACAGATCACCGCGCATTTTCCCAATCGCTTATCGTACCACCGCAATGGCAGCGAATTGAACCCATATGCAATGGTTTAGAGACGCACGCCGCTACCATGACACTATCGAGAAGTCGATTTCGACGTGTCAAAATGCCGTATTTAACTTGTAAAAGTCGTAAAAAACTTCCAAACTTTTTTTTAGAACGCAGGTGTTTTAGTACCAATACTGCATTTATTACCGCATGAATTCTCATTTAATGTTTTATTCAAAACTAGATTTTAGTTGATTTTGATTAAATTCCAATTGAACTTTTAATTATATAAACTGGAGTTGAGTTGACTTTTGATAGCATCCCAAAAAAAGCATCGGTTTGTTATGACGAGTCCTAATGCGTCCTTAAAAAAAGTACTAATTCATTAATTACCCTTGTCGCTTCAAAAAACATCTCAAGAGCTAAGTGGCAAAATTCACGTAAAAATATCTCACCGCTGAAATGTTACAAATACATAATATTATCCTACAAGTGAAGTGTTTCGAAACGTAACAGCAGCCACTTCCTATTAATACATTACACTCATTTGAGCCTTTATCTGCTATATTCTAATAGTAATAGTATAAGTATGTAGTATGATAATTAGCCATTCCTAGTTAAATTGGGTTGCACATGTTGAGTCATGTTCTTGATTATCATAAGACAGTGGCTATTTTGCCTCTAGAGGCAAAATAGCCCCATGTTATTTTGCCATTTGGAGGCAAAATAGTCCTAACGGCTATTTTGCCGCAAGTGCCAAAATAGCCTTAAGCCTAATCGTAACCCAAACTCTAATCCTAACCCTAATCCCAACCCTATCTCTAACCCAAACAGAGGAAAAACACTATTTTGCCTCTAGAGGCAAAATAGCCACTTCCTTATAAATTAAAACCACTAATTTCAGATACTGGTCATTACTACAGTATCAGATAGGAATACTGTACTACAATTTTTTTTGGTTTTGATGTTGTTATTCACATCTAAGATCTTGGTCCCTTACAAAACGTCTGCAGGTGGAAGTCCTACAGCATCTAATCAACACGCAGACATAGTGAAACTATTCAGCAAATGGATGAACATCAGCAAGATGCTAATTCTGCTTTGATGGAACTAGATAAAGGTTAGTAATACTAAGAGTTTTGTTTTTTTAATTATTGGTCGATATTTTCAAATAATTATTTATATTTGATGGCATGTAAGTAAATTGGTGTTTCAATGTTTTACTTTTAATTTTTTTTATGTCATTCATTCATTCTTTTTATTCTTGATCACCACAACAATAGCCAATGCATGGTAACACAATAATAACACAACAGAGTCAAGAAAAGGAAGTAGCGACACAACGTCAGACGTTAAGACATGTAGAGGATATTGGATACGAAAATTTTTATTTGGATGGTTGCTACACCTGTTATCACCAGTTTTATGTGCAGTATAGGCTTAATCATTAGGCTTTTTACATGATATATTGGGTGTTGTAAAGTATAAGCCGTCAGCTTTTTTTTGGAAGCTCTGCGACCCGTGTATGAGCGTGTGTGCGCTCTTTATTTCTCTCCGATCTAAGCTATTTTCCAAATCTAGCCCAGCCCTAATGAGTGCACGCGTGAAAGGAGAGAGAGTGCGCTCGATCATGCACGGGTTGCAGAGCTTCGGAAAAAAAGCAAACGGCTTATACTTAATGACACCCGATATCTTTAGGCTTGAAAAGGAAAATATTTCTGATTTGAATTGGTAAATTTATGATTTGTCTTTAGTGATTTCAAGCGCTTTTTAAATACAAGTATTCTGTAATTTGAGTGCCTTCACTTTTTTATTGCAATTGTTTTGCATATTTGAGAGTTTTCAGTTTTAACCTCCAAGTGCCCCTTTTTGAATGAGCTGACATATGTTCATATATACCTTAAGGAGTTTACACATTACCAATCATACTTCCAAACTATTAACCTGTAATAGCATATTTGCACCTACTAGGTATATACAAGATGTTATAGCATTCTTAGCTGTATGTCTTGTAACCAAGCAAACAAAAAATCCCAAAGTTTCTTAAAGTACAAAAGCTTGAGGACCTATCAGAACTAACCTTAATTTGCCTTTAAAAAATTATACTTTTTAAAGATTTTTAGCATAGCTTACAATTTTTTGATAGGGCTGAGAGCTCACAAAGTTGGTGAGCAATGTGAAGCCATTGTACGTTTTCCAAGCTTATTTACTCGATTTCCATTTCCTATTCTCATCAACTCTGCATTTTTGAAACTTGCTGATGCTTTTCGCAATGGGTAAGAAGATTTTTTTTATTACCTATCATGCATTCTACATTTGTTTAGTTGTGATCGAAATTTCTTTGAATGACTATTGCTTTTAACAATACACTTGCAAACAACTCGAAAAGAGTTCTCTGCGTCAGTGTGGTTACCAGTACTGGTTCGACAGACCAGAGTGCCTTGTTCATATTTATAAATGGATTGGGATCGGAATCTTGAGATCCAATGTTTTTTAGCAATCTAGTTTTGAACTTAAATTATGAAATATCAAAGCTTTAATTATTTAATGCTTAAGTTTGAAATTGCCAACTGCCCAAACAGTTTACTTTCAACTAAATAACTTCTAGCCAAAGATAGCTGCAGTAGTGTTCTGGTGTTCTTACTAAATCGATTTTTGTCAGTGAATTAGCAATTTCTTGGAACAAGGGAAAATAATTTTGAAAGGTGCCATTTAGTATACTTTAATACCAGATTGGTGCAAAATTCAGAGCACATAAACTTTTTTTTACAGCTTTGGGCACAATTGTTTCAAGAAATTTTAGGCACTCACAAAATAAGCTTAAAAGTTAGAGAGAACACTGAGCAGCAGTAGGCCTAGTATTGTTTGGCAACCAGTGCTTTTTGTTATTTCCTATCATTAGTGATGGTGTTATTTTTTCAGCTAAAATTTTATTTTACAGCAACAACTTTATGCGACTTTGTATTGTGCGTGTGGCTCAGCAAAGCACAAAACATCTTGACAAGATCTTAAATGTTGATGAATTTATGAAGCGAATCTATATGGTCGTTCATAGTAATGATCCTTATGCAAGGGCTTTAACATTGAGGTGAGTAATGGATATTTTGAGTTTTTTATCTTACCTTAGAACTGCTTTCAACGTGGTTTTTTAACTTGATTTTTTAACTTTTTTTACAGGCTCAGATCTGATATCCATCAATGTGCTTCATTTAAATATTTTGGAGAATTTTTTTAGTCATTAATTCTGGACGATATTGCTTGCGAACACCAAAGTCTTGCTGTTGTGTTAGTTGTATATTGCTGCTATGTATAGCTTGAACATTGTTATTTCGATCATTTATTTATATTCTTGAAATAAAGAATGACTCCATGTAATTGGAAGTAGAACAAAGATTTGATTTCGAACTTGATTTCAGAATGCTTGGAAGTGTATCTTGCATAATCAGTGAAAAGAAGAATGCACATCACAGCGTGCAGCAAGGTTTAGATTCACATGACAGAATTGAACAAGAAGCAGCTATTTTTGCCACAACCCAATTTGCTTCTCACTCACACAACTTTGCATCTACTATCTGCAACAAACTGTCTTCCATGTTACAAGGTATGCATATTTATTTGTATTTGTAATGTCAAGTCTGTAATCTTGAGTCTTGACTGTTTTTGGACTTGTACAAAAGCTGGTCAGTAGTGTGTGTGATACAATTTTATTTAAGGCAACCCTGATCTTGCGTCTTCTTCATGACAACTCTGATCTCGTGGTCTGTACTCAATTTGCACTCTAGATATATACGTTTTGTGTCTTTATATAAAGCAATTACACTTTAGTGCCAATTGTATCTGCTGGGTGGCTTCGAACAAGCAGTAGGTTTAACTAGAAAGAAGCCAAAAAATCAACTAGAGTCAAAACATCTGGAAAGTGGTCAACTTCATAGCTAGTGCAGATTCATCCATAGATGATATTTCCACCATCACTCTTTCGGGAGTGGTGTGACAGGAGGATAAAAAAAATCTTCGAATTTTATTTATGGTTATTGACAGAAAAAGAACTTAAAGTGGCAATTATGTAGGAATTGTTGTGAAAATTATACTCAAAAGCAATTGCGCATGAAATTATTTAAATCAAACTAACTGAATTCTGCAACTTCCACCATTTTCTTTTGCTTACCAAATGATGAAGTTCAATCCAGTTTAAAAACAAGTTATGTTCTTTCGGTATATACTTTGCAATTACGTACTTGATTTTCAGGTTTATCAACTCCTTTAGAAGTGAAACTAAAGCTGATACCAGTGATGCAGCACATGCATTATGATGTCCAGGTTAGTTGTTACGATTACATGAAGATGGTGTTCTGTTTAGGTATTGATTTTACCTTTTTTGTGGGATCGCTTTTTATTACGTTGCATGTCATTGTGTTGCTAAATTTACATTTTACATATCTATCCGTTTCAAAGTTCCTACTTCTGAAAAGTATTAGATTCGAATGCAAATGACAAACTTTTAGTTTATGCTGACACAAAATTGGCTTGATTTGAAAATATAGGCAATGTTATTATCATAATTCTTTGTTTGATTTGTTTTTAGCTTTTGATTCAATTACGATTCAAATTTTGCAGATTTCTTCAAAAGCTCGAAGCATTTTACAAGATCTTCTTCCTTCTTATCCCGCTCAAGATTTTGTATTGACCACATTAAACACATTGACACAACTATCGCTTCATACCTTAGTAGATATACCTGAACAAGTAGGTACCAGTGGGTGATGCTGCCAAGTTGGGCATTCTTGCGAAGCACTCAGATTTTTGTTGGCATATCAATTTTGGTGAATTTTGAAGTATATTGATTGCAACAAGGAGAAACATTTTGCTCCTTTCTGTGGTTGATTTGCGAATCAATCATGCGACATTCATTCATTCGTGCAAATGAGTGAGGCTGTTTGCACCTGTCTACATCAACGCAGCGGAGCATCTCTTTGGATTGAGTGTAAGTCATTGCCAGACTGGGCCACGGATTGAATACTTGACCACAATGGAAAATAACCGTTCAGTGCCGTTTGGATTCGACGGCATATTGCCTGTCCGAGAATCGAACCTGGAGCCAGAACTTTTCGATCACTAACTCGTCGCTCTGCGATCTGAGCTACGCCGCAGCAATCAAACGAGATGAAATTTTATGTCTGTTTCTTAGGCTAATGTAGAAAGTAGTTGAATTTCATTACGTTCAGAGGCCTAATCCTGAGTTCTCTGACCGCATCCGCTTCAGAATAGCGGCCAAAACTAGCGTTTGAACGTTCAATTATTTCAGGTGTCTCTTCTTTTGAAATACTTCAAATGCGATCCCCGGGAGGCAGTGAAGTCTGAATCTCTTCAAAATTTGAATGTTCTCGCTAAAAGTGCTCCTCATCTGTGGACTGATGAAGACTCCTGTATGCTCTGTGAGGTACGATTCAGTAATAGTAATAACTTTTGTACCTGCTAAGCTCTATGCGTAACGCGAACTCTCCAGCGTTCTAGCGTATTTTTTTAAATGTTTTCTTCCTACTACTTGTACGCCAGTGAGGCAGTACTCTGTATTGAGGCGCAGTTGGTTGAAACGGACAAAGACCTGTGCTGCTCGTACAATTTTACGCCGAAGTAGTGGTTAGACTAAACGTTAGTGGTACCAGTATTTCAGATTTTGCGTTTTCATATTTGCATAGCTTTGAGTGACAGAGGTCTTTATGTCTTATTTATTTTTAATAACTTTAGCTTTCCCCCGGCTAAACTACATCAGTGCAAACGCCAAGACAAAGACTGCTCTCCATTGGCAATCATTTATTGCACTATGATGATGTGATCCTCAAATTTATGTGCTGTGCTTTGTTGCTAGATCGGTTTCAAGTGACGTATAAACTGGTTCACTGAGTACCTAGAGAGCTTGATTGCTTTGAACTGACACTTCAATTGCTAGACTTTTTTTCTTAACTTGACCAGCTATTTGAACAGGCTTTCAAATTGTCAACTCTATCGAATTCTTTGAAGCGAGGAATCATCCGGGTACTTTGCTCGTTAGCTGAATCAAGCAGTCTCATTAAAATCAAGCTCGATGAAGGTACCTGGAATTGTCAGCTACAATTTGGTATTCCTTTAAAAATTAGGAAACATTTGACGATTAGGGTTTAGTGTACTAGCCTACGTTTTCGAAAAAATAAGTCTTTACGGTCAATATGATTGAAAACCTGTTGCTTTTTTGTATGCATGTCCTAAAATTGTGCTTGCAAGCACAAAAATAACCCTGAGTTTTTTAAATAACCTAAAAAATGTTTGCAAATTTGGACATCTATCTGAAAAATCTGAGCAAAAAGATGGACCTAGAAATTAGCAGGTTTGTAGTTTTGTTCAAAAATAAACTTAACCAATATATTGCAGTAGTATACTTTTTTTTACGTTATTATACGCTTTTTCTTGAAGATAAGAAACTAAAACGAGGTTTATATCGTTAAATAGTGCTGGTAATTCTAATTCCATATTTACTTTATTCTAGACAGCCCTATCCTTCAATTATGCCAACAATGTTGTTACGATCTCGATTTACTTCAAGCTGCTCTTGCTGCAAAACTTTACTGCTCCCTCATCAAATTTGCTTCAAAGCTCAGTCCTCGAAAGCAAGCTTCTTTGGAAGAAGAAGTCCTGGATGCTACGGACGCTCTGCTACTCCTTCTTGCTCCTACAAGTGAAAACAATAGCATGGACTCAAAAGCTCTCAAAGTGAGCTCCTATTTGCTCATGCCTGTTTTGTGTGTTCAATTGTATTTTAACTGGTTGATGAGTAGTGAAAAAAAATGTGGAGGACTAGAAAGGATCTTTTAGACTTCAGAGTCTAGACTTGCTTTAAAAGAGTACATTTTGACTGAATGGAGGAACTCATTAAATCGAACTTACGAAACTTTCAAGAATACTTCTTTTAGTTGAGTTATAAATCAATCCTTATGTGCTTTCAAAAAAATAATTCTAAAGCAGCCTCACCATTAAGTGAAAATGTTTTACACATTTGAATTTTTATAATTCCTAGTTATATATTTTTTGTACTGAAATTTGTTAGTGGCAAATTGCTTTGACATAGTTGTTTTGAGTCTAATTGTATAGCTTATGTCTTGAAAACATATATTAATGAAAACATTTCTCTACTATTTTAGATTGTTTTGTCATCTCTACCTCACCTCTGCACTTCATGCAAAGAAGCCGATGCTCGAATCGTTAGAACGTTGATTACTTTGCTGTCGAGTGGAGATGTGCCAGTTTATAGTGAGACTAGTCGCGTCATGTTGGAAACACTAGCAGGGATCACTTCCACTAGGTAGGGAGTTTTTGTTGTTACTTTAATGATTTCGAGAAAAATCTAAAATAATAGAAGGATATTTTAAGTTGCTTTTGTTCAGTTTGTGGTATTATTTTCTTTTTTTTTTTCATCCTTGTTGAGTGAAAGTATTCAATGCTTAAAGCTAGAGAATTTTAAATTAGCAGTGGACCTACAATTTATAGACTGTAAGTCCGAATTCTGTGGGAAGGCAATTTTTTGCAATGCTTGTTTTGTGCAGTCGCCGCTCTGGCAGCTTTTAGTCCAATAACGACAAAAATACTTTTTAAATTTCACTCAATTAAATGTAACCTCGAATACGCTCGATTAGCAAATATAACGCTGAATCGGTTGAAACGTGCACATAAAGCAGATTATATGACCATTTAGTATAAGATAGTGATGCTAAACTAAAGTTTGATTTGTTGTTACTATTTATCTAGTCGTACCCCCGGATTGCTTTCAGCATATAATTCGAAACTATTCACATTGCTTCGAACCTCCGTCGAAACTGATGCGGATGCAACTTATCATCAGAGTGTAAAAGTAAGTTATTGTAGCGTTAAGAAATCTCGCTATTGTGTTCAAGTTAATGATACTTTTTTCAATTGTGTAGTGTATACTAGTGTCGAGGTAAAATCATGGATGAAAAATTTCCTAGAATTTTCTAAGTCTCCACTTGACGTTCAGCATTAAAAAGGTACAGTTTAGAGTTTGCTCCAGTTGGCCAGCTTGGCAGGTGGCCGTTTGACTATAAAACTGCAAGGTTACTTTGTTGTCGTCTGGCCTAGGCAGCTGGTGAATGGAAATGCTATTGCAATTTCAGGCGTTGATTTGCACCGTGATGTTCATTTCGAATCAAGAACAAGGAAAATCGTTGTTAAATAATCGGCTGGTTGACAGACTTGATTCTTCCGGGTTGGATCACTGGCATATCTACAGAATAGCCAGACAGGCCTGCAGAATGGTAGGTGTTTTTTGAAAATATTTAAAACTGTGATAGTTTCTTTTCCAATTTTTTAACCTGCAGAAATTAGCTTTTAGGCGCCTGGATGTTGGTATGGTGAAGGGTTGATCATGGCCTTCAAGAGGGAGGTCATGGGGTACATCGTACCCGGGCCGGGTATAGAGGGGGGCGGCAGAACCTATAAGTTCATGCGCTCCCAAGTACTAGTAGTATCGGCACGCAAGTAGTAGTGATACACTTAGTTCAGTGTTTAGGCCAAATTCTGGTAATTTTCTTCAACTAATTTTCGGCAATTTTTAGTCTTCATATCCCCTGACCATATTTCTCTATGAGGCCCTGCGGTTAATTGCCTATTGAAAATAAAAAATCTTGAGATATTTGAGTCTCAAACGTGCCGTTTTCTTTTTAGCTCCTTTTCGATTTTGTGGCCAAGGCCTTCGAGTTCGGTCGACCTGCTGGGTCCGCGACTTTTGATGCTGCAGGTTTGGGATTTGACGCGGATGGTTGTAACTTTAACCCCAACCCCTAAGACGTTTGGATGCGAAACCCTAACCTTAGTGCAGCCGCGTTTAAACCTACGTCAAACCAGTCGCATCAAAACGCTCCGATTCGCCGACTGCTCGGTTACTGCTGAATTGGAACCAACAAATTAGTACGTTGATATTTAACCTTTTCAGGGTCAACTCGCTACAGCGAGCCAGTTGTTCAGTCGAATATCAAGCTCGGTAGCCTCGGAGCAGCATTATTTTTGGCTCGTTGCGCTTTCAGACATGACAAGAGCTGAGTCGATGGCAGTTCAGGGGGTTTCTTCCCCCTCAAACCCATCTGAAAGCAGAGCAAAAACAGTGACGTGTCTCCATGATGCAATCCAGTTATATCATCAAGCTATAACGTACTTAACGGTAAGTTCAAAACTACTTAGTTATATTACGAGCTACTGTTTTGAGATCTCTAGATCTATAAAGAAAGGTAGCTTTGAGCTAGATCTATCAATTTTCTTGAGTTCGAAATAATTCAAATGGTACAGTTTGTCGAAAAGCTTATTTGGAGTAGGCATTGATGGACTGTTTAACGAAAAATTATCGCGAAATGGATGTGGTTTTGTAAGAATATTGCTTTTAGCTCTGACCAAAATGTTAATCACAATTACTCAACCAATGCAATAGCTTATTGGTACGATTATTTAACGTCAACAGCTTTACATGTCGTTATTTTGGCGATGATAGTCTGGAGCGTTGCTTTGATACGGTACGTAGCAATTAGGTGCTGTCAAGATTTGGTGCTAACAGCCGAATTGTAATCTAACTTAACTCGAGCCTTTGCCCACAACTTGGCAGATCCAAGCATTTTGGTGCATCATTGATGACGCGTATGTCTTGCTTCGATCGAAAAAAGAAAAAAAGTCAAAAATTAACTATACTCTCTGAATTGCGCCTAAGCGACAAGCGTTTGACGAGTTGGCGGCGTTCATTTCCTTGTCATTGCGCCCGGGCTCCTTTTGAAGAAATGTAGCAGCGACGACGAGCCGTTGGCAACACTAAGTTCGATTTGATCGACCCGCGAATTGAACCTTAGACTTCCCGCTTGGCCATTTTATCACAATGATGAATTTTTGTTTTAGGCGGCTGTCACCCCCAACCACACGCTAAGTTTTCAGTGCGAGTTTGCACGGTTACGGTGCGAAACGTTGCAAGCGCACGTTCAGCTATTAAATGCGTGTTCCTTGGTTCGATCCTGCCCCTCGCCAGCGATCTCATCTGTAAACACTAGCATTGAAAGTACATCGAGCGTTACCAAATCCTCTGTTGATAATACAATATTGTGGAATCGGGTATGAATTGATTCGTCTTTAATTTTTTTATCCTTCCATTACGAGCAACGGTGGTTCATCCGCATAGGAGTTACCACTTCGAGTTATTTCTCTTGATTTTTGACTTTTCGGTAAATTTTCTGCTTGTCCAAAATCATCTAGCACAGGTAATTACTGTAAAGTACTTTATCCAAGGATGTGACCAGAGTGCGAGTTTAATCCAGGTCGTTGGATTAGGATCGTCGTAAAACGTGCTGTAGCGTTCTTTGAGCACGATGTCGATAAAATCTTTGCTGATTTGTTAATTGTGTAATTTGAGCCCTAGATTGTATTTTTTGCGGTCTTGTAGTTACTACAAAGCAAAATAAAAGTTTGTTTTTTTTTCTTTTCGGTTGTTTAATGTTTTTGTGCTACGCAATTCATGATACGTAGCGTGATGAATCAATGATCTCCAGATTTTGGAATGCGTCTGTGCCTTGGAGTAGTAGCTTTGTCTGTTGACTTCGGAATTTTCCTTTTAAGGTTTTTAGTTTAAAATTGCACTGATATTTGAAATCGAATCTTGCTGACAAAAAAATAGTAATGTATTAGGTTTTCTCTGTCTTGATATTACCTACTTAGTATGCATTATGTTTTCCTTACTTTTTCTCTGTTCTCAGATGAAATCTTGCGCCAGTTTCTTCCTTAATATCGAGAGAAGTTATAGTGAATTACACATGACCTCATTTGATTCCGATCCTCGAACGCTTTCAATATTGGATATGTGAGTAAAACAAGCTTTGCCGGTTTACATTCTTCAGATTTTGTAACCTTTGATCACATCATTTTGCTATTCATCACACTTTTCCAAGACTGACAATGCTGCCCCAAGCCCTAACTCTAAAGCAAGTCCTGTAGAACTATGGAATAAAATAACGCTATGCGAATAGAACACGAGCGCTCTGCGTTTGTGCGATTTGTGGTTAGACAGACGGAAAGTGGTTTCTGGTTCGTACGAATAACTGAATATGCAGCTTTATTTATGCTGTCGTTGTATTGAAATGTTTTATGTTTCAGGCTACAACAATCATGCTCCATAATGGCGTACGCGATAGATGTGTTGGTGTTGTCGAAAAGGTAAGGTTGTCTGTTCTTGCTTAAATAATAAGTGAAAGTTGTTTGATGAAATAAGAGATATTATATTTTTTTGCTGGGTGGACGGTTTTCGAAAATAATCAAATCTTTTCATTTTACTCGCTGTATTATGCCGAAGCGTGTTAATAGTTTGCAGGGTCCATCTTCGCGTCATTGCTTCCGGGCAGCACAGCCTCTTTTAAAGAAATGTCGCAGCGGTGGCAAGCCGTTGGCAACACTGTGCCCGATTTGACCGGCCCAACATTTGAACTTTAGACCTCCCGCTCCAATGACCAACGTGTTACCGCTCGATTAACTGGCTGGGTTTTGAAATGTATCTTTCAAGAGATCCATTTTTGGCCCCTCTTTCGTACTTTAACCCAGATCTTGAACCCTTGGTGTGTGGCTTGACTGCTGAGTCTCTTGAGTTTTTTCGTTCCCCTGCCCCCCATCCCTCGGAACGGTCGATTGCTGCTCCAGCTAACCAAATTTTTATGTCTCATACAAATACTTTACAGTTCTAGACAAGCAAGTTCGCTGCGTAACATCGATTCTTCAACAGAAAATGAGGATGATGATCATTATACGAAGGTATGTCGTAAAGTTTATATTTCAGTAAGCACTTCAATTACGATAGTTTGACGTTGTCATCAGAAGAGTATTCAATGAAAAATCCAAAGCAGAATAGTTCAAATTGCAGTTTTTATGCGATAGAAACCCCTACAACTTGTTTCACTCTCACGAATCGTCATGGGGTAATCTAAAGTAAAACGATATATTATGATTCTGGTTTTGTATTGTCTATGTAAGCACTAAACATAATGAGCAATATCGTGACTTTCATCAACAAATGGCGAGAAACTGAGCGACTTTGCGATTCTTCTTGCTTGTTTGTCGAATCTACAAATCTATTCCATTCTTGTGCGTATAGTAATTTTGCGTTGTGTTTTAGGGGCTTGATGCTAAATTGCTGTGTTCCGCGGTAGTGTGTTTTGGTTATAGTTTCGTTATTTTCAGGCTTTGAAGAAAGCCTTTGCTAACATTATTAAATCACTGCAAGAAATCGTCAAATCCGAGAACAATTCTCAACCATTTTCACACCTAGTAAGTATTTTGTAAAATTCTAGAATCGGACTGTAGTGCTATAAAAAATGTTCGGGAAACTGCGTGGTAAAAACTGCCCGGTTTTTAACGCAAATGAGAGCATGGTGCGGCAAAATCCCCCGCTGGAGAACCCAGAACGATGATTTGTTTTCAGATTTAAGCTAGTCGTCAGAACAGCAGTCCAAACCAGAAGTAGTTTCAATGCTTCAAAATGATAATTAGTCCATTGGCGATATATGACTGCTTGACTAGATATTTCTCTGCTGCTAACTACATCAAATCTCTCGAACCTAGTTAACTGACGCCAACATTGAGATTAGGGTTATGGCGGTCAGTTTGTTCGCGGTTAGCTGGCGGCGTCAGTTGTCGTGGACTCAAATCTTTTGGATGCTTGGCTTTGAGAAAAAGCGGTTATTGAATTCTGAGATGGACAAAAAAATGAAAACAGGTGTATTAAATTTTATAAAAAATGAACTCAAAAGTTTCAAATGATAAATGTATAAAATATTTCTTAAACTATTTTAGCTCATGTCATTTTTGATATGTCTTTAATTTTAGATATTGTATGCTATCGCCTGTACTGTTAATTCATGATTGCGAAATGACTGATTAACTTTTTTTGTTCAGCATTCCGATTGCCTTATTCGATGTTCTTTTTTAATTCTCGCTGTTTCGCATTCATTTCCACGATATTTCTTTCAAAGTTTGCAAACAACTAATATTAAAGTAAGTACAACCTGTTGATTCAGGCATAAGTTCGAATCCCATTCGTAGTCATCATCCTAACTGAGTCTGATTTATTATGATGTAACGTCTTTTTTCTTAATAGTTAAAAAAAACTTTCGATTATAGTAGACTACACTTTTTTCGTAGGAATAGCTTAGTGAGAACACAAAATTCATTTTTGCTTAAAATTAACAACAATGCCAGCCTCTGGATGAAAAAATATTTTCAAAAACGGGCCAAATACGTAGTAAGAAATCAGCAGAGATTTACGGTTCTTTTCTGTGATGCCGTTTTTGATCTAAAGAGTATTTCAGTGATCAATAACAAAGCAAACTTTTGACCAAGCAAGAATAAATTTGCATCCCTTTATTCTCCGACAAAATGTAATGAGGCTGAAAATTTAAAAACAGCCAGCTTCAACTTAAAATTTACTTGTTTTCTAGAGTGTACTATTCTACTAAGATTTTCGTTTCAGCTTGCCATATCACCTAACCAGCATTCCAGCAACGATCACGTCCTCGTTGAAATCACCCAACAACTCGCGCTTAAAGTTGAGGGGGTTATTCAGCATGAAAACGTTCGCTCCTCCCATGCAGCGGGTGACAGTGCGAGCGCAGCTAGTGGCGGAAAAGTAACTTCCAAAACTAAGTTTCGTAACGTGGAGAAAATCAAGCTGACGCTTAAGAAAAACAAACAAGGTGCACCGAAACGAACTAACGTAAAAGTAAGTCCTTTACAAAATTGGAATGATTGATTGCATCTTCGTTATTTGTTTGCTTATCTCCAAAAAGCGCCGGGGCGTTGTGCTTTGAACGTATCAGCATCCGCGTGGAGTTGACAGATGCTCTTGCTCCCGAGGTTTCTCGTTAATTGTCGCTTTTTTTTATAACTAGGTGCTATTCAAGCTGTGGTACGTTTGCCATTTACGTAATTTCTAGGCCTCTATTTTAGTGTAATAAATAGCAAGTTGATGTGGGAAAACGGCCAGGCCTCTAAGGCTACTGCCGGAAGTACTGTAGCTTAATTAGCAGTATTACAGGTAACTTTTTTTGCAGGAAAATGAAACTAAAAATTCATTGGAGCAAATAGTCGACCCGCACAATGATTATTTCAGCACACAATTCCTTCTAGATTTCCCGACCCCAGGTAAGTGAAACTTTTTTTTTGATATCGATAACGACGTATGACGGTATAGACACAAGAGTAATTTGCAAACAATATTAATCTCAGTTGATGAAGTTCCCTAAATATTGGTCTGGATTTCCCAAACTTTCTGTTGGTATTCAAGCACTCGTTTTAAAAGTTGTGTTGTTATGTTTGTAGCTTTTTGTCAGAAATTTTGATCTTGTCAACTATGTTTTCGATGTAATAAGCACTCTTCTATATATGTAGTAAGGTAATTTGTGAAAAATTTTGGAGTCAGTAAAGCTTGCTCCCTATATTTGCCTATTAGACTAGGCCGAAATCGTTTATTTTGTGTCAATAATTGCAGAAATCAACATCATTTCAATTATATAATTTAAGTTGACATTGGTGCAGAAAAAAAGCGCAGTGCTCATGTAGTTCTGCACCACATGTATTCTCCGCATAGCATATTAATTGATTATATTAAATTTGTCTGTTGATGCGATGATACGTATTTATTGTGTGCATCAGATATACCACAAAACCAAAGCAATCGTTCTTGAACTCGGCGCACAAGTGAAAAGTTACTCCAGTTGAGCAGGCGCGTCGATTTCTCGAAATCTTTGGGGGGTCCAACTTAATAAGTAGAACTTTTTTGGCGAAATCTCGCGAATTTTGTTTGCATTGTTTGTACATCGTAGATTTTGTTTGCATTATTTCTACGTCGTAACAGCACATTTGATGCATTTTTTTGTTGTTTTTTTTTTCGGTGTTAAGCCGTTTAGGAAATTAGCGTTCGGTATTTTGGAAGAAAAAGGAAAAAATTGATTGCGGCTTAAAATGAGTTAGTGGGGATGAAAGGGTATCTTGAGATATATAATCGAGTGAAACATTTTTTGAATGCAACCTCGTTTACGCCAAGCTTTTGGGGCGGTTTTCGGGCCCTAATTTCAATGTTGCAACTTTGAAAACTTTAAAAATCGTTACGCCAAGTCTGTCTATATTACTTTAAGTGACGACACCCATTAGCGTAGCCCAGGGGGGCAGGCCCCTCTCAATTAAAATGCCCTCAATGATAAAAATTGTAAATCAAAGCGTACTGTTTCTTCAGTTTCAGTTTCTTTTAACATTTTTCCGTACAACAACAGTGCACGCGTTCAACAGTAATTAAGAATAATATTATTATGAACGAACAGGTGGCTCGAGCCCCCTCAATTTAAAATCCTGCTAACCAACTTATGTATATAGCCCGGGCGAAAACAAGACTTTCGTCTTAAAAATTGCAACCACGACCGGATTTACTAATATTGGCACTGTGCCAGGGGGCCCCCGCGCTTAAATGGTGGGCCTAAGAGTTTTTTGTCATCAACTATATTTGACTGGAAATTGCAGCGAAAATCCACAAAGTGCCAGGGGTCCCGTACAATGTAAATTTGGCCAGGGCAAAAACATGATTAGTTATAAGCGTTGGCCATAACCATCTATTGTAGCAATTAACTATCAATAACAATTCACCTCCAACTCGCCAGTTTTTACGCGACGAAATGGTTTTGAAAAAAAAATTAGCTAGCGAAAATGCTCATTGAACAAATTATTTAGCTAGCAAAAATGCTCATTTAAATTGAGGGGGCCTGGGGCCCTAGGTCGTTACATGTACTATTGTACTCCTGCAACTGGTCATTTTCATGACAAAGCAAAATCTTTTAAGGCAAATCTTCTAGTGGATTATTTTCTGCTGCTAAAACATTGCAGGAGTCGATGCATCTTACTTCCGCCTACCTGGGCCAAATCACATTCAAAATTAACTTCAAGATGCAAGATTTTAAACTTGTTTCGAACTTATATTGTGAGTAAAAAGAGAATTGAACAATTTATTTTTTCAATTGGCTTTCTAAAAGTTAAAAATTTAGTTCTTCCAAATTACTCTAAAAACGCGCTATATGTGATCCAATGGCATTAAAATAGCTTCTTTTTTTTTACATTACAAAAAATCTCGCAGCGGCTGGAGACTTTGCCCTCAGATTCCCGTCCGTGATACATTTGAGTTACAGTAGTTTGCCTACCATGTCTCTCAATTTAAACATTTTCTCTTTTCAACATTTACTTCAAGTCCTCCCCCTTCAGCAAAATCCTGGTTGCGCGCCAAACTAGGCCACGGCTTACGATCTTCCATTTTACGATATCTTTGCCCCGTAAAAAGTTTTTCGTTTCGAAATTGTTTGATGACGTCATTGCATGTAACTTGGGCTCCCTACCCCCTTCCCCAACTAAAAATCCTGGATCGCGCCTATGATGACACTGTCCCTTAAGTCCCCACCCGGATGTCACCATTTCTAGCGACGCCACTGCCGCTCCGTACTTGTTAGCGTTGCGTCTTCCACAACTGAACTAAATAATCAACCTGGCTAACAGGTATTAATCTTTTTCCAAACAAATACCAGTAGCTTATTTTATTCTCAATGGTCCAACGGAGCATAAATTATTTTCTTCAATCGAAGAGCTGATTGGTTTTGGTACAACAGTTTTACTAATAGCAAAGCGAAAATCTTTCCACAAATAATTACTGATTGTAAAATACAACAGGCCAATTGCGTAAAATATCTAGAAGTATTTCTTGACGACAAACTCACTAATCACTATGAACCAGCACATTAAACACATGAAACCAAACTATCGGCTGCTTCTGGTGCCATGTATAAATTGCGCAAGTATATATACCTTAAAGAGCTTTATTGTCTGTTCATTATAGTTTAGAATATTCTCATTTGCAATTATTTGCTAGGGAAATTCTTCCAAAATCATTGAACAAAAACTACAAGTCAAACAAAATCGTATCATAAATACATTATGCAGCAAATTTGGCAGAAAAACTAGATTAAAACCATTATATGAACAACTGCAAGTCCTACATATCGATGGAATTTACAAATTAGAATTGTCAAATTTGTGGCCAAAGTCATTTTGAATAAGTTGTCTGTATTTTGTGGCGATCAAATATCGATTTTTAGGACTTTGTCCTCTATCCATACGTACTACGTACTCGACCCGAAGTGCTTCTCCCAAAAATTTTTATGAGCGAAGAACATCGTTGGTAAAAACTAATCAATCGCTGAAAGCTTCTGGTGTTAAAATTTGGAATAGTTTACCCAGACATATTACAAGAGATCAAGTTTAAACTTTCAGGGATAAAACATCATCAAAGATACTAAAGCTTAACTTTTTGAAATCCCATACCTTTTTATAAGTGAAACCGCCATTTACTTGTGTGGATATTAAAATGCAGGCCCATTTGTGTGTGTGTGTGTTTTTCCCTTTTCTTTTTTTTACCATTTTTTTATGTTTTTGTAATTACCAAAATCAAAACAAAACTTTCCGTTAGTGTCAAAATCCGGTAGCCGAATTTCTAAGAGGAGGAGCATACTCGGCGGCCGTGTTCCTTGATTAAGCGACGTTCTTATTTGTTCTTTCGCTCCTTCTCGTCGTGGTAAATCTTGTCTTTAAATGTTTGCTGAATTTGCGATTTATGTATTTGTTTTTGCTCGGCAATAAAAGATTGTTACCACTACTACCTTCTACGCGCAAAACAGCAATGGAAAAACGAGCTTTAGCCTACCTTCATCTGACGCTGCCAGTTTCAGGCTGCTCTCGCCCTTCAGTGCCCTGCTGCAACAGAGAGGACTTTCCTCATCTATTAACTCGCAGATACACAGTCACTTAATGAGTTTGTTACGTACACAAATAAAAATTGTGCAATATATTGGCTAGGTGATAAACATACTCGTATTACTGTGAATACTATTATGAAATCTTGGCCTAGCCTGTGATATGCGGCGTTCAAGATTTTGAGCAAGAAAAATCTTTCAACACAGAAGTGTTATTTTGTTAGTGTTCATGATAAATAGCAAACATGTTCATTTTATTGGGGAAGTCCGTTACTCTTTGGACCCCCAAAGCACATCTTTGGGGGGTCTGGACCCCCCGGGAATTGACACGCCTGCATTTGAGCACTATCTTTAAACTTTTGTATTTACCGTACTTTTTTTATTTTAGGCATTTTCAACGTACAAATTGAAACTAATGTAAAAGACGACCAGGGGGTTTGGTGGAAAACCGGACCAAAAGAAACAATATCAATTAAATCCTATGATGACTCAGCGAGATTTCAACAAGCTTCGCGATCTACTCGTACATAACATTGCCATTTTGATATGTGAAAGTCTTTTCAACGGTTTTCTGAAACGTAGTTATTGCTCATTAAATTATCGATATAGTTGAAAGCGCAAATTATGTGTATTTGCCGTTTTACTGAGTTTACAACAGTTGAAATAAACCGATTAACTGCAAAGATTAGCCTTTTGCAGCACCAAGGAAGTTTCTGTGGTATGAAGAAGCTTGGAGGCTACTTTAGCACATGCAAATAACGCTTTTAGATTCGAGGATTTATACAATTAGACGCAAAAATAAACTAATTCTTGCCGGTTATACACTGATTTCTTTATGAAAACAGGAGGCTAATTTTTGCCCAAAATTTAAGAACAATACCAGCAACAAAAAATAATAGAACAATAGAAAAAATAAATTTCAAATCAAAAAAGAAGCTAAATGTTGAACAGATTTAAAATGAAAAAAGTTAGTGATTTTCTGGCTTTTACAAGCAAAATCGCTACAATTCTGAGACTTAAAGTGCTGTTGCGCACCGCGCAGGCAACCAGGGGCGCCCGCAGGAGGGTGCACTTGCCCCCCCCCTAGAAATTAAGATGCTAAGTATTTCTTTTTAAATTTGCAAAATAAGTCCATATATATCTAACTATCTATCTAAACTAAGAAAACAACCCTTTGTGGAGCTGTTTTACCTTTTTTGACTTGGTGCAGAGTGCGGGGGCAAGAGAAACAGGATTGCCCGTTTTAGGTGAATTAACATACAGCATTTTCTTAAAAGCGAGCGTTAGCAATACTCTAGGATTAAGCATTTAATCATTTGACTAAAAATCGATATCAAACATTTAGCCATGGTTATTTTCAGAAGTACATGGTTTATCAAACGCCTTAGCGTCTCTGATCTGTCATTGAGCTCTTACATTATCATCAGGATCTAAATACCATACAGCGTTTAATATTTCAAATTAACGCTGTTCTTGTCTAAACACTAAAATAATAATTACTCCGCCATTAAATTAATTTTGCTGAGAAACCGAAATCAAAACCAAACCTGTAATCAATAGCGTAGCCAGGAGGGCTGTGCCTCCTGCATTGGTTTGTAGACCAAAGTGCACGATCAGAAAAATGCCACAATTTTTGGCCCTTCTGAGGCCTCTAAAGTGGTTCAAAGTCACTTTTTATGGCCTTTCAAGTGGTTCAAAGCCACTTTACAAACATGTATTTTTATTATTTATTTTTTGTGGGAAGGGAGGGTATTAACTTATTTGTCAAAAATACAGCTTCAAATTAATCGATAAAAACTTCAATACATGGGTCAAAACAAGCAGTCAAGATTGATCGCTTAATACAAAATGCTTAACGTAAGCTTCATATACAAAGAATATAGGGGGTAGCCGAGGGCTATTCAGCATTTAACTTATTTAATTACAACGAGTTTTGGACTTGATCTATGAGTAACGTGGGGGTTTAAAAGGGGTGAGCTAATTAATTCTTTCAAATGGATTTCAAATTGTATCAAGTTAGTTTTTTAAATGGCTCTAGATAGAAAGATGCAAAATTTGATTCGAATAGCATTAAAAGGGCTATTATTTTTTCTGAAATATCTTGAAAATCGCTTAGCAGCTAGGGTTTTGCCACCAGACCGCGGTCTGTGATATGCTTTAGTTGCATCTGTTTGCTCGGCACGCTGCCCAATTGAGGTATTTTGCAAAAAATTTCAAGCTGTAGGTTAATCAAGCTCCCTCACCCCCCTCAACAAAATTCAGGTTGCTGTCAGTGGCACAACCAAAGAGGCTAAGTGAGCTTAACTTCCCCTTCTCTTTATCCAAGTCACTTGGAAAACTTAATTCACATACAGTAGCGTAACCAGAGGGGTGGCGGGGGGGGGGGGGTGCTATAGCCCCCATGGCCTGTCGACCAAAATGCAGAATAAGGAAAATATCACGTTTTTAGCACTACTGAGACTGTTTTTGCACCGGGATGGACTGAAAAGTGATTTAAAGCATCTTTTGAAACTGATATTCAGGGGGGCTAATTCGTCAAAAATAAACTCAAAACTTTGAAAAATGCCCGAAAATAAGCAATCAGATTTGAAAACTAGTGTAAAATTGCTGAACATAGATTTCATCAACAAACATATAATAAACTCAGGAATAGCAGGGGGAACTATTCAGTATTAGTTATTACTATCGCTTCTCTCCAATATATTTTCATTAGCTCCCGCCCCCCCAATTATTTTTCTCTATAAAATATAGACGAAATAGATTACTCCATGTGAGTTTTATTAAACTATAGGATTTTATGATTAACCAGCATGTAAACAAGTGAACAAAACTTTTACCATTAGCCACTTCCCACTTAGCCCATTTATGCAACCAGTTTAATCATGTTTTCACTGCCAATTTCTTAATCTATGTTTGCACTTCAACCAGTTTAATCATGTTTGCAAAAAAATTTCTGCGGGCGCCTCTGCAGGCAACTAAAATTTTTTGGTTCTCTTTCAATTGAAAAAGCTCGCTTTCGCAATTTTACGATGCTGCAAAAAAAGCGTTTACTCAAGCAGACAGAGCATTCGGAATGAAACAGTTTTACAAGCATGGTCGCCATAATTGACATCGATGCTCTCAAAATTTAAGAACAAATGAGGCTAAAAATTGGAAAAATTAAGAACAGCCGGCCGCAACTCAAAAATTAATGGTTGTTATAAAAAAATGTCTACCGCAATTTCTGCTATTCAGAACCGTTTTCAATATTTTTTGTTGCCTAAATGGGTGTTGGGATGATCGTTAAAGAATTGTCATGAATTGAACGACATATATTGCAGACTTGCAGTGCACATCAAACTGCAACTGTCAAAAGAATTAACAAACAAAACTATAACAGGTTGCTTTTGCGGCCTCCACTGAATTTAGGTAACTCGTTACAGATTATGCTACTTTCAAAAAATGGTACTGGTACACAGAGGTGGACAAAGTAGTCGAAAAATCTACTTAAGTAGAAGTATTGTTACTTACTCAAAAATGCCTTTCAAGTAAAAGTAGAAGTATGGCGAAGCATTTCCACTTAAGTAAAAGTAGGAAAGTAGTCAAAATTAATTCTACTTAAGTAATGAAAGTAGAAAGTAATTTCGAATTTCACGTGTTTGTTTATTCTTCGAAGGTTTGCTGTTGTGACGCTTACGATCAGTGTTCAAGCAAAGCCATACTTACGGTAGCATATCAAAAAATCAAAGTTTTATTATTCTCTTGAAATTACACCGAAGCGTGTTACGAATACGATTTAATAGGGACTCTGGGCTCATCTCCGCGCCTGGACAACACAGCTTGAGAAGAAATGTCGCAGCGATGGCGAGTCGTTAGCAACATTGTTCGTTAACCGGCTAGGGAATTGAACCCCAGACGGGCCGCAGCAAACGCAACGCCGTTAACCGCTAATCTTTTTCGTATGAACCAGGAGTAATGCGCATGTCTAGTTTGTCTGCTGTACCATGCTAATCAGGGTTCGGTATGCTTTTTTTTTTAGTGAGACTGAGTCAACACCTGGTATTTGATGCAACGCAAAAACACACTACCCTAGATGACCTGTAAATGAATCGTCGTAACTATTCAATAAGTTTCGTAGTACTGTACAGTAAAACAAACTCGATACGTACTTATTGTACACGTTGTGAGGTGGAATAATGTACACTACCTAACGGTCGAGTTCAACAATCCATTTAAACTTTTATTGGATTAAACCTGCTATGTACAATATGAAGTAAGCCAATCAGCAGGTCACCACAGATTCGTAACATCTAATTCGTACAAATCTTCAACCGGGTATACGATATACCAATTGGTATGCGAAACGGTAATTATGGTACTCGGTATACAGAGGGTATACGAAACAAAACTGCGATCTCCAAAAAAAAAAGGTCTCCACTTACATTCGGGCTAGATTCGGTCCAATTTCGCCCAAATCTAAGCATGAAAAATCGGATCTACAAAAAAAGTCTACACCGCTTACACGGGCTAGAATTTTTTGTGGAGTATACAAAGTTTTCGAAAATCGCAAAAGGTATACCATGTAAAAAAAGGTTGAAGAGCGCTGATCTAAACAATGCATTACTCTGCTCGGATGGCTAATTGTATAGCTCGCATGCCTCTAGAGCGGTAAATGACAGTCACGCAAATGACAGTAGGCTGCTAAGATAGTTTAAATACAGGCTAGTCTAAATCTTATAATTTATCAATGCTGGTACTACGGTAGTAGCCCAAACGCTTACTGGTATATACTGGCAGCTATAGGCCTAAGTGAAGGCTTTCAACTACCGGTATCTATCTGCAATACTTCTTTGGAAAACCTAACAAACAATAAAGTACACAATAATACTGCGCCCACCTAAAACAAAGAAATTCCAGAAAACCTTGCCAAACCTCAAAATTGCGGCTCATTACCGGTACATAGACTGTAATCACAGCGTACCAGACTTCTGTTTCGCGTCCTGTACGAACATGTTTTCGATAAGCAGAGTTGCCAGATATAATGAGACAAACAAAAAAACTTCAAATCGTGGTCATTGGTCAAATCATCATCAAAAAGGATTGGCTAGGTGTTTACTTCTACTTTACATAAAAGTCATTACTACTCAAGTAGCGTTACTTCGAAAGGATTTTACTTGAAGTAAAAGTAGAAGTATCAGAAATGAAAAATACTTAGGTAAGTCGCTCGTTACCGAAAATATTACTTAAGTAGTCTACTTAAGTAGAACTAATTCGCTACTGACCACCTCTGCTGGTACAGAAACTAGTAACTAGCCAATCCCAACTATCAACTAACTTGCTCTGTCTTTGAAACCATGGGATCCAAAAATGAACGCTATTCCAAAAAATGATCCAAAAATGAACACTATTTGCCCTTGCAAAACTTTGCCATAGATTTTTTACTGCTTGAACGAGCCTATGTTGTTTTATTTTTTTCAGTAGATGGCTATCTACCATTTGCAATTTATTGATACCTTGACTCTGACTTTGATACTTTGACTTTGAAAGATATTGGTAGGTTGATGAACACTTTATCATTCCAAAATTATACTTCATTTATTCCTGTGAATATTAGATTCCTTTCTTGTAATTTTAATTTAACAAGCTTGCAAATTGATGAAACGGTCTTAAATCCTGACAAGCGCATAACTACGTGGTTAAATGGCAGCAGTTGGCAGCCTTCTAATGGTAGCGTATTAAATGAAAGTGGATACAGTTGACACGGTGTGGCTTTACTCTTTTACTGCATCCACAGTGTGCATTTATTATAGCATATGGTAACACCTACTTTGTCTTAATTGCTCTTTTGCGAATGACGAGTGTGCCATTTTATAATTCTACTTGCACACTGAAAAATAAAAACTTACTACTTATCATAATTTTAATTTGACAACATTATTTGTGACGTTACTAGGTGCTAAGAAAACATCTACCAGAAATGCCAGCTGCTGTTTTCGGTATATCACGCACGGTAAGCTATCATCACGCAATCATGCATAACATAACAAGTCGCGAATACAATGCAGCATTGCAAGTTGCAAACTGTGGCACCGGTATGAGTAGATATCTTAGTAATAGAAGATTGGTAGAGGTTAAAGAGCATTTTTAAACTCAAGATTGTCTGGTACTGGTAGGCCTATCAGCTTGTAAAAGTGCTTAGTTCAAGACAGAAGTAAGGCCAAGTCGTTTTTTCAGTTTGCTGAACAGAGGAATAGAAATCACGTCTTAATTTCAAATTTTATCAACCTCTGACTATTGGTCAATCTGGTCAATTTCTGCTCATAATCGTAATGAATCAGGAATTACGGTAGCCTACTGAATGTAATGTCAGATACAGCATTGCGGTAGGCCTATCTGCCTATATGATGATGCCAAAACCTGAAGGTAGTGACTATTTCACCGAAAATCATAAAGTTAAAGAGAATAAAACAAAAATGAGATCTATTTATCCGCGATTTTTTTATTTGCTTTTTTAGGTGTTAAGATTAGGGTTTAGGTTAGGGTTTGGGTTAGGGTTCGATTTGGGAATAGTTTTAGAGTAAACATTTGAGTTTGGGTTAGATTTGAGTCAGAATTAATAAAAAACTAGATAAAAATTTTCGGTGAAATAAAGCCTTCCAAACCTGAAACAAAGCAGTTGAGAGAGTCAGGAGTTACAATCAAAAAAGCGTAAATTTTTGGACGTTAAGTATATATAAGCCATCTGTTTTTTGTTTTTTTTCGGAATCTCTGCGACTTGTCAATGAGCATGCGCGTTCTCTCGCTCCTCTAATGTGTGCACTGATTAGGGATAGGGCTAGATTTGGGAAAGAGCTTAGATTCGCGCGCACTCATACACAAGTCGCAGAGCTTCCAAAATAAAAGCAACGACTTATACTTAACAACACCCAAATTTTTACCAAACAGCAAAATCTGTCTTTAGTTACAAGTAAGTAACAAATACAGTAATCAAAGAACGAAACTTGCATTGGTTGAAAACAACCTTGACTAAATCTACAGTGCCGTACCTAGGCTTATCACTTCTGCCACCCATGACTAAATTTGGAATTGGTAGTTGTAATTGACTAACTTGCCAGCCTGCCAGCTATGATAATAAAGTTTAAAATCAAAAACAACTAAAAATAATTTATCTGAAATGAAAAATATTGATTTGTCTGTAAGTGATCTGCTGTTGGTCTCATTGTTAGCAGATTTTTTTAATGAATTGGAAAATAAAATATTCTGATATGATAATTGTAATGAGGTCATATACACAAAACCTTTTAAGGATTTTGTTTTTGGTTGGTTTTGTCGCGTCATTTGCTGTGTGGCAGAGGCATGAAAATCAATGGGAATACATGATTTTCACACAACAGTGGCCAATAGCTGTATGTGTGGATATAAATGTAAGTTAACTCCAATTATTAATTAAACTTGTTGTGGTTTGCTTGTTAATGTGTTATCAATTTCTCAATGAAATTGCCAAAAATTTTGCTGAGCTAAGTTTTTTTTTTGGTCATTGACCTAAATTTTGATAAATGACAAAAAAATTAGCGCAGTTTTGCATTCAAGACCTAGAATTATGCTTGCAATGATGAAAATGACCAAAGTAGAATATATTGTAAAATAACCAAAAAATTCGGACATTTCTGTGAAAAAATTGCATTTCTTTGATATTTAATTTGGTCTGTTAGTGCTTCATTGCATATCTGATATACATTCTGCCATTGCAAAACTTTGCCTTAATTTTTATGAATATGCATCAATAATTCCATGTTTAATCTTCTTCATCAGTAAAGATTTTATTATAAAATTAATTAAATCCAAAACATAATCTTTTGCATGTATTGACTAATGCTTTATGTGTAATAGAATACCAAAGGAACAGAGTGTAGCTTTCCAAAACAAGTCAAGGGATGGACTGTGCATGGTTTATGGTAAGAAGTTGCATGTATACAGCTCAATTAAACCAAAACCTTGGAACTTTTACCTGTAAAATGCAGAATAATATAATGCTGTCACTGTTACAGTGCAGAGTTAAAGTTGCCATTCGCTCATTTTTTTAGTTTCATTTGTTAACAGGACTTCTCGAAATGTTGTCGAAAATCTCACATCTAAGGTACAACAATAAACACTTCTCAGTAACATAAATACTGCATTCACAGCTAGCTTTTATTTTCCTAATGTCATTTACTCATTTGAATTAAATACAAATAATATTATAAACAAAGTGCAGCATAATTAGAATGAAACAAACAGCAGCATAATTAGAACATCAGCCAGTTGCATAAAGATTGAGATATAATTGTCCAATTTTTTATAAATGGATATTTTCATTTTTCACACAAAAAAAGCAATTGGCTTGAACTACGATATTTTACACATTGAACCAATAACTATTGATAGTGCGGTGTTCCACCCTGAGAATCAAACCCACAACCTCCATCGACCAGCTTGTGTTAAGCTTGCATAGCTACCATTCACCAGACTTGGCTGCAGCTTTAAATAACTACATATTCAAACTACAGTTTGTCATGTGATGATGATGTCACAGCAGTTATGTACATGAATGCAATGCACAGTGCATGGTACACATAGATACCAGTGTTTTAACTTGCTGCCGTAGACAAACTTGGAGATGTAGTAGTCATAGAAACACTACATTTTAAATAAAGCTTGACTTTAATTGATGTTGCTTTTAGGCCAAGTTCTGTTGAAGGACCCAATCCGTTTTACTGCAATAATTCTTATCCATTTAAAGAAAATGAAATTAAGGTAAGGGAATTTTGGAATACTTTCACAAATTAAATTGTATGATTATTTAAAGTTCTTTTTACCAGAGCAATTGTTGTTTAATTACCTGAAGTGTGTAAGCAATCTTTAACCAGTAATACAATGTGCTTTAATCCAGTGATATGTGAGGGACACTTTAAAAATTATTAAAATGGCTCCAATAATAATTAGAATTTTTCATTGGTTATTAATTTGGGTTAATAGCTTTTCATCAATCTAAACCCTGGTCTCCAGTGTGCATAAAAGTGTGAGTGTACAAGCATACTTTTAGTATGTTTTGTACAAAAATTATGTATGCTCGGTGTACTGCTGTACTTGCGTTACAAGCTGCCAATTGGTTAAAATGAACTGAAGATATGCTCGTTTGTTCACAATGTTACGCCCAGTGTAGACGGAGGTTGGGTGTTTGCATCATTGCTGAATTACTTGTTTTCAACTATTTTTTACTATTTTAATAACTCGAGTTAATTTTTTAGGATTTGGAACCAACATTGATGGTTTGGTGGCCCAATATGATAGCTAAAGAGCCTCTTACTTCATTTTGGTTTGTATTTTACAGAGGTGGAGTCCTCGAGGACGTCCTTGGCCTCGAGGACAGATTTTGAAGTCCTTGGCCTGGAAGGTCAAGTCCTTGGCCTTGGCCTCGAGGCCTCAAGTCCTCGAAAATTGGCCTGTCCTCGGCTCGAGGACAGCACTATTTTTTGGAATGTTAAAATTTTGTGGAGCGGTTGAAAAATTTTTTGGAAAGGGTTTTTTCGTGGAGATCGCTTGAAAAATTTTTGTGAAGACCTTTTTTTTTTTTTTTTTTTTTTTTTTGGAGATCGCCTGAAAAATTTTTGTGAAGACCTTTTTTTTTTTTGTTTTGGAGAGCACTTGCGCTTTGTGTCCTTGGTCCTTGGCCTTGGCCTCGAGCATTCCTGTCCTTGGCCTCGAGAGTGTCTGTCCTCGGAAAGGCTGTCCTTGGCCTTGGCCTTGGCCTCGGATTTTTTTTGTGTCCTTGGCCTTGGCCTCGAGCCTTGTGTCCTCGACTCCACCTCTGGTATTTTATCAAGAAAACTTTTTTTGCTTTTGTTCCTAATTTCTCATAAAAGATTTTTGCGTGAATAAGAAGAAAAAATTGTTTTTAATAGCCTTTCTTTCTTTGTGTCAATAAATGCTGTTAACTTTGTTCTGCTCTTTTGGTGTTTACCAACTTGTAAAACTAGATCGTAACTCGATTTTGTAGTCAAAAGGTTATAAATGAAATAATGGTACAGTAATGTTGCTGTGTGACCTTGGTTATTGCATTTGAGTTGATTCGACTGTCTTTATTCCTACTAAAGTCATAATGTGCTTGATTTGTCAACATGATTGTAGTTGCTTGTTGAAGCCGATATGGAATTAGCTGGTCTTTACCAGTTAGATTTCACCAATTATGCTCATTTGCTTCGCACAATTTTTGTTTTTATCATGTTTTTGCTTGTAGTCAGATTAGTGTAAATTGTAAAGAGGGATTTACGAAGAAGCCGTCAACGTTGCTGTTCCGTCGCCGTTACAGTGTGCACACAGAAAATTTTTGCGGTGACGAAAGTGATTTTCTTGATTTCTTACGTCTTATGTTGAGTTCAAATGATTTTAACTTTCGTAAGTAACGTTACTGACGGAAGCAATTTTAAGGCATTTTTTCTAGGTTTGGACCAACTTAGATCCGCAAAAACGGAACATCGTGAATAAATAGTGGAGGCGTGGGTTCTAATTCCACTTCTGACACCATGGAAAGTTATATACATGAATCATAAACTTTGTTGAACTTCTATAAAGAAAAAAGTAAACATACGAGAAAACACTCGTAAATAACGTTAACGGAGTGAGCTGGCTCAACAAAACAAATAACGTTAACGGAATGAATAACGTTGACGGAATAAACATAAATAACGTTAACGGAATGAGCTAGCTCAACAAAACAAATGCTTATAATAATGGCCAGAAGCGCACCAAACATTTTTAAAGGGGCGTTTTATTTTTTCAAAAAGCAACCAGTACCCAATTGTAGTTAATTTAGTTATAGTCAAACAAGGTTTCGCGGTAATAGTTGCATCGTTACATTTGCTTATTCAAAAACCTTGTAATAACGATTTTGAAAGTTGTTGGTTGTGAAGATTGCGTGCAAGATAACAATTCATCCCTACGGGGGCCTGGGGGCGAAGCCCCCGGCTACATGGCAATTCTTGCAATTTTTTTAGAAAAAAGTTGTCATTTTAACGCCATTTGAATGACGTTTTGCACGTTTTTAGAGCAATTAGAAAAAGTTAAATTACTAAGGTCTGTTCTGCTCAGAAGTCAGAAGTTTATGCTAATATTGCTAGGGCGAAGCCCTCAGCCGCTGAGCAAGTCTTGCAATTTTTCAGAAAAAAATAGCCATTTGGATGACGTTTTGCACGTTTTTAGAGCAATTAGAAAAAGCTACAATTACTAAGATAGGGGCCTGGGAGCGAAGCCCCCAGCCACTGAGCAATTCTTGCAATTTTTCGGAAAAAAAAGCTATTTTAACGCCATTTGGATGACGTTTTGAACGTTTTTAGAGCAATTAGAAAAAGCTAAATTACTAAGATTTGGAAAAGTTTGAAAGAATTTATTTTGCTCAGTCCAATCAGCCCCTGCACACTTACTGACCAAGTCCAAAATGTGTTTAAATGCTAAGAGATCGCAAATTTGGCTTAAATTTTTTAAATCAATACGTTTTTAAATTCAAAAAGCATGTTCGTGGCACAGAATTTCAAAATTAGCTTTAATTAGCGTTGGAGCTATAATTTCCAGTATTTGAGTAATGGGTAGTCTTGAAAAAGGCTGTTTTAGATTGTACATTTTCATCCAGCTCTCTTCATGAATCTACGCTGAAATCAAGAAAAAGAAAATGCGATGGTATATCTAGAGGTCGATTACACTGAAATAGACAATAGGTTGTTATTAGGACGTATGATGCTGCGAAATCACCTAAAATACTACAACGTTAATGCAAAAATATAGAAAAAATCATTTGGAATAGCTCTGACGCTATTAAAAGCTGCTTTTAAATTCCTGAATACGTTTGCGGAATAAAAATCTTGACGTTTGAATGTAATTTTGTTGGGGTTTTTGTCTTCAAACAGCGGATTTGTTTGCTTTTTTTTTTGCAAAACTGTATTTGTCTTAGTAGGTTTTTTTTTTACACAAGTCATTAAATGGCGTCCGTTTCTTTTTAGTGTCAAGCTCTGTTCTGCTCAAAAGTTTATGATTGGGTATAATATTAATCCTTTATTCAATGGATATATCGGTTTTGTAGTTGAAACACTGTAGAAGCAATGTTGTAGTTGAAACAAATGCTTAAGTCTCAATTGCTTTGTAAATATTATGCGGGATCAAATTACAGCCCTACAACAACATCGTAAGTGATTGACAACAGCTTAAGTGATTCTTTAGTGAAAAGTAAATATGCAAAAGTGTTACAAACTGCGTTATATCAACAAAATTATGTTGTTTTTTGAGTTCCAAAAGAGGGGGGTTTCTCCCCTGGGTGCGCCACTGATAATGGCAGCCGGATTGTAATGCGCAATTTGTACTGTATGATCGCGTGGTGTTACGTCACATGCGGTGCGCAGTTATGCATATACAACAGAAACATTTCCAAAAGCATTTCTAAACAACTAAGTGATTTCAAATATACAGCTTGGCTATGGCATGTTAGAGTCAATTTGATTTTTGTTAAGTATTTTTTAAATATCTGATTACTTTGCTCGTATTCAAGTTCCCAGTTATGATGTCGGATTATCAAATAAAAGCCATACCACCAAGCAAACTGAATGCTACACCACCTAGCTATAGGCTACCCTTTGGCCCAATGGTATACTCCTACCCTTTGCTTCTGGCCCTACTTACAGGTATACCAGTTAGTGTGTTCTACACTGCAGCAGAAGCGCAACTAAATGAAAGTGAAAATAAAAACATCGCTTATTTCCACAATAATCACTGATACTTGATAGTGATCTTGGCCAGCAGTTCAAAACCAGCAAGTGAAAAGTGAACACAACAGGTTACAATGCATTAAGTAGCCTGTAAATTCATAAGTAGCTCTCAATTGAAGCATGGTTTGATGGTACGTATCGTGATTGCAAAGCCCAAACTTGATAGGCCTGTTGGTCTATAAACAAAACAGGTATACAAGCATTCCAATCAGTTCCGTAACGGTGACGGATTAGTGTTAACCTCTCACGTAGCCGGTTACCGTCACTGCAAAATAGTGGTAGAACGCTAACGGAACAGCGACATAAACGTTGACGGCTTCTGTGTAAACCTCGCTTAATGCTCTCTTTTTTTTTTTTATAAAAGAACCAGTAAGTTTTGAGTTGAAGCTGGTTGTTTTCAATTTTTTGCCAATTTTCAGCCCCATTTGTTCTTAAATTTTGTGAGCATCGATGTCAATTTTAGCAACCATGTTTGTAAAATTGATTAATTCCAAATGCTCTGTCAGCTTGAGTAAACGCTGTGTTTTTCCACTTTGAGGCAACGTAAAATTGCGACATCGAAAAGCGAGTTTGTTTTTTTGTTTTCGATTTAAATGACACCCAAAACTTTTCTCAGTTACCTGCGCAACGCGCTGCAGCCCTCTATAATCTCGGAATCGTTGCAATTTAGCTTGCAAATGTTGGAAAATCTCTAAAATTTGATTGTTTTTTATCAGTACAGGATTTAGTTTCTTTTTAGATTTGAAAGTTATTCGTTTTCGTTTGCTCTTAAATTTTTCTTCTGCCGAGGCTGGCATTGTTCTTAGTTTGCACTTAAGTTTTGAGCAAAAGTGAGCCTCGTGTTCTCATAAAATTGTTCTTATAAAAAATTGTGTACTTATTTTGTGTGATTAGTCAGCCGACTTTTTGATAATTATAGATTTCTTTTCTTGATTAGTAACAGTTTTCATACTTGTTTTGTTGTAGAGGTTCAACAGAGTTCTTTAAACGATCTAGTCATCGATTATTATGCAACAGTTTTTTGTATTTTGAACTGTCACATGATCGGCTTATTTCCATAAACAAGTATTGAATATGTAAACAATTTTCAATGTTGCCAATAATATTTAGGAAACACGAGTGGGAAAAGCATGGGACGTGCAGTATGTCTCTTCCAGTACTCGACACTGAACACAAGTACTTTGATCAATCCTTGCTGCTAAACATGAAGTTCAATCTCACTAGGTAAGTATTGTTTTCACAGCCAAGGCTAATATGTTGTGCACTTTGTCATTTCCCGAATTTCGTGCCAAATGTATGTTGTTTTAGCATTTCAATGAGTTGTCCTTGTGTCGACAATTAGTTTAATACACACTATTAAACAGTAATTTGAAAAATCTTATACGCTGTCACAGCGATCAGTAGGTAACACCGTAGTGACGAGGTATAAGGCCCCAAGTCTAGTCGTCTGCACAAACTTTTTTTGCAATATAAAGTAAAACTTTACCCTAGTCTGGGTTTGTTTTTACCCTAAAATTTTATTCAGTTGGTGGTTTTGGAAATATTTTTGTGTTCATGTTGGAAAAATTTTCCCTCGTTTTCACCTTGGTTTTATGCAAACACAGGCAAGATCTTTTTGAAATTTTCGGTTATTTTGACAAAATAAGCTAACCATTTTTTATTCATTTACTAAAAATTTAAATTGTTAATGAAATTTCTAAAAAACTGGTTTGCATAGTTGTACTATCCAAAATCGTTCAGTAATGTTGTTTTTACGAAGTTGTTGTAAATACCCACCCGAATTTCGAAGGTTTCATATGGTTTTTTTTTTTGTTGCAGTATTCTTTCCAGTAACAGCATTCTTCCGTCCGCTACACAATTATACGAAGTAAGTTTTTCTGCATCTTAAATTAGACTAGTTCATTTTTATTTTCGCATATAATTCAAGTCTCGATTCCGACATTAAATGGGCACAAAATGGAGAATAGTAAAGCATGTAAACATACTTAATGTTAGTAATACCTGGTTTAAGAACATTATTGATTGCCAAGCTAAAGTAAGCATACGAGATCCTTTTTTTTGCTTACTTTGAAAATATTTTCAATTTAGAGCAAAGGGCAGAAATTAATCTACGTTAGCGAATTCCTTTACCACAAGCAAAGTAGGATGATCTATATTATTAAGTGAACATTACCAAGCAGAAGATAAGGGGCGTACTTTGCCTTTAGTGCATAAACACACAATCAGCGAGTGAGCTATCGCGACGCGTTTTGACCTTGCTCAAGGGTATCATCAGGCGACAAAAATACACATAAAATTTACAAATTTTATGCAACGTTTAGCAATATTAGCAATTTTAGCGTTGTCCGCAGGTTTTGATATGCACCCACATGGTTAACGAAACATATCGGTCACTGATAAGAAATTGTTCTGGTTGTGAATTTAACATCCCAAACTGAGAACTGATCATATGGATAGCCAATGGTTGCATAATATTGTTAATACTACTCCTTTGTTACAAGATTCCGGAAGGATAAAAATACCAAAATGCGGGGAAATTTATAGTCAGACTTAGGTACTGACGTATTTTTACTTTGTTGTGATTGCTCAATCAGACTATAAATTGCCCCGCATTTTGGTGTTTTTCTCTCCGGAATCTTCTAACAAAGGAGTAGTATTAGTAATATTATACAATCATTGGCTGTTCATATGTTTGTGATGTTAAATTCACAACCAGAACAATTTCTTATCAGTGGCCGATATGTTTTGTTAACTATGTGGGTGCATATCAAAACCTGCGGACAACGCTAAAATTGCTAATATTGCTAAACGTTGCATACAATTTGTAAATTTTATGTGTATTTTTGTCGCCTGATGATACCCTTGAGCAAGGTCTAAACGAGTCGCGATAGCTCACTCGCTGATTGTGTGTTTATGTGATAAGGCAAAGTACGCCCCTTATTTTCTTCTGCTTGGTAATGTTCAGTAAAACATCTTCAGTAGAAACTAATTTTTGCGGAGTTTTTTCTATTGTAAAGTTTTGTTTATTTTTAACTTTTGTGTTTTGATTTTGAGTAAGCGGTGCTTTTGCTCAAAAGTTTGATACATAACAAATTTTTAGTTTCAAAAAGTAGTGAATGCAATCGAAGCTGCTACTGCAAAAAATGCTGTCAAAATGCAATGCATTTTTTCACGAGTAAGTTTTATTTTGTTGCTTTTATGAAACCGGTGCTGGTCTTATAGTAGAAATGTCACTCTTACATCCTTATTAAGCTTTAGTTTGCTGAAATTTTAGTTTGAAGATAACTTTTAGAGCCTCCTAAAGATTGATTTTAGAACGGCTTAAGCAAGTTAGTTTTCGTTAAAATCTAAAAATATGATGATGATAAATACTTGACATTGGGAGTCACATTAGATTTTTTTGAATGACTTAAGCCAGAGAGATATTTTGAGAGAAAAATATATGGTTGGATGGTAAACGATTTTACGTTCTTCGGGAGTCGCGCCACTTGCGAACTTGCCATATTGTCCAAAAAATTGATTGAATGATTGGATTAAGCTCGTAGGATAAGAATGATAGTAATTGTTTGAATTGCTTGAAGGCATTTGCAAATTTGCATGAGAATTGGCATTGTTTTGATAATTGGCAATGCCCTCAAAATATAATTTCGCTTCCAGTGAAAGAACTCCTAAATGAACTGTAGAACATCTTCAGACGTCGTTTATATGCGTATCTTTAGCTAGTCGGATCTAGTTATTTTCCTTTACGAGAAAATTTACGGAAGAATTTTTTCCATTTTCTGCAATCGAGCTTACTTACTACCCACACTACGATGCTTTAATTAGCAGCTGTGTGCTGAAGGACAAAACAATTTCTGTTGCTTTGTGCCAAGAACGCGTGAACGTGTGAGGCGGTGAGCGCTTGAGACAAACGATGTTAATGCCCAGGCTTTAGTTGCGTCTAATAATGTTTCTTTTGTGGATTTTTATCGAAAATGAGTATCAAAACTAAAATTTCAATTTTCAAATTTGATTATGATTTAACTGTAGCAAAAGTAGCTTGTATGTTCAATTTAGCTGGTCTTACAGCTCAAGACTAGAAAGTCGTGTAAGCAAATAGCAATTTCCTGTTAAAAAGTATCACATTTTTGAAACATAATTCAAAAAAGATCTCCAAGTTGACCATTCTAAAAGAGGAAACCCGTGGGTAAAACCACTCAGGGATATGTTTTTTGGTCCTTGGTTTAAATCCTCTTAGGAGTCGTGGTTTTTCTTTTTAAATTCTCGGCTTTCCTGTTTCGAACGTATTTTTGTTAGTAAGGGCTTTAACATCCACAATAAGGTCCGTAACTTTTAGATGAGAACGATTGCGGCTGAACAATAGCTGTTTTGTTCTTAGAGCTTTACAACAGATTTCTACTTTTTGTATAAACTTTTGCAGGACAGAAGTGTTCAAGCACTAATCCAGATTGAACTATGCATGGACAAATCGTTTGGAGCTATTGCGTGCCCTGAGCACTCTATTGTGTCTAATTTTGTGCCGAAATGGGACTCAATCCCGTATAATCCGGAGTATGAATCCTGCACCAGTAAACTAGACGTTAAATATCTCCCATTTAGTTATGTCGAAAAAGACCTAGGAGAGCGTGTATTTACTGTGCAATAATGTTTATGCAACTTAATCAATTGTGTTAAAATGATTTTGCTGAGTATGTCGTTAAATAATTGTTGTAGGATAGCCTAGCCGTTTTCTTTTTAATGTTAGGACGGCAAATAAAAAAGGAAAACTTATTTATTTACACGTTAACCCTGGTCTACACTGGACGTACGAAGTTTTTGGTCACTGAAACAAACTATTCGTTCATACAAGTAAGACTTCCTCAATTGGAGACCACGTTTTGTTTGTCAGCCGCTACGGATGTGCGTTTCAGAATACCGAATCAAGAAGAATTCGATTACCAAACTATCCGGAATCCAAATTGAAATATAAACCGGATAATTGGAACCGATTTTAAATCAACGCAATTACGTTGGTAAAAATTGTTTGCAGTTGATTCTCATGAAAGTGTAGTGAGCCATTTGCTCTGTAATTGGAACTTCGCGTGAGCGCGAAGTACCTTTGTGTTTGTTCGCGAATTTTGGCAGATGAGGATTGATTTGCTTATAACTAGCAAACGGTAAAACCTAGAAAGTTGAAATTTGGACTCAAAATAAGAATTAATGAAAGCGTCATGCGTGCCAATTTTGGGGATCCTAGATCACGTGGTCGTGAATTAAGACATAAAAAAAACTGCAATTTTTGGCTTTAAAATTTATTGACCTTTAAAATTAAATTTATTGGCCTATAACTCAAAAACCACTTGACGTGCAAAGCTGAATTTGGACGCAATGTGGGGGCTTATGAATGCTTTATGCAAACCGAGTTTGGGGGCGCCCTGTCACATGACCAAAGTTTTACAGGCGGAAAATGGGCAAAAAGTTGACGAATTTGAACCGATGTATCTCGGTAATTACAGATATTAATGAAAAATGATTTGTGATTTTTGAGCACACTATCAATCGCCTTTCTTTTGGTTATGCTCGTTTACCCCAACTTGAATACTGTTTTTCATGTTTTGCATTTTTTTTCATTCTTTTTCTTCTGCCGCTATCTACTTTTAAACCGCTAAACGCACTGTATTCAAAGTTTGAGCGATTGGAGACATCAGGGAGGACTTTTATGCGACAGAAATCGGAGGTTCCAGGGTGGGTGGGTTTGAAATTTTTAGGGTAGGCAAATATGAACAAAAGATCCCCCAAACGAGGCCCACCAAAATTCAAACTTTTTAATCTTTTAAGCTGGACACATGAAATGGTGATCCACAAATTCTCAACTTCCCCATTTGAAGCAACTTGCTTCAAAATACCTTTGCATTCCTGCAACATCAGCTTCTTCCGAAAGGTGTTTCTCCGGTGCAAGCTTGACTGTGAGCAAATTAAGAACGCAACTAAGTGATGAACATTTAGAAGCACTCAATGTCATGCAGTGTAATAAAGTGCTACTTTAATTAAGCAAATCATTGAATAAATTTTTTCTGGATTTAGCCAACTATTTTAAAATGCCCATTCCTTTTAGCCGCAGTCCGTCCAGGCTAGCCTACAATAATTGATCGATTGTGTGATTTTGATTATTGTTAATTGATCTTTCCGACTTCCGAAGTTATTATCTGTGATAGGATTAAACTTGTCATTTCGTTGCCAATAGTTTGTCGAAAATTTTGAAAGCGTATTGTACACGAATTCTGAGAAACAAAAGTTTCTAATTAAATTTTTTCACTTGTGTAATGTGAATTCCAACTCGAGCGTATGTTTTAATTCATGCAGTAAAATTAGAAGCTCAAATATTTGTGAACCCCGCAACTCTCACGGAAAAGCGGGCAATGAAGAAAGAAGAAGAAATATTTGTGAAAGAAACTTTCCAATCCGCTGCGGGCCAACGTTATCGAGCTCTTCAAAAGGTTCGCGGCAAACTGCATGCAGTTTATATAGCACGTACTCATTACTATAGTGTTAATTCGCTCAATGTTTCATTCAGGAAAAACTGACGGCAACATGACAATCTTGTAAACAAAATGGTCATATCAAGTGTTGATCAATATGAGGTGGTCTGATTAATCAAAATTTATGCTATTTGAATAATTGTGCTTAACAGTGTCTTTTTATAGTCAGTGGTACAGTAATTTTTGTGTCTGCTTTGTTATTTGCATTTTGCATAACAATTTTTTATAATTTAATTTATCTAATTTTCTCTCGGGAAATTGAAATTGGCCACTTTTTGCTTGAATTAAGCTTCTTGCTGCTATATTAGTACTGCAGTTGTGCAAAAAACGCTGAGGCGTCTCCTTCGCTCCCTCCCCCCTCTTAAAACTCTAGAATATATTTTTCGCCAAAACATTTGAAATTAGTATGTTGGCGTAATTTCATTTGAAACACCCTTCCCCTTTAAAAAATTGCAACTGCAGTGACTGGCTTCTATATCTGTGCATTTGTTCATCCATTTTCGATTTCTTCAGGGTTTTCTTGCGGTTCATTGTGATTTATTTGCCGTGCAGGTGTACTAGTATGTGAATGACATTCATATTGGAATGACCGTGTTGAATATAAGGAAGTGTACTTACTTATACGTATTGAACGCAATGAGAAGTAAGATCGGTATACTAGGTAAGAATTGCCCAGCTAATTGCTGTAGATGAGAAGTGGTACATGATTAAAAGGCGGAAATTGTGCTAAAAGGTGGAAAAGTTGTAGGAAAAGGCGGAAATCGTGCTAAAAGGTTAGGGTTGACCCTAGCCCCAACCTTTTTTTCCTACCTTTCCGCCTCTTCGTCATGTCCTGGGAAGTGGGTGCATCGAAATGCCACCCACTGAACCCCAGTAATGCCTTGGAGGACCCAGAAGAGAAGCAACCATTCGGAACCAGAAGTAACTTAGGCATTAGGCATGTGACTATGGTATTGTTAATTGGTACTTGTAATTTGCCTTTCACGACCCTTAGGATTTGCGGCTTCAATATTCTATCGGACGAAAGCACGAAGACGCACTAGTGAGTGACAAGCCCTATTGATGGAGAAGGGCGTCTCCTGTGACATTTTTAGCATTGTATCGAAGCGTAATTTTCGACGAAAATGCAGTACAACGAGTTGTTATCATTTTTGAACCTGACCTGTAATGTCATTTCCAGAGACGTAATGCGCGAATCAAACATCAAAATGGGAGCTCAAAACCAATGTGCTAGTCTAAAGACAGTTTTCAACACCACTAGATTCGGTCGTTCGAGCTTCTCATCGTCTTTGTGATTGATTTCGAAAGGTCTAGACACAGTGTTGGCAAAGGTGCGCCACCGCTGTGACATTTCTTCGAAAGGATCTGTGTTGCCTGGACGCGAAAACGCGGAGATGGGCCCCGAAAACACTTCGGCGTAATACAGCGAGTTTGGTAGGTGATTGAATTCGAAAGGTCAAATTCGCCTCACGCTTTTTTCATATTTTTTGACAAGACGGAACATAAATGTTGATGATTTAATAGTGATGTTTTGACGTTTGCGGGCCAGAGTTATAATGTTTATTTCGTTTGCTTGCTTTCTGGCCTAAAGGTTACTTGCGCGGAAGCCAAGGAAAGAGCCACCAGAATGTCGACTTCTTAAGCAGTTAAAATGCGAAAAACGTTCAAAAAAAGCAACTTTTTCGCTTAGCTCTTAAGTAGTCGCCGTACTGGTGGCTCTTCCCTTGGCTTCCGAGCTGGGTAGCCTTTCGGCCAAAAAGCAAGCAAACGATTAAACTCAGAACTAACATGAGACAACAATTTCAACACGGGTATTTACACAAATTTATAAAAATTACTTTCATAAAAATTACAAGGGACCGAACCTTAACTCGCGCCAAGACCATTAAGCCATTCAGGGATGGATGCTCCATTTATTTTATCAACATTCAAATCAAATTTTTCATTGTACGAGTTGGTGGGGCTCAACATCACATCATTACTACCACACACCTTTCGAACAAATATCGCAGCAATAGCGAACTGTTAACAACACTGCCCGGTTTGACCGGCCCAAGATTTGAACTTTGGACCTCCCGCTCCAGAGAAGAACGCGTTGCCGCTCGACCTACTGAACGTTTTTGTTTCGTTTTTTCAGCAACATCACGCTATGCTGAGATAATAATTGTTATTAAAATGGAAAATCAGCAGAAGTACAGAAAGAACCCAAGTCCAGAAACAAAAAAAAAACAGCAGAAAATAAAATATAGCCCACGTTAGCGAAGCGATAACAGCACTATTTGCATTCCTTCTCGAGCCTATCCTGTCAAAACTTTGAAAAATTACAAAATATCGACTTTACTCAATTTTAATTTTTGTTTAAATCGAAAAGCTTGATATCCATCCTGGGAAGCTATTTTAGTTCTGATTTCGTAATTTGTAATTTTGTAATTACATTTTTTATTCACCAAGTTGCCTTGGCCAGGAGACAGCGAAGGGACCTTTCGGTCTTCGAGTCAAGCTGCCACCTGCCCATCTGTCTACCACACACGATGGAGGCTTCACACTGTCCCTTTAATTGCTGAACGTCAAGCAGGGAAGCTGTGAATACCAATTTTTATAGCCTTTGGTTTGACCCGACCGGGAATCGAACCCGTGTCTACCGCTTCAGTGGCAGACGCTCTATCCACTCGACCACTGATCGGTTTCCGGTGTCATGCAGAGAGGAAGCCCCTACCATTGGCGTAGCCAGGTTTTTTGATAAGGGGGGAGGCAGACCACAAATCACATGCAATGACGTCATCAGAAATTTTTGAAACAGGAACTTTTTATGGGGCAAAGATATCGTAAAATGGAAGATTAGAACCCGGGGCCTGGTTTGGCACAAACAGGATTTTGCTAAAAGGAGAGGGCTTAAACCAAAAGTTTAATAACAAAACTGTCTAAAGCAGGAGACTCGTCGAGTAAACTATAGTGTAACTCAGACCCCTGGCACTTTGGGATTTTTTGCAATATTTTCCTGCCAAACACAGGTAAAGACCAAAAAATAGTCTTATCTAAGTGCGGGCCCGTGGCACTGAACCATACGTAAATCCGTCTCTAGTTAACAGTTATTGCATTACATTCATAAAAAGGTTAGATGAGGGTCTTAGTTAGCAATTTTAAGATAAAACCCTTAATTTCACTGGGTTATACATTTAAATTGGTAGGCAGACATTAAATTGAAGGGGCCCGGGCCCCCTGGATCAATATTATTGTTGGGGGCCCATTTAAATTGATTGGAAAAGTTAAATTGAAAGGGCCCGGACTCCCTGGATCAATATTGTTGTTGGGGGACATTTCAATGGGCCCCCTGAATCAATATTATCATTGGAAGCCCATTTAAATTGAGGGCTATTTCAATATTATTGTAGGGGGCCCATTTAAATTGGTTGGTAAAAATTAACTTGAGGGGGCCCGGACCCCCTGCATCAATATTCTTGTTAATTACTGTTGTACTCTTGTGCTGTTGTACGCAAGGATGCTAAAAGAAACTGAAGAAGCAATAGTTTTTTTTTGTGACATTTTTATCTTTCGTGGCATTTTCATTGAGGGGGGCTCGGGCCCCCTTAGTCCCCCCTGGCTACACCTATGAAATGGTGCGAGATATTAACGATTAAAACCTTAACGGAAGTTAACAAAACTTAACCGAAGTTAATTTAGTCCGTTAACATAAAAAGCTTTTGAACGAATTAAGGAGTTAAAGAAAAAGTTAGCTTCGTTATTAACAAATACCGGGTTTGTGCCCACCTATGCCTACGTATAATTGAGGCTGCTGATGTTAGCTGAAAGCTAAAAACGCTTTGTCCAGCTTTGTGCATGATTGAATTTTTTGCTAAAATTTGAAAATTTTCCCATGATCCTTTTTCAAATTTTCAAAAATTGACAAAAAATCAATGTTGATCGACTTTGAATTCTTTTCCAAAATCTGACCGTGGTTATTTTTGCTCAAGTTTTGAAAATTAACAAAAAATCGACTTTACTCGATTTTGAAGTTTTTGCCAATATTTGCCAATAGTTTCGAAAAATTGACAAACTATCGGCTTTACTTGATTTTGAATTTACTACCAAAATTTTAATATGTTTGTCAAAATTGAAATATTTGTCCGTGGTTAACTTCGCCAAACTTCCAAAAATTGACAAAATATTGACTTTACTCGGTTTTGAATTTATTGCCAAAAATTTGAATTATTTGCCTATGCCAAATTTTCAAAAATTTACAAAAAATAGACTTAACTCAATTTTGATTCTTTTGCCAACAATTCAATATTTGCTTACAGTTACAACCTTTCCAAATTTTCAAAAATTGGCTTTACTCAACTTCAAATTTATTGCCAAAATTTGCATATTTGTTCCTGGTTAATCTTAAAAAAATGACAAAAATTGGTAAAAAACCACTTGACTATACATTTTTTGACAGAATACGAAAATTTGCCTATGGTCAACCTTATGAAACTTTCAAAATTGACAAAATATTGGCACAAGTTGATTTTGAATTTTTAAAAATTGAATAGCGTGAAATTTATCTTGGGAAGCTTTTTTGGTTCTGATTTCTGTGGTCACGCAGAGAGGGAGCCTCTACAATAAAGATAGCTCGAAGCTGTCCTAAATATAAGAACCCAGCCGTTTACTTGTTGTTTTTGTGAAGTACCACAAGTGAAAAATGGTTTATTTCCTAAAAGAAAGTTTGCTGCCGAGCAATGCTATGCGGTTTGGCAAAAAATTCTTCCTCTCTGTGTCTTCATTGCCCGCTCAAGACACTTTCTATGCGGTGACGCATCTTCAGTGCCGCGAAAGCCAGCAAAACCAAACTCTACTCAGAGAAGCTGTAAGCTCTTGAAAAGGCGAAAAGCTCTCAATCACTCCCACAACACAAACTCCAACCTTTTGGAAAAATTTTAAAACCCCCCACCCCCCCAAAAAATCATTTCTGCTTTTCCGTGACGGTTGTAGGGGCAGCAGCTGGGGATTAAGCCGCCACACTTCACGGTCTTCCATGACTCTAAACATTTCGCTTCATTGGCAAAAAATAGCAAGTTAAAATAAGTAACGCATTGTTTCAGAGCAACAGATTGTGATTGCCTAACAGGTGTGTGAAGCACAACTTCTCTAACTTCGTCAAAAACTAAAAACCTCCAAAAATCTAGGCGACGAATTAAATCTATTCGAAGAAATAAAAAGAATAATTCAAACTTTCTATTTAGTGCTCTACTCTATTAAATTTGATTTAAATTAAATTGTGACATGTTGTGTTCTGTTGGTCCTCGTAATTTTGTTGTAAGAGTATAACAGTAATTATAGATATGCTTGAGGCTGCTGATGTTAGCTAAAAGCTTTATCCAGCTTTGTGCGTGATTGAACTATTATGCCGATATTTGAAAATTTTCTCAGGATTCGTTATAAAAATCTCAAAAATTGTCAAAAAATCGAAGTTACTTGATTTTGAATTTATTGCCAAAATACAGTATTTTAATAAGTTTGCCAAACTTGAAATATTTGCCCAGGTTAACCTTTCCAAAATTTCAAAAATTGACTTTACTCAATTTTAAATTATTTGCGAAAGTTTCAATATTTGCCCATGGTTATTAGAATTTTTTGCCTAAGTTGGTGACTTTGCCCATGGTTAACACTCGATTTTGAATGTTTCGCCAAAATTTAAAAATTTGCCCATGCCAAAAAATCGGCTTTACTCGATTCATAACTTTTTGCCCAATTATGAAAGTTTATGCTTTGAAAGCTCTATCGATTCCTGAGAAGTCATGGCGACTTCTACTGGTAGTTGTGCGCACAGCAACTACCAACTTTGTAGCCACAAGCAGCTTGATTCAATCATGCACAGTGCAGAAGATTACTATTTCGAGCTTACAGCGCTCATCAGCAGCTTTCAGAACACTTTGGTTCTTTTTATTACAAAATTACGACAATCAAACAGAACACAACATGTCACAATTGTTTTCAATGTTAATCAATTTTAATCTTTTTATTCTTTAATTGAAGGTATTCCACTTCGGCTATTTTTTTTTGGGGGGGGGATGGTAGTGGGAGTAGTATTGAGAGCTGCATACACTTTTTCAAGCATCCACAGCTGCTCTGAGTGAAGGTATTCCCCAGCTGGACAACACTCTTGGGCGAAATGGACTAACCTTTAAGGATTTTTGGAAATGTGTAGAGATTGTGGGATGGTATTTGGAGTAGTTTTGAGAGCTGCAAACACTTTTTCAAGCATCCACAGCCGCTCTGAGTGAAGGTATTCCCCAGCTGGACAATACTCTTGGCCGAACTTTTTTTTTTTGTGGATTTTTGGAAATGTGTGGAGTTTGCGGGATGGTATTGAGAGCTGCAGACACTTTTTCAAGCATCCACAGCCGCTCTGAGTGAAGGTATTACCCAGCTGGACAATACTCTTGGCCGAACTGAACTTACCTTGGACAAACTATTTATCGAATTTTTTAATTTCTTGATTCTATAACCGGCAGGTAAGTTTTATACGGAATAAACAATTTCTCACTTGTGGTACTTCACAAAAATATTTGAACCTAGAGGGTTTTTTCCTCGTCTTTTTGTAAAGTATCACAAATAACAAATCATTAATTTCTAGTAAAAATTTCTGCTACTTTTTTCCGCGGGCGCTCAGATACGTGCAAGTATGCTCTTGCAGTAGAAAATTGGACTTTGAATGAAGTTTGTTGTTGAAATTTAAAAAGTTACCCAATGTTTTACCACGTCAAACCTTCTAAAATAATCGACTTAACTAGACATTGAAGTTTTTGTCAAATATTGGACCATTTTCAATGGTTTATTTGTGTTTTTTACCACAATGGTTTTTGGGTATCCTTGGTTTTTGATTGTGAAATATTCACTTCGTTTTAATTTTTCAGTTTTTGTTAATTACTCTATTTAAAAATCCAATTAGCTATGATGATTTATTTTTTGATGGACTCAAACAACATCGCTCCAGCAGTACAAAGACATAAACACAATTACACACTAATCAGTCACCCAACGACACATAAAAGCTTCATGCAAGATTGAATCGTTCGTTCTTGCATTACCAGCACAGTATATTGTCCAAGCTAGATATTCTTGTGCAAAGTCGTAAAATGATTGTTGCACGGACCAGACCGAAAATTTCTTGATCTTGTTAGTGCAAATAACCATAAGTGTATGTTTTCGGTTTGCCGGGCATTTCACGAGTGATTCATAAAAACTTACAATCCGCGGCTGTGTTCTTGATTTTGCCTTCTTATAAATGCAGCTATGGTTTTAGCTAGGTTTCTTGTACTTACAAAAATGGTTGACCCTAATACGGTAAAATGTAAATACAAGCATTTTGTTTTAATTACACCACCCAACTAAACAAACATAGTTTAGAAAAATATAAATTATATTTATAACCAACGCAACAACAACAAAGCAACAACTGTCATCAAAATTAAAAGCAATCCAGTTTTTCAATGTTTTATGAGGGCATTCTCTAAAGTCGTACGTAATAAACTGTTTCGCCTTTCAAATATTCAATATTCGCATTTCCTTTATGAGTTAACCAATCAATCCATGATCTGCATCTACTGCTCGGTTCTGCTTAATCGCTAATTGATCTGAGACCTAAAAGGGAAAATATTACAATTGTGCATGGCGTTGAAATGCTTAATAGTAAATGCGATCAATTTTGTCACAGTTACAATAGTAACTCTACTGGATTACACCCATTCTATAATGGCCGTAAAATCGTGAGCATACAAACATGTCCTTTACCAATTGGCAGCTTCTGCGCTAGTAAGGTGTACACCAGGAGTACCAAATTTCTGATTAAAATAAACTACATGTGCACTCGTACGCTCACCATTTTACACACAGCGTAGACCGGGGCCTATGGGGGCTTCATCCCTCGTTAACCAAGTTACTTAGAAATTTTAACTCTAATTGCAAGCATTTAACATCTTTTGGACTTGACCTGTGAGTAAGAGGGGGTTTTGAATGGGCGATTGAATTCTTCAATTGGTTTTGAAACCTTAGCAATTTAGTTTTTTTGAATAGCTCCAAAAAGGTACAAATTTTGATCCAAAAGTCGCTGAAATGGCTATTTTTTTTTTAAATCACAAAAATTGCCCGCGGAAGCGTCCATAGTCTCCGATGGCTGGAGGCTCCGCCCCCAGACCCCCGTTTGTGATACGCATGAATTATACACCAGTTTGCTCAGCACGCTGCTCAAACGGGACATTTTTCAAGCAAAAGAAAATTTCCTTTAACTTCAAGCCCATTCCCCCCTTATTAAAATCCTGGCTGCATACCTATAGAGGCGTAGCGGCGTTTTACCACAATATTCCCCGAGTTTAATTTGGTGAAAATTTGTAGAAAACTTATCAATATCTTGGCAAAAAGCAGCATAAGCCTAATGGTGTAAACATTCTGTCAATTGCGTGGAAGTGAGAAGACTCGACCTTTTCCAACGAGTAGTTGCAAGGAAAAAATTGGAAAGACAAGAGCAAAAGACAAAACATCACAACTACATTAGTTATAAAACAAGGAGCCTATCAACTCGTTTCTTTGAAAATAATATTAAACTATTTTTTACCCTATTTAATTCTCAAAAAAGTTTCGTTTTAGTTGCAGAGGTTGCAATTTAACAAATTTTTCTCACCTCTTTGGCAACTATTTGCGCAATGCTTTAGATAGATTCCGAACAAATCATACAACATTTGAACGAAAATGAGATTTAAACCGAGCTATATCGGTCTTCACTGAGCAGTGAATTTGCAAAGAAGCTTGTGAATTGCAAGTAAAATAATGAAACAGCACCAAAAAGTTAAGCAAATAATCGTGAAATTCAGTCATGAAAACATGATTTCGGACAACAAGAAGAGACAAACTTCTGGGCACATTTTCCTCCCTCCCGACAATACAAGAAGCGGTGGAAGCAGCATTTCGTAAATTGAGACCGTAAATTTGCAACATCTAAACAAATAAATAGTTTAAAATAATTTGATTTTAATCAAGGTCTTCTCTTGAGGAGGATCTGGTAAGACAACGATATCTTACAGAGCTGGACTACGCTGTTGCGAGTCTTTATCTCTCATCAGCAGCCCTCAACATGTTTCCACCAACACTATCTCCCACCCTCCTTTTGTTCAAACTGGCCAAACACTTATAGCTTGCTCAGTGGCAGAGGCTTTACAGGGAATAATCAATTTTGACTTGTGGTACTTCACAAAAGAACAAGTGAAACACCGATGGGCTCTTAATTAAGGACAGCCATAAGCTATCTCGTTAATATAAGGGCTTCCTCTCTGCTTGACCACGGAAATCAAAACTGAAAAAGGACGTCAAGCTTTTTCACGAATTTTACAGTATCTCTGCCATGTATTTTAACCATACAACGTAAAGTATTTTAGCTGTTTTGTCGGTTCTACGTTTGAAATGCTCTGGATGGTCTGAAGTAGATAGTCATATCAAATGTCAGTTTTCTACCTTTAACTGTTTTCGGATATTTGGAATAATTTTCACCCTAAGACATCATTCAACGGACTTAAAAACAAGACTTTTATTCTTTACTATTCACAAAGTGTTTTGAATACAGAGTTAATGTAAAAAAAAGTCGTGCTAGTGTTACTGCTTTGAATGTTGTAAATTTAAAACTCATTAAGTTTCTGCTAAAATATTCAAAAAATATAATGTAAGCTTAGGCAAAGAGGTTGATTTTGAATACCAGAGAATTGAGAATATTAAGGTTAAATTACTCAACTCATTGACAACTATATTAGTCAGTCAAAGCCCTATTGAATTTATCAGATTTTGGTGGTATATGTTTCGCAGGATTTGAGCGGTAGATTAACCACCAACTATGGGTTGACAATCTTTCCAAAAAAAAAAGACAAAGATAATATTTTTAACTTAGAGCGAACATGCAATCAAAAATAACATAAAGCTGGTATACTGCGTGTACAATTGCACTTTCGTAATTTGGAGTACCGGTAATTTTACTAATTTGGAGCAAAGTGGAATCAATTTTTAACCTTGAAATTGGCACTTAATAGCCTTCCACTGCCCCATGTTCAATGTAATTACATTTTATTTACCAAGTTGCCTTGGCCAGGAGACAGTGAATTAAGGGACCTTTCGGTCTTCTAGTTAAGCTCCTACCTTCCCAACAGTCTACCACACACGATGGAGGCTTCACGCTGTCCCTTTTAATGCTGAAGGTCAAGCAAGGAAGGTGTGAAGAACAACTTTTGTAGTCTTTGGTTTGACCCGACCGGGAATCGAACCCAGGTGTGCCGTTTCAGTAGCAGACGCTCTATCCACTCGACCAATGATCACCAAACCATCAGCAGGAATACCTCTTTCGGGTAATTCTTACCTTAGCTCGAAGTTTCGGGATAATTTGTACGAGCATGTTTCCAACATCTTTCAATTTTGTCCGAGCTTCAGATGAAGGGCTAAGGACAGCGGTCGAAGCGAGAACTTTACCAACGTAACAATGAAAACGACTGAGACCTTCCAGCTCCGTTGCAAACACCGCTGGCCAGTTAATGCCCCTGAACTCCTGCAAAATGAACAGAACCAAAATAAATACAAACAATTAAAATCCTGCAAAATAAATACAAACAAATTCGGCACCCATCGTAAACACTAAATTAAAACAATAACTTCAGCTATCAAGGATTGAACTTATCCCACAATATATTATGAGCAAAAGATCATCTAAGGCAAAAACTTTCTTAAACAAATATCTTTCAATTCTGAATTAGCCGATCAGTAGTCGAGGTGATAGAGCGTCTGCTAGTGAAACGGTAGACTCGGGTTCGATTTCCGGTCGGGTCAAACCAAAGACTATAAAAATTGGTATTCACAGCTTCCCTGCTTGACGTTCAGCAATTAAAGGGACAGTGTGAAGCCTCCACCGTATGTGGTAGACAGGTGGGCAGGTAGCAGCTTAACTCGAAGACCAATACGTGAAGATCCCTTCGCTGTCTCCTGGCCAAGGCAACTTTGTGAATAAAATACAATTTCATTTGCAATTAGCTAAGACTTAGCGAAGCCCTGCCGACGCCCCTGAAAGTAGAATTATGTGAAATAACCATTGTCATTTGTTGATAAAAATAAAGTCTAAAAAATTAAATATGTTACCATTTCTCCATCCATCAAGCTGCTGCTTCGAATCGGCTTGGGTAGGCTTAACATTCCAAGTCCAGCTGTTTCGTGCCTGCAAGCTCCGACGCTTGGACAGCCCATGAATTCTGTGATCTACAAAATAATTATGAAAACGCTTAACACAGAGGCACAGCCCAAAGAATCTCAATAACCAGTAAGTAATTAGCTTAAGTTATAAAAACTGTAGTAACAGTCTAATTGGGTTTATTGAACAAAGACATTGGTTGAGTTAAAAAGACATCTCAAACTGTATCTTAAGACTATACTGAAGATTACTTTAAAGGAGGTGTGAGTTTTAGTTTGAATTAAATAATTAAGCAAGGCAGAAATACAGATGCACCATCCTTTAAAAATTATCATTAATGGGGGGTGCAAAGCTCAAAGCTTAAAAAATTTAAACTTGTAAATGTGCAAACTTGGATCAATTTCACATCAAAAACTATAAAAATAATATCACTCTGACCAAAGACGATATACCTCTATCACGTTCTCTCTACAATTTCTGAAGGTAGTATTGCTGAACTTGTAAAATAAATTCAATATTCATTTTATAGTTTATGCATATTTTTGTAGACGTTACTACTACTCACGTGATGTTTTATCGCTTTATCAACTTCCTTTACCATACCGTGGATTTGACTCCTTAGGGAGCGGATTTGGGTGGATCTTTTATTTGCTTGTTGTGATTTCTTGATGTGCAACAACATAAACATAACAAAAATCCACAACTTTTTGTCAGAGCAATGAGTTGCCTCTCGAAATCTACAAAAATTCATAATTTTGCTTTATTTTTTAGCTTTGCAAGTTCTTTACATCTTTTGGTGACAATCTAACTCTCCTGATTGGTTCTGTACAAACCATTATGAAGTCACTTTCCTTTTATACTTGCTTCACTAATCTTTGTGATATTTGTGCTGTTTTTTGTTTATATTTTTTAACCCCCACGTGTCTTTGTTTACCCCGGAAGAAGACACGCCCCCTTTTCGAGTAATCCAACTATTTCTGCTTCTCCATTTAGCAACTCATTCAAAATCTTCTGATGTTAAGATTTTTTAATCTAAGACTTTCACAATACAAATTAATGTAACAGTTAATTTCTTCCTTTTGTTATCAGCAGCTTGTCTAAATGGGTGATGATTCGTTTAACTACGAATTTTTACGACCTTGCGTCTGGTTTTGTGGGGAACAACGCAAATGCTGATTGCTGAAAATGAGTCATAACACCACAAGTTTTTTGAGTTTGTTTACGAATTGTTTCTACGTTCGTCAAATATAATTTATCAACTGCGAGAACCTGAAGTGCTTACTGCTTATGTGGCGCAATTTCCTAATAGTATTTGTTCACGGCCGCGATACTGTGAGCTGAATATTTAAAAAAAATCATTTGCATACTATTTTACACCACTTTTCTGAAATTTTAGCAAAAACGAGCTAAATTTCATACAACTTTACATCGTTGCTTCCATGAAAATACTCAAACATTATTGCGTTTATTTTTGCTTTCATTTGGGCATGGGGAAAACCCTCTCTCAGTCTCTACCCGAGTTTTTGAAGCTTCATAAAACTTAAAAGTTTATTACGAGACGAATGACTACTACGTAAAACTATGCAAACAACATTTTAATTTTGGAAAAAAAGTTTTATAATGAGATTTATAAAATTGGTTTTATTTCCAATCAACTTTTTTATAAATGATACAATGCAATTTAGTGAATCTATGCGGAAATATCTTTCAATGATAAAGGGTGTTCTTTGAGGTGAAGGAGCAACCGGTACGCGACTCGAGTACGACTGTGTAATGTGGTGAGTAGTTAGATTTGTTGGTGGCATTTATTCCAATAAACAAAAAAATTAACCCATCAAAAATTAAATTCATAGCAAAGATTTTTGAGTTGAAAGAAAATGCGTGTTTGCTGAATGCCGATCATCAGCTTTTTATAAACAAACAAATAATGTTTTGTTTACTTTCTAGTGTTTTGGTGGAGAAATGGCTTGTTACTAGGGCAAAGCTTTTGAAGTTAACAGTACCGTAAGTCCTTTTCTTTCTGAAACTTAAAGCACGCGCTAAAAACTGCTCTCTTTCTCAAAATCTTTCCGAGAACCAAAATCGTATTTAATTTGTGTTTTAACCGATGGTGATGAATTGGTTACGCAAAGCTAGCGTAAGTCTCTTCAAAGATTTCAAACGAAATTAATCAATTCTATGACGAAACAATTGACTTTCATTTGTTGCTATCGCGTTGTGAGCGCAAAACATTGATAATCTCAGGAAACAGTTGAAAATTTAGATTCCGTTTTTGATGATTTATGATCCGATTTGGTTCAAAAGAACTAAAATTTGTAATTACTTTAGTTAAGTCGAAAACTAACGAGCGGAGGTTAGTTGAACAAGTATGACTTGGCTGATTGAAATTTCGTTTCTTTCAATTGTTATTACGTCACCATTTTGGCGTGTGGTTGAGCAAATACTGTCATTTTCCGGAAGCTAGTTTCTTAACAAGGTAAAGAATGTTCCCAATGATAATTTTTCATCTCTCGTTTCTGCCATAATTACTTCTAAGGAAAATTTTGATAGCCTTAAAAAAAACAAGTTTAGGTTTCAAAAATAATCGCAATAGCAAGTGTAATTCCTTTGCGAGCTTGAATACGGTTTACAATTGGTTGCTTAGAAATAATCTATTGTTTACACTCACAGGTTATGTTTACACTTTTTTCTCCGAGCGTAGCTTTTTACAGTACCGATATACTATAGTTAAGGCATTTTGCTGCGCTACTTTATCATTGATAGAAATTAGTAATTAGCTTGACAAGTATAATTCAAGAAATGATCAAAGTCCAGAGGTTAAAAAGTTTGAGAACGCCGAGATTAAGTACAATAAATAAGTAGGAATGTGTTTTTCAAATACCTTTTATAGTGTTTTGGTTCTTTCACGTTTGAATAACTTGTAATAATTTTTAGTCCGTAGTATTTTTCTTCAACCCAATAATCGCATTACCAAAAATAGTTACGCATTTTGTTTTTTTGTTTTTTGTTTTGATAGCGTTTCAATCCAATTCTTTTTTTTAAGACTCTACGCTGTCTTAACTAATTAGAAAAAGGAATAATAATTTCTGTACGACAAAGTAAAGCTACTTTAAATCGAAATTTTGTTTTAACTTTTGACAACCTCTTCAAAAAATTTTGGCGTAATTAAAAATTGCTGACATGTTTGGAAAAATATCTGGGAAAAACATTCATCTATTTTATTTTTGGCGTTAACTTTAGAAAAAAAAATTGCAGATTTGTTAAGCCTCAGTAATCGGAATAAAAATTCTCCAATTCTTTATTCCATTTTTTGAACTACGTTGTAATGAAACTGCGACACAACTTATTGAAGCAAAAAAATTAAATTAAAAAAGTACCCGGAATCCGTTCCAGCCGAACAATAACAAGACCGTTTTGTACTGAAACGTCCATCTACACGAGGATAATACGGTATTAACCTTAACAGCTAGAAAAATCTTTCAAAAGACTTTTAATATTCATTTATAACGGAAAAATAATTAATAACGTTATATTGTAGAATTTAAACAAACTTTGCATATCTTTGGAAATTGTTAGGCCAACCGTGCGGCGCTGGTGCTATGCTATTCTATTGGGAGAAAATACTATTCTATTGTTTTAATCTACGGTATAGAGTGGATAATTTGAAAATTTCTTTTAAGAAACTAATACTCGGCACGAATTTAATACCAAAAAAAACAAACTTCCACATATATTTTGTTTAGTTATTTTCTTTTAAGTACAGTATATTGTTTGGTGAAGGAATAGTTTTTCTCAAGACAAACAAGAAAATATCGCTTAGAGCCTTAGACAATAATGAAAAGAATTACTACGTCCCATAGGGCAACAGTGAAGGTTTCATTGTTTCGCATCGAAATCTCGATAAATAAATACGCTTGCGGAGAAAACAATATCAGATGAATAAAGATCGGTTGGCGGTTTGCGTAAAAAACGTAAAACTTCGTTTTAGAGTAGCGTTTAGCCAAGACTGTTAGGGTATACTTGTACTGCAATTATTAAATAGTACATTTTAGTATGTATGAGAATAATTAATATGCTCGTAGTTTAGCCCCAAATAAATTGATTAAGTTAATTCCAAATTTAGCGTTAGTTCACACTTGACAACGTCTAAACTCAAAACAATAGGAAGCAGGCGTTTCAGAATGAGCTTTTGCCACCCTAAACAAATATGCCTGCCCTCGAAAAAAACCGTTGCTCAATTATTTTGGCCTTTCGTGATGTAAGACCGAAAAATTGGTTAAAATTAGAGCTTTTAATCACATTTATGTTTTCTTAAAATCATTTAATCAATTCCTATTTTTGCGCATATCACGCAGTATTTAGATGTTGCAGACTTACCTTAGAAACACTGAAAAGAAAGGTGGTCCAGTCTTAGATCTCTATTAAATCCGTTTCGAAATACTAAGCTTCTTTCAAGAAGTGGCGGCTCTTGGTACATTGTATTCTTGGAAAAAAAATTGTATTTAGAATATCATGAAACCCTTTGTATCTTATGCAATGAAGCATTCTCAATGAATTGATTTCTGTCTGATGGTGAAAATGGAGTTTTTGTGGATTAGCACGTACCATAAACGCCCGGTGACGGTTTCGTATCTTCAATACGTTTATTATATTTATTGCGTAACTCTTGGGATCTACATTCTTGAACCATGGGAGCGCTGCATATTTAGTGAGTTGGCCTACAGTAGTGCAGTACAGTTTAAACTAGAATGAAAGACCTGTAAAAACGTACGACACTTACGGTCCTGGGATTTGATCCAGGGCTTTTTTTAACGTTATCCTTTTTGCCCTCCTCTCCCCAGTAACGTGTTCTTAACTTCCACAAAAGTAAACGTTTAACGATTTCACTTAAACTTTCGGCAAAATTCACACCAAATTGCGGTGATTTTTTTTTAGTCTTTACCTTAAAATCTGGCAAAATTTTGGGTTTGGGCAAGAGGTAAAGTAGTTGTCAACAAGTGAAAACTTATCGATTGCTACTTTGCCACTTCGAATTCCCCCCCGCCTAAACATTGATTGTAGACCATGCACGCGACGGCTGCTACGTCATACTTGATACGGATGAGCAAAAGCCGATTGTAATACTGCATTGTACTTCTCTTATGCTGGATTTAAAGGAGGGATAAAATTAATTTAATGTGCGTCTTATAAAATATTTGAAAACAATTTCTAAGTGAAAACTCTACTGTAGCGTTGGTTAGTGGGAAACGAAAGATATTAACTTTATTTTAGTTTTTTTTCTTTTAGATATTCTGCTACTCACATGTGTTATTTTATTGGCATGGACGACTTTGACTTTTCTTTCTCCTGGTGTTAATGCAATGCTCAACTGCCTTTCATCTTGAATTGAGAAGAAAGCATAAAAATGATCCTGATTTCATAAGAAAACTTTTATCAAGTTTTAGCTCTTACATTGCTTGTTTTGTTTTATAAATAAAAAAAGTTGCTATGTTCAGCTTTGAAAGCTTTTTTTATGCAACCAAAATCCTTGTTTTTCTCAATATAATGTTGTAAATGAATACAGCATATTTCAGGGCTGTAGGTCTCGAGACCAATTTTTTGTGGTCTCGGTCTTGGTCTCGGCTGTTTTGCATCGGTCTTGGTCTTGGTCTCGAATCGTTGTGGTCTTGGTCTCGTAGCTCAAAAATTGGTCTCGAGACCAGGTAATTTCTGTAAGTAAAATAAAATAGCAAATTTTGTAATGTTTGTAAGAAAAAATAGAATAGCGAGATCATGTAAATTTTGTAAGTAAAATGTACTTTTGTAAGAAGCTAACGAAGCGGTTAGATTATCGGTAGGACAAAGAGGTTTCGCACCTGGAGGTCAAGATTGTCGCATTTTTACATGAGAAAAGACGTCATACACGCATAGCAGTTTTGATGACGAGGAACGAAACTAGAGTCCAAGCAAAACTACAGAGTTCTTGCCCAATTCTAGCACTGCAGATGTTTTTGCGACTTTTTTGATTCCCATGTGATAGAAGTTTTTGTGTCAAAGGATGTACACAATGCTACTGTTTTGAGATTGTAGAGTGCTGCACAAATAAGTGAGAAATTTTTTGGCAGTCATTTAAGCAGTTGTTAAGAAAAGTTCGTCTTTTCGCTTTTGCAATTTGACGACGCTGCTAAAGAAGCAAAAAACCTCAACTCGAGGTAGACAAGGCTATGGGAATTAAACTGTTTTACAAACATAGTCGCTAAAATTGACGTTGATGCTCTCAAAATTTAAGAACAAATCAAAATCAAATGGGGCCGAAAATCGGCAAAAAATTAAAAACAGCCGGTCACAATCCAAAATTTACTGATTCTTATCAAACAAGAGTGAATACGTTGTGTACATATTACTTAATTGTCGATTGCAGTCGCGTAGCCAGGATTTCGCAAAGGGGGGGGGGGGGCTTTTTTGGAAACTTGATACAACCGAAAACGAACTTGACCCAAATTTTTATTAGTCTTAAATTAGATTCAGGTGGTTTTTCTATCAAAATTAGGTGATCTCCAAAAAATAGGTCTTCACCGACTTTGGGTGAGCTCCTGAACCAAAAAACTCCTCTATTCTGGTCCAAACAACGCCAAGTCCTTCACAACTTCGGCTCCCAAATCTCTTTGGGGGGGGGGGGGCTGTTTTCATTTTTGGAGCAAAAATCGGCCTCAAAAGCACTAGAAACGTGCTATTTTGCATATGTTTCAGGCCAATGGGGGAGGCTCGAGCCCCTCCGCCCTCCCCCCTGGCTACGCTACAGGTCGATTGTCGACAACAGTGATATACTAACCTACAGTATATATTTTGTCTCTTTGTCAACAGCGAACAAACCCACTACTTTAAAATTGGCAAATTTTGTTTGTTCATGATGTCTAGGCCGAAGCTAAACGTAAAATGGCAAGTGACGCAAACAGGAGGACAAAGTGGGCTGCAGCTCTCCTCTTTTTAGTCATATCACTTACAAAATTTGATTCATGAATGCAAGCATTTAAACGTGTCGTGGACTTGACCTGTACAGGTAAAGAAGAGGGGCTAAAGTGGTTAAGCAATTTAATTCTTTCAAACGGCTTCCGAATCTTAGCTATTAAGTTCTTTGCGATTTTTGCAATTAAAAATCTTAGCTATTAAGCAGTTCTAAAAGCTTGCGAAATATGTTTCAAATGGTTATTTTTTACGAAAAATCATAAAAATTGTCTAGCGACTGAGGTAAAACCTCCGGATGTGATACGATTAAGTTACAACAGTTTGCTGAGCGCGAAGACAAAACAGTGCTGCAAACTCGGACTCGTTGAAAAAACTCGCTAATTTTGCCGAACTCGCTCACGAAAAAATAATTTTGCTGAACTCGAACTTGAACTCGAATAAAACTGTCCAAGTTCGTAAAACGAAATTTAAAGATTAAAAAATTGTTTGAAATATTTTTTTTGATCAAGCTTTGTAAATTGAGATTGTGTTTTTCCCAACAGTGCATGTTTTCCACTTTTTATGATTAGGTGACCTAGAAAAACAGCTAGGAGTATAAAAAAAAGCAACGATTAAGGTGGAAAAGCGACGCAACGTTTTATCTTGAGTTAATTACGTGATAAGAAATTTGTCTCTTATGTAGCGAAAACTTTACTATTATTGTGTTAACAGTTATCAACTCCCGTGATTCTCAACCTATGGGTCGCCTAAAAATTTTTTAGGGTATTTTTTTTTTAACTGCTACAAAGAGTAAAACTTGCAGAAAGCAATACAGTAATAAAATAAACGCATATAGTAGTCAACCCTAGTTGCATTTTTGTAACAAAAAACTCCACCAGTGAAATTTTGAGTTTCTCAAAATCACAAAGGTGTAAAACGCTTAGAAGTAGTAAACGATATATTTTCAAATTTAATCTTTCATTATGCTCGCTGTAATACGCCGAAGCATGTAACAAGGTTACTGGGTCTATCTCCGCGTCATTGCGCCCTAGCAACACAGCTCTTTTCGGAGAAATATCGCAGCGGTGGCGAGCCGTTGGCAACACTGTGTCCGATTTGACCGGCCCGAGATTTAAATCTCACACCTCCCGCTTCAGAGACGAACGCGTTAGCGCTCGACCAACTTGCATAGAATTCACGTAGTGAAGAAGCTATGTGCTCGTGGAGACTAGAAATCAAAGTCATGTATGCCAGACTACGTAAGGACGTTATTGGTAAGGATATTGAAAGCTAAATAGCAAATATTTATAAACATTTCAGTGAAAACTTTTTTGTACGATTTTCAACACAGTTCTGTCATCATGAAAAGTTTTTTTTTCTACATAGCTTTTAATTTAAACTATGCATCAGAATATACATGGGCCACAAAATTTTACACCATTGATTTTTTCAATAAACTTAAGTCGCATTAAAAAAAGATTGAAAAGCAATGGTCTACTCTACTGTTTGTAGAAAAAGTACAAAACTTGGATAGTATTTGCAGCTCACTGGAATAAATCTGCAAGTTTAATTTTTGAAAAAAAATGTGCAATTATAAGAAATGAGTTTGAGATTGAAAAGATTCACGATATATGAAATAAGTCGCGGCGGTTAGTTATTGCAGCAAAATTAATTTCGGTTACACAATTTTCGAATTGAACTTTATACAAAATTTTGTATTAAATAGGCTAGCGCAACGCAAAAGTGTGACGTCTTTGTGAAAATAACTTTTAAGCAAATTAGTGCTGTCTATTCGTGACAGAAACGTACGTTGTTTATCGTATTTGATGAATTCAAAAACCTATATTTTACTTTTAACAGAATATTAAACAACATATGATAGTCCTTGAATTATCATTTATTGTTTCATTAATTTTGTAGAGGCAAATATTTATAGCGTAGAGCCATTGATATTTTTGAACTCAAAAAAATTTAAATTTTTGAACTGAACTTGGACGTGCTATAATAGACCGAACTCAAATAAAAATCGATCGAGTTTGCAACCCTGCAACAAAATATTTTTCGGGTAAAAATTATATTGTTTTGTTTAAGCCTTCTCTTAGCATAATCGTAGTTACGTGCTTGGAAATCCCCTCTCCTACTTGAAACTACTGGCTGCATTTTTGTAGGTATATCTTTAATACGGTACATCAAATATACAAATAGCTTTTTACAATTTTTTTTGTAATTTTATTTCATTAAGTTTGCGTCAGTTTTATTGACCCGTAATTTCTGTCAAAAATAAAGGTGACCAAGCTTCGAGCTTTGAATAAGAGGCATTAAGTTTAGTTGAAGGATCTCTTTTTTTGGTGAAAATCTACATAAAATGACATATTTAGATGTTTTGATGAAGTAATCGTCGTTTTGACTAAAGCACTTTGTCATCTGAATCAATTTATATAATCATAAAACCAACTCATGAGCAAATATGAGCTTCAAAAACTTTTTTTCAAAAAATCGAAAAAACCATTGATGACGTCATTTTTTCGGTCTCGGTCTTGGTCTCGAACTTTGCCGGTCTCGGTCTCGAAGCCAAAATTGAGATCGAGACCGGTCTTGGTCTCGGAAAAATTTTAAGGTCTCGGTCTTGGTCTTGGTCTCGGACGAGTCGGTCTCGACTACAGCCCTGGCATATTTGTTCGCAAAATTTCTAACTCCTGACAAAACAGAGCACAATTTCTTTGGAAAAAAATCTCCCAGGATCTCAATGAAGTACTCTCTTTGAATATTGGAGTGCAGAGTTGACATAACACGAGTGGCAGTTGTTTAAAAACTTACAACAAACGTTACAAACAATTAGAAATAAAAATAGTTAATCAGCAATATTGTAGGTAATTTTCTGAACTGTTGCGTTTTCGCTATATAGGCAAATTCCGGGTTCTTGCTATGGTACACGTTTACAGAACTCACCGTAATAAGCTTATTGATAATTTTATTAATTATGAAGGTTTTTACGTGGGATTGATCAAAGGTCGAGTCCTCGAGGACACATTTTCAAGTCCTTGGCCTCGAAGCGTACAAGTCCTCGAAAATGTCCTGTCCTCGGCTCCTTAACTGCATTATTTTTTGATTGGTTAAAAATAAAAACACAAACAAAATACAACATATCTGATAGTTTGTCAATTTGTTGTTTCTTTTCCTCATTGGAAAAATAATACAATGTGATAGCCAACTAAGCGAAGTCATCCTAAAACTTATTGTAAATGACATTGTGTCAAAGCTCTAATCGGAAAATAAAGGTGAATTTACACAGTATCCGTTTTTCGTCCGTTTTTTTACGTTTTTGCTTCTTCTTGAAAAAGTATGCGCTTTTTCATCCGCATTTTTATAAGTCCATATCTGCACTAAGTAAAATGTTGTAAATAGATAAAAATCTTGTTCAAAAATTTTGCGTATGAACGATAAGAGCGACATTTCATAATAGAGCTGTATCCCTTTACAAAAAAATTTTTTCGGAAAACTTTTGTCCAGCATGTGACTCTCTGGTTAGTGCGGATATGGACTTATAAAAATACGGATGAAAAAGCGCATACTTTTTCAAGAAGAAGCAAAAACGAAAAAAAACGGACAAAAACGGACAAAAAACGGATACTGTGTAAATTCACCTTAAGGAGACTAAACGCCTTGTAGAAAATTGTTGTTTTTATTTCTGCTAATACTTCCGGTGCAGGCGGTGCAAACTGCAATGCTCTACAGTAAAGCCATGCAGAGCCATAACAAGGAATCCGGGGGTCCGGACAAACCATTGTGAGTTGCTAATGCTAAAACATGACCGAGCCTATTCTGTGTATGAATTTAGAAGAAAGTATGTGTGTGATAGTGAAATGTAACACAGTATTAACAGGGAAGGCATATTGATATATTACCGTAATTTTGTTAGTATATCTCGTTGAGAACGCCAACTTGTTTTGAAAATACGCGACTTTGAGATGAGAAAGAATATCTCTAATCACTGGCAAGAGGTTTGGAGTGCAAAACCACCGCCACTGAACAATTTGTGAGCTGGGAACCGTCGCTAAGAATCCCAAATAAAAAACTATTGGATGACAAAAAACGCTGCATGAAGGATTATTAAGAAATTACAGTGTGTGTGAAATTAAATATAACTACACTTGTTCGGATGCCTGGAGTACTTAATAAATTTTTTACAAGCTTTCACGAAAAGTTGGGCGTTTTTAGAGAATAGTAATGGCTTATTATTTTTCCGTTTCGACAATTGTGGACCTCTTGAAGGGGGGCACGGGGCAAATGTCTCCAATGCCTTCCTCCTTAATACAAACCTGCTGGGATCCTCAGGTTTTTTAAAATTAAATATCTGATGTAAATTTAACAAAGTGTCTTTTGACGGCCGAAACCTTTGTCCTCATTCATTGGCAGGCATTAGATGTAAGAAAGACAAAATGCACTGACATGTAAAGAAAAGATTGGCTGAAAATTAGAGTTGGGAAATTGTGAGAAGACTAAAGGTTTTCTAATTGAGCATTTACGGTATTTTCTTTTCAAATTCATTTGAAAATTTAAATGTGTAATCTTTTATAAAATCACAAAAATTGCTATTTTTTCCCCAAAGAAATCACTAAAATTGTTTAAGGGGGGCATGGAGATATTGCCCTCCCTCAAAAACCCCGTATTTTTTCAATGCCAAAAACTTTTGAGCTTACAAATATACCTTTTACGGTACCTCAATTCATTTTAAAAACATAGATTCACCGTATTTAGCAACATTTTTAGACAATGATTTTTGAAAAATTCAGTGAAAAAAACGGTTTAACCAAGCAATATGGTCTGCGTTTAGGAAATTACTAAAAACGTGGGGATCCATCATCGGTGGACATTTGCATCGGGCTCTGACTGATGAAATTATGGCCTTAAAATTGACCATTTCTATACGTTTATAATTTAGCAATATTCAGCATTTAAACTGTTAATTATCGCATTGGGGGACGCTTAAGCAGTCTTACCAGAGATGCATTCGCAATGCCGTAGCAACTCGGTGCGAATTTTGCCTCGAAGTCAGAAGTTAAACAAAAATAATCGCCTTCTGTTGCGATTTTTTCACAGCCAAATTTGAATGAAGACCAAAAAAACAAGGTCTTCACCCTAGTTTGTGCAATTTTTATCCGCGTAATTGAAATGAAAACCAAAGCAAAAAGTTTTTTTTAACGACTTTATTGTTTGTGGTTTTGTTGTGCGATATGTGTTTCATTGGGCGATATATGTTTTTTTTTGCGCAATATTTGACCGCCACATTCGAATGAAGACCAAACAAATTAAAAAAAAAGGTACTTCCCGCTTACCCTGTATGGTGGGACGCTGAATTTTCCATTAGGGGAAGCCAAACCTCAATGGGGGGGACGCGTCCCTCCTACAATTTATCTAAGTACTGGCTATATTTCCATTCACAGGTTATAGCCTTGTTTCATTACTACAATACGGCTAAGGTGCGAAACCAACATCAGCTGCTAACGCGTGTAAAACTTCAAAATGGCAGTCGTTATTATTTTGAAAAACTATTATTTTCGAATTATCATCAAAAACTTGACGAAATGCTATATCTTAAGCACTTTCGCGCTTTTTAAATAATGGAAAATTTACCGACCATAATTTAGAAAAATTGTGTCTTCGGTCCTAGCCTTGGCCTCGACCATTCCTGTCCTTGGCCTCGAGAGGGTCTGTCCTCGAAAAGTCGGTCCTTGGCCTTGGATTCTTTTGAGTCCTTGGCCTCGAACGTTGTGTCCTCTACTCCATCTCTGGTATAAATATTGTACGCAGAGATGGGCAATTGTGCCGCAACTATTTTATTTGAGATAGCGGTTGCGTCGCAATTACTCTAAAACAGTTGCGCTGACGCTGCAAGTATTTTAGCAATTTTGAGCGCAATCGCAAATTAAATGCGGTTATAATGAATGATTGTTTTTCAATCAAATGTGATTAAAGTTACGAAAAAACATTGACGAGGTACATTGGCGGAGCCAGAATTTTTGATTGCGGGGAAAAGCCAAAACGCAAATCACACGCAATGAATTTATCAAAATTTTTTGAAAAGATGGACTTTTTAAGGGACAAAGTCACCATAGAATGGAAGATCAGAAGCCGGGCCTGGGTTGGCATGTAACCTGGATTTTGCTCAAGAGAAAAGACTTGAAGCTAAAGTCAAAATGATTTCCAAAATTCTCTAAATTGGGAGACGTGGTGAGCAAACTAGTTTAACCCAAACGTATCACAGACGGGGGTCTGGAGGCCGGCGCTGGGCAATTTTTTGTTTTTTTTGGAAAAAAATCGCTATTTTAATGCCATTTGGATCACATTTCTCACGTTTTTAGAGCCATTTGAAATAACTAAATTTTTAAGATTTGAAAGCCAATTGAAAAAATCAAATTGGTGAGTTTTCCACGTACTTACAGACATGCGCGTAGCCAGAAATTCGCAAAGGGGGGGGGGGCTTTTTTGAGAGCTGGAAAGAACAGTAAACAAACTTGACCAAAATTTTCATCAGCCTTGAATCAGATTGGGGCGGTTTTTCTGTCAAGATCAGGTGATATAAAAAAAAATGGTTTTCACCAAAATTGAAACGGTTTTTCCGGCCGAATTTAGGTAATCTCCAAAACAAAGGTCTTCACTAAAATTCAGTCAGTTTTCCTGACCAACTGTAAGTGAGGTCCAGGAAAAAACAAAACTCCACCTTTGAGGTCCAAATAACAGCTAGTCCTTTACAACTTCTGCTTGCCAATCCCATTGGGGGGGCTATTTTTATTTTTGGAGCAAAAATCCGCCTCAAAAGCACCAAAAACGTGGTATTTTGCATACTTTTCGAGCCAATGGGGGAGCTGTAGCCCCCCGCCTACGCTATACTGCTTACAGATCAAGTCCAAAACATGTTTAAAATCTTAAATTTGGGGTAAAATTTCGTAAGTGACTTGGCCCAGATTGGAGAAGCAAGGTACTTTGCCTCCTGCAATATTTTCAGCAGTAAATAATCGCTCGAGTATTTGCTTCGGAGATTTTTATTTTGTCATAAATACGGTTATGCATACATTTAAACTGGATTGCAAAAATTTGATTTCAAGGACCCAGGCCATCTGGTCGCCAATGTTAATATTATTTTGTTGTACACGTATACTGTTGTATTCGAAAAGTGCTTAAAGAAACTGAAAAAACATAAGCTTTGTTTTTTTGTTTTATCATTGGTGGCATTTCATTTGGGGGGCGGGCCTTTTGCCCCCCCCCCCCCTTGGCTACGCCTATGACGAGGAAGGTTCACAAAAGCCTCGTCATGGGAAATTCCATTCGTCTACTGCTTGCAATACTTGTATTGGATTTACAGCAGGAGTCTTCTTTCCCTGAAACATTTCTCTCTAAAATAGTTTTCGCCGATTTTTCAAAAAAAATCTTTTCCAGATGAGTAAGTTAAAAAATGGTTGTAAAATCAAACTTTAAACTGAAAAATTATTTTTGTATTTGTCTGCCTAGAAATACGCTACTCGTTCTTAAAAAATCTTAAACTTGCTTTGGGCATTAAACACGTTACTCGTAACAATCCTTTTTTTTACCCTAATTCAAAAACAAGACACAACAAAAGCTATTGATTACAACTTTTTTGCTCGTTCAGGAAAACTTGAAAGACGTTACAAACAGAAGTGACAGCATTGATATAGCTCTTATAAGTAATACTTAGATAGCTCAATTTCTTTAGACATAAAAAAAAACAGAATGTTTTTTTTTAGCGTGCTCCATTAGTTAGAGAGTGATGCTAATTGCTCCAGAAGCACAAAATATGTATCGAAGCTGGTAAAAAATTTCCTTGAAGAGCTATTAGAAAAAAAAACAGTAACTTGAAAGTCGTTCGCTCACCACCACCTGCAGACTTCATTTTTGGAATTTTTTAACCCCCCGGTTGCTTTAAGTGCGGGTGTTGAGAGTATTTTTTCGTTAGATACAGTGGCGTAGCCAGAGGGGGGCAGGGGGTGCTCGAGACCCCCCATTGGCTTGTGAAGTATGCAAAATCGCACCTTTTTGGTGGTTTTGAGGCCGATTTTTTGTGAAAAATTGAAAATAGCCCCCCCTCAAACGTTTTAATTTCCGATTTGGACCGAAAAATCTGTCTCAAAATCGGTGAAGACCTTTTTTTTTTTTTTTGGAGACCACCTGATTTTGGGCGGAAAAAACGTTTGAATTTCCGATTTCGGCCGAAAAATCAGTCTCAAAATCGGTGAAGACCTTTTTTTTTTGGAAACCACCTGATTTTGGGCGGAAAAAACGTTTGAATTTCCTAGCTTTCCGAGAAATTCCGTATCAATTTTCGGACAAACCGTGTGAAACTGATTCAAGAGCAATGAAAATTCGGGTCAAGGTCGTTTGCAAACTTCTCACTCTTTCAAAATAGCCCCCCCCCCCCCTTTTCCAAATCCTGGCTACGCGCCTGGTTAGATATAAAGATTTTCTTCGCCCAAAGAGGTTAAAGCGATGCGCATTTTCAAATGCTTGTATTTTTAAGCAAATCAATAATTTTTTGTTTACTAATTTGGTAGCGTGCATAATTTGTTTTAAATATTGGTTTCGTACCATAACCTAGTGAGGTTTGAGCAGTGAGTCAACTAGACTTATGCTTTTAAAAACGTCTCACTTTCGCGTGCGCTTGCGGCGCAATTATTTTTATGGGCTTGCGAAAACACTTGCGGCGCAACTTTTATGACTTGCGCTCCCCACCACTGATTGTATGTATTGTTTAATCGTTTACATGCCATCTGGCCTAAAGGCTACCAGCACGAAAGCCTAGGGAAGAAACAACAAACGGCGACTACTTAAAAACAAGCAATACGAAAAAGTTGTCTTCTCGCAGGAATCGAACCTAGCTGCAGCCTTTGGATTTCCGTTCCACTGTCCAGAGCAGTCGAAATGCCACCAGTGATAAAAATGTGACAAAAAAGCCTATTGTTTCTTCTGTTTCAGTTTCTTTTAGTATCTTCGCGTACAACAGTAATTAACAATAATATTGACGACTCAATCCAATTTTTGCCAACCAAGTTAAATGTATAACCCGGACAAAAAATTGAAAGTGTTTGTCCAAAAAGTTGCTAACTCAGGCCCTCCCTCATCAACCTTTTTCTTCCAAATGGCTCTGAACACGTGCGAAAAGTGATCCGATGGCATTAAAATAACTAAGCTTTTTTTCCAAAAAATTGCCCAGCGGCTGGGAGCTTCGCCCCAGACCTCCATAGCCTCCGACGCAAAGAGGTTCTGCCCTCAGACCCCTGTCTGTGTTACGTTTAAGTAGCACTAGTTTGCTCACCACGTCTTCCAAGTTTGACATTTGCTTTTATTAACTCTTACAGCAAAATCGTGGCTAAGTGCCAATACACAGGCCACGGCTTCTGATCTTTCATTCTACGATACCTTTGCCCCAAAAAGTTCCTATTTTGAAAATTTCTGATGACGTCATTGCATGTGATTTGTGGTTTGGGCCCCCCCAATCAAAAATCTCGGCTACGCCTATGAGCTACAGTATAAAGATTCAATTAATCCTAATTAATTTCCATAATCCACTGAATGCACGTAAACTCTCAATCACTTTTCCTCAGTGCAACATCAACGAAACGGATGGACTACGGTACTTTAGTAGTTACAGATTAAGCCTAGATGACTTTTTTATTACTGTGTACTAATTGGTATAGGGTTAACTAGCGTTTTTCAAACTTTAAGCAATTTCTTGTTTTGGTATTCTGCACCAAGCTGCAAAGTTACGCGAGTAGAGCAGAATGCAAACTGCAGTGGAAAAATGTTGAAATCACATTCCATTGGTTGGCAGTTCGACACAGCTGTGAATTCAAAAAATGCATGGAAATAATCACTTTGTTTAATGTTGATAAAGAAAATGTCTTGTGTTGATGATAACTTCCTCTTCGTCTTGATTTTTTGAAAATACACATAAAAAATCTAGTGCAATTAATTGCTTTGCATGCACCCAGCGAACACAAGCATGGACAGTTTTTGGTTGGAATATATATTTAAGCAAACGGAGTGTCTGTACAATCTCAATAGCGTATCGGGACACGCAACGTGATTGGCAGGGATACAGAAGAGCTACATTTTTTCCGCCATCAGCCTGATCAGATTTCATGCTCTTAAGTCGCCTCGTAGTTTGTTTCCTGACTTTTTCGTGTTTCTTCTTTTTTTTTACAGAACGAACAATTTTTCAACAGAGATATTACACGCACTTGCGGAATTCGCAATGTCAGGGTACCGAACCTGATTTCTTGCCGCTGCATCATCTGTAATGCAATTTTTTGTGTTTTACTCGTATCAAAATAAAACAGGCTTCTTGCTACCCTCTAGCGAATGTTGTTTTACGCATCCACTTTAAAACCTTGTTAACGTGGCGATTCTGCTTCTAAATTGAAGTGTTTTTAGTTTGAAGTACGGGAATCTAGCGCTTTAATAGCTCCGTTTTGAACTTACCCTCTCATAAATATTGCCTGAGGCTGTTATTCCGTATAAACTGTTTTGGGTTTTATAAAAAATATTTACTGAACTAGCTTTCCCACCAAAGCTACAAAGTATTAAAAACCATGATTTGAGTTTAACCTGCACTCTGTCACGCTGTTGCGTTCTTAATTGAATAAGTATCTCCGCTTGGACAAGGGGCCTCGAAGAAGCAGTCAATTTAGATGAGAAGTCGAAGTAAATACAAAAGTTTGGAATCCGGTGAACTTCTAAGCGAGTGCGGACGATTCGTCATCAATAAAAGCGCCGCTGTCGCTTCCTCGTGAGTTAAAAATAAACAGGTACAGATCAATAATTTTTTGGGAATTAGGCCAGGAGTAGCAGACCGGAGCTAGATACTTGATTTGTAGAATCCGGAGTTAATTTTTTCGAATCTCAAAACTTCAAATGAATTTTGCTTAGTAAGTCTGCTTTCTTCGCTCATTGGTTAAACTGATGCTTGAAGTGCGCACTTTTCTTGAATTAAATGCGGCAAGCCGATAATCAGTAAGATGAATTAGGCTGAAAGATGAGCTCAGATACTCCCAAAAGCGCTTCAACGGCTACATAACGATTTTTCTCTTCTTGAAAATTCAAACACACAGTTTGTCAAATCAAATCAAATATTTCATTATATTCGCTGTTTTACGCCAAAGCGTCTAACGAGTTTGCGGGGACCATCTCCGCGTCATTGCGCCTGTGGGCAACGCAGCTTCCTTCGAAGAAATATTGCAGCGGTGGCGAGCAATTGGCAACACTGTGTCCGATTTGACCGGCCCGAGATTTGAACCTCAGACCTCCTGCTCCACAGACGAACGCGTAACCGCTCGACCAACTGGCCGGTACACAATTTGCGACGATTATAATGAAACAAAGCATGTATAAACTACTAAGCATGCAAAAGTCGTAAAAAAACGAACGGCATCAAGATTTATAAAAAAAAACTAGAAGAACGTTGTTCGTACACTCCAGTCAATAATTGGAATTTTTAAGTGTAAATAGGGTCAAACAAAAACGTTAAATTTAGCTGACGGGCTTTATTGACGTTAAAACTCTGTATCGACGTTAAATCCCTCCCCTCCAAACAAGAATTGGGTCTGAAAAATTCATTGTTCGAAAAAAAAAAATTGTGAAACAGTGAAAGCCACTTTACAAGTCATAATGCCATCACGAGGCAAGACAGTAAACGTTCTAAATTAAAATACTGAACTTTTTTTTTAAGTCGCAATTATTTTATAACAAAAAAAAAGCAAAACCAATTTTTACACAACTGACAATCATAATTAATAAAATTTAATGACAAAGCAACAACAAAATAACGTAAAATTTCTAATATGTCAATAGATAACAACATTCTGCTTTAATTGGAGCACAACATGCAAATCATTCATAGATACTTTAAAATTTTGAAGAAATTTACTGATTAATTATTATATACCTATTAAAATCACAGTAAAAGGTTAAAAGTACAATCTGTTTCGTCCAAAGAACTCGTCAGGTGTTTTAGTAATCTTATTCAAATAGTAACCTTATTCAATTCTATTTGAATAAGATTATAATAGCACCTGACGAGTCCTTAGGACGAAACAAACTGTTGTGCTTCTAACCTTTTGCTGTGATTTTATAGTTTTATTTTGCTCTGATTTTACTTTGTATATCATCGAGCACTGTTTCAAAGGATTGACTATCGACGGTGCAATGCTGGCACTTTATTTGGTTCCACAAAAACAGTACTCACTGCTTCTCAATTAAATTTTCAGCGCAATGATAAAGCCTCCACCTTCAGTGATTAAGCATGATTTGCCTTGTCTTCTGACGACTGGAGACAATTCAGTATAGTATTACTTAATTGTAATGTCTTTACCAAGTTGTCTTGGCCAGGAGACAGCGAAGGGACCACTCGGTCTTCAAGTCAAGCTGCCACCAGCCACCTATCTATCACACACAGTGAAGGCTTCACGCTGTCCCTTTTTGTTGCTGAACGTCAAGCAGGAAAGCTGTGAATACCATTACATTTATAGTCTTTGGTTTGACCCGACCGGGAATCGAACCAGAGTCTACTGTTTCAGGAGTAAATGCTCTATCTAATCAAATCAATCACAATTGGTTTAAACGCACAAAAGTAACTCAACGCAATTCAAAGATTAAGACACCAACTCCACAAACTACTAATTAGTACAAGGTGTACCAGTTCTTGGAAACTGCATTTAAAAAGAATATGCAAGCAAAAACTGAAAAAAAAATGGATATAGAAAGAACTAAAACCTAAATGTTCAAAAACAAGACAAATTTGATCTTGGGGTAAATTTTCATCAAGCAGTTGCAGAGGCTATTACTCCAAAATGAGCAAGCATGGCATAAACATGCTGAGGCAAGAAAATATAGGTTGTGTAAAATGACATTGAAATCAAAACAATCAGAATGGCATCTGAAAATCAAACAGAATTAGTTAAAACAACACATTGCTTTTCACACCGACATAAAAAAATTTAGGCAATTATCTGCTATGGACCTCATATTTATCCATGCAGAATTTAAATTATTAAAAAGGCATTCAGATCGGAAATTTTTTTGCTCGATTTTCTCTCAAAAAATTTTGACAGATCTGAAGACTAACTTGACCTTTTTACGACCTTCCAACCCTGAGATACAACAGGTTTGATTTTCCCTTAAAAAGGCTTTTTTCCCTTAAAAAAGTTTGCCAGGGTTGCAATTCGAAACAAAATTAAAAAAGTTATTTCTTGTCCTTGATTTTCAATAATTATTTTGCCACAGAGTTAAATAAAACAAAAGGTGTACAACAGTAAAAATAGGTGCTTTTCAATAAATGTAAGCCAGCTTTCCAAAATTTAATCTTCAGTTACAATACTGATAAAACGGCAACACTGAAGTACGAGGAAAACGGCTAACTTTGAACTGCAATATCTTGAAAACAGATTGGCATAGAAACTTCAAATTTGGTGAGAATGCATTTTAGGCTTAACCCACACCTATCGCCAATGGGCTGGATGCGACCCGCCAAGGCATTTTACTCGGCCCGTCACCTTTTATTGCCATCCAGCTCGTGACCTTTTTTCTTTTTTCAAACATAGATATGTACCAATAAACCGTCGAAAATCTTTCTTGTGGTCTTCGCCAACTTTTGGTCTGAAACAAGGCCTGAATTTCTGGCGAAGACCTTGTTCTTTTTGCGTCTTCGCCTACTTTTGGGCCGAAAAAAGGCCTGAATTTCTGGCAAAGACCTTTCTCTTTTGGTCCACTGGAATAGTGGTGGCCCGTTGGGACCTTGTTAGGACTGAATGTGGCCCAGTAGTTCAAAAAGTTGCCGATCCCGGCTTAACCCAACAGAGTGAAAAACTTGACTTGAATGACCTTTTACGTCTCTGGCAGATTTTTTGAAAAGTCAAAAAAAAGTTAAAAAATAATTTATACAAAGCTAAACTTTAACAAACCTCTCACAAATACCGAGAATAGCATAGGATACTTCACGCAATTTAATTTTTAGGATAATGCACAGCAAAAATTCTAATCGATAATAAGCGATATGCATTTAGCAGTAAAAAGAATTACAATATATCATGGTGACAGCTCAGGCTTTGATCTTATCGAAACAGCTGAAGGTCATTCAATTTTTGGCAATCAATTAAAACCTTTAAGAAATATTTTCATAAGCCTATGGTTTGCACTAAAATGTATATTGTACTAATGATGAACCTAACATTGCTAACTTTTGAGAAATAGATTGTCAAATTTTTCTCATTGCTATCGTTTTTGACAAAGAAACAATGAGATGCAAATATAAAATCAGAAATGGGTAGGGTCGGCAATCTGCATCTACACACTAAACCCATGAATTTTAAGCTAAATATAAAACAAAAACTAGATGGTAGCTTCCTGAGAAGCAAGCCCATTGAATGACCGACGCATGTTAAATAATGAGAATTGATTTTTGGGAGGTCCGTATTTCGGAGGTTCCCAAGGGAGTGATAGCAATTGATTTTTGGGAGGTCCGTATTTCGAAGGTTCCCAAGGGAATGATACCCCCAAACTATGTCACAATATTTGTCTCTCAAACATCTACTGATATCAAAAGAACTAGTGCCCTAGCTTAAGCCATTCAAAAATTGATTTTGGGGGTCCATTTGGGAAGTTACCAGGGGGTGGTACCCCCACACTATGTCAAAACATTTGTCTCTTAAATATCTGCTGATATAAAAAAAAACTATCACCCTAGCTTTAGCCATTCAAAAAATTGATTTTGGGGGGTCCATTAGGGGAAGTTCCCAGAAGTGGAAGCCCCAAACTATGTCAATATATTTGTCTCTCAAATATCTACGGATATCAAAAAAACTAGCGCCCTAGCTTAAGCTGTGCAAAAAATTGATTTTTAGGGGGTCCATTTGGGGGAGTTTCTGGGGGGTGGTACCCCCTAACTACTTCAAAATATTTGTCTCTCAAATACCTACTGATATAAAAAAAAATTTTGCCCCAGCCTACTGATAAAAAAAAAGCTTTGGCCATTCAAAAAACTGATTTTTTGGGGCTACATTTTGGGGGGTTCCTGGGGAGTGGTACCAAAAAATTTCAGGAGACAAAATTGTGTTTGCAGCTCAACAACTTTAAACAAAAATTTTTTTTCGATGTTCTGTGGTTTCGGGGGAATAGTGCACACAATTTAGGAAGTAAAAAAAAGACAAAAAAAATATCATGGCCTAAAGTGGGTTGGTAGGGATGAAAGGGTATCTTAAGGTATACAACCATGTTAAATACTTTTTGCCGTGATTAAACTATTTTTTAATCAGACCACTATTTACTCCAAACTTTTGGAAAAATTTCCAGGTCCCGAAACCGAAGTCATGTGACTTACTGCTTCAAAATTTGGCACAAACATACATCTCATTAATCCTTAACTGCTGCCAAAATTTCATGCAGCTAGACCTATGGGTAACTGTTCTCAAGTTATAAGCAAAAACCTGAAACTTCGCACTCTTTAGTTTGAAAATGGTTGAGTAAAACCAAAGACCCACGCAAAGTGAGCATTGGTCATTCCAATAAGGAATGTTTAATTCTGCTCATTTTTGTTTCGTTTTTTAAGGGTCATGATTAGGTTTGAGATTAGTTTCAGAGTAAGGATTTGAGTTCGGAGTGTGACTATTAGGCCTGAGATGATTAGGCGCCAGCACCACTGACTATGCGCCAAGACTATTAGGCATCGGGAGCTTTATGCACCAGAGCAAAAAATTTGATTTTCTGCACTGTATTTTTTTTTTACAAAAAATTTTTTTTCTGCTACATGTCAGGAAAGTTTTATTTTCTAAGCCAGATGTACGCAACCTGCGGCTCACTGACACGAGTTGCTTGAGTAATCATGGCACACGCAGCAAGCCCCATGATGTTTAATAATTATTTTAAGTCTACCTGTACCAAACAATACAGCACAAAGTTTTTCAAGAGCTAGGAATTCGTCTCCCACCAGACTCCTATTTATGATCCTTACATCTTGTTGAAAATACAGCAAACAATGTTTAAATAAATGGTTAAAAAAATTAAACTGATCAGTAAGTAGTTGAGTGGATAAAGTGTCTGCTACTGAAGCGCTAGACTCTGGTTTGACTCCTGGTCGAGTCAAACCAAGGGCTATAAAAATTGGTATTCACAGCTTCCCTGCTTGACGTTTAGCAATTAAAGGAACAGTGTGAAGCCTCCGCTGTGTGCAAATGACAGGTGGCAGCTTGACTACAAGACCGAAAGGTCCCTTAGCTATTTTCTGGCCAAGGCAACTAGGTAAATAAAATGTAATTACAATTACGATATTTTTAGTTTAATCGTTACACCTTGTTGTATAGCAAAAACAAAGTTAAATTCTTGCAGTTAACTTCTTCAGAATTGCATTAAGAACTTCTAAAGTTGTACAGTTTTTGCTTCAAATTAATATTTTATTTTTGAATTATTTTTGCAGTGTGAGTTGAAATAAACTTAAAAATTGCTGCAATTAAACCCAAAAATATCCATTTAAACATTGCTTTTTCTATATTTACAACAAAGTGTAATGATCATGAATAAAAATCTGCTAGGAGATGAATCCTTACCTCCTGAGAAAGTTTGTACTGTATTGTTTGGTAAAGGTAGACTTAAAATAATCATGAAACGTCATACAGCTTACTGTGTGTGCCACGATTACACAAGCAACTTGTGCCAGAGTGCCGCAGAATTTTAGACCACAGGCTGCAAATTGCATTGGTCTGGCTTATAAAATAAAACTTTGCAAACATGCACCAGAAAAAAACTTTTTCTTCGAAAAAAAAAAGGATTTGAAACAATCGCCACAGAGCATAACTGGCAGTGCATAATCATCCCGTGCCTGAAAATCATAGATTGTTAGTTTGAATTGGGCCCGAATCAGTGTTCCCTCAAACTTCTTAGCCAACCAGTGATTGCCCAAATTTTCTTGATAAATTGTACCTAAAGCTGTAAAAAGACCTACAAGCCCTAAATTTTGTACCAATCTGGCATTAAAGTACAATAATAGTCATATTTCCTCAAATTTGTCGACTTTTGTGAGGTTATGTTTATAATAATGCAAAAAAAATTTACCCATGTTTCAACAAATCGCTAATATAATTAGACTTAGTGGCAAAACTCAGTCAGAACTCAGAATTAATCAAAAAGTAGATAAAAATTTCAATCTACAATCCGTGGATGCAAACACTGCCTATAATATATTCCAAAATTAATGATTCAATTCATAAATAAAATTATGATTAATAACTACTTGAATAAGAACAGCTGCACACTGCTTTAGATGCTCATGATCAGCACGTTTTGTTGACTGTGGCCAGGACACTCAATGCGTAGTAACAACTATTCAGAAATATATAGCGGGTATGGCATAATTAGTATTTGTTTTCTTCATTATATCACTTGCCAGAATCAGTACAGTAAATGATAAACAATTACTGCAGTGCTCTATATCTGACCAGTAGCGCACCCAGGGGGGGGGGTTTCGGGGGTCGAAACCTCCCCCTTTTGGAATTCAAAAAACAACAAAATTTTGTTGATATAAACAGTTTGTAACACTTTGCCATATTTACTTTTCACTAAATAATCACTTGCGTTGTTGTTTTGGGGTTGTAATTTGATCCTGCAAGATAAGATGTTGTTTTAGGGCGGTAATTTGATTCTTACGATATTTGCCAAGCAATTGAGATTTTTGCATTTGTTTCAATTACAATATTGCTTCCACCGCGTTTCAACGAACTACCGATTAATTGTGTAACTATGCGTATTTGTTATATCCATTGAATAATGGATAATATTATACCTAATCATAAACTTCTGAGCAGAACATTGCTTGACACTAAAAAGAGACAAACGTCATTTAGTGAAAAAAGTCGTCCTTGTTTAAAAAAAACCTATTAAGCCATACGACTTTTTCCCTTAAAAAAGCAAACAAATCCACTGTTTGAAGACGAAAAGCACAACAAAATTACATTCAAACGTCAATATTTTTATTCTGCAAACGTATTCAGGAATTTAAAAGTGGCTTTTAATAGCATCAGAGCTATCATTTCCAAATGCTTTTTCTTGTATTTTTGCATTTACCTTATAGTATTTTAGGTGATTTTGCAGCATCATGCATCATAATAGCAACCCAATGTCTATTTCAGTGTAATCAACTTCTGTATATACCATCGCATTTTAGATTTTCTTCATTTCAGCGTAGATTCATGAAGAGAGTTGGATGAAAATGTTCAATCTAAAACAACCTGAGTGGAAATTATAGCTCCGACGCTAATGAAAGCTATTTTGAAATTCTGTGCCACTAACAAGCTTTTTGAATTTAAAAATGCATTGATTTAAAAAATTTAACCCAAATTTGCAATCTTTCAGCATATGAACATATTTTGGACTTGACCGGTAAGTGTGCGGGGGCTGATTGGACTGAGCAAAATAAACTCTTTCAAACACTTTCAAATCTTTGTAATTTAGCTTTTTCTAATTGCTCTAAAAATGTTCAAAACGTCATCCGAATGGCTATTTTCTGAAAAATTGCTAGAATTGCTCAGCAGCTGGGGGCTTCAGCCCCAGGCCCCCACCTAAGGATTTAGCTTTTTCTAATTGCTCTAAAAATGTGCAAAACGTCATCCAAATGACGTTAAAATGGCTTTTTTTTTCTGAAGAATCGCAAAAATTGTCCAGTGGCTGGGGGCTTCGTGTCCAGTGGCTTTGTCCCCAGGCCCCATCTTAGTAATTTAGCTGTTTCTAATTGCTCTAAAAACATACAAAACATCATCCAAATGGCGTTAAAATGGCTACTTTTCTCTGAAAAATCGCAAAAATTGCCTAGCGGCTGGGGGCTGCGACCCCAGGCCCCCATTGCGATAAATTGTTATCTTGCACGCAATCTCCACAACCAACAACTTTCAAAATCGTTATTACAAGGTTTTGGAATAAACAAATGTTGCAACGATGCAACTATTACTGCGAAACCCTGTTTGACTATAACTGCATTAACCACAATTGGGTACTGGTTGCTTTTTGAAAAATTCAAACCCCCCCCTTTAAAAATTTCTGGGTGCGCCCCTGTATCTGACATTTAATCAAAAGAAGCTACCATATCGTACTTACTAAAAATTGTCCTTTCCCAAGAGTCTAACATATATAATCCAGTTATGATGCAGTAAGTGTAATATAACCATCCGATATATGCAAAAAATGTGTTAGGTTTTTTCCCATACAATTGCCATTCAAAACTCATTTTTATATCTCAGAATAAAGTGGTTCTGGTATCTGGTACGTACTGTAAGTTATGAGTATCTAACTTCCGATTAAAAATACTTAAAAATCTACTAAACAAAAAATACTTTAAAATCATTAAAATTAATAAATTTGAGTTAAACTTACATATTGTATCTAAAATGACAGGAACCAAATAAAAAATGAGGTTTCACACATGAAACATCTGTGCTAACAAAAGCGGGACTCAAGACACACTGCGCAGCAGTATCGCACTAAATACAGTAGCTAATACTATTAACCCTAGCCTCTATTTAACTAAACCCTAAGCCTTTTTGTCTGCACTTCAGTGTACAAGAGATCACTTGCATGTAATGTCAATAACTATCTTCTGGTATGGTATTATAAGCATGCACGCTTTACTGTTCTATGAGCTATTGTTAGGATTACCTAGCCCTATGTGCCAAGTCCTATCTACATGAAACCTTGCTCTCCGTTCTAATTTGGTGAGTATTCTTATTTCTTTTACATAGTTTTTCCCCAGTCTCAGCTGTCTGTTATCTTGACATCAAAAGCAGCTAAGGCAGGCCTACCCACTGCCCAATGACTTAAAAATTTACCTTAAGTTTAAGGCTTTTTTACGGTTGGTGTTAGTTAGGGTTAGAATAAACTGAAAATAAGATTGGCCTTCCTCTAACCAAGGCCAGAAGGCATGGCATGAAAGAGGATTTTTTCATATTATATACATACTGGCAGTTTTCTTCCATTATATCAATCAGTCCATTCCATACTAAAAATCATTCATTCCATACTAAAATTTTCTTCCATATTCCATTCCATACTAAAGGTGAGTTCAGACCGGAAGCAAAGTGTATATAATCTGTACTGCACTTTGACAGCGTTAAGTGTACCTTTGCGAGTGGTCACTCTTGAAGGTGAGCAATCATTCGTTAAGATGCGCTTGACATTGCGAATGCGGAAATTTTGCATTGAGGTGTTTTTGGTTTAAATGTACCTTAAGACCACTTAAAAAGCAATTAATTAGCTATGATTGTCAGATTGTGCTTTAAGAGCCCTATTTTAATTGAAGAGTCATTTAACTATCTAAGCTACCAGTATTATGCATATACCAGTCCAGTATCTGAATAGGCCTATACTGTATTACTGAACAAGGCTGAAACGGGTTTGTTAAGTATTAGCTGTCGCTTTTTTTCCGGAATCTCTGCAACTTGAGTATGAGTGCATGTGAACTCTCTCCAATCCAAACTATTTCCGAAATCTAGCCCTAACCCTAAAGAGTGCGTACATGAGAGGAGCGAGAGTGTGCGCACGCTCATACACGAGTCGCAGAGCTTCTGAAAAAAAGTAGACGGTGTTTACTTAATGTCGGGCTAAAACATGGTCGAAAAACTTGGGTGAGGTAAAAATGAAATAAAATTAAAATTCACGTTTGTTTTCTATGTATACAGGACATTATGCCGAAACCAATCTTGTTTGCACATGGCTCTAAATAAATCATAACAGCAAGCTGATAGCTACCTATCGTAGTTGTTTTATACCATGCATCTCATTTCATATTCAAAGCACTATCACAATAAGCTACCATAAAAATGCATTCAGCATGAAAATATCAACCAACCAGGCAATCAATACACAATAGACCGGTATGCAGTATGCACAGAATTAAATGATAGCAAATTTGTAATCACTCCAATTCTGAACTAAGTGATAAAATTTGGCTTAGACCTAGCCAAACTGCCATAAAACACTTTACAAAGATACCAAGCTTTTATCCAGTTAGCACTGTAAACAACTTAAACACAAAAAATAAAAACTAATCTCAACCGAAGATAGAAAAATGAACAGGCCTACCATACATAAATACGAATCTTTGTTACGATAGAAAAGTTTTATCACTTGGCAAATTGTCAAAGTCGAAATAAAAATTACTCCAGTCAGATGTCAGCACTAATGCTGCAAACTTTTATGAACATAATGCTATGATGCAATACCTACCGGTACTTAAGCCTGCACTGTTTCAGTGTTAGCGCAATACAAGTAGACTAGGTCTACACACAACCAAATTACCACTATTTGTTGACAAATAATTAGCTGCTAAACACTTTTATATATCATAATATCACTAGCCTATATTTTTCTGCAAATACCATAAGTGAAATGTACGGTAGGCCTAGTAGGTCTATGGAAGATTGTCTTCCATTCCATTCTTGAAACCTTCCATTCCAATCCATTGTGGCATCTTTCATTACCAAAATTTACGTTCCATTCCATTCTATACCATGCCCTGCCTCTAACTAACTAAAAATATAATTAACCTATCTTTTCAACTAACTCTAGATAACCTAATCTTAGCCTTCGTTGACTGCCTTGCGACATCAGATGAGACTACGATCGGTAATTGAATAAAAAATATGCAAAAAATACTAGAGATGGTGCAGTCCACAAAAAATTTGTTTGCAAACTGCACTGCTCAATTCTATCTGCATACCGCACTGCACCACAAAAAGTTTGTGAACTTGTTATACCGCACTGCAAATAATACCATAAGTCAAAATAAAATCGTTAATGATATTGCTTAACACCAATACTGTATCTTACTGTATGCAAAATTACAAACCAAACAGGTTGGCACTCCATGGTTCACCTGATGCTAGTCAAACAATAGCTTAAGGACTTCGTCTAAATTGTTGCTTAACTAAACAAGCGCATTAACCCAACCCTTGGTGACAGATTTCAATTCAATTTTAATAATAAAAGATTATCCCAATCTTGAATCAAACCACGCACATTATATTTGGAATACTGAGTATATCAGCACTACCACTTTAGAAGTTCCAACTGCCAAAGTTTGCTGGCTGCATTCATGCAAACAGTAGCATTAAAAGCACAGTCACATCTGACATCATTACTAGGCTTGCCAGAGTAAGTCATGGTCATGCTTGATAAGATACAGTGTACTGTATGTAAATCTGTCCTTTAATTGCAACTTTATACCACTATATACATTCTAAGTTTCATATCAATTTAGCTCTAAAATTCTATAACTTGTCTTGCATAAACAACTTCAGCTCAAAGTTTCTTACGCTTAAGGAGAAGAATTGATATCAGATATGCAAAAGTAGTTTCAATCATTACATCTTATTTTTTGTAACTGGTATCACATATGATAAGGGAATACTAATAATTATAAATAAAAAAGAAGGTTTAAGGTTAAGCACTCTGTGCTTTTGCACCATCAGTCAATGAGCATTGACATGTTGAATCTGAACCAATACTAAAAGCAATTATTACTAACTATGGTACCTAATATCTATGTCTATTGTTGATTTGGACTGGAGAGAAAAAGATACCGGTACGCTGACATATAAATATGGCTCCTCTTAAAACAGTAGAACTCTGAGGCTACCATACTTACACTGTATATACAGTACAGGAATAGGTTGGCATGTGGGGTTGGGTCACTGATAGTGACACTACAGTAACTAAACCACATTTGTGAGATTTTCAAACTATCAATCTGAAATTCTTAACCTGTAACTCACTGCTAAGACTACAGTACTCTAGTACTGTAGACTCAAGCAGTCAATGAAATTTTGTCATGCTCTCAGTAACAGTAGGCTACTTAACTGCTTAAGTTAATGCTTCAAACAATAAACTTTAATTTTCATTATAATAATGGATCCTTTAGTTTTTAGAAATAGCCACTAGCCCAGGATCTCTGATCGTGATACAGCATATATATGAAACAAACTTAATAAAAGCCTCAACTTTACTACATGTCAAAAAGCTAAAGTAGGCCTACCATACCAGACTAGTAGTACCCCAGTCAGCAGTAGGCCTCTGGTATTTTATTAATTAGGTCTAACTGTATCACGTATGATACCAGTATCAGGCTACAGCATTTGGCTTAGCTCAACTTACAAGAACCGGTTGTAAGTATCGGTACCGTAGTTTACTGGTCTACCTCCGACCTGCTTTCAGTTTGACTATTAATAATATCACCTCATCCATTAGTGCCTGGTGTTATGCAGTAGCCAAGGGTAGACTTACCATATGTCCCTGTCTTAAAGTTATATCCCGGGGTCCCAGCCGCGAAGCGTACGCGGTTAGACCAACCGCGCCGCACAGCGTGATAAATTCCAGTACTTTTGCAGTGCAGTGCAGCTGCCGCGTGGAGGATGAGACCACTTCTTATGATTAGGTTAGGAATCAGCACTCTTTACCGTCAGTTGTTAAATTCAGTCTCAATGTTGTTAGCCTAGGTCTGTTAGGTAGGCTACCATGGTTTACCGGTAGCCTTGGTTTATGATTTAAATCGTTGGCCTACCGTGCATATCTAACCGTACCGGTAATGCAGCCTGTACCAGTAAGCTGGGCTGGATCAGTACTGGTACTGGTAGAAGTCTTTAATTCTGTACCGGTACCAGTGGTAATCAGGGACGTGCAGTCAGGGGAGGCAGGTGAGGCCGTGCCTCACTTGGAGAATTGTACAAACGAAAACAAAAATAAAAGTATACAATCAAAATAAAATGTTTTTATGCAAATCAAAATATTTCTCAAAAACTTAACTAATTTTTATCGTATTAACTTTTTTTGTGTATTCCCTGCTTTTATGTTATGCTCTTCGCGTTAAAACGCCGAAACTATTCGCTTAATTGCTATCTCTCCATACGCCCCAGCGAGCATCGCTTGAAATATGCGAAGTGAGGCATTTTTGATTGTGCCTCACTTTAGCCAAGCAAATTTTAATAAACGAACTAAAAGTATGCCTTTTTCTCTCAGATAAATCGCGGACAAGGCATAATGCTTCAAAATCTGATTTTGAGGCACGCCTCACCTACGACGTCAGAGAATAAGAAAAAGTCAAAGCAGTTTTTTTGTAGTCTTTCGTTCATTGCAAAATTGAACGAGTTACTTTTCTAGCGAAATAAAAACAATTTATTACAAGGAAATGAACTAAAATGGAAGAAAATTTAGTCTTAAAGCTGAAAGATTTTTCCATAACTAAACTTGAAGTTTTAGCTCGAACAAAACCGGTTTAAAAAATTTGCTCGAGACATCAATACGTAAGAATCCCTCATTTCAGACTCAAGAAAAAAGTGGTTGCGCAATAAAAAGTCGTCATTTCTGCTTTCATATTTTTAGCAAATAATAATGTTGGGACTGAAACCTGGTTTTTGTGACTTAGCAAGAACCAAAACTTCAATCATGTCCACATTCAAAGTCAAATAATTGGCTACCTTTATAGATTTTCGAAACTTGAAGAATTGATTTGATTAAACGAGTAATTAGTTGTCGAAAAATTTGGTCTTCATTTAATGGCTATGAAAACAGTTATTTGCTTGTCATTCATTGTCTTAAATAATTTTTTTGCAAACATGTGTCAGGGCCGCTACTAGGGGGGCAAAAGGGCGTGGCGCCCCCCTAAACTGCCCAGCATACCCACCCAAACTTTCGTTACCCTTGCAGCAGTTTCAAGATGGTGGCTTTTTTTTTTTGGAAACCAACCGAAACCTCGGAGAAAAGTAAACCATATTGGCGCGATGACCTTTTTTTTTTTGATATCAACAGAGAAATTGGTGTAAACTAAACCAACCCAAAAATTTTGGCCCCTCTAGAAACAAATTTTGCCCCCCTTAGAACTACGTTCTAGTTGCGGCCCTGACATGCTTGGGAAAAAAATTGTGCCTCACCAACCAAAAGCCTCACCGCACGTCTTTGGTGGTAATACCCTTGGCTAGGGTTACCATATTTTTCAGACAGAGAACCGAGACACTCCTAGTTATTCGAAAGCACTAAACTGCAGACCAACAAAAACTAAGTTCTTGAGTAGTTTTTGCGTGATTTTTCAGGTGATTTCCAAAAAATAAAAAGAGTCTTCAGTCTTCACCCCTGTAGCTCACGTTTTTTTGCAAATGATCGAGTGATAGTAACAACAAAACAAAAAACGGGGACATTTCAGATTTCGACCAAGCTACTGTTACCATCTCTAAAAAATACCATTTTAATTCTTGCGCCACGCCGTTCAGTATGAGCAAAAGACGCTGATCAAAACAAATGAACTTTTTTATTTAATTTTTCTTGCGCTATGAAGGATCCTACACAAAATCACGAAAACCAAAATCACGTACGGACAAAATCCCGAAATTGGACAAAATCCAGAAACGGACAAAATCCCGAATGGGAAAAATGCCGAATAGGACAAAATCCTGATTGAACAAAATCCAGAATGGACAAAATCCAGAATGGAAAAAATCCAGAATGGACAAAAACCAAGAATTGAATCAACTTCAAAAATAGAGAAAGTCAGTATTAATAGTGTACTCACGGCTGGCTTATAAGCACTAATAAATATAAATAATTTGCTAACGAAACTACATATTGTTCATTCGCTTGTGTCGTGAGGACCTAGAAAAACAGCGCATATACAAAAATAGAGTCACCAAATTATAAAACTTAGCAGTGTTGTCGAGTTAAGGTGAATTTACACGGTATCCGTTTTTCGTCCGTTTTTGCGCAGTTTGTCCTTTAGCGAAAACCTCGCGCTTATCACGTATAACGTCAACTCCTTCAGTTTGCAGGAAAAGAAATTAAGCAGTCTTTAAAATAAATTGGCAAGTTTTGTTCTTGACAAAACTGTAAGCAATTAGGAGGTGAAGAGGGAGTTGGCCTGCGAACAAACTCCCTAAAAATAAAATTTTTCCTGTTTCCTATATTGCTTTCTTTTATCAAGAACAAAATTTGGTATGAATGTTTACAAGATCAAATATTAAATGTTTTTTGCCGTGACTGAAAAGGTTTCCTTTGACTTAAACGGCGAAAAAGCAATAAAGTTTAGAAAATTATATTTCTGTTCAATGATTATGGGTTATGGTCATACTATGTATTAGTGCTGCTTTTGGTTTCTAAAACGTAAACAAAAACAGCTGACGAACACTAGTTTTCTCACGGAATAAAATTAATTCACGCTTTTGCTAAGTTTTGCAGTCGTTTGAATTAAAACCAACTAATTACGTCAACACATGCGATCAAACAAATTAAATAGTGCAGTTAAATGTTGGATACGCGGGCGAAAAAGTTAACTACAGTTGTCACCATATAGGTGGGCAAGTTAATGCAAAACGTTAGCTTCGTTAACCACTAGTCCGTTAGCAAACTTCACACCTCCGTTAACGTTAATCCGTTATTTTTAGCTTTAATTAACGGAAGTTAATAAAGTCCGTTAACATTTTGCGTGTAATTTAGATTTCGTTTTATTCACTCGCTTCTAGAACACGTATTGACGCTGTTGAGCTGATTGCAAGGAAATATTTATTGCTATGGTGGTCTTTTTGTGTTTTGGAAGTTACATTTTAAAGTCTAATATAATTTCAAGATAAAAATAAGTTCAAATGCACAACGAAGCTGCGATCGGAAAATCTTAGGATATTGTGAACAGCGACAATTAACAGACCTATGAAGATGCAGGTTATTATTTGCCTCAAAAATGAGCTCCTTTCTTCGCTTTTTTCTTTAAAACTCGTGCTAATACGAAACAGGTGTTACCAGGGCAAACTGGTTTGTACAGGTCCGATGAATGGTGTAAGATATTAACGATAAAAACCTTAACGGAAGTTAACAGAACTTAATGGAAGTTACTTTAGTCCGTTAACAGAACTTAACGGAAGTTAATTTAGTCCGTTAACATGAAAAAACTTTTTAACGGATTAACGAGTTAATGAAAAAGTTAGCTTCGTTATTAACGGATCAACGATTAACGGACTTGTGCTCACCTATGGTTGTTACCATAAATATTGTGGCGGTCCTACTTCCAGCCTGTCACGGGAGGGGCCACAATTTCCTTCCAGCTTGATAGATTACTCGAGTGATTGCTTGTTCTCCAATTTATTGTATGTTACCAAAATGAATTCACAAAAATTACCATAATCGTCGATTAACGCAGATGAATTTTTTGTTGCTTATCCTGCCACGTTGGCAGCCAAAAGAGAAAAACTGATTATTTTTCGTTGGGTCATAGGAAAAAAAGAGTTGCCAAAAAAAATATAATTACAACAGACGGAGTTAACCGTATTCCCACAATACCCCCCACCAAAGCATCGGACGATTGGTACAATCGACCGAAGCCTGAATGACGAATCTGTGGGAATACAAAAAAAAAACTTATGGACAAAGAAACAAACTAATGTAATCACAGCGGAGCACTGAAACAAGCAAGTGACACAACAAGAAAACTGGCACAAATAAAAGAATCAGCCTCCGCTTTAGGCTGGGGACAAAAAAAGAAAAGTTAAAAAAAATATCCAATGGGTGGTCGAAGAAGTAATCTTCTAAGACAGTTCTTGTTTTAAAGTCCACAAAGGATTGCATATTTCCGGCTCAGGCGTCAGTGGCTGCGAGCGAGGGACAAAAAAATTTAGAGCAACACATTGCTGAAATAATTTGGTATAGAGCAAAAACGAAGTCTGCTCCAAAACTCGAAATAAAAAAAAATCCGGGGATGGAGAAGGGAAGGTGTCCTATTTTGGAGTTTCAGATGCAAAACGGAGAGCAGCTAGGAACCGACCCCCCACCAGGCTTAGCTAAGAAAAAAAAAAGTGAGATTACAAAAAAAATTACCAAAAGCGAAACCGATCTCAGCAAAAAAAACTGCTGAGTCAAAACAAGGCTACACCAAGCACGTAACCGACACACACAAAAAAGTATCCAGCCACAAGGTTTCAAACAGAAAAGTCGAGTATAAAGAGCAGTAACAGCGGTAGAATAGCTGAAACTCAGAAGGAAGGATTAAATAGAGAATAAATTTGGAACTCAGCAACCGTACACCCGATAAAAAAAAATCGGCGAGGTCTCCGATGGAGTCTGGGATGCGCGACCCAGAGGTGTGGACGGTGATCAGTCGTCCACCCATGAAAAGCAACGCCGAAAACCCGAGAAAAAAATTCTAAAACATCCTAGCCGTGGTTCGACTCTCTGAGCAAAACTGAAATTATCCAAGCAGCAACAAGGAAAAACAAAGCAATGAACAATAACTCACGCGTGATAAGGCTGTAAATCCTCCGAAAGAAACGGGCGCTTGTACCCAACAAAAAAACTCATGAAAACAAACTAAAGCATCAAATTAACCGAAAAGGAACTGTTTAGCTTTACAAAGGGACATAATTGTTAAAACGGGCAGGCATGCGAATTATCCTACCCAGCCTATTGCAAAAAACAGGAGCAGGTTGCTCATCAAACGACGCTGCTGCCAACTCCACAGGATTAGAGGACTCGCAAGCTACGTTGCCATTGAATGAACAGTCCAAACAATCGTCGTCTGTTACGTTTTCTAACAAATTAGCGGCTTTCAATCTATCAACGCTCACCGTGTCAATTCTGCTGCCGAGATCTAAGGTAAAAACTCGGCATGTTTCGACACAACACGAAATGGTCCTTTGTACGCTCTATGAAATCCACCACTCGTTTCATCGCGTATAAAAACATGATCACACGTCGCCAATGCTTTTTTAACATAAGTGTCGCGTTGGGTGTGGTAGTTGGTCGGCGGAGCTTTCAAAGACGACATTAAGGAGTTAAGCTCTTTTACGTATGTCGTCTCACAGACCGATTTAGGCGACTCAAAAAACTGACCAGGCAGTCGCAGGGTAGTGCCAAATGTCAATTCCGCCGAAGAAAATCCATGATCACTTTTAGGGGCAGATCGCAGAGCGAGAAAACCCAAGGCAGGTTGAAAAACCACCTGTGCGGCTCTCTTTGGGCTTTAAGAGCCGCCTTCAAAGTTCTGTGCACTCTCTCACAAATCCGTTAACTCGGGGTCTATACGCACAAGTGTGGTTTAGTTTAATACCCAAAAAACTGCACAATTCATTCCACAAGTGCGAAGTAAACTGAACTCCGCGATCTTAAGTTAACTCAGCTGGGCAACCGAATCTGGCAACCCAAGTGTGCAAAAATGCGTCAGCACATTCTTTGGCGCTTGTGCCCTTGAGGGGAGCTACTTCTACGTGCCTCGTAAACCTGTAAATGAAGGTCATCAAATACAAACAGCCGTTACTCTCAACCAATGGGCCTACAATGTCGCAATGTATGAGGGCAAATCTAGCGTCAGGAGTTTTAAACCTTTGCAAAGGGGTTTTATCGTGGCGAACAATCTTAGACTGCTGGCAGGGGATGCAGGTTCTAACAAACTTTGCCACATCTTTTCGCATTCCCTTCCATACGAATCGCTGACCAATCAACTCTCTGGTCACTTTCACACCAGGATGCGCTAAAGAATGAACTTCGTCAAAAATGCAAAAACGCAGCTTTTGCGGAACTAGAATTCGAGGTACATTACAAGATTTGTCTACCCAAATACAATCATTAGAGCAAGGGATAGTGACCCTCTCCAAACACAAGAAATGAGTTTTATCCCTGATCATATCATTTATCTCTGAATCAGTCTGTTGCTCAGCAGCAATTTCGAGCAAATCCACCGTCTGGAAGTCACCAAACACAGCGCCAATGTCAGGGGGTCGACTCAAGCAGTCCGCAACCACATTTTGCTTTCCCTCAATCTGGCAAATATTTGACGTAAATTCAGAAATGAATTGCAGCTGTCTCAATTGCCTACCAGAATACTCCCTATGGTTAGACCTCAGAGCAAAAACTAAAGCGGAATGGTCCGTTTCAATCACAAAATCGCGTCCTTCTAGAAAATACCGAAAATGTTTTATCGCTAGAAATATAGCCAACAATTCCCTATCAAACGTAGGATAATTTTTTTGTGTAGCGTTCAACGACTTTGAAAAGAAACCAATCGGTGTCATATCACCACTCATAACTTGATTAAGAGCAGCCCCAACAGCTCCATCCGAAGCGTCACAAGTCAAAATAGTTTCTCCTCCTTTAATCGGAAAAGCTAAACTAGTAACATTTGCCAAAATGCGTCTAGCGGACTCAAAAGCACCAATACTTTCCTCTGACCACGGGATACTTTTCTTGCTGTTCTTCGGTGGGGAAAGAAGCCGTTCCAAGGGGTGCAATATTGCTCCAGCCTGCGGGATGAAACGTCGGTAAAAGTTGATCATCCCCAAAAATTTTCGCAGTTGTCGCATGGTTTTAGGCATGGGGAAATTTTGGATAGCTTCAACTTTTTGAACCAGAGGGAGAACTCCTTTGTGACTAATCCTGTGTCCTAAGAAGTCAATTTCAGGGACTTTGAAAATGCATTTGTCGCGATTCAAGATTAAGCCGTAGTGGGATAGGCGTTCAAAGACCAATTGTAAGTGTCGGATATGCTCCTTCTCGTTCCGACTGAAGATGAGGAGATCGTCAATGAAGCAAAAGACATTAGGAATTCCCTGAAGAACTTCATGCATGAAACGTTGAAAAGAGTTGGCTGCGCAAGAGATTCCGATGGGGAGGCGTCGAAATGCAAAGTTGCCCAACGGCGTAATAATACTCGTTTTGCATTGATCTTCTGGGGCAATTTCCACTTGATGGTAACCTTTGTACAGGTCAAGGCTTGAGAAAACGGTTGAACCTTCCATATCACCGACGAAGTCAGATAAAATGGGAATGGAGTAGCGGTCTGATATGATTTGGTGGTTTAGTTGACGAAAGTCTCCAGTAATTCTCCAGCCGCCGCCTTTTTTCTGGACAAGATGCACAGGGCTAGCCCATTCGCTCTCGCTTCTGTAAATGATTCCCAATTGGAGTAGCTTATCCAACTCCGTGCGTAAGATCTCCAACTTTTCTGGGCTTAGTTTTCGAACTTTAGCAACACATGGTGGACCAGAGGTGCGTACATGATGCTGAGTCTTATGCTTAGTCGGTTTTTTAAAATTGTCAACATCAAACAAATCATAGTAAAAGGTGCAAAGCCTATCAACCGAGTCAAAACTACAATCATCAACTAGGCTATTTTCAACAAAGTTAGCTGGCAGTTCGGGACAGGACTTATGGTCCAAAACAACATCTCTTTGCGATGCCTCATCCTCTGATGAAAAACTATTGTCAACAGTGTTGACGCTCAACATCTTCAGCGAACGAAACGTCAGGTTCCTTTATTGCACTACCACAACGAGGGCGAGCAGTGGCGGATTTAGGGGGGGGATGGGGGGGATGCATCCCCCCCACCAGCCTAAAAGTTACGATTTTGGCCGAAAAATCAGCCTCTATTTTGAATAATTCGGCTCCATTTCGGGATGCATCCCCCCCCACCGACCTAAACGTAACGAATCCGGCCGAAAAATCAGTCTCAATTTTGGTGAAGACCTTTTTTTTTTTTTTTTGGAGACCACCTGATTTTGTTTGAATTTCCGATTTCGGCCGAAAAATCACTCTCAACTTTGGTGAAGACATCCGAATTTTTGAGGTTTTGGCTTCAAATCCCCCCCCACCAAAATTTTCTGGATCCGCCACTGAGGGCGAGTGAGCTTAGCATCAACCTTATCATGACATGGGAGTTGCAATGTTTTATTAGCTAAGTCCAAAACAAAACTGAAGTGAGTCAAAAAGTCAAGTCCTAAAACAGCACAACTAACACCAGCTCGTAAAAAGTTCCATTTAAAACTCTTTTGCAAACCAAAAGTTACCGTTAACGGGATAGTCTCGTAGGTCGGAACTAAAGTGTCATTAGCCGCCGTCATGTGGCCTGTTAATCTGTTGTCGCCTGCAGAACGGGAACAAGGCAAAAGTGAGACTGCACTGCCCGTATCTACCATAAAGTTTACCGAAATGTTAGGGTCTTTTACCATCCACACACCTAAATTAGCATTAATCAAACCAACTGGCTTGTCCCTTGGGTTGCGAAACAGACTTCTCCGCGAGCCACGCCATTTGCACGGTTGTCTGCAAGAACGGGCGCTAGCGCCGAAACGTGCGTGATAGAAACACAAATCCGAGTTGGGCTTGTTAAACTCGTTTTCAGATCTGAAAGAAACGTCCTTGCTAGTTTAGTTTCGATTGGGTGTTTTCGAATACGTTGCGTGAGCAGCTGGGCCCTGAAAGTTAGTTTGGGAAGAATTACGAAAGTTTCTTGGGCCACGAAAAAATTCACCGTCTCTCTTAGGAGTCGAAAAATGCTGTGGTGAAAAGTTGTTGTGTGAAGCAGGGAGAGATCGAGAAAGGTTACAGACCGTAGCATTCAGCCTCTCAACGAACACACTCAAATCATTTAGTTTATCGGAAACCGAATCCAGCGATAATGAAGTCGTAGGCGTTTTGGTCACATGAAAAAAATGGCCTGCTGAGCTGGCAGCAGTACGAGAGACACGACTGTCATTTTCATGAATTCGGTCTGCCATTTTGGCCAAGCCATCTAAATCCTCACTGTCATGCATCGATAACATTTTTCGTGTTTCGCACGGCATTTGATCCAAAAATAATTTGCGTAAAACACGCGGGGGTAGCACTACACTTGGACCCATGAGACTGCGCATTTTGCCAAGCAATTCGCTTGGTTTCTGCTCAAAATTACGCGTGGTTTGAAACAGAAGCTGATGCAGCTTCTCCTCCTCCGTAGGAGCATAGAGCATTAAAAGCGCAGATTTCAAATCGTCATAGGGGTACTCTCCTAGGTGTGCCAACGGGAACTCCAAAATCGATAAATGCCTGTGGTCTAAAGCGGACAACAGGAGCTCGCATTTACGTTTGTCATCACTCAGGCCACGAAAGTTAAAAATTGCCTCGGCTACTTTAAACCATAGCAAGCCGTCATCATCGTAGAATTTTGGAAGCTTGATTGGCGCACCCAGGTCTCGAAAGGCAGAAAAATGGGGTGTGCCCGGTAAGGTAGACGAAGTGGGCCAGCTGCCCCTTCCACGGCCAAAAAGGGTTGAGGCCAAATTTTAAAAATTTATCGAAAGGATTGTAGCTAACCATACAGTAAATATTGCTAGGCTAGTAGGCCTACCGCGATACCAAGTCCGGTTCTTTATCGTTGTTGTTCGTCCGGTTGAAATTTTCTTGAACTGAATGCAAATCCAAATGCCGGTTTTGTGTTTTCTGACGATCAGGTTGTCGTCGGCGGGGTCACCAGTTTGTGGCGGTCCTCCTTCCAGCCTGTCACGGGAGGGGCCACAAGTTCCTTCCAGCTTGATAGATTGCTCAAGTGCTTGCTTGTTCCCCAATTTATTGTATGTTACCAAAATGAATTCACAAAAATTACCATAATCGTCGATTAACGCAGATGAATTTTTTGTTGCTTATCCTGCCACGTTGGCAGCCAAAAGAGAAAAACTGATTATTTTTCGTTGGGTCATAGGAAAAAAAAGTTGCCAAAAAAAAAAAAATAATTACAACAGACGGAGTTAACCGTATTCCCACTATATATTTAAAATCTAAAGAGAAGCAGTAGCTGTTGTGATTGATTTTCAAATTACTGTCAAGCCAACATAGTGAGTTAACGATCAAACACTATCAAAGCAATCAAAAACTTCGTTCCTGTAAAAATATTTTAATTGCTTTGGCAGTGTTTGAACGTTCGATCACTCATCATTTTGTCTTTATCACTTATCATTTTGTCTTGACAGTGATTTGAAAATCACCCATAACAGATTCTCTTTCCACTTAAAATATTTATAGAGGCAACTTTAGTTAACTATTTCGCCCGCTCATCCAAAATTTAACTCCACAGTTGAATGCGTTTGATCGCATGCGTTGACGTAATTGGTTAAACGTATAATCAAACCTTTCATTTCACTCGCTGCATTACGTCGAAGCGTGTAACGAGTTGGCCGGCCCATCTCTGCATCATTGCGCCTAGGTAACACAGCTCCTTTCAAAGATATGTTGCAACGATGGCGAGCTGTTGGCAACACTGTGTTCGATTTGACCGGCCTGAGATTTGAACCTCAGACCTCCTCGGTGGGGGGGAAGAACGCGCTACCGCTCGACCTACTCGCAGGTCCCCCCAAAAAAAACATTATTGATACACTTTATAACCATAACTCATAATCATTGAACAGAAATATAATTTTCTAAACTTTATTGCTCTTTTACCGTTTTTGGTTCAAGTCAAAGTAAATACTTTCAGTAACGGCAAAAAACATTTAATATTTGATTTGGTAAACATTCAAACCAAATTTTGTTCTTGATAAAAAAAAGAAAGCAATATCGGAAACATAGAAAATTTAGTTTTGGGGAGTTTGTTCGTGGCCCAATTTCCTCTTTGCCTCTTAATTGCTTACATTTTTGTCAAGAACAAAACTCGCCAATTTATTTTAAATACTGCTGAATTGCTTTTCCTGCAAACTGAAGGAGTTGACGTTAAACGTGGAAAGCGCGAGGTTTCCGCTATAGGACAAACTACTTGGCAGCTAATTAACTCGACAAAACTTTAAAGTTTTTTGACATGATGACTCTATTGTTGTATACGCTCTGTTTTTCTAGGTCGTCACGACGCAAGCGAATGAATGACATGCAGTTTTGTCGGCAAATTAATTACTTACCGGCAGTAGCGTACGCAGGATTTTGAAAAGTGGGGGGCCCAGGAAGTTCAGAAAATTTGATAAGAAGAAAGATCAGAATAAGAAATTGTTCCACCCAAAATCAGTTCGATTTCTCGCCCAAAATTAGGTGAAGAGCAAAAAAAAAAGGTCTTCACTCAAATTTGGTCCGATTTTTTGCCCAAAATTAGGTGAACAGCAAAAAATAAAAATAAAGGTCTTCACCCAAATCTAGTCCGATTTTTAGCCCAAAGTTGGGTGCAGGCCGTCCATCTACGACATAAGGGCGCAGAGACGTAGATCTGTAATCTGCGCTAACCTTTTCATGCTTCGAAAAATACTATATAATGAAAGAAACAAACTTGACAAATGAGTATTTTATTTAATTTTTGAAAGTCAAATTTTGAAAGAAATTTTTTGAATTTGCTTTCTTTTTAAGTTCTCAATTATCGCACAAAGAACTACCCTTAAACAGTTTTTAAGTCGCCGTACACTAATCTTGAACCTACCTTTAAAAAGAAATGTTAATTTTTAATTGAGTTTATTTGCTTTACGTAACCACATCAGCGGTTGTTTTCAAACGCAGTCAAGTAACGGTTGAACTTAATCCGATAAGCAAACAATCATAATTAATCTTTTGTCCCCGCGTGAAGCCAAATCAAATTAAATCACTCGTTTTCTCGCTTTATTCCGCCGCATTCGTGCGAGGAGTTGGCGGAGCGCATAAGGCAGGAAGTGAATTCAAAAAACTTCTTTCAATACTTGGCTTTTAAAAATTAAATAAAATACTCGTTAGTCAAGTTCGTTTCTTTGATTACATAATTATTTTCCGAAGCACGAAAATGTTAGTGCAGATTGCAGATTTACGTCTCTGCGCCCTTATGTCCCTGAGCCCTTATGTCGGGTTTCGGCAGGCCGTATAGAGCATACCCTTTGTGTGATCAAAGCTTCTGCCCAACTTCCAAAGGGGGGCCATGTCGCAATTTTGCATACTATTCTATGCTAATTATACTATCCTGGCGACCCAAAGGGGGGGGGGCCATGCCCCCCCTAAATACGCCCCTGCTTATCGGTATATTTATTAGAGCTTATAAGCCAGCCGTGAGTACACTATTACTCCTGACTTTCTCTATTTTTGAAGTTGGTTTAATTCTTGATTTTTGTCCATTCTGGATTTTTTCCATTCGGGATTTGTCTGATTCGAGATTTTGTCCAATTCGGGATTTCGTCCAACTCGGCATTTTTTTTTTTTATATCGGGATTTTGTCCATAAACGCGCTATGAGTGATCCTCTCTCTGCGAAGATTCAGGAATCGGCAGCCGTTTTTGCCAACATTTGCATTGCAAAAGAGCCGCTTTATTGTGACAGGCAAGCAAGGTCCAAACATACCGGTATAGTCACGGCTAGTTAGGCAGCAAGCGCGAAGCCACAAATTATAATTGTAGGTAGCGGAAGGTGCTGCCTTCTAAAAGTGCCGGTACTAGGTGTTCCAGAATCACAAAATCAAAGTGCCTCTTGTGCAATCAAATAATGTGTTTGCCTTTGGTCCTAATTTGCATAATTCATTTCTGGTTGTTGCATCTCCGTATTTAAGATCACGTGAAATCCTTTTTTCTAGTTTTTCACACGTTTCACGTCGGACTAGGGCTCATTCATTTTTTAATTTTGCTGGAACAGTGCGCACTACTTTATTTTCTGAACGTTTTAATGGATTTATTTTTTGGACGTCAGTTGGGATAATCTTAGTGAAAATTTGCTCCATTTGTAATTTGCCTGCTTTTAATGCTTCAAACCACACTTACAGTAAATACATTTCTTTTATCCACAGATTGTGGTTGTGATCTTTGGATCAGGTGGTTAGAAAATTGGAGAGAAGGCCCGTTGGGCTTCCCACGGGGTTACCGTTATCATCTGCTTCGACTTGTTATGGCTTCGTAACACTAGGATTGGATTAAATTTGAATCCGCGCAGCAGTCACTGATAACTTTGAATGTGAATTTTCAGAAGTTAATGAATTTGAAAAATTAATAAACCAAAAATTCCCTATTTTCAGAAGTCAATTTATACCGTAGTGAAATTTATTTAAAAATTACTAGGCCTTGTTATCCGTAATTTTTGTAATAAGTCTCCTTTTTCTTGTGGTTAAATTAAAAATGATATTTGAATTAAATTTTGTTACCTTGGACTTGGATGTACAGAAGTCGCAGACCGGCAAGCTATGCTTGCAACATGGTCTTTCGCGACTTCTATATAAACTAAATGCAGCAATTCGTTTGTAATTTCTAACATTTTTTTGTCTCAACTATATCCGTAAATTCCGATTTGTGTTTTAGTTTAAAAAATAAACTCCCTCTCTCTCTCCCCAGCAGCTAATGCCTATTTGAAAAAGCTTTTGACAGACCACTCCCGTTAATTTATTGAATTTTTTGCAAACGCGAGTGAAAAAGTGTGCCTCCGTCACCAACCACAAGCCTCATTCGGCAATGCTGAGACAGAAGGACTCAACTCAAGATAACTAAATTATCAAAACATAACGAGCAAAAACAGAGCAATAATAAATTTTATTGCAAATGGGCGATACTTTTTAGCATACGTGGGCACAAGTCCGTGAATAACGAAGCTAACTTTTTCATTAACTCGTTAATCCGTTAAAAAGTTTTTTCACGTTAACGGACTAAATTAACTTCCGTTAAGTTCTGTTAAAGGACTAAATTAACCTCCGTTAAGTTCTGTTAACTTCCGTTAAGGCTTTTATCGTTAATATCTTGCACCATTCATTCATCGTACCGGTACAAACCAGTTTGCCCTGGTAACACTTGTTGCGTATTAGCATGAGTTTTATGGAAGGGAGCGAAGAAGAGCTCTTTTTCGTGGCAAATAATAAGCTGCAGCCTCATATGTCTATTAATTGTTGCTGTTCACAGTTTCCAAAGATTTTCCAATCGCAGCTTCGTTACTGCATTTCAACCTTTTCTATCTTGAAATTAGATTGGACTGTAAAATGTAACTTCCAAAACATAAAAGACCACCACAGCAATAAATATTTCCTTACAATTAGCTCAACAGCGTCAATACGTGTTCTAGAAGCGAGAGAATAAAGAAATGTAAATTACACGCAAAATATTAACGAATTAACGGACTTTATTAACTTCCGTTAATTAAAGCTGAAAATAACGGATTAACGTTAACGGAGGTGTGAAGATTGTTAACGGACCAGTGGTTAACGAAACTAACGTTTTGCATTAACGTGCCCACCTATGCTTTTTAGTAAAATCCAATATCTGCTTACGATCTCATAATCTCCGGTAGAAAGAATATGTAATACAATGGATAAGCAAACGAACTGTAGAAAATTTAGAAATTAAGTTGGCTATACTATGCCTCAGTAAATTTTAAGGTGCTAGCGAACATAAAACGACTTATACTTTTTGACCAAAAAAATATTAGGTTTACTGGGTTAGTGATCGTCTATTCCTGCACTTATATGCGAGTTTTCAAACGTGTGAGTTACTTGTTGGCGACAAACATAAATTCATTCAATCAACAATTTATTTCAAACATTTTAAAGAGCAGCTAAAACACATTATCAAAGGACATACCAGTGCCACATATACACACAAATCAATCCACACCGGTACAATATAAATGCATCAAAGTTAATATTCTACGATGATCTCACAATTTTTTTTCCGCTGATATGGAAAATCGACACTTGGCTTTGATAAACTTGCAAACCCCTAAAAAGCTGGCCTTAGTTTTACGATTTCCGGTTGAATTTTTGACTTCTTTCTCGGTTAATATGAAATCGCCCAGTATATGATACAATATAAATCTAGGCAGGCGCGCTATCAGGAATTTGGTAAGAGGGGGGGGAGGGCTTGAACTTAAATTAAAAACTGTTTTGTTCGAAAAATATCTCATTTAAACGACGCGCTGAGCAAACTGCTGCAACTAAGCGCATTTCGGTGCAGTGGCGTCGCTAAGAATGGTGACACCTGGGGCGGAATTTTGTGATGTCACCCTTCATAATGTATAGTAGGCTGCAAAAGCTTATGTTTAAAAAATAGTGGTACTACTTTATTGCTGTACTCGTAGATAGCGACTGTTACTTGGCTAACTCAATAACTTTTCATTGTGAGATTCTGGAACTTGGAAGTACTGTATGAGCAGCACATATTTAGTATCAGGCTCGTAATCAGAAATCTGCAGTGGGGAGAGGGGCTGTGTTCGGTAGTCTGTGAGCTCCACCAGAGGCCATTGGATGTCAGGGGGCATAGCCCCCAGCAATCGAAAACTTTTATTTTTTTGCAAAACTAACTTGAAGCTAATTTTGATAGAAAATAATGCTTTTCAAACGTAGCATCATGGAGAACTTTGGTGGCATAGAAATTATCAGTGCAAAACATGATTAGACTCAGGTGCATAGCCAGAAGTCTGCAGTGGGATCTGTTTCTCGAATTTTTTTTTCAAAAATAACTTAATTTTAGGCTTATTTTGGTAAAAATTAATGGTTTTGAAATGTGGTAGAAATTAACAGTGCAAAAACATGATTAAACTGGTTGTATGAATGGGCAATGGCGATATGGGAGGTGACTAATGGCAAAATTTCAGTTCTCTTATTTAAAAACTGGTACCGTAAATAATTAAATCTTATATTTCAATGAAACTCACAAAGATTAAACACTTTTTGTCTACATTTGTTAGAGAAAATGATTGGTGGGGGGCAGGGCCTCAGAGAGAAATTTTTCCAGGGGGTACGAAGGTCGATACCGGGCCCGCCAAATCTCTTCGAGCACCAAACTTGCGCAAAATTTTATTCTGATTTTTTGACCAAAACTAGGTGAAGACCAAAAAAAAAGGTCTTCACTGCAATTTAGTCCGATTTTCTGCCTAGAATTTAGTGAAGAGCAAAAAAAAAAGGTTTTCACTTAAATTTAGTCCCGCAGATACGCCACTGGATGCGACACCAAAACTTAACACGGACACCTGAACTCTTCCGGGCCCCCCAGGCCCGCGTACGATGAACCCCTTGACCCCTATCTTGTAGGCCCTGGTGGGTGGGGGGGGCGAATGGAAAGATATTTGCGTCGAAGTGATTAGTAATCCACTAATACTGAATTGGCACCATCCCCCCTATTCCTGAGTTTATATAGTTTTTATGAAACCTATATTTAGCATATTTCAGCTAGCGATCAAATTTTATTGCTTAGTGTTGACGATTTTTCAAAGTTTTTGCTGATTTGTGATTTATATTTTTTGGCAAATTAGCGCCTCCTCCCCCACTTCTAAATAAATGTTTTAAAACACACTTTGAATCATTTTTAAGTACATTCCAGTGTGCTAAACATTTCCAATGATGTTAAACATATCGTTGTTTGCTTTTTTGTTCGATTGGTATCATTAAATGGTGTCACCCCAAAATAGTGACACCCGGGGCGGGCCGTCCCCTCCGCCCCCCCTTAGCGACGCCCCTGTTTCGGTGGCCACGATCACATACGGAGGTTTGGGGACGGAGCCCCAAGCCGCTAGAGGCCATTGGGGACTGGGCGGTTTTCCGGAAAAATAGCCATTTTAACGCCATTTGGAGAACATTTCGCACGTTTTTAGGGCTATTTGAAACAAAAAAATTGCTCAAATCGGAAGTTAGTAGCAAGAATTAAATTGTCCAGCCTTTTCAGCTCCCCCTTACAGATTCCCCCTTACTTACAGGTTAAGCCCAAAGCAAGTTAAAACGCTTGTATTTTGCAGGGTTCGAAATTAATTGCTCGCCCAAGGCAAGCTGAAATCACCTCGGGCAAGTTATTTTTCGGCTTAACTTGCCCAACGGGCAAGCAAACAAAATACAGGTTATTAAACAACATTAAACAAGATTATTTAAAGATGCAATTTAGGTCCGCTTTTGTTGCAATAAAATAAAATGTAAGTAGAGCAAGCTGTTGCTTGGTTTATTTTAGCACTTTGCAATCATCACAATGAACACTTTGTTTAATCGTACGCCCGCCATTAATCGCAGTTAACACGAATTTTTCGACACTCAGACGCGCTTTACAACTTTTTGGCACCAAGTGCTACGTTTTCTGAGAAAAATTTCCCCACACTTGCTGCGTTTACCGCTGCTTCAAATATCACAAGTACAACTCTGCGCTGCATGAAGGTAACGTAAAGAATGTTGCAATTTTTTTGTTATGATTATTTTGAAATATTTTAGCTCCAATTACGTTAGCAAAAAATTTCGGCTTTCTAGCTGGTGTAGTTTCCAAGATACTCGCGATCGAAAATGCATTACAATCAAAAAATTAATTTAGCGTAATGCATTTGCAAAAAGTTATTTATTACGTCACCTTACTACAACAATCGCCCACAAAAACTTGATAGTCGAAATAGGATACACGTATAATGTAAATTCAGTGTTTTTGCCAAGAAGTATATTTTACAATTTTTTTTCTTAAGGTAAACAGGTGTTGTAAACGGGCCGACTAGTTCAGGCCCGAACCCGGACCGAAAATATAAGCCCGAATCCGAAAACTAATTTGAAGCCCAAATCATGCCCGAAAGAAACTTCAATAAAGTCTTCATTGAGCAACGTTGCCTAGTTATTTTGATATTTTTGTGCACTTAAGACAAAAAGCACGTCTCAGGCCCGAATTAAACCCGAAATTTTGTCAACTTTAGGCCCGAACCCGAAAAGCCCGGCCCGACTTACAACTCCGAGGTAAACAGCCTCAAAACTTATTCTGCCTATTTTTTTGGGGGCAAGTTGAAATTTCTTCGGGCAATTAGACATTTGATATCGCTTGCCCGACGGGCAATTCGTTAAAAAAGTTAATTTTGACCCCTGTATTTTGGGATAAATTTTCTAGGTGACTTGGCTACGCCTAAGGAAGCCCACTTAAACCCCCTGGTTGCGCGACTGAATCTAGGTAGTTTCACGAAAAATTCAATTCAAACAATATACCAGCAGTCGGTAGTGATTAAATCCCACCCGAGTTTCAAATTAAAAAAAAAACAAGAATAAACTATATACCCCACTAGAAGTCAACGTATTGAGCGGGCGGGCAGCAGACTTCCTTATTTTAGGGGTCCACGACAACTGACCGCAGCAAACTGACCGCGAACAAACTGACCGCTGAACAAACTCACCTCCAGACCAACCGACCGCCGAAGGTGCTAATAGCGCTTGTCGCGCAAAGAACAATAGGAGTTATAGCGTTAATCTCTGAGAGCAAAAGATCATCAAAAAAATAGTAAAGCATCCAAAAAATTAAAATAAGTGCACCACTAAATTAAAATAATTGTTGTTGCTTTTTTTCGGTTCGCCCTGTTTTCAATCCACAAAAATTTTTGGCCATAATTATTTCGTAAGGTTTCATTTGTCTCCGTGGGACTGTGACACTGCGAATTCTGTTGCATGTGACTCAAACGATCAATAACTAATATTGCACGGTCTTCATAATTTTTTTTTTCAGCCGTTAAATAGCTCTTAACGATGGTTGATTCACGGTTTTTTTTTTGTTTGAAAACGTCAACAAAAACATTTCAACAGAAGCATAAAAAGATATGCTTGAATTGGACATGACCATTTAAATGTGATGTTTCGTAAAATGAAACAATAAACAAAGAGTAATCGCATCAAATTGGCGTAGCCATAACACGGAGATCAAAAATAAACTTGTCATTCAATTTCAAAAACAAAGTTGCAGTGCATTGTACAGTATAATATTCACATTAAACATTCTCAAAAGGGGACTGTAAAACGCCCAATTTATAACGGTCTTTACCAGTATTCTCGTCTTGTATTATCTCCGTAAACTATGCTTTTCCAAATTAAAGCATGTGCAGTAAAACGAATTGCGTGAACGCTAATGATAAGTATGAGTTTAAATTTGTAATTTATATATCTTTAGCTAGTAAGTTGCTCCTAATGTAATAACAGCATCAATACTTGCAACGTAAATAATGCTTTTGTCGAATACTGAGTCCATAAACACAATTTGCTTGATTATTTATTTCACTATTGTATTTAATAACTAAAAGTATGCATCCTGTTGGTTGCATGTGACGTATAGAATTTGATTACCGCCGTAACAAATCGTTGTAATTCCGATAAAAGTTATGATTTCCATATTTTGTATAAATTAATTTTCTATACTTGCCGGACGCAACGGAAAAGAAACAAAGAAAACGGTGTTAATCGTAAAAAAAACGAACAATTATCTTAATTCCGAGGCGAGTTATGAATTCCGTATTTTCTATTAATCAATTTTCTGTACTTACCGCACGAAAGAAAACAGTGTGAATCGTAAAAAACAAGCAATTAATTTAATTTAATGGCGTACTTATCATCTATTGTACTTAGCGCGAGAACCATCTACTGTTCTTAGCTCGATAAGCGTGAAAACCATCTATCGTTCTTAGCGCGACCAGCGCTATTAGCACCTTCGGCGGTCAGTTGGTCTGGAGGTGAGTTTGTTCAGCGGTCAGTTTGTTCGAGGTCAGTTTGCGGCGGTCAGTTGACCTGGTTCGTTATTTTAGTGAGGTAAATAAACTGCAATATGAACCAGACACAAGCCAAAATAGAAGCAAACCTGTAAGTTTTACACAATTAGTCTCCTATTCAGGTAAAATAATTAATACAGTCAGCCATGTCTTGCGTAACGAGGAGTCTGCCTAGCTTGTTTTCCATGAAGCTCGGTAATTAAGAAAAAGAACATTTTTTGAACAACAGAAATAACATTCAAGTTAAAATCTATCCCACAAAATCGTGAGCGTACTAGCGTATCATTTCTTTCCCACAAAAAACTCGGCACGCCCTGCGTACAGCCTTACAAAACACAGTTCGTTAAAACAAAGAGTACCTTGGTGCTTTACTCTTTGGTACGCTCACCATCTTAGGCCAAGTGTAGACAGAGATTTAACTGTAAAAGAATGAGATCGTATTATCTGACACCTATCCAGCAGTAATTATATGGGGCTGATTTTTTATCGCCAATGGCTTTTTTTTTGCAAAACTTGATATTACTTCTTTTTTGCATTGAATTTATAGCAGCTATAACCAGTGTAAAAGTACTTTATTCTGTATATATAATCATTAATCATATGACATTACGTGTTTTGGGCTTCAGCGATATTTCCATTCGTTGCGGCTCAAAAATTTGGGGATAACGTATATGTCTTTTTGAACAACATTCCAAAAATTATTAATTTTTCTCCGCGCAATTTCTGCCATAGTGTATGTTGCAGAATGTTTTAAATCTATTACTATACTACGTGTCACCAAATGGACAAATCTGAAGCTTTCCACTCTTCGAAATGTTTCATTTATGATATTTTTACACGATACTAACGAATAGAACATCTTCTTTCACCAATGAACGATCAAAACAAGGAAAAATGGTCATAGTATAGTCAAATATTTTTAGAATTTTTCTAATGGCGGATAGTCTTTGGAGTAACAATTTGCATAAAGGTCCTTTCAAGCAACAAGAAACAATTTTGTAAAAAAATCGTAGGAAGATATTTGCATTGATATACTTCCATTAAATAGATTACATTCGCCATAGAATGACTAAATGCAAAGCAATTTGATCAACATCAATTTGAAGTCGAAAGACGATTCAATCAGCCCCGCACAAATACTGCTTTAATCACTGTAACTAAGTGCAATTTAATGCCATAAATTATTAAACTGATAAAATTAATATTTTGTAGATTCATCTACGGGAAATACTAGGCTGTAACGAAACAACGTAGCTACTATAAACTTAAATAAACTTTCTTGCATATCTGTGCAGCAATATAGCATATAATTTAAGCAAGATGAATAAGCTACGACACTAACTACTGCGATGGCATGCAATTCACAAAATCAAGGTCTGGTGTACATTTGGCGTAACCGCAAGCCTACCAGCGCATTTTTTGTCTGGTTTAACCAGCTGTTGACCCCAAATAATTTTTCGCAAAACGATGAACAAGGCTGCGGAACAGTCGAAAATTTGCGGAAATATGACTTTTACTATAAGTTAATAATGGATTGGTTCCAAATTTAGGGCACATAAAGGTCTTTTTACAGCTTTGGGCGCAATTGTTTTGAGAAAATTTGGACACCTACCGGCTGGTCAAAAAGTTAAGGGAAGCACAGATCAAGACAAGAGATAAGCTGGTTTGCCTGGGTTCACGACATCTGACCGCGACAAACTGACCGCGAACAACGCCGATTGGCTGAGAAGGGCGATCCTAAATATATTTTTACTATCCCCAGAGCCATCTTGCCCTAACCCTCACTTTGTGACGAAATCGTGCGACGAAATCACCGAAGCGAAATCGTTGCTTCGCAGTCAGTTTGTCGCGGTCAGTTAACTTGGCTCGGGTTTGCCTTACAACGCTAAAGATTTTACGCCTAGTGTAAACTAGGCCAAAAACGATAAAGCAAAACCTAAGACTAAATGCCACTACACAAAAACTACTGGCACTTTATCTACCAACTATGACACTTTTATCTACGCTACATATTATATAAATCGATAATACACGGTTACACACCAATATTATTATGGGATTGTTGGTGCAAAGCAATGGTTTACTGATGTATTCGCCAATGGAATGGTTATCAATGAGAAATTGCAAAATTAAGCCGCGAAAATTTAAAACAGCCATGCCACAATTACCAACAATAAAATGTTGGATAAAATGTACGCAAATTTGTAATAATTCAATGTTAGATTAAAGCTTCTACCAAAAATAATATACAGACGTAGCACTGTAAAAATGGCAGTAGCAATTCAGTATAATCACACAATACAAACAATCTTTGTCAAAACAAATCGCTCAACGGTAGACGTTCAAAAAATGTACAGAATCTACTAGAATTTGAACCAGACTACAATATATCTGCTGGGTTTCTGGCACCAAAATGTATGCACGTGCTCTGGTAATCTATGCAAGTAGGCACTGCATAAAAATATTAATGTTACCGGTACGTTATTAAGTTTTATCATACCACAACAGTTAGTGTAACTTCTAATTTAGCAGTATATACTGTAGTATGAACGTCCGAAAATAATAAGCTGCTCAAAAGTATTAAAATTTTACAGCTAAGAAGAAACTAAACAGTCGACACTTTTGCATTAGTTTCAGTAACATGAGAAGAATTTGATTTGCTGATATCTGATACGCTGCTTAGACTTGGTGATTTCGGATCTTTACTCTTGCCTTGTAATATATGAATTCTCTTTGAGAATGCAGCCAGCGGAGATTTTGGAGTCTCTTTACTGCAGCTTCTTGTAATAATGCGATCAGGAAGAGAGGACTGACTAGGTGACTTAGTAGATGAGACGGTCAAGTTGTTGGAACATGATACTTTTCTTGTGGATGTACTGGTAACCTTGGAAACTACCTCTTGCTTATTGAGTGAAGTATTAGATTGCATTTCTTTATTTTTGCTGCTGGTTAAAGACTTCTTTCGCATAAATCCACTCAAGGTTCGATGCCGTTTTCTTGACTTTTTGTGGTATTTGATAACCTCTTCATGCTTATTGAAGTTTTTGACAAGCTTTTTCTTTTTTGAAGAGCTCGGCAAGTTGCTAACTTGATTAAACAATTCACTGATTGCATGCTGAGTTTCAGTTTTTGCAGCTTCCTTATATCGCTGTCTTTCACTGGCTGATCGTTTTATTGCACTCGATGGAGCTACAAGGGCAGTTGTGCTGACTTTAGGTGAAGAAGTAACATCGGCTGGAAAATAAAAATTAGCTGTTTGTCGAACATATGGTGGAGCATTGAAGATCTTTTCAGAATGCCTGATCATAAAAGCTATGTGGTCATTTAATTCTGAAACACTACCATGAAGCTCGGATGCTTTAGCTGTTCGAGGCCATATTAAGTGTGGAGTAAACATTGCAGCTAAGTTAGCAGCATTCATTTTATTTTCTTTTTGTCGTTTGGCAACTTGTAGCAGCAAATCAAAAACGGCTCTCAAAACTTTACGATTATTAGTTGGCAAGAGTAAAAGCAGTAATTGCAGAGCTTCAATTCGTTTTCCTTTATCTGGAACAGCATTTTCAATGTTGGGGTTAATTCGGTTCATTTTTGAAATCTGTACATGAGCATCAAAATGCTGAGAAGGCAAAAGAAGAGGTTCTGAAAGCTGGCCTAAAAGAGATTTCAATACAGTAGCAGCATCATGAGGATGAAATTGACTTTTTTCGAAGTTAATACTCGCTCCAGTTCCAAGGGCTGTTTGCAGCTGCCCTTGTCTTACTGCATTACCAGGTTTGCGAAAAATGCCTTCAACGGTCAAGTTATTGCCTAGAAAATCTGTCAACTGCTGTATTTGCATCAAATTATCATCTGACAGTGTATTTCCAACTGACTTTGAGTCTCTTCTTTTAAGGGGATTCCATAACTTTTTCGCTCCTGAATGCAGTTTACCTGTATTCTCTTTCAATGCAGAGCTATGCTCTCCTCTCAAGATATCCAACTGGGTGCCTGGCAGGTCCAAAAACCTTGTTAAATGGCTAACAACAAGTTCCGTAAACCTCTCATAATTTTCAAATTTAAGCTTAATGACGTTATGGTCAGGGTCATTGTAATGCAAACTCTTAGACTTGCAACATCCAGTTTCCATAGCTAGAGATAACAAAGTACTTCCAATAAAAACATTGAGTTAAGAAACTAATTCTGAAAAAGATATATGTCATGCTAACCAAGGTGTTACTACGGTATGATTTTCCGTAATCCGTATCTCCAAAACCATGCCATATCGTAATTCCGCACTTCATTAAACTACCGAGCATAAAAGTATGATAGAGAAAAAATTCTGTACCACTGGTTTGCGAAGTTTATGTTACTTGTTGCACAAATTATAGTATAAAAAAGTTGCTAAAACGTTGCTAACATTTTAAACTTAATTATATATTTTCTAAAAAATCTAAAATACAAAAACTTTTTTCTTAGGAGAAACTGGAAAGGCTTGTCGCACAGTTTGGCATTTTTTTTAAAAAAAGGCATGCACGAGACGAAGACACTTCGTAATAAAACCTAAAAAACCTAACCTATAGCTATAATAATCAAAAAAATTTTCGAAAACAAGTGACGCCACCAAAATCTTTTTTATTTTAAGAAAAAGGCTGCGTGTACGTTTCGTGCACCAAGTCACTTCGTTTTTTTTGTTTTTTTTTAAGTGCAAAAACCTTTTCATTGTTTTAGAGTTTTTAAAAATATATAATTCATTATTGAGTTTAAAATATGTGCCGCACACAATTAACCCTGAAAGTTTTTTTTCAAATTAAAGTGTAAAAGACTCTGAGTGCTATATGGACATTGCCTGATTGCCTCTAGACCCTCTTGCCTCATACAGCTAGACACTCTCTCGAAACTTTTGGCTATGCATCTATATTGTATATAGAACTTACAAAGCACTACACTGTAGTTCAATTTTTTTGTTTAGTTTTACAACTAAAGACGAAGTTCACATTAAGTTAATAAGTAATACTACAGGGTGTCCATAAAGTCTGGACACATAGGATAATTGAATATTTTTGGTATGTAATTAAAATTAAGTTTCATTTTTACTATTTATTTTATTCAAATAACATCTTCAATATGAGCGCCATCATTTGCAATGCAAATGTCAATGTGTTTCACAAAATTTGCATGAACTCGATGCAATAAATCTGCATTGCCATCAATTTATGTACATTCACTCTTTATTCGTTAAGTCAAGCGTATTGAATCTGTGATTTTTGTTGAACATACTTTTTCCTTTAGCATACCCCAGGAAAACAAATCAATTGGACTAAGGTCTGGTACAATATTTAACCTTACTATGTAATATTCATATTTTACTATGTGATATAAAATATTTAACTTTACTACGTGTCCAGACTTTACGAACACCCTGTAGTGTGATAGGTGGCATGGTAGCTAAGTTAGCTGTTTAGTTGAAGGTTCTTAATTTTTTGCTCAACATTGAATGGACACTTAATTTGATTGATTTCATTATTTGCAATTTGGCAATCATTTAAAGCCAGATGTATATTGATATTAATAAAATTTGCTAAAATGGACATCAGTGTGAGCGTATTTGTAAGATACTAGATAGCAATTTAAAATCACCTTTGTAGCATTTAAAAACCACCTTCCACACACTATGTTCATGCAGGACTGTAAGCTAGTGTGCGCATAGCCTACCATAGCCAGATACGATAGTGTACTGAGAAATCTCATTTATGGTACTATACGATAATTTTAAAGGCGGTGAATCATCCAGCCAATTCCAGTGGTTTACAATAGCTGAAATTGAACTATAATTTTTGATATTTTTTGTTTTAATTTTGGGACTGCGGTTGCAAAGATATTCAACAAATACAAAAAGATGTCCCCCTGAAAAAAGTTTTTGGAAACGCTGAGTTTTGATCATCCCGCCAAAACCACAGTAGGCTTAATAGTTTAGAGAACTGTGGTAGGCCTAATAGTTTAGAGATAGTTTATTTCTAAATAGTTTAGGCCTAATTAGGCCTAGCTATCTCTAAACTATAAGGCCTAATAGTTTAGAGATAGTTCGGCCTAATAGTTTAATAAGATTACAGTAGGCCTAATAGTTTAGAGAACTGTAGTTTTGGCGGGAAAATCAAAACTCAGAGTTTCCAAAAACTTTTTTAGGGGGACATCTTTTTGTATTTGTTGAATATCTTTGCAAACGCAACCCCAAAATCAAAACAAAAAAAATCAAAAACTATAGATCAATTTTAGCAATTGTAAACCACCGGAATTAGCTGGATGATTCACCGCCTTTAATTAGGCTACATACATTTAATTCATCAAGTTGTCTTGGCCAGGAGACAGCAGAGAGGTCTTTCAGTCTTTTGAGACAACCTGCCATTGACCCAATGTCGGCTGTCTACCACATATCACATGGTGGAGGGTTCACACTGTCCCATAGTAATAATAATAATAATGCACCAACCAGTACAATTATGCCATGGTAAAAAATAAAACAAAATCAACGGTCATACCATCAGCAACGTGACCAAGTAGTACAAGAAGAAAAAGAAGTTTTCATAACTAGCATCCGCAACAAGTTGTAAAATGACAATCATCCAAGGTGAAAATTAAACCATCCAACAATAAAGCTACAAGTAATTTTAGACCAAAATTAATACCATAGTATGAAAAATAAGAAAATACATTGGGTTAGATCCAAGATTAAGGACAGTAAAAAACATAAACAGACTAGTTTTGGAGACAAGACCACAACTCATATGTTATCATGTTCATGGTACTACATCAAAGCAATACTTTCTATTAAAGTGATATACATATACGACATACGTTACATATACTATTTTTTACGAGGGTTAACAGTAAGTACTGAAAAGTATGTTCAACTAATAATATTATTAGTCATATGTAATATAAAAAAGTCATACAAAGAGCAAATAAATCCAATAAATAATAGGTAGATTATTTGCCATTATAAAAATGCATTGAGAAAGAATATCTTTCCTCAAAGAAGAGCAACAATCCGAAACAAAAAAATCTTATTACCCAATATCAATTGATAAAATGTTTACACGAACAGTTTAAACTATAAAGAGTAAAAATAGCAAAAAAACAAAATCAGTAAAAGAGCAAAACCAACAGAAATATTATAGGTAATGAAATGTTTACTTAGTTCAGACCAATCTAATCCAAAAGTCAAAGAAATTTGAAAACAAATAATGAATCAATCAGAAACATAAAAACAATTATATAATTACTGTTAATCAGCAACATGAAAACAATTACATAATAAAATCATATCTTCATACAGTAGGTCAACATCACTAAAAAATTTTACGGACCAGCCTAACACAGATTATGGTGTTTTGCATATTCATTTGAAAGACTTTAAAACTGAAAAACCGCAAGAAGCTCTAACAATACGAGGAAAACGATTCCACAAATTAACAACCCTAATAGAAAAAGAATATTTTCGAATATTTATCCCAAAACATTTTTTTGACAATTTATATTGGTGACCACATGTAATTTTGTTACTATCAAATGAAAAGAAATCAGAAAATCGCATAGGAGATAAATTAACCACAATCTTGAAAACTTCAATCGGTCAAAAATAGACCTTCTTTGCTGCAGAGTATCAATTCCTAATTTGGACAACCGCTCTTGATAAGATTTATCTTTCAAACTACCAATCCATTTTGTTGCTCTACATTGAACTTTCTCAATTAGTTCAATATCATGCTTAAGATAAGGATTCCATATAGAAACACTATACTCGAATTGAGGTCTTACCAACTGCTTAGACAATCTGAAAAAACTACAACATCACGACTAACTATCGTTCTTTTAATTATCAGCAAGCACATTTCAGCTTGTTTGACAACTTTTGCAACATGAACTGAAGGCTTCAAATCAGTTGATATAGTCACACCAAGATCTTTTTCTTGCGATTTTGAAGTAATACATTCACCAGACAATGTAAAATTATGAGCCAAAAGTAAATGACCAAACTGCAATGAAGGGTAGTAAGATAGATTGAAAGGCAACTGCCAATTATTTGCCCAATTATCACGACAGTTTAAATCGACTGCAAGTCAATTCTACTAGATTTTTGATCAACAGGATTGACACTTTTATAAATTTTTATATTGTCAGCATACTTCAAGATGTGACTAAAGTTCAAATATTCATCAATATCATTGACATAGGCAAAAAACAAAAGTGGAGCAATGCAACTACCTTGTGGTACACCAGAGGTCATTGCATATGCGTCACTTTTAACACCTTCAACCACAACAATCTCATATCTTTTGAAGAGAAAGGATTTGATCCACAGATAAAATGTTCCTTTTATCCCTAATGCAGACAATTTATCAGTGTTGCCATTTGGTATATTTATATGCCAAATTCCGGAAATCTGGTATATTTTTTTGCGTTTGGTAGCTGAAATTTTCGTTTGGTATATTGGTATATTTTTTAGCATTTGGTAGGTAGTTTTTTTAGTTTGGTATATTTTTATTTTGGTATCAATTTGATAATTTTTTAACGGTTTAGAGTGCTTTAACCGAAGTTAAAACGTTATGTCTGCATACAAAACTTTGCTTGAGCTAATTGGCAACACTGAAAACGCATCCAAGCATAAAGAATTTCTTATTATTTGCTTTCTTCACTAATTAATTTGTAGTTCAAAATTCACCTAGTGCCACGAGTTTGCTTGCAGCATCGCAAAAAGAGAGCTTGAGCTACAGACAGTAAAGTAAACGTTCAGACTCAAAGACTAGTTGTGCCAGTAGATGTGGAGTGTGGATCTTGGAGATTGGCAGTTTGACAGAACCTAGGACTATGTGCAATAGGCTATGCAGTGCACTGATAACAACTTACCGGTGATGCTTGTTATTACTTGCAACAAATAAAAGTTCTCAGTTCAAATAACACCAGTTAGCCGGTTAGTACGGTAGGCGTTTAGCTTATCATAAAAACGATACCGGTTGTTCAGAGTTGACTACTTGACAGGTTGAGTGGTTTCTTCTTGTCCTTAGAGGAAGCTGAGAAAGTTCAGTCTTTTTCAACAATTACGAAAGGATAGCCTATTAATAAGCCAACTGTTCCAGTTGTTAATGTTTATTAACAAATAGCAAAACCGGTTGTCAGTAGGGTAAAAGGCTACAATGTGTGTAACACTAACAGGTACCGGTAACGTAACAACCATATAGACTACTAGGGCAAGATAGCCTATCCGATACCGATATTATTAGACAATAATGTATGGCTTATCCTTTGTCTTGGCATTAGCTGTCTTTAACCTTGTCTAATTTGCTGAATTGTAGGATACAATTTGATGCTGTAGCTTTACTTAAGTTATTGTGTGGCATGGTTCTGGTATCCTATTAGTAATTACATTCTGTGGATAAGATACACTATCAAACCGATTACAGATTATGCCAAAGTGGAAAAATTGTTATGAATCTGGTAGAAAGTACAAAGTTGAATGGGAAAAAGAATTTCCTTGGGTTAAAAAAAATCTTCATACCACTCAAGAAAATGCCTACTGCAAAGTTTGCAAAAAATCTGTGTCTGCTAGAAAAGCTGCTCTCAGCCAACATGCTAATACCAAAGATCACAAGCTGAAGGTATCTGCTCAATCACATTCAAGAAAAATTGTAAATGTAATTAAGCCCAAAATTCCTGATTCCGTACGTAAAGCAGAATTGGAGCTTGCAGTTGATCACCTTGGTGAGGTAATGAAAAGACATGGAGCTGGGAGTACTATTGGTGCAATTAATTTGCAAAGAACTAATTGTTCTCGTCTAATTGATTTTGTTGTTGCTCCTTGCTTAAAAGATGAGCTGAAAAATGATTTGCAAGGAAAGAAATACTCGATTCTTCTAGATGAGTCCACTGACCGATCAACGACCAAACACCTGAGCATATGCATTCGATATTTTAGTGAGAAGAAAAATGGTATTGAGTCAGTGCTTCTCAGCCTTGTGTCAGTTGTCAGTACAACAGGTGAATCTTTGTTTGGTGCACTGAAAAACTGTTTAGCTGAATTTAATTTGACCTTGTCTGACTGCATAGGATTTTGTAGTGATGGTGCCTCAAACATGGTGGGAGTGCATAATTCTGTTTGGTCACGAGTGAAATTAGAAGCACCATATTGTGTTTTGTTCAAGTGCATTTGTCACAGTTTGGCACTGTGCGTGGAAAAAGCCTTTGAAGGCATGCCTTCAAATGTAGGATATTTACTTGGTGAAATTCCAGCCTGGTTTTGTCGAAGCTCATTACGAAGAGAAGAATATAAAGAAGTGTTTAACAAGATGGCAAGTGAAGAAGATAATGATGTGAACAGTTCTTCCTGCAAACTGCCTTTCTAACTCTATGCCCAACCAGATGGTTAGTGAGAGGAGAAGTTTTGCAAAGAATTTTGCAGAATTGGAATGATTTAAAGGTCTATTTTACTTCAGCAACATTTGATCAGGGCTGTCGCTACAAAGCTAGAACTTTGACTGATATGCTACTTGACGACATTAATTATTTGTACATTTGCTTCCTTACACCTATTGTAAATGAAGTTGACAAAATCAACAAATTTTTTCAAGCAACCAATGCTGATCCTGAAACAATGACACAACAGCTTCATCTGCACTACCTTGCCCTTAAACGGAGAGTGGTGGACACCAACGGAAATCAATTAGTAATCAGCAGAGTTGACTTCGGATCCAAGTTTCAAAGCGAATCATTACGTTGCTGTGGTGAGCATGTGTCAAATCCAAACTTTGCAGTTCAATTACTCAATGCCAAAGAGAGGTGCAAAACCTTTATGCTTGAGCTTCTTAATCAAATTAAAAAGCGACTGCCGGCAAACAAAGAAGTTTTTTCAAGCCTTAGTTTTCTGAAACCCGACAGAGTACTATCTCACGTCAACAGAGCAACGTTTTCCCAGTTACCGTACCAAGGGTTATTGCATGAGAAAAATGTTGACGAAATTGAAGAGCAATACAGAAAAGTTCTTCTGCAACCTTGGACTGATGAAGAAGTCTTTCACCCTAAAGTACCAGATGATCCGATTAAATTTTGGGCTGCAGTACAATGCTTTCAAGATGGCACTGGCTCATATCCATATAAACTGCTCGCTACTTATGCATTAGCATGTTTAAGCACACTAGTTTCCAATGCTCTTGTTGAGCGCATGTTTTCACATGTCAATGCAATTAAAACTGACAGCGCAACAGAATGGGGCTTAAAATGATTGAATCGATTACTAGAATCAGAACAACTGTAATGTCTAAAAGCAAATGTTGCAAAGATTTCGTTGTGACAAAAGAAATGTTGCAGTGATTTAATTCAGATATGTACCATCAAAACGCAACAGATGAGAACTCTGACCCAGCTGATTCGGAACCAATCTATGTGGAATAAGCCTATAATTTTTTGGAAAGTTGTGAATATATGTTAAAACTTGCAATGTTTGGTACAGTATCATTGAAACATAGTTGAACATAATCGAATAAAATAGGCTTAGGGGTGTCCTGTTCTACACCAGACTTCACTTTGAAATAACATAATATTTCCCAGTTTTCAAATAATTGAATACCCTTCCAATAAATGTACTGCTCAAACATCACATGGAGAAGGACCATCCAGGTATTTTGTATTTCAACTACTACACCGTACCAATAGTTAAAATACTAGTATTGAACTAACTGGAAACTGGGAAAAATTATGTAGTGATGCATGACCAAATATTTTTGCTGTTGAAACTTAGCTGTGAGTGATTTAGTTTTTGTGGCCATTGTTTAATTTTCAAGTATTGAAATAATATTGCGCTCTTCAAGTTTTGATCAGTGTTTTCTATGACGAAATTTGCAACTAGTGTTAGTGATTGTCGAAGTGTTATTATTATGGATTGTGATTTTGTTGATTTTTATTGTCTTCAAAAGGCAATAAACAGTGTTTGTAGTGAGTACTAGCATAGCAAATGCTAATTTCCCCTTTGTATTAATATGTTGAATTGCATTTTTTAAGAACTGCGATTTGGTGCTGTTGAATTATAGCCGATAGGTTTGCTGTGCTTGTTGGATCATGCTTGTTACCGGTACTGTTTAATTGTTTAACAGCTGCCTTACTTTTAGTGCAACAATTTTAATTTTGGCTAATGTTTTTTTACGATTTTCGATTGCTTTCTGTACCAACATTGGATGATGTTGTCACTTTTATGTACCAGAATTACATACATCAATAAAACCAGTTCATGCTCGATTGTGCAGTTTAAAACTAAGCACTGGTACTGATTATGATTAAAATGCCATAATCATTACTCTAAAGTAGTGAACGTGTGTAAAACAAGTGATTAATTGTGTTACTTGTTTCAGATCTATTTTTGGTATATATTTGGTATATATTTTTTTTATAGCATTTGGTATATATTTGGTATATTTTTGACGTAGTATTTGGTATATATTGCTCTTCAGAATCTGGCAACTCTGCAATTTATCCATCAAGCGACCATGAGAAACTGAGTTAAAAGCTTTTGAAAAATCTATATATACAACATCAGTGATATTTTTGTGATCTCAAGCAAATATTAAATGTTCCATAAACTTTAAAAGTTAAGTAGTATATGAGGAAGATGGAACAAACCAAATTGTGTTGAATTTATGAGACCAGATCTATCCAAAACTTCCATATTGTTTCACTAACACAGGCTTCCATTAACTTGCAAATACAGCAAGTCAACCTAATTGGAAGATAATTTTCTGGATTTTTGCGATTTCCTTCCGTAAATACTGGTGTAACACAAGTAGTTTTCCACTGCACAGGAACAAAACTATTATCAAAACGAAGTTGAAACAACCTACAAAGTTTCTGACAAATAGTGAACCACCAGCTTTTAATGCAACATAAGGTATATTGTCAGGTCCAGCTCAAGAAAAAGTGGTAATACAATGTAGACTACGAGCAATTAACTCTTCCGTAAACTTCATGTCCACAATTCATCATATGTTTTTGGAACAGCAAAGAGTATTGTATCAAGACTTTCATTAACAAAAACACTACCATAGTAATCATTAAAACATCCGAACATTCACTAATATCCTTAGTTAAAGTACTACCAGAACTTTTCATAACTGGTCCAATCACAGAGCGAACTTTTCTTTTAGACTTCCCCATAAAGCCAAGTAGGCTTAGCATTAGAATTTTTAAGCCAAATTTGGTTCAGAACTTTTCAAAGCAAAAAGATTTCACGTTTCAAATTACTGCAAGTCTGATTCTGTTGATTTTTATTTAGTTCTGATTTATGGAAAAGATATTGTCGTTCAGGTTTATTGCACAAAGATTGAGCTAATCTGACACGGGTCCACGACTTTTCGGCACGACCATTTTGGCGCGGACCTTTTTGTCGCCAATATCCGATGCTTGTTGACTAACCCTAACCCAAAGTCTAACCCCAAATAACTGAACTGTCAAAGAGCACCGATTAGGCACCGAAACGATCTATGCAGAAAACGTCCAGCAACGAAATAGGTGGCGCCAAAATGGTTGCACCGAAAAGACACGATCCTGTTCCACTGTCTGTCTCCCATAAAGGTCTTTGTTGCTTTTTCGCAAACTTTTTAGTAACAGCAAAATCAATAGCTTCTTTCAAAGTTTGAGCAAATTTATTCCAAATAGTGACACCATTTCAAGTGGAGGAGATATTATTCCAATTGACCATAACTAAATATTCCATATATAATTCCCAATTTGCTTTACGATAATTATAAATGTATTGATGATTTTGCTGAAAATGTTCAGAGTTTGCAATCGACAAATTTAACTCACAAAAAAACACATTGTGATCAGAGATGTTAAGAGGTTCTACACTATCAACATTTGATACAAAGTCTGGACAATTACAAAAAATTAAATCCAAAACAGCTTCACTTCTTCTGACTTGCAAAATATGTTGAGTAAAATTGAGATCAAGAATTGTGTCAATGAAAGCATCATACCTTGGAGGAAAAAAAATTAACCCAATCAATTGAAGGTAAATTGAAATCTCCAATCACAAGTTTGTACGAGCCAAGTCAACTGACCACCACAAACTGACCGCAAACAAACTGACTGTGAATCAACGGTTTTGCCACAGTGATTTTGTCACAATGTGAGGGTTTGGGCAAGATGGCTCTGGGGATAGTAAAATATTTTTATCATCACCCTTCTCAGCCAATTGGCGTCATTTGGTTCGTGGTCAGTTTGTCACGGTCAGTTGTTGTGGACCTAGTTTGCATGAGTTATTTATACTTTTTGTTTTCTTTAAAAGATTTACAAGATAATCATTTTTAGTTTGTGTACTATTTGGCAGATGAAAAACAACTCCAATTTAAGAAGATTAACTTTTATATTTAACCATTGTTTATACCACAAGGACTCATCAAAATCATTATTTGTAAAAGTTTCATTGACTACACACTTAAAACAATCACAAACATAAAGCAAAAGTCCAACTCCAACTTGACACATTCTATCTTTACAAAACAAACAATATCCATTTAATGATTAAGTAGAATCAGGTATGCTCTCAGAAACCCAAGACTCAGTTACTTCAATAAAATAAGGTTTCTAGTAGGCAGCACACATACTTAACGAAAACATGTTGATAAGAACACTCCTAGCATTAATCAACAAAAAACTTGGAGAATAAATACCATTTTTTAGTTTTTTTGCTGATATCTTTGTTATTGATAAATTTGCCAAGTTTTTTGAAACATTAAGATGTACGTTAGGGTGGAGTGAAAAATAAAAATTTTTGAATTTAAAAAAGTGGTATTGATATATGGCCCCAAATACCATATGAAATACTTTTATCACAATTTTGGGTTCTTGCACCCTCTAGTGGTCGTGCAATTTGATCGAACGGGCTTAAAATAGCCAATTTTGCCATATCTCATTAACCACTTATGCTAGAAAGCTACTTTTTAGCTTAAAAGTTGCAGAAACAGCACATTTATATCTTCATTGAAAAAAACTTTGCCACAAAAACATGCAGAAAAAAAGTTACCGCCAAATTATTGATTGCAGATTTACTGATTATTGATGAGTTTTCAGAGCTCAACTTCAAACACATTGCAATTCACATTGGCATTGAAAATATGCCAGATGAAGTTTATATTTATGTATATTTGTACTTTTAGTGTGCCATGCTGCCTTATCAGCTTCAAATAGTTTCTTTAATGGCAATTAACCTTGCACAACTGGGCAATGTCCAGCATAGTATAGTAACAAATATTCAAAGTTTCATGTTATAGCATCATCCAGTATTGGTTGGCTCTTGCATCATCATTTTATTTATGCTGAACTTGAGGAATTATATCTAGTTAATTCAAAAAAGTTAGATTGCACAGTTCAATTCAAAAGCACTGAAAGATGCAAAAGTACAAAATCAGAAAAATAAGAATTAAAAACGCAATTAGTAATTAGAAAAGCTACAGTTCTAAAAGGAAAAAAACTTCAGCAATAAATTTAATGAACAATTTGATACCATTGTTTATTGTATTGTAGACATTGTATATACTGTACTCGCTGGCATAAATTTTGTTATTTCTGAAGCGGCATGCTACCTAAAAAAAGATCCAAGTCTAATGTAAAAAGTTGCATGATGGAGAAATTTTTCAAAGTTATGATGATTTTCCTCCAGGGTTGCTGCCAACCAAGAAACAAGTGATTTGAGGGCTTGCTCAACTTTAAGCACTTCAGGAAGCTGGATACAGCTCGAATTGTTGGAAAAGAACAAATGGATTTGGCGTAAAGTTTATTCCGTTCATGAGCAGAGTATTTGACAAAGAAATCAACTAATGCTAAACTTCAGTGGTTTAGCTAGATAGCTGAAAAAATCTAAAACATAAGATCGAGACAAAGAGCTTAAAACTAATTTCTCGCACGATGCTTATAAACTTTTTGATATTTTTTGCTATGATAAGAAAAAAAGAAAGCCATATGAAATTATATATGGCTTGAGAATAACATTCAATGATCATGCTTTTTTTGGAGCTCAAAAAGCAGAACCCAAGGCTACATGTTTGGCAGAAATATCAGAACTTCGAAAAATTTCTCCATCCTATAACTTTTCACAAGTAGCATTAAACTTGAATATTTTTTTAGTTAGCATGCTGCTTCAGAAACAGCGAAATTTATGCCAGCAAGTACAGTACATACTGTATCTACAATGCAATAAACAATGGTATCAAATTGTTCATTAAGTACATTGCCGAATTTTCTTCCTTTTAGAACCGTATCTTTTCCAATTCCTAATTGCATTTTTAATTCTTATTTTTCTAATTTTGTATTTTTGCATCTTTCAGTGCTTTCGAATTGAAATATAATTCCTCAAGTTTAGCATAAATAAAATGATGATGCAAGAGCCAACCAATACTGGATGATGCTATAACATGAAACTTTGAATATTTGTTACTATACTATGCTGGACATTGCCCAGTTGTGTAAGGTTAATTGCCATTAAAGAAACTATTTGAAGCTGATAAGGCAGCATGGCACACTAAAAGTACAAATATACATAAATTTAAACTTCATCTGGCATATTTTCAATGCCAATGTGAATTGCAATGTGTTTGAAGTTGAGCTCTGAAAACTCATCAATAATCAGTAAATCTGCAATCAATAATTTGGCAGTAACTTTTTTCTGCACGTTTTTATGGCAAAGTTCGTTTCAATGAAGATATGAATGTGCTGTTTCTGCAACTTTTAAGCTAAAAAGTAGCTTTCTAGCATAAGTGGTTAATGAGATATGGCAAAATTGGCTGTTTTAAGCCCGTTCGATCAAATTGCACGACCACTAAGGGGTGCAAGAACTCAAAATTGTGATAGAAGTATTTCATATGGTATTTGGGGCCATATATCAATACCACCTTTTTAAATTCAAAAATTTTTATTTTTCACTCCACCCTAATGTACGTGAGCATCATTAACTTTATTTAAAGGCGAAATTTCAATTGTGGTAGCATTAGAAGCATTAATCTTGTTACTAGTATATTTTCTTGACTTTTCTGATTGATAGTACAAACATTTGTATAAACACAAAACTTTTGACTTTCCTTGACAATGCTAGAGGACATTTGCCTTTGCTGTCAACATAAATATCTTGCATTTCTTTCACCTTAGGTAAGGTCAGGATTAGTCCAGACAGTAGAATCAACTTTAACTCGACACCCAAAACCAAAATTATGAAACAAACAAGTGCCATTTCAGTACTTCAAAGTCATACAAATCAATCTGGTTTGAAATTTAGAGCTGTCACAAATTAAAGGTCTAATTCGTTTGCTATGCACCATATCAGGTAACTAAAATTGAGGTTCAATTTTAGAGCAAATCTCAAAAAACTTATCATGCAAACCTGAATCCTTTTCTCCAGCTTTTCCTACTCCACTAATAATGACATTGTTAGCTCGGTTATTTTTTTCAGCCAAATTAGCCCCAAAAACCTTCACCGTATCCTTCACAACTTGCTTGGATGATAGCTTTACGCTGGCAGCTAACTTCATGTCCTTGTTTTGCACCACGTCTGCATATGAAAGGAAACTTTTACTAAGGTTATTAATTGACTGGCTTTTATCCTTATGTGCATGATTTAACATCTCAGGCAAACAATTGTTTAACTCTGCTTTGATGTCAGGAATGCATTTTTTTACTTCTTCGTGAATGACATTTTTAAAACCTTGTTTACCTTAACCTTTAGTATTAGCAGATACATGACAAACATTACAACACCAATTGAAACAAGGACCCACATGACAGAAATTTCCTTGTTCATATAAATAACGCAACTTTTTAAGATGCACTACCGCTACTGAACGAAATACACGTTAAAAGAGGTTATTTTTACACGTGCATCTCAGATTCGATGCTCTAAGAGCTAAGTAACGTCATTTTCGCTCGCTAAGTTGCTTGGATCGATTGCAAGACATAACTCGAGTGAAAAACATCACATTTTCCTCGCCAACTTACCATATATACTCCTATATAAGTCGAGTTTCTGGGACCTGATCTTAAGGTAAAATTTCTGGGGTCAACTTATACACAAGTAATGTTTTTAGACATGTTGCTGCTGAGTCGAGTTGAATGTGGTATGAAAAGAAAACTCCATTATTACTTTATTACATCATTATTACTGGTATACATGCAATATACAAACATGTTAAAGTTACTTAACAGTAAAGTAGCACACAGTATACCGTAGTATTGACTTAACAGTAGTCCAACAAAAAGTTTATTCAAATCCTTCAAAACAAGTTGTATTTAAATGTTCGCTCAGTTACCCAATTTGTGCTTCAAGTAACTAGGAATTATTCCTAAATATTCTTGAATTGCAGAGTCGACTTATACGCGGGTAATACCTTTAATGATGCAATTTCTTGTCTTAAAATGCAAATCGACTTATACACGAGGTCGACTTATACATGAGTAAATACGCTAACAAAGATTCTGAAGCACTGTTTAAGTGTGTGAGAAATCTTTTTTGGTTCAGAAATTAAATGGCCAAAATGTCGAAAACTTCTAACTAAAGTAAATTTTTGTTGAAAATTAATCAAAATTGTAGCCATATTTGCTATTAGACTGCTAAGAAGCAAGCAAATGGTATTGAGAACCATTTGCTGTTTCGACTGATAAAGAAATATCGAGTAGCACTAGTTGACAAAAATAGCAAAACACTCTTTTTATAACAACAATTTTCTAAGAACATGAGGCTCGTTTTTGCTCAAAATTTAAGAACAAATTAAATACAATTAAGGCCAGTCTCAGCAGCAAAATAAACCAAAAACAAATGAAAAAAAAAAATTCAAATCAATGAAAGAAACTAAATTTTGTGCTGATTCAAAACGTTAAAATTTTAGTGATTTTCTTGTGTTTGCAAGCACAATTGCAACTATTCCAAGATTATGGAGCACTGTTTCTCTGCGCAAGCAAATGAGAAATATTTTTGGCACTGTTCAGCTTGAAAAAAGCTTGCTTTTTCTTTTTTGCAATTTTATGATGCTGCAAAAGCAGGAAGTCTTCACTAAAACAGACAGAGCAATAGGAATTAAACACTAACAGTTTTACAAACATGGTGCTAAAATAGACATCGATGCTCTCAAAATTTAAAAAAGAATCAAGAACAAATGAGACTGAAAATCGAAAAAAAAATATAAACAGCCAGTCTCAACCCAAAATTTACTGGTTCTAAAAAAGAAGACTGTACTTTGACTTGTTCATTTCAAAAATTTTGAAACCTAAAGTTACGGTTAACATATACGTTTACCCACCAACAACCTCAAAGGCGTTTAATATTGTTTCAAAAAATTATAGTAATTTTAATTACATTTTAGTCACCAAGTTTCCTTGGCCAGTAGGCAGCAAAGGGACCTTTCAGTCTTCGAGTCAAGCTGCCACCTGCCCACCTGTCTACCACACATGGTGGAGGCTTCATACTGTCCCTTTAATTGATGAACATCAAGCAGGGAAGCTGTGAATACCAATTTTTATAGTCTTTGATTTGACACGACTAGGAATCGAACCAGAGTATACTGCTTCAGTAGCAGACACTCTATTCACTCAACCACTGATTGGTTATAGTACAGAAAAAGTTGTTCTATTTTTAAATTGATCAAAATTATAATTAAATTCTGTTGTTCATTAACTAATTGTTATCAGTCGAGGAATTAGATATATGTACTATTGCAGGTTACAAACATCTCGCAAAGAAATTTGAGCAAACAGTTTCAACGCATGTTGGGCGAGACGGTTTGAAAATGGCAGTTTGTGTGCGAAGTTTTTTTGTTCGTTAGCGCCTTTTAACGAGCGAGAATGGTCTTTAAGAGCTCGCTAACATGTTAAGTCTTGTGGGCCCAGAACTATCTTCAGCACCATTTATGAAATCATAAACACATTATGGAATTTCAATACAATTAATGTGGTATCCTTTTCCACAACCATTGCAAGAAAATGCTTTATCATTCTTCTGCACCTGTTTGCAATACTGTCCACAAAGATACTGTTTCTAACCCTCTGTCAGTCTGTGTCCATGGGATCTACGAGTAGGCAATTGAGATTCCTATTACTTTAAGATTGAAACACTTGTATTGTGCAGCTTGTCAGGTTGACTCATCAAAACATCAACAATGAATTGAATGCATACAACAATATCAGATACACTCGTATACAATATTTACAATATATACTGGCCTACAGATATTCTTAAACCTTAGGCTATTGAAATAGAATCATATTAATATCATTGCTGAACATCAAGCAGGAAAGCTATGAATACCAATTTTTACAGTCTAGTCTTAAGATGCATTTAGGTTTACACTGGATGCAAAGCAACGGGAAGTGAAGGTTGGCAATTTTTGTGAGTGATCGCTTACTTTCACTTAAATTTTAACTTGTCAATGCTCATTGACTTATGGTGCAAAGGCACTAAGTGCTCAAACCATCTCTTTCATTTATCATTATTACGTCACTTGCTCAAATTCATAGTGATCTCGTCACAAAGCCTGAAGTGATTTCACCACAAAGTGAGGGTTAGGCAGTTACGGCAATACAGCTCTGGAGATAGTTATAGTAGAATAGCTTAATATTAGCTGTTCCATCAATGCTTCAATTCTGAGTTTTAATAATGCAATAGTACAATACGGTTGGCAGATAGCCTTGTCTTCAGAATGTAGTCTGTCATGTAATCATTTTATGATGAAATCACTTCAGACTTTGTTAAAAAATCACTGGCAACCTCAAAATAGACCAATCACTCATCAACAGTTTGTCAGTTTGTTTAAGTGATCTGGTGACGTTAATCAACCGCTTGCAAAGTTTGTGACCGGTTGAAACCTTTCTTAAGCTGACAATGACGTCAAATTTTTGATGCTTTGCATCCAGAGTAAACACACCTTTAGGTTTTTACTAGACGGGAAACCGAACTTAAGCCTACCTTATCACTATCAGTAGCAGACGCTTTTGTCCACTGATTGTTTTTTTTGTGGGGGTAAGCAGAGGTTGCTGTTACGTTACATAAGAATAAGAAAATTGCTATCCTAGCCCTAACAGTAACCCAAACTCTAACAGTCTAACCTAACTGTTAATCCTAACCAAAACTCAAAATCTAACTCAAACCGTAATGATAATTTAATAAATGAAAAAGAGTAAATGAGCACTCACTCCTTGCTCTCTTAGCTTTTTTATCGGCGTTATGTAAGGTAACACTCTGCACTAGGCCTATCCAATTCCTTTTTCATGCAAAATAAAGCTGTTTAGTACGTTCTGTAGACCATCTATACAAGTGTTTTTCTTTCATTTGATTTGAGATTTTGCTGAAGCAATTTTCATCAAAAAACTTAAACCCACTATGATACTATAGGTTGTACATTGAACCATACAGTATACCATTAGGCAGTGTTCCCATTAAGCCGATTTTTTTCAGCAAATCAGCGATTTTTTGGAACAAGGGTAAATAATTTTTGGCAATATTTTAACCATAGCTTTAGAAAAGTCGACAAGTTTGTGGAAATATGACATTTGGTATACTTTAATCACAAACTGGTACGAAATTTAGGGCACATAAACATCTTTTTAGAGCATTGGGCACAATTGTTTTAAGAAAATTCGGGCACTCACCGATTAGCCTAAAAGTTAGAGGAAGCACTGCCGGTAGGCTACCCATACTGAATGATAGCTAGGTGCTTTTTAGTTTCTTGTGTACGTTATCCCTGAATAGGCTATATCTAATTTTATTTTTGCTTCTACATGCTACTGTTATCTGCATTATTGTATACTTACATTATCTATACCGGAAAACTTTAAATCTGAATTTAACCTGTTAACTGGCACTGCTTACAATAAATAATGGATGATACTTGCAATTGCAACCATCTTTCATTACGGTAGCCTAATCTGATGGTTTTACTCCAATCAATCAATCAATTTCATTTTATTCACCAAGTTACACTTACAGCAAAAGCAGTCACTTGGCAAGGAGACAGCAAAAAAAGTACTGGCTGACCGGTATGCAGTTAGGCTATCATGTCTGCTGCCACCTCACCAAGCAAGCACAAATTTGCAGTGCACAAAGAAAATAATACACTACAGTAGCTCAGTTCATCATTCAACAAAAGACAAGATAAAGCAAGCAAATATACAGGCATTCACACTTTCAGTACACTCTTCAGTAGGCTATAACTAGCAGTGACATTGATGTTTAACTCTCCCAATTCCATTATCCAAACTATTAGATTTTCATAAAGAGCACTAGCTCACTCTTGATGTGATTAATTACTATTTCAATTTCATATAGATGTTATACAATAGCACACAAACAAATTCCACCAATCCCTCTATGAAAATCACTGCAATATAAAATTTTGCTTTATTGTGACATCATATCATTAGCCTATCTCTCAGTTTAGAGCACTCAGAACCCATCCCACTTTTATCCTATATTTCAATCGAAGTGACTTGGCGCACGGAACGTGCGCGGTTAAATAAACAAAGATTCCAGTGACGTTATTCGTTTTCGGAAATTTTTATTTTGATTATTACACTTGTAGATTTGGGTTAGGGTTTAAGTTAGGCTCTGGGTTAGGGCTAGGATTAGGGTTAAGGTTAGGGTTAGTTTTTTAGGCTTTATAGTAAAATGTCTGTGCGCACGGAATGTGCGCCAAGCCTTTTCCTATTTCAATTTAGCACAGCCGCAGCAACATTACCTTAAACTTCTATTGTTGACTGCAGTTATTTTGTCTTTATTCAGCTGCATTCCAAATAGGAAGTGGCTATTTTGCCTCTAGAGGCAAAATAGTGTTTTTCCTCTGTTTGGGTTAGAGTTAGGGTAAGGGTTGGGATTAGGGTTAGGGTTTGGGTTAGGATTAGGGCTATTTTGGCACTTGCGGCAAAATAGCCGTTAGGACTATTTTGCCTCCAAATGGCAAAATAACATGGGGCTATTTTGCCTCTAGAGGCAAAAATAGCCCCATGTTAGAGGCAAAATTACCCCTGTTACTAATGAAATACTTGTTTGCTCTGCTCCATCTTACACTTGCTCCTTGTGTCTTTATTTTGTTTTAACATATATGATGGACATTTAGTGGTTTATATGTGTTTAGCTGTGGTCCTTTTGCACTGGATCGCCTGCTGTTCTTATGATTATGTAGAGTTTGTGAACTTCAAATAATTTTTTTTAATTTGGCGCGTGAGAGCTGCCAATAAAATTTTTATAATGTAATATTGACTAAGCACGGATTTACAACCTAAAAAGGCCTTATCCTATATAAGGCCTTATCCTTTAATGTAAGGAAATAAAACAAAATCAAAAATTAGAATAAACAATGACATGTTACCAAATGCACTAATATACAAAAACAATAGACTACTTTCTATTTTTGTGCGCTAGGCTACCTAGAACCTTTTCGAATTCAAACCCTGAATCCACTCCTCAAATTCTCCCTGCATATAATTAGCAGATTTCTTGGATCTTTAGCTTGGATCACCTAGCTATGTTGTGTATACTGTGACCTAGTCCAGAAGTTCCTAAATAAGGTTAAGGTACGGGTTAACGGTGAGTAGCCTAAAACTAAAGAAAAGCGTTGGCCTATATACCGGCATCACCCTATTGATAGACGATAGGCCTTGGCTGAAGCTACTGTCTCTGGTCTAACTCTGCAAAATGTTGTGCTGAGCTGTAACTTAACAATGTTAGAAACCTGAAACAGACAATTGGTTATAGAATGAAGAAGTGTGCGCCTATCAAAATGATTGAAATTATATTAAGTTGAATAGCAATAGGCTACCTACTGAATACAGGTAGCAGTATGTTGCAGATAACTCAGAAGCAGGCTTGGAAAAATTATAATAAGTAATTGACAAAATTGTATATACCGTGTACCGGTACCATTAATTGCACGATTTTGCTGTAATTGTAATTGAAATTTTTTCTGCCCATTTTCAATCACAATTACTCTATTATTCACTAGGATAGATGAAAACAAAATGTGCTTTAACAATATTAATTTTTCTTCGTTTGCAAATCGATATCGATATAGGCCTATTTGCAACTCAATACCAGTTGCTGGCACACCTGACGTCACCAACCGAACATCAAAGTAGGTTAGGGATAGTTAGAGTTAGTTTTGAAGATGTGGTTAATCTTATGCATAACCTAAACTTAGCACCTACTCTAATCATTAGTAGCACTTACTCTAAGCCAAGAAATAGACTAACATAGGATTGGCCTATTATTGTACCGGTAATTGTAATTACATTTTATTCGCCAAGTTGCCTTGGCCAGGAGACAGCGAAGGGACCTTTCGGTTTTCGAGTCAAGCTGCCACCTGCCCACCTGTCTACCACACTTGGCGGAGGCTTCACACTGTCCCTTTTAATGCTGAACGTCAAGCAGGAAAGCTGTGAATACTAATTTTTATAGTCTTTGGTTTGACCCGGCCGGGAATCGAACCCGAGTCTACCGTTTCAGTAGCAGACGCTCTATCCACTCGACCACTGTTCGGTTTTATTTTATCGACCACTTATGACGCCAAATGTGACTGTAACAGTGTTATGTGAAACCAGTGGTAAGTAACATTTGCAACCATAAGCATTGCCAGGATTTTTGATTGTGGGGGGAGAATACAAATTATATGCAATGACGTCAACAGAAATTTTCAAAAGAGCAACTTTTTGTGGGGCAAAGATACCGATATCATAGCAGGGAACTGGGAAGATCTAAAACCGTGGCCTGTTGTTGGCAATTAACCAGGATTTTGTTAAAGGTAGAAGAGGTAAACTAATAATTAAAAAATGCAAATGTCAAACTCGGGAGACGTGTCAAGTAAGCTCATGTCACTCAAAGGTATCAAGGGGGGTCTGGAGGCAGCAACAGGGGTCAGACATACAAGTGGCGGTGGCGCCACCTCCAAGCTCAGGTGGCGCCACTTGCAGCTTCAGGTGGCGCCACTTCTAAGTTCAAGTGGCACCACTTCTAAGTTCAGGTGGCGTCTCTGACAGGCAAGCTAACACAATACAGCATTTTAAAAAACATCAAACAAGATTATTTGTTGGGTCTGCTTTTGTTGCAATAGATTAATATATATAAGTAGAGAAAGCAAATTTTGAGAAAGGCTAAGACAAGGGTCATAGTCAAGAGATTCCTAAACCGAGAGTGCTCAAACCATAGACTTGGTGTGTGTAAATCAAATTCAGTTAAGGGGGTTCAGGACAAAAGCACTTGGGACATTGTTTCACAAAATGAATAATGATTTAATGACAATATGACAATAAATGGATTTGAGTTAATGACAATATATGACAATTTATTAAATTAAATCCATTTATTAATTAAATTAACAATAAATTAAATTAAATAAATAGACAATAAATTAAATCCATTTATTGTCATTGAATCATTATTCATTTTGTGAAACAATGTCCCAAGTGCCTCGGCCAGTTGGTCGAGTAGTAACGCATTCGTCTCTGGAGCAAGAAGTCTGAGGTTCAAATCTTGAGCCGGTCAAATCGGACACAGTGTTGCCAATGGCTCGCCATCGCTGTGACATTTCTTCGAAAGGATCTGTGTTGCCCAGGAGCAATGACGCGGAGATGGGCCCCGCCAACTCGTAACACACTTCGGCGTATTACAGCTAGTATAATGAAAGATTTGATTTGATGTCCCAAGTGCTCTTGTTCTAAACCCCCTTAACTGAATTTGGTTTAAGTAGAGAAAGCTGGTGCTTGCTTTATTTTAGTTTGCTCTTTGTAATCATCACAATAAGCACTTTGCTTGAATCAAACGCGCATTGTTATTCACAATTAACACTTTTTAGTCGCAAGCAGATTTTTTGATACTCAAATGCGTTTGGCAACTTTTGGCATAAAATGCTACCGGTACGTTTTTTTCTAAGAAAAAATTTTCCACGCTTGCCGCATTAACCGCTGTTTCAGATATCACAAGTACTACATTGCGCTGCGTGAAGACAACGTCAAAAATTTGGCAATTTTTTAAAAAAAGATTATTTTGAAAATATTGTACCTCCTATTGCAAAAAATTTCAGTTTTGTAGGTGGTGTAGTTTTCAAAATATTCGCATTTAAACTGGGTTTGAAACAAGCGCAACGTTAATCAATATCATTGTAATGTAATAATTGAAATAATTACAATAAAAAAATCAATTTTTGCGTAATGCATGATTGGAAAGAATTACTACTTATTGCATCACATTAACATAACTCACCCACAAAAACTTGGTTCTCGAAATAGAATACACCACTCAACGTATTTTGCAAATTCTCTGCTTTTTGCCAGCAGCTAATTTCATGAATTTTTTTCTCAAGTTAAATAACCTCAGAACTGATTGCATGAATTATTTTTTGGGCAAGTAGACATTTGAATTCACCTTTCCTATGGGCAAGTTGTTGAAAAAGTTAATTTCGATCCCTTGCTCTAACAGCTCAACACTAGGCTACTGATTCTGCATAACACAAAATCTGAAATTTATTCTGTGAATACAGATAAATGCAGCTTGTAGATAAGACAGAGGCTGCTGTTCTGTATAACTTTACGGAAGGATATGAAAATTGATATCTTAGCTTTAACCCCGACCCTAAAGCTAATGCAAACTTTAACCCTGGAACTCAAACCATCACCTTACTGCCTTAATCTTTACCCAAACTCTAAGGTTAATGTAACAAAATAAATAAAAGAAAATGAGAGAATGAGCGCCCATTTTTTGCATACCTGTAGGCTACGTATTACCTAGTCTCTTTATGAATGTATATCTCATCTGTATGAGCATTACATCATGTACCTATACTAATAGGCTACCTGAGCAACATTAGCCACTTCCTACAAACTGACAAATACCCAAAGGCTATCTGATATAGGCTATATGAAATAAAATCAAAAACATTACAAATTATTATTGTTGTTGTTTCTTTACCAGTAATATTTCTGCTTGGCATTAGCTACAAGATTTCAGTGACTTAAATTGACTTATATCACTTTGATTTCATTAACGTGACAATGGAGTGGCTGCTGACTTCAACACCTAATGGTCCTTTGCAGCCTTCCTGTTACATCCATTGCATACTGAGTATTATTTTCAGCTGTATATTTATGTTTATTGATGGTTTGCAACAAATAAATAACTTGAACTTCTAACTTGTAAACAGATAGTAAAGTATGGCAGTGTTTCCTAACTTTTTGGTGACGTGTCTGCCTGTGGGTGAGTGCAGGCTGGTGGGTGCCCAAATTTTCTCTAAACAATTGTGCCCAAAGCTGTTGTTCATGAGTTAAAAGACATTTATGCACCCTAAATTTTGTATTGATCTGCAATTAAAGTATACAGGTATAGGCTTACTGAAACAGTAAAATTCACAGGTCTACACATTCGTTGACTTTTAAAGCTTTTTTCATCACTTGTCCAGAAATTATTTGCCTGTGATTCAAATTGTTGACGAAAATCGGCTTGGTGGGTACACTGATGGATTTTTTTTTATCAGATTGTATTTCAAAAAGTTCAAACAGTTTCATTTTTATTAGGCAGCTTGTACAGTAGTGCATTTTTTGCACCATACATCATGTCAGATATGTGTAGGTTTAGTAATGCGCTCTAGAGTAAAAATATGTAATAGTGTTGCATGTCATAGGCCTATTACTTATGTATTAAACTAATTATTTTTCTGTAGGCTACTTTCTGTCAGTCTGTAATGGTGTTTCCCCTCTGGCAAAAATTTGTTTGCAACAAGATTCAACAAGTAATCTGCACTTTTGCTTGTTTGTATTTTGTTAAATTTCCAGGTGTTAGTGTCTCTCAGGCATTAAATTGTACCTTTGTTCAGACAGTAAAACATAATGTAGTCAAAGATTGCTTTTTCCTTTGAAAAACAGCTTTTAAAATTTCAAAACCAACCAAATACTGGTAATTGCATCTTTGTGCAAGCTTGATATAAACTATCAAGAAAATGAAAAAAGTTTCATTTTCTATAACCACGTTTTGTTTGCACAGGCTGACAGGTGGCAATTTTAAATCAATTACCGTACCGGTATATGGCAGGTGTTAACAATATCACTAACAGATGTTATATAATTCAAGGTGGCTAAAAAGGGTATTGATTTACCAAATTAACGCAAAAATACAAATGGTTTTTAATGCTCTTGGTTTTGTATTTTTATGACCTAAACTGTTGAAAAACTTATAATTGTTTTTCTGCTCTATTTTTTAGTCCTAATACACAGAATAGTATGCACTCTTTGTCACCTTCTTTAACATAGTGAAAACATGCAAAAACCACAATAACATTTGAGAAGGTGCAGCAATCTACAAGTTTGCCTAAAAGGATGTTTAGACTAAGTACAACAATATACGATTAAAAAATCATACCTTATTATAAGCTAAAGAATAGCCAGTGGGACTCCACCAAAAGCAACAAATAGTTCAGGTTTAGTTTTTGTTAGAGCTTAATTTGTTTTTGTTCTTACATGCCTTAGCTTGTTAGCTGAATTAGTGGTCTCCATTACCATATTAATGATGTAATGTACTCAATGGTCAGCACAACTAGCAGATTTAGCAGTTGGCTGTCATGGACTTGGCATCTTGCCACATGAACTTTTGTCCACATCTGGCGTTTACAAAAATCAGTTCAGCTTAGTATTTACACTGTGTTAGAGTCGTAATTCCAACTCCTGTTTAGATTAGCCTACTGGATTACTAATATTAGGCATACCAGTATATAGATCATATAGACTATCTTGTGGCTCAGATATAGACTAGTTAATTGTCACTGGTTTGTTGGTTTAACTATTTCTGGTTACACTTTGCATCACTATATTTTTCTTTTTGATTGCTGGTAATGTGTTTTAAAGTTTTTGTTATTGCAAAAACCTGAGATGGGTGGATTGTGTAGCTCTATAGCTAAAGGAACTATTTGCACTAAAAATGTCAATGGTGATAAGGAGGATGCTTATGTAATTGAAAAAACAGTTACAATCAGTCCAAGAACCGAGACTACTTTTACGGAAATTGAAAATGCTACACCTTTGCTTAATTCTAATCGTTTGCCTACCATTCCCAGTACCATAGACATCAACATCGCCAGTGAAGAAGATTTAATGACGTTACCTACAATTGGAAGAGCCTTGGCCCATGAAATAGTGGAGTATCGCCAGAAAGTTAGAAAATTTCAAACAGTAAATGAACTTGTGCATGTTAAAGGAATAGGAAATGCTCGCTTGGAAAAAATTCGGAAAGAGATTCATGTGACCTCAACTAACCACGTAAAACCAACTAATGACAAAGAAAGCACAAAGAAATTAGTGAATATAAACACAGCAGCATCTGAGCAACTAGTTAAAGTCAATGGAATATCTTCTGAATTAGCAAAGAAAATTATTGAGTATAGGACAAATAATGGAAGATTTTTCCACATTAATGATTTGGTGGAACCAGCAGCATTACTTGACACTCCAGCACTTTTAAAGCTAAAAGCCTACATTACTGTTGATAAAAATGACACTAAACGTTCAAGAAAAGCTAGTTTAGCTTCTCTTATTCGAAATGGCTCAACCGACAGATTTTTCCATACTGGCCCAGAATCATTGGAAAATGTTCGACCTTCAGTTGATGAATTTACTGGAACAACCGATGACCGACCAATAGTACGAATTGCTACATGGAATTTACAACAATGCAGCATAGACAAAGTTAATAATCCTGGAGTAAGAGAAGTGATATGTGCGACAATTTTTGAAAGTGGGATTAAAATTCTTGCTGTTCAAGAACTTGCTGACAAAGATGTATTGGCAAAAATTGTTGAGGAATTAAACGACCCAACCTTACCAAATGTTCAAAGGTATAGCTAAAGATGTGGATATCTTAAATGTGTGGATGTGATTGTGGGAGACTAGCTTGGTGGTAGAGCATTAAGTCACTGATCGAAAGCATGCTGGCTCGTGATTCAATTTTCTAACTGGCAAGCATCTTTGTGACCTTGGATATAAGCCTTTCCTATTTCCCATAGGAGGAGTGTTCCATGTTAGGTTTTGGTGAGTCAGCATGCGCCAAAAAAATCAGCGAGTTTCCAACAAAAAACAATCGAAAATTAAAAAATGATTTGGCGTGTGCCCAATAAAAACGCTAATTCACTGATAAAAATCAGCTGAATGGTTACATAACATAGGTGTCAAGCAGTCTACCTTTTGTGGTGGTCCAGCCTGACAAACATCTTCCAAATATAATATAAAAATGATGCTTTGTGTACCAGTGCTGTTATTTCAGTTTATATTAATAAAGAAATCAGTCCAATCACTCTTTGCATGATCATGGTATCGTGTTACAGCATATCAATATTTCACTATGAGCTGTTCTACAAATATTACTAGTGATAAAGAATTGGAGATGCTTTTGGTATCTCAGTAAATTTTTTGGTTATTGTTTTTTGAAGTCTGAGTTTTGGGGGTTGGAAAATGAGACGAAAGATAATTTTTAAAGTAGATATGTTTTATATTTAACATTAAAAAACTGTTTGATTTGTTTGAACCAAATATTAGCTTTTGTTCCTAGAAAGCTACGTTTGTTGATTACCTAAACCAAGTAGCACTAGTGCTGTAGTGTTAGCCAATAGAAGTCGCATATATTTTAGCTTTTTGCGAAAATCTAAAAAAGTACCACTTACAATTCTTGTATACAGAAAAGTATTCTCGTAAAACCTAATGTAACCTACTTTATAGAGCGAAAGCTGGAACTTCAACTTGGGACTGTGCAGTCAGTTCAACTGCAGCGGGTAGGATGTATCAAGGAATGGAATATACTGGTTTTATATTTGATACCTCATCAAAAATTGTATTATATAGTCATGCACTGCTAGAGAAACCTGCTCAGTCTAGAGAATTTGCTCGACTGCCATTGCTTGGCTATTTCAAAGTAAGTTACATTTTGGGGTTAGTTAATAGCAATTGTGCAATGGCTTTTGTTAGGAAGTACTTTGATAGTAGTGGAAAAGTCGGCTATATGTTAGTCAAATAATCAAATCTTTATTTCACTCGCTCTATTATGCCATATCATAAAACTAGAGTGCCGGATCAATCTTCAATTCATTGTTCTAGGGATTAATACCAAACCTTTATCAATTCTGAGCTGTCAATAAATTGGTTCTTTCTACCTAGGTCAACAATATGGACATAGTGCTTGTGTCTGTGCATCTAAAAGCGATTGGACCATCTTCCTCCGCCGCTAGTGACTTGGCGAGACTCAATGAGGAGATTGAAAACCTCCCTACTTTAGTGGAGGCTATCATGGAGAGAGTGCAAAATGAAAATGATGTCATCATCGTGGGTGATTTCAATCTGGAGCCAGATCAAAAAGAATTCGATGTTCTTCGAAACGCAGGTTTCTCTCATGTGGTGCCTGAAACTGTCCCGACTAATATAAGCACAAAGAATATGAAGGGCTCGAGGAGTTGTGATAACATTTGGGTCAATGAAAGCGCTTCTTCGCTTTACTCAAACCAGTTCAAGGTGGTTCGTAATGGCATGACTAACCCATGGATACCAGACGGGTGGTCCTGGGGTGGTGTTGCCTCTGACCATTGCCCAGTTTGGGCCGAGTTTTTTACAGATCAAGATTATGATGTTGATCCTGCGAACAAAAGCTTGGAAATGTTACGATTAAGCGATTAATGTCTGATCCATTAATTCACCATTTTAACAATTGCAATGCTTCCAAATTCAGCAAAAAGTTAGCTCAGATTTTATTCTAAGATTTCCTGTTCAAACGCTCAGTATCGATCCATAAAAATCGTCACAATGACCTTGTTTGTCTCTGACACGTATCACAAGCTATGTACCGTAGTTTACTTCATCCGTTGCTTGTGAAATTTTAGTGCTAACTTTTCTTCATGTAATCATTTAAGCCTGTTATTGACTTTTTACCTTTTTCAATGAGATGAAAGGCCAGCATTTATTTTATTCTTGTTCAATGCTGTTTATTTGTAGAATCAACCTTACCTCTGTACACTTGCTATTTCTAAAATTTCATTATCCATTGCGTGTATTTTTTAACAGTATTAATCATGCCTTTAAAGTTTGAACTATAGTTCTGTTGTGTGTTTGCTTTCTTTAGTTGTTATTAATAAATAATAACCCAAATTATTTTTACCATTATAATGCAATGACACTTTTCGGTTAATATTTATAACCATTATCAATGTATTTGATACAATAAACAACTGTTTACGTAGAATTACATGCTAAAAATAGTTTTGGTTAAGTCTTTTTGTAATTGGATTTTTTAATTTGTTTTAAATGTTTTATTTTACATTAATATTAATGCACATTTAATACATAATTCAAAGATGGGCTGTAGAGACTTATTCCAGATCTGTATTCAAAACATTGGAGATTCAGAGTAATGTCATTACCTGGTGACAAGTTATTTGCTTATCCTTTCAATGACTATGATTTCTGGTCAGAATCTCCTACCTAACCTTTGTGCTTTTACCGAGTTTTAATTGATTTGCGATCCCATAAATATGCATGTATAGAAATTAGATTAAAATTTGTTGTGTGTAGACTTAAAACAATTTCTTAATTCTTTTCCACAAAACAGTAAGAAGATTAGAACAATTCTACATGTCAAAAAAAAACAACTACAATAAAATGCTTAAAAAATCGGAGAAAGTCGTTCGTTTGTTGCATACTTGCTCACGAATAATGACATCATAGTATATACATAATGCCATTCAGGTATAAGGATTCGAATTTTTCATTTCATCGTGGGACAATTGCGCTGCATAAACGTTATTTTTCTGACTCGTTTTTAAATGGAGCCGCTATGACTCTGTTGCGTTTTTGCGCACTGTTTTTTTTTGCATGAAGTTGGAATTTTACGTCATAACAACAGTTTTTTTATTCAGTCTGGGGCTCAATTTTATCGATCACACGTATTACGCGCGCGTGAAATGCCGAATATATCGGGCAATGTAAATGAAAAAAAAAAGGAAGAACGCATGCATTCAATCCAATACGTTGCATAATACAACTTTGAAAGTTTTTTTTAATTTTATATTGAGGGAATCTATTATTTTTGTTAGTACTGTAAAGTTCTGTTTCTGCTGTATGGTGTATCTAGCGTTTTATATTTTTGAAACTAAAGTTTTGCGTCAAACTGCGCTTAGTATTCATTTTGATGTATTTTACTAATAGTACCATTTAGCGCAATTTTACCCACATATTTAAAGCCTTTTTGTAATTTAAAAATATTAGTTTTTAAATACTTATGAGGTTTTGCTTGACTGCACGATAATAAACAAAAATATCCATGAAACTTACCATGGCAATTTCAAAATTTGCTGATAGTATCAACGATCCCTGGGCTTCAAGGGTTTAGATCTTGAACACATGGTTGGGGTTAGGGGTCTTGACCCCTTCCCCCCCGAGTGAAAGAATAAATTTGCCTGGCTTTCGCTGGATTATGTAAAGTTAAATTAAACGTCCTTGACGAACCACTTATGTTTTGTAGTTTCTTAATTTACGGAAGCATTCATGGCGTTGCTGTGAAAACGCGGATAGGTGGCGCAGGCCAATCACTTTTTTTAAATAATATATCCGTAAATTATCACAAATTTTCTTCACAATGCACTTTTTCTGCCGCTGTTGTTGACACGAAAGGTTTGTGGGTATCTATATGAAGCAACAATGCATGACAAAACGTAGCTTTGGCTTTTGTCTATTTTTCATGCTATTTTTACTGGCTTTATGAGTTTTCTAGATTTTGGTCAAAAACAATTTTAATTGTTTGCGTTTTTGCTTGAATACTACGTGTTTTCGTGGGAACGCCATTTTTGAACAAAACTGAGATTTGAGGAGATAATTAAGCAAAACACGAGGGAATTTTATTCTTGTGCTTGTTTTAGCGATCAATATCTGGAAATCGTTTTTTCAGTGTGTTTAGAAATTGACATACGCTGCCAATAATGCCTATTTTTATCAGATGTTGTTCCGTTCAATGAAGTAACCTGTGTGTATATTTTTAAAATGTATTCTTTTTTTTACCTCACTTGTATCTCAGGTTGGCAATGCTGCCCGAGCCCAAAGTTAAATGCAAAGTTCAACAGAAAAATGAAGGAACGCTTGCGAATCGAAATCGAGATCGCGCTTTACCAATGTGCCACAGAAATAGCGCAGTCAATTCGTTAAAATGGCGTATTTAACTGAAGGGAAAGAACACTTTGTAAAAACGCGGCCAGTTTGCATCTTTGATAAGTACGTACCCTTGCATTTACAATCTCGAGTTAAATATGACACTCGACTGGACGGTAATGTATCGGTTAGGGCCCGATTGATTTCGTTGATTTTCTTTCGCTGCTAACATAAAAAAAGCCTTCGCCACTTTATGCAATCAAGAGCGTCTTTCTTCACTAATCACTCTTCAATATTGTTTGGCTTAAGCAGGGCATGTTTCAGTTAGTGGTATGTGGAAATGGTAGTGGATGTCCTTGAGCCCAAATTTACAGTATGCATATTATTCATATTTTTCTTGAAACAAATTTGCAATCATTCTGTTATCGTTAAATGCAACATTGATTCTGTTATCGTTCAATTCAACATTGATTTTTTCTTCAGTTTGCAATTTTCCGGCGCCGATTGTTGATGTATTTTATGCTTTCGTAAATTGTATCATTTGGGGCGTAGTCCAGTTGAATTTTTGGTTTCAGAGTGCTATTGTTATTTGAACTACCTAGTGGCAAAATTTCGTTATTTCTTGGGAGGAGCGGGGGCCGAAACCTCAATAATTTGGCCACATTTCCCCAATAATTTAATTGAAACTTACGCTGGACAATTCTAGTGCCGTGGACGTATCCTCAAATTAATAGTTAGAGCTAGCTTGTGATTGGGCTTGAACTCTTTACGATATTGATCTTTGCAAAAAAATTTTGCTGGCGCATGGGCTTCATCTTTTGCACTCCCCCCCCGATAACACTCTAACTAAGAGTTTAACACAAGTGTTTACAAAATTGACGAGCAAGAACTATTAAACTGTTTATGAGGATATCGGTATCATAATTGGAGGTATTTTGTTTGCGTTCTGCACGTTATTTAAATGATATCAGTTCAAAAATTGCTCCCTTAATTGAAAATTATGTTATGGCTATGGTGCAAACAATTTTCGTACCAGCTGCACCCCCCAAAATAATTTCAGTAAAGTTTACTGAACACTTGATTGTGTAAAAGATTCCTAATCAAATCTTTTATTATGCTCGCTGTGTTACGCCGAAGCGTGTAATGAGTTTGGCAGGCCCATCGTCGTATCATTGCGCCCGGGCAAAACTGCTCCTTTTGAAGAAATCTCGTAACGGTGGGGGACGGTTGGCAATACTGTATCCAATTTGATCCTCCGATCTCCCCCTTCGGAGACGAACACGTTATCGTTTGAACAACTGGCCGGTTGCGAATGACTCCCGAAATCTTAAAATGAATGTCGGCTATGTTGTGATTTTTCCTTTTTTCTTGCCTACTTCAATTTTCACTATTATGCAATAATATGAAGCATCCAATTGGTTGACTTGCAATTTTTTCGCTGTGCCTTTGATTTCGTTTCGTGTCGCCAGGATAAACTAATGTTGTTTTGATTAACGAAACCAGTGTTTTTAACAACTGATTTCAATGCGAATAAAATCAAAGAATTTATATTGCATTTGATTACCGTAGGTATATTGCAGGAAGATTTTTAATACGTTCCGATAACATTTCAGAAGCTGAAGCTCCATCTACTGCACCGATACTGAAAGGGTGGATTTCGGTTCGATAAAACCAAAAACTATAAATCGGCATTTAGAGCTTCCATGCTTGACGTTTAGCAATGAAAGTGATAAAGTGAAGCCTCCACCGTGCGTGGTAGACAGGTGGGCCAGTGTCAGCTTGATTCGATTGCCGTAAGGTTACTTCGACGTTTCCTGGCCAAAAGAACTTTGTAGTTTGTACATAAAAAAACGATTAAGCTACAATTCATTGAGGTAGTTGACATTGGAGTGGACTTTGTCCCCATCAGCAACTCGTAAATCTGTTTAGGTGAAGTGAAACTAAGTATAAAGTTATCTTGCACATTTGTAAAGGCTTTTTGTAAAATTCCGAGCTACTTTTAGTTGCTTCTACTGTACAAAGTAAAACTCCAATTTAGATCGCTTTCCTTCTAAAACATTTTTGATCCTTTTAGTAACAAAAATGTTTTTTGCCGTTTGATGACGCTGAAGAGCAAAATTTAAATCTTGCAACAATTAGGGCAACTTGACCGAAAGCTTGAGACCCAGTAGAACAGGCTTCGTCACGATGGCCTGCCTAGAAATTGATTTTTGTGATACTGACGTAATAATACGAGCTTAAATTTGTAGATAATTATATTATGCCACTTTATAGAAAAATTTGACTACGAAATGTAGGGCCAAAATTTTTTTGAAGCATGCAAGGCCTATAGATCAGTATAATCACAACTCCTCAGATTTATAAGTGCAAGTACTCCAAGAAGATAGAAGTCGAGTACTCTAAGTAGATAGAAGTCGAGTTGCAGTGCTGAAAAATACAATCAAGAGGAAAAAATCAGTATTTTTTCAGCAAGTTATACTGAGGACCCTTAATTTTGAGTTGGTTTCTGAATTTTGTCGTTTAAGAAGTACTTAGAATCTAGCAAAAACTTGTCGACTGGAATTATATCAAATGATTATAACATGAACGAATTTTACAGTGAATTTTCTCCCACCGATACTTGGACATCACCTAGTGGTGAAACTACGTACAATACAACAAGCGAGACAACACCATCAAGTGGAGAAGTTGCAAGTGCAACTAAGAGCGCACCAGAAAAGAAAATGATTTCAAAAAAAACTATCCAAGAAACAATCAAAAATCCATCGAATTATGAAACAATTGAAAAACGGTCGAGGGAAAATAGCAACACACACACTAAACATTCTAGCGAAAAAGAATCCAGCCCATCCAAAACAAAACAAAGTTCAAGTACAAGTACGTTAAGTATAAAATCGAATTCAAACCGCGAGACACTTTCAAACTTTGCATCTTTCCACGTCAGTTTAGGCGTCTTTTCAATATTTCTTGGACTGGTAGCCACTACAGTTTATTTAGCCGCATCGAACTACGATTTTTTCTCTTTGGCCACAGGAATATGGTCTGGGACAATGTTTATTTTTGTAGGAGGAATTGCCAAATTTTTGAACAAGAAAAGGCACATTTGCTGGAGGCTCTTCATGATTTTTTGCATATTCTTTGGTTTGGATGCTGCCGCTGCTTTAATTGCTGTTGAAATTTATGCTGCTGTTAAAAGTTGTCGGCTGCTTACAAACGATACATGGGATTTTAACCATCGAAATTACCCAGTTTTCAGAACAACTGTGTTTCTAATTGTTCTCCATTGCATGGAGGCCCTTGCAGGGCTGGCTGAATCGATCGTTTGCACAGTTCACATGTTATCCCTGTGTTGCCGCTGCTGCGGCTATAAAGGATCCACTGTTCTGGTTACAATATCAAAAAAGAAAAATAGCCTGAGAAAAGCTTCCACCAGTACAAAGACTACCGATCAAACAACTGAAACTACTACGAAAAGCAGCGGCGGTTCAGGATTAAAAAGGCAATAAGTCCCATGAAAAAAATCTAACGATTCAAAAAATGATAATGACTTAAAAAAGATGTTAAGAAATCAAACGAATTTCTCAAGATCGATATGGAAAGCACACCGTCCATTTTAATTGAGTGAAACGGGGGATAAGACGACGCTTCCAACAGTACAGCCACCAAGCACTATTTCTTTTGTTTGATAACAAAAATGGCGAAAACCAGAGAAGCGAAAACATAGCGACAATACGGACCAAGTCCAGTACTTAAATTGTAAAATTTTGCACGGGGGGACGCTTTTTCAGCGTTGACTGAACCTTAGTGAAGAACAAGCACGTAGCCAGGATGTTTTGGGAGTGTGTTCCACTGTTCCATAAACGAACTTGACCCAAATTTTCATTACTCTTGAATTGAATTGAGGCGAATTTTCAGTGACAATCAGGTGATCTCAAAAAAAAAAAAAGATCTTCGCCGAAATCCGAAGGCTTTTTCTTGCCGAAATCAAGAATTCAAACGATTTTTCCGGCCAATATCAGGTGATCTCCAAAAAAAAAGGTCTTCGCCGAAATCCGAAGGCTTTTTTTGGCCGAAATCAAGAATTTAAACGGTTTTTCCGACCAAAAACAGAAATTTTTTCATCCCATAAACCAGCACTCAAATCTCGATGGAAGGACGCCTAAATCTCAATGGGGAACGCGCAATCTCGATGGGGGGACGCTCAATCTATCCCCCCTACAATTTAAGTACTGACAGTCCCCCCTACACTTTAAGTATAACCGACCAAGTCCACTTTGAGGAAGAACTGTGATTAAGTTGTTCTACAGTACTTCGACAATATGCGCATTTTTCAGCGGTCAACTTGTGAAGTTTAACATATCATTGGAACGCGATGATCTAACAAGGAAACTAAAACGAGATATTTTGTGTGAGTGTGATCCCTGAAATCAAAATTTTAGGATTCACTTTAGACAAACTAAACAGCCTTGGACATCTCGATTTAGCTCAAGAAGTCCACGAATAAGCAGTAAGCACGAAGTACAACGCATCCCTGTCATCAGTGCTAACTCTGAATCTCTGATGCAAGAGATAGCTGCTGCTTCGGCAATCCTATAACAGAAATGTTGGAAAATTAGATTATGTTGCTGGAGTGGCGTTTTTGCGAAGAAGATTACGATACTAGCAATAAAACTTGATGATATATTTTGATCGTGTTTTGTTTTTTGTAAACCTTTTTTTAATAACTCAGAGTTCAAAAAATATGAAAAGATAAAAAGAAATGTAGCAGGTTAGCAGGGATGTGGAAGCGAAAATTTTGGAATCGCTACGCTACCACCTTTAGCGCTTCCGCTTCCATCGTTTTCACTTCCACTTGATGAAGATCAAATTTTTTGGCAAAATTTTTTTCCAGGTAAGTTGAAATTAAACGGCTTTGTTATCATTATCTTAAAAACATAATATAGAGCCAAATTATATAATTGTATTCAGTGGTTAGTCATCGCTAGAACCTGCGCATGGGCCTAGTCAGGAATTTGAATTCGAACGGCCCTGAAGCGAAAAGTCCAATTAATCGTTATGTTTCAGCTGATGCGTGTTTCTCTGAACGTTCACCCAAAACTTTAAAATAATTAGTGATTATTTGGGGTCTGCGGAAGGAGTTTCAAGCGCTGGGGATAATGACTTATTTCAACAGCATCTGCGCTGTTAAGCGCAAATCTTTACTTGGTAATAATTAGGTAGCCTTGAGGCTATGCTTCACTTTCGTAGAATTTTGTTTTTTTTAATAACTTGTTTGTGCATGTGTCTGGCTCCAAAATTTTGCTAGCAACGTCAATTTTTAGGGCAGCAAAATAAAAAAACATTGCAAGAGTTATGCGGTTATACACAGTAGGCTACCATATATTAGAATAATTCTTGTCACAAACGGTACTGAGAATAATTAAGACAAGTAAATATAATAAAACATCATGTTTTAAATGTCATATGATACTAAACTTTGTTTGAGAGACGTTATGATGCTCTCTTCTGTTAGCTTTTCAAGACTATATTATCGCAGAGAAAGAAATTAAAATGCTGGAACTGGAAACTATGTTTAGTTGGTGAATGCTGTTTTATACAAGTATGGCTCCAGATTTTGATTAGGCGAATATGCCCTTTGGCCCCCAAAAATGAATAAAGCCCCATATAAAAGTATGTTTGAGAAAATCTTTGAATTTAGTACTAAAGTAGAGAATTTTTGAACACTTAAAATTTCAAAAATGATTGGTTAGCTACATTGTTCATCTTCGAAATGATAGGGTGGGGGCAGCCCAGATATAAGTGAATCCAGTGGTGCCGATTTATGTTGAGCATTGGGGGGATAAGTTGTAATTTTACCCCAAATTTGCCTTATTTTCAACATTGGGGGGATGAAGCTCGACGACTCTTGTTTTCGCGTATGCAAATTAAGTGAAGACCAAAAATAAAGGTCTTCACCGAAAATTGAAAGGTTTTAGTCCCCGAAATCAAGTGAAGACCACAAAAAAGCCAAAGATCATCCAGCGCTCAGATGCAGACCATAATCAAACTATTGGGAGGAATGCTAACAAATTATTGGGTGGATATATCCCCCATCCTCCCCGGGTTTCGGTACCCTTGAGTGAATCACAAGCCTTCAAAAATCTTTCCTTGTGAATGATGATCGATCAAACATTCACTTTTCGTCGTAAATTTTTCAAAAAATTGCAACACACTCAAGTTTTAACGTTCGATATGAATGATCAAAGTACAAGAGCACCCTTTTACCGCTTCCACGAAAATTTGCCGCTTCGATCGCTCCCGCTTTCACATCCCTGCAGGTAAGTCTAAAAGTTTATAAACTCCAGGTCTATCGTAATGTTTGGGCGTGATATCCTCAATGAATTAGAAAAGAATTTTAATTTTTTTTTATTCTTGTTTCGCAGATGTTCTGTCTTACTTTAAAAATATTGCTTGTTTTGGTCTATTCTTACGTGAAGTTAGTCAAGCTAAATCGATAAAATGAAAACTAGCCATACTGCCTTTTTCTTTTTTTTGTTGTTCACCCAAGGAAGAACCTTGTACCTAGAGGGAAGACTTAGCACACAAAAGGTAAGAAAATAAGAACAATATGAAAATATTAACAAAATGTATGAAAACCAAGGTAGAAAAATATGAACAAAATAATCTTTTCCACTTTGAGGAAAAATCCTCATCGCATGATTAGCTTGTAACTCTGCCTTTTCAGACCCTAGATCTCGCTGCAATACATGGTTTCCAAAAATTCAATCACACTTAAGTGTAGTCAAGTTGTTTGTCAGCACTGCAAATAATGCGATGCTGAGAACTAGACTACATCAGGCCACATAACAACAGACTGTCTGCTCTACTCTCCACACCATGGACAGATCGATTGGTACGGTTGAATGAAAGTATAACCTGCTGGCTGCCAGAAACTTGCCCGGACATTAATTGACGAGATGATTAAATGACCAAACGAGCACAGGAACAATTTGCATTTGATCAAGCAATGCAGTTACTCGTCGCACAGACGGAGATTACAATACTAAATCATGAGTAGGTAACTAATATGTATCTGTCTTTAATTTCTCTTCATCTTCTTTGGTTGCAACATTTCTGATAGGATGTTTTTAATGGCCTTTACTGAAAATTTAGTGAAGCTGTTGGTTCGTAATGTAGTTGAACTTGCTTTTTCTAGGATTGGGCGTTTTTGGGAAGATTTTGCTTTCTATCCGATATAGGACGAATGCAGTTCAAATTCACTTATCCAGCAGTAAGTCAGACAGATTTTAGTTCATTTATATCATTCAAATCTTTCATTATATGTGCTCTATTACGCCGAAGCGTGTAACGAGTTTGCCGGGCCCATCTCCGCGTCATTGCGCCCGGGCAACACAGCTCCTTTCGAAGAAATACTTGTAGCGGTGGCAAGCGGATTTGACCGGCCCGGGATTTGATTCTATAAGACCTCTAGCTCCAGAGCCGAATTCTTTACCGCTTGACCAACTTGGCCAGTAAATATCATAAGCTAAACAGTCGAATCTCGAAATCATTTTCTTTTCCACTTTTGGTGCTGCAAAAAAGGTTTTTCGATAATATAGACCATTGAAACCTAGAAATCAATGAATAGATAATTGAAAAAATCAAAAAAAAAGTGTATGAAACTGATGCTACATTTCATATTGTTCTAATAGCGATACTGCCGCTTATTTCGTTGCTAAATTATATTTAGATTTTTTGCTATTTGTGGATGAAAAGCTTTTTCTTATATTTCGTTTTTAGGAACAATGTTGTCACAATCTATTGCTTTATTACGATAATGGAATTCAATGGCCTTCAGTTTATCAAAATAACTCCAAAGTAAGCAAAATCGTAGTTTCTGAAATAGAGGAACAATTGATAATGTTTATAATGACTTTTCAATTTGTCAATATTGTCTTATTCAGCTCTTTATTTTATAATTAACAGTATTTAAACAATCGTACTTTTCTTCCATGTTAAGAAGTCATGATGTAGAACGCGAGATGAGCGTCATTATACAGGCAATTATATCCAGAACATATAGTCATCGAAGACATAAAGTCACAAACTGGATCCGACTCCAGTAGTCTGAAAACATGACTACGGATGGGAATAGAACCCGTGCTCGTAACAACCAGGAACATACATTGGTTTCAAAGTCGTAGTAGCCTGTATATGGTCAATTTACGTTTCCATAAAAATGAATGTCATTATGGGTGTGTAGAAAAAATGTCTAAACATTTTGAAACTAACCACAAAAAAGCAGTATACTGCAAATGCGGGCAAAGCTACAGCAAAAGGCAGGCATAGAACGATTTTTTTAAAAGTGCTGTATACATTATTGTAGGCGAAATAATCGTGATTGATTTTTACAATAATACTTAGTGAAAGTTAAGAGTTTAGAAGAGGCTCTCAACTACAATTTACAAAGCACAAAGCTCTTCAAATCTATGTTTTAACTTAAACTGAAGGTACAATGAAATAAACCTAAAGTGCACTTGAACGAAAGTCAAACTTTTGGGATTAAAGTGGCACTTTGGAATACAAAGTTTTTGTTTAATTATTTCAAACCTTGAAATTCGCTGATTAGCAATTAAGAATTAAAATTGTTCATTGCTAACTTTAGCAAAACAAAAATTTCTAACTTGGTGTACAATACAGTAATATTAAAATGGTTTTAAAATATATGACAAGGAGAGTCAATTACCATTCGAGACTCAAATGTACACTGAATACAGAAAAAAACAAAAAAAAAGATTAATTTTTCGATTTTTTTAAGACTTTGGCCTTGAAAACAAAAGTTTTTTCTCAGCAAAACAAACAAAAAATTTCTGGTTAAAGTACCACTAATATCCGAGCAGGCATGTAGTTCTAATCAAATCAAATCTTTCACTGTACTCGCTGTAGGACACCGAAGCGTGTAACGAGTTTGTGGGGGCCATTTCCGCGTCATTGCACCCGGGCAACACATCTCCTTGTGAAGAAATGTCGCAGCGGTGGCGAGCCGCTGGCAACACTGTGTTCGATTTGACCGGCCCGAAATTTGAACCTCAGACCTCCCGCTCCAGAAACGAACGCGTTACCGCTCGACCAACAAGCCGGTAGTTCTGACTCTTGGAAGTTACTGTTTCACAATGCAAAACCATAATTTTTCTTGATTGTTCTACAAAATGTTTTGTGATAAAGTTTCTAATTTTTTCAAAACATAATTATTGAATATTTTGCAGAACTGCTACGAAAAAGAACATGCCCTTCAAAACACGAAATATCAAATCATAAATTTGACCACTACAATGATCTGGAGTGGATGCAAGGTGATATGACATAGCGTTTTACGATTTAAAAAAAAAACAACGCAACAGCGTTGCAAAAGTAGCTGCGCGTTGGGCGTGATCAAACGGTTCCCGGTTCAATTCCCGAACTTGCAATGCATCGTCGTGATCTTAGGATAGAAACTTGAGAATCATTAACATTTGGTAGTGTTGGACTCAAGTAGTTTAGTCGTCGAGGTAGCCAAACTGAACTCAGGGGTATCTAAGCTGTCTGAACCCTCAAAAAAGGTTGATCTGTGGTGGAGTACTGATGTACAGTGTCTGGTTGATATGCAGGAATAAATAAAAATAATTAGAAACACTCCCCAAGAAGGTAAATAACAATAAAGTGTACTGGTAGAAAATAGCAGTAAGCACGCAACAATCACGAATTGTAAAAAGTTCAAAATGCTACAGCGGCAATATTTTTACAATTAACCACCAAATTTTTACCGCCTTATATTCGTAGCAACAAATTTACCGGCTTAATGTAATAATTAGGAAAATCAAAACAGAATATGAGTGAAGTGCTAAATCACGACTGTGAAAAAAGAATATAGTTTGGTCATAGAAAAATCTTGTTTTTCAGGAAAAGAATACAAGTGACGTCCCTTATATCCATTGTGATGCAGGAAGAAGTTTTCACTCCGTACGAGAAAGATGGTGGTATATTGCTATCAGCAATTGTAAAAGTAATTTATTTCTGATAAATTTAACCCCAAACATAACTACCGGTATCTAAAAAAAAAAAACGATGTCAGTATTGCTTTTTGATTCATTTTTAAACTTTTTGAAATTATACAACGTTCTTGCTTACCTAATCAAACACGGGAATAAGTTGATTCAACATTGTAGAAAAGTCCAATTGTGTGAATTACTTTCTTGGTTCTACGCATCTGTTCAGTGTCCATCCCCAACTACACATACCTTTTTACAAGTCGCAGTAATTTTCTCTGTTTCTGAATACAGAAGAATATTCTCCAAAAACGTGTTTTACTTGCGTTGTAGGAACAACTTTTTTATGAGATTTTTAACACCTAACTTATTTTAGGAGGGGAAGCCAAAGAAGGGATCGATATAAAGTACGACATGAAGTTAACTAACGGACACTCATTTTGGACCAAACACTTCTCCGCCGACGAATTCGGTATTTAGATCGTTTGGATATGTTTTCGCACGGCTAATATTCTTCTTTTCTTCTGTGTTGGAGAATGTCCTACTATAACAAGCTGTCACATCGTGATCGTCCTTTGAGAACGAAGCACATTTCGAATTAAACGGAAGAAAATATTTTTAAAATACATATTCTTTATATTGTTCTTTAGAGAGTATAAAATCAATGATTCTGCAGAGCGTAGCAAAACACCGTTATCAGTTTTCATTCTATATTATTTTTTATTCAAATTTGTTGATTAAATAAAGCTTATTTTTAAACAATTTTAGTCATGTATTTCAGGCATATTAGAAGCGAATATATTCTTCCTACTCCTGTTTTTATTCATTCTAGTGCTCTCTGTGCTAGTTGCAGGTATTGAGTTTTTGCAATTTTTTAATTCATTAATTTAGTGTGCAATAAGCAAGCAACAAAATAACCTACTTGTAATTTAGCAATCACAAAATTAAGGCTATTACTCTACATCTGTACTCCGTTGCCTGGTAATTTCTAAAAGTGCGTACGTGAATAGCGCACAAAATGAATCTAAGCGAACGGCATTAAAATATAATCTAGCAGCATATTGAAAAAATAAGCCGCAAAAAATATATGAGGTGAAAATAAGCCATCATTAATGTTTTTTTTGTTTTTTTTGATAGCTGTTATTGAACTTTGGCTTTTTTGTTATTATGGATCATTTTTTTTAGTTTGACACAAGTAAACAAACACTAACATAGGCTACTGTTTTGTTTTGCAGTGAATTTGAGCGAAAGAAAATTGTTACATTCAACGTACAAACTTTTCATCATCTGCATTTTATTGGAAGGTAGTGGTATGACAATGGATTGACTGCTCGCGTTCTCCGCCCAATCGAAAATATTAAACGATCAGCGTCTTTTCTATGAACACAATGAGGCATTGCTAGTTCAAAAATCAAACGGGGAACCAGCAACCTTACAAATTCTTCAAATAAAATTTCATTAAACTGTAGCGTCACGCTTCAACATAATCACAAGTAAAAGTGAAATCGGATACTTTGTTTCTTAAGTCAAGCCGGTGTGTAGCTCGTAGGTTGTTCAACCGACCGGTCACGCGTCCTTTTGACACGGATGTCACAAAACCAACAGATCGATTAAAATTATTTAAAGGGTAAAAAGACCAGCAAACTTGATCTTTGGCCACAAAGTCAGGTCATTTTTACGAAATAACTTCGGGGATAGAGGAGGAACACTACAACTTGGTCTTTCTGCTTGATGATAATTTTACATTTATGAAAAAGTTGTGCTGATAATACGTTCATTATAATGTAGGTCTATAAGGATTTTTAGTTGGTCCACAACCATAGGCGTAGCCGGGGGGGGGGGCAGGGGGCCCGGCCCGCCCCCCAATTAAAATACCACCAATGATAAAAAATTATGACAAGGTAGCCTAGCGATGTTTAGTTGCAGTTACGGACAACGAGGGAGCCCCGGCCGGGGCCCATAACCAGGGCTGTAGTCGAGACCGACTCGTCCGAGACCAAGACCGAGACCGAGACCACAAAATTTTTCCGAGACCAAGACCGAGACTAAGACCGGTCTCGATTTCAATTTTGGCTTCGAGACCAAGACCGAGACCGAAAAAATGACGTCATCGATAGTTTTTTCGATTTTTTGAAAAAAAGTTTTTGAAGCTCATATTTGCTCATGAGTTGGTTTTATGATTATATAAATCGATTCAGATGACAAAGTGCTTTAATCAAAGTGATGATTACTTCATCAAAACATCTAAATATGTCATTTTATGTAGATTTTCACCAAAAAAAGAGATCCTTCAACTAAACTTAATGCCTCTTATTCAAAGCTCGAAGCCTGGTCACCTTTATTTTTGTCAGAAATTACGGGTCAATAAAACTGACGCAAACTTAATGAAATAAAATTACAAAAAAAATTGTAAAAAGCTATTTGTATATTTGAAGTACCGTATTAAAGATATAGCAACAAAAACGCAGCCAGGAGTTTCAAGTAGGAGGGGGGATTTCCAAGCGCGTAACTACGATTATGCTAAGAGAAGGCGTAAACAAAACAATACAATTTTAACCCGAAAAATATTTTGTTGCAGGGTTGCAAACTCGATCGATTTTTATTTGAGTTCAAGTTTGAGTTCGGTCTACTTTAGCACGTCCAAGTTTGAGTTCAAAAATTTAAATTTTTTTGAGTTCAAAAATATCAATGGCTCTACGCTATGAATATTTGCCACTACAAAATTAATGAAACAATAAATGATACTTTAAGGACTATCATATGTTGTTTAATATTCTGTTAAAAGTAAAATATAGGTTTCTGAATTCATCAAATACGATAAACAACGTACTTTTCTGTCACGAATAGACCGCACTAATTTGCTTAAAAGTTATTTTCACAAAGACGTCACACTTTTGCGTTGCGCTAACCTATTTAATACAAAATTTTGTATAAAGTTCAATTCGAAAATTGTGTAACCGAAATTAATTTTGCTGCAATAACTAACCGCCGCGACTTATTTCATATATCGTGAATCTTTTCAATCTCAAACTCATTTCTTATAATTGCACATTTTTTGTCAAAAATTAAACACGCATGTTTATTCCAGTGAGCTGCTAATACTATCCAAGTTTTGCACTTTTTCTACAAACAGTAGAGTAGACCATTGCTTCTCAATCTTTTTTCAATGCGACTTAAGTTTATTGAAAAAATCAATGGTGTAAAATTTTGTGGCCCATGTATATTCTGATGCATAGTTTAAATTAAAAGCTATGTAGAAAAAAAAAACTTTTCATGATGACAAAACTGTGCTGAAAATCGTACAAAGAAGTTTTCACTGAAATGTTTATGAATATTTGCCATTTAGCTTTTAATATCGGTACCAATAACGCCCTTAAGTAGTCTGACATACATGACCTTTGATTTCTAGTCTCCACGAGCACAAAGCTTCTTCACTGCGTGAATTCTATGCTAGTTGGTCGAGCGGTAACGCGTTCGTCTCTGGAGCGGGAGGTGTGAGATTTAAATCTCGGGCCGGTCAAATTGGACACAGTGTTGCCAACGGCTCGCCACCGCAGCGATATTTCTCCAAAAAGAGCTATGTTGCCAGGGCGCAATGACGCGGAGATAGACCCAATAACCTTGTTACATGCTTCGGCGTATTACAGCGAGCATAATGAAAGATTAAATTTGAAAATATATCGTTTACTACTTTTAAGCTTTTTACACCTTTGTGATCTTGAGAAACTCAAAATTTCACTGCTGGAGTTTTTTGTTACAAAAATGCAACTAGGGTTGACTACTATATGCGTTTATATTATTACTGTATTGCTTTCTGCAAGTTTTACTCTTTGTAGTTGTTTAAAAAAAAAATACCCTAAAAAATTTTTAGGCGACCCATAGGTTGAGAATCACGGGAGTAGATAACTGTTAACACAATAATAGTAAAGTTTTCGCTACATAAGAGACAAATTTCTTATCACTTAATTAACGCAAGATAAAACGTTGCGTCGCTTTTCCACCTTAATCGTTTCTTTTTTTATACTCCTAGCTGTTTTTCTAGGGCGCCTAAGCATAAAAAGTGGAAAACATGCACTGTTGGGAAAAACACAATCTCAATTTACAAAGCTTGATCAAAAAAAATATTTCAAACGATTTTTTAATCTTTAAATTTTGTTTTACGAACTTGGACAGTTTTATTCGAGTTCAAGTTCGAGTTCAGCAAAATTATTTTTTTGTGAGCGAGTTCGGCAAAAATACCGAGCTTTTTCGAGTTCAAGTTCGAGTTCGCAGCACTGTTTTGTCGTCACGCTCAGCAAACTGTTGTACTTCCGTTTCACATCCGGAGGTTTGCCCCAGTCGCTAGACGAAATTTATGATTTTTTGTAAAAAATAACCATTTGAATCATATTTCGCACGTTTTTAGAACTGCTTAATAGCTAAGATTCTTAATTGCAAAAATCGCAAAGAACTTAATTGCTAAGATTCGGAAGCTGTTTGAAAGAATTAAATTGCTCAACCACTTTAGCCCCTCTTCTTTACCTGTACAGGTCAAGTCCAAGACACGTTTAAATGCTTGCATTCATGAATCAAATTTTGTAAGTGATATGACTAAAAAGAGGAGAGCTGCAGCCCACTTTGCCCTCCTGTTTGCGTCACTTGCCATTTTACGTTTAGCTTCGGCCTAGACATCATGAACAAACAAAATTTGCCAATTTTAAAGTAGTAGGTTTGTTCGCTGTTGACAAAGAGACAAAATATATACTGTAGGTTAGTATATAACTGTTGTCGACAATCGACCTGGTAGCGTAGCCAAGGGGGAGGGCGGGGGGCTCGAGCCTCCCCCATTAGCCTGAAAAATATGCAAAATAGCACGTTTCTAGTGCTTTTGAGGCCGATTTTTGCTCCAAAAATGAAAACAGTCCCCCAAAGAGATTTGGGAGCCGAAGTTGTAAAGGACTTGCCGTTGTTTGGACCAGAATGGTGGAGTTTTTGGTTTAGGAGCTCACCCAAAGTCGGTGAAGACCTATTTTTTGGAGATCACCTGATTTCGGCCAGAAAAACACTTTGAATTTCTGATTTCGGCAGGAAAAACCCTTTGAATTTCGGGAAAGACCTTTTTTTTTGTTGGAGATCACTTGCATTCGGCCAAAAAAAACCTTGAATTTCTGATTTCGGCCGGAAAAACCCTTTGAATTTCGGTGAAGACCTTTTTTTTTTGTTTGGAGATCACCAGCAATCGGCCGGAAAAAAACCCTTGAATTTCTGATTTCGGCCGAAAAAAACCTTTGAATTTCGGTGAAGACCTTTTTTTTGGAGATCACCTAATTTTGACAGAAAAACCATCTGAATCTAATTTAAGACTACTGAAAATTTGGGTCAAGTTCGTTTTCGGTTGTATCAAACTTCCAAAAAATCCCCCCCCTCCCTTTACGAAATCCTGGCTACGCGACTGCAATCGACAATAAAGTAATATGTGCACAATGTACTCACTCTTGTTTGATAAGAATCAGTCAATTTTGAATTGTGACTGGCTGTTTTTAATTTTTTGCCGATTTTCAGCCTCATTTGTTTTTTGATTTGTTTTTAAATTTTGAGAGCATCGACGTCAATTTTAGCGACTATGTTTGTAAAACAGTTTAATTCCAATAGCCTTGTCTACTTCGAGTTGAGGTTTTTTGCTTCTTTAGCAGCGTCATCAAATCGCAAAAGCGAAAAGACAAACTTTTTTTAACAACTGCTTAAACGACTGCCAAAAATTTCTCACTTATTTGTGCAGCACTCTACAATCTCAAAATAGTAGCATTGTGTACATCCTTTGACACAAAAACTTCTATCACATGGCGATCAAAAAAGTCGCAAAAACATCTGCAGTCCTAGAATTGGGCAAGACTCTATAGTTTTGCTTGGACTCCAGTTTCGTTCCTCGTCATCAAAACTGCTATGCGTGAATGACGTCTTTTCTCATGTAAAAATGCGACAATCTTGATCTCCAAGTGCGAAACCTCTTTGTCCTACAGATAATGTAATCGCTTCGTTAGCTTCTTGCAAAACTACATTTTACTTACAAAATTTACACGATCTCACTATTTTATTTTTACTTGCAAACATTACAAAATTTGCTATTTTATTTTACTTACAGAAATTACCCGGTCTTGAGACCAATTTTTGAGCTACGAGACCATGACCACAACAGTTCGAGACCAAGACCAAGACCGGTACAAAACAGCCGAGACCAAGACCGAGACCGAGACCACAAAAAATTGGTCTCGAGACCGAGACCGGTCTCGGGACCTTCAGCCCTGCCCCTAACTAACAACCAGGAGGCCCCAGGGCCCCTAACAAACAATGTAGGGGCCCCTAACCGACAACCAGGGGGCCCTGGGGCCCTTAACTAACGACCAGAGGGCCCCGGGGCTGCTAACCGACAACCAGGGGGCCCCGGGGCCCCTAACTAACAATCAGGGGGTCCCAGGGCCGCTAATCGACAACTCGGGGCCCCTAACTGACAAACGAGGGCTCCGGGGCCTCTAGCTGACGAACAGGGGCCCTGGGGTCTCTGACTGACGATCAAGGGTCGCTTGGGCCCCTAACTGACCACCAGGGTGCCCCTAACTGACGATCAGGGGGCCCCAGGGCGCCTAACTAACGACCAGGGTGCCCCGGGGCTCCTAACTTGCTGCAAGGGGCCCCGGGGCTCCTAACTAACAACCAAGGTGCCCCGGGGCCCCTAACCGACAACCAGGGGCCCCTGGAGCCCCTAACTGATAACCAGGGTGCCCTGGGGCCCCTAACTGATGACCAAGGGTCCCGGGCCAGGGGCCCTGTAATTCAAATTGTTTACAATTTATATGCAAAACCTATAAAAAATCTAAGAGTTTTGTGCTAAAACTTGCAACCCCAGGCCCTCGTTTAACGTTATTATGAACTTAATGCGATAACACAGGCGGTAATGTGAACCCCGAATTGAAATACTACCGATGATAAATATAATGAGAGCATAGCCAGTATGTTGCCCTTGTCCGGAATTGCAGTTTCTTTAATTTAGGATTTACGCGTACAAAAGTAAGTAACAATAATGACGACCACGTGTCCACGTGATAATAATGTCATGCAATTCTTGGAGGTTTCAAAAAACTGTCAAGTGAATTGACTCGAGTCCTCCACGTTTTGGAAAATAAGTTATTTTAATTTTGCTTAAATATTTTTTTATGAAAGAACTTAAGGGCGTGATCTTATCTCAAAATCATAGGCGTAGCCAGGGGGGTGGCACAGGGGGCCCCGGCCCCCCTCAATTGAAATGCCACCAATGACAAACATTTAACAAAAAAAACTTGTTTTTTTCATTTTCAGTTGTTTTTAGCATCTTTGCGTACAACAGTAATTAACAACAAATAATATTGACAACCAGGGGGCCCGGCACACCCCCTTAATTCAATTTTTCCAACCAATTTAAACGTATAACCAGGGTGAAATCAAGAGTTTTTGTCCTAAAAGTTGCTTCCTCAGGCCCTCCTCTAACCTTTTTATGAACGTAATGCAATAACCACCGTCGTATTTGCCATATGGCTCAGTGCCAGGGCCCCGCGCTCAGATAGTAGGACTTTTTTTGGTCTTCACTTATATTTGGCAGGAAGATGTTGCAAAAATCCCCTAAGTGCCAAAGACCTCGCGCAATGTAAATCCGGCCCAGGAATAACATGTTTAGTAAGCGTAACCATCTATTGTACCATTTTTCAATCACGATTCATCTCCACCTCGCCAGTTTTTACGCACAAAATACTTTTTAAAAAAATAGCTCGGAAAATGCTCATTTAACAAATTATTGAATTTGAATTGAGGGGGCCTGGGCCCCCTGGCCGTAGTACATGTACTCCTATAACTGGTTAACTTTATGACAAAACAAAAATCTTGAAGCAAAATCTTCGAGCGGATTACTATTTACTGCTAAAATATTGCACGAGGCAATGAGCTTTACTTCTGCCTCTATGGACCAAATCACTTACAATTAAAATTTTACACCATAATGCAAGATTTCAATCGTTTTTTGGACTTTAATTGCAAGTAAAAGGAGGATTAAACAGTTAAATTTTTTCGATTGGCTTTCAAATGTTAAAAATCTATTTCTTTCAAATGGCTGTGAACACTTACGAAATGTGATCCAATGGGATTAAAATAGCTTTTTTTTCCAAAAACGTACAAAAATCGACCCCCGTCTGTGATACCTTTGAGTACACTAGCTTACTCAACACGTCTCCTAATTTAGACATTTGCTCTTTATAACTATTAGTTTTCGCCCTCTTCCTTAACCAAAATCCTGGTTAAATGCCAACGAGCTTATTCTGTTTATTTTTATTTATTTATTTTCTTTATATCTTTCTTTATTTATTTTCTTTATTTTACTTATAATCAAAAGTTTATTTTTATATTTATTCTGTCCTTTTCAGTAACTGGCCTTCTCCTTATGTGCATCAGCTACTCTGCCTACGCCTCCAACGGAATACCAAACCGAGGACTAAATGTTATGGGTAAGATTCGCAGACCTATTTTCCTTGTTGATTAACCTCAACTTATTCTAATTTTCAAAACCTGCGTTTGGAACTGAGATTAAATGTTGCTATAGGCGCTCAGTGGTACATCGCCACAAGATTTCTTTTGGGGTATTGCAGTACTTTGAAAGTCCATACACCTTTCCTGATAAACAAGTACTTTCAGCTAGAATTGAACTCAGTCTCATATTGATAAGATTCGAACGCCAGTCACTTAACCACTACACTACAGTGGCATTAAAAATTAAGAAAGTTCTGTCCTGAGAATAATATATACAGTAGGGAATCACATGCACAAGCGTTCCCTCTTCCCAGCAACAGTTGTAAAATCCTTGCAGGTGAAAGCTTTGGAGCGGTGGCGGAGCTTCTTTTCCTTTTGTTACTCTTGCTGCTTGCCAAAGGTTTCACAGTTACTCGAGGTCGACTAAGCTACAATGGAACCATCAAGCTATCTGTATTCATCACCGTATACGCTGTTATAAACGCCATACTGTTTCTATACGAGTATGTGGTAAGTTCGTGATATGATGGGACAATCGGTGTATAGCTCCATTAGAGTATTTTTTTCCCATACTGCGCGTTGTTGGAAGATTCGGCGACAGAAGCTCAAGATCTGTTGGTGTTAGGGTAACGAATCGGAAAACACTTCATTACTTAAAATTTTAAACAATGCTTGTGCTTTAACTTGTGTGCTTTAAGGTCATTGGCCATGCATGTATTGCTTCAATATCAAGAGATGAGGTAGTGAATGAATTATTGCGGGCTACTGGTTTAATTCTTGAACAGATATAAATGTGCTCCCTAGAAATACGTTCTTGTATTTCTAGAGACACTTAAACCTTATTTCTCTTCGGAAAAAAAATTGTGTCATGTAGTCTCCTGCTGTGATGACCTGTCCTGACAAACACTTGCAAGCTTTATCCAAATGATTCTCTACTTGAAATAGACTAGACAGATGAGTAAGACCTAGGACAGTCGTTCATACAAATGCAATGTGCACGCTCGCTTTTATCGCGCATCAAGTAAGATTTCATAAGCTTTTGGACCCGTCTAACTTGCCTTCTGTTTCTACAGCCACACCCATAAAAATTCGTGCTTCTTTAAAGATACGGCGATGAATCTTTTTTGACAGCTTTTTGATCCTGGTCTGGTGTTGTATGCTTACGAATCTCCAGCAGGCCACGGATGGATTGCACTGCGGATCGCGGCATGGTTCTGGTTCACTTTTGGAATTATTTTCACCCTTAAACATTATCCAGAAAAGAACGGATTCTACTACCCTCTCTATGTTGTATATACTGTTTGGTAAGCAATTAAACAAAATTTTACACATAAGTTTGGAAGAATTAAAATACTGAATTAAGTGATTTTTGATCCATCGCAAGAAAGGAACAATTTCTAAATTTCGCGACACTTCAAAACTTTTAAAGTCGTTGCTAAAAACACATCACACAATTTCAAAAAACCGCCCAATAAATTGTTCGACGGTTTTCGTGCTTACAAACTATCCGTCGAGTTCAAAAAAGGCCGAGGTGTCCTTGGGGTCTTGAAACATAATATCGTTGAGACGTAGTGTGTATGAATCAAAAATCGCATAATTTGCTCTGGTATTCTGAATTTTTTGCTGTGATTCTTATTTAGCTTCCTATGAGCTATTTCTTTTGCTCGATGTAGGTTTTGAATCATTTGTGTTTGGTATCAGGTTTTATGCTGTGCCCATTCTTGCTTTGGTCGCTACACATTCGATACCTAAATACATGAGAGCAAAAGTAGTGAATGGAGTAGAGAGAATGATAGAGACCATGGCTTACGCAGTGTTTCTGGTGAGTGAAAAAGATATGCTTTTTTGTGTGCTTTCTCGAAAATGGCAGTTTTTTTGCCCAGCTACCGGTTTCAGTTTCCGCTACTAAAAACAAAAATCAAAAACACGAAAAAACTGTTCAAAAAATATCGAAATTTTGAAGCAAGTTTTTGATTCCTATGCAAAATAACAGCACTGGGACAAACTAAAAGTGTAGAAGTATTTTTTTACTTTGACAACGCGCCTTTGCTGCTCTTTGAATATTAAGTGATGATCATTATGAAGGCCCCAGTCGTCTGAGTCTTGAGTATGACCGGGGTACATCCTCCTGGAATCTGCATGAGTTCTTTTTTTTGGTCAATCGTGAACTAAGCAATGAAATTTTGATCACAGACTTTGATGCGACCTCAAGCGGCAAACAAAAACTTTCCCTACCACGTTCGAACAACTCAGATCAGCGCTGCAACCGACGGCGATGATCACTTGACCAACTTTCGACATAACGTTTACGATGACGTGAATCCAGAACAACAACAAGTGAACAACAACGTGTTCAACCTTTTCACAGTCAGCTCTCATGCTGCTTCACTGGACCCCCAAGCTGTTACAACAAAATTTCAGGTGAGCTTTGCTAATAAATTGAAAATGTTCTTTATAATTTGTCTTGCTTGCATATGGGTTTTGCTGCAATCAGCGAAAGAGTGCTTAAAGGATGATATGGAGTAGAATGTTTTAGTTACAGTTCGAACCCAGTTTTACCCTATCAGAGTTCTCAGAAGATACAGCTTGATTTTATCATTATCATGTACTCATTTTCACCAGCGTACGGGATGTAAAAATATCTTTGTATACAGAATTCTACTTTGAATCTTCCATTTATTAAGCACACTTTTAATGGCAAAATACAAACTATAAATTGCAACTTGTAACTGCTGGTATTATTTCCAGAATTGCAACTCTCTTCAACCAACAAGCCCTCCTTGCAAAGATGATACCAACAATAAAAACTCGTAAATTGAAACCTAATTAACGGGCATCTTTACCAATGATTTGCCTAGCGTCCACTACTGAAGCAATTCAGACTCCGGCTCGTTTTCCCTGCCTCTTTTCTACTACGTTCAAAACCGATATTAACTATTTTCTGAAATTTTTGTGACTTTTTACGCAGCTAATCCAAGAGCTTTGGTCTTTCGTGCACTACAGTAAACAACTGGAATATGACTATATAGTAGAAGCGTATAACCAGGATTTTTTTTTTTGGGGGGGGGGTTCTTCGGTGACCAAAAATATCAGCCTCTTTGCTACGCCTCTGCTTTATAATTTTTTCGCAGCACACGGAACCCTTTAGCTTTAAATGTATAGTAGGCCTCCTGAGAAAACAAAATTTTGATCGCAATTCTATTTCCGTTGATTGTAATTCTCCTTACCCTAGATCTCACCATTCGCTTTTAACAGCGAGCCTGCTACACAGCTTCTCAATACGACAGAGAACGTTAACAACGAGTTCTGCCCAAAAAGCTGAACGTAAAATGAAGTAAACTCTGCTAAAATCAGATTTCAATTCTGCATAGCTTCTAACTACACAGCAAAAAAATTTTGCAATCTTTTCTCCATAAGCGCCGCTTTGCCGATCACGCGTTTTTTGCACCCGTAAAACACACGATAAGTAAAATAAGTATGTAAAATGAAACACGCGATAAGTAAATTAAGTAAGCCTTACGAAGTATGACAGAAGAGGTGGTGCGACAAGCTTTCAATGAGCTATGAAGTTGATTTTACGCCAAGCTACAAGGCATTTTCAAATTTTGTACCACCACTACTATGTTCGTGTATAATTTGCATATTATTTTTGATTTTTAGTACTGTGTTGTTCTGACAATGGTGAATTTGAAGTAGAATTATTTATTGTAACATGAAGAAGACTTGCATCATCAGTGGCGTCGCTAGGGGGGCGGCCCGCCCCGGGTGTCACCATTTTGGGGTGACACCATATTACAAAGTGAAACCATATCTCCTCTGATTTGTGGGGACGATCTTTTTTCCGTCCTCATTTGGACCTAAAAGCAACCAATTTAGCGGCGAAGACCTTTTTTTCTATTGCCTTTGGACTTCACATATTTCTGGGCCAAAAACCCACTTAATTTGACGGCGATGACCTTTTTTTTTGGTCTTCACCTATTTTTGGACCGAAAAGGAGTGACACCACGAAATCCCGCCCCGGGTACCGCCATCCCTAGCAACGCCACTGTGCATAGTCTACGCTTTTTAGTGAAACAGAGTAATTTTGCATAAAATTTACATTCAAAACTTGTTTAGCAACTGTCTTTATTTTGTTGAAGAAATTAATAGCGCTTCTTTGCGGAAATATATGTGCATAGTACAGTTTGATTATAAATCCTTTTTCTTCTTGGTATACCGTACGGACAATGAAAGTTATTTAGGCTTTCTCAAAAATACTAGACAAAATTTGATTTGTGAAAGTTTAATGTTCTACAAAACATATTTGAGTTTGTATCAGAAACGGTACGATCTCACGAAAAATAAGTGAAAATAGGAAGATTTCTGCAGGTAAAATGTATGGAAGAAACAGAAAACTAGTTAAAAAAATAGAACAAAATTAGGAATAAATAAACGGACATATTTTAGAAAGCAAACAAGTCACAGTTAAGATTATATGCTATTACAACAACTTACAATGCTCACTTTTTTGTAGAGTTTTTGGTTCATTTTTGAAACAAGAGACAAAAAAGATGAAGAGAGTCTCGAAAAGTAGAACTTAAAAAAGGTTTGAAAAAAGCAAACATGTAAAAAAACTTGCTTTTAGTTCCTTGTGTAATGGTTCTTTGTGAAGTTGACTCTCCAGTTGAATTTCATATTTTAAAACAAACGGATTGTTTTGTACTATTTACGTAACAGAGCGCTCCTCTGCGTTGGAAGCTTTTTCACCAGAATCTTTTGATACTTCCTTGGTGACGCGTCGAAGGAAGTTCTTTTCATCCTAAACAACAACGAGACTACTGTGACGCGAAAATAGAAAAACGATAAAAAATAGATAAAAACCCAACCAACTTTATTGCATAATCCTCATAGGTCTGTATTCCATTTAATATTTCGGCACTAGTGGCTAATTCAATCGGAAATGGTTGCACAAAACTGAACTTTGACCTGGTGGTGGTGGTGGTACTACCCGACCCTTTCCGAGGGATGGGGGCGCGGAGGAACTCCGCGGAGACCCAGCAGTCGGGCCACACCCCAAGGTCTGGACCATAGATCGAGAATAGAAAGAGAGGAGCCAAAGATAGATTTGCGAAGGGGTTCAGAAGCAGGACAATCGAGGAGGAGATGATTGAGGTCCTGTAGAGGGTGTCCACAGGCACTACAATCAGAATTCTCCTTCCGACTGATCCTGTGAAGATAAGAAGATAAGAGAAGACTGTGACCATGGCAGCGAAGACGAGAGAGCTCACTGCGTATGGAGCGAGAAAGAAGAAGTTCCTCCGAAGAGACTTCGGGGACTTGGAAGTTCAGGTGGGAGTGAGAGATGTGACGTCTCCAATTGCGGTATTGGGAATAACGGACTTTGGCAATAACTGGGAGGAGAGGGCTAGGGATCGCATCAGTGGGCAGAGAGGCACCAGTTTTGGCAAGTAAATCGGCTTTTTCATTTCCGGGGAGACCTGCGTGTCCGGGGACCCATTGGAAGCTCAAAGTGGTATTGTTGGAGAGGGAAGAGGCAAGGGACCAAACATTCCATAGGGACTCAGGCAGGAGATAAGTGGGGGCTGAAGAAAGGATAGAGAGGGCTGATTGAGAGTCGGTTAGGAAAAGAACTGACTGGAATTTGCAGGTCATCAAATGGCTAGTACACCAAGCAAGACCTTGCTTGAGGGCGAAGGTTTCGGCTGTGAAGCTGGAGGCAATTGGACCAGAGGAAAAGGATAGGGAATGGGATGTGTTGCATTTGGAGCATGTAGCATGGACTCCAGCGCCACCAGGACCGAAGAGGGAGGGGATAGAACCGTCAGTCCATACTTGGATATCAGAGGGGGGGAGGGAGGATAGTCGGCTTGAAGCAATTTGGAGTCGGGCTGTACTGCTGCCTGTGCAGTCGGGAATGAAGGGGGAAACAGTGAAGTGGGTTGTGGACCATGGTGGAAAAGGGGGGCAAGTGATCAGAGACTCACGTGGGGATGGGAGTGGTAGTGTGGCTGAAGAACAAGATGATCTCCAGGAGGGTTTCTTCTTTAGCCGACAGGGAACGTTTTTGATTGCCAAGGCATAAAGGCTGGAGAAGTCGGGGGGAAGGCGCAGAGCACGTTCAAAGGAGTAGAGGGTCTGATGCTCTAGAGTCAGCTTTAGAGGAGGGAGTTGGGCCTCGAGAAGGAGTAGTGAGGAGGGGGTGGAAGAGAGGCAACCAGTAATGACCCTGCATGCAGCTCTGTGTAGAACTTCCAGATGATTGGTTGCAGTGTTGCAGAGGAACGGGAACCATCCAGGAGAGGCATATGTGAGCACCGGACGGACAAAGGCTTTGTAGAGTAGGGAGAGAGATTCTTTTGTGGGACCCCAAGAGGCAGTGGCAATTGAGCGAAGGGCTTTGTGGCGTGGGTAGAATTTGGAACACAGGGATTGGACATGAGCCCCAAAGGATAGAGTCCGATGAAAGGTTACTCCAAGGAATTTAGGTGTGGGATTGAACAAAAGAGGGAAGCCCAAGAGGTTCAGTCGGGGTTGGAAAGTGGCTTGATGGGGATCTGTAGAGAAAAAGGAGGACTCACACTTCTTTGGATTGAGTGGAAGTCTCCATAAGTTGGACCATGTTTCAAGGACGGTGAGGGAGGATTGGACAACAGAGGTAGCTTTGAGCGGGTCTGGGGAAGAGGACCAGATGGCCAGATCATCAGCAAACAGGGAGGCATGGGCATCCCGAGGTAAATCCTTAGTGATGTCATCAACAAACAGAATGAAGAGGACTGGACCAAGAACCGAGCCCTGTGGGACCCCACGTCTGATGCGGAAGGAACGGCTGTGGGAACCACCAACCTGGACTTTAGCTCTACGATCAGAAAGGAAGGAGCGCACCCAGAGAACGAAGCAAGGGGGGAGTTTGAGCGAGAGGAGTTTGTGAAAAAGAGCAGAGTGCCAGACCGAGTCGAAAGCCTTGGAGAAGTCGACAGAAGCCAAAATGGTTCGGTCTGGAGGTTTTTTCTTTTGGAAGCCATCCCAGATTGATTGAGACAGAGTTAGAATTTGGTCAAGGGATGACCTACCAGGACGAAAGCCGGCCTGGCAAGTGGAGAGGAGATGATTAGATTCAAGGTGAAAAGTTAGGCGAGAAAGAATTAAGCGCTCAAAGAGCTTGGAGATGCAGGAGGTGAGGGAAATGGGGCGGAAAGAGAACGGAAAGGAAGTGGGTTTTCCAGGTTTGTGAATGGGAATGATAGTGGAAGGTTTCCAACAAGAGGGGAAGGTGTGAGAGTGCCAGGACCTGTTAAAAAGAGAAAGAAGGAGGAGCTGTGCTGGTTCGGGCAGGTGCTTTAGTAAAGGGTAGGCAATCTGGTCAGGGCCAGACGCAGTGGAAGAGGAGAGATTACTGATGGCAGTGGAGAGTTCATTCAAGGAGAAGGGAGAGCAGAAAGAATTGTGGAGGGAAGAAGCATCCTCGCAGCTAGCTTTCCGGAGTTCATTCATGAACTGTCTTTCAGCTCTGCGCGCGGAACGGGGTGTCGCTTGAGATAGATGTGAGCGAAGATAAGAGGCGTAGTGGTTGGCAGTATCAAGAGGGGAAGCGCAATCAGGAAAAGAAAGGTCATGGGAGGTGTTCTTTTTGCCAGAGATGGCATTGAGAAGCCTGAAGACAGCACGAGGATCAGAACGGGGAGACAGGTTAGAACACGTGGCTTGCCAGGTTGCAGATTTGGCTCTAGAAATGACTGAGGACGCCCTACGAGAAGCGTCTATGTATCTGAGGCGGTGTGACTCAGATCGGTGTGCTACGGAGCGGGCCCTCCGTCGTTCCCGCACTGCAGATTCCGCTTCCTGGGACCACCAGGCTTTGGGGGAACGACCAAGGCGGCCGAAAGGGATAGAGGCCTTGGCAGCTTCAACTAAGAAGAGGGAAAAGGAGTGGGCAGCCTGGTGGATGTTAAGTGCATCAAAGTCAAGAGAGGGAAGGTGCTCAGCAATATAAGATTGGTAAATATCCCAACTGGCCTTTCTGTAGTTGAATTTGGGAGGACGAGTGTTTGGGTGACGAACTGGAGAGAGGGGGAGGACAATCTCAATGGGGAGATGGTCCGAGCCAAGGCCAGGGAGAGTGCGCCATTCACAGTGGGGAGCGACTTTGACCTCGTGATATTATTCGTTTTCACAACGTCAAAGAATGAGCAAAAAATTTTAAAACAAAACCTTTACGCTAGAGAGCAGTATTGAGTTACTAGCACCTTGAGCAGCAACAGAACCAGCAACAAATGGAATAGGTAAAAAAGTTGGGATCGAGTGTTCTTCTCTTCAAAAAAATTGTTTACTACCAATCTTGGTTTAGACAATGCATTGTTTCGCCGAAAAGTAACCTGTCAGTTAATAGTGATGATGGAAAAGACCAGGAAACCTTTTTGGCCAACATTGGAGGAGAAAAGCATTCGATCTTCCCTGCTCCTTGGTTCGGAGTCAAGGTAAATCTGCGTTATTATTTTGATCCACAGAATCACAAGATTGGATGCCCACTGCAAGTCTGCAATCAGAAATCGCTAAAATTTCTAAACATTTATAATGCATGCAAAATAATTTGTCTTTAGTATGACTGCAATATATATGCATGACCAAATTTCTTCGTCACTAGACAGCAAAGAAACCTTACATAACCAAGCTACCAATTGTGTATCAACCTCCAGGGAGCTTCAGACTGTCTTTTCTAATACTGTACATTCTTTAAAAGCTGTGTATACATTTTCTTAGTTTTCGATTAGAATCAAACCAAGTTTATCGTTTCAATTCGATATTTTTTTATTCCACACCTTTATCTCGCCACTTCAAGGTGGCGGTGTGGCCCCCTCCTCAAATGAGGGGACAGGATAAAATGGCATATATAACTTTCCCGAAGAATAATTGATTGTTGGGTCACCACGGAGTTTTTCCGAGCCCCCATCTTTTGGAGGGAGATGAGTAGCACCAACACCACTATGCTCGGTTTATTTTCTAGCAGTGACTGATTTCAATCAAAAATTGTCTCACCGCTTCTTCCAAAAGCCGTTCACTTTTCACTTTCAAGTGCATGGGATCGTACAAATGCTTTTCAACTTCCTTCAACCTCAAGAGAGCTTTTCTGTGCTGGTGGTGCAGCTTTTTAATGTAAGCTTCAGTATCTTCCTCGTTCCTAAAAATTACCAATTTCGTGTCAATACAGCTCAATGCTGCCAAAGTGGTCCAACACCTGTCCTAAAATGAAATAGTGCTGCGACCTCGATATACCCCCAGCTTCATTCGGGGTAGAATAGTGAAGCCGCCCACCTTGATCGACGTAAGAGCCGATTGATGGGTATGCTCTTCAGTAGTGACCGCTTGTCTGCTGATGGATGTCCACTCTTTGAGTGATGTTGAAATGGCCACTTTCCCTCCCGGGTTCTCTACCCCAGATGGGGTTCTGCGAGATAGTGTTTTCCGTTGCACAATGTTCTTATTCACCAGAAAAAACGGGACAACTCAAACCAACTAACTAACCAGCCTTGATACCGGTATATTATGCCTCACCAATTAGTGAATACAAATCCCATTTTTAATCATTTTTTTAACGACGTGAAACACAATAAGCTAATTGAGTTACGTCAACGATTTTTGTTTCTGAAAGCAATTCCGCATCTAAGCTTAGCGATCACAATCGAAAAGCATGGAAAGATTTAAGGCAACAGCCAGACAAACAATCACAGACCATGCTGATCGAACCCACACAGGTGGTACAGTAAAAACAATTAATAATGGAGTTTAAGATGAGAAGTTTGAAATTCAACCGATTCAAAAAAAGTACTTGACATCGTCGGCCCAAAAAAGTACTTGACATCAAAAAAAGTACTTGACATCGTTATACAGTCGGTTTCACCTGTAATCGGAATCATCAGGTGTGTCTGACAAAAGTAACACAAAATTTAAAACCTGATTTTATAGATTTTAAATTTTATTTTAAGTTTTAAAACAGGCTGCACTATAGGGTTTTAATTCTTATACGTGACAGGTGCTGTGTTCAGCATGATCATCATCATCACATTTTGGATCCGGTATTGTCCCCGTAGACAGAGTTGGCCGGGTTTCGTATGGTCATTGTCTTTACCACGCCTCGTCTTTTTGTTCGATCACATGCATCCTCTTTCACCAGTCCATTTTTCTTCATCTCATTCTCTACTTGCTTTTTCTACGTTTATTTTGGTCTTCCTCTACTACCGCTCTCTTCAAATTTCAAAGCCTTCACTATCACATTTTCATCTTCTTTCCACAAAACATGACCGTACCACCGTATACTACTTGCTTTAGCCATAATATCTAAAGACTCTTTTATGCCCAACATGTCCATCAACTCCTCGCTGTTTTTTCGATCTAATAGCTTCACATCACACATCGCTCGAATCATCGCCCTTTCTGTTCTTCTCAAAATTGCCGTTTCTTTTTCTATTAAGCACCATGCTTCACTTCCATACAACATAGCTGATCTTACAAAACTTTTGTAAACCTTTCCTTTCATCTTTAATGAAAACCTTCTGCCTTTGAGTATTTCGCTGCATTCCCTGAACTTCATCCAACCAATTCTTGTTCTAGCTGTCACCGCTGTTTCGCACCTACCAGTTGCATTCAATCTGTCACCTAGATAGGAGAACTTGCTTACAGTTTCCACACCATCACACAGTATTTCATCTAGTCCCTTGAAGTTCTTTACCACGCTTCTACATTTCTTACAAACAAAATTTTTATTGAAATAAACCGCAACTTTCTTCTTATCCGAGCATCTTGCGTGGATCCACTTACCACTTGCTGCACATAACACCGAGTTAGAAATAACTCTTGTTCCACACACGCATCAAGGATCTATCTTACTGTCGAACGTTTCTTCCTCCATCCCACTCACCATCAACTTAGTCTTTCCAAGATTGACTCTCATCCCTTTGCTTTCAAATGCCTACCTGCATTCATCAAAGTTCTCTCTCAATTCTTCCATAGTTTTCCCCATTAAGACCAAATCGCCTGCATAAAGAATTTACTTCATCCAGCCTTTCCTAGCATTTTCCGTTACTTCATCTATCACCATTAACTTTTCTTTCTGCTCCTTCATAAAGACTCATCACCGCTTTGACCAATAATTTCAGGCAAACCTTTCCATCTCATAGCCCATTCCATCACTCTTCTTGGTACTTTGTCAAATCCCTTTTCCAAATCAACAAAACACATGTACATTCTTTTGTCTTTCGCTCGATGTTCTTTTTGCAACCTTCGTACTACGAATAAGGCATCCGTTGTTCCCTTTCCAGGCATGAAACCAAACTGTGCTTTATTAAAATCAACTAATGCTCGTATTCTTCTCTCCAACACTCTTTCAATAATCCTCATGCCATGTTACAGCAACTTCATTCCTCTATAAGAATCACAGTTCATCTTTTCCCTTAAAAATCGGCACCACACCGCTGGTTTTCCATTCATCCGGGATTCCCTTTCCATCCAAAACTCGTTGGTAAAGCTGCAGCATATGCTGTGTTATATTATCATAATGGAGTTTGCCCACTGCTCGAATTAACAACCAAAAAGAATATTAGTTTTCGGTTTCTAATTACAGAATGACATGCTATCCGTCGGAAACATTATTCAATCATTCCGTGAATAGCACATGAACTTTCATTTTAGTTAATAGATACTTACTTTTTTCGTTGGTTATGAAGTCGCTTTACCGTCTTCCTCGACTTCTGAATTACATCATTAAACGTTACACCAGGCGGTGTGAGAATAAAGTCAAGGAGAAAAGCCAAAAAACAAACACGAAAAATCGATCTCACTGCATGGAAGAAGAGAGAAGGATTTAGTTGTAATTTCTCGAGTGCGTGGGCAGGCTTACATAAAGCGTTAAGGGGATTAATAGCGGGCTGTAAGTAGTCCCCGCCTTACAACTCAAAAGCACAATACTAGCAATACTAACCAAGACAAACAGAAGTTAAGAGATTTGGCCTTAAACTCCATATGTTTTTATCAGTGCATGACCGTTTGAAGTCACAAATTGAACCAAAGCACTTGTTTATAACTCTTTTCTCATTTCAAACCAAATTACTATCCTTGAAAGTAATCCTTATTGTTATTATTTCGTTGTTATACTTCTAATTGACCAATACAAAATATGGCTGCACCTGTGAATCTCTAAACTTTTATTGCGCCTTTTCATAATGTTTTTAATGCAACAGCAGTAACTTCTTATAATGTGAGGTAAATTGTTTGCATGGTAAAACCAAATTTTGAAAAAAGCTCTCTTTTTATATTTTTAATTGCATTTATTCGAAAGACAAATCAAACTATATTGCGCAAGTGAAAAATTGTGTACTACAGAAACACACAAAAAACTTTCTCTAGCACTTAAATATATGGCAATACGAAAAATATCTATACTAGTCTTTGTGTTCAGAGTATCTGAATACAAAATATACAAGGGTGTAGAAAATAATAACTTGATCTATCGCATTTTTCGATTCTTTTTCCAATTGCAAACGGTACATCACAAAGACTTTACCATCCAAATGTTTGACAACTCTAATGTCAACATTTACAAGTGAACATATTTTTATATTACTAAAAAAAACAAAAGGATATGGTTCCCGCACTACTTCTGTTCGTTTCATTAATTTTCCCAGTGTTTCTTTTCGCCTAAGATTTTTCACGTACAGGTAATGAGCAACCAGCGGGCTACGACCACTCAAGTTGAACAAAACCCTTTCCATATCGGGACCAGGACCGGCTGGGGCGGACTCTAGCAAAATATAATGTTAAACGGAAACTGCAGAACATAGCCAACACTTCAAAGACAAGGGAAGAGAGGCCCAAAAGCACACTGACGAGAGGTTTCTAGAAAAGATGAAAAGGCTTGCTTAGGATGATGCTTTCAACCGAGCAAATCGGTGGAGAGAGGTCATGTTGTTATCGGCCAACTCTATTGACAAAAAAATTGGATGAAAGCTAGAATGATGACAATGGTTTAGGACCCTCATTCAATTATTTTTTTCTTAAGATTAACTCACTACTGAGATCGTGCAAGAGTTCAAAAGAGCAAGTAATTGCTTTTTCCTCAGAGTCGAAAGACAAATCAGGCTCTTTGTTTGAACTTAAAAGGGCATGTAGATCAAAAAAATTTTGGTCGGTTTTCTCTCGAAGTTTTTTTGACAGGTCTGAAGACTAACTTCACCGAATTTGAGCTTTTTACGACCTTCCATTCCCAAGATATAGCAATTTAGGTTCCCCATTAGAAAGAGTTGCCAACTAAAAACAAAATTTCAAAAAATTGCAACACGTTGGCAATTCTCAATAAGTGTTTTCGGCACTGTTGTTGTCATAACAAAGTAAAGGATCAGAATTGTAAATTAGTTGCTTTTTAACTAAATTCAAGCCAACTTTCTAAAAGTTGATCATCTGTCACAATAGCAACACTGAAGAAAGAGGAAAATGATTAACGTTGAACTGCAATATCTTGAAAACGGCAAGACGTAGAAAGTTCAAATTTGGTTTGAATGCATTTTAAGCTTTTTCCAACACTTTGGGCAGCAGTGAAAATTTTAACTTGGAGTACTCTGTGAAAGAAACGAAATTCAAAATTTTGCTATTTCAATAGTAACACGATAACCTCTCTATTTCTGAGGCATGTGTGTACTGTGTAGCAGTACCTTCTAGCTGTTGAGTTTTCGCAACTGAGGGTTTGCCAGACGACTTGAGTACACTTTGGCCCGTGCGAGCACTACTCAGAGAATTTTTCACACTGCTGCAACAAAAATTATATTTAGTATTAGCACCAAAAAAATAGAACATGAGCAAAATGGCAAAAGTACGATAATGAAAAGTATTAACAGAAAACTTTGGCATAATTTAAGTTAATAATAGTAGTCAAATTTAAGACAGCCGCGTTCTGCATTATACTTACTTCAAACCATACAAAACAAAGTATTATTTTGATCGTCTTACCAGTTTTATCAATCTCGTTTAATCAAATAAAAAACTATCACATTCACAGATAACAATGCTGTTTTCACATATACCAAGTTTCCTTGACAAAAAACAAAAAATGTAGCCGTCTTCAATGTCAATTTGCCATTACTTAAGTACCACAAGTTTAAAATAATACCATCGGTACAAATACGCGAAATTCACACATCCTCATCACGCAATGATGATTAGTCCTGCTACCGAATAACCGCTGACGACAGCAGACTCATACCAAGAGACTTCTTTCTGAGTGTTTCTGATCCAACCAGCAAGGAAGTTAATTTGATTGATTCCCACAGTTTTAAATAAAGCAAAAACTACGAAATCAAATTCGAGGACTGATTAAGACTTATGTTACAAGACTTAAAATTTAATTTTCCTTATTACTCTTTCATTTTCTTACTTTCTGTACTTACTAAAAAAAATTGATGCAAAACATTTGCATTACTAGTTACTGACTACTTGCAGTAAAAGAATATCGCATTGCTATAAATTAATGTCCATTACGTCCCGGCGAAGCACGGGAAAACTTTTCCAGATATTTTACAAGAATTACAAACAAAATTCACACGCCACTTAGTGCGAGCGATAACGCGTTTGTCTCTGGAGCGGGAGGTCAGAGGTTCAATTCTCAGACCGGTCAAATCCGACACAGTGTTGCCATCGGCTCGCCACCGCTGCGACATTTCTTCAAAAGGAGCTGTGTTGCCCGGGCGCAATTACGCGGAGATGGGCCACGTAAACTCGTTACACTCTTCGGCGTAATAATACTGCGAGTATAACAAAAGATTTGATTTGATAAACAAAATTCAAGGATTTTCCAGACAGCAAAAAAATTCAGGACTTTTCCAGGATGTGGCAACCCTGATCTACAGCAAATGTGCTGAGTAAAATCACTCTGTTTCTTTTGCAGTTGGTTAATTACAGTGCTTTCTGTTACGAAAAGCTTCACATTCAGAGACACATATTATGATTCGGAGGATACAAGATGCAATTATTTTAAATTAGGAATAATTGGGTTAGGTCCAAAATTGTACACGAGCCGACTAGTTCAAGGATGAACCCGAAAGCATAAGCCCGAACTCGGCCCGAAAAATAATTTAAAGCCAAAACCAGACCCGAGAAACCCTGAAAGTCAAGTCAGGTCAAAAAAATGTGAACGTTTATTGCTCTTATTCTGTTAAACTATTTACTGTTTGCTGCTCAAATGTGGCGCAATAACAATGATTGTGAGATAAGCGCAGCCTTACTTACAACTCTGGTTGGATGGATAGATATACAATTTGTTCTTACTTGACTCCAGTGGCATCTTCCACTTTAAATACGATTTGAGAAGTAGTTTGTTCAGTAGGTAGCGTAATGGAGCTGTCTTGCACGACGTCATTAATGTCGAATTTCACTAAATAAAGAAAGCATTCATAACGTGCAGAAAACGTATAACGTTATGTTATAAAAATTGTCTTTGTGGAAAAGCTAAAATGCTAGTCCAGGGCAAAAAAGCGTATGGTGCATATCATGAGCTCATGGTAGATGATGGGCTTCGTCTCAGGAAAAATTGACCAAAAACTTGGCAACAAAAGATTAACAAAAAATTTGCGGATTTAACAAATCTTGTAGTTTTTTAATTCATCACCCAAAGTAATTTTCGAAAGTACCCAAGACCTCTTTTCGCTACGGCCGCTCATGCACCAAACTGGAATTGTACGTAGGTTTTTAGAGAAATTCAAGAAGATAAAATTTGAAGAGATGCTGAAACGACCGATTGAACATGCTAAAATTAATCAAATTGCAAGAAACACATACTGTAAATGCGAAACATACACTCGAAAAAAAAAATTAGCAATTTCCAGGCTTGTCCATGGAAATGGGATTCCCTTGGGAAATATCCCATGGTATGGGATAGGATCGGACAGCACGTATTGCATTTCCCTTGAATGATAAATAATAATGGATGTAAAATAATAGTGAATTGTGAACTCTTCTGAACTTTAAAGTAAACAAAGTCAATAAATTTTGTCGTTTTGTATCTCTCTTTGTACGTGTAGTCATATTTAGTACACATTATACTTAAATTTTCATAAATTTATTAGCTTTTATTGAATTGTATTTTGATGGGAATCCCATGGGATGGGACAGGCATGAACTGCTATGGAATGGGATGGGCAGAAAAATATGTCCCATAGACAAGCCTGGCAATATCTACCAAAAAACACCCATGTAGAAAACGGCGGTATCAAAGTGTCCGCGCCTAGTCGGTCGCGTCGAACTACTTTCTAGTTACACTGTATACCAAACGCCTGATATGCTCCCCCACCAACAACGGAAAGAAAGCGTTGGCCTAGCGATCCATAAACGACGATCCACTACATTGCTGCATAGCTAAACGTCCGCATCAGTGTCACATAAACGGCCAGTTAGTCGAGCGGTAACGCGTTCTTTAATGGAGTGGGAGGTCTGAGGTTCAAGTCTCGGGCCGGTCAAGTCGGACACAGTGTTATCAACGGCTCGCCACCGTTGCGACATGCAATACAAGATTTGATTTCGGGGCCACATGAGCAAGAAAACAATAGTGAGAGAAGAGAGGCAGAAAAGGAAATTACAATTTCAACAGTTGGAACTTTTTCACAGTTGGAAATCTGCAGTAGGCCTTCATACGAGACCTAGGAATTAAGTAAATAGTGAATCTGATACTCTTAAGAGCAGGCAAGCCTTACCATTACTAGAATATTAAACCACCTTGGGAGTTGGACTCCTAAAATAATGATTAGTTTGCCCCACCCAAAGTAAATATACTAATTTGAAGTTAAACAATTTTATTAATATTTCAAAACAGGGGTTATAAAAGATTTTTAAAATTATTTATTAAAAAATCATTTATTTAACAAAAGAAATAATATCAATAACCGGTTATTGCAGCTATTGTATCGAAAGTGACAAAAAATTTTTGAACATGTATATGCCTACCGTAAAATTTCTGTAGGCCACTGCCCAAATCAAACTAGCAATAAACCACAACCTCTCCAAAGAAATGAACTTGGAAACCATAATAATTGAACGTTGGACAGGACGATTACAATAAGAGATTCAATTATACAGCTGCCCGATCATAATAAAGTTGCATTTTCAAAAATTCTACGATATTGAAGATTTTAAGCTAAATTGAAAATCGCAATTGCACAATGGTCAGCATTGAAAAAGTGAAACGATACCTCGCGTGGGCTAATATCCTTGCAATAATCATCTGCAGAAAATTGCTATTGTAAAATGGTAAATCTTAATGTCATCAATTTCGGTGATTTAAAAAATGAATCGAGGCATTGTAACAAATTAAAATGAAAACTTAATATAATTATGTTCCATTAGGTGGATAAAAAGTCGCATGAAACAATTAATACTCTTGTTTTTTAACGTTTATGACGTTATTAAAATACATAAATAAAAAAAAAAAAAACATTGATGTCACTATGACAAACTAATCGAGTAATATCAAGCCTAAATATTTAGCTAGCAATATAACACCTTACGATGCCAGGTTGAGGAATTATCTTTGGGTTTCAAAAAAGGGTAGGTAATCTTTTCCTTTTCCCTTCCACAAAATAATGCACTCTTTTTTGCAAGCGTAATTGTAATTCCATTTTATTCACCAATTATCTTGGTCAGGAGACTGCGAAGGGACCTTTCGGTCTTTGACTCGTAATTTTTTTTGCTTTATTTATTTTTGCAATTCGAAGATGAGAATTTTAATATTCTGTTTATTGCAATAATTTAAAATGCGAAAAAAAAGTAGAAAAAGAGAACGAAAATCAAATCAAAATCAATCTTATGCAACTTGACCTTTGCCTTACAGAAAAAAATTTGCGCATAGCTGGAATACCACAACAGATTTTACAAATTAGGGCTTTTGGGGATTTCACCTTCAATTGGAGATTTGCAAGTTTTATTGTGCCAACAGCGAAAGGGATAATTTATATCACTTAAGGTGATAATCTTTTTAGCTGCAACCTTGAACAGCTGGGTCATTGGACAACCCATATCGTGCTAATGCCTTTCAATGAACTGGGATTTGCACCATAATTTTCGTTAATTGTTCTAAAAGTAGATATTACTTAAATTCCTATTTTAAAATCCCAAAACAGGAAGGGTGGCAATTGAATAGTTTATTGTTACATAAAAGCTTAGGAAGCTAATGTACAATACTTATTAGCACATCTTTATCAAAAAGATTCACAAAACCACACTGGTCATTATTGACATTCCAAGTTGGCATTCGCACGAGGGAAACGGAATCGAGTATCTTTGCTATCACGCATTCCCAGGAAGTACGATGAAATTGATAAAAATTAAAGGTGATAGTCGCTAATTTAAAATTCAAATTTTGCTTTGACAAAAATGTCAATCAATATCCCTTCGATACTTCGAGCAAAAGAAGTCAAAAAATGAACCTGAGACCAAATTGTCTCGCTGAAACCGAACTTGTGCAGGGGCTCATCCACGAATCACGTATGCACCCTTACAAAATCCTCTTTCCTGGCGCGTATTTTCAACGTTTTTGTACGAAAAAAAAAAAAAAAGGAATCAAAGCAAAATCGCAAAATAGAGGCAAAAAGTAGGTAAGGAAAAAAGGGTCCATTTGACTTTTCTAGCGTATTTAGTGAAGAACTATCAGCAATGAGTATCTCAGTTGACAGAGCGTTGTGCTGGAGATCGAAAGGTTATTGGTTCTCGGTTCAATTCCCGAACTGGTCAAGAAACGTTGTGCACTTGTGAGACACTTAACGCTAACTCCTCATTGGGTCTAAGCAGTCCACCATCGTGGGCCCAGCCTGACCAACAACTTGCAAACAGAACCCAAAATAGATGCTGTGTTGGTTTAATGGTATTGTTAAACAGGCAAGGGTGTGTGCATACGATAAGGAAAGTATCATGCAAATCCCTTCCAGCTTAGTAAAGCAGTTTGAAGATAACAAGTAAGCAACCCTAACATATTTGCCTATAACTTTTTCCGAGCTCCATTTTTTAGATACCAGACAAAACGTTTAAAGCGTTGTTTCAAACAATTGTTAAGTAACCGCAAAGGAAAAATATATTGTGGGAACAGGTCAATATTCCAGTGTACAGTATACATCCAACAGGCATTAGCTAATAGGTAATAATTTAATTGTGATGTTTTGATTTTGTATTTAGTTGTGATGATGTTGTGATTCTGTGGGAAGAGCAGGACAACTTTTTCGCATCGTTAATTAGTCATCGTTCTTGCAGCTCTTTCCTATGCTTCCACGCTGGAAAGTCTTAAGCCAGAAAGCATTCAAACGATTAAACAAAAAATGATAAATTGTGGTGATCCATAACTAGATGAAAATTTCAATCAAATCAAATCTTTCACAATACAAATTGTTTCGAAGAAATGTCGCAGAGGTGGCGAGCCGTAGGCAACTCTGTGTCCGATTTGACCAGTCCGAGATTTGAACCTCAAACCTCCCGATCCAGAGACCAACCCGTTACCGCTCGACCAACTGGCCGGTCAGATGGACTTCAAACCGTATAATTGTAAATCATGAAAACCATTAAAACCATTAGAAGAATTGTTCCACAAACAGCACGTAACAAGCAACTAATTAAAGATATTAGCGAAACAAGAACACATTTCCCCTTTTTCTAATCAAGACTCTAGGGAGCAGTCAAAGTATGATCGGACCACAGCGAATCGCCAAACGCGTTTAAACGACGAATCAAATGTGATGTTAAACGACTTTTAATTCCAATCAAAATCGATCAGATAGACGCTACCCAAGTAATTGCTTACGACGAAACATGTTGTAAACGAGTTTTATTACGTCAATTTAGAAAGTGTATAATGGATAAATGAAAATGAGTGTACGTTGCTTGAATCACCGTATGTTTGAGCTAAACTATGCATTTGTTTAAGAAAGAGACTATTTCACCGGAAATTTTTATCTACTTTTTTAATAACTCTAACCCAAATCTAATCCAAACTCAAATTCTTACTTTAAAACTAAAAACCCAAACCCTAACTCAAATCCAAGTCTCAAGCTTTAAAAAAGTAAATGAAAAATGTTCATTTTCATTTTATTCTCTTCAACTTCAAAATTTTCGGTAAAATAGTTGCACCCTTTGCTTTGTATCATAACCCATGTGAAACAGATAGTTTGTGTACGTCAAACTACTGTAATGCAAAACACCTCCATTCGGTTATTTGAAAGTTGTAGTCAGACTAGGCCGCCATGACACCGCGACATTGTTACCAATGGGCCGAGTAGTTTGGACCCAAACTCGGTTGAATCCGAAATTTTACGGGATCCTCAAAAGCCCAAAAGTTACCCCAAAAAGTAGAAAGAAGGAATACACGACATGAAATCCATATTGAAACACAAACAGTCGAAAGAAAGAATGTATATGGCTTGAAATCCATATTACATTCGAAGACAGAAAGGCTTGGCGCAAATGAGAAACAAGCATTATTATTTTGGTGTCAAGAAATCTATATCTGTCCAGATACCAAAACTTAAGAGAACTTTTCTCGCACATTCTTCATAAACAACCGCACAGAAAATTTAAATTCTGATCAATGCTAAACTAATTCGACTATATATCGATCCAGCTGTTTCAAATACTGTCTCTATCGCCACTTAAAATCACTTCAATCTGTCTGAACTCAAGAAAGACTTAAACAGTTGCCTAAAAATTAAAATTTCACTTTTGGTATCGCCCATTACGCGTCTCGATCAGTTCTGCCATTTAAGGTAATTGGACTATCAAGTCTACAATCGTTTACAGTGCATAAAAAATCAACAAAAAAAAACAGTGGGTTTTAATTGTGACCTAAAAATTCAATTTTTCATTCCCTGCAGTAGGCAAGAAACTGAATACCAAAAATGAAATTACACTCACTTAAATGGGTGTTATTTTCAATTGCTCAACGAGTTTTCTTGAAATTGACCCTATTATTATTTTTGTAGCAGCAAAAGAAACAGTGAACACATGACACCTCTGTTATCTCACAGTGCATCGGCTAGACGACCACACAATAGGAACTGATACGTTTTTCGAGAAATTTGTTGTTGCGATTCCACTAAGCTTATTTAGTGGTTCTTAAAAAAATCCAGCAAAATTGAGTCCAATCAAGTCAAATGTTTCATTGTACTCGCTGAATTACGCCAAAGCGTGTGAACGAGTTGGCGGGGCCCATGTCCGCGTCATTGCACCCGGCCAACACAGCTCCTTTTAAAATGTTGCAGCGGTGGCGAACCGTTGGCAACACTGTGTCCGATTTGACTAGCCTGAGGTTTGAACCGGAGACCTCGCGCTCGCATTTAAACAAAATGTACCACATATTTGAAATCTATTGCTTTTTTTCTCATTAACTCCAGTTAAATACGGCACTTTGACGATTTGACAGCGTCGCCTTTGTGGTGTAGTGGTTAGGGCGCGCGTTTGATAAGTCTCGCGCTCAAGTTCGATTCGTGCTGTTAGAGGTAGGGTTCGGGCAGCGATGCCAGCCTGAGAGATAGCAAATTGAAGTACAAAAAAAAAGGATACACTTTGTATTTATGCCTCCAGCTCCAGTGACGAACATTTACGGCTCAATCAACTGACCCAGATATTTCAAGTTCCCAGATTTCCAGTTCTTTCTGATGTGACTATAATCCGCTTTTTGTTGTGAAGAGGCAATGCACGCAAGACTGCCGAACCGGCTGGGTTTCGATCCCTAGACCAGCCGTTTTGAAGACATCGTCAGAGATGAATCTACAGCAGTATTCGAGGGGTTCAAAGAAAATCTAATTCGGGATCGCATTTTCGATCAAAAAATGGTAAACATAAGTCTTTTACAGTTTTAGACCCTTTTCTCGGACCAAAATGGACTTGAGGGCTAAAAATATTCTTCGTATTTCGCGGACCTTCAATCTGATGATCAGTGTGGTCTGCACCAAAAAAGTTGGAGCAGCTAAAATTCGCACCTCCGAGCTAGTGCCTTGTTTGTCTCCCGCTACATTCACTGCTACACAGCATTAACTTAGAATAAGCATCAGTTTAAACTGGAAGATATGGCCAATCGACCAAAGCGGCTCATAAAATACAGAAAAAAGCGTGGTAGTTCAAAAAACAATAAACACAATGAAAAACGTTGTTGTTTAACTGGCAATAAACTTGTGCAGACAATAAAAATTCGAGTCTATTAGAAAGTCTCGAATAGTTTTGAAAATTAAGCGCAAGACACCTGCTATTGCATGGGCTACTGAAAAGCAGCATGCTTCTGACCCGCTGCAAAAAAAAAGTAAGTTTTGGTAATTTTTTTTAATACTTGTATTTGACAATGCTAAGGCCCCGCCTCACACTGATGCTGAAAGATGGCATAAGTTTGATGTTTTAGTTCACGTTCAAAATTAAAATGTGGCTTTTGTTTCAACATAGCAAGCTGATCATTTTACCTCTGACGTCATTGGGTGACACCCCATCATTGTTAGTTTTCAGTCAGCAATTCTGCACTCGCGCTGGGTGGCTGGTTGAAAGCGACAGCCATTTATAAAATTCCAATCAAAATTTTTCGTTTGTGAGCACTGGTCAATTAGATAAAAAACAGGTTTTTCCGTCAAAAAAGCATTGCGTTTGTCGCTTTTGTTTATCCTCTTCAAGAAAAAAATGTGCAGACAAAACAATTTTCAGAAACAATTACGTAAATCAAAGACGGATCTTTGTGAATTATAAAAAACACCAAAAAATTGCATTAGATAACACTTTACTGTAAATGCGTCATTAATATTAGTTAAACCTGTTTTGTTTAGTTTTCTTCTGCTACTATCGCCTGAAGTTAGTAACAAATTAATTTGTTTACGAGAACGATTAAGTGTGTATCTCCAAATATTGGATAGCAGAAAACAAAATGGTTGCCTCGAGTTACCACGCAAGTCGGGCAAGCTTTACTAAACTCGTACTTCATGGCATGTGTTGAAACTCGAAAGTGAAAATTTAATCAGTTCTATCCCTCATCAGTACAGCTTAATCATCAAAAAGTGTTCACACGTTTTTGATTTCATCGCAGTGCAACGATGAAAATCGTATTAGTTTATGATTTATTGACTCCCATCAGTAAAGGTGTTCATTATAGAAAATTAAATTAATTCATGCCTTACTGATCTCTCATCAGTAAAATTCTCATTAATAAAAAACTTGATCAGTTCATGATGCATCATCAGTAAGATTGTATTATCATCACCAGTGCTTTTTTATACCTTCATTTATTATCTCACAAGTCGACATTCACTAAGACCCTAATCAGGAAAAGTTGAACAAATCCATCCTCTAAAAATTTTACCGATGAAATCTCAACAAATCTTTCAAAATCCCTCTGCAATCTGTTTTGCCTTTAAACTCATCAGGAGGGGCTGATCATCGTCGTTGAGTTCTTTGTTAATTGTTTCGCAATGAGGTGGAGAGACAAATGTGCATGAACCAGTGGTTGATGTCTGATTACCTCATTCTAACAGAACCAGACTTTTCAAAAAAATAAAAGTGTTTGAATAATTACGCACCGTTATGATGAGTTATAGATAAACTAAGCTGATGAGGAATTAATCAAAAACTAGTCAACAAGTTGATGTAAAACTAAACTGAAGAGAAATTAGTGGTTTGAATCTGATGAGCCAACAGATAAAACAAGCTGATGAGGAATTAGCTAAGAAGCTGTCCTTTATTAATTTGCTCATGCAATGTTATACGTCAAACTTCGAAAAATGTGATTTCTTGAATATATTTTTATTCAACGCAACACTGTGGTTATCGATTCATTACGTTATTTACCGGCAGCGTGGCCGAGAGGGTAAAGGCGTCATTTTTACGACGACCCCGATCGTATGATCTGGGTTCAACCCCCTCCCTGACCACGTTGTAGCGTCCTAGGATAAGACGCTTTACGATGATTATCTCTGCTTGGTGGCTTCGAACAAGCAGCAAATTTAAGTGGGAAGAAGTAAAACGTCAGTCGCAAAACTTGGAAAATGGTCAACTCTCAAGCGGGTGAGGATTCGTCCAAAATAATAGCGCCACTCTCGCTTCCTCGCGAGTGGAGGAAAAATGTGGATCAATCAATCAATTTGCGACTTTACCAAACTCGAATACCAAGAACAAGATGCATTTAATTTCCTCAGTGATTCTGTATAAAATGCCTGGTTTTATGTTTCAAGCATAAATGATTTTCAAGCGTTTAAAATTACGAAGGCATGTTTTAACTTTTTTATAAATTAATTTGAAAAAAAATTATCGTTACCACACAAATAGTGCATTTTCACTCTTGCAAAAAGATTATTAAGCTTTGCAATCGTTTCAGTGAACGTAAAGACAAGCAAAGAATGTAGAGTTTTTGCATGAAAGATGAAATGAAACAATGCTTTTGTTACAAAACATTTTAAGCTGTAAAATCAACAAGTTATAAGTGCTTAACAAAAAGTTAGTGTGTTGGAGGGTTGCTGACGAATTAAGTTACAAGAACGCACTGGTGGTTGAAATCATAAAACCACCTTTAAGCCAATTACTTCAACTAAATTATTTCCAGTAATTCTACACTATTCATGACAGCTAACACAGATTTTTTCAATAATGTTTTGTTGAGATGTAACTGTTTCTCTTTTAGCTACATGTAAACGATAGTTTAGTTTAAAAAACCCTTGTAAAAGATATATTTAGTAACAAAACAAAATGAACAGGACCGTCAAAACAAAGTCAAAAAACAATGCCCCAAACTGCAATTTAATATTTGCACATAAAGCTGTCAATGCAGCTTGAGTGTCGGTGCAGCAAAAATTCATTCAATTGCAATTCGACACGAAATGGATTACGTCATTTGTTGAGCCAATAAGAAAGCGTTTCAACGGTGAACAAAGACCGCTTCTCATTAATTGTGATTGGCATTACAAAATAATTCATGCAATTAAAGACCTTTTGCACGGCCTACATTTGGAGTAAAATCGTGGGCTCACGAGTTATTCTTTGCTTGTTTTGAAAAAATTCAGTACGCCTGCGTTTCGCCTTATCAGCGTAAATCTTAAGTTAAAAAAAACAAAGATTGCGCTCGTGTGCTGTACATTATATGCCAAGCTTAGATAGGGCTTTAAACTAAAGCAGTGAAATGGTTAAGTACGTAATGCAAATTAGGTTTAAAATTAACAGTTGACAAATCGAGTTTCAAACTACCTTACAATTTTGAATCTCTTTGCTAAATGGCAAATATTAAAAACTTTACTACATGCATCATAGCACACATCAGCACGCCTTGTTTACACGCTTCAAAGCAAGAAAGATTTTTATGAATAATTTCGAGGTGGTGGAAAATTTGAATAGAACTTTCAGCAAAATCGACTTCGTAAGCTTTCTTTTCGTTTTCTTTTACTATAAATTGCAAAAAAAGAAAGCTTACGAAGTCAACTTCGCTGAAAGTCATATTTAAAATAATTTTTCGGAACACATAGCAGTTTGTAACTTAGTTTCGCTTTATGAATATATTCAGCTGTCCCATAACATAGTAGCTGCGGTGCAGGACAGACTATTTTGCTAAGAGCCGCCCTCTGTGATATGGGTCTCCTTACGTACACATAGTCGCGTGCCTCTCTCTAGTAGTATTCATGACCTATGATTACACTTGACCTAATGACTTTAAATAGAAGTTGATTTGAAAAAAAGTTCTAAAAACAGGATCTATATTTTGCAGAAAGTGATATGTGATAGTCCAATTAGGGGGCCGATGTTTTTAAAACCCATTGCACATGAAATCCATAAAACTAAAAGTGCATGAGTCAATATTACTTATGCCAAAAATAATCATAATTCAAAGTAGCACGCACATCAGTTTACGTCATAAACAATTGCAATGCACAATGCAAATTGCAATGAGTTAAGTAGAGTTACTTATAAATACAATTAGAAAAAAGTTACCATATTTAGCAGCGCCGAAGTCACTTTGATGCCTCAGAATCGCTATATACGCAAGAAACCTTATAGCGGGCAATTGCAAAGAAGCTAATAATTATGGTATTAGAGTGTATTAAAAGTGGTGACACGACAGATAGCGTGTAGACTTCGGTTTGTTGGCCAAGCATTAGGACGCATTGGTTGGGAAAGTAAATGTGACTTGGAAGGTTACATTCCTCCACAAAGCGCTTAATTGAAAGTTATCAACCGGTGAACTGCACGTGACCTTGATTATGATGCAAAATCACAATTATTCACGACATTTGACTTCTACTTTCGTTGCATTGGCATGTTAAGCAAAGGTTTGCAAAATATTATTGGACTTTCAATTGGTAGGAGACGCTACAAAGTGGAAGTTGATTAAAGGAATTGTGATACGGTCTACTACAAACCCGAATTGTCGCCGAAACAATCACCTTTTTTTGCTGCGTAAGAGTGTAGCGTAGTTTTGTAATAATTTGATTGTAATGTCACAATTACGAGCCTCCGCTGAGCTGAGTTGTTTGTTTCTTTAGTTTTTCACGTCACGCAGTTAACTTTGAAACCGGTGCAAATCTCAAGGATAGGTAGCAGCTGCTAAACATTAATTTCTTTGATTCTCCAGCTCATGAGCTCCAAGAGGCATTGCACAATAACGCAGAGTGACGTCACAACAAAAGTGATACACTGACTCATATATTGCCAATAACTCGAAATCGGACTAAAATCAAGAGCGAAATTCGGCACAGCGTGTCTGAAAGTGCTGGTGGCCTCACTTGTTTGATGTCTGCGTCCTTCTGATCCAAAAAGCAATTCACATTCTCTTAAATAAAAATTCAGCATCGGAATCAACCTTTCAGAATATGCCTTTCAAAAACCTTGTTTAGATAACTTGTATCCAAAAGTTGCCGGTTTAAAGCTAAAACTTCCTGGCGAGTTAAGAACCAAACCCTCATGACAATGAGAGCCAAACTCTTCAGGCAAGTTAGAAAAAAAACACTGACGAGCTAGAAAACTGATTTCGATCTTCCGAATGAGTTAAACGATTTACGTCAAACCCGTCCAATGAAAAGTAAAAATCCAAACCGAACCGAACGATTGCCGACTCTGAGAAGTCAAACTACAAAAGATTGCAAGCTTTTAGTTACGTTGCAAAACTTTTCAGAATTTTCGATCCCAAAGAAACTTACAACGTAAAACAATTCCAAAAAAGTTGGAGCTGTAGCATTTAGATTTGATGTTCTGCCCGAACTGTCTGGCGCTAGTTTAGCAAGATCAGAGTGAACAAATACGAAACGATACAATCTTTTCAAGTCAACTGACCCATGTCCTTGATGCAAGTCAACTTGAAGCAAGTTCTGCAATTGAAAACTCAATTGCTGTGAACGATATAGTTCATGGGCATCTGGCCTTTTGTTTTGCAAACAATGTTTTTTAGCAGATCATATTGATTATACACTTAGTTCGTATTTACGATTGGGGTGAACGAAAGAGTATGGAAGAGTCAATTTTAATGCAATTGATAGAAAGTGCGGCGAGGTAGTCGTGAGAATTTTTCATTCAGCTACAAGAGCTGATAAAAGTATTACAACAAACATTACCAATAAGCTTATTTATAGGAAGGCTGTACCAACACCTCACGAGTCAAAGAACAACCATTTAAATGTTAAAAACATCATTTGAACCCATGAGAAACATAAGAGAGAGATATTCAATAACCCAAAAATAGACTTGCTTGTTTGAAAACAAATGTTAGGACATAAGAATTGTAACTGTTTAGTGATATTGTCTATCAAACATACGCAGTGGAATCAGATTACCAAGCCATTTTGAAAAGGATGGAGTATGAATATATTTTTAAAAATACAAATACACCTGGAATACAGCGAAAATAAAGATGAAATCACAACGATGCGAAATAGATTTGTAGTTCTAACTCGCCAATAGTCTTGGTCAAGATTCAAACATAAAGGACCTTTTCAATTAGACAATTCTTGGCGATATAACTGTTTAGTTAGTGCTCACTTAGCCGTCTGAGACTGACCCGAACATGTTTATGTTGAGGCAAAACAGCAAATTTAAACAGCTTTATCTTGACAAAACTGTAAAATTACACAAAAAAAGCCACTTTAAACATCTTGGATGTGTTGTTTCAACCTTTTTAATTGTTTATCTTTTAATTTTGATTGTGATCTGCTATTTTTCATCATTAATAATAATTAAAAAACTTTTCTCCTTAATTGTTTGCATGTGGAAAATACTACATAGTATGCAGTAAGGCCAGATAGAAAAGATGATTACTTAATATTAGAGAGAAACTTAACAAATAAAAACAATCAATGTCAGATCAAATCTTTCATTATACTCGCTGTATTACACCGAAGCGTGTAACGAGTTGACGGGGCCCATCTCCGCGTCATTGCGCCTGCCGGCAACACAGCTCCTTTCAAAGAAATGTCGCAGCGGTGGCGAGCCGTAGGCAACATTGTGTCCAATTTGACCGGCTCCAGGTTTGAACTTAAACCTCCCGATCAAGAGCCGAAAGTGTTACCGATTGACCAACTGGCCAGTAAAACTGCCGAAAAAATCTCCAGCGGATGTTTCAGTTTCCAATGCTAAACACATGTTATAGAGCTGCTCGCATGCGGCACGCATAACAAGTTTTTGCGGCCAGCGACTGGTCTCGAGATTTACTTCATGTTTAATTTTATCGCCGATGGTATGTAAGCCGAACTGAAAACTACATCGAATCTCACTGAAAACCTTTTTCACAGGCCGAAAATTACTTCAAATCTCTTCAAAGACCTTTTTTTGGTCTTCACATAATTTCGCTGATATCTACATCAAAACTCGCAGAAAATCGATTTCTCCGGCCGAAAATTATTTCAACTTCATATTCGGCACAGCAAGACTGATTGATTGTGCGACCCGCTTGAGCTCAAGAAAGTGTAATGCGGCTCGCTCCTCAAAAACTTTGGGCACCCCGGCTATAGAGCGAGCCAAAGAGGTAACCAAAAGCTGAATTAAAAAAAAATTGATAGGATTAACGAATTTTGTTTTGCAATATTGGTTTTTTCGTTTGCTAGCTCGATAGCTCAGTTGATAGAGCGTCGTGCTGGAGATCGAAAGGTTGCTGACTCCCGGTTCGATTCCCGAACTGGCAAATGCGTCGTTGTGTCCTTGAAAAAAGCACTCTACGCTAATTTTCCATTGGGCCAAGGAACTTACCCGTTAATGATCATTTCTCTTATCTTAATTGGCTTGTTTCAGAGTTTGTTGTTTGTTCGAAGCCACGAAGCAGATATAAGTGTCGTCAAACGTCTTACCCAAAGTTGCAACAACCTCATCGAGATGGGTGTGAGACGATTTTTAATTCTTCGACAACAGCGTAAAACACCTAGTAAACAAGTTTTGAGGCCAACACGCGACAAGACTTAGCAATCCTAATATCCTTTACAATTAACGTAAGGAGTTAATTCAATTATCAGAGCCTAACGTACTTACATCAGCCTGACAATAATTAATTAATTAATAGCCCGGCGATCAACATTTGACGAGATTTCGTGAAATCATGGCTTCTGTTTTGACCGAAAAATTTGAAATTAAAAAAAACCGAATATATCAAATCAAATCTTTCCTTATCTCGCTCAATTACACCCGATGCGTGTAATGAGTCTGGGGTGCCCATCTCCGCGTCATTGCACCCGCGCAACACAGCTTCTTTCAAAGAAAATGTAGCAGCGGTGGCGAGCCGTTGGCAACACTGTGTCCGATTTGACCGGTCCAAGATTTGAACCTCAGACATCCCGCCCCAGCGACAAACGCGTTACCGCTCGACCAACTGGCCGATACAAAATATATCATAAAACCAAATTAAACGGAGCCTTAAAAACAAGTTTAGAGTATGCTTTTCAAGGTCAAACCACGCACTACTGCTTGCACCGCAGTCGGATAGGTCCCGACAACTCGTTACACGTTACGGGTAAAACACGTCTAGTATATAAGGTTTGATTTTTTACATAAAGTTGAGGTATACAATATTTGCTAATCAAATCTTTACTATACTCAATGAACTATGTCCAAGCGTGTAGTGTGCAACGAGTTAAGAGTTTCGCTTCCACGTCACTGCGTTCGGCAACAAAGCTCTTTTCGAAATGTCGCATCGGTATAGTGACATTGTCCAACTTGAGAACTGAACCCCAGATCTCTAGTTTTAGAACTCCAGACTTACAGTTCGACTTACTGGTCGGCATTTGCTCATGTTTTCTAATGGTTTCTCTATAATTCCAACTTAGAATGTCGAATAATAAATAATCTGGGTGATTTTTTTCTGGAGTCAGCGTCAAATCACGTGGTGCATGAGACGACAATTTTTATGGCACAGTAACTACAACACGAAAATATGCGGCCGGGGCTTGATTATCACGACCATAACGTGAGAGACCTCTTTTATTCGGACACAATGCTTATAAAACCCAGTCAATTTGCATAGGTGTATCGTAATTTGATTGTTAAGTAACGTTGGCATTGTCAAGTCAAAAAATGCTTGGCGAGAAATTGCTGAATAATGCTACCGGTCTTTGATAAGAATCAATATAATTCTTTTCACCACTGCCTAATAGTAGGTTACTAAGTGACAGTTTGAACTTCGCTTGATCATTAACTAAAGTATTGCTGCAAAAAATATGCTCAAGGTCATTTTATGAGTTCATTCGCTTAAGAGCTTCAATGTAGAATATCAATTAAATATTATAGCTTTTCATTAAGCAATCTTAAAAACCGAAAATTAATACTGCAAGACTTATATGGCACTGTGGAAAATCATGAGATCGCTTAGAAATTTGCAAGATTTTTGGATTTGCATGAAAAAATTTTAAACCATTTATCTAAAACAAATTTTACAGATAATGTACATTGCACAAGCCAGTTTGCTTTAGTTTGATGGTTTAAAATTTTTCAAACAATTGCAAAAATAATTATTCCAAAACTTTCAAATATTCTCAATGCAAAAGTGCAAGTAATTCGATAATCTTGAAACGTGACTTTGCAATTTTTTTAACATTCAAATCACATGAAAATTCTAAATTGTTGCAAAAAAAAAAAAAAAAAGACACAATACGCGATAAACGAAAACAGCACGGATTAGGTTGTTGGAAAAAACGCTGGAATAATCTTCAAACTTATGCTAATGTTTAATGTTCAAACATCAACAAGTAAACACCATGAGAATCGAAGCCACTACAGCTTTTTTAACAGAGAACAACCGCTGTACCAAAATACTGACCCGATCATCCGTTTTTGAAAAAACATTGTCTTCTATTCTTTCGGTGTTTATGTTCGCTCTGTATATTTTGTTTTTTTTTGGAAGTTTTTTTTTCAAAAAAGGGTGATCGCATCAATCATACATTGCTCACCTTTTCTTTTTTCAAAAAAAAAAAAACAAAAACAAAAGCAAAAAAAAATTAAAGAGGGCGAAAATAAATACCAAAAGAGAACAAGACAATTTTTCAGGTCGGGTATTAACACGCACTTGCGGAATTTGCAACGATAGGTAATCAAACCTTCGCTCTTGTGAGTTTGAGTCTAATTCTTTACATTGGTCATGTACGTTCTGTGTTATATAACTCTAGCGACATCAGCTGGTACACATCATAATGCAAGACTGGTATCGGCGTTAGATAATGGCTTATTTTTGAAGAATCGATTTACCATTCTACAGTATAAACCACAGAGCAGAAAAAAGAAAACAAATGAAAATAATTAGGAGCAAACAGATGGGAACGCTTAACGATTCTAAGAATAAAGAGGGCAGCCAAAAATGTATTCCAGTATTTTAATGTACTCATTATTCTTAAATGGAAATGCCTTGGCAAGTGTCACTACTTTGGCCCCAAAATCGGATGTAATTCGGGTTTGGGTATAAAATCTGCCCAGAAAAAATTAACCTAGCAATATATCTTTATCACGAAAATTCAAAGCAGTTAGATTAAAGCGCAATAAAGCACCTAGTTAAAAAGAAAAAGAAAAAAAGAAAGATGAAACGCGGTGTTCAGAGCTTGTTTTGGCGAACCATAACAAGTCCTTTCCTGTCAAAATCTTACTGATTCGTAGTAAAGCAATGTGACAGCGTAAAACAAAAACCGCCAATCCACAGCAAATAGCGACTATCAATCAGGACACAAAAACAAACATCACAACAATCACAAATACTGTATTGAAAATTCTATGTTGAAAGGAATTTCGCTCCCCCAAATAGCTTTTGCTTAAGCAAAAAATAAGTTTTCGCGACACACGGTCTTCGATGGACCGCAATGATTTTAAGTACTAAAGGCAACGAGCTTCTGGGAAGCTTAGCAAATAATAATTAATATAATGGTGAGACCAGGGAATTGTAAACATTGAAATACACTTTTCTCTCTATTTCATGCCCAGTTTTCAAGCCTGCTTTTTTTTTGCTACGAAAATGCAAAACAGAAAAGAAATTTATTGGGTTCGTATTTAAAAATGCAGTGTCTCCGAAATTCAAACTAGCATCTTTCGTGACTGAAATGACCAGTTACAAATAGACTAGTTGTACTAACGAGGGTTGCATTCGGCATTTGAAATAATTGTGGGGTTAATTACTGACAAGCTGATGATGTTTGTGACGTTGATGACGTCATTGTGACGGAAAGGTAATTGAGCATAGCATCAAAGGTGCAACGAAAATTCCAAATCGCCCATCAGAATCTTAGGGTGAACCCAGAGCAACTTTAAAAGGCATTAGGTTGAGCTCCTACCACTCCAAATCAAAACACATTTTAAGGAAAGCAAAAATGTTTCCAAAGAGAACCGAAAAACCACTATGAAGGTCTTCCAGTCTGCTCACAGTCACAAGGTTTTGCTGCATTGTTTTTCAAGTTAAAATGTAAGGTAAGATTTAAAGATTACACTGTAAAGATTTTATTTATAGCATATAGTTTCGTTCGGTAAAGATTTAATTAACAGCCTTTAGTTTTATTGCGGAAAGATTTCTCAGGGCTAAAATTGATAGGTAAAGATTTACGTAATATAAACATAATCCGCAAAAATTTATTTATTACTTGGTAAACTGGTAAAGATGTATGTTTTGGAAGATTTTTCTCACTAGTGATATTTGTCATTTTGGTCTTGCTAGCCTTACTGAAGAGCCCTGACATGGGGCAAAACAGCTGTCTAAGGCATGCTATTGGAAATTATTTTGAATTGAACTAGTATATCTCTTGCAATATTGTGATTACACAAAAAATAAAATAATTCTGTTATGATCTGGTTAATTGACGATTCTTTGCTTTTGTACGTTCATGTTCATACCTGTTGTCTGAGCTATACTGACGAGGAATAAAAGACGAAAGTCGATTACGAAACACTATGTCTTAGGCTGTTAATCATAGGTTTAATTGTGCCTCTAAACCTCTGAATACCGTCTATTGTTTATCATTAAGTTAAAATGTGCTTTGTTTAATTAGTTAATAAGTCCAGTATGATCTAAACCTTGGTTGTTTTTTTTTTTCAGTTATTTACTTTTTTTGTATTTTTTTTGGTGTTACAGTTTCAAGTTTTCGAAGTTTATTAGATTTTGGCATTTTATGGGTAACTTAATACTTTCGCATTGAAAGAAAAATTAAGCACGATTTTATTCCGAATATTTTTCACCGCATTCAATTTAAAAAAGAAACAGTTTGTTTTTCCATTCGAAAAACCAAAAACTTGTACAATAGATATTTTTGCAAAAAACTTTTTTCTCTTGCAAGATGTTTTATAAAGTAGCTCTTCTTTTAAGTAAATATTTCAGTTTAATGAAATTAAAGCAAATTTTCAAGATAACGAAAAGAAAAAAGAAAAGATTTGGTCTTAAATAATCGCATTTGTAAAGCAAATCAAAATGGACTTTAATGCCATATTGCAGTAAACCAAAAATTTTATAGTAGACATTAGACAATAGTGGGAAATACGATATCCTTGCCAGACGCTTGGTATTTATATGGGAACTTTTTCTATCAGAAATTTTTTCGCATCTATAAAACAAGAAAGCAATTTCTAAGAGCGTCAGTTGGACCGTACTTTGGCAGGCGATACATTATACTTAAAAGTAGCACAATTACAAATAATCTACATTTAAAACTGAATAAGAATAAAAGCGCAGATATTTGCATATTACTTCAGCTAATTAATTTTAAATTATTTTTAAGAAAAGTGTTGAAAAAATTATGGAGAAATCAGATATTGAGACAAAAGTTTTTGCAGAACATGAATTTTTGAAAATGCGTAGCTTATAAAAAACTTAGATATTTGGTTATTTTCACATCATGTTATTAAAATTAACTTAAATATGCAGTTTTTTTTTTCGGTCATTTTGACAGACAGAGCTTCATTTTTTGGTTACTGATATTCACTAAAAATTTATGCAAATGGCAATTAATGACAGAAAAAAACTAAAATCTAGATTTGGGGAAGCAAAATATTTTTAAGGGCCGCGATTTCGGACTTGCTATATAAAAAAAAATCAAAGCTTCGACTCTCGTTCCAGAAAGCTATGGTTACAATCGTCTGACGTTGTGTCGCTACCTCCTTTTCCTGACTCTACGTGTTGGTTTTGTGTTATTATCGATTCGCTATTATTGTGGAGATCAAGAATAAAAAAAATGAGAGAGTATATAATTATCTTTTATACCAGTACTATACGCAAACGTGACGAAAAAGAAGAAAATAGCTTTACTAAGTGAATGTAAATTTTGAAAGTTTGGACTTAAAAAAATTGACATTCTGCAAAGTAAAATTATGTTTTTCAAAACTATTTAACTCATTGTGAATATCGCACTGAATTGGTCTGTCGTCTGTAGAGTTAGATAAAAAAAACTTGAAATTGCATCAAAATTGCAAAAACTTCGAATTAAAAGTCACAAAATATCACCAATAATAACTCCAATTAAAAATAAATTAGAATGCAAACGTAAAAAAATTTGTATCCAGAAAAAAGTAGCTGAAGAACCAAAAACTTTTTAGGGCAAAATAGATGTTAAAATAATCACCTACAAAAACAATACAAAAAATTTTACATCTTAACTTGATCAAGCTTATTTCGTCAAGTATAAAGAATTTAAAATGAAAAATATATGTGTCGGTAATGGCTTAATTTTGCGAGACGTTAAGTAGTTAAGACACACTTAATCGGCTATGCCGGTAGGGTGTATAATATTATAGATATGGGCAATTAAGTATGAAAGAAATAATTTAATTAAGCTTTCAAATTGACACTTATAAAATTAATCGAAAAGGGATAAAGCCATTAAAACTTTCTCATCATAGCTAAATTACGCCGCGTCAAATAATAGATCCTAACCACAAACCTATATACGCAATAACCTAAGTTAAGTGACACACGGTGTACTTTCGCAGGGGAAAAGTAAAGCTCAAATATTTAACGAGGTGTCAAAACTTGATAGAACACTCAAATGTGGGACAACTTTTTGTTTTCAAACATCAACGACTAAGTATAGCCAGGAACTTAAAATGGGCCAACTATGTTAGGTAGCGAATTTTTGAAAGTAATCATGTTCGTTTAAATTTAGACACATTTTCATGAAGATCACAATTAAAAAAAAAACTGTTATAGTGGATATGACGTGTACTTATTTACATATTCCCAGAAATCGTCGCAAAATATACTTTGCGCAACGTGTTTTCACAAAATTCGGAAAATGCCCTAATCCGCTGAATTACAGAACGGCAGAAATTAACCTCTAATGCAACAATTACATAGCGATTTAACTTTTTTAAGAATTAATAGATCCATACAATTAAGTAACAGTGTACCTTATTTCTGAAAAGAAAAGTTTAATAAATTATATTTTAGCGATTAGCCATTTTATCAGTATCGAAGAGTGAAAAAGTGCAGCAAAATTTACCTTTGAACGCCAGTTTGATTTTTTACAGAATTGATTTATTTTTCATTAACTAAACTTAGGTGGAATTGATTGCTTTTATCGATCGGATGATCAGGATGAAATCGATCTCATTAGAAGGTAATCCAAGCTTCTGCCAAGCTCGTTTTAAGCACGAAATAGACGACAAATTAAATAAACTTCAAGATCGATCGAGAAAATCGATCACCACACAGAGAAAAACTGCTTGTCAGCAATGCAGAGAAAAACAGGTTACAAATTTCGAATACCAACCAGAACTACAAGACAACCAAAAACTGTGCCCCACCCCCACAAATCAGCCACAATCATTGTCGTTACGTCACCATCACACTTACACCAATATAAAAAGACTGCAGGAAATGCCACAACACCTCAGGGAATCCCAAAGTCAAATCGCCTCCACAAGGTTATCTCGGAAGAGAGTAGAGGGTGTCAAACTGTTTTGTGATGCAACAACTGTCTCCCTACAGTCCTGTTTGCAAACTGTGGTCCTCAGCAGTAAAGCCTTTTTTGTTTATTGCTTTTTCATTTGTTTTCTTTTTCAAAACGTCTCCGCACATTCAATTACCAGACAATTATCGGACAACGCCACAAAATTAACTTTTTCCTCACAAACCAACAACGGTCACCAAATTATTCTGGAGCGAAATATCAGGAGCGCTCTCACCCCACCCGTAAAACAAGACAAGACAACACCTACCAAACGAGAAATTAGTGCCTTCATAAGTAACAGTCACAGAGAACCGCAGAGACTGGCGACAAAGCAGGGCTTTTACGTTGAAATTAAGAAGAATGGAAAAGTGAAAGGCACACGGAAGCAAAATGCATACAGTAAGTACAAGAGTTAACGTCGCCTTTAGTCGCAGGACGATAATGCGCCTTTGGATAGATTAGACGCAAAGCTTCTCTTATAGTATACCATCATCTTTTTCTTGAACCTAACTCTAGCCTCAACCTTTACTTTAATATCTCAAGTCAAGTACCTTCGCATATCCGTCCAAGATCTTGCTTGGTCTTATTTAATGCTGAGATGTCTTAACCAGAAGAAAGCAAAGGCATTTAGCGATGTTTGAGGCAACCTGCCGCATGCCAACCTGCTTCTACACACGGTGGAGGTTCACACAGCTAATTTTTAATGCTGTATGTCGAGCAAGGAAACTATGAATACCAATTTTACGTGTTTTGTTCAACCCAATGTTTTCTCAAAATTCATGAGCTATTATGTCGCCTCATAATTTGAAAATATTGAAAGCTTGTAATCCGATTATACATCCTATTTTGTGGTTTTAAGCCTTGATTAAAACAAAACTTTCAAGCATAGCTCCCTATTACTTTGGTAAAAACTAGCTATTAGTTATTCATTAAATAGCTACATAATGGTGGGCGTCTCTGGCCGACTAGAATGCAATTTCCCTTCATTATAGAAAGTCACCTTAAAAATCCGTACTTTTTGCTTAACGTGGGCTATCGTTTATCTATTTTTTTCGCATAACTGAAGACAATGCTTTTCTTTATTGTACGTATACGAAAATTAAAAGATTGCTCCAAAACCCGGCTCCAAAACGGCAAAATATATAATGCTTTTTGCAGAAGGTGCTGAGGGGAACACAGCCAAACCTGCTTAAACGACAAAAAAACCCTCTAGATGCGAATGCGTGTGAGTGCTTAGGAAATAGAGAGTTTATTCGTTAGTGTCCCACTGAGAAAATCTAACCAATGAGCAAATGAGATATATTATTAGGAAAATTAGTGTTGAAGGATTACATAATTTTTTTTAAATCTAAGCCTCAAAATGAAACTAGAACAAAACTTCGGGCTTCTATCGCCTCCTATCTATGAGGGTTCAGAATTCAGATGTTAGGCAGAAGAAATTACTATCTCAAATTTGCAGACTAATTGTTTGACTAACGGACACGATAAAAATGTAACGCTACTTTTGCTGCATTCACAGTGTGTTCAAGGCGACCCGAAGTCATCGTTCTTGAGGGGAATAGTCCAATATAATGAAAAAACAAATATTAAATCAAAAGATTAAACAACTTTACGTAGGCTGCATGTCGATAATAAGAATTTAAGCGGTTAAACTAAACGATCTAATTTTAAGATAAGATCAAGCAGAAACGGCCGAAGGCGTTTCATCTTCTGATTATGTTGTAACCGCTAAAACAGAGCAATCGTTGCGCAACAATGCTGAAGCAAAACTGTACTGATACGTTAAATCTTAAGTTGTTTTGAAAAGAAAGTAACTGGAGTTCCACAAGGAGCAAAAGCGGGTCTTTCGGTCCATAAAAAAAAAAGCTACTCTCCAGCCTAAAAATACTAATGCCAGTTTTTGTATAATTATTGCAAGTAATCAGGCGCAAGAAACTTCTTCTGTTCTCTCACAATCTGAGATAAATTTTTCGGTCGGCACATCCGAATACCGAGTCTGGCAAGATATTCAAACATCCTTTCAGCTATTTCAAAACTGGATATAATGCAACAACAAATTTGCTTGGGGACTCGCATTTAAAACCAGGTAAAATTACACGGTTTGTTGTCCATACAAAATGCAACTCCGTTATAATGAACAAAACCGCGCATAAATTTTGTTAAATTCTAAATTTTTGTACGTATATTAGGGCAATTCATGTAATCGAAGTTCTAAACAAAAAAATCGTGCCGTTATGGATGTATCCAATTCGCAACTAAAAGTATATAATCATGGCATTTTCTTCAACAAGGATCCGATTTTGGCCCGTTTCAAACATAAAAAAAAACTTGAGTGAAAATAATGAAGCACGAAGAAATTACCGTAGCTTACTTTACTGCATTAGGGGATAATTTAACCATCTTAAATTTAAATTTTTTTCTCTGCTTTAAATTGTTAACAGTACCATATTATCGCGGGTGGTAAAATATCACTATAAGCTTTATTGGAGGATTATTCAAAATACCTAATTATTACCTTACAAAATGTTACTAATATAGATTGTAAAGAAAGTTCAGTTGTTAAACGTAGAAATGTGCTAATTTTCATAGATCCACGCTTTCACGCAAAAATGTTATAACAGGATCACGCCGTCTATTCCATTGTTATGAATTCTATTTTAGACGATATACACGCGTCGCAATCTATCTAGCCTTTTCTCCAAAGCTCACGTGGCATTATGACAATAACAACTTTCTGGGGGGCACGTTGTCATTACGAATTTCTCAAAAATAGCGAAATAGAGTAAAAACTTAGCTTTATTCATGAACTTGATGCAATAATTTCGCAATGAAAACTGCAATAATGCTACAGCAATTGCGCAGTCACCAGTTAAAACAGATGGTGACTACATCTGGGCTTTGCATTTTGGGGTAAAAAGGACATGGTTACAATTGATTTGTTTTAACACCTGTTCTCTAATCTGGCAGGCGCAGCATAACGATGTAGGGTTAAATAAAAGCTGCGATTGCAGGCTAACCAGAGCAAAATCTGTAAAATCCTGTGAGAAAAACTGATAAGTATGCCAAAGAAGTCAACACAACGAAGACACGGCGGCTTGACATTTTGAACTTCGGTTTCACCAAGCAAGAATTGATTTCATCACTTTTGAAAGCGGCAAAAGCAAACGTAAACACTTTTTTTTGTTAGAAAACAGGAGATTTTTGAATAAACAAACGATTGAAAATGAATGAACAATTAAATGAATGCACGAATGAATTAATGGATGATAAATAAATGCAGGGACGATAAATCGATGGATAAACGAATCAGAAAAAAAAAATTGCAGCATGGGTAGAACCAATACCCCAATTCCTGCTTTAAAACTGTACAAACCTCTTTCGAAAGTGAGCTTGGCAACATAGTCTTAACACAAGAGCTTGATCTGTCAAATGTTTTCAACATAACACATGTTAAAAACAACCGTAAACAAATCGAAGCTCCCAACCTCAAGAACTTAACTTCGAGGTGCAAAAGTGATGTTTCGTGACAGCAGGGGCAGTGATAACGTAATCCTGCATTGACCAGAGCTGGATGCCTCAACAGAGCACGATGACGCTTTGTTTAAACAAACAAACTTAGTTGAGATTTTTTCCCACGAATTCGGCTTGTTGGAATGTGTAATGTTCTAAGTAGGTTCAGTCAAATATTGTCTCGTTTTCTTCTTTCAAAAAGTCACTAAATGAAGCAAAGAACACACCAAACAACCTCTGCAGCCTTTTTTCAATGCGGTAGGTCCCAACTTTAAAAATTAGCTACTTTAAGAGTCACAAGTTGCAAAAGACATTTATTTTTGCAATGAACCCGAAAACTGCAAATTTAGCCGGTAAAGCCCACTTTTGGCTCACGCATTTTTGGTTTCAAATCGTCATTATGATCTCATTCTAGCATTTTGGCAGAGCTCTTTAACGTCATAATCAAAAAAGGTTTCTTCCTTAAAAATTCTTGATCCTCTTGAGTTTTGATGAAAAAATGATACCAAAATAAACTGAAGTTGCTAGGGCATACAAACACCACTTTTCTTACATTACTCTCAAAGTAATGTGCGGCTAAACACTATAAGACAAAAACGACAGAGCATTGTATTTGCCTATTTGGAAGTGTCTTCTGCAATCAATGAACTTAAATTATACCTCTAATCATCAATCGGTTATCATAAAATTAGCAGCAAGAATGCATTTGCTTGTTTGGTTGGAGTTACTCCACTTTATCCTTTATATGAGAGTACGGTGTAGTAGATTAAATGCTGCACCACACAACCCAGACTAGGCTGAGAAAACCTGGAAAAAGTGGCTATTTATACACCACTCAAAAATTGGCGCTCCATCATTACAAAGCGGGCACTGCCGATGGATACCCATAGGTCGCCTCTACGACCCCCCAGGGTGGACTGCTTGATCATTTGACATCGAATGAATTTTGGATGCAAAGTCGTACTTGTAGTTTCAAGATGTTAGAAAGTTATAAACTTCATTAAACAGAGTCTGTGGCGCACCCACGCAGTTGTTAATTTGATTGAAAATTACGCCACCTAAAACCTAGGCAAAATTAAGGTTTAGGGTTACATAATAATTTAGAAATCGGTCGTGCAGAAAAATCGAAAATGAAGTAAACAACCAATTTAATGACGTCATATTCGCTTCTACAAGCAGAGCAATTGAAAAAAAATCATCACAGAGCGCAAAGGAAGGATCAAAGACTTAGACCTGTTGATATACAAAAAAAACTGGAAAGCTTGCACTTATAGAGAGTGTGGGAAGGTACGGCTGGTTGGGCAATCAAAACAATTCCTCACAGGTCCAATGCGTCATAATTAACGACCTATGCTGAAACAATACAACGTATAATGCTGGTGGCTGCTTCGAGCAACGTAAAGTTGTATTGCATAGCATTTCATTAAGTATTTATTTAGCCTGTAAACCAACATCGCGGTTTTTGGTCACAAAATAGGGATCTTGCGCCTAAAACTGCACTCCATTTTAAACAGATTTTTAATTTTCCCCTTTTTTGCAGGTGTCTTTGAACTGATCTCGATACAAACGGGAATAATTGCAATTCGATCAAAGAAAACAGGAAGATTTCTATCCATGGATAAAAACGGAAAAATAAAAGGATCGGTAAGTAATTTCACTATTTTTGACGAACTTTTCAATTGACACCAATGGCTTGTTTTATCTTAATTTTGCCAAAGGCTTTCAATAACTGTTATATTTTGCGGGTAGGCTATCATGACAAACATGTGATGTAACTTATGGTGTGGTTCATTTATTTTTTTGACTTCTTTTCAAGAAATTTTTCTCTTACCAAATGGCAGGGTTGAAGGGGGGCTGTTAATCTTGAAAAATTGTTCAATTATGCCCTCTACCAAATCGGCCCTCTTGGGAGGGGTTGAAATGGGCTAAATAAATGGAATACTACATGCATTTATAATTCAACGGTCATGTTGGCATCATAATCTAGCGGATATGCCGGCGAGTCGATTTTGTAGCCTACCAGCTAATTATCTCCAGGGGTCCCTCATGGGCGCTATTTTTTTAGTTTCGGTTGTTAAGTAGGTTACCATCACTCCAATGATTGTTGCAAGCTGCTCAATGTAGCACAGCAGTCATTTGAGAGTTAATAAGTCAACCTAACCAGCCTAGCTGACGAGAGGTGATATCCCTTGAAGCAGCAGCTGTACCAAGCTGCTATATTTTGTGGGTGGGCTTTCATGGCAGACAAGTGATGTAACTCATATGGTGGTTCATTTGTTTTTTGACTTCTTTTGAAGAAATGTTTCCCTTACCAAATGGCAGGGTTGAAAGACCTGCCAACCTTGAGAACTTAAGGAACTGTTTGCGAGGAATAGGCGAAAAACTCGAACTGATTAGGCAAGGCACTTAAAACGGAAACAAAACAAATTCAAATAAAATTGGTTAGATTTAGAATCGAAATTCCATCTTGCTTTCGTATTCAATCAGCGAGTAATAAATTGTTGAGTTGGTGTTAAAAAGTTACCATTTCAACAAAAATTTTTAAGTTAAAGAGAATAAAACGAAAATGAGAAATATTCATCCGCGCATTTTTTATTTACTTTTTTAAGGGTAAAGATTTGGGTTTGGATTCAGGTAAGGTTTGGGGTTAGTTTTAGAGTAAGGATTTGAATTTGGGTCAGATATGAATCAGAATTAATGCAAAAGTAGATAAAAATTTCCATTGAAATAGTCTTCGCAAAAAAAACTTAAAAAACAATTTACTGCGCTTTGCCCATAGTACGACCAAAAATCTACCACAAAAACAAAATGTATAATTGAGCTTTCCACCCTCATATTACTATAAAGCTGCACCTTAAAGTTGGCCATGGCAAAAAGAAAAAAAGGATCAAAGTATAGATATGATCACGAACTTCAAGTTAAGCGAATCTAACTCAGTCAAGATTTAAGGGCGAGTCAAATGAAACACGCCCTTAAATTAACGCTCAATGACGTGATGGGAGCAATATAATGCTATAAAACATCGGAAGCTGGTTTAAATATAAGATTCAGAGCAAAAGGTTATGCTTGGGTCAACTGTAACTAGTCATGATTAACAAAACAGTAATCTACTAAGGAAAACAAAAACTATACGCTTGGATGCATCTGCAACGTAAATCACACCACACCTAATCAAGAACTGTATCGCTACTTTACCCTCAAAACTGGGCCAAAATCTAGAAAATCTACTAATCAAAAAAACTGCGGAAAATTCCTAGTGCCTTGCTAGAAAAACGAACTTTCAACTTCTTCTAGTTTAAAAAAAGTAAAAACGAGAATTGTTATCGTCGCTAATGGAATACATAAGCTCGCACGAATTGCTATTGTCGTTGTTTACCGTCAGCGATATTTTCTAAAACTAGGCGGAACTTAATCTTCGCTTTTCTTGCAATGCCCGGGAAAAAAAATTTACTGTGTTTTTGTTTTTTTTTGTACCAATTTGCAATTTGTCCAAACTTAAGCCTAGCTTAGCCGTTGGTCCGAAACTGTTAACGCTTTTATTTAAAAAAAATCAAATTTGAGAAATTTTTAAAGCTGGCTGTCAAAATAGCGGCGAACCAATGGCCACACTGCGCCAATTTTAAAGAGCCGAAACTTGTCCAACAAATATAGGTAAATAGCAGATAAAAAGTAGATAAAGAACAAATGGCAAAAAGTTTGTCAAAAAAATTGTGATAGCAATGAGTGAAAGATTATTTTAATATCTAAAACACTGAGTAATTCCAAAATCTAAAAAAATTGACTTCCTTTGCCTATTTGCGTATGATAAGTTAAATGGATAAGGCATTTCTGTAATTAAACAATGAATATCGAATGACGTACAAGTAGATGGTGTATCCACCAACAACACCAATCAACAAACAACTTTTTCAAGAATATCAAGCACCAACAAAACTGTGTTATCATCCAGCCTTGTCTTTTTCCTGTTTATTTGGATTGTTTACACAAAAACCATTGACTACAGTATTTGAATAGCGTTTTCTGAAAGCTCCTGTGACGTCACCATTGCCCATTAAAGAGTAAACTTACAGAATCAATCGTAAATGCAGCAAGTGTTATCAGAGCAGGAAATGCGATTTTTCGATCTCTGGCGGCACAAAACAATCAATAAGCCCACTATCGTGTTAATATTGAAAAATAGTCTTCGGCGAAGTCTTGATTAAGTACTACACAAACGTTCAAATTATAAGTAAAAAATTTATTTTGACTCCGAAAACAGTCAAATCAAATCTTTCATTATACTCGCTGTATTACGCTGAAGCATATAATGAGTTTGCGGGGCCCATCTCAGAATCATCGCACCCGGGCAACACAGCTCCTTTCGAAGAAATGCCGCAGTGGTAGCGAGCCGTTCGCAACACTGTGTCCGATTTGACCGGCCCGAGATTTGAACCTTACACCTCCCGCTCAAGAGACGAACGCGTTATCGCTCGACCAAAACCAATTTGGAAAATATCAACTATAAAAGGGGGAGTGCGACTTTTTGATGTAAGTGTTGAACGCGAGAGGTTTCAACCCTAAATCTGGAGACGTGTTGACGCGAAACCCAAACACGGTCGCGTAAAAACCTTTCACGACAAACCGCCCGCGGCAAAACGCCTTGATGCGTTTAAAAGCTACCAAGTACAGTGGATGCAAAAAAAAACATTCATAAAACCAGATGCAATTGAAGGTAATTTCCTTACCGCAAAGAAAATAAGCATGCGTTTTTTTTTGCAGAAAACCTACTCCGCCGACTGCAACTTTCACGAAAGCCTCATTGAAAACCACTTTTTTGTCTTCTACAAGCAAGTTACAGACAAAGTGGGGCGGTATCGGAGTTACACCAGGCAACTGTACTTGGGATTCGATGGCAAAGGGCGGCCCAAAAAAGGGAGAAAAGTCCACAGGAATGACAGTGCGGCCCATTTTCAAAAACTCAAAGCGGTTTACCCTGCGAAAAAGAAAAAGCGAACCAAGACCAGAAAGAAGAACAAGACCAAGCCAACAAAATCAAAGAAACCGTAAAAAAAAACAATTATCTCTAAAACCGAACTAATTCAAAATCCAAGATAGAGGCTAAAGCAGCTCAAAGAGAGAATGAGTCCAACGATGCAGCCAAACAGAAGTTAGAGTGGAGTTAAAAATAACTTTCTTCAACTTTCCGCCTATGTTGAAACTCTGGTATCAGAGTGAAATCGCAATCGATGTGTCAGTATTTTATTTATTTATAAAGCTGCAGTTTGTATTTCCAGCATTTCTTTTGTACAAAAAAGTCTAAAAAAATCAAAAATCTGGAAAATTTCAAGACTACAGCGAAAAACAGCTCCATTGATTTTTTGAGCAAAGATTTATGGGCTAAAATCGTAAAAAAGTATGAATCGTTATTGTTGATATTAGGGTTGGAGCAGTGGAGTACCAATTCTTGGTTTGTATATAATTACACAACTTGTAAGCTTTGGTTTAGCAATGAAGCACAAATCATATTTTCGTACAATTTTTCTTCGTGAAAATGATTTTAACTTTTAAAGGAGCCAATTTTAGCATGTTTGTGAAATAATAATCGAAAAATTTTACGTCATAGAATATAGACGCAATGCAAATGTTTCGAAATTCTAAAATTCGCAAATTTGAGATAATTCCATCATATTCGAGTAATTGAATTCAAGTAATCAATCTAGCCCTCAATAGTTAACTCATCACACTCGAGGATGAATTTCATAACTTATTGTATGGAAACACTGTCGTAATTATTAAGTAATACTTTGGGTTACTGAATGTCGTCGATGGTTGTCGTGTGCTTTGTGATTGCAGTATAACTTTTTAGCTTTCTATTTATCTCAAACAAATTTCTTCAATTAAATTTTTCTATACTGTATTTACACCTTGAGAAAATTGATTTGTGTATGTTGTGTATTGTGGGTTGATTTTGCGTTTTCGTTGTCTACTTTTCTATTTAAGTTATGTTTTTTCTTTCTTAAATTTTATGACGCAATAAATGGATGCAGTTGTCAATGGAGTCGTACTTTTTTGAGTGAAAAAAAAGCAATGCAGGAACACATCCATCCTTGCTCAGACTTTAAAAACATGTGTAAAAGTGGCAAAATAAACAAAAGTATAGCCGCAAACGTTGATATTCTAACCAGCTCTTTTTGGCGACAGTCCTTCATTCTGCTTTAATTTGAAACGTCATTGGAATGACATCACAAACGATTATTTTTGAACAACAAGAATAAGTAAATGCACCAGTGGCCTAGTAAATATGCGGCGAATTTGGTAAGAAAAGACATAGATTGTAATTTAATTTTACGTGGATTTCATTTTGTCAAATTACAACTTTACGGTAGATACATCGCAACTCCACAGCGACATCTAGCCGCTATTATAGCTGCGCAAGAACAAAAAATTCAAACACTAAATAGGCTGCTGTTGTCAGAAGAAACGAGTACGAGTAGGATTCGAGCCTGTGACAACTCAAGTCATCGTTTTTAATGAGGTTCAGTGCGCTAATGGGAGTAAATTTAGCGTTTTCTCTTTTCGCTTGATGCAAGTGTTGAAAGAGATTGCATTTTACGTAGTTTTAGTTATTAATAAATCTCTTACTTGAATCTGAGGATGGGAAATCAGCTTTTGTTGAGATGACTGACATCCTTCGATGGCCAAATGGCGTTAAACTCCGTCTTCCTACAGCTGGGGGCGGAGATATTTTATCGAAAGGCCAACTCTTCCAATGGCCAACTGGAGGTTTAATACCTGAAAAGATTCAAATTCAACTCATCCAAAATCAGCTTAATTATAACAGCCCAGATTTTTGCTATGAATAAGGGCATGGTGCAAGAGAATGCCACACTCTAGACGCCAAAGATTCACTGGAAAATTTGGGATAAAATGGCCATTTGACCAAAACTTTATACAGTACCGCCCGATACCTTCCAGGTAATGGAGACTTAGAAAAAATTCCACGTAAACCCGACAAACACTAAATGATTTTACTCATGACTTTGAATTGAACAATCCAAAAGCTTTCAGAGAAGAAAAGAGCAAAAATTACCGTATATCCACTGGTAAATATGCGACGACATTTCGGTGACAAATTCTTCGCCAAAACGATCAAGTGACTCAGGAAAGGCTTCGTAGAAAGTGAGATATACTGCTTGTGAAAGGCATCTGGGGTATTCCTAAACATCATAATGATAATATTAACAGATCAAAGGTTCGGTAAAAAGAGCGAATTCTATTGAAATGATGGGCTTGGGTTCGATCATCAAGTGGGTCAAACCAAAAATTACAAAAACGTATTCAATTCTACCTTACACTGTGTGAGATTAACCAGGGCTGCGAACTGGACCGATTTTTATTCGAGTTCAAGTTCGAGTTCTCTAATTTAATTTTGTCGAGTTCAAGTTCGGCAAAAATATCAAGTTTTTCGAGTTTGAGTTCAGGCTGACAAAAATACTAAGTCTACTTTTCGAGTTAATCGCTCTCTTTTTGTTTACATGGTGGTTTTCTAGGTCGCCAAGGCATAAACAAGTGAACGACAATCTCAATTTACGTGGCATGATCAACAAAACATAACATTTTCGTTCGACAATTTTTTAATCTTTAAATTTCATATGAATGAACTCGAACTTCAACAGTTTTTATCGAGTTCACTAAAATTATTTTTTTGAGTTCGAGTTTGGCAAAACAACCGAGTTTTTGCGAGTTCGAGTTCGCAGTCCTGTGGTAAGCAGAAGAGAGATAAACTCTAACTGAAAGATCTTTTTGTTGTCTCCTGGCCAAGGTAAGTGTTACAAAGTTAAATAATTTCTTACGAAGAGGTGTAAGTGTTACAAAGATGCTGGGAGTTGGCAACACATCAGAAAGTCGATCTTAATTCAAAACAAGATAACTGGTAATTGTGACGTAATAGTATTGGTAATCGTAATGTAATTGCAATGGTAACAATGGAAACGAAACATCAGTTGAGTCAATTATTTGATAGTTGGTTTGAACTCACAGCAAAGAACTTGTCGCGAATATCAGGATGAACGCTTGTGAATAGCGCGATGTAACTGCCCGCCATGCGAGTGAAGATACGGTCTTGAGCTTCAGGATTGCTCTGTTCAGAAAAAAAAACGCGTTATGAAGAGAAGACATTGCAGTATGAATTAAATCTGACCCAAGTTGCTAGAAAGCGGACTACAAATTTGAAATATGATATGACAAATCGCTAAAATCTACTCACTTGACTGGTTCATCTGAGTTCAGAACAGTTAAAATTCTGGTTCTGAAGCTTCATGGCATGTGACAAGAAGGATGCTGGCTTGTTATCCAGTCATAAAAAGTTTGAAAGACTTTGCAAACGGGTATAAAGCATGAAGATGCCAAGTATAATAGAGTTGCAATATGTACCTCAAATACTTCTAAAAATATCCACCAAAAAGCATCTTGTAAAATGGCAGCGGACGCTTCCGATAGAAATAATTTCTTCCAAAGAGGCAAAAATCCTTTCTGCAAGAAAAAAATTATTGCATTTTCTACAAAGTAAAAACAGCATTGGATTACAAATAAATGCCCAGGTTTACGTTGCTTACCTTCAGGAATATAGCATAAAGGCAAAAAATCTTGCTACATCGTACAATGGTAGTTGGTGGAGGTGAATAAACCCACCACAAGTTCGAAAATGAAAAATGTGGGCCGACTGAATAATTAATATAGTCTCCGACAAATACAGTTAAAAATGCTACCAGGATCGCAGTTTCATACAGCGAAAAAATACAACTTACATTGTAAACCTGGGCTTCAGTAACTTTGTTGAGAAGTTGAGGAGCTTCTAATTGGCTGGGTAGCTCTGTCAATTCTTTCGGTCTGAACCCAGGGAACGTAACATACTGAAAAATAGTTCAACAAGATTAGCAGACACCCAATAAACTTAAATATTCATCCATCTGATGAACTAAAGTGCGATTGCAACAGACACAAGGCGACAATTGACGCCATCGCTAATATCATTTACAAAGTTCGTAACGATGGGCAAGGTGGGATAAAGTTAGAATGAATATTATCAATCACTCCAGTCACATCACGTAACCAAGCCAATTTTGGTGAAACCCCCATTTTTTAATTTATTTTGGATTTGGGGCGATAAAATAGAGTTGGGGAGATTAAATAGACTCTATTTGATTCCCCAACCCCAATTTGGACTAAAAAGGGTGCTTTTATCAAAATTGGATTGGTCACATGATGTGACTGGAACGTTTGAAAATATTCATTCCAACTCTACCCCGGCAGGTGGCAGCTTGACTTGAAAGCGAAGGTCCTTTTCATGTCTCCTGGCCAAAGCAACTAGATAAATAGCTATCGATCACAAAGTTTTCAATTACAACGTTCGGCCGGCACAGATAGTAACTATCAAAACGAGGCCTTTTTAAAGTTGGGGTTGGTTTAGTTTAGCTTTTTTGAAGCCAAATTCCAGCAGGGTTGCAATTTAGAAATCGATGTTTTGTTACTCGCTATTTGTACCCAAAACCCTAACAATACTTTTGGCGTAGTCTTCAAGTTTTTTTGTTTTTTTTACCGATATATCCCTTGTCTTAAGAGCTTGAGCTTCTTCTTGAAGAGCTTGTTTCATGTCCTTCTTTCTCACGCGACGGCTTGGATGGAGTTTCACAGCCACAGCATTGGCTGCTTCGTCAAGGTATTCTGTAGCAAAACACTAGAGATAAGTCAAGACTGTACCTGAAGCAACAAAAATGACAAGCGCAAATCACAACATTGCTCCAATATGCATAACATGCGGAGGCTAAAGAGTAAAAGGAACGGAGCGAGAAGAACTGCAGCACTTGTACCACATAAAGCAAGGTAGTTTTACTAGCAAACTTTTTTGCGAACCTATGGGGCGCCGTTTGGAAAAATATTATTTATTTTGTAACACCGCTTTTTTGAGCTTATTTACAATGAAATTTGTCCAATATATATATACAAAATACGCTGTACGTTGGAATAAAAAAGCCTACAAAATATATCGTCAATTTCCGATGTATATCGGAAGTTTCCGATATATTTTTGCGACAAAATACACTCTAACTTGGACCAAACAACGCTTACAAATTAATTCGGAAATTTTCGACTTATTTTGTAGGCTTTTTTGTTCCTACTTACAGTGTACTTGTCGCGAGGTGTTACAAAATAAATGATTTTTTTCCACATGGCGCCCCACATGAATCTGCATGCGTAATCTGCAAGCAATCTGCATGCGAATCTGCATGCGTAGCCCAATATAAATCTGCATTCGTCGCTTCGTGTCTGATCTACGAATTTTTCTCTCTATTACAAAAATTATTGAGTTTTCACATTGTAAATTATTAGCGACTGTAAACTCATGCAATTCGAAGGACGCAATCAATTAACCATGCTAATCTAACTTTGCTTTCGCCAAGCAACTGAGGTTAAGACTAATAGTGTCGTTGATAACAGCTACAAGTGTTCATGCATAACATGCAACTATCATTTACAGACGTCATTAAGTTGTTGCAAATTTTTCTGCCTCTCTACCTATTTTCTCACCAGAATCACCAACTGCTTCGCCTGAAAGCTGCTCTTTCTCAAGATATTCTAAAAAATACTCAGCTTCGTTAGATAAGCTAAAAATTGGGTAACTGATGTTTATTTACGCAACTTGGATTTTAGGCATTGGAACTGCGGAGTTACATAAGCTCTCCCATTGATAACTTGTGTTTTAAACATGTTTGAACAAAAAAATCAAAATAAGAAATTTGATTGGTGATGTTCAATACATGGTACGAATTACTATAGCTAAAATTCGGTCTTGTTTTTAATGCTTCTTTGGGTAAAAGCAATACAAATAGCTGGCTAAAGCATCAGGATTCACAAACAGTACATATTTGGGTAAATCATTTGAATTACGAGCAAAAGAGTTAGCAGCAAGATTCATGGCAGTGGTTTAAAAAAATGCAAAAAGTTTGTGGTGTATGTTGTTCTCCAACCAGTAAATAGAAAGAGTTGCAGCATTAAATGGTAAAATAAATAAGTTTTGAGGATTTACCTCAAATCTTCAGCATCTTTCTTTCCAGTTAATCTGGCTATTTAGCAACTGAATGTTTATCCATTGGGAAGAAATTTTTCATTTACAATTACATCGTCATGCATACTTGCATGGGAAAATCCACAATAATAAAAAATGAGGCGTGCAAAAAATATGTCCTCCTACAGAGTTTGAACCTGTAGTCTACGCTATAGATTACCAGTGCATGGCTACTCCAATTAAACTAGAAAAGACACTTTTAACAACAACAGACTTTTCACTTTGCAGCACTGACCTTGGCTTGGAGCATGAAACAAACCATTAGCAAGTCGTGAAGAAACATCATCAGCAGGATTGGTCATGAATGAAGCAAACGCTGTGAGTCTTTGCTCATAGTCTGACATTCTATTTTCTATTACATCAAAATTCTCAAATCCAAAAGCTAAATATATTTTTGTCTACTCTCAATATTGGCAACTAAAAAACAGCTAGACCCAGAACAGGTATGTGAATAATTCTCAGTCAAATATTCTCAAAATTACGATCAAGTTTAACATTTTACATCTATAAATACAGACAGACAGAATTAATTTATTCATCAAGTTGCAGAAAACCAACCATACATGAATAATTAAAACAAAACAACAAAAAACAAGAAGATATCTTAAATAAACTAGGTAGTACAATCTCGACAAGAGACTGCGAAGTGACCAGTATTTCAGGTCTTCGAGTAAAGCAGCCACCCTAAGGCAGAGGCAGTTTAAGTGTTAAGTAAAAACTAAAAAAACCTATACTGATTAAAAGATCATCAAATTCTTCACTTGATAACTTAAAGCAAATCCAGATCATGTAACTTTTTTACAAGTCAAAGATTACTTAAACCTTGGTTTAGCAAAATGCAAGGAGTTTTAACAATCTTGCTGCTTTTAATAGGCTAGTAATTGTTCATAATCTAGTCCATGCATTTAATTCTGTGAAACAGAGTGGCAGAATAAACAGCATCTTCATGAAATATCAGGCAATGCAAAATAACCATGAATAACATAATTATCTGATATCACAAGCATCATAAACTTTTTTGAAAGCATACTGATGCAGGATAAAATTAAATGCTGAATAAATGTTGAAAGTTAATTTTTAGGTATTGTAACTTTCAGGTACTAAGACTTTAGGTAGTGTGTTGAACAATAATTTCTAGGTAAAACTGTTAACTAACTTGAAATATAGTTAACCTCCACTCTGGCTTCAAAAAAATGAAATAAAGTAATTACTGCCACACAAAAACACTCACTGAGCTTTTAATTTAAACAGCTGTTTTCATTTCTGGCTCATGTTGTTTGAGCAATAACTCTAGCAAAACTAATTTGAAATAAGAAATTTTAGTTTGCAATTTTATCTTATTTTTCTTTAGTTAAAAATAAGCTTGTAATTCAAAGCAAGCAAGATCAATCATTATTCAACCGAAATCTAAGTTAAATCTATTTGAAGTAATAATTCTGTTAAAGTTTTCAGTAGTACACTACCGTACATTAAGTAGTAAGTTTTAATCAAACTATTTGTAACCTACGTGCACTTTTAGCAAGATCAGCATCGATTGTTTCCTTGGTTAAAGTCTTCATGTCAATCATGCTTAAGTCAAGTATCCCTTCAGATGTGAGACGTTGAGGCCATTCAGTCTAAAAACAAAATGTTTCAGTATAAAAATATGATCAGTAAGCCTACCAAACAAACAAAAAAAATTCACCAAAATAGGAAATTTATGTTTCTTAAGAGAATTACAGGTTGTAGAGGCTAAAATACAATCATAGAAAACTTGGTTATAAAACAATTTATACAAAACAAACCATTTTTGGCTACATTAACAAGGTTTAAAATGCCATATGATTCAATATTTACTTTTAGATAGTGCATGCTGTAACAGTGCAGTACTGCTATCATTTATCTGTTTATCAATCACTTTTAAGTTGTACAGGTACTTCTTCTAGAACAGACTTTACCATGTCAATGTGTGTGTCAGTTTATTCATGTACCGGTACACGTAAACAAAGAAAAATCCACATTTGGAATATACAGTTGCATGTAAATAGAGTATGGTACACAGGGAGACCACAAAAGAGCGAAGCGCTCACTGAGTCATGGCCACCCTATTTCACACATTTTTGCTTTTAATTTTTATGAAGTAATGCACAGCGTTTCGTTGTAAGTCCTCAGGGAAAATGACATAGTTATGATGCCCTATTCCTTCACAGTTCTTTTAACATAGAGTAAAACACTAGGACAATCTCATTCTCTTGCTATAGCCAACACAGCATAAATAGATTTGGGCTTCAAACAAAAATTTAAAGTATAATAATATTCACCATGCACTACTTCACAACAATCCTTATTGTGACTGAATTTTTTTTTTTTGAAAGACTAAATTGCACTAACTGTAAAATAAGAATATCATTATCAAGATCAGAGTTAAGCTGTATGATAAAAGGAACTGGCTAGTATTACATTACGCAATGCCCATAAAAAGAATACGAGAGCAAACAGTGAGCACTCATTTGCTCCTTTACTCTTTCTTACTTTTACAATTATCGTTAGAGTTTGAGTTAGATTTTAAGTTTGGGTTAAGATTAACGTTGGGGTTAGAGCTAGGGTTGAAGCTTGGGTTAGGTTTAGGGTTTTTTATTCTTACCGTACGTTAGGTTAGGCCTAGGATAGCGATTTTCTTATTCTTATGTAGCGTGACAGGTAACAGCAGCCTCTGCCAAGATAAAAAATGCAATACAAAGAAAAAAGTGGTACGGTACAATTTTACATTGCAAAGCTAATGTACTCAAGATCCATGCAAATAACAAAGTAGCCTACTGTTTGCAGTACTTAGAAGGCTATAAATGTACTTACAATGCCTTCAACCTCCAAAAATTCATCATATGAAACCGGAGGATGAGAAACTACAACTTCCTTTTCTTTTTCTTTCCCATCATTACTATCAGCAATTTGTGCCATCAAAGCAGCAAGTTGAGGGGTTCGATACGCTGCATTTTTTGATGGTTTAGGCATTGCTAATACTGGTACTAGCTTAGAAAATGACACCTGTGACACTACTGAAGTAGGCAAGATCTGAAATCGGTACTACTACTACAGCACAAGCACTCTATGCTCTAGTTTTTACACTGTAGAAGATCTGAGAAGCCCAAACGTTTTAACAGCAGACACTCAAACTGCTACCCCACTGGTTTCCTATTTGGTTGACATAAATCTGAAAAAAAAAATCAGAATCTATAGCTCTATAAACCTCGGATTAGGCGAGCTTGCCGACATGGAACACCAGAACTTTACTGCAATTTACTAACCGCAAACCGGTACAACATATTTCTGAAGCAATGTATCTTGCCACCTTGGAATTGCCATGCATTTTGCCGCCTTGGAGTTGCATGTTGGGGAAATGCCGTTGCTATGATGCTATGTTTCCATTTATTTTTTAGCTGCATCTAAAATAAACTTTCAAAAATATCTTTTAAAATACGTGGTGTTTTATCATTGACCCGGTATTGAATTATTTTCATAATAGAAGATAATAATAAACAAAAAATAACCTTTTTAACGTTTTTTAGTTTTTGAATTGCAAAATTTAGAAGCAATTTTTTTTAAGGATGACACCAAGCGGAGAAGATTGTAACTTCTGTGCTGAACTGCGACTGGTAATCACAGGAGCAATTTGATTGCATCTGTCAGTCTGTTAATGTGTGTTTCTTGCGTGGCCGAATAGTTTTAGATTTTTTCCTTCAACCTGTTAATGCTGTAGTAACTGCACAGCTAAATTGCAAGATCTAGGCACTGACTAGGCTATACTAGTATACAGCTGGTATGGTAAGTCAGAAGTCAGCAAAGTTGGGAAAGCTAAAAAAAAAAAAACAACACTGAATACCAGATCAGACTGCCAGATCACCAGATTACTAAGATAGCCTCTGCAGTTTGATGCCGTTACACTAAAATTATAAAAAAAAATTATAATAAAAACATGCAGTTTAGTGTTACTGTTAGCCTTAAGATTAGAATCTGATAGCTCAGATTTAGTCTCTTCAGTTCTCAATATCCTCTGACTGTCAGACCTGCAAACCTCAATCTTCAACTTCAATGACTGTTTACCCTTTAGTACAAAATGTCAGATGTGTGTTTCGATTAAATGAATCACATTTTCAGTCAAAAGCATGTCATACTGAATGCTGCCAATTTTTAAGCTGTAAGAAAATGCAATCTAACTTTTAGCAGTTTAAATTACAATTAGACACCTAGTGATAATAGGTAGGCAGTACCGTGGTACTTTTTTAGTACCTTTATCAGTAATGTGAGTACTTTTTCAAAAAAGTATTTTTTTTGGTACGGTTGTTAATTTTTTAGCACTTCTTAGGCAGTATTAGGTACCGTACTTTTGAGTGGAATAGAATTAAAATCATTCCAACGGAGTTGAAATTGTGGAGAAGCACTTTCAAACCTTGCCCACCTAATTAAGAGTGGTTACTGTGTGATTGTGGTCTTTCAAACAAAAGCGATGAATACTAGAATAGATCATTTTGATTGTAATTTCTGAATTTATTGATGTGATCTACTTTTTTGCTTGTGGTGGTACTGGTAGTTGTTACTCTGTTACTGATAAGTGATAATGGTATTGTTCCTGCCATTCTCCACTATTACATGGGACTTCATTTGCTGATTGTTCACTTTATTTTGTGTAAATCACTGAACTGAACCGAAAAAATCACTGTCAAAAAAGTCAAAAAATTAAAAACTAAAATTCAAAACAATTGATTGACATCTCAGATCTCAAAGCAACAATAACAGAAAAGAACTGCACCACTGATTACAGTAAAACAAAGCATTTACTGAAGTAATACCAAAGTAGATGTAGCATGATGAGTGATAGAGCCTTAGCTTATTTGTATATAGTAACAGAATGTTGGATCGACTTTAAAAAGTTGGCTTTCCTCAGTAGCATAACCTATGTGCTCAACTTTCAGCATTCAAGAGTAGTGTGGAGGCCTAACCTCTCTGAAACCTGCTACAGCTTCAGTCAAAAAATTGGTTGATAGTGCAGCGCCATAGAATGCTGTTTACTAGGTAGCAAAATATTGTTCTTTTGTTGCAGTTCACCAACGCTGCACTAAGTCTAAAGTTGTTTTACAGAGCAAATCATAAAAGTTAGCTATATTGCATTATGTCCTTTGCTCTTCCAGCTTTTGTCTGCCTTGTTATTTCAACATTTTCTGGAAAATGATGCCAATTTAACATTTTCTGGAAAATCAACTGCACTACTTGAACAAAAAATAAATGACTAGCTTCTGAAGGTCAATGACTCGATGAAAGCCAACAAGTTATCTCTAAATTATAAAAAAAAATATTTGGTTGTTAACAAATTAAAACTACAAAGCAGTATATACTGTAGACTAAACATAAAAATTGGAAATAATACTATTACACAAATAAAACAAGCAAAATATTTGGGAGTAATAATAGATGAAGACTTAACTTGGGCCCTCATATTCAAAGCTAATGTACAAAAATTCTGAGGGGAAATTGGGCCTTGGCTAGCATGAGCAAGTATGTTAATTTATCTACTTTAAAATGTGCTTACTATGGCTTGGTGTATCCCCATCTTCAATACTGTGCCTCTGTATGGGGTCAAGCTCCCAAGTCTACCCTAAAGCCAATTCAAATCCTTCAAAATAGAGCAGTGAAAATCATCTCCAAAACATACCATAGCCAACCTATTTTATCCCTATACTTTTGTCTAAAATTTCCATGGTTTGATAATATTGTCGAACTTCAAATTGCAAAGCTTATGCACTCTATCCATTATAAAATTTTTCCAGAATTTTATTTTAACTTTACCAAAGTGGAGAATACCCATCAGCATAGCACTAGATTTGCAACAAGCTTTAATTACAACCAAATTAAACGTAGAACTGAAAAAGCCAAAAGAACTCTGGCATTTATTGGACCAAGGGTATGGCGTGAGATTCCAAGCGATGTGAAATCATTTTCACCAGGTGGTTTCAAAACCAAGTACAAAAATAGCTTACTTCAAAAATATAAATAGCTAAATTTAAATTCGAATGTACTGGGGTGGGGTAAAGCTTCAACCAAGTTGTAAATAATTGCTGAAAATTTCGCTTTTAAGTTTCGGCTTGAACTTAGCAAAGAACAGGGATTGCATGCTTGATGGCAAAACGATGCCTTGCAATAACATCAGGTTTATTATTTTCGTTCTCTCTCTCTTTTGTTTTGCTTTTCTTTTGAGTATGTTTATTTATTTATTGCTTTAGTATCGTGTATGGGTGCTTATTGCTTCATTTTTTCAACACATTCAGTTTAATTCAGAATTATACTGCATATACTTATATAAGGCAATAGTGTGATTGTATGTGACATGTTAGTGGCGATTGCCTTGGATGACCACATGGTCTTTTGCATCATCTCCAGCTAAATGTAACTCTAACTTGTGATATTTTTGTGATTAACAAATAGAACAACTGAACTAAGAACTGTTAACCAGCCTGTCGTCTGTATAAAGTCATTTTGAATTGATATTCTTGTCCAAAGGACATTTTTTGCAGTATATAATTCAGAAATTCATAAAGGGATTTCCAAAAAAGATGTTCATACAAAATAGCAGAAAATTGACTTCTGCTTTTTGTCTGCACTGCGTCAAACCCCCCATCCCCTATGTCTGCACTGACACAATATAGAACTTGCAAAAGGTAGAAATGACCATGGCAATTTTATAGCAGGATTACCAAGGGACAATACTAAAAGATGGAAATAGGAAAAGGCGGAAATCATGCTAAAAGACAGGTTAGGGTTAACCCCCTTTTGCTACTTTCCCGCCTTTAACTTGATTTCTACCTTTTTCTATGTTTCCTATTTTTGCCTTTTAGTACCTGGTATTGTCTGTTACCAAGCAACCAAAAACATGTTTTGAGACTCTTCTAATAGTTTTTATTGGTGACACAACTCAGAACTGGTTACTGAGTGCAAGTTGCCAGAATATAAACAAAAATTGCACTTTATTTAGTATTGAAATGCTTTAAAAACACGTTTTCCATGTATTTAGGTATCATAGCTCATAAACCTAAGCATAAGGGTTGATATAAACTAACTAAAAATGTGTTAAAAAGCAATGGAATTAAAGTTTCAGAGCAATTTAGGCAACTGAATTTTCATGGATTGTAATGAGGGAAAGCAGACGTCTACAATGCAGGAAGCCCCCCCTGTTTGCAAAATGTCCACACTGGACAAGCCCACCCACCCCCTGATTGCAGACATCTTTTATGGATAGCCCTTAATAATGTCTTTGAAGTAATTCTTCCCCTGTCCAGATAGCCTATGTGGTAACATGCTTGGCTGTGATGTTGGGAGGTTTGGGGTTTATATCCTGGGCTGGTCAAATCGACCACAGAGTTGTCAACGACTCGACACCATTGCGAGTTTTCTTTGAAAGGAACTATGTTTTCCAAAAGCAATGTTGTGACGATGGGCCTTGCAAACTTGTTACACGCTTGGGCATGATATAGCAAGTATAATAAAAATTTGATTTTTTAAAAGTAATTCTTCAGTAGTTCCATATACTGAGCATGTTATACCAATTACCACTATGCAAATATGAGACTCAATCATTGTTCAACACATAACATCACCAAAAGTAGGGTTTCCGAACTGACTAATTTCCCTTTTGAAAAGTACTGAACAATGGTGCCAAGAACCGATTCCATCAGTAGTTTTTCCAAAATGTTACAAATAAAGTACCAATCGGTATTTTTTAAATGACATAGCGGTAAAATTACCATTAGTACTTTTAAAGTATATACCAAATGCCCACTTCTGCATAACAATTGGTTTTTTTTCAGCTAATGATAATGAATTAAGATACCAGTAATTTGTTTAATAGTCTTTGTATTTAAGACTTTATCATTTTAAACAGATTAAGGTTTCACTAGCCAAGTTTAAGATACCAAATCTCAGATCTCTGTATTGTATGTGTAGATTGGATAAGTGGCTTTAATTTTGACACTGGCACAAGCAGATAACTTTTAGATTTGTGGCTGTGTAAATCACAACTCTCTATGGACAGTTTTTAACTTGCTTAATTTTATTTGAAATGTTGCTGTACATTCAAAGTATTGCATACCCTGTAAGTATGCTATGATTGAATAATTGCAATGGTACCGGTGTCTTAGATCTTACTTTTGTAAGTGTGATATTGTACCAAATGTGTGTTTACAAGTTTACATACTATCCCAATGAACAAGTGATTAATGTTAACAACAATAAAACATATGCTATGATGCAGTTTGTTTATACATTTTTGAGTTGCAATTACTGTACCAGCCTGGATTTACAATAACAATCTCAAGATGCAGATATTGTGCATGTTTTGTTTGTGTAGGGTCGAACGTTTGTGGATATTTGCAAACCATCAGACACTGTTGCTCGAGTTCGTGCATACTTGCTGCATAGATTACATGAAATTGGACATTCCAATCATCAATTTAGGTAACTTATTTGTTCAGTTTTAGGTGATAAAAACTTTTTTTTTTGTTAAATTTGACATAGCCATTAACACTTGGTGTGTTCACATGTTTTTTCAAACTTTTGCAATTGTGTAGCAGGCCACTAAAAAGAGTATGTTTAAAGTTTAAATTAGTTAGTCAAAATTTCTAAAACTTTTGCAAAATTTATTCAATGATTGTCAAAACTTTTTTGTCAAAACTATCATTGTCAAAACATTCAAAACTTGTCAAATTTTTCAACATTCTTTTCCATTTTTTTCAACTCTGTCAAGAAGACAAGTAATGCTTCGATTCCAATACCAATTTGATGTTTTAGATTGAAATACAAAGGAACATATCTTAGAGATGCATACACTTTAGAAGAATACAAGCTTCTTAACAATGCTGTAATTCATATGGTGCCTTTAAATGATGTATCAGAGGCAAGTACTTTGTATGAATGAAGAGTTAACTATTGCAGTTTTGAGCAACTTTGGTGCAAATGTGATTAATTGGCTACAAGTAAAAAGTAGGGTGATAACCGATTTAAATGATTCCGCAGTCTTTTCTTTGTCTTCTGCCTTTTGTATCTATCTGTTTCATGTATAAATTGTGAAGTAATAAAATTTTCAAATTTTTGTTCAAATTTTTTGCAAAATCTGGGGAAGTTTTGATTAAAATAATGTTTAATTTGTCAAATAGTGACAATGATTTCAGTTACATATAACTGGCTTAATAACCATGGTTTTTTTTTAATACAAATACATGATCAAGGAATTTTAAAAGACGTTTGAGATTTCAAAGTCTTTGAGTCTCCATTACCTAAGGAAAAATTCTTAATCAAAGCAAATCGGTTACATATGTTTCAAAGTGTTTTACTGTTTATAATGTGCTTATTTGCGTACAGTGGAACAAAGATCGAAGGTTTCATCAAGTTTCTGATCAAGAAGAAGATGTTGATGATGTTGTACAAACTGCTCTCAAGTCAGAAATCAAACTGCTTGATATCAGAGAAAAAGTCCTCAAGGCATTCAAGGTCAGTCCTCAAGGCTCTAACTTTTGACTTCCAGGCTTACATGTTGATTTTTCATTATATACAACTTTTCTTTCTACTAACCCATCAATTAGTGCAAGTTGAACATTCAAAACTCAGCCAAATTTATGTGCTGCTTTAAAACTGTCAATCTAGTTCCTTGTATATCTATAAATAAAACTTTATTGCGATGTGTTGGTTTGTATCATAACTTGCAAGGTAAAGAAAATTTTAATACAATGCCTGCTTACCAAACAAATGTATTTATACCCCAGGACATCAACAACATTTTGTTGAGAAATTATTTGTTTTATCACTTTTTTTAGATCGTCGTCATGATGCAAATTGTGATGGCATTTATGGCTTTATTTACAAATTATTGGTACTTCTTTTTTGCTTATGGTTTTGTTCTTTTGGTTTCAATGTTCTTTGCACCGAGTTTTACTCGAGTCAGTGGATGGGTCGGAACCAACAGTGTCAGGTGAGTTAAACTAACTGACTGCTAGGAGGCGGCAATGCTTCTTTAATTGAAATCAAAAGTGCCTTTTGATGAGATGTTTAGTGCTAATTTTCCATTAGAGCCAAACAATCTGCTTGTTGCGGCTGCCCACAATGCTCAGCTAGACAAAACGCCTGTTAACAGAACAAAAAAAAGTGGTGCTTCGTGTTAGTGTAGTTTAACAAAACGCAGAGTTTGCTTCATATGCAATTATGCACGAATAGATAAACGGGCTTATAAACTTCTGGTGTCGCCATTACATGGTTATAAAGTCTTGTGCAGGCACCAGCTACGTGTGGCTTAAAATTTGTGTTTCTGCAATTTGATTTAAGGCTAAGATACTTAAATTATGGTTATTTTTTTGCATACATGTGGTTGTTACATTGGTACTTCATCCATATACTGTATTTCAGAAGGAAAGAATTCATGATTGTGATGCTATTGCTTACAATTGCTCTAATGGGGTCAGGTATTGCTTTGCTGGTACTGAACGCTATTGAGTTAACGGTTAGTGATTTTTTTCTGGAGTGTCTTTCTAAGCTTGGTCTACTTGGCTTGCTGTTTTAGTTTCTGCCAATTAGTCTCTACAAAAGAAACGTAATTGTAACTACTGTATATCTTGTGGGATTAATAAGGCATTGCTAAAAAAACATACATAACGAAAAGAAGAAATTGTCAATTGAGATATACTTAAAAGAGCTCTCTCATGTAAATGGGGTACTTGGTTTAATATTTCGTCTCTATATTAGGATTAGTTGAAGTTTGAATGAAATTTCATTCTGTTCAGTGTTTACTTTCACACTAGTTGTGTCGATCTTTCGTGTCTATGTGTTTCACGATAGCTGGCCCCAGAATGCTTCTATAGTTCTGCTTGAAGTCATATAATTTTAGTACCTTTACAAGAAGTTTTAATTTAAGGCATCACCTTATCCCACTGAACGCTGTCAGCGTCAAGTTTTGAACTGTTTCGATGATGCTGGCAGTGATGAAGTCGAACTTGGCGTGTGTCAAGATTATCAACGACGATGCTACGAGACCTCTGTGTGGACAGGTGCTATAAGGTTGCATTGCTGAAACAAACGTTTTGCTCTTTGGTTTGGAAATACGCTAGCACTTTCCGTAGTTAGGGACGTAAAGTGTTTCCTCCGAAACCCAATAAGTGAACCCCAAGAGTCTGCATCAATGATCAGGAAACAATTCTTAGAAATTCAGATCAAAGGCCGCTCCAGAAGAGATAGTGGATGCCGACCTTTAACTGGTGGTGCACTTTGAACGCGGTAGTGATGAAACATAGAATAATCGAGTATTACGTCATAAAACTTAGGTTTCCAATCGAGTGAATGGTAAATACAAGTGCAATAATAAAGGTACTAAACCAATAGCTAACTTTTGATAGAGAGTGCTTCAAAGACCTTTTGCATTATTTTAGTGGTCCCAATTTTTTCAGGTATCTACTACGGTCTTGTGATTCTGTTTATGCTGGCAACCGGTGCCTTATGTGGGTTTTTGCGTCACAATTTCAGGTTTAACCCTGGGGATTTCATTGAACGGTACTTGATTCAGGTAATATTCGATCAATTCTGACGTCATAGAGCGTTTTTATCACCGGTATCTAGATTTAACTGAAAGAAAGAATTTGCCTTCTAACTTTTGCGAGATTGATCTTCAACTTGAACTTTAATGCTGCAAAAATAATCAGCTACATAATCTTTCCAATTTTCTTGTATTGTTGTCTCCGTCACCAGAGATTCACCCAAACTAGGCCTACCTCCTTCATAAACCCACTTTCCCTTGCTTTTGAGTCTCTCTTTCTTTGCCTCTCTCAAGATATTGTTTTTAACAATTTTCAACTGCTTTAGAAACACCCGTCATTGGGTAGCTGGAATGAGTGTTGAGTGATGGGACTTTATCGGGGCCTACAAGAGTGGTTCAGGGATTACATTGTACCCGGGCCCGGAAGAACCTATAAGTGCACGCGCACCCAAGAGCATCGGCACTCAGTTTGTAGTAATACACCTAGGTCTGTGTGCTGGCCAAATCTTGGTGAAGACCTTTTTTTTATTCGTCTTCACCTAATTTCGGGCAAAAAACTGGTCGTATAAATTTTCGATATTTTGGTCTTCACCTAATTTCCAGCTGAGGCCCTGATAAAGGGGCCCAGTATCAGTTTTGGTGCCTCCTGAAAAATTTTCTCTCAGAGGCCCTGTACTCTATATACGAATTTTACTCAAAAGCGGCCTGGCTTGGTAGAACGCTACCAGTTTAAACGATAATAATTTTTCATGTGTTGTAGACGCGCGATTTGCATCAGATTCTGGACGCAGCACGATCGGGTAGTTCGAGCCAAAAGCGCAGTGCTGCTTTCGAGCTAGCGACAATGGCATCATCGGCTGATGACAATAAGTTTGAAATCGTTACGGAAGGAGGGTATGTTCATGTTTTTTGTCTTATGAGCAGTAAACTTGAAAAAGTTTCTGTGTTTATAATTATACACCAATCTAGTAGAGCAGTTTTTTCTGGAGGAAAAGGGGCTAAAGTTTGGGTGAAAGACACCTCACTTTCCAAATTTGTGACCACTCTTTGGAATTGTGGAGATATCCCGTGTAAAGCAGAGTTAACTCCGACAGCTACATCTCTCTGGAGTTCCGGCCTAAGCAATTTTGTATACATTGACATCGGAAAAACAAATTGCCCCCGAAAAATCTCTAGCCTAGTCTTAATTGAACAAAACAAATCAGAAAAATGTTGCATTAAGTGCTTTTGGATTAATTTAGTTAATTTAGCATTCTTTTGTGTGCTTTTGTGTTACTCAGTGAATAGTGATATTACTCTTATTACTGCGATGTTCTGAATACTAGGTCAGATGCTGTTAGTTATGTAAATATTAGGTATTGGATATGTGACGTCAATAGGTTGATTGTAGGATTTATTGAGCTTTTGTTTGATTTTCGCTTTTTGTAGTGGTTACTTCCAGCCTAGTTGTGGCGACAGTTTGTTTAGATGTTAGTGGCGTTTCTTTGACTTGCTAGAATAAGTTTGAGACTTGACCCCTAAGACAACAATAACCTTGTGTTTGAAGTTAAAAATAAATGAATCATCTCGTGAGCTACACTACATGTCTATCGTGATAGCATGTACTCACAAGAGGTTGCTGATGTAGTTCGCTTTGTTTTGTTCCAAATCTGATTGAACCATAGACTTTAAAAGTTTTATGTCGCGCTTTTGTGCTATTATTTTAGTTTTTGTTTTTCCTTATTTAACTCGAAAACCTCCAAATTCGATTTTTAAAGCATTTAATATGATCCGATTTGAAATCGAACCGAGTCTCTACCGTTTTAGTAACAGACACTCCGTTTAATTGGCTACTGAATAAATTAAAAAAATTGTGTTTTCAGATTGGAAGTGCTTATATCTCTTGCTCTCTCTTCTGATTTGACGACACAGGAATACGCTAGTGAAGCCATTGCTGAGTGCCTTACGATTCCTGCTATTCAAGATCAGTTTGTTGAAATCGGAGGTGTGATTTTCGTTTTTTTGACATCAAAAAGCTTAGAGTGGACCGAACCCTCTACACCAATCCCCTCACCCGAAATCTGCGGAAACTTTCTTGACTTTTTCCTCTTCACAGCAGAAAGCGACGGCTGTAGTAGCACTTATGCGAATCTGTAGCTTTTGGTTTAATCCATGTTTTCTGGATTATTTTTCCCTTTTTTTCCAGCTAAATTGCTGCTTGTTCGAAGCCACCAAGCAGCGATAATAGTTGTAAAATGCCTTACCGTAGGGTGCAACGCGCAATTAGGAAGTTAAACCCAGATCCCAGAAAGCGACGCTTTGTTCTTATACTACTTTAAGCGTTTCTGGCTTATGAATCTAAGTGATCTCTAATAAAACTGACTTCTTGAAATTCGGACGGGAATTTTGATTTTTTACGGGCAGTCTTGATACTACGTCAGATCATTCTTAAATTTTGATTTTTCAGGAATGAAAACATTAACTGTGCTCTTAAATGCTAAAAATGCTCGTACGAACTACGAGGCCATTCTTGCGATATCGTACGTGGTTTCAGACTCAGATGAAAACAAGTTGACGGTGGTAGGGGGGCATGGGTAAGTTTTCGTTTATGGCGATGTTTGTTATCGCACTGAGGTTTTTTATTTCGGTCATTTGTCGGTCATTGACCTAAATGTTTGGTGAAGGACCGAAAACATAAGCAAGATGTAGCATTCATTAACTAAAATAACGCTTGTAGTGACGAAAATGAGACCGAAATAACCCAAGAATTACGTTCAAATTAGGACATTTGACCAAATTTTCGAGCGAAAAAATTAACCCAACATCGTACCGTTTATAGTCGTTCTGTTTATGTACTCATATATGCATTACATCATCTAATATTAATAATGTAACTCTAAATTCGACTAAAAATAGCATTAATCTTGAAAAAATTGAAATTTTGATCCTGTGCTGGAAACGATTTTGATTGTGGTATTTGTAACCAAAGTTGGATCAAAGAAATAGAACATATTTTTGCAATAAATTTTCGTACGATCTTGAACCTTTGCTATTGTTTTTTTTGCTTGGTTTTTGTATGTTTGGGTGTTGCAAATTGACTTTTTGTAGCACTGTTGCGAACATTTGGTTACCTTTTTTGTTTTTAGCTTGGACGATTTGCTGTATGCTAGCAAGTACGCGAATGCCAACAACCGAAAAACTCTGGCATCCATCTTTTTGGAGCTGGCTTATTTTGCAGAAACAAGGTACGAATATGTTCCTTTGCTTCATACCGATTAATTAACTAATCCGTTACAGTTGTTCTTAAAGATTTCTAGCCTTTTGAAATCACGATAGCCTTGAAAAAGGTTAAGTTAAATGAAACAGATTTTGACCTGCTTTATCCAAGGACCAAGTTGTCGTGAGAAAGCAGCGTTTTTTGTTTTTTTCTCCTCATATTTGGTGAAATCTTGAAACAAGTGAGATAAAAACAGTTTGGTTCCAAAGCAGTCATTTTCAAACCTACCCTAAAAAAATAATTAAAGCATTCTGAATTTCTGCCCCACAATAGCCGTACGAGTATTTCAACCTGTTTTAAACGCGTATTAGACTACCAGTATTGCTTTTCTCAAAGCTTGTGTTTCTGCGTGCTAGACTAAAGGCTGCAAATTATCAAAGGTTGTTGAATAGTAAGGTGAATTATATGCTTCTAGGAGCATTTTGGGTTCGAGGAGCGCTCCGGCGGAAGCGCTTCTCCATCTTCTTCATCGCAGCAGCAAACAGCTCCAGGAGGGGATTAGTGATGTGGATTTGGAGACAATCAGACTATCACTACAAGCTTTCGAGCTCCTTGCCATTGAGGCTCCCACTTTAGTAGCCTCCCGGGTAAAATTTTTCTATGCTACTTTTGATTTAACATGTTTTCCATACCTGAGTTTCAAATAGAGATTAGATGTTGTTAGCAGCAAGGTATGTCTTTTAACTCAATGACGGTTGCGTTAGGCTTTTTTTGTTGCATCTCATTATTCGCTATCCGAGATGTTTTCCTGAGCAATTTCAATAGATCAAAATCAAGCACAGCTTGGAGTTACTTGGTGAACAGTTTTTAACGAAACAGTTTCGATTTTACTGATAGTCTCAAAGCAGCATGTCTAGCTCTGCACTTTTTTAGATTTTTAAATTTCTTTTTCAGGAAGAGCTACTTCCTTACTTACTTGGCATTGCCACTGCCACTGTGGAGACGAAAGTACAGTTGCTGGCGAGCAAATTGGTACTGTACTACACGCAGACGCCAGAGGTACCTCTGAGCTTTTTCAAGGTTTCAATTTAGTTCGAAGAGCACGCAATAAAATCACTTACTTTAATACACTTTTAATTCTGTGTATTCTGCTCTGACTGTTATTGTTGTCGAACACTGTGGTAGGTTTTGTTGAGACTAAATCTCTTGTAGGTCGAAGAACATGTAATTTGAAATTGCTAATTTAGCAATTCAATATTGGTGTCCGCTTTTCAGACGTGATGAAATTTTGTAAATTTTGCTTTTAAATAATTTAGAACGAAAGTTTTGAGCCAGCTATGGAAAACACTTGAGCTCCAAATCTACATTTTTTTTATTATTATCCGTATTCAACCCTTCTTGGGCTGTCTTAAAATTTAGTGTAATAGTTTTAATTCAACTGTTTGGCTTATTTCAGGCCCGGGATTTTCTCTGCTCTACCTCTGAACTCACAGACAAGCTTCTCTACTTCGCTCATTCCAGCGATTCTGAATTACTGAAAGTATTAGCCACCATTTCATTTCACATTACTCAACCATTTAAGCACAGGTAGGCTTGTTTGATGTGCAGGTTTTTAATTGAATTGGAATGCTTTATGCCCTATGGGCTACCAGTGCCCTGTCGAACCCCTTCTCGAGTGTCTTGCCTTGTATCTTTACGTAGAACTTTTTTGGTTCTTTCCATCTTCTATCTCTGGTCCTCACCTTGGGGTATGACCCGACTGTTGGGTCTCCAGAAAGTTCTTCCGCGCTCTCATTCCTCGGAAGGGGTGGGATGGCACCACCAGCTGTGCACTGAGTGCAGCAACCTTGGGAAGGTCTCCATATAAAATAAGCAATGCGAAAAAGATGTCTAAATCATTTCGTAATCAACCTTCTTTGACTGAGACCATTTGTGTTACAGAGAGCACCTGTTATCTGACGGCTTCCTTGAGTTTCTAACCTACCTGCAAAACTCAATCAGCGAGAGAGATTCGTGGAACTTGGTGGACCAAGCCATAGCAAACCTCCAGGTAATTGAGGAAGAGTCTTGCAATTACCAGTTGTACCACGCTGCATTGATTTTTGAGCCATGCAGCCATCAGCTATCACTCACATTATGCGCCCCACCCTGTCTCTTGTAATTACATCTTTATTCGCTTGGTGCATTTTCCAGGAGACAGCAAAGTGACCATGCAGTCTTCAAGTCAAGCCACCGTCTGCCCACTACACGGGATGGAGACTTCACGCTCTCCTTTTATTGCTGAACGTCAAGCAGGGAAGCTGTGAACGCCAGTTTGTACAATTTGTGATTTGACCCGACTGGGCATCATAGTTTTTTTTTAGTACATTGGTGTGTACTACTGTACCAGTGGTACTGTAAATGTGTGGACTTTTATTGGTTGGAAAATTGAAAACAAGCAAAACCTTTTTATACAGAGCAAAGAAGAGCCAAATGAGGATATTAAGAAAGCCCCTTTGCGACCTCCTAGTGCCACATCCACAAAATCCACCTCGTCATCCACATTCCGCGGTCCTCCAGAAAACCGGGATGAAGATGGCAATCAATTGGTTGGAGGAACCAACTTCCAAACTGAAGTGGAGGTTCACGATCTTCCCGACGGAGAACCAAGCGCGTCGGAGGAACAAAAAATGCAGAAAGAAGAGGAATGAAAAAGGACTTCTTAGCCCGCTGTAGCTTGGTCCTTTTGCTTAAAACCACACTTAGCGTTTTCGCGTCTCCTCTTTTTAGTATCTGTTTTCGGTTTCGGTGCCTGCTGGTGCTGATTCACGGTGTCAAATTACGAAAGAATGGTTCCAATCAAAGAGTTTACTTGTTTGTAGTGTTCTTTTGGTGACACATGAACTCTTTGATCGGAGCGGTTCTGTTATAAAGTCCGTGTGCACTTTAAAAAATTTGTAACTTTATTCTTATTTGTGATAGAAATAATCTGTAAAAATGTTTAGAAAGTTTTATGTATCTAGTTTTAAGTACAGCTATTGAATAATTCTTCACTACAAAATTTGTAACAATTCTTAGATAAGCTAATTCTGCGTGTTAGACAGTTTCTAAATCAGGAATTTCCAAATAGATGGACTGGAAGGAGAGGACCATTTTGTTGGCCTCCACGTTCGCCAGATTTGACTCCATAAGGTTTTTTTTATGGGGACATGTGAAAACAATTGTGTATGCAACCAAACCTAGTTATTTGACAGCTAAAATAACTAATGTGATTTCAGGCATTACTATAAATCAGTTGGGAAATGTTTTTCGTGAACTGCAAAATCGTGTTACTCTTTGTATTGCAAATGATGGAGGACATGTGGAAACTTAAATAAAATTTCAATAAAACCTTAAAAAATATCGATTTTCTTCTTTCAAATCCTTTTTACAAATTATTGCTATTGCAAATACAATTAAAGATATAATTTTTTCAAAGTGCACACGAACTTTATGGACACCCTGTATAAGCTCACAGATCTGAACAGCACTTTTTTGGACTGTAATTCCTTATCAGCAACACTAAGAACTCTTTGCTCACTGTTCTTTTATAAATTTAATACTTTTTTAGCGTAACTCAGCAATGAGCCGGCACCGGAGCCAAGAACCGGCCTGAAATAAAACGCTAATTGCTACGAAGTTTTTCAAAAATTCTTTTAGTTTCTTGAGTATCGTTGGTCTATAGACGCAGTGGCATTTTTCGTTTGCTAAAATTTTGGTAGAATCTGCGTGGTTGGTTGGAAGTGGCACTAGTCTACTTGAGCCCGCTATCATATTAACTACAGCTTTCGCGTAGTGTCGTCACCTTGTTTGTTTACTGAAATTATTAAGAGAGAATTAACTAACGTTTTGAAAACTTCTAAAATGGATAGCTAAAGCATGTTAATCATTCCTTAAAGTTTTGCTCTCAATGGAGACTGTTCACCCCTTGAAAGAAGGATGATCTACAGTTAGGGCAATCCCTGGTGTAGACTCCATCCTTATTGACCCAGCCGTTCCAGAAATATTCTACTTCAACCACGACGTAGGAACCTCTCTAATTACAATTTTTATTGGCAACCTTGACGCTTCAATGCAGTAGTCTAGCCCACGGAGGCCTATAGTAACCTATATTATCTGTTAACAGACCTTTAGCTGAGCCTAATTGCGGTGTTGCCTTAGAATAGAATTAAGATAGCGTCGCTGAAGTTAATTTAATTGTGATGTTTTGACGTATGCAGGCCAGAGTTTTAAATGCTTAATCGTTACGCCAGAAGCACGCAAACGATTAAACTTCGCTGAAGTTATTAACATCAGGGTTGCCAATAAAAGTCATGACTAGAGAGGAATGACTGGATCAAGAAGGCTGGAGTAAATGTCACCCCCATCGCTTTTGTCTTCATTCGTCTGTTAGGAAAAATTTTATGATATTCTATTTTTTTGATCAAATGCAAAGGTGGTAGGGACCTGGATAGTCGGTAAGTGAAAAAAAATTCATAAAGTGACCATTTTGGTGAAAAAACACAAAAGCTCAGTTCTTATTGTTTTTGTGTTATCCTGTGAATTGCAATCAATCTGATTAAGTTAGTATTATTGGGTAAGAAATACTATCAAAAGTTGGTGCTTGAATGGGGTAAAACATCGAACCAATTCTGGGAGTTTACCATAGCTAAAATCGAAATATAATTTTGAAAAGTTTCGTTCTTATTTTGGAGCTGCGGTTGCAAAGATATTCAACAAATAAGCTTACAAAGAGTTATCCCCGTAAAAAAATTTTGGAAACCCTGCATTTGTTTTCTCATCCTGAACTTTCGGGGAAAAACAAAGACTAAATAATATCCTTCCAGTAATATCACATGACCTATCCAATTTTGTAAAATTCTACCTTTTTCTGAAAATTCAGGCTGTGAGAGCAATTCAGGGTTTCCAGAAACTTTTAAGGGTGATATCTTTTTGTGTTTGTTGAATACCTTTGCAACCGCAGCCCCAAAATGAAAGCAAAAAGTTTCAAAAATTATATTTCAATTTTAACTTTGTAAACTACCGGAATTGGCTTGGTGCTTCCCTCCTTTAAAGTTGTATACCGGTACGTACCCCACATGTTTGGTAGAATATTGTCATCACTGTAGCAAGTTTAGATGTGTCATGCACTGCAATACCAGTAGCTGTTTCTTTTTGTGTTTTTCGCTATTTTTACTGTATGTGATTTGGCAGTATTGTGCATTATTTTGTATTAGTTTGCACTGCTTTTAATTGGTTAAAATCATACTTCAATGTTTCGTTTAGATAAAAAAGATTTGGTTTTTAAGAATTTTTACGAGAAGGCATTTTTACGATTATGACTATCATTTACCAGTACTAAATATTGGATTAATTGTGAAAGGATTTCAGAAGCGCATGTTCTTCGCTAAATTGTAAACATCATAGTTGCATTTGGGATCAACGTTAAATGATCATTTAAGCGGATTATAAAAGCAACACCCTCTATTTTGTCTACTCGATTTTTTTATTGCAGGAAAAATTTTGGAATAAATTTATACTTGCACTGCAAAATCTTGATCTGCTAAAAGTAGATGCGTCGCGCGAGAAACATTGTTATATTGTAGTGGATGTTTGTGACATTAATTACTTCACTTATATGCTGAATTATAGTTCTGGTTTGAAGTGGAGTTTTGACTTTGGAGAAAGCTGTGGATATTTCACGGAGGCTCAGAAACCTGGCGCTTCGGCCAGAATTAGAAATTTTTGAAAGCATTCAATTAAATTATTCTGGCTAGCTAGATGGGGGGAGGGCAGGAGTTGAACGGAACTGGAATCGAACCCGAGTAAACCGATTCATTACAAGACCTTTCACTCATCGCCTTACTAATTTCACTATGCAACGCAACACATTTTTGTTGGTAATTTTTACTTTCTTGTTATAAAACCAAAGACAACCATCATACAATAGCACGATACAAAATTTGCGCTTAAAGTTACAAGCTAGGGCCAGTTATAACATCTAATTTAAGACTAAATTTCAGTAAGTTTTATTGAAACAATAAAACTACCCACTTTCAACACATCAGTTTTAAGAGAGCAAAGTTTTTCCTTAAAGTGTTACATTCAAAACACAAGGAAGTAATAATTATTGGGCTAAATATGTAAAAAAATTATATGTGGCTTTTCAAACAAGCGATTGTGGATCACAATACTGGACCCACTTCTCTAATTTTGGTCGTGGCAGCCATGTCAAAATTTTGTTTTTCGATCCGATTAGGCTGAAGTTTACGTTGTAAATATGTCGAAAACAATCACGAAAAATGCAGAAAAACAAGAATTTCGTCACAATTTTTGACCAAAACTTTTCAGAACTTTTAAGGGGCAACACCAAAAAGAGCAAGAAGGTTCTCAATTCCACTGTAGCGTAATTAGATGACTGAATGGATACAAACTTAAAATGTTTTTGATTTTAGAAAATTTTGGACTAATGTAATCTGCAGTAAATGCAAATATACGCAGAAAAAAAAACAAAAATCTTTAATGAAACTCGAAATAGTTTTTAACCAGCCCAAACAATTTCCAATACAACTAAGCGAGACGTTAAAATATAACAGAGAAGTCTGACAATTACACGTATTCCGCTGATCTCGCATTGCCTTTGCTTGACTGGGGAGGCTTGTAAGTGTATCGATAACTTTCATCGTGATCGTCTTCTCCTCCACATGAACAACACAGCAGTAGTCCTCCGGCCAAGAGAGCAAGACCCTGTCAGAATCAAAAGCCTCTGTGGTTTGTGTCGGAGTTGAATAGGATATAGTTTGTAATAGCAATTACATTTTATTCACCAAATTGCCTTGGCCAGGAGATAGCGAAGGGACCTTTCGGTCTTCGAGTCAAGTTGCCACCAGTCTCCGAACCATGGTGGAGATTTCACACGGTCCCTTTTTTTGTTGCTGAACGCCAAGCAAGGTAAGCTATGAATGTCAATTTTTCTAGTTTTTAGTTTGACTTTGACCCGACCGGAAATAGAACCTAGACCTACCGTTTCAGTAGCAGACTCTTTGTCCAGCACTCGACCACTGATCGGTTAGTTAGCTTTTTTGAAATCCCATTCCATGCCACTAGCAAAATGCTGACAAATACCAGCATGTATATTTACAAAAACAAAAGCATTCAAAGTTAGTAGGGTTAATGATTTTGACGAGTGGAGGCTCATTGAGACAGAGCTGCCGTCGAGGATAGGCTCGGACTCATAGGCGTAGCCAGGGGGGGGCCCAGGGGGCCCGGGCCCCCCCCAATCAAAACTCCACTAACGACAAAAAGTTATGACAACACAGCCTGACGATGTTTAGTTGCAGTTTTTTTTCAGTAATTGCGCACATAACAGTAATTAAACAGTAAAGCTAACGGTTTCGGCCGAAAAACCTCTCTCAATTTCGGTGAAGACCCTTTTTTTTTTTTTTTTTTTTTTTTGGAGATCACCTGATTTTGGGCGGAAAAATCGTCCGAATTTCCGATTTCGGCTGAAAACTCACTCTTAATTTCGGTGAAGACCTTTTTTTTTTTTTTTTTTTTTGGAGATCACCTGATTTTGGGCGGAAAAATCGTTCGAATTTCCGATTTCGGCTGAAAAATCACTCTCAATTTCGGTGAAGACAGCCGAATTTTTGAGGATTTGGGCCCCCCCCAATCAAAAATCCTGGCTACGCCTATGCTCGGACTCCCAACTTTTTTGACAGGTATGTTCAGGTAGGTTCTCGATTGTTTTGCTTCGCTGTTATTCTGACTTATTATTAATTTTTGTTGATCCCCAGCCCCACCATAGATTTACGAAAAAATGCTGAAACGAAATTTTGGCGCAGGCTTTTTTCGGCCGTCACTTTAAATTGTCGGAAAATTGCAACGAAAGTCAGGAGAAAAACGCTTTAACTAGGACGCTGCAAAACCACTCTTCTCGATACTGTTGAAAAGAGCTTACCCACTTATTTGTTTAGGACGGCAGCACTGCTCTGAGACCATTGTAAGATTTTTCCAAGCACGAAGTAGCAATTGTAATGAAAAGTGTGCATATCGTCCAACAGTTAGCGTCTGACTCTGTCCGCTGACAGGAGAATAAATATGCACCATAACTACAACCTCGGTCCGTTGAGATATATCATCCTGCGCCGGTTACGGTACGAGACGAGGGTAATTTTTTCACAGCCAAACAGCTAATTCGTGGTAATTCATTCCGTAATTAGACTATAGGTGTAGACCAAAACCATGGCCGTAGGAGCTCAAAATGATTTGGGGGGGCACCAAAGTTTTGCCCGAAAAATGACTTGATGAAAATGTCTGTCAAAATTGAGACGGTTTTTCTGTCCAAATTGAGGTGTGCTCCAAAACAAAAAAAAAAAATCTTCACTGAAATTTGAACGGTTTTTCTGTTCAGATTGCGGTGCTCTCCAAAAAAAAAAAAAAAAAAAAAAAAGGTCTTCACTGAAACTGAGACGGTTTTTTGCCGATGGTGTGCCCAAATAAACAGACTATTTGCCCAAATAATTAGACTATTTGCCCGAATTTTCGACGTTTTGAACCGAATGAATGCCAAAAAGAAAAGAAAACCAGCACTTTTAATTATTGACTTTGAATTTTACCGGTGCTCCTATCCTCTACTGTTCGAGTCTTTTAAATCTGGGCGAGCCCCATGAAATTCATGGGCCTGATACTCTTACCCCCTCTCAACGACCCTGGAGATTAATGCTCTCAAACAAAATACACCGGTTAGCCATGGAAAAAGAGACCAAAATTAATCGCATTGTGACGTGTCATTGCAAAAACAGCAAACATAATAATCTGCAACTTGCATCAAACCGTGCAGGAATTACAACTCTTTGATTGGCAACGCTGGCACATCAACACTTACACCTGAGACCCATCCTACGTAAAGGGCGGAACCAAATTCATAAACGTAGTTAGCACCATTTATAATGGCCTTATTGTAGTCATCTACGACTTCTGTAGCATACCAAGATACGGCACCAATTGTTAAAGCACCTGTGATGGAAAAAAAGTTCAAAAAAAGAGTTTGATAAAATAACTCACCGCAGAAACCCAGCCTACGTAAAGAGCTGAGCCAAATTCGAACCTGATTCCAACCTCGTCAATTCGTAGTCGAAAGAACTCAAAAATAATATTTGCAGCAAACCAGCTCACCGCGCCAAGACACAAACCACCTGCGTGCAAAGTGCTTAGCAAATTACAAAGCAAAAATTACCTTCACACTGATTCAAAAACACAGCGAATTGCAGCCAACTCGTGGAAGACAATGTATTTTTTTCGGGTGTTCAGATTGTAATTGCCCTTAAGGCCCGGTTTACTCTGAGCGTAAAATTGTGGGCGTAAGAGCGTACCATTAGTTTATTTTAACTGGCAGCTTCTACGCTGGTAAGGCAGTACGCAGGGTGTACCGAATTTCTATTTGAAATAAACTAAAAATACGTTCGTACGCTTACGGTTCTACACCCAATGTAGACTGGGCTTAGATTGGCGTTTCATGATAAGCCTTTGAATGACAGCAGTGCGCAAGTAGCATTGTAATCAAGACGTTCTTTTTACGACAATCCCGATTGCGTAACCAGGTTCGATTCCCACTCTGATGACGTTATTCCGTCCATGAATAACGCGCTTTATGGCAATATTCCTACTTGGTGGATTTAAGAAAAAGACAAATTCAACAGTCCCTATCATTAACTTGAAAATAGTATCACCTAAGCTGTTGCGGATTTGCCATAACATAGCACCACTGTTGCCTTCTTGCGACAAGAGATTAAAAAGCATGCAACACTCAAGCAACTTTTGAGTTTAAAATAGAAAAAAATCAAACCACATAATTATGACAATCATAATTACTCCTTAACGTACAGCATCAATTTGCCTTGACCACGCAGAAGACAGCGAAGAAGTTTTGCCTTCTTCGAGTCAAGCTGCCACCTGTCTGCCGTACGCGGTGGACTTCAGGCTGCCCATTTAGTTGCTGAACGTCAAGCAGGGAAACTGTGAATACCAATTTTTCGCGTTTGGTTTGACCCGACTAGGAATTGAACCCAAACTTAATAGTTTCAGTATGCAGATTCTCTATTCACTTAATCACTGCTGAACGTTCAAGATAGCTTTAAGGTGTGGATCAGAAATGAAGCATCTGATGTTAATTATGAGGTTCCAAATGATTAGATCTCGAAAACTGCAGGCATAAAGCTAAACACACAAAACACAAAAACTTGAAAAGTTAGAAACATACACAAAAAAGGCGCATGCAATAATACATCAAAAATAACGGTTAATAATCCATTTTCATATCAAAACAAGCATAATATTGCGCATGTGGTTGTAATTAAAAATTTATATCTATACGAACAAAAAACAAGTTACGTTGTAAAAATTTATGTTAGACTGCCAATGAAACTTCAAACATAAATTTTGATTATTGGTTTTAGGCACTGCAAAATTAGTTGAAAATAATAAAACAAAGTATAATCGTAACGGAGTAACTTCTTTTAAAATTGGTAACTATAACAAACAGTAAGCTACCGGCATTCTATTGCTTTCGGCTAAAATATTTTTGACAAGTTAATTTTTCCTGTTTTTTTTGCACCAGACGCTCAACCAAGATTTTGCTGAAGGGGGCTTGACCCCAACTTAAAGTTTTTTGTGGGTGCCACACAGATGCCATTTGGAATTTGAATGACATTGCGTACCTTTGTCGAGTCATTTGAAAGAACTAATTACTGAGATTTAGAGGCCCTTTAGCAGAATCAAATTACTCAGCCCTTTCAGCCCTCACTCCCCTTATGCACTGGTCAAGTCCAAAAACGTTTAAAAGCATGCATATTTGGGTTACATTTCCTAAGTGACTTGGTGGGAGGTCGGCCTTTTGAATTTTAATTATAAAGTAATATCACTCAATGCCAGGCGCGTAGCCAGAAATTCGCAATAGGGGGTGCTGCTTTGGGGGTCTGGGGGCGAAGCCCCCAGCCGCCGGAAGCTGGGGGTCTGGGGGCAAAGTCCTATGCTGCTGATGGCACGGGGGTCTGGGGGCGGAGCCCCCTGCACTCGAAAATTTTGAACTTTTTTACAAAAATTACTTAATTTTAGGGCTATTATGGTAAAAAAATAATGCTTTTAAAACGTGGCATAGAAATTGGCAGTGTAAACATGATTAAACTGGTTGCACAAAAGGGCTATTTAGAGGTAGCTAATGGTAAAATTTTAGTTCTCTTATTTAGATGCTAATAAATTATAAACTCGTATAGTTCAATAAAACTCACATGGAGTAATCTATTTCGTCTACTGTTTACAGAGAAAAATAATTGGGGCGTGGGGAGGCTAATGAAAAGCGATTTGAGAGGAATGATAGGTTGTTAAGTAATATTGAATAGCCCCCCCCCCAATTCCTAAGTTTATGGTATATTTGTTGATGACACATATGTTTAGCATTTACACACCAGCGATCAAGTTTGATTGCTTATTTTTGGCCAAATTTTAAAGTTTTCAGTTGTTTGTGAGTTGTATTTTGACAAATTAGCTCCCTCCCCGGATATGTGTTGAGAAAGATGTTTTAAATCACTATTTAGTCAATTCCAGTGCATACACCAGTCTAAAAAGTGATAAAAACGAGTTTTTTTCTTATTCTGCATTTTGGTCGACATGCCAATGGGGGGGCTGTAGCCTTCCCCCCAGCTCCCCCCCGGCTACGCTACCGCTCAATGCTAATGCCAGAAGTAATCGAAAACAAAAAGTGATAGCACATTGGCTTCTTCATTTGCAAAACTTTTGCAAAACTTATACAATAAAGCAATTTCACGCACTAACAATTCATGCAAATTAAATTGCGTAATCTTGTAGATTGCCTAAATCCGCTTTTATAGCTTTTGTGTCATCCGGCATATTAATATAGTACCCAATAAAATTTACAGACAAAAATTATCATTGATAGCCATAATAGCTGTACAAGTTATTTTTATTCTAAAAACAGTAAGTATACGGCAAATAAATATACAGTATAAATAAAATGGTTTTGCTCTTATTTTTGAAGAGTAAGTTGTATTTTTGGATTCCAAATTTTGACTAACGTTGGTCCGAAAGAAAAAAATTTGAGATTGTTTTTTTTTTTGGTGTTGTTGTTGTCACCATCATAAATCACAGATCTGTTGGAGAAAGATCATTACGCAACAACCGCTAAAAACTAGGCTTATTTTTCCAAGATAGCAGTTGTCAAAACTTTAATTCAAAACACTCTCTTGATCAGTCTTGGACTGAACACATTCACCTGCTAGAATCATGCAACCGCCTCCGCTCCTTCCAGTCCATACTTTTGCTGTTGTTCCTTGCATTGCAGACACGCAATCCAGTCCCAAAATGGCCGTGATAATGCCAAGAAATGCCAAGATTGTTGCAAAAACCATCATTGCTCTTTGACCTTGCAAGCTCGCTGATGCCATCGGTTTCCATAGAAACAAAGAAAATAAAAAAGACCAATTAGATTATTAATTGTTAGTTTTGTCCCCTAAAGTCTTTGTTTCTTTGCCTCTTCGCTTTTTTTTGCTTTTGGCTACAGCTCCAGTGTTTCCAACCTAAAACCTGTACACCTGAAAAAAGGACGTGGTTTTTTTTGATTTCCTTTCTACCTGCCACGATCAGGAGGACACCTCCTGCCCTGCCCACGTGATTTTTCAAATTTCCAGCCAAGCTGGTGCAGGGAAGAACGATGGCGCCACAGCACATTCCGAATAAACTGAAGAGGGAGGCCAGACACATCATCGCCCGCATCGCCTGAAGTTCCACTGAAAGCAAATTAAAACTTTAGTTATACTGAAACGGTATACCTGGGTTCAATTAGACTGGTGGCAGCTTGACTTGAAGACTGAAATGTCCCTTTGCTGTCTCCTGGTAAAGACAGCAACTGAATGAAACGCAATTACAATATTACTGAAAAGATTAGCATTAGGCTTGGAAAATTGAATGATAACAGTGTCAGCAAAGTCCAAAGCATAACTATTTTGTTGAATCATGGATTACTGCCTTCTTTGTCTTTTTCGACAGATTTGATGTCAGTGATTTCCTAGTCTATGGCTGACTTCATTTACTCGGGATAAATTTGCTTTACTAACAAGCAATTTCAAAACAGCCTGAGCGACGACCACGAAACAAATGACTTAACATAGTAGCTCTACAAGAATGCGGGATGGAACCACGTAAAACTCCGTCAAAACAGGACGGAGAAAGTGGTAGGATCGCGATATGCGGTTTTACCTTAAGCCGCTTCTCCAGCAACCAGCTTGAAACAGCGAACAATTACGGGAGAAACGTTTTTCACAGATACCAAAATTTGCTGCGTGCTTGCCCACGTGCTTTCGTGTGCATTTGAAGGTATTGGGTTCGATTCCCGGTTGGAGCAAATTGCAAAACATATCGCCATTCAGCAGTTGCCTATAAATGATAGTCACAACAACCGGTAGGAATGGATCATATCATTGGTTGCGGAGAGCTACGTTCGGATTCAAATTGCACTTTCCACTTTAGTATAGAAAATGAAGTGTTGAAAATGAAAGATATCTTCACAGGGGATATAAACTTAGAAAGCAAAATTGTAAAAGGAAAGATATGTACAATTCCACGAGTTAACTATACCATCATAAACCATAAGACCAACGGTTACTGCCGCCTTTTTGTCATTTGGTTAATGTTTAACTTCTATTTTTCGCGTGGGTTGAAAGCAAACAATTATGGAATATGAGGTTCTTGTCAACAACTTCTGTTTTTCTAATAAAAACTCAAGCATATAATGTTTTAATAATAAAAATAGACCAAAAATACATGATGCAATTATTTTGCTTCGTTTTTGCTTTTATGGCACTTATTGGTTATTGTGCTAAGGTACAATAGCACTTACAAGTGCCCGTAACTGAAAATTTTGTCAACGCTTGTTATTTGCATCACAGCCAAAATCACAAATCACCAAACAAGATCATTTTTAAAAGTTTTATTTTGTGCAAAAGTTAACTTTTGTTAACTTAAAAGTTAGCTATTTGCGCAAACGAAGCGCCTAATAAACTGCGAATAATTAACAATTTGAAACAACACAGCAAAAGGTTTCAGAAATTCAAGACAAAAAACCGTTTGGTGTATTCACATTTTTGTAATTTTTTTTTCAATAACAAAGAAAAACAAATACGGTGTCACTGTTTAAGGAAAAAGTTTTAAAAGGTTAAATCAAAATTAAGGGGCAAAAAATATCAACGCTTAATTAACTTAGCAGTTAAAGCGGCTACTTAGAGCTGGCTTAAAGGGGTACTGAAGAGTAGAAGACTATATTTTAGTAAAATGTGTTTCATTGTTAATTTCTAAACTAAAACTAGTACTATGGAATGCTGCTTTTTTTTCAAATTATAGTGTGGAATTCTCTGTCTTCAGTTGTTTTTAATGTATTTAAAAACTATTTATAACGTAGCCTACTGTTTTAATTTACATGATCGCTTATTTCTATGAACCCTTTTTATCCTTTAAGTTACATTCATGGCAATTGACTGGAGGTTGGGTAGCCTATACTCAAAAATAATGAAGTAGAGTTTATATGTTACGATTCATTGATGCATCCGGATGAAGTTGAATCAACAATCACGTGATCAAAGTTTGGCAAAACTATTTTATGGTGAGTTTCCCTTTAACATTCTCAATTTTTCCTCTCTATCAAATATGATGAAAACAAGTTATGTGAAGTTTGGCAGGCTTACTATACTATTTATTTATTACTTCAATGTTTAAACAACAGCTGCCTACAAATCTTATCCAGCTTGTTATCCATCACATCAGAGTTTGCTTTCCCAGCAACTCTGCGTTTAACCAAATCAAAAAGAGTATTTCATTTTTTGACAGCAAACTCGTAAAATTTCAGGTAATGAATAATATTTATAGTCTGGTTTGCTCTTTCCCCAGATTCGCTTTCCAAAAGAATTGGATTATGATTTTATGTTTGAAAACTAATAATACGCTACACTTTGCGGTTTTCAGTCATAAAAAAACGAACGCGTTGCCGTTCGACCGACTGGTTTCTGGTTTTGATTTTGTTTAACAAATCCTCAGCAGCTTTGACAAGCAATAGTGATTTTTGGCCTTTATTTAAGACTTTTGGACAAATACTCTCCTAAAAGCTGATCAAATCGTAAATGGCTATTATGCAAACAGAAAGTGATCTGAGGTTTTTTTTTGTATTGTTGAAAAGTTTCTCTCATTCAGTCCAATATGTTTTGTTGCATTTGTGAGCGTAATTTTTCATGTCATAAAATGTATACCTTGTCGTAAATTTGTATCCAACAAGTTTTAAACGGTTGTAAACACGTAGACAAAAGAAATCCAAATATAAATGCAGTGCACCTTCAAGTTGAACACTGTTATTACTTTGCAAGTGCTACACTTGTTCATAAACGAAAAGTTTTAAAATTTATTTAAAGTTTGAAAAAAATATTTACTTTAAAGAATTTTACACAAAGAACTTTGCAAGCAGTCCAAAGCTGTTTAAGGACCCCGCAAAAGGTTTCAGAAAACTATTTTAAGTTGCTTGGGAAAAATGCTAAAACAACGTATATCGCTGACTTCTTTTCACTCGTGTACCTGAGCTACAGGTACCTACCCAAACAACAAGTGGTAATTTGGGGAACTTAACGTACAGTCATTGTATGTTTTTGTTACAGTTAACAATAAAAGTTTCTGTCTGTCTGTCTGTTATGAACCCTCTGCTGAAGATATGAAAAAAAAATAACTCCAAATCGAGATCGAACTAGGTAGGTTTTTTTAAGAAAAAGAGCTTTAAGACAAGACCTTTTCCTCCGAAAAAGAAAAAAGGTTATTAAGGGCTTTGGAAGAACATTCAGGTCAGAGCTTTTTTTGCTCGATTTTGTCTCTAGTTTTTTTGACGGATCTGTAGACTAACTTTATCAAATTTGAGATTTTTACCACCTTCCGTTCCCGCGATAAAACAGCTTAATTTTCCCTTAAAAAGGCTTTTTTCCCTTAGAAAATTTGCCAAGGTTGCCAATTAAATACAAAAATTTCAAAAGTTACTGCATGTTCTTATAATTCGCAATAAGTGTTTTGCGGCAGAATTGTTATCAAAACAAATTAATTAGTCAGAATTGTAAGTTAGCTGTTTTTCATGCAAATTTATAAGCCAGCTTTCCAAAAGTTAATCTGTCACAATACTGAAAAAAAGGCAACAACGAAGTAAAAGAAGAATTTGAATTTTGAACTGCAATATCCGTAATATTGAAAGTTGAAAGAGGTTAATATGGAAAACCGCATGACAAATTTTAAAAGTTCGATTTTGGTGAGATTGCATTTTAGATTTTTCCCAACATTCTAATCAACAGTTAAAAAGGTTGACTTTAATGCGCTTGTAAAATGTTTTCTCCTGGTTTCAAGTACAGTAATAGCGACGTAATCAGCATGCATTTACCTGGAATTCCAATGAGAGCCACGTCATACTGATCGCATACGAATTGTCCCGGAAAGGAGGAGGTGCATCGGGTCCATAATCCCTCGACGATGTAGGTTTGGGAGAGGAAGGCTTGGGAAGATTGAGGACTGTTTCTTCTCCATTCGTTAAAAGCAGTCGTAAAAATAAACCCACATGTGCTCAAAAGAGAAAAGAAAAAACAAACGTAACTCACAGGCCCAATCATATTTTTGGTGCTATTAAGACTTTAAATATAACATTGAAACTCAGTTATAAACGAAACTGCAGAAAACACCAAAATACCTACATTAACTAACTCAGGAACAAAAATTTATCAATTACATCAACCTGAATCTAAGGTGTTCAGAGCATCTCTCCTAGATGGGTACTTGTACTGGCGATTGTTGACAATCATTTCGGATTCAAAGTAATCAGGTTTAAGTTGCTAAATGTCAAATCAGCGAAAGTTAAAATAATAATTCTACTTGAGTAAGACTGATGATGGCCCTATTCGGTGACGAAATCGATTTCGTTTTCTCTGTTTTCTTCATTTCTTTATTTCCTTTATTTTATTTTATTTTTATCTTAAGTTTGGGTGATTCGGCGTTTATTAAACCTTGTTATTCATCAAATTAACACAATTATTATATTTTAACATCAAAATTAGACAGGGATATGAATTGGTAGCATTTGAGGCGCCTGTGTGTTATCTTGTTCATTTAATCACCTCAAAAAATGCAAACAAGACAGCCTAAGATGCTGAGAAGTCTCGCTAATCGCTAGCACTAAAACATCTTACAAGTCTTCAATTGATGTTTTAATGTCTTTTCATATCATCCAAAAGGCTATGGTTTGAGGGTGTAAGAAAACTTGATGGAGTTGACTAAAAGCTAAAAAATTATTGTCATAGTATACTCTTTATCTTTAGTTAATAAATCAGTTATTGTTTTCATCAAAAATTTTGCGAAGCTGATAAAGTAATTAAACCAAACTAATCAATTCAAAATCAAAAGAAAAATAGAAATCAGTATTTTAATATTATTAGTAAACTACCAAAAATGTGTCCAAGATAGGAATAAAACAAAACTGCTGCCTATTTTTTCGTTTTTTCATCTAGCTTTCGCAACATCTGCCTCTTGATCTGACAAAAGAGCAACAAAGGACTAAGAATTTAATGAAAGTTGGCAAAATTTCCCATAAATTTAACAATCGAGGCAAAAAGGATTTTTGTTTGACTAGTGGGCTATATAATGGAGCAAAGAATCGAATTCAGCAATTATTCCAAAGTGAAAATGCTATGCAAACAAAATGCGAGACCCACAAAGACGTAAACATCTCTCTTTGTTCATCTTTTAGATGATAAAAGAGCAATTTGTAATCTGATCTTGGGATAAGTATGTAACCTACGTGCAAAAGATTTTATGACGTTTAAAGTCTTTGTAAAAATACTTCAGGTGTGACAATTGAGCTGAAAAACCATTTCACCACAAGCCAAATAAAATTATTTTTGCGTGGGGGTGGCATAAGAGTTAGGAGAAATTCCTTAAAGTGACGTCATTACTTTCTTGAAAACAAGTTCATGTTAGAGACGTAAATTATGCGCAAGTGATAGCAATACGTTGCCCTACAAATTAAAAACAACCGTCAATACAAATTTCGCCCACCCTGGTGTTTTTCAGTTCTTTTTAAATTTACGCTATTTAACTTTGTATTAGGAAGACTCACGAAGATTCTATCTCATGAGAGATAAATTCTGACCCCAATTTAAACCAAATATTCAAATCCTCCTATCAAATCAAACCCAAATTTAGCTCTAATCCAAACCCTAATCTTGACCCTTAAAAGCAAATAAAAATGTGCGGATGAATATGTCTCATTTTCATTTTAACCCTCTTGAACTTGAAATTTTCCGGTAAGACAGTCACCCCCATTTTGCTATGATTTTGTTATTTTAAAGGTTAATCTTGGTTACGGAAAAATGAACAAGGGTTTCAGTCCCAACAAAACTGAACAGAACATAGTCTATCTTTGTCGCGACTACAACACACTTTCAACTGATATCATCACGAAAAAGCAACGAAAATTAACCATATTATGTTTCACAGCATCATTTTTGATTGTGGACAAAGTTTGAAATTATGATATACCTCGTTTTACAGCAATTATTTTAACAATCCATAGTTGACGAAAAAAGCTGGCAAGCTACTATCTTCAGGACATAGGGCACACTGAAGCAAACACTATTTGATGTATAGTATAGAAGACATGAGAGGGAGAAGTTAAGACAAATGTTTGAACAAAAACTATATTGTCGGCTTTTTAGTATAATTCAAGTAATTTTGATTCTTGATGACACAGCATTTGATATTAATAGACTTTTTCTTTAGCGCCGTAAAGATGATGCAGCACTGCTAACCAGTACAGCACGAGAAAAGTGGAAAATTTTATTAAAACTCGTGGAAAAAAGGAAAAAATAAAAGCAACTACAAGGCGTATCTTAACATTCTCTAATAGCATTACTGTAGTACAGTAAATTGCTTATAATTGCCTATAAACAGTGAAATTTAAGAAAAACTGCAAAAAAAAAAAACAATACTTCAGCGTAACATTTGGATGCAAAAAATTAGAAGAGCTAAAATCAACTTGCATTGACAAAAACAAAAAAAACTAAAACCCATTGACCAAGCTACTAGAACAACTTTAAAAAAAAAAGAAGTTGGATCAGAACCTAGAAAAAATCAACATAATCCATAACTGTGTAGTATACTGGTCGTCAGATGATGAGGAAAAGGGGAGGAAAGGATGATTACCACCATGAGAACCGATTGGACTCACTACCAATGGATAACTACACGCACGGCCGAGCTCTGAATTTTTTTTTTCGTTTCGCCCCGAAAATGGGCTTCCGGAATGGTGAAGATCTTATTGTCTTCGCCCATTTCTTGCGCGAAATATAGTTTTTTCGTGTCGGGATTTAGTTTTATTGTCAACCTAAATCACGCAAAGTTTCGCCTTCCCCCCTACCCCAAACTCATTCCTGGCAACCTCTCTACGGTTGAAAATCTAATCATCTCTCATAACCAAACTAGGCTACTGCGGGATGCAGGCCTCGATCTGACAAAACCATGCAAGGAAGTGGTTGACAGTGCAAAAAAGACGTGTAACAGACAAAGCCATCCGAAAAAACAACGTCAAAATATGTCGTCTTAGAAATCCGTGTCGTTAATTTTCAAGCAGGCAATCACTATCAGTGACAGATTAGCGCTGCAAGAAAACATAAATTCAAATCAAATATTGTTTGCAAGACAATAACTCAAAAATTACGTCGGCTTCCACTTGTGCAAATAACCGTTTCTCAAAAATACAAAGCACTATAGTATTGATCTTGGACAAAACTTAGGTATTATATTGATCAAAGTTGAAATTCAACCGTATCAAGAAAGCCCCACATTGTTTACGCAATTACTAACAAACTCTTTTATTTTATTGACATGTCACTCGTGGGTGACGCTAAAATATATCAATGCAAACAAATTGACTAATCATAAAAAGGTAAAACTTAGTTGACTCGGCTAAAAAATTTCCATATTTGGAAATTCGCTTTGAAATGATTACCAAATGTGTTTATGTGTCTGGAAAACTCAGAATTTACCGTAACATGACTGTCGAAATAAGAAAACTTTCTGAAATGCAAGTACATGACTGTACAGTTTTTGAAAAAATTTACCAGAAAACTCTGTAACATATGAATTGCAGTATATACTTACCAAAACCTGTTCGGAAAAAGTTAAATTTAATCAGATTAAATTACGTGTAGTTACTCTCACCGAAATTTAATCTAAACGATAATTCTTTTTGTTACTTAACCGATCAAGGGTAAAGTGGTTATTGAGCGTCTGCTATTGAAACGGAAAACCTGGGTTCGATTCCCGTTTGGATCAAACCAAAGACTTGAAAAGTTGGTATTCACAACTTCCCTGCATGACGTTCAACATTAAAAAAGGACAGTGCTGCGAAGCCTCCACGAGTGCTGTAGACAAGTGGCAAAGTAACTCGAAGACCGCTAGGTAACTTTGCCGTCTCCTGCCAAGGCAACTCGGTGAATAAAATGTATTTAATCGTTTTGCGTGCTGCTGGCCTAAAGGCTACCAGCTCGGAAGCCTAGGGAAGAACCACCAGAACGGCGACTACTTAAAACAAGCATTCCTGTGGGAAGACAATTTTTCGCATTGCTTGTTTTAAGTAGTCGCCGTTCTGGTGGTTCTTCCCTAGGCTTCCGAGCTGGTAGCCTTTAGGCCAGAAGTACGCAAAACGATTAAATATTACAACTCTGGCCCGCAAACGTCAAAAAACATCTTAATTGACTTATTATTAAAATCATACAACAAGCAAGTTGCTGGGTTTAAATAGCCAAAATTAAGCATGCGAAGAGGCGTCTTCTCTAGCTCAAGTGGTAGAGCAGTGGAGCGGTAATCCAAAGGCTGCAGGTTCGATTCCTGTGGGAAGACAATTTTTCGCATTGCTTGTTTTAAGTAGTCGCCGTTCTGGTGGCTCTTCCCTAGGCTTCCGAGCTGGTAGCCTTTAGGCCAGAAGCACGCAAAACGATTAAATATTACAACTCTGGCCCGCAAACGTCAAAAAACATCTTAATTGACTTATTATTAGAATAAAATGTAATTACAATCACAGGAACCGCATTTTTCAATATATCATATGCTTAAGAAAATACAAAAACAGTTGGATCAAATCCTTGCAATTGCAACAAAATTTAAGGGACGAATGTTTACACATAGCGCCGATCCAACAGTCTCTGTAAAATCGTTCAGAATATACAGCCATTTGGGCCATAAAGTGTTTTACATTCGTGTTTTCAGCACCAATACGGTAGCATACTTTTGTTGCAGCCTCATCTGGAATGAAACGTAAACTTCCTACAACTAAATATCTCTACATGGCGCCGTAAATTAGAGAGGGTATAGCAGCAAACTTTTATTTAACCGCAAAATAAGAATGGCTCGCTGTACCACAATTCTGAGACAAATATAGCTGATTACGGCCAAATAGGCAATGGGCATCTGGACAAATAAAGCTCAGAAAAATGCTCTTGGGCAAAAGAAATGCCACAGAACCCTGGGCGAACAAAATACACAAGATAAGCATTGGGTACGCTCGCAATTTTAAGCTAAGTCCAGATTCGTTTTGTATAATTTACAGTACAGTGCATTGGTTTATGGAAGATTGAAAAAAAGAAAAGGACAAACAAGATAAGCTTCGACCTTTCGTTTCAAAAACAATGTCGTTGGGGTTAGGTCAAATACAAGATAGGTTCTTTGAACATTAAGCACTGCACCTTCGTAATATTTTGCTTTGGCAAACATTCGGACTTAATTTTGCGTAAAATCTTTGCTCCACCTAGATCAACATTCTCAAAGTCACCAACGAAACATTACGCACTAAAACAAACGTTATCATGACCAGCTACGAACGACCTGCGCAGAATCCATCACCATCAGTATGACGGATTGGGAGTGTTGGACTCCGGATTGGTTTTAAATCCGCCACAAGTTATTTTATTTAACATCAGAAGAACATTTGTCTCATTTATGCCAATTAATAGACAAAAGAATAGGTCGTCTTCTACTACAAAGGTAGAATGGTGTTCGGTCCTCAGTCGGAAGAAACCAAAGGCTTTCGAACTGCTTACTATTGACAGATTTCCTGCTTGACAATTTGCTTTAAAATATGGACAGTGTGAAACTTTTTTGCCGTGTTGTGTGGCACTGGCGGGCAAATTAGCGGCAGGTGGCAGCTTGACTCGAGGACTAATTCTAACAGATGCCTTCTGGCCAACGAAAACAAATTGATAATAAAAATATAATTGTTACTTACAAAAACAAAAAATCGTTTCTTACCATGTAAACCCAAAATGCTGTCGTCATATTGATCACATTGTATCGTTCCTGAGACTGGGCTGAAGCAACGAACCCATAAACCTTCATAGGAATTGGTCCCAATGGCGTTTGGTTGCGATGAAACTTGTGAGTTTCTCTTCCATTCCTTAGACGCAAGAGTATAAATTATTCCAACTAGGGATGCAAACGAAATCAATACTCCAATGTTAGTGCAAAGATTTGCCATTTTTTTAAAGATGGTAATACGTAACAACAGACTAAAAAAAGCTACTATGCAGTACAGTAACCTAAATTGCTAATATCTAGAAAAAAAAAACAATCTGTATGAAGCATATCATGCAAAAAAAGGTAATAAATAGCTATTTTTCCTGAAATAGTTTTCTAGATTTACTTTTAAACTCTAGTTTTAATTCGACTCTGAACTCTATAAGTCTTTTTTTTTTTCGCTTTTCAGGACGGTTTTTGCTTTCGTTCCTGAATATTGCTGAGTCGTAAAAATGTGCCAAATAACGAAGGAATTGTACAAATCAAGAATTTGACATTTTAGCGATGCTCTTTTGGCGGCATATACAACTGTATATTTTTTGGTTGGCATAATTCTTTCGTGGCAGAAATCGGAACCCGAAGGACTTAACCTAAAAAATGGACTTACTACAAGAAAAACGTTAAATTTGTGCCAAAGTTTGCTTCGAAACAGAGCAAATTTGCCAAATATGCTTCGTCTCATGAATTGGCCGGTTCTACAATAGCTGTACTGTTCGCCATATCGTCATATCTGACTAACCTATGATTTGTCCACTTCATGTATCGCCATTTCGAGTTAAAAATTAATATCTCCGCCTCGTTTTGTTTTTCCAACAAATATTACGTCATTATAGCAATCAAAAGAACGTAGCTTAGTAAAATTAACCAAGATAAATTTCCTGCTCTTCCATATCATGCGATATTGCGTAGCTTGGGAGGGGAGAGAACTTTGTCCGGCCAAACTATTCTGTAACATGAAGTCTTCTTTCAAAGCTGGATTTCTAATTCTTTTTTGTCGAATGAAGAGTCATACTTCTCTATTGATATTATTATTGCGACGTTGCTTCAAATGACAGGTTTTATGCTGAGGTCCAGTTTTTCGTTTGTTTGTTTTATTAGGTGAGACCTCCAATTCTCCCCCTCCTACATTGGTATGATCTGTAAACAATATACAGATGGAAAGAAAATGATGTGACGTCATTCTGATTAAAATTATTATTTCGGTTTTATTTGAATAACCTTTTGAGTTGAACTGCTCTTATTTTGCTGAATAATATAATTTCAACAAGTTCTGTTTCAAATTTCGGTAAATCTTCAGTTCAAACTGCGGTTATACTGCACCGTGTTTTCTACAATCTGTATCTGAAATGCTGATATTTACAAAAAATTACAACTTTTAAATATATTTTAGGTTTCAACGTAATCATAAATTTAAAATTTGAAAAATAAAAGTCATTCAAATTCTGCCGCGATTTAAAGTTGTAGTTTTTTGTCAAAAATTGTTTTTTACCTTGAAATGTTTTCGCCACAATAACTTTCTGGCGCGTTGCCAGAAATTCGCTATGGGGGTGGGGGCTGTCTTGGGGGTCTGGGGGCAAAACCGCTCGAAAATTTTGCATTTTTTTGCATAAATAACTTCATTTTAGAGATATTTTAATAAAAAATAATGCTTTTAAAACGTGGCATAGAAATTGGCAACGCAACATGATTCAACTGGTTGCATTAATGGGCTATATGGGAAGTGGCTAATGATAACATTGTAGTTCTCTTGTTTACATGCTTGTAAAACATAAAATCCTATTATTCAACAAAACTCACAAGGAATAACCTATTTCGTCTATATTTTATAAAGAAAAATAATTGGTGGAAGGGCTAATGGAAAGATATTTGAGAGAAGTGATTGGTAATTAACTAACACTGAATAGCCCCCCTCCCCTCCTTATTCCTGAGTTTATATTATGTTTGTAGATAAAACCTATGCTTGGCGTTTTTACATTAGCGATCAAATTTGATTGTTTATTTTTGGGCATTTTTTAAAGTTTTTATTAATTTGTAACATTAATTTTTGAAAATTAGCCCCCCCTGAATATATGTTTCAAAAGATGCTTTAAATCACTTTTTAGTCAATTCCAGCGCAAAAAACAGTCTCAAAAGAGCTAAAAACGTGTTATTGTTCTTGTTCTGCATTTTAGTTGACAGACCAATGGGGGGGCTATAGCCCCCTCCCCTGGCTACGCTACTAATAACTTTATACCAAAACAGCACTTTAGCAGTCTAACAACAATTTGAATTCCGATCCCAAATCACGAAACTTTCCTATAAGGTACGGTGGGGTTATAATTTTCTTTTGTTCAATTTAAAGAATTCAGTTAAAGCAAGCATTGTTGTTCATTTTATATTGACCCCCTGCGTGACATTCTGGCATTATTTATGTGAAAGGTTACGGCACAATCTGCATTGCTAATAAAGAAAAAAAATATACTAGTTGTAATGCGCCGAAACGTGTAAAGAGTTGGCAGGGCCCATCCCATTGCATTAAGCTTGTGTGCAACACAGCTCCTTTCAAAGAAATGTTAAAGCGGTGCCGAGTCGTTCGCAACACTGTCAAACTTCACCAGGCATAGGTTTGAACCTCAGACTTTCCTCTCCAGAGACAAACGCATTACCGCTAGACCAACTGGCCGGTTAGTAATAAAAACCCACTAATATTCTGCTGTTGGCATTCACCCTTAAATTGCCGGTACTTTTTTCACCTTGACCAATAATCGTGTGATGCGATAGTAGAGACAGAACTTCGTTAATAAGTAACATACAATTTAATAACTCGGAACACCATGAGCTTCTACAAATTAGCAAAAAAATGCCGCATATAAGCTATAGGCAAATAAGGCAAGATAATGTAGCTTCATATTGTCCTCAAAAATTCTTGGCAATGGCGTAGCAAATAAAAAGGGGGGTAAGGGGAGTAACGCTAATTCCAAGTTTGCTCTACTCTGTGTTTTTCAAATCCACAATACCAATCTTGTACAAAACATCTTTGAAAATTTTTTCGGTCTCCGTGTTATGAAAGCTGCATAGCTAATTCAATTTCACTAATTTTGCAATCGCATTTACTAATGAGATATTGCTGGAAGCGCTGCTTAAAGAGTAAAGGCAGGGGCTAGTCCTTAACCCTAGTCACGCGTTTTTGTGGCTGTGGGTAAGACGCTTTACGAGGATTTTCAGGTTGGTAGCTTCGAGCTTGTAGCACACTCATAGGGAAAGAACTCAAATGTCAATTAACTGGAAAACTTCAAATTGGTCCAACTCCAACGTTACGGATTAGTCCAATCCAAACGATATTTAATCGTCGCTTTCTCGTGACAAGATAATAAAGATGTATCACTTAATGCATTATATGCAGTATGTTTGTGTTAAACCAATCGAGTGATGAACGTAGTTACAATTGAATTGATTCTTAGAACTTACTTTTAAAAAATCTTTATTCACCTAAAAGAAGGACGCATAGTTTATCTAATTATTTTGCGTATCGGTATTTAATCATTTATCCTCCTATTGCCAGACAGCGTTAGAGGCTAATTAATGATCAGATGATTCGCACACTTTTCATTACGATATAATTACTCTGTCTTTGGATGAATCAGCTCCTGCTTAAGAGTACCGTAGGAGTTTCCAGCGCCCCAATATTCTTGAAGATTTCGTCAAGTTCTTGTTTATTGAATTTGCTGCTTGTTCGAAGCCAAAAAGTAGCGATAAATCATTTTATGCGTCTTATCCAAGGATGCAAAAATTTGACTAGGGTTCGGATTGAACCCATGTATATCATGTAATCAGAGTCGGCGTAAAAACAACGTCTTTACGTTCTCGGCCTCGCTGCCGACTCACTTTAGGCCAGAAATGGTCGAATTGCAGCAGGACCGTAACCAGAAAGGGGGTTGGCCGGATAGTTTTACAGTAGAGTGACCACGCCGTTGATATTACATATACAGCATGAGCCAGAAAAAAAAAACGACTCCGATTACCAATAGCTCTTATTACCGTAGTACTGTAAGTTAGCCGATAACCTGCTGATAATGAAATCAGGGAGCAAAATGGGAGCAAAATAAGAGAATGGAGAAAAATGAGATGCAGCTCGGCCACTGTGCAACCCTAACATAGGCGTAAGCAGGATTTTTGATTGGAGGGTGGGCCAAACCGCAAATAACATGCAATGACCTCATTAGAAATTTTCGAAAGGAGAGACTTTTTATGGGAGAAAGATATCTTAGCATAGAAGATCAGAAGCCTGGGCCTGGTAGCAGAGGTGGAGTCGAGGACACACGGCTCGAGGCTAAGGCCAAGGCCAAGGACAGAGCTTCCGAGGACAGATCTTCTCGAGGCCAAAGACAGAAATGCTCGAGGCCAAGGACCAAGGACACAGGCGCAAGTGTTCTCCTAAAAAAAGATTTTCAAAAATTTTTTCAAGCGTTTTCAAAAAAAAAAAAAAAAAAATAAAGAAAAAAAAAGAAGAAAAAGAGGTCTTCAAAAAATCTTTTTAGGCCATCTGCAAAATTTTAACAAGTCAAAAAATACTGCTGTCCTCAAGCCGAGGTCAGGACAATTTTTGAGGTCTTGAGGCTTCGAGGCCCAAGCCAAGGACTTGACCTTCGAGGCCAAGGACATCAAAATGCGTTCTCGAGGACTCCACCTTTGCCTGGTAGGCCAAGGACATCAAAATGGATCAAAGGTTTGAGAGAGGACTTGAAATAAAAGTAATCCTTGCTAAAGGGGGAGGACTTGAAATAAAAGTTAAAATGTTTTCAAAAAAATGTTAAATTGGGATACGTAATGAACAAACTGCATGGGGTACTCAAACAAATCGCAGATCAAAAGTCTGGGGGCCAATTAGCTTCAAAAATTTAACCCCAAATGCTCACTCAAAATAAAGACCTTAAATGGGGAGTGCAGGCAAAATTAAAGGGTCTGCACAATCAATGCGTGAATTATTATGTACCTGTTAGAGCGTGAAAATTATACGGCAAGAAATCAGAATATATACTTACCAGAAAGTGGACAATTCTCACGCAAGTGTGGTATAAAAATCTTTTTTAGGGGTTTGATTACCGGGAAAGTTCTTGCTGCAAATTTTTAGGCAGTACTTAAATTGTATGGGGGACGCGTCTCCCCACCGAGAGTTAGCGTCCCCCCATCGAGATTTAGTTTCCCCCCCATCGAGATGTAGGTGTCCCCCCATCGAGATTTGAGCGCTAGATGATCAGACGAAAAAGACTAACAAATTCCGACCGAATACAGTTCCAATTTCCGGGGGAAAAGTGATTTCGAAAGAGAAACACCTCAACTGTCGGCGAAGACCTTTTTTTTTCTTTTTTTTTTTTTGTCTTCACTTAATTTTGGCGAAACAACACTTCAGTCTTTGGCGAAGACCTTTTTTTGTCTTCATTCAATTTCGGCGACGGAATTACGTAATCTTCACTAAACTATTTTCGCATGCCAAATGCGTTTGGTCAAGGCTGCAAAAGCATCCCCCCATGAAAATTTTTTGCAATTTATGAGTACTGGTTTTAGGTATGCGTGTCAGGGATATGGAAGTGGAAGCGGTTAATTTTTAGGAAACCGAAGCACTTTGATAAAAGAATTTGGAAGCAAACTCGGAAGTGCATGATTTTTAAAGGAGCTGGAAGCGGAATCAATTTCAAAAATAATGTGCTTCCGCTTTCTCTAAAAACTGTATATTGGTCATCACAAGTTTTGAAATAAAGTTTAACAATAACAGTTATTGCACTTCTACCAAGTATTAACAGAAGTGCGCAATTTGCTTTACAATTACTTTAAATTCATGCCCATGGGAAATAGAATATGAATTTTTTGGCCATTTAGGGCTTTGGATGCCTCCCTCTAACTGATAGACTAGGGATGATCAGAATTATGGCAAACATCTGTCGAAAGATTTCGTAAGATGGCTCCTTTTACGTATTTTTATGCTTAAAGACCAACAACACCTTATTTAAAACTGATAACACAAACATTTGACTATCAAAAACGATAAAGAATGCTTAGCTTAGAGGTAGCGGTGTTTTTTTTTCTTACTCTCCCCTTCCGAGGTTTAGAGACGCAAAAGAACTCCGCACAATCTTAACAATATGGCTGCACCCCAAGATCTGAGCTAGAGTTCAAATTTATGATGGAGAGTAAGGTGGGGCTCGACAAAAGACAAAGGTTGTTTGTGAAAAAGCTCTCCAGGCCAAAAAAGTTCTTGTGTCCATAGGCGTACCCGAAGGGGGGGGGGGGCAGGGGGCCCGAGCCCCCCCAATTAAAACACCACCAATGATAAAAAATTATGACAACATAGCCTAGCGACGTTTAGTTGCAGTTACGGACGACTAGGGAGCTCTGGGGCCCCTAACTTACAACCAGGGGGCCACAAAGCCCCTGACTAACAAGATCAGGGGTCCCTGGGGTCCCTAATTGACAACCTAGGGGCCTTGGGGCCCCCAACTGCCAACCAGGGGGCTCCGGTGCCCCTAACTAACAACCAGGAACCCGGGGCTCCTAACTGACAAACGGAGGTCCCGGGGCCTCTAACAGACAAACAGAGGACCCCAGGGCCATTAACTGACGACCATGGAGCCCCAGGGCCCTTAACTAACAACCAGGGGCCCCGGAGCCCCTAACCGACAACCAGGGGTGCCTGAATTCCCTAACCAACGACCAGGGGGCACTAGGGCTCCTAACTGATGACCAAGCGTCTCGGGCCAGGGTTTCCGTAATTCAAATTTTAACCATTTATATGCAAAACCTGTGAGAAATCTAAGCGTTTTGTGCTAAAACTTGCAATTCCAGGCCCTCGTTTAACGTTATTATGAACTTAATGCTATAGCACAGGCGGTAATGCAAACCCCCAATTGAAATAGTACCAATGATAAATATAATGAGAGCATAGCCAGTATGTTGTCCTTGTCCGGAATTGCAATTTCTTTAATTTAGGATTTACGTGTACAAAAGTAAGTAATAATAATGACGACCACGTGTTCACGTCATAATAATGTCATGCAATTCATGGAGGTTTCAAAAAACTGCCTAGTGACATGACTCGAGTCCTCAACGTTTTGGAAAAAAAGTTATTTTAATTTTGCCTTAAATATTTTTTTATGGAAGAACTTTAAGGGCGCGATCTTATCTCAAAATTATAGGCGTAGCCAGGGGGGTGGCACAAGGGGCCCGGAGCCCCTCAATTGAAATGCCAACAATGACAAAATTTTAACAAAAAACCTTGTTTCTTCATTTTCAGTTTCTTTTAGCATCTTTGTGGACAACAGTACACGCGTACAACAGTAATTAACAATAAATAATATTGACGGCCATCAAGGGGGCCCTTCGCACACCCTTAATTCAATTTTTTCCAACCAATTTAAACGTATAACCAGGGTGAAATTAAGGGGTTTGTCCTAAAAGTTGCTACCTCAGGCCCTCATCTAAACATTTTTTTGAACGTAATGCAATAACCAGCGCCGTATTTGCCATATGGCACAGTGCCAGGGTCCAGCGCTCAGATAGTAGGACTTTTTTTGGTCTTTATTATATTTGGCAGGAAGATGTTGCAAAAATTCCCAAAGTGCCAGGGGTCCCGCGCATCGTAAACCCGGCCCAGGAATGACATGTTTAGTAAGCGTAACCATCTATTGTACCATTTTTCTATAACGATTCAACTCCACCTCGCCAATTTTTACGCATAAAACACTTCTAAAAAAATAGCTTGGGGAAAATGCTCATTGAACAAACTATTGAACTTCAGTTGAGGGGGCCTAGGCCCCGTGGCCGTACATGTACTCCTATAACTGGTTAACTTCATGACAAAATAAAAATTTTGAAGGAAAATCTTTCAGTGGATTACGACTTACCACAAAATATTGCAGTAGGCAGTGTGCCTTACTTGCCCCTACCTGGATCAAATCACTTACAATTAAAATTTTACACCATAATGCAATATTTTAACCGTGTTTTGGACTTTAATTGCAAGTAAAAGAATGATTAAATAGTTAAATTTTTTCAATTGGCTTTCAAATGTTAAAAATCTAGTCTTTCAATCGGCTTTGAACTCGTGCGAAATGTGATCCAATGGGATTAAAATAGCTTTTTTTTCCAAAAACGTACAAAAATCGCCCAGCGGCTGGGGGCTTTGCCCCCAGACCCCCATAGCTACTGGCGGCTGGGGGCTCCGCCCCCAGACCCCAGTCTGTGATACGTTTGAGTACACTAGCTTACTCAACACGTCTCCTAAGTTAGGCATTTGCACTTTCCAACTATTAGTTTTCGCCCTCTCTTTTTACTAAAATCATGGTTCGGTGCCAACAGGGCTACAGCTTCAGATCTTCCCTTCTACGATATCTTTGCCGCACAAAAAGTTTCTTTTTTGAAAATTTCTGATGACGTCATTGCATGTGATTTTTGGTTTGCCCCCCCAATCAAAAATCCTGGCTACGCCTATGCTTGTGCCACTGCCTAAATTTTTTACTTTTTTCCTAATGTTCACACAGCCTACGGTATATGATGCTGCTTGCATGCAGATACAGGGCTATGAGCAACGTATAGCTTTGCTTAAAGGTCACTGATGTGATATAGCGACTTTAAAATGTGACACATCAGTGGACCAGTCCCACTACCGGCGTAGCCTGTACATAGGCGCAGCCAGGATTTTTGATAGGAGGGGTGGGGCAAACCACAAACTAAAAAAGTCTTCACAGTCCGATTTAGGAATTTTGATTAGGGGGGGGGGGGGGGGGGGGGCGAAATTGAGTTGGAGTGCAATTTCCGATTGGGTGGGGCCCAACCCACTACTTACATAGTGAAAGACCTAAACAAAAAAAAGCTCTTCACGGATCGAACGGCTGATTTTGTCTCGAAAATCAGGTGCAATCCAAACAAAAAAACAAAGGTCTACACGGCACAGATTATCATTGCTGGCATTGCGATTGGGGGGGGGGCGGGTTCCCTGGCCCTCCTGGCTACGCCTATGAACCTGTATAGGCCAATCTGTCAGAAAATTTAGAACTATCATTCAACCATTCACTGAAGGTAATAACTTTTAAACTAAAATAATTACTGCATTGCTTGCTGAGATTTTTAATTTCAAATACTTTCAAAGACTCAAATTAAAAAAAAAATCGATTCAAAGAAGAAAACTTTTTCATTGTTTTCATGCGGCACCGGTACAGGCGGGTCGATTTTTCGAAATCTTTGGGAGTCTAACTTCATATTAATGAGTTTGTGACATACACAAATAAAACTTGTGAAATATATTGGCTACCTAATAAACATACTCGTATTGTCATTATTATTATAAAATCTTGGCCAAGCGCTTGTGATATGCAGTTTTCAAGATTTTCAAGAAAAATTTCAACATTTCTGTCAAGACAGAAATGTCATTTTGTTAGTATTCATGATAAATAGCAAACACGTTTATCTTTATTAGGGGGATCTTTTTTCTTTGGATCTCACCAATGCATATCTTTGGCTGGTCCGGACCCCCGACCCCTAGGGTAATCAACGCGCCTGCGCCGGAAAAGCAAAAAGGAAATTAATAAAGCTAAAATATCAAATTAAAGCAAGTCTTGCATTTTACTTGCTGTATTACGTAACGTGTTGCGAGTAAAGAAGCTTGTAACGGGTTTGCGAGCCCATATCACCGTGTCATTGCGTCTGCTGAAAACACAATTTCTTTCGAAGAAAGATGACAATTGTGGAGAGCCGTTGGCGACATTGCATCCAATTTGATCAGCTCAAGATTTGAACCTCAGACCTTCCGCTCCATGGGCGAACCAAGTCCCAAAGAATGTGCTGTAAAAGTAACAGCCAAAACCAGTAAATTTCCCGCTTTTCTTTACACTATTTAGACTTTTCTACTTCATTCTGAGCGTACTGGACTGTCAGCGCGCATGCACTGTAACTTAGATGACAGAGATGGAGTCCACAACGTTTGAGGCCAAGGCCAAGGATTCAAAATATATTCGTGACCAAGACCAAGGACCGAATTTTGGAGGACAGACCCTCTCGAGGCCAAAGACAGGAACGGTCGAGGCCAAGGCCAAGGACTAAGGACACAATTTTTCTAAATTATATTGTCCGTAAATTTTCCGTAACTTTTAAACGCGAAAGTGCTTAAGATATAGCGTTTCGTAAAATTTTTAATATAATTCGAAAATAATAGTTTTTTTTAACTGGATGGGAGTTTGCCAGCAAACCCAGTGAACGACCGACGTGTAGCTAACGCTGTGACGCTCAAAAGTACTTTTTGTCTACCGTAAAATCAGCAATTATTCAAAAATATCTGATTATGGAACCTCCAGAAAAGTAGAGTTAAAATAATTGTCTGTTAAATATCTCCTGATATCACAAAACACTTGCACCCTAGCTTGGGCCATTCAAAAAATTGATTTTGGGGAGTCCATTTGGGGGGTGGCACCCCCAAACTACACCAAAATATTTGTCTGTTAAATCTCCGCTGATATCATAAAACACTGGCACCCCATGTTGAGCCGTAAAAAAAATTGATTTTTTGGGGGTCCATTTGGGGAAGTCTTCGGGGGGTGGCACCCCCAAACTATGTCAAAATATTTGTCTGTTAAATATCTACTGATAGCTAAAACAACTAGCACTCTAGCTTGAGCCGTTCAAAAAACTGATTTTTGGGGCCCCAGTTTGGGGGGGTTCCCGGTAGAGTTTCCCCAAAAAATTTTGGGAGAAAAAATTGCGTTTGCAGCGCAACCACTTTACACATTTTTGTGGTTTAGGAGAAGAGCGTACAAAAATTAGGAAAAAAGAAATGGAAAAAAAAGGAATAAATAGGAAAAAAAAGGAAAAAAAAAAAGAAATAAACCTCATCTCAGCCAAAAGTGGGTTGGTTGGGATGAAAGGGTATCTTAAGACATATCTATAACCCTATGCAATATTTTTTGCCGTACCTAAGCCGTTTTTGACTGAGACGGCTTTTACGCAAAACTTTTGGGGCAGTTTTCGGGTTCTAAAACCAAAGTCACGTCACCTATTGCCTCGAAACTTGGTACAAACATGTAACTTATTAATCTCAAACTGCTGTCAAAATTTCATGTGGCTAGACCCAACCGTTCTTGAGTTATAAGCAAAAGTTTGAAATTTCGCACTCGTGAGTTGGAAAATGGCCGAGTAAAAACAAAAAAACACGCGACGCGAGCGTTGTTCGTTCCAATGACAACGACTGCCATTTTGAAGTTTTACACGTTAGCAGCTGATGTTGATTTCGCACCGTAGCAATATCGTAGTAATGAAACAAGGCCATAACCTGTGAATGGAAGTATAGCCAGTACTGTACTTAAATAAATTGTAGAAGGGACGCGTTCCCTCATCGGTAGTTAGCGTCCCTCCATTGAGATTTGGCTTCCCCTTATAGAAAATTCAGCGTCCTTCCATACAGCAGGGTAAGCGGAAAATACGTTTTTTTCTAATTTGTTTGGTCTTCATTCGAATGCGGCGGTCAAATATCGCACAAAAAAACATATATCGCACAATAAAACAGATATCGCGCAATAAAACCACAAACAATAAAATCGTCAAATAAAACCGTTTTGCTTTGGGGTAAAAATTGCAAAAACTGAGGTGAAGACCTTTTTTTTTTTTTTTGGTCTGCATTCGAATATGGCTCTGAAAAAATTGCAACAGAAGGCTATTGTTTTTGTTTTTCTTCTGATTTCGGTGTAAAATTCACACCAAGTTCCTATTGCATTGAGAATGCATGTGGTCAGCTGCTAAAGTGTCCATCCATGCAATATTTCACAGTTTAAATGCTGAATATAGCTAAATTATAAAAGTATAGAATAGTCAATTTTAAGGTCATAATTTCATCAGTTAGGGCCCCGATGCAAACGTCCACTGGTTATGGATCCCCTCGTCTTTATCTTTAGTAGTTTTTCAAACGCAAAACCATACTGCTTCGTTAAACAATTTTTTTTCACGAAATTTTTCAAAAATTATTGTCTCAAAATATTGCGAAATACTGTGAATTTATGTTTTTAACATGAATTGGGGTACGGTAAAGGGTAAATTTGTAAGCTCAAAAGTTTTTGGCATTGAACAAATACTTGGTTCTGGGGAGAAGGCATTATCCCCATACCCCTTTAAATAATTTTAGTGATTTTTTTGGAGAAAAAATAGCAGTTTTTGTGAGTTTAAAGAAGATTACACATTTAAATTTTCAAAGCAATTGAAAAGGAAAATACCGTAAATGCTAAATTAGAAAAACTCTAGTTTTCTCACAATTTTCCAACTCGAATTTGAAGCCAAGCTTTTCGTTACATGTCTTGTATTTTGTCTTTCTTACATTTAATGCCTGCCAATGAATGAGCGCGAAGGTTTCGGCCGCCGAAAGATACTTCGTTAAATTTACACAAGGTATTTAATCAAAAAAAAGCTGAGGATCCCAGTAAGTTCGTATTAAGAAGGAAGGCATTGGAGACATTTGCCCCGTGCCCTCTTTCAAGAGACTCACAATTGTCGAAATGGAAAAATAATAAATCATTAATTTTTTCTAAAAACGCCCAATTTTTTGTGGAAGCTTGTAAAAAAATTTTGTTAAGTAGTCTACTCCAGGCATTCGAACAATGGTAGTTACATTCAATGTCACACATAGGCTACTGTAATTTAATAATACTTTATGCAGCGTTTTTTGGATCCAATAGATTGTTATTTGAGATTCTTAGCCGCAATTTCCATCGCACAAATTGTTCAGTGGACGTGGTTTTGCCTCCCAGACCGCTTACTAGTGCTTAGAGTTATTCATTCTCATCTCAAAGTCGCGTATTTTCAGAACAAGGCGGCGTTCTCAACGAGATATACTAACAAAATTACGGTAATACTGTATATCACTATGCCTTCCCCAATAATACAGTATTAGGCCTACATTTTATTATCACACACATACTTTCTTCTAAATTCATACTCTGAAGCAGGCGCGTAGCCAGGATTTGGAAAAGGGGGGGGGGGGGGGGGGGGGGCTATTTTGAAAGAGTGAGAAGTGTGTAAACGACCTTGACTCGAATTTTCATTGATCCTGAATCAGTTTCAGACGAATTGTTTCGGAAAGCTCGAAAATTCAAAGGTTTTTTCCGTCCAAAATTAGGTGATCTCCAAAAAAAAAAAGGTCTTCGTCAAAATTCAGAGTGCTTTTTCGACCGAAATCCGAAATTCAAAGGTTTTTTCCACCTAAAATAAGGTGATCTCCAAAAAAAAAAAAGGTCTTCACAAAAATTGACACTGATAATTCGTCCAATTTCGCAAAGTCAGACGTTTGAGGGGGGGCTGTTTTCGAATGGGGAGGGCTATTTTCCATTTTTCACCTAAAATCCGCCTCAAAAACACAAAAACATGCGATTTTGCATACTTCACAAGCCAATGGGGGGGGGGCTCGAGCCCCCCCCGCCCGCCCCCTGGCTACGCTACTGCTCTGAAGTAAATAGGCTCGGTTATGTTTTAGAATTAGCCACTCACAATTGTTTGCATTCGGACTCTCTGATTCATTGGAATGGCTCTGGATGGCTCTATGGTAGTGCTTTGCAGTTTTTACCGCCTGCACCGGAAGTATTAGCAGAAATAAAAACAACAATTTTCTGCAATGCGTTTTGTTTCCTTATTCTACGATTAGAGCTTTCACACAATGCCATTTAAAATAAGTTTTACGATGACTTGGCTTAACCGACAAGTTTGACGTCCTTCGTGGTCGACTCCTGGGAAATCATAACGACTTCCACTGGCAGTTAGGTGGCCAGATCAACCACCAACCCTGCAGCTACAAAGCAGCTCGAGTCATAAGATGCACAGAGCTGGACAGCGCTGTTTCGAGCTTTTAGCTCTCATCGGCAGCCCTCAGCTTCTCTAACAAAGTTATTCCCCAGCTGCACAAGACTTTTGGCTGAACTGCCGCTGTGCAAGCCCATAAGGTTTGTCCAGTTCGGCCAAGAGTCTTGTCCAGCTGGGGAATAACTTTGTTAGAGAAGCTGAGGGCTGCCGGTGAGAGCTAAAAGCTCGAAACAGCGTTGTCCAGCTCTGTGCATGACTTGGCTTAGTAGGCTATCACATTGTATTATTTTTCCAAAAAAGAAAAGAAACAACGAATTGACAGACTATCACATATGTTGTCTTTTGTTAGTTTTTTTCTTTTTAACCAATCAAAAAATAATGCTGTCCTCGAACCGAGGACAGGTGTAGCTTCGTCCGCTACAATCAGTCAACTAACCAGTAACCACAAGTGATAAATATCTGGAATCGATGGCTTTATAAATCAACCAGTCATACATTTCCTTGGCTGCGCAGGCAAGCCGGTTAACAGCAATCGCAGTAGCTCTAATTGACACCAGATGGCCCTGCACAGAACAAATTCGGGGACTTGTGGGCTTCGTGGCCAAGACCAAGGTCAAGGATTTGAGCATCGAGACCAAAACGAAAGACGGGAAAATAAGGTCTTGAGGAGGTCTTCAAGGCCAAGTACGTCCTCGAGGACTCCATCTGCGTGGGATGAATACAAATACTTTTATTTTGACAAATGTGGAAGCGAAAACTGGAATTGGTAAGTGAAATTTGTCTGAAAGCTGAAGCATTATGAAAAAAACAGATCTGGAAGCGAACTCGGAAGCAATTATTTTTACCCAGATCCGAAAGCGTGACACCACAAGAGGAGCTGGAAGCGGAAGCATTAAAAATAGACTGTTTCCACATCTTTGATTTGGATGTTTTATCCATTCTAATCGGCGTGGTTAACGCTGTGCGGCTGTTACTAGTTTACGATTTCAAAAAGATTTGCGCCGCGCCAAAGCGAAGGCGCAAGATTTCATGAATCCTAATTTTGTGCGCCGGAATTTGGAATTTTGTGAGATTTTCAATCCTGCCAAAAAGTCTAACTCATTAGTCCTTAACTCAACCGTTTAAGTCAGAGTTGATATTGGCCTATAAGCTTGGACTAACTCAATGCAAAAATAAAAAATGAGTTTAATAAATTTGAAAGCAGATCGAATTAAATCCGTGGTTATGGATGATGAAGAACAATTTACTTACACTTCTTCTGAACAGGTAAGCTACTGTAGAGAAAAGAAACTAGCAGTTTATTTTGAATGCTTGCCAGATGCTATAAACCTACCGGTAATAATTTGAGGATTTTTGCAATTTTTCTACACAAGTACACAAACAGAAGTACCGTTGTGTATCGTATCAGTACAGTACCGGTAATACATGGTTTTCGAATCAGTACTAGTCCTTTGGTAACTAACTCCAGTTTTGATAGGCAAGGCACGTTATCTACTTCAGACTTGTTTTAATGTTAAGTTTGAAGGAAGTGGCTAATGTTACGTTATGTAACCTTGAAAAGACAAAAGAGAATAAGTGAGCATAAACTGGGCACTTAATATAGACTGTACTCTTGATTATGTTTTGAATTACCGGTAACTTTTGGGTTAGGTTTTGAGTTTGGGTTAGAAGTTATCAAGAGTAGGGTTAGAGTTACGCTTTGTGTTAGAGTTTGGTTTAGGGTTGAGGTTGGGATATCGATTTTTTTATGAACGTAACTGCAGCATCTCCCTAGTTTTAATTGATGATACTGAGTGACAGATGGTTATGGTGAGGGATTTGTTCTTCGTACAAACATTTGGTATTGAGTTGCAGCATAAGAGTGTTTCCTGTTAGGCTTTGGTTAAATCTGCTTACACCCAAAAGATCAGTGATTTTTCTGTTACAGTTATGAGCAGTGAAAATTCTAAAATTCTGCTTGCTGTTGCACCCAATAAAATCATTGATTTGCTGATTGGCAATGCTGCAGTTCTTTGATCAGTGATGTATGGTTGTAACATGACTTTGTGTTAGCCTAGCTTGTCACTGATCTTAGTGAAGAAATTGTGTCAAACTATGACAATTGTGTCACTGCCATTGCCACATTGGCATTGCTTTTTTAAAACTAGTTTAGTTGTTATTTTGCTGTTTTAGAAATATGTTGAACACCTTGTAATGGAAAAGTTTCGAACTTATGAAGAGTATGCTGACATTGCCCCTGAGTAAGTAATCAGAAATAACTGTGTCTTCTCATATGAAGTTGGCTCAAAATTGTACTGCCTGGGTAGGATGAGGTTTGGTCATTAACAATCATTGACCTAAATTTTTAATAATTGGCCTAAAAAGTTATGTCATTTCAATTTCTGTATATAATTAAAAGATTTTAAATGCTGTATTTTTAAATGTAATCAGTGTTCCTCCAACTTTTTGGCTAATTAGCAAGTTCCCAATTTTTCTTAAAAAAAGATTAGTGCCCAAAGCTGTAAAATTATGCTTATGTGCCCTCAATTTTGTAGTACTGGTACTGGTTTGGTATTAATTAAGGTATAATTAAAAGTCAGAGTTTGACAAATTTGTTAACTTTTCTCAACCTATGTTTATCATACTGGCAAAAGTTATTTGCCCTTAATCCAATAAATCAATGATTTGCTGACAAATATTGGTATTGGTTTAGTGGGGACACCGCACACAACCCTAACCAATTGTGTTTGCAATTCTTAAAAAAGCTCAATGCATTTTTGAAAAGACAAAAAAATTAATGTGTGAAATTTGGAAGTTTAGCCAGAAGTTCTGAATGAAAATCTAACTTATTTTACGTGTTAGTCGACAGCTGTACACCTGGTATAAATTTGTCATTTCTGATTCTTAGATAAATATCCATCATTAATACTTAAACTAAACAATTTTCTGAACTGTAGCTTATGGAAAATTTTAAGTGAAATTGTAAAACCAAAACGTGGATGATTACTTTTGAAACCAAAGCTCTGTCATAGTGCAAATAATCACTTTACTCTTTACAGTTACGATATTCATATCATTTCTATCTGTGCCTTTTTAGGTCGTTTTTTAAGATCTTACAATTAATAAAATGTTTGTCAGATAGAATGACCCTTCAGAAAGATGAACACACAAGGTATTTGCTCAAGGGGTTACATAATTTATCTAGAGGATATGAAGTGAGTATTATGAGGATTTTTTTTGTTACATTGTTTGTAGTTGCATAACTCTGCTTGATAGAGAAGCTACGTTACTAAACGTGAAATTTGCAATTTTACTTTGGTTCAAAAGATAAAAAAGCTAGGTAGAAATTTCTGATCATTTTCCTAGTAAGTGGAAAAAGGGAGAATTGCTCCTTTGCATGCAAACACCTGACACAGTATGCATCTTGTTTTAGCAAATAGTAATTAATCTTATGTTTTGACCTTGTTATTAATGTTTAAAAAATCTCATTTTGACTAAATTGCTCAGATTCTGAAAGTGCAGTTATGCAGCTTAATGGTTCTTTTCATTATCAATTAATCTTTTTATTTTGGACCAAAAACTGAAAAATTAGTAGATTTAATATGCCTGCTGGAAAAATTCAATTTCAAATGAGGCACCTTTTTTAAAGTTAATCCTAGTCTTATTTTCTAGTGTCTTGACGCCAGCAGACCGTGGTTGTGTTACTGGATAGTTCACAGTCTTACCTTGTTAGAAGTAGATATTCCAGAGGACTTAAAATCAAGGTTTGTTATGACTCAAAAATTATTAATGTTTTTTTTTTTCTTTAATACAAGTTTTTTATGCAAAATGATAATTTTTTACATAGTGTATTGGAGTTAAAAACCAGGTATCATTTATCAGTATAAAGGCTTTTGGTTTCTAACTTTTTCAATGTGTTATTAGCCTTAGTAATCACTCCTTCAGTTTTTGAAGCTGTGTATTGCTATTGAGTGGTTACAACTTTTTAAAGTGAATACTCAGTTGTTATTTTTATTTTTCAGAACTTGCAAATTTTTATCCAAATGTCAGAACCCAACTGGTGGTTTTGGAGGTGGCCCTGGGCAATCTGCTCATCTAGCTCCTACTTACGCAGCAGTAAACTGTCTTTGCACACTTGCCACATCCGAAGCATATGCAGTAATAAACAGGTTAGCATGTTTTCAAATGTTTTTAAAATTATTCCTGACAGAGAATTGGTATGCTATTTATCTTTTAATGTAAGATCTTTTTAGCATTGTGTATCATATGGTCATATGCTATTAAAGTGCTCTTGTTTAATTTGGAGGATGGGGGGATCGTTGTGGGAGTTAAAATACAAAAACTGATGTAGGTTTTGAATATTATAATTTAATGCAAGTTAAGTTATGAAAAAATTATAGTAAAAACAGTACATGACCACTTTGACCTGTGTGATTATTTTCTTCGTGCCAATTCTACATCCATTTATTTTTGATATCTCAGTGTTTAAATAGAGCAGTACTGCATGCCATAATTCGTTTTAATGGTGTTGAAGACCGTCTATGATGCTTAAAAAAAACTTGTTTCATTTAGAGAGACGTTACTTGGCTATTTATGGCGAATGCGCCAAGATGATGGCAGTTTTCTTATGCATGAAGATGGTGAGGCCGACACAAGAAGTGTGTACTGTGCTGCTGCCGTTTCTGCACTTACAGGCCTGCTTGAAAAGAGCAGAGATCTATTTATGAATTCTCCGAGATGGATAGTTGGGTAAGTTGTTTTGAAGTATAAGTACCGGACAAAGAGTTGTAATTGCAGTGTTAAATTTCAGTTTGCAAACCTAAACGCAGATTTTAATCTGGAATACTCAATAGCATGCATTTTTTTAAAGCTTTAGTTGATCTCTGCTGGTTGATCTTATTTCTTTTGGTTTAGTCTCTAGCGTATTCCATAAAATTTATCACAACCATTTTATCAGCCGAAGTACTGTAGAACATATTTGATGTTTCGAATAGGATTTGAATAAGATTCACAACTTCGTTAAAATAAAATAATTGAAGCGTCTCAATGAATATGCTCTACTGCATTTTAGCTGCATTGTTTTAGATTTAATGGTAATGAAGTCACTTAACCAAGCTTTATAAAATCAATCTTGCTTATTTTAGTTGTCAAACTTACGAAGGTGGTGTCGGTGGTTGTCCTGGTGTAGAAGCACATGGTGGTTACTCGTTTTGTGGCTATGCAGCCCTGGTCATACTAGGCCACCACAAGCTGCTCGACGCAGATCGATTATTGAAATGGGTCGTAAATCGCCAGATGCCGTTTGAAGGGGGCTTCCAGGTAAGCCAATCTAGGTTGAGAAAGCGGTGTATAGCGCTCACAAATAACTCTGTGGTAGGGGGTCGAAGTACACCTTGGAAGGTTGGTGAATCGATTCTCAGGTGTAGTAAAATTTCGCTGTGTCATGTATTGAATATTTGTCATGTTGAAAATTGCCCCGCGTAACTTGATGACTGTCTTTATGTTCGTTTTCAATGTTGGTAAATAGATGATTGTCATTTCCCTGTTGCTTTAATCACAAAATAGCCGATCTTGACGTCTACTCTAGTGGACAAGGCGTGAGCTGCAGTTGATTGGGTTCAATTTTCCGGTTGAATGAAAGATTTTAAAATAAGCGCTTTATATAGCTTTCCTTTTTTAACATTCCGCACTAGAAAGAGTACACGTGTGTTTCAATAGATGATAGCATGGCTTAAAGACATAAAGCTCCGCCTTTGGCCGAGATGACTTTATGAAAATTGACTTGCGAAATATATGTTTCTCAGATCCTTTACATTGAAAGTGAATGATGTTTTTTATAGGGTCGTAGTAACAAGCTTGTTGATGGTTGCTACTCGTTCTGGCAAGCTGGTTTATTACCACTCCTTCATAGCTCAATGAGTGACGAGGGAGGGACAACGCGGCATATCATAGCAAATAAAGTAAGAAATCCTTTTTTGAGAAATGTTGTAGCGGTTTCTACTTTACTTACCGCTTTCCGACTCTTGCCGTTCCTGTTATCATCCTAATTTTTTTTTGTTTGATTTGATTTGAATACGATTCGTTTTTGGCGAAAATTTCGGGAGATTGTTGTAGAATTTATGGGTTTGGACCAGGGCTGCGAAGTCGAAAAACTCTGTTGTGTTGCCGAACTCGAACTCAAAAATTTTTTTTTTCTGATCTCGAAGAAACTGAGTTCATTTAAATGAAACTAAAAAATTCTAGGACCGAAATATTTTTTGTTCATCGTGCTATGTAAGTTAAGATTATCTTTCACTTGTTCTAGTCGTGGCAACATAAAAAAACAGCATACGTACAAAAAGAGAGCGATTAAGTCGAAAAGTAGACTTAGTATTTTTTCAGTCTGAACTCGAACTCGAAAAACTTGATATTTTTACCGAACTTGAACTCGGACTTTTTAAAATAGGCTGAACTCGAATAATAATCGATCGAGTTTGCAGCCCTCGTTTGAACCATAGTATTTAATTGTTAGGTACTGAACTCGGCAGGACTCTGCATAGTTGATAACATATAGTCTTATTGTAAATTCTTGATACTTATTGTGTAATGCGAAAACCAAAAGTTAATACTTGTGGTTGGATAGTTAATGGTATTAAAAAGTGTTTTTTTCTTCCAGCATTGCTGGTTGTACGACCAGAGAGCGTTACAAATTTATATCCTATTGTGCTGCCAGAGTTCACACGGAGGATTGGTGGACAAGCCAGGAAAGTAAGTGCTTCGAAAACTTACCAGCTTTTTTATTTTTATACGAGTTGATGCAGTTACTGCTTTTGGAGATGCACACTCCTGTAGCAAAAATGATGATGATGATGATGCAGTTATCGCTTTTCCTATTTCTCGAAGGAATAGCCTAATTTTAAGTTGTTTTTCTTTATCTTACGAGCTTTGTTTGCACAAATATATGATATAAAAATTAAAGATACGAAAAAATAGAAGGATTAGGCAAGCATAGTCTTTAGAAGATTGATAACTAAAATGTTGGAATTATTGAATTGTCTAAAATGAATGTGATAAATTAACACAAACATTTCTGTCTTCTCGAAATATACCGTTGGGGTCGACTGCATGTTTTTTGGTTGGCTTCTTACATTGTAGAGTTATTTTCCGTTTTGTTCTTGATGAATAACAGAAGTTGAATTGAGAGGCAAGACTTTTCTTTTTCTTCCAGGGGGCCAGATTACTACCACACCTGTTATACACTAAGTGGCTTATCATCATCACAACATTGTCCGGATGGCGAGATTTTCAATATTGGACCAAAAATTAATCAGCTTGTGAGTGATTTATTTTGTCTACAAAGCATTTTTGCGAAATGTTTCGGATTTTAGGAGGGTCAACTTTTCATAGTTCCGCTTACCCGAATTTCTGTTGAAATGCTCAGTAACATAACTCAGTGGACTTTTCGTCATGGCCGAGTTAAGGAAGCAAACACTAATTCTAAGCATTGATTAATTGATTCATTGGCTCCCTGCCACGAGAAAGCTGCGGTGGTACTATTTGTTGGTTGATCAAAACCGCGGTCCGCCACTGCTTAGAATTTGATCATTTTCGAGTGTTTTGTTTAGTTGTTGACCTCTTTCCAATTGTATTCGTTGCTTGCTGAATGCTCAAAGGCACCTAGCAAAAATAATTTTTGCTAACCGGCTGATTGTACGAGACAGCAACGTGGCCAGGGTGCGAGCTGAACCCAAACCATTTGCGTAGCGTTGTATCCGCCATTCTGTCTTTGCTCAATATTACTTTCGAATGCTCCCTATGAAGCCCATTCGAATTGAAGTTTTTAATTGGTTGAAGGTTCCGAGCTCTTTACTGTGAATGGGTGCATTGTGCGGTGAAAATGTTGCAACATAAGAACCCCCAGGTAGATTGAGGAACTGGGCCGAGAGAAAAGTGGCCCTTTTTACCGCCTCAGAGAGTGGGCTACTCCTCACCAAACAAGTGACCACTTCTGGTGAATACCCAATTACCCATTGGTTGCCTTCACTATACTGACTAGGGAGAAGCACAGAGAGCGATGGCGTTGTCATATCTTTGTTGATTTGACGACCAGCAATCCCGACGATGAAATTTCGACTAATTTTACCCCAATTTTTAGGTGCAAATTCATCCTGCATTTAATGTAACAAGCGAAGCAGTGGTGAAAGCGAGGCGGCATTTCCGGTCTCTACCTCTTTCCTGATGTTCGGCGAAATCGTGCACGCTGTACTTTTGTCTTGTTGTAGTTTTCCAGTTTCAACTTGAAGCTTGGTTTATTGCGGAGAACTTACTTGAGCGACAATTTGAAGTGCTTGTAAAAAGTTAAAAGAAAAGAAAAATTTTGTCGCGACTTCTACACATTTTCAAATCCACACTGAGTTCCTTAATCCCACTCCCAGAACTACAAAGTTGCTCTATCGTTTTTTTATGTTTATTAGCACCTTAACGATTTCTAGCAGATTGCTAGCGCAAGTCGATTTCTAGCTGAAGTTCTCTTAAAACGAAGCAAATTGTTGCATTTTTAATTTTCAATAAAACCACTGGCATGTAGCTGCACTTGAAAATATCGAAGTCTGTTTTTTGTGACGCTTGCAACAATAAGCTCATGAAAATAAGGAAAGATCTTGTGGTTGAGTAGCGTACTGTACAAAAATTTTTACAAAGATTGGTTGTTGGTCAAAGAATAGCAAAATAGTCGGCTGAAAGCAGCTCATTAACCGTTAGTGGTCGTGTGGATAGAGCATCTGCTACCAAAGCGGTAGACTCTAGTTCGATTCTTGGGTCAAATCAAAGACTACAAAAATTGGTATTCACAGCTTTCCTGTTTGACGGTCAGCATGAAAAGGGACAGTGTGAAGCCTCCACCGTGTGTGGTAGACAGATGGCAGCTTGACTCGGTGCTTCCTAGCCAATACTCCTGATTAGAATTAAATTTTTTAATTGTAGTTTGTGTTTTCTCTTTTTCTTGGTGTATTTGGCGAACAATAAACTTGATTGACTAGAAGACCGAAAGCTCCCTTCGCTTGATCAAGACAACTTGATGATTCAAATGCAATTACATTAAATATCGGATTTTAGAGTACTGTATTTGTTATTTGGGTTATTTTGCATAATCTAGCTTCAACTCCTACCTTGATCGCATGATCTAGGTTCTACTAATAGCCTGGTTGGTGGTTACATTGTTGGTACGCGGGGTACCGTACTTGAATAAGCCGCTTTTTGGAAATCTCTTCAAAAGAAATTACTAAGCTCCTGAGCGGGTGCGCATTGGTCAAAAATGTGGAGAAACTGAAATCATCGAGAGCCTTAGGAAGATACAAATGCAATATTGATCAATGCACTTACATCTGAAAATCCTTGGTTTTCTACGTTTAAAAAAAAAGAAGTTTTTCGAACAGGGCGAACACAAATTTGAAAGAACACAATAGAATTTTTTTAACACAGGTATTTACAAGCACTTGTGGAATTTCCAACGGCAGAGAACCGATTCTCCGTCCTTGCAAGTTTGAGTCTGATTCAGTGATTCTTTATCGCTGCGCATTCCTCAAGTCCTATCTTTCAAGTTGGCCGTGGCAAAGCACGCGCATAGCGGTATATTTTAATTAATTTTTTTACCGCATGACGTCGCTATGGCACTAACGCTTTCAAATCCATCTCTGTTGCGAAGCACCCCACGCTGAAAGCTATAAAGTTCACTATAAGCTAGCATTTAGCAAGCCTGAGAAGAGATGAGAACGATTTCAGGTCAAACTTTGTCATTGCTAGATTGCCGTTGGTTAAAGTAATCTATTTTTCCTACAATAAAATAATAGCCTATAAAGACCTTTACAGGGATGTGAGACAATCTTGACAAAACGTTTTCCTGTAAGTCAACTGTCGGACTGTATTGTAACTGTATAGCTATGCTACTGTGCTGCTGGTAATAAAATCTTTGGTATTTTGATTTTAGACTTGCAAACTATTGTAGAAAGTTCTAAGTTCTGGTGTGAGATGATGTACTGTGTGATATCAATTATTGTGTTAAGTATAGATTTTTAACTTTTGTAGTTTAGCCTAGTTGATTCGTGGAGGCAGTGGGGTTGTAAACTTCAAGATTGTGACGTTCACTAGTGTATGTGAACGTTTAATGCAGACGGAGTTTGCCTAAAAAAATAAGTTTAAGACGATCTTAATCCAAAACCTGGACTATCTGATTATTTTCAATTATCTTGAAATGCGAAAAAAGAGCAATTTCTGCCGATTATTGGGGTTTGCCACAATAGTATGGGATTTCTGATATAATGTTCTTGCTGCATAGTCCCGTCTTGCTTAATACTAGGATAAACATTTTCACTGCATAGTGTTGATATTCGACTGTAGTTTGGTATCTACAATCACAGATTTTGCTTGCTAAACAGGTTGAACTACAATGATTAATGTTGTGCATTTTTCAAAGACACAGTTGGAGCTGCATTATATAATCAGTTATAGAATAGAGATTGTTGTCATTAATTTAAGCTGTGGTAATTGAGTTACTAAATTCCCTATTTAAGCATCTTGAATACTCTGCTGGAATCTATCAAGTCAGTTTTTATTTTTCAGGTGTAAGGTAGAGTAATTGATCAACAATGATTTAAATTATCCAATTTGTAATTCATGTTGCTTCTTTCAATTATGGACCAAAAACAATGGATTTTATTGTTATTAAGTTGGAGTGTTTGTGTATTTGATATTGCTAACTGTGGTGAGTTTTGGAAAACATAATTTCTTCAACACAAACTTTTAAATTTTTTAACCTTTGTTTCTTTGATTTGTTGTTTGAAGTATTGCTAATAACAACAATTCATTATTTTTTTAAGGGCAACTCGTTATAGTGTTAGACTAAATCTGTTAAGGATTTTTAATGTTGTTGTGACTGTGCTTATTCAATATAGGTTCTGGATTTATAACTAGAGTGTTTTGTACTGTAGATTAATTTTTGTGTTTACATACACAAAAGTTTTTGCTTCTTCAAGTTTGCAATTTCAAATTTAGTTTCATAAATTTTCACTTTGTAGCTTGCAATTGCTGTGAAAACTGCACCGATGCTGGATCATCTAGTTGCCTGGTCTGTCAGGAGGGATATTTCCTTAATCAATCTTCATCTCACTGTGAAGTTTGTCCTGTTGGATATTTGTAAGTTTTTTGTGTTTATTGATTTAGTTGCTTTATTCAACATTTTATTGTGCTATTTGGTAAAATTTTTCATTAATTGCTGAAGATTAAATGAAAGTATTAAAGATAATTGGTGTCAGATTATCAACAACAGTTATTAAATCTTAACTTCTTCCATTGTGTGCTTTCAAGTATTTGTGGTTATCTTGTTTATTGGTTTTTCACTCATGAATCAGTTTTTTTTTGTCTTTAATGATTATTATTACTGGCAGTTTTGGTGTTTAACAGCTGCTTAGCAATTTTAAGTTTATTTTAACTTGCTCAATAAATATTAAAATTAGTAGATAAAAAGTAATTAATTTTTGATTTGAATTAAACATTCTAAATTGTGGAATGCTGTAATTGTGGGATAAAATGTTACTGATGATTAAAGCATTTGCATTTCAAAGCAGTAACCCTTTTTGAAAAAATAAATCAAGTAGTAAAAGTAAAGTGTTGAAGCTACTACCATCCACTTATGACTCCTGAATGAGATGAAGTGCTCTTGATGCTAATTAGAAGGGCTACTGAGCTCTAAATAAGTGAAATAAACCACTTTATTGTGCAGAGATATCTGATCAACACCCTGCTATTGTAGTGCAAAAAATTCAAATTTCCAATGCAAAGCTAAAATAAATAAATTAATTCTTATTATTCAAAGGAGGGATGTGTGTGTATTGTGTTATCATAAACCATGTGAAAAGTAATTATTTTTTCCATCTGTAAATATACGAGCACATTTTGTTTGAATTTCTCTTAACATGGGGCTATGGTATGAATAGTTGGTCATAATAGAAAAGAAGTCGTTTTTCCTTGTGATGTTTTTAGTACAAGCAAAAGGCCCAACCATCAATTGTATCATAATCCTTCTTTTGTTACATTAGGTTATGAAAACAAACTTCATTGAACATCATAACATTCAGTTAATGTGTGTTTTTAACACTACTAAACTTATATTGGCTGTATTGTAACGTTTATTATTTTACATGTTTTTCGTTGTTGCTTAGCAAGTCCACTTTCCTTCAAGTTAAATCTATTGTATTTCTATGCAAGAGCACTTCAAAGGTTAATATCGTACCTTACTTTATTCTCGCATACCATGGATTATAACATACAAAATAAAAATTAAAAAAGTTCTACTTTGCATCCCGTAAGAAAATTTCGATTTTCGGTATCTTCTTCAGGCAATTTTGACAAAGTTAGAATAAAAAGTGGAAAAAAATATGTAAACAAAATTCGGACAAACAAAACTGCATTCAAATGGTACCTGTTAAAGTGCGCAAAGTTTCTCTTTGATCTTATTTTTGACGAATCTTGGAAAAAAATTACGTTGCATTTTCAGCAACCGGTACGTTTTTGATCGTTTAGTTCTGAAGAGCTCGGTATTAATTTTGGTTGTTTTAGTTGCCCAGCGGAAAGTAACCTGGCTGTTTCATGCTCACAAGGATATTACAGCAATGAAACAGGACTCTCATCGTGCAAGCGATGCCCTTCTGGCCACCAGTGCCCATTTGATTCCAATACGTGAGTAGGATTTTGTTTTAAAACGAAATATAAATCAAGACTGCATGTAAGCTTGTACACAATTGCAAAAATCGGCAACGCTGCGTAAAAATGTTTCAGCAACTGCAATCTGAACGCTAAAATTTAAGTAGCCCTTGGGTGTACGGTACTTTTGTTTGAAAATATACAAAGAATCCAGTCATATACCGTACTATTTCACTCTAATTGTTGACCGAACCTAATATTGTACGTACTTGTTCCTGCAAGTCGCTGATTTTGCTGGTCATCGTAGCTTGTGGTATTGGAATCAAAAAATACATGTGAGGCTCAGGACGCTTAGCGTACATGGAGCGTGGATTGTTTTGCACATTGGTCTACGGTATAGAAGTACCGCAATTATTCCCTCATAATTTGTCTGACAGAGAAATAATTCTTCTATTATGCCTCTGCGAAGTTTACCGTATAATCACGCATCAATTTCTGCTACTGGAACCAAATAGCGACCAGCTGCTGGTCGAGCGATGGAACTTCTGGGGTTCAATTCCCGGGTCGGTTAAATCGGACACAGTTCCGACCACTCGACATTACTGCGACGTTTCGAACGAAGCTGTCTTGCTAACAGACGCAATGACGCAGATATGTGTCTCATCAATCTCGTTAAACGCTTCATCGTAATTCAGCGTGTGTGATGGAAGATTTAATTTTAATTTGAGATTAAGCAGCTGCTTGGGTCATGGTAGCTAAAGTAACTTAACAAGTGATTGGATTTCTAGCTTCGAAGACAACACGTTCAATCCTGTACCTTGTAATGCCGGTTTTTTCGCTCGTGAAGGTGATGGTGTGTGTTCTCCTTGTGCTGATGGCTTTTACGCCGACATGGAAGCAATGGAAAGTTGTTCAAAATGTCCTGAAGGTTTTTTCTGCGCTGTGAGTTCTAATTTAGTGTCGTTAAATTGTAGGGGGTGGCAGTAAATAGACATGTTGGTGATAAACTGCTGTAGAATCTAAAACTATGGCAAGATCGAAAATTTGCTGTAACACGGAAGTACTACGATTCAAGCGGTCGAACTTATTTTTAGTTAAATCCATTTGTTTCTGTACTATTGTACATATTAATTTTCTAATCAATATATTCTTATCGAAAAATATTGTTTTGATGTTTAATTTCAAATAGTATGAATATTTTTTGATAAAATACAAGTCTTTCATTTTTCCCAACATCTTAAAACTTAGGTGGTCGATCGATATATTAAGGCATCATCTAAAACCGTTTTTGAAGTGCCTTGTGCAATTTAGAAGCAGTTAATTGTTTTATTACTACGCCAATTAATGATCACGAAAGTTTCGTTTTAGAAAATATTGATGTTGCTAAATAATGCGTTTAATTGTTCATTATTATTTCTAGGATCCATCTGTTTCTTCTGTTGCCTGCTCAGCTGGTACTTTTTCTCAAAGTGGCGCTTCGATGTGTTTCGATTGTCCCGTAGGATACTATGCAAACCAGACTGGATCAATAGCTTGTGCCATATGTCCTGGTGGGCATAATTGCCAAATTGCAGCCTCCACTCCCGTCCCTTGTCCTCCGGGATCATATTCAAGAGTCGGGTCAAACCAATGTTCGTCTTGCGAAGACGGATATTACAACAGTCTAAGCGGACAGTACTCTTGCTTTCCTTGCCCCGGCGGTTTTTCTTGCCGAAACAAAACCGAAAATCCTGTACCTTGTGAAACTGGCTCCTTTTCCTCCAGTTTAGCCATAGAATGCCAGCCTTGCCAATCGGGATATTTTGCCTCAGAGAAAAATTCAAGTTCGTGTGAAGTATGCCCAGCTGGTTTTCAATGCTCGAATTCAAGACTTTCCCCAGTAGCCTGTGAGCCTGGTTATTATTCCCTTGGTGCTGCCATAGCTTGCACTATATGTCAAGATGGATATTACGCTAACACAAGCGCCGCATTGAACTGCAGTTCTTGTCCAAGCGGGCATATGTGTTCTAACCCAGCTATTAACCCCGTTGCGTGTTCAGAAGGGACCTATTCCATGGGGACCTCAGTAGCATGCTATGATTGCTTATCTGGTTATTATGCCGCCTCTTCAGGTCTAAATGAGTGCGTAAAATGCCCAGCCGGGTACCAATGTAGTGATGTCACTGCCAGTCCATCCCCTTGCCAGTTAGGAACGTTTTCACCTGCGGGGGCAATCTCTTGTACTCCATGCCCAATTGGCTATTATTCGAACGACACAACGCATTGTTTTGAGTGCCCTCCTGGCTACAGCTGTCCGGACGCCTCCACTGAGCCTCTCGTTTGCCCAGCAGGGACATTTTCAACTGGGCGACAGACTAGCTGCACTCCATGTGAATCTGGCTCCTATGCAGTTACGAATACGTCTACAGTTTGTCGAGCTTGTCCAGTTGGCTACAGTTGCGAGATCGCGAGTCAAGAACCATCAATTTGCCCTGCCGGAACCTATTCTCCAGAAGGAGCTATACTCTGCTCCCAATGTCTCCCTGGTTATTTTTCTGAAGAGGAGGCTGGAGTTTGCACAGTTTGTCCCGCAGGGTTTTACTGTGAGAATAGCTCTTTGGGTCCAGTTTCGTGCCCTGCTGGTACGTTTAGTAACGAAGGAGCTGTACAATGCACTGAATGCCCAGTTGGTTATTACACTAATGAAACAGCACAACCAGAATGCAAAGTAAGTGTGTGACGTCACATTTTATAATACCACTATTATTTTAATAAGAAGTTTAATTACATGCTGAATAGATAAAAGTTCTTTAGTGCATTCTAGGTTTTACATGTGGCATTCTGTAGCGTCTACTCTGGTGCACAGAAAGAGCTATGTGATTCTAAACAACTCTCACTCTGAGCGCATGAGCGCAACTTAATTTTGTACCGTAGATTAGAAGTTTTGAAGAACAGTAGTTGATTTGATTTGAACAGTAATCGATTCCGAAACAGTATGTCTTAGACTGTTAATCATAGGTTTGATTGTGCCTCTAAGACTCTGGATACTGTCTATGGCTTATTAATTTCTCAGTACATTGTTCTTAATAACTAAATAATCGCAATGTACAGCAACCACAAAATTTGGTGCATTTTAGGCTTAGGCCTATCACTTTTATTTATTTACATTATTTACAATTTCTCTAAACGAACGTTTTCGGCACTACCACTGGCCCTCTTCAGGAATATCTAAATAGCAATAATAACTTTAAGAATCCGAATCAAATAATAAACTAATCTTCAAAAGGTTAAAACATTGCTGTACTTTTTTAGTGTCTACTAGCCTACGTTAAACTCAGCAAGAACGATTCAAATTTACAATTGAAATGACAAGAGTTAGCAATTATGACGAAACAAGCATTATGATTTCAGAAATATAGCAAACACTAAGTATGTCCAACAACTGTCATTGAATTTTATGGTTAAAAAACTTGCAGCAGAAATGATGATCCGTTGGCGTAAAGTTGACGATTGAGAGCAGGAGAGTGTTTCTTGATCAGTAGAGCTTCGTGAATTTTGGTGTCATATTCAGAACGGCATTTAGAATATTCATATTCACGAACATCCCATTAGAAGAAACGATCCAAATTATAACTGATACAATATACTCCGACCAATCGAGCCAGAATCAGCCAATTGTAAACAAAGAGATATTTGCAAAACTCTTAAGGCTAGCAACCAAAGGAATATTTATGCACAGGAATAAATTCTATGAACAGCATGACGGTGTTAGTATGGGCTCCCCTTTAGGTCCAACCATTGCCAATTTTTTCCTTGCACACATGGAGAATAAATTGCTTGATTCAAACTTAAACTTTCAGCCAAAACTATACCTTCGCTACGTCGATGACATTTTTGCTGTTTTTAATAATGATACGTCTTGCTCAAAATTTTTGGACCTTCTAAATTCTCAACATAAAAGTATCAAATTTACAGTAGAGCATGCTTCTGAAACCATCCCTTTTTTGGACGTTGAAATTAAACTAAATCACTCTGGCATAGACACATGGATTTGGAAGAAACCAACTCATACAAATTTATTACTAAATTTTAATGCATTTTGCCCACTCAAGTGGAAATCTGGTTTGATTCTATGCCTTTTAAATCGTGCTACACGAATATGCTCCAACAACACACTATTCCAGAAAGAAGCAGAAAATATGAAAGCTATGTTTAAGGCCAACGGTTATCCCAGCAAGTTTTTTGACAAATTATTGCAACAATTTCAAAGCCAAAACAACAGTAATCAGTCTTCCGTTGATACCGATCAAACTTCTAGCAGTTCTACCCATGAATATCCAATTGTTATTCCGTATTTTGGTAAAGATTCACGACGATTTGTTAACAAATTTTCAAAAATAATCAGAAATCAACTGAATGTTAAAATTATCCCGATCTACAAATCATTTAACGTCAAATCTTATTTTCAACTAAAATCCAAAACACCTGTGGCTCTGTGTTCAAATGTTGTTTATCATTTTACATGTTCGTGTGACACGAACAAGACATACATTGGTATGTCCTCCAGACATCTGAGCACTAGAGTCCAAGAACATCTAAATTTCAATAGTAACCAGAAAAGTTCAATTAAAGACCACATAATGTCCTGCAACATTTGCTCTAATAAAAAAACTGGCTTGGATTCATTCAAAATAATTCGAAAATGCCGTTCTGAATATGACATCAAAATTCACGAAGCTCTACTGATCAAGAAACACTCTCCTGCTCTCAATCGTCAACTTTACGCCAACGGATCATCATTTCTGCTGCAAGTTTTTTAACCATAAAATTCAATGACAGTTGTTGGACATACTTAGTGTTTGCTATATTTCTGAAATCATAATGCTTGTTTCGTCATAATTGCTAACTCTTGTCATTTCAATTGTAAATTTGAATCGTTCTTGTTGAGTTTAACGTAGGCTAGTAGACACTAAAAAAGTACAGCAATGTTTTAACCTTTTGAAGATTAGTTTATTATTTGATTCGGATTCTTAAAGTTATTATTGCTATTTAGATATTCCTGAAGAGGGCCAGTGGTAGTGCCGAAAACGTTCGTTTAGAGAAATTGTAAATAATGTAAATAAATAAAAGTGATAGGCCTAAGCCTAAAATGCACCAAATTTTGTGGTTGCTGTACATTGCGATTATTTGGTACAAAAAGTCGACCTCTTTGCCGAAACTATCTTAATAACTAGTTGATTGTTTCGCCAAAAGAAGACTATTTTCATTCAATATGAGAAATTGGCATGTCTTTATGCCTTATAAAATTGCTTTTGTTAACCACCACAAACGCTTCAGTTCCAGATTTTGGATATCCGATACTGTAATCAAACACTATTCAGAATTTACTGAATCGGTCCGATAGCCTTAACGGGCCTATAACATGTCAACTGGAACGAATTAAGTTTTGCAAATACGAGGCACCCAATTTGGACGATTGAAGAAAAAAATTGCTGGTTACTTTCCTTAACAATAAAAGAATAGAAATGGATTTTATTGCCTAACTGTCTTTAATGCTGTTACCGCAAGAGCTATTTTGTGGCTGAAAAGCCCAAATCTTGCTGGTTTGTAGTTTGCCATGTTTTTTGTCACGCAAGACATGAATTCGCGCTCACCGCTGACCCTATTTCATATTAGGCTTGCCCTCCCGGTTATCAATGTACAAATCAGTCTGCTGAAGAGTGCCTCGCCGGAACTGTTAGGTGAGTACCGTGCTGGTATTGCCGCTGAAATTTCAAGTTTTTGTTTTTTTTTGGTTTGTTTTTGGTTGAAGTTGTTCACCTGCTTCCTAAAATTTGATACTTATTGTACGATAAACGTGTTGATTTTTGCTAAAAGTTGTAAGATTTTGCTGATGATGAACATCGCTGACTTCTTCGAAACGTCTGTAGCTTTTGCAGTTTGAAAAAAGACTGAATTTTAGTGAGCTGAAACTTGACGAGTGTTTTAGCTCTAATGCTGTTATTTTCAGTTCCGGCCGATCAACGTCTTGCACCCGATGCATAGCTGGACGCACTTACAGTTCTAAACCCGGCAATTCTGAGTGTCTTCCTTGTCCAAATGGTTACCTCTGCCCTGACCCAGCATCGGAGCCCAGTCAGGTAAGAAAATTTCTTAAACATTGGAGCATAAAAATTGGACTTCAGAAACAATTTCACTTGGAGTAAAACAACCAAAGTTTTATTCCAAGCTGCGTTCTCCGATGTATTTTTATTTAAGTTGACGTTTCTCTCCCCAGTCCGGGTATTATCATCAGAACAGTAACGCATTTCTTGTTTGCAAAAATAAAAATAAAACTGGTAAGAAAAATACAGGTAACCAGGAATAAACTTTTGCGACGTAACAACCAAAAAGTATACAACATTCGTTTTTACAACTTGCTATATCACAGAAAAATTATTTCATCTGCCAAAAGTATTATATGATGTGTGTAAGTTACGTGTGGCTTATCAACAAAAAAAAAAATCACTAACAAAAACACACCATAAATTTTTTTTTCATTCGTATAAGCAAAGAAAAAACATGGAATAAAACAAAAGAAAAACAACTCAGGTCAAAAATTGCAGTTTTGTAGATAGTTTTGCAAAAGAGAATTGTCTACTTCAGTGAGGTGGCACGGTGGTTTCTAAATGAGGCACTCCTATAGGATGTGGGTGTAGATTTGGACTTCTGAACCACAGCCACATGCACTCGTTTTGGAAAGGCCCCAGCGATGCATGTCGCGGGCGAATCGTCCAGATCGGCTGCATAGTGTGTTGAGCTGGACCCATTGCTTGCGTGGAAGTTTGCAACCAGAAGGCTGTTTCGACCACTTTGGGATAAACTCAGCTAGATCTTGAGGAACTCAGTGATCTGCTACAGAAATTGTTAGGTCGAGGTTTTGCAGTGGATGTCGAGGGCGAAGCCTTGTAAGCTTATGGGAACATTACATCATCTGATGGAGAGGATGATCCTGGTTATTAGCTGATATGGTGGTTATCCTGGTACTAGCGTGGTTGCGACGGTTTTCAAGAGACTCGATGCAGCTAAAAATGGAAAAAAACTGACGCGTGTAGGTTTAATGCATCCACTGATGGTACGAAGGGCTTTATTAAAGGGTGTGTTTAGCTTATTTGTATGTGAAGATTGATTTCAAACAGGTAAGCATTATTCAGCAGGCGCAACTACTTGCGAAAGGGTAGATATACAGAGCACATCAAAGCATGCATCTCAGTTGAGACCAGCAGTGGTGTCGGAACGTCAGAAGGGCAAGGGGGGCAGCTTTTTCAAAGGGCATTTTCATTACTGTACGTACAGTCATTACTACTAACATTGTAGACATACGGTCAAACAATGTTCACCAAAGCCAGAGTACTCAGAACATCGCATAAACACTAAAAAACAACAACAAACAAATTATCAATTAAATAAGAGCAGGTTCTGCTGCAGGTTCCATTTGGGGTTTAACTTCCGGAGGCAAGGGGGTCTGGAGGCAGAGCCCCCAGCGCTCGGAAATTTTGATTTTTTTTGCAAAAATAACTTAATTTTAGGCCTATTTTAGCAAAAATTAATGCTTTTAAATTGTGGCATAAAAATTAGCAGCACAAAAACATGATTAAAGTCGCTGCGTAAATGAGCAGATTGGCTATGAGGGCGGTGGCCAATGGTAAAATTTTAAGCCTTTTTATAACAAGCTGGTAAATCTTAAAACAAAAAAAATCACAACTTTTAAACTAATTCGTCTGCATTTACAAAACAAGATAATTTTGGAGAAGATGTTTTTTCCCACCGCATCCCAGCATCCCCATCCCTACCGAGTATTTCTCTGTTAAGTCTGGACAAGAAATGGATCTTGCTCCTGTTATTGCAATGAATTTTATGTGGTAGAAGTTTTTCTTATATTTTTCCGATTAAAGCAGGAGGAGTCCGGACCACCTGGATTCGCCACTGGTAACGTCAGCGTCGATCGTTCCAACTATACGGCTACAAACAAAGCTAGAAACTTGAATCTCTTGCGATGGAGTAATGCTGAGGCCTACAGACATAGAATCCTTGAGTTCTTAATTTGAAATTTTGCAGCACCTTATATCTCCGTAGCGTCAGTTTAAACCAGGGCTGCGAACTCGATCGATTTTTATTCGAGTTCAAGTTCGAGTTCTGCCTATTTTAACAAGTCCGAGTTCAAGTTCGAGTTCTGAAATTAAATTTTTTCGAGTACAATTTCGAGTTCGGCAAAATAACCGAGTTTTTTTGAGTTCGAGTTCAAGTTCGAGTTCGCAGCCCTGGTTTAAACTAATGGAACGAAACCGGGGGTCACAGCTCACAGGCTAACCAAATGCATTCCACAAGATTGCTCACTTGTTTTAACGGTACATTATTTAAAAATCATTTAACACACGCAGTTTGTTATTAAATTATTGATTTCAATGAACTTTTTAGCGCCAATTAATGGAGAGTAATTTTGCTTATAATAAAAGATATTTTTTTCAGAAAATAAAAATTGTAATGTTTTTTGTATCGACAAAAAATTTTTTTACGTTTTATTTCTAGAAAGGGCTTTGTTGGTTGACAAAACACTAAACTTTAATCCCTCAAATGCTTCTTGTAGCTCCAGTACGCTATTGCGTGCCATCAGTTTAAACTGACGCTAGAAGGATATGCGTTAAGTTTCATCCAATTGATCAGCTTTCATGAGCTAACAAAAAAACGTGCAGTTTAGTACAGCCTACTGCAAGTTGCTGCTAACTTTCTACTGTGTTAATTGCTATCGTGCACAATTGGTCATTTGTCAAGTCTATTGTTCACAAACGATTAAATTAGCTGTTAGATCTATTGTAGAGGTGGCAACGGATCCGGAGCGGACCGGACCCGGATCTTACTGTTTTTTTGCGGACCCGGATCCAGTTTCATTAGAAGATGCGGATCCGGATCTGAATTTAGCTTTGCCCCACAAATAATTTGGGAACAAAATCAGCACTACATTTGGCAAAGACCTTTTTTTCTTTTGGTCTCCACCTGAATTTTGGCAGAAAAAATGCCCCAATTTTCAGTTAGACTTTTTTTTATTTTTTTAGTTTTTTGGTCTTTACCTGAGTTTTGGCAGCAGAAACGCCCCTATTTTTAGTGAAGACCTTTTTTTACTTTTTGAACTGAATTTGGGCAGAAAAAACGCTCCAGTTTTTAGTGGGGATCTTTTTGTTTTTGGTCTTCACCTGAATCTGGTCTTCACCAGAAAAAACGCCCCAATTTTGAGTGAGGACCTTTTTTGCTTTTCTTTGGTCTACTTTTGGTTTTTGTTAATATGAGCAAAGTGTAATTGTATACTGGCGGATCCGGATCGTAGAATTTAAAAGGTGGCGGATCCGGATCTCTTCTTGTTGGATCCGGATCGGTGCCGGATCTTTAAATTTGTGGATCCGACCACCTTTGATCTATTGTTCATGAACAATTGAATTTATTCTGCATTGGATAAGCAAGCTTTGAGATTGGCAGGCGTTTTCTTCGTTACTATCGTACTGAAATGCAAAGGGCAGTACTGCCCCCTTTGCCCCTCCTGGTAGAAGGGCAGGGAAAGCAGCTGCCCCCCTCCCTGTTTCGGCACCACTGGGGACCAGCAAGTCGTTTTACAAGAGCAACTCTAGATGTCATCTTGTTCTTTAACTTTTCATTATGTTGACGGAAGGTTAATGACCGGTCGAGAGTTACACCAAGGTACCGAGGTGTAGGGTCAAAGGGAAAGGAATTACCCGACATGTGTACTTGCAACTGAGATTAAGCAAGATGATTTTTCACATGAAAAATGGAAGAAACTGATTTTGTGTTTGAAAGTTTCAAATGCCATTTTCGATAATATTCACTCAATCAGTACAGATCTTAAGAAATGGCGTGCTTGATCACCGAGATTTGTTTGTCAGAACAAGTTAGTGCCACGTCGTCAGTATGCATATACCTTTTGCAAGAAGTTGATGAGAAATCTGAGGTATAGGTGTTGTAAAGCGTGGGAGCTAGGATGCTTCCTTGAGCTACACCATTTTAAATTTTATAAGGCTTACTTTCTTCGCCACCTGTAAAGAGGACGAACTATCGGTTATAAAGAAGATTCATATTGAGATCAGGATATAGCTTTTTGTAGTTTTTGTTTTGTTTTGTTTTCAGATATAGCTTTTTGTTTTGTTTTTTTGCAGGATATAGCTTTTTGTAATTTCAGATGTAAACCTGTAAGCCCTACCGTGTCGCATGCGGCAGTTAGATCCAGAAATACAGCTCCAGTGACTTGTCCCACATCAAAGAATTCCTCGATGTCATCAGTAATTTGAGCCACGTGATCCAATTTCTTGCCCCAAGCCGGCTTGTTTAGGAGGCAGAATGAATTCGATTATTGAAGTAATTCGCGTAAGAATAACTCGCTCAAGTAGTTTATAGGAGACGCAGAGTAGAGAGATGGGTCGGTAGCTGATAGAAAAGTTCACATTTTTTTCCGGCTTGAGTATTGCAACAATTGAGGCACGGCGTCACAATTTAGTAGTTGGTGTTGAAGCACACATTATAAAAACACGTTACCCATTTTAGTAGTTTTGGACCAAAGTGAGTTGGAAATTTATTTCGTCCGATACCGTCCGGGCCAGGGTCCTTTCTGTGGGTGGAAAAGTCTAAATTCTTGTTCAGGTAACTGTGGTCTCATTTTCATGTGTGAAACTTCACGTTTCACTTCTCTAGTAAAAGTTTTATCACGTTTCTTGAAAATGCCATTTGCTACTACCTGCTTTGGCAAAAGGAGATATTTTGCTTTGGTAGAATTTCAGCCAGTTAGTTTGTTGATATTATGCCGTTTGGCAAAGGGGAATATTTTGCTTTGGTAGAATTTCAGCCAATTAGTTTGTTGATATTATGCCAGGCTTTTTGTGATGAGTGGGTAAAGTCAATGTCAGATACTGATTCTTTCCATCTGTCTTGTCGCATTTCATTCAACTTGTTCACCAGGTTTGTAGCAGAAGTGGAGATTTCTTCAGGATCAACTGCCTTTTTATACAGCTTGTAGAGATCTTGGCAGTCTTCATCTCATGTTAGAATGTATGACTTCTGAAAACCACGAGGGATGCATTTCTTTACTACTGCCTTTATTAAACGAGTAAAGACTCTGCATGCGATGTTCAGGTTTTCCTTACAAGGAGTAGAAAGATCTTCAGCAGCTTTTTCAAGTTCTTCATTAAAGAGTTCCCAATCTGCTTTTCGGAATTTCTATCCGGCAATAGGGGTTGAGCTGGTAAAAGAAATCAATGGAGGGGTTGTAGTGAGGGTAGGTCTGTGCTGTGATCTGGGAAACCTTTCCAATATATAGTGTTCAGGAGTGGTTTCGTAGATTTGAGTGCTAAAAGTCAAGTCCGGATTGGCTCCTCGTTGCCATCTACCTGAAACAAAAGAGGCAGGTTGCTTTGGGTCATACAGTGTGAGCAAGTTGTTGGTGATAGCCCAATTAGTAAGGTTTTTTTTTCCATTGAGAGTGGAGTCTGAGTACTCCCAGTTCTCATGTCTACAGTTTAGAACGTCATCAACGTAACGAACTCATATTGATGGAGAGCTGGGAAAAATAGTCCGGACTCTTTGCTCTAAATCTTCATCACCATATTAGCAGTTATTGGAGATAAAAGTGAACCCATGGGAGTGCCAAAAAGTTGATTGTAGATCGTACTGTCGTTCTGAGGATTTAGTTTTGTTCTGATGATGCTCTCCGGTCTGGGGAGCGAAATGTCAACTTAAATAAAAGTACATCGAAGAAGGCTACTTCGAGTAAAATGTTTTATCCCGATGAACGAGCTCCTAGCTTCATTTTTATAACTGAAGTTGTTGTAAACATTTTATTGGAGAAGACACGTTTTGACTTACCGGTACTTTTTAAGTCATTCTATTTGAATAAGATTGATAATAACTTCGGAACATCTCTTCCCAAATAAAATGTTTACGATAGTTTTGGTTATTTTATTCTTAGTAAAATTCTTAGACATTATTTTAAAACTGTCTAAAATCGAACGATGAAGATACCGGTTGCCAAAAAATTTTTTTTTCATAAAGATAAAATAAATTTGCCCAATCGGACACAGTATTGCCACGGCTTGTTATTTTTGAAAAAATTTTTGAAACAAATTTTTGAAAAAAAAAACTTTGCCGGCTTGATGCAATGTCTGAGATGGACCCGGTCAACTTGTTACATTTTTAATTAACTTTCAATTTTTGTTTTTACGATTACGATTTTTACAATTGCGGGAAATTTTGATTAGTTTTACGATTTTTGTCGATTTTATTTTTTGCAGACTTGCTCAGTTGGCTGGTATTTTGACTCCTCCGGCGGTGTATGCAGACCATGTCCTCCGGGAAGCTACGCCGACACAAACGGAACTTCATCTTGTCTTTCGTGCCCTGAAGGCTTTTACTGCCCAGGTATTTACGTATGTTAAGCACAGTCGTTGAGCACGATCAATGTGATTATGTAAAACCAACCGTTTTTTAAAGTTGACCAAAATTTTTTTTTGTTGATGGAAATTTAAAACATTTTAATGGTTAAAACTTTTTTTTTTGATAAGTTTACTGGGTAAATGCTACTGCTGTTAAAATTAATTTATTTTAGCTTTTTTGTAACGAACTCTTTTCGATCAGATACGACTTGTACGAATTTGTTTTGAAGACTATTACGATATCTACCTTTTTAAAGTTGCTCCTCTAGAATGGCACTGGCTCATTCATGGGGATTTTGCGACTCCCGCCTTAAAGAACGTCCCCACTATGATCAGTTTCAGACTACCATTTGATACACAATATTACTCTGAATTGGAGAAGACTTCTCAATCTTATGGTGATAATGTGCCCCATGTGAGCGAGAAAACGACTGTCGTTTGTTTGAGTTGATTTAACACTTGTATTTGTAGATGAAGGGGCATCGTCTTTTCTCAGTTGCCCAGCTGGGACTTTCAGCATTGAAGGGTCTTCAAATTGCACACAGTGCAGTGATGGTTATTACCAAAACAAAACTGAGCAAAACTCTTGCGTTATTTGTCCTCAAGGTAAATTTTGACCTCTGGTTAATAAATTACTTCTAAATTATTTTTTATGTTTTATTACTACGTACTATTACAATATTATAATATTACTATTACAATATTACTACGTTGAAGAATCACGAAATCATTTCCAGTTTAATCTGATTTCTTTGATTGTTTTTCATTTATGACTTAACATGCAGTTGATAGTATGGTAGCAGATCGTCGGGTTAGTGATCGATAGGATACGAACTCTCGGTTCGATTCCCAAACTTGCTAGGCCTCGTTGTGTCCGTGAAAAGATAACGGAGATTTCTCAGTGGGATCAGCAGTTAACCGGTCGCAGTGGCCCTGCCTGACGAAGGTTGCAAATATTGGAAACGCAAACGAATGCACCAAGCGTTGGTGTGATCAGGCAGACGCAAAATGCTGGATTCATACTCATGAATGATTTTCGTTTGTTTTAGAATTTACCAACTTTATCACAGAAGTATTATCTGGCTATCTGTTTCATCAAAAAAAGCAAAGGTGACAAGAGAAAAAACCAGCAAGATTTTGTCCTAAAGTTAGAGAAATTTAGATCAAAACATACAGTATTGCGAGTTTTATGTGATGCGTGGTATAAGCACGAGTAATATTTTCAGGCTATAGTTGTTCCGAGCCTTCTGCATTACCCTCGCCGTGCAGCCGAGGAAGCTACTCAACTGGAGGATCAACATCTTGCACTGCTTGTGATGTCGCTACTTACCAGGTTGGTGGGGTTTTTGTTGTGCTTTTTGCTTTGGCATTTGCGAGATTATAGTTCAAAAACCTTGCGAATTTACAGGATAATTCCAAATGAGAATAATGACGCCCAATTGTCTTTTAACTAGTTTGAAGTGTTACGCACGATGTAGATGGCGTCATACTGTATCCCTGCAGAAGCACAGCTTGCATAGTCTCTTAGAAGTTAAGTTCTCGGCAACTCTATTCGCAAATAGTGGTCCTTGGAATTGAACCCGGTTTCTCTCGCACTCCAGTCGTGCATGTCGTCTCAGACCTTGCTTGTTGATACCCTTTCAAAGGTCTACATTATTAGCTTTTTGAAATAAGAGAGTTCTTTTCCAATTCAACAAAAAAGTATTACCATTTACTTACTTTGCGTGCTAATTACAGGATGAAGAAAGTCAAAGCAACTGCACTACCTGTCCTGAAGGTCACCGATGTCCTAACTTGGGCACAATCGACCCAGAGGAATGCATGGCTGGTACTGTAGCCTCAGTTGGCTCTTCTCAGTGTTCAGCTTGCTTGTATGGAAACTATGCTGACGAAGCTGGCTTAAGTGAATGCAAAGTAAGGGCCTGCGTTGTTTATGATTTAATTGATTGATGCATCTCTAATCTTTATCCTTCTGTCATGAAACAGCTACAATGGCGTTATTCTTCGGACGAATTCGCATCCTGCTTATAGGAATTTACCATTTTTTCAAGTTTTTTTGATTGACGTTTGACTTCTATCCGAGAACTTTTGAGCTTGTTCAAAGCCACCTATCAGAAACAATCATCATCAAGCGCCTTATCTAAGAACAAAACAATGTGACCAACGTTTAGATTGAACACAAACCTTGTAATCATGTTTGTGGTAAAAACGAGACCTTTAGATTCTCGGCCACCCGATATTTGTTCTGTCAGAAACGGTTAATTCGATACCTGCAGATAATGCTCGATGATTGCTCAGATGATGAAACAAATTTTATTTTTAACACTGTTGGGACCTTTTATCTGACCCTGATGTCTTTGGTTTTGACTGTTTGACCTGTTTAGATCTGTCCGATTGGTCATTCTTGTCCATTAGGGAACCAATCGCCACAACCGTGTGAGCCTGGACGTTTCTCGAATTACAACAATTCCGTTTCGTGTTCTCCGTGCCAAAACGGGACGTACGCGAACGACTCCGCTTCCACGGAGTGTGTTGCTTGCACTGTCGGACATGAGTGTCCGTACGGTTCTGCCGCCCCAGTTCCGTGCTATCCTGGCACTTTTAGTGATTCTGTTGGTAAGTGCCGCGCATATCAGGCAACCTTTTTTAAGTGCTTATTGCTGTGCCATGATTTTTTTTTCAAAATGTACTGTAACGTGATGTATTGCAACCAATCAGTGATCAAGTAAAAATAGCATCTACTGAAACAGTAGACTTGGGTTCGATTCCCGGTCGGGTCAAACCAAAGACTAAAAGACTATAAAAATTGGTATTCACTGCTTCCCAGCTTGACGTACAGCAATAAAAAGACAGTGTGAAGCCTTCACCGTGTGGTGGACAGGTGGGCAGGTGGCAGCTTGACTCGAAGACCGAAAAGTCTCTCTGCTTTCTTTTGACCAAAGCAAATTGCTGAATAAAGATATTATTACAATTAATTTGATCTTATACAATATTTCAGTCTGAATTTTTCAATAGTCGATTTGTTTTTTGTTTTTTTTTGTCAAGCTGTATGTTTTGAAAAATGTGACAGTAAAATGAGAATTTCAGTGATACAATCTCGATCGTTGTAGTAGCTTAAAACTGCCAACAACAATAAGCACATAAATTACAATGTCATTATAATAATTCCAGGCATATCGCGTTGCAAAGTATGCGAAACTGGAACGTACAACACGGAATGGGCCGAGGAGCGTTGCGTACCCTGTCCAGCGGGGTACTCTTGCCCTGCCACCAATGTTGAACCAGTCATATGCACCCCTGGCACCTCCAGTCCAATTGGCAGTACATTATGTGAAGGTAAGAAAGGATTATTATGTTTTAAAACTAGAAACACTTGTTTTTAAGCCTCTCATAAATTGCTTATTGAATGTTACTGCATGCAAAACTACTTGATTTGTCCGGAATATAGAATGATAGAATACTTCAAAAAAGGTTTTGTGGCGATTTGCCGTAGCAGAAAAAGAATCGCAAATGCATGTCAAAAATCAAGTGTTTATTAGATTCACTCCTATAGAATTCGATTTGGCTGGCACGAGATTTAAACGCTTCAGAGCCAAACGCGTTACCGTTGGTGGTGGTGGTGGTGGTACTACCCGACCCCTATCGAGGGGTGGGGGCGCGGAGGAATTCTGCGGAGACCCAACAGTCGGGCCATACCCCAAGGTCTGGGCCATAGATCAAGAATAGAGAGGTAGGAGCCAAAGATAGATTTACGAAGGGGTTCAGAGGTTGGACAGTCGAGTAGGAGATGATTGAGGTCCTGTAGAGGGTGTCCACAGGCACTACAAGCAGAATTCTCCTTCCGACTGATCCTGTGAAGATATGAGGATAAAAGAAGATTGTGGCCATGGCAGCGAAGGCGGAAAGCTCACAGCGAATAGGGCGAGAAAGGAGCAGTTCCTCCGAAGAGACTTTGGGGACTTGAAAGTTCAGATGGCAGTAAGAGATGTGACGTTTCCAATTGTGGTACTGGGAATAACGGACTTTGGCAACGACTGGGTGGAGAGGGCATGGGATCGCGTCAGTGGGCAGGGAGGCACCAGCTTTGGCAAGTAAATCCGCTTTTTCATTACCGGGGAGACCTGCGTGACTGGGGACCCATTGCAAGCTCAAGGTGGAGTTGTTGGAGAGGGAGGAGGCGAGGGACCAAACATTCCAGAGGGACTCAGGCAGGAGATAAGAGGGCGTTGATGAAAGGTAAGAGAGGGCTGATTGGCAATCAGTTAGGAAAAGGACTGACTGGAATTTGCAGGTCATCAAATGGCTAGTACACCAATCGAGATCTTGCTTGTGGGCAAAGGTTTCAGCTGTGAAGCTGGAGGCAATTGGACCAGTGGAAAAGGACAAGGAATTGGATGTGTTGCATTTGGAGCATGTGACATACACTCCAGCACCACCGGGACCAAAGAGGAAGGGGACAGATCCGTCAGTCCATACTTAGATATCAGAAGGGGGGAGGAAGGATAGTCTGCTTGAAGCAGACTGGAGTCGGGCTGTACTGTTGCCTGTGCAGTCGGGAATGAAGGGGAAACAGTGAAGTGGGTTTCAGTCCATGGGGAAAAGGAGGGCACATGATCAGATTCTTGCGAGGGGATGGGAGTGGATGTGTGGCCGAAGAACAGCATGATCTCCAGGAGGGTTTCTTCTTTAGTCGACAGGGAACGTTTCTTGTTGCCAGGGCATAAAGGCTGGAGAAGTCTGGGGGAGACGCAGAGCACGTTCGAAGGAGGAAAGGGCCTGATGTTCTAGAGTTAGCTTTGGAGGAGGGAGTTGGTCCTCTAGAAGGAGTAGGGAGGAGGGGGTGGAAGAGAGGCACCCAGTAATAACCCTGCATGCAGCTCTGTGTAGGACTTCCAAGTGATTGGTTGCGGTGTTGCACAGGAATGGGAACCATCCTGGAGAGGCAGATGTGAGCACCGGTCGCACTAAGGCTTTGTAAAGTAGGGAGAGAGATTCTTTCGTGGGACCCCAGGAGGCAGTGGCTATGGAGCGAAAGGCTTTGTGGTGTGGATAGAATTTGGAACATAGGGATTGGACGTGGGCACCAAAGGATATAGTCCGGTCAAAGGTTACACCAAGAAATTTAGGGGTGGGATTGAACATCATCATCATTTTGCTCCAGGAATGTGCTTCCTTCTTTTTCTGGAGCCCAGCAGAGGTTCCCCGCATGCAGGGGTCAGCTGGTTTTTGCAGCCTATTTGCCATCTTTCACGATCTTGAGCTTCCAATCTTTGCAAACCTCTGGCAGTCATGTCACATTCTAGTACTTCTTTCCACCACTTTTTCGGCCTTCCTTTTTTTGTTCCATCAACTTCTAAGAGTAGTGTCTTTACTGGGCCCCTTTCTTCATCCATTCTCTCCACATGTCCCAACCATCGCAACCTTTTCTCTTTCAGAACTCTTTCAATCTCACTATATCCGTCATTTTACGAATCTTCTCATTGTTCATTTTATCTTTCAAGGTTTTCCCACATATCATTCGCAACATTCTCATTTCTGTGGTCTTCAGCCTCCTTTCATCTTCCATTTTCAATGCCCAACATTCAGCACTAAAAGTTGGAGTATTTCTCACATAGCTTTTGTATAAGGTGCCTCTAACCTTCAAGGATATGCATCTTCCGTATATAACATTCGAAACCTCTTTAAATTTTTTCCATGCCGATCTAATTCTTGATGTTACAGCCTCCTGAGCTCCTCCTTCTGTACTGATTACATCACCAAGGTAAGAAAACCTGTCCACCACTTCTATGTTGTCTCCATCCAAAGTTATCATTTTGTCTTCATCTTCAAATAACACACCAGGGATGCATTTTTTGCAAGTAAAATCCTTCTCTTGGGTTAAACTTCCATGAACTCCAGAACACCTCTTGTGCACTCAGTGTTGACATTTTGTACACTGCACGGAGTTCCTTCCCACTCCTTTGCCACATACAGAGCATGGATACTTTCGCATTTGCATTCGTACAAAATTTCTTGTATAAAACGCCTTTGTCTTGTTTACATTTATTTTCATTCCTTTCTCTTGTAATGCTTTCTTTCATCGAGTGTATCGAGATTCTACCTCTTCCCAGTTATCACCGACAAACACAATATCATCTGCATACAGCATTTCCTTTACAACTCCTTCTCTGATGTCTTTGGTCTCTTCATCCATCACCAACGCTAACAGAAGAGGACTTAGTATTGATCCTTGATGGACTAGAACTTTTACATCAAATGACTCCGATCTCGTGTATTCCACCTTGACGGATGTTTCAATATTTGTATACATTTCCATTATTGCTTTTATTTTTCTTTCTAGTACCCCTTTTCTCCTCAGCGACCACCAAATCACCTCTCTTGGAACACGATCAAAGGCTTTCTCAAGATCCACAAATACCATATGTAGATCTTTTCCGGCCATCTCATATTTTTCCAACAACTGTCTCATTATGAAGATAGCGTCCGTCGTACCTCTACCTGGCATGAAACCCATCTGCATTTCATCCAGTTTCACAACTTTCCGTAGCCTTCTTTCAAAAATTCTTTCAATCACTTTCATACCATGTTCTAACAGTTTAATGCTTCTGTAATTTCCACACGATCTTACATCTTTTCCTTTAAAAATTGAAATCAGATCACTCTTTCTCCAACTTTCTGGCATTTTATTTCCCTCCAGCATATTGTTTGCAACTTCGGCCAATCTTCTCACAGACTTTTTTTTGCAAACATTTAACAACTCCACTGTTACTCCGCTTGGTCCAGCCGCCTTTCCTGTATTCATTAGAACAAGAGCTTCCATCACGTCCTCTGTAGAAACTTGTTCACAAGGACCTTCAACCTTTGTTATTTCAATACTTTTGTTCCAATCATTTTCTTCATTCAACAGCTTCTCTTCATATTCCTTCCAGACTTTAATTTTCTCCTGCAGTGTCACCTTTAGCTTTCCATCTTTTCCAAGGATACAAGGCATTCCCATTATGTCTTTTTTATCCTTCTTGCTCTGTTTGCACAGTTTAAAGACATACTGCAGTGCTTTCGAATTTTTCTTTTCAAGAAGTTCTGTTATTTTTTTGCCTTCCTTTTCCTTCGCCGCTGCTACCACTCTTTTAACTTTCTTTTTCATAGCCTAGTATTGTTCGTTTGATCGTTGATCTTTTTTCTTCTGCCATACTATATACAAACGCCTTTTCTCTTTGATGACCTCCTTCACTTCTTCATTCCACCACCATGTTGTTTTTTGATTATGACAACCTTTCGATATTCCACAAACTCTTTTGGCTACATTCATGATATACTTGCACCAATCATCCCAACTTTTCGGTTCCTCTTTTGTATCTTTCATTCCATCTGTCATCATCCTTTTGATTTTTTCGTCTTTCAATCTCCACAATTTCACTTTTCCGGGATTTTTCAACTTTCTAACAGCTCTATGCTCCATCATCAGGTCCATGATGAGAAATCTGTGCTGTGAAAAGCATTCCTCTTCCTGGATTACTTTTATGTCTTTAACTTTCTTCATAACTTCTTTATGCGCCACTGCATAGTCAATGACATTCCACAGTAGCACAATTTCCAGATTTATAGGTGATTAATTTTTCGTCGTCCTTCTTGAAAAAAGTGTTTCCAACAACCATATCAAGACTATCTGCAAACCCTAGGATCCTTTTGCCATCTCTGTTGCGCTTACCCCAACCAAATTCTCCATGAATTCCATCATAGCCTAGAGAAGATCTTCCAACATGCCCATTGAAATCTCCTAACACAAAACATATACGGTGTCTAGATTGTACTTCAGCAGTGAGATCTTCATAAAATTTTTCTTTTTCTTCTTCACTCCTTCCACTCTGAGGTGCATAGACTGAAATCACAGTCACCACTTTTTCGTTCACCACTATATCTATAGATATGATCCTTGGGGACACTCTTCTCACTTCCATCACAGATTCAACAAGGTCATGTTTCACCATCAAACCAACACCACCACGTCCGGTCTCTTCTCCTATCCAATGCAATTTGTATTCAAAGTCACCTCCTCTCAATTTTCTTACTCCCACATTCTTATATCGCACCTCTTGTAAAGCCACCGCATCCACATTTCTTCTTTCGATGGTTTCTGTAACTTCCGCACTTCTTCCAACCATTAAACCAACATTTACCGTTGCCAGTCTAAGCTTAACTTGAGATTTTCCAGCCAAATTTTCTTCAATCCTCCTGGATTCCCACGGGGCTTTAACAGGAGTTGTCATTGATTTAACCTTATCTGTCTCAATGTTTAGCTTCTTCCGAGTAGCTCTATTTGCCCTCTGTACTCTAGGGGCCAGCACAGGGGAACGTAAAAACAATATATTTTCTTTTGTCAGCTGCATTTTTTCTTTGTTTGGAGCATTGAAAAATTTTATGGTCGCATCCCCTTGCTAACACCAACCACCAGTTATAAGCGGTGGGCCTAGCCTTTGCCAGAAAAGCATTTACTCCTGCAAGGCAGTAGGATCACTAGCATAGTTTAGCCGATCAACCGAGATCGTTGCCCGCTCTGTGGTACTTGGAACCACTATGCTAGCATTTAGCGAAGACAGTGAGAGTAGTGCATCCGAACCCTAATTTATGATAAATTAGGCGGTGGTCAGAAGTACAAAAGTGCTCCTCGTATGTTTTCACCGACAGAGCAGGGATGGGATTGAACAAGAGAGGGATGCCCAGGAGGTTCCGCCGGGGTTGGAAAGTGGCTTGATGGGGATCTGTAGAGAAAAAGGAGGACTCACACTTCTTTGGATTGAGAGAAAGTCTCCATAAGTTGAACCATGTTTCTAGGACAGTGAGGGAGGATTGGACAGCAGAAGATGCTTTGAGCGGGTCTGAGGAGGAGGACCAGATGGCCAGATCGTCAGCATACAGGGAGGCATGGGCACCTCGAGGTAAATCCTTGGTGATGTCATCTACAAACTGGATGAAGAGGACTGGACCAAGTACCGAGCCCTGGGGAACCCCTCGTCTGATGCGTAAGGAACGTCTGCGGAACCACCAACCTGGACTTTAGCTCTATGGTCAGAAAGGAAAGAGCGTACCCAAAGAACAAACCAAGAAGGGAGTTTGAACGAGAGGAGAGTATAAAACAGAGCTGAGTGCCAGACCGAGTCAAAAGCCTTGGAGAAGTCAACAGATGCCAAAATAATTCGGTCTGGAGGCTTTTTCTTTTGGAAGCCGTCCCAGATTGATTGAGACAGAGTAAAAATTTGGTCGAGAGACGACCTACCAGGACGAAAGCCGGCCTGGCAAGTGGAGAGGAGATGATTCGATTCGAGGTGAAAAGTTAGGCGAGAAAGAATCAAGCGCTCAAAAAGCTTGGAGGTGCAAGAGGTGAGAGAAATGGGGCGGAAAGAGGACGGAGAGGAAGTGGGCTTTCCAGGTTTGTGAATGGGGATGATAGTGGTAGGTTTCCAACAAGAGGGGAAGGTGTGAGAGTACCAGGACCTGTTGAAAAGAGAAAGAAGGAGGAGTTGTGCTGGCTCAGGCAAATGCTTTAGTAAAGGATAGGCAATCTGGTCAGGGCCAGAGTGGCCAGACGCTGTGGAAGAGGAGAGTTTGCAGATGGCAGTGGAGAGTTCAGCCAAGGAGAAGGGGGAGCAGAAAGAATTGTGGAGGGAAGAAGCATTCTCACAGCTAGCTTTCCGGAGTTCATTCATGAACTGTCGTTCGGCTCTGCGCGAGGTACGGGGTGTTGCTTGAGATAGATGTGCGCGAAGATAAGAGGCATAGTGATTGGCACTGTCAAGAGGGGAAGTGCAACCGCGAAAAGAAGGGTCTTGGAAGGTGTTCTTTTTGCCCGAGATGGCATTGAGAAGCCTGAAGACAGCACGAGGATCAGAACGGGGGACTAATTAGAACAGTTGGCTGGCCAGGTTGCGCATTTGGCTCTAGAAATGACTGAGGACGCCCTACGAGAAGCATTTATGTATCTGAGGCAGTGAGTTTCAGACCGGTGTGTCTCGGAGTGGGCCCTCCGTCGCTCCCGCACTGCAAATTCCGCTTCCTGGGACCACCAGGCTTTGGGGGAACGACCAAGGCCTCCAAAAGGGGTAGAGGCCTTGGCAGCTTCGACTAAGAAGAGGGAAAAGGAGCGGGCAGCCTGGTGGATGTTGACTGCGTCAACATCAAGAGAGGGGAGATGCTCAACAATATATGATTGGTAAACATCCCAACGGGCCTTTTTGTAGTTGAATTTGGGGGACGATTGTTGGGGTGACGAACTGGAGAGAGGGGGAGGACAATCTCTATGGGGAGATGGTCAGAGCCAAGGCCAGGGAGAGTGCGGCACTCACAGTGGGGAGCGAGAGACGCAGGAGCTAAGAAAATATTGGAGGATGAACGCGTTACCGTTCGACCAGCCAGACGATGAACATCAATCTAAATTTTGATAAAATGCAACACATTTTTATTCATTAGCAAATTTGGAATGCATGAATTTAAATACTAAATTTGCTTTAAAAATGTCTTATTTTGCATCAAAACTTGCAGTAAATTAGTTATGCTGATATAAACTGAAAATACTTTACTAAAAATTCAAATTTCAGGTTGTACCAGTGGTTCTTACACTACAACAAGCGGCAGCTCTTCGTGTACAGTCTGTCCTAACGATCATGCATGTAGCGAACCGGATGAGGAACCAAAACCTTGCCCTGCTGGGTTATTTAGGTGAATTGGTTGAATTAGTACACTGTGGAAGCTTTTATACTGTATTTCAACAATTCGTGGAATTATTTTTACAAGCTAAACTACAATTTATTTTCGACATGAAAATTTGAATTTTAGCTTGAACCAGCAGGTTATTAGTAATTGTAGTGCGACAAACAAGTTTAAAAAATGTAATAACAATAATGACAAAAGTTGTGTAACATATTTGCAATAAAGCGATCTTTGAATATATTATGTTTTTCTTATTGTTTAAATAGCCGTTTTGTTATTTGGTAAGACACAAATATTAGACTACCAAATTTTATTACGTTTTGATGACGCAATTTTATGTGGTATCTGGTTAAAACTGCGAATTCGAATTAATCAAAACGAGGTATTATTTGTTGAATTTTAATATTTACACAAGGTTTAGTTAATCTTTGACTAAATGACCATTCTTCAAAATACGCGTAGTGGTAGTCAAAGCACTTGTAGTTAGCCAACCAATGCTTTAAAACAGAGAACCTTCGTTGATTTTATTTGAGCCAATTCCCACACGCAAATATTCGTATCAGTTGCAGGTATAGTTTCAGTGATAATTATAAGATGATTAAATATTGATTATAGTAAGAGTCCTAACAACATAGTCTTTGATGAGGTTTTGAAGTGCGACTATTTTGCATACGCTGCAGCAGAAGATTGTTAAAATCTAGGAGCAGAAAAGTGCCAGAGCTGGGCTAGTTTAGCAGCAAGTTTATTCCTTTCTCAGCTATCAAATATAACACACTACGTCAGTGCCTTTTTTAAGGTTTAGCGTTAGGGCTGGCAAATATTTGAAAATATTGCAACGTCTGGAGGAAGGGGGGGCTTCGCCCCCTAGACCCAAACCCAGCACCAGCAGGCAGTCATAACACGGTTTTATCACAATTTATTCAATCATGCTTCAGTGCTTTATGCGGACAATTTTTCATCAACTTAACATCCTAATCAGCTGCAATTAGTTTATGGCTTTGTGTACTAATGAAAACATACAAAAACTGAAAACAAAAAGAAACTAAGAACGGTCCAATTCCGAAGAACGTAAAAACGGTACTACAAGATTCTGAAAAAAACGATAACCTCCTACCGGTACATTATTGCGTTTGCCAGGAAAAGAAACTTAAAATTTTGCGATAATTTGCAGCAAGCTTGTCTGTTAAAGTAATTATAGCTCTTGCTTTACAATAAACTTTATCTACAAAAATCGCACCAATCAAATTGACGTTTTTGAACACATGTCATTTCGATAATCTGTTAGATGCATCTGCTGTAGTATTGTCTTCCAAAGTGGCATATGTAATAGGTTTACTTAGTGCCGTTGCCAGGATGCACACAAATCAGGGGGCACTACCCGAAAGTAAGGGGGCACTAAAACAAACTGAACTTTTGCCAATTTTGGGCAATTTAAAAATTTTGTATTCATGTCTAAAAACGAGACATATGTAAGGCCAGTAGCGTTTCTTAGCTCTTTTCGTTTCCGGCCCATAATCACTTGAAAAGTCTATCTGCACCAGTGACTGCGACCTAAACAGCCTTGAGTGTGCTCTAAAAAACAAAAACAGCTGGTCATTTAAAAAACAAACTAAACAATTTTGCAAGTCTACTTCTCTAGTTCTCGACACACCCGTAAACAGACGTGCAACCAAGCTTTTGCAAAAAGGTGGGAGGCGGAAGGCTTAAACAAAAAAAGATAAAATTTTCGTTTGAAAAATGCCTCAATTGGGTGGCGAGCTGGGCACAGTGGTGCAACTCAAGCATATCATAGACGGGGATCTGAGGCGAAGCCCCTAGCCGCTAGGCAATGTTTCTATTTTTCGAGAAAAAGTAGCCATTTCAGCGCCATTTGGAGTACGTTTCGCATGTTTTAAAAGCTATTTGAATGAATTAAATTGCTAAGATTTGGAAGTCAGTTAAAAAATTGAATAGCCCAGCCCATGCAGTCCCTACTTTACTTACAGTTCAAGTCCCAAACACGTTTAAATGCTTGCATTTTGAGGTTGAATTTTCTAAGTGATTTGATTTGAGGGTTAGATATTTCATGCAACTTTATCCCTGAACGCTTAGCGGTCTGATGTGCATCCTCACCCATGGTTTGAGAAGGACTGGCTTCGGGCTTAGAATGCTTTGAATTGCATCCTATACAAACGTTCGTGGTTTTGAAATTGATATGATTAGCCTAATTACTTGGTGACCTAATAAGTTCAGAGTTGTCAACTTTGGACGTTAAAGCTGGTGTGTAAAACTTGAACCACTAAACTTTCGGTATTTAAAAACTTCGATATACTGCTGATGATGTAGATAACTTAAGTCAAGTTGGTAGGATTGAATGTTATTATTCCTTTTTACATCATTGTCGGTTTATTGTCCTTACATAGTGTTCCAAAAGTATTTTTAGTAAGCCAAAATGAGGTGACACAAGCAACTGTTAAGGGGTGGAGCAAGGCCCCCTGGCCCCTCCGTCGTGACAGCAGTGCATGGGCCAACGTAATTTGGTCTATCATAGCATCAACTGAGCTTAAAATATTGTGCACTTGCTGATTTATAATAATTTTGTGTTATGTTTTAAATTTAAACTATTAATTAATATGACAAAAGTGGTAGGGTATCGTGTCACCAGTCGCTATGAAATTTATCCCAGTTTCCAAATAATTTTGTTTCTATAGGTGGTTAAATATTAATTGATGGCGGCTTAGCTAGTTCCTCGCTCCTTTCTCCATTTGGAGATATCACCCATTACACCGGCAGCTGTCGGCTACTACTTGGGTTGATCGTCTTCTGGGAAGATACATCTAAAACTTTTGCACATACTGTAGCCACTGTTGATTTTGCGTGGTGCTTCATGTACTAGGATTTGCAATCATTGTTTGACTAAAATACTCCAACTGTTTGGTCCTTTTCTATGAGATCATAATGAAATAACACTGTAAATCCTGAAAGCGCAAAACACAATTACTGCACGGAAGAACTATGACCAAATCACGATAAGACTAGACCATGTAGTATTACGCTGATTACGTTAGTAGCTTCTAGAGTAGACCATATAAGATTATTGTAAAATTAGTATTGCCCACATTTTGTGAATGCGAGCAAAAGTCCAAAAAGGACTTTTCCTTTAGGAGCAAAAGTCCTTTTTGGGTGGGAAAATCCCACCCAAAAACTCCTTAGAAAAGGCCCCCGAGTACATTGCCGAGTAAATTATTTTGCTACCATTCTTTTTTCATTTAGTTGATCCTAATCCAACAAGATGTAGCTGAGGTTTGAACTGACGTTGAATACTGCTAGCAGTAAGGTTTATTTAACCACTTAACCTCACAGCGGCATAAAAGTATTAGTCTGGAGAAATATGATAATTAAAATCGCAACCCCCTGCAGAGTGTTCTTGTTTTTTTTTAGTTGTTTCAAGAATTACTGATTTGTTGCTGTTATTATTTTTTTCTTAAACTCGATTACGTTATGAAATCAAGACCTTTATGCGGATTTAAGCCCAGGTCAAGACCGGGCTCAGAGCCGAATTAAAGCGAGCTCGTGACTGCGTTTAAACCTTTTTTTTAGTAGTCCGACTGCCCCAATATTTGAGCAGCGTATTTTTTCACAGCCGGTTGAAGTCCCAAAAAATTGCATTCGCCTTTTGGCTTGCCATGAAAATGGTTCGTGTGGGCAACTTTTCACGTACAGTGCAGTTTTCCCAGCCATCCGTGGCGAAACCTAGTCACCACAGTTGCGAGGGCGGGCCACGAACCTAGACCAATTGAAAAATTTCCCAAACTTTTGACGGTCGACTGTGATGATTCTCAAGTTTTCAACATAGATTTTGTAAAATCTTTATTTTTAATGTGGAAAAAACTAATTGGTAATTTCTATGATTGTTGCAATCCTTGAGACCTCTGAGCTTAATTAGCGAAATAGTTGGCTATAAGGCCAAGAAAGCTAATATTTGTCCCCCAAGCTGAGAGATAGGATTCTTTTTTTTCTGTGTACTCTTTGGTAATGAATTTTGACTGATTATCGTACGTTTGTTTGCGTGGCTACAACAAAACGCAGTTATTACTCAGGATCGTCAAAACAAACCAACTAGCACAAAAGGCATGTGGAGACAAGTTCTTAACTGTTAACATATCACACCCGCAACTACGTCTGAAGTCTTTTTGTATTTTGCTACGTCAATGTCAATAGTTTTTAAATTTGCAAGACTATTAATTTTGTAATCTTCGCATTTTTGCCCAGAAAATCCTATTTTCTTACAAGATTCTGAAATGCGTTAATATTACCCAAAATAATTTTTACAAGTTTTCGTCTTTTCAAAAAGGGCTTTATCAAAACAAACCTTAAAAACGTAAAAAATGATAGGTCGCACAATGCTTTAAGTCGAATTAAGCTGGCCATAATTGTATACAATTATATTGAAATTTGTTTAGACGATTGTGTTGGAAAGAACTTGTCGAAAAACTGTTTTGTGGCGAATTTTAATCGAAATATTACAGTACAAAATGTTTTTTATGAACGAAGCAAGATGGTTTAAAATCTACTTTAGTTTAGCAGTGAAGGAATTTTGAGGAAATTGCAGGGTTGAGCTGAATTATGACTCTTCCTTGTACTTCTTTCGGAAAGATTTTAGCGTCTAAATAGAAAAATTTTTGAAAAAAATTTGAACAATTGTCTCTTTTACGTGTTGCAGGATTTACTTAAGCTAGATCAATAAAAAATTTTCCTGCATATGCAAAAATCTTTCCAAATTTTCAGTTAGTCTCATACTTTTCTACGCATAATAGTTTCAGATTTATTGTTAACAAGGGCAAATACACGATAGTGGTCCAGCAAATAGAAAAATTTGGAGCTAATGAGAGCGAATAACTACTTATCGGTACAGAACAGAATTTTTTTTTTGCTTCGATGTTAAGAAATCTTTCAAAACCTTTTTTTTCAGTTTCGATAATATTTGAATTATAAAAGAGCTGCATGTAGTATTATGTAACTGTTCAGAGCTTCACGAATAACATGCAGCAGTTACGAACGCTGTGTATTCTATTTGTCTTACTAACTCCTATCTCTGTCTTCAGTCCTCAAGGATCAACTGTTTGTCTATCAACTGCACAAGGGACTTATTATGACTCAACAACTGGCCTAATTACACCGTGCCGCGTAAGTAGTGCTAGTTTTCTACAAGGTGATTTTTGTTGCTGATCTTTGAGCTTGAAATGAGAAAGCCTTTGCCGAAAGAACATGCTTTGTCTAGTTTACCGTTGCGATTGTTTTGTGTTTTAGTTTTAATATTATCATTCATTCAACTCGGCAAAGAAATTATTTGAAAAGGAACATCAATTAAATGCGCCTTTTAAATGTTCCTTTTCAATTTTGTTTTAATGCATGAACTATCCCCACTCAGCTTGAATGGATTTTCTAATGCTGCAATTTTGTTCTTCTTTTCTTTTGAAAGAATTATTTCTGTCTGTTTATCAGTCCAGTGATGTTCAAAAATGTCCCAATTCTCTATCTACTCTTTTGTCTTTTTAGCAGCTTCGGCTGTCTTATTGGATGTTTTGTATATGAATTAGTAAATAGGCATTCAGTTTCTATTTGAATAAGATTGATAGTGACGCTGTTACTGGTAGAGGCAACTCGAATAAACTGCATACAATCGTTATTGCTTTATTTTTCTTCATCATGTTTGAGAAATTTTAATATTTGTTTTGGCTAGTAAATCGTACATTAATCATTCGCAATGTTCCAGTGTGTTATAGTGTTACTTTCGAAGAATTGTTGCTGTGGTGGCGATCCGTTGGCAACACTCTGTCCGATTTGACCTGCCTGAAATTTGAACTTTAGACCTCCCCTCCATAGACGAATGTTAAGTTTTGATTTGATAATGTGAGATTATTACTTTTAATCAACCATCTTTAAGGCTGGACAATATGACAATTCCACAGCCTGTGTGGACTGCCCTGCTGGATTTGCGTGTACTGGATTCAACGCAGCTCCAAGCGCATGTGCTAACAACACGTATCAAGATCAAACTGGCCAGTCATCTTGCAGAGCCTGTCCCGGTGGTAAGTGTAAAATTGTTGTGAAATGTCAAGATATTGTACTCTGCCCCGTTTTTACCAGCTTGACATGACTTAACGTCGTGAAAAATAAAAGAGAAATCAGGAGTTTATTGATTCAAAACAGTGTTGCATAAAGAATAATATTATTTTCAAAAACGCATAATATTTTTCGAAATGAGTGAGATTTTAGTCTCGGATTATACTTAGTTTTCACCAAATGCCTAGGTTGGTTGTGTACTAACGAGCCAATGGTGTCTTCACCGCCCTTCTATAAATCAAATCTTTCATTATACTCGCTTTATTACCCCAAAGCGTGTAACAAGTTAGCGGAGCCTGTCTCTCCGTCAGTGCGCCCGGGCTACACAGCTTCCTTTGAAGAAATGTTGCAGCGGTGGCGAACAGTTGGCAATACTATATCCGATTTAATCGGCCCGAGATTTGAATCTCAGACCTTCCGCTTCAGTGATAAACGCGTTACCGCTGGACCAACTGGTCGAACTAAACCATCTTCCATTCTTTGCAAAATTATTTTTTAGCGAGTTTGCTCATGACGCTTTTGTTGTTTTTGCTTTGTTTTTCACAAAGGAAACCCAAATTTGACTAAATAAGTTTTGGTTCAGGTAAAATGTGTTTGGATGTAGCTGCGACTCCAGTAAATTGCTCTGCTGGCCAGTTCAGCCCCGAAGGCGACAGCATATGCAGGGTAAGTTTTAATGACAAAAACTTTTACCTCTATTCGACTATAGGTAGCTATTTTCCAGTGGTGCTTGGTAATCTTTCGGCTGAATCTCAGATGTTGAATAGTTCTCGGAAAGCCTAGAGCTTGCTTCATCTATTGTAATAAGCAGATCACCTTAAATTTGAAGATTTTAGTACCACTTCTGTCAATTTCTCTTAAAAAAAATTTTATTAATCTTCTACCAGAACGAGAGTTAAATATCATGAAAAACATTACTGAAATGCAGTTATTCGTTACTGGAAAACGTCCATTATTGGAAAAGACACGACTTTTACCTAGTTTACATGCACATGACTAGTTATGGTTAAAATCACTTTATTATTGTTAAAACGCATAAACACACTGCGTCTGAAAAGTCGAGTAATTTAGAAGCAAGATCGTTGCAAAGTCAGTTTGTTACAAAATCGTTTGCTATTTTTTTCAAAAAATGTAAAAATTGAATTATTACGCTGCTCAAATGAATGTCCGTTAAATCCGAAATCCGTTAAATTGAGGGTCGACTGTACTGCAGTTTAATTTAATTTGCTTTAAAACAGCAAAGCCTTTTAGAACAGTTAAACTTCGAAACGTTTTGGACTTGACTACGTCCATCATTTGTAAGTAGTATTACAATTTGAATAAGATTTTATTTTTTACTGATGATAAACGTATTCAAGCCCAAAACGTTAAAATTTTACGGTTTTAACTAAGGCTTTTCTGTTTTACCCATTAGAAACTTGATATACTTTAAAGAGCGCGTGAAAAACAAATTTTGTAAAGTTTGACCTTACATAACGTTGGGTTTTTGTAACTGTTAAGCCATCATAGCTCGGAAAATTAAGATTTAAGTTAGCTTCTTTCACCTTTACGACGCTTTTGAATACTTAAACCAAGCCTAAAACCGGCTCATACGCCCCTACTTTTTCTCGTAATTTTTTTTGCGGCGAAATAATTTACCGCCCACTCAGCAGGGCAATTAAAACTAATTACAACCAACAGGTTGTAAGATATGCAATCAATGAATGCCATCAACAGTCAATCTTTTTACATGAGGCTGTGCTGCGTTGGGATGCAATAGCCGATATTCTTGACAAAATGGTGTTGACAATTTTCATCTACACCATTGCAAAACCTCATATAAAAAGGTAAAGTAGACGCATGTGTGGTATCTGGTATGAAAATGGCCACTTTTCTCCCTGGTTTTTCTGCGCATTACTGAGGTACTATGGTGTGATGTTCCATTGCTTCACGCTCTCATCCACAAAAATGAGCTTGGCAACTTCAATCCACCTTAACTTTAATTAACAACGTATATTTCAAGGCTTGTGCGACCGGTTATTATAGCGAGGAGGGATTTTCTCAATGCTATCCCTGTCCCGCCGGCTATTCGTGCGAGGGAGCTACAAGGAGTGAATGCGATCCTGGAACCTACTCTACACAAGGCATTGGCTCCTGCACTAGTTGCAATAGTGGTAAGTAAGATCAGAATAATTATACGTATATTTTTTTGCAGCCTTACCCAGAAAGTGCTGGTCAACGGCTGGGCGGATAAAGCGTGTGTTACTGAAATGATTGGCTCGGGTTCGATTCCGGGCCGCGTCAAACCAAAGACTTATGAAAATTAGTATTCTCAGCTTCCCTGCTTGACGTTAAGCAATAAAAAGGACAATGCGAAACTACCGTGTATGACAGACAGGTGGCAGCTTGCTTGAAGACCAATTGGTCCCTTTGCTGTCTCCTGGTAAAAAAAACAAATTTGGTACCGGTAAATAAAGAAACCAGAAAGGGTTATTGCGTAGTGTCGACGATAGACTTTAATTAAAATACATGTATTTTAGTTTTGTGTATGTCCAATGAATGACCACAGATTTTGGTTGACCACAATAGACCGCTTTCCGATGGTAGAGATTTGCTTCGTTTCAATCCAAAACCGAGTTATTTGTGGATATATAGACTCGAAAATTTGCCACACTTTGCAAACTCTATTTGTAGACAGAGGCGAACACACTGACGGCGCGTCCGGGGCTACAGCATGTCTTGTCTGTCCTGCGGGTTTCCAGTGCCCTGATATCGCTGTGGCTCCTGTGGAATGCGGTGATGGTCAACACAGCCCAGTTGATGAGGTAAGATGGATAGAATTAATTGTTACGAGATAATGCGTTCAATAATATATTGGAAGAGCAAAACACAAAATCAGGCATATAGTAGTGCAGTTCTTGATTTTAGCAATATGTTAGTGCTGATGGCAAGCAATTGGAGTACTTGAGGGTTCAGGGTTGTTGGTGACGCTAATTATTGTTTGTTTAAACAACATTCATTTGTTTTTCATAAATGCAATTTACCTACTCTTCATGTTTTTTTTATTGTATTTTTTTTATTTATTGCTGAGTGTGTATCTACTTTTACGATTCCATGTATAATTCTATTTTCCATTTGTATACTTAACTTCTCAAGGATTTTCAGTTGTTTTTTTTTTAATCTGTGAAGTTTTTTTAGTATTGAGTTTCAGAAAACAAAACAAAAAAATCAAATCCCTTTTTAGAAAACTTGCTTGGATTGCCCAGCGGGTCATTATTGCAATCAGCCCCAAGATTCTCCCATAGCCTGCCCCTTGGGAACCTATTCAACCGGAGGCGCGGGAACAAGTGGATGCACGCAGTGCCCAGCAGGTAGTTCTTGCCTTGACCCCAGAGTATCCCCGATCGCTTGTGACGATGGAAGATACTCAACACTGGTAAGTGATAAAACTAAGAATTTTGGAAGCTTAAGAAATAGAAAAATTGTCAAATAGAACCTTTTTTTATAATTTTGCCTTCAAAATTTTTTTGTTAACCGGTGCAAAATGTGTGCTTAACGACTGGAGACTGTATCCGTGCACATTGCTTCTCTTTAGCACTACCTTTGAACTAAGTTAAATATCTAGTGCACCAATTTTAGTCGCGTAATCGTGGCGGTGTTTTTTCACCCGTTCAACAGGTGGCGTTGAAATGCTCAGGTAAATTTGCCAAGAGGCCTAACCTTTTCAGGGTAGTAGTCAGAGTTGTTTGATGCAAATCGCATGATATAAATCACGATTTAAATCAACTAATAAAGATCGCGCAAAATTGATAAAACATTAACGTGAAAGTTGGAAAATTTCTATATTTTTTAGGTTAGTAAACATTAAACAACCTTTTCGTAACGCAACAGTTGATAATTTTCCAAAATTAACTTATTACGGGTTATCTTTAGACAGATTTATTTGCGCCATAGCCACTTCAGCAAAAAAAAAAGCTACTAGTGACGTATTGTATAAGAAATAAATAGTATAAATTTATATTTTATTTGATTTAAGGTTATTTTATCTATATATTTGAAAATTATTTGAAACACCACTAAGTAACCAAAATATTTGCTGGATTGTTTGTACTCCTTTCCCCTAAGATTGTTGAAAAAGCTTAAAAAAAACATGATTTTCATCAACCCCGGTAGAAGTCAAGTTTGGTAGCTTTGCCATTTTACAGCAGTGTTGCCAATATTGAAGCTGCGAAATGACATTCCGCATCTTTTCAGGGCGAAGCAACCTGCAAGCCATGTCCTGCAGGAAATCAATGTCCGGATACATCTTCAAACCCAACACCCTGCGATGCTGGTTACTTCAGCTGGACTGGAAATGGAACCTGCTTTCCTTGCCCAGCTGGTTGGTTTTGTAGCTGCTAGCAATATTATTTTGCTACTTGTGTTGTATACGCAAGTGCAAAACCAGGACTTTGCTAAGGAAAGCGCTTGGACCCAAACCTAAATTTTCGTTGTATCGAAAAATTTTCGATCATCTGGCGTGTTGAGTAAACTGGTGCATCTCAAATGTACCACGGACGGTGATCTGGGGGCTTTTTATAATTAAAAAAAAAAGCAATTTTAACACCATTTGGACAAAACTTTGCATGTTTTTTTAGGTATTTAAAGGAATTAAATTACTAAGTCGCTTTACTCAGCCCCTACTTACTGATCAAGTACAAAGCACGTTTAAAAGCTTCCATATGGGGTTAAATTTTCTAAGCGACTCGGCTAAGACGCCGGGGGAAGGTTTTCAGCCTGCCTTGGTTACGCCTTTGATTGTATTCTGCTAAACACAAATTGCTAACTTTTTCGCTTACGGATCCCAGTGGCGAGTAAGCTTTTCAAATTATACGTCCTTAGTAGACTGACACGCCTTTCAACTGAATTTTTTTTAATTTAATTTTTTGTAGGATTCTTTTGCGTGGACCCTTCTTTAAGTCCTGTGAAATGCTCGGAAGGTACCACAACCAATGGGAGCACAGCTCAGACACGTTGTGACCCCTGTCCCGCTGGTTATTCGTGCTCCGATTCATCGTAAGTTTAAAAAAATTGTTTAAAACACAGTAATAGAGCGCAGAAAAAACGTCAACTCGAACTCATATACCATTAATCGCGTCATAAACGGTGACCAATGGATTGGGTAGCCATCAACAATGGCCGTTTGTCTGGTGATTGGGGCGGCCACTTTTTGAGCTTTGCGAAACAGGCCACTTCTCTCCCGGGCTCTCCAGCCTAGCTGAGATTCTATGGTGGGCATTTGTTTTCTCATGCTATCATTCACAGGAAAGATTCTGGTCATCCAAACAAGCAACCAATCAGAACATGACACGCATTGCTTCCATCAATTTTTGTTTATGATTCTCATTCGTTATTTTTTTAATGTAATCCGTACGCTACAATATAGCTGACCTAGCGGATAGAGCGTCTGTTACTCACTTGATTGACGTAGATTCTATTTCCAGTAGATTCAAGGTCTTCACCGTTGATATTCTTTGCTATTCTGCTTGTGTTTGGAGGTTAAAAAGAGGCGGTGTGAAACTTCAACCCTGGGTGGGTACTGGGCTTAAAAATGAGGCAGATGACAACTTCACACATTTGGCCGGAGCGAGTCATATCTGTCTGCACTGTCATCAAACATTATGCTGTTCATATGATGGTAAACTAAAATAAACTGGTGTGGCTTAAATATCAAAAAGTTTCTTTGCTGCTATCAAAGCAACGTGGCAAAACTGCTATCAAACCAGGTAATTCCTGCTTAAATTTATGAATTATTTTTTTCCAGATCTGTGTTGGTAGAGTGCGGTAATGGTGAATACATACCGGGAGATACGTGTATTCCTTGCCCAGCAGGCGCTAGTTGCACTGAGGTAAGAGGAGGAAAAATATTGTTGCATAGAAGCAAAAAATCATAACATGAGTTTAGCCCACATGTTTATCAAGATTCAGAGGTATATACCCAGTTACGTTACGACTCTCGAGCAGTGACTAAAGAGTAAAGCGCTATATTGAATAGCTTTCAATCACCATTGTCTTAAATTAGGTGCTTTACGATGATTATCGCTTCTGGTCGAGTTCAAACGCCCATCAAATTTACGTGATTTGCGTGTGAAGAAGTCAAACATTGAAAGGAAACTTGGAAAAATGGTCAACTTTTAAGCAGTTACGGATGCGTTGGAAGAATAACGCCACCGTCGCTTTCTCATGACTGGAGGATTAAAATGCATCAGTTAATAGTATTTCGTATTTGTTTGCGCTAGGAACTAAGTTCTTTGAATTTTAGACTACTGCATTAGCATGCGAACCTGGCACTTGGTCTTTGGTGAATGAATTAGACTGTACAGAATGTGAAGCTGGGACGTATTGTCCGTATACCAATCAAGCTGGCGGCTTCGCCTGTGAACCAGGTACTATAATATTCACCATTTCTTCAGCATGTCGATTTTTTGCTTCATTCACGGTAACATTAAAAATGGTTGTTTAGCAGTATGATCTTGATCGGCCTAGGTTAGTGTGCGTTTTCCTGAACGATTTTAAAGAACTCACTTTGATCGATTTCATAGAATGCAAATTGCCTCCGCATTCTTATCTTTTTCAATAAAAGCTTGAAAGAAATTAAAAAAGTCAAAATGCAGGCAACCAAATGGCGGTCGTGAAAAATTTGGTGATCTGTAAAAACGGTCTAAACCGCAACACAAAGCTGTTGATCCCGACTGAAAGTTGGAGTTGAAATAAAACTTTTTTTGATTTTGAATCCACCTGAAGAACAGCAGTCTATTATGTTGAAAAACAATGTTTTTGTTATACACCTACAAACAGCTGTAAATTTAAAAATTGATTGGAGTTTGCACCTCTTTTACTTTTGTTTTTTTATGGCTTTCGTTGCTCGAATGAGTCAGAATAGTTGACAAGAATTTTATTTTGACGTACTGATTGTACATCTGAAATTTACTCTTAAATAACCTATCTGTTCAACTCAATGTATTTAGTGTTGGTATGCGGTATTCATAGTTCTTTTGCTTGAGGTTGAGCGTCAAAGAGGACGTTGTAAAGCCTTTTCGATTTGTGATAGATAGACGGCCAGATGGTAATTTTTGTAATTTGTAATTACATATTTATTCCCCAAGTTGCCTTGGCCAGAAGACAGCAAGGCCGAAGGGACCTTTCGATCTTTAACTCAAGCTGCCCACCTGTCTACCGCACAATACCTTCCCTTTCTATGCTGAATGTTAAGCAGGGAAGCTGTGAATACAGTTTTTATAGTATTTAGTTTGAACAGACCGGGAATTAAACTGGAGTCTACCGTTTCAGTAGCGACGCTATATTCACTTGACCATTAATTGTAGCTTAATTCTAAGACCAAAAGGTTATTATGTTGCGTTCTGGCTGAGATAACTTCGCTAAGAAAGATACTTGCATTTGCTACAGGCAGCTATTCTGGTCAGAAAGCTGCGTTCTGCACCCCTTGTCCTGAGGCCCAGGAGTGCCCCAATGTGGACGGATCTGGGAACCGTGAATGTGACACTGGTTATTATTCAATTGGTGGCCAAGATAGCTGTATCCAATGCCAGGCCGGCCAAGCTTGCCCTAACAAAGATGGAAGTGGAAATTTTTACTGTGTCCCGGTAAGTTGCTGCGGTTGTTTTTCCGTTTGATCAAACTACGGTGCAGAATCATGGCGTTTCCTCAACCTACTCCCTCGTGGTATCGAATCCGATTTTTCCAAACAGCAACAAGCCGTTGGAAACACTGTATCGGATTTAACCTGTCCTGTAATTGAACTTTTGACCGCCATTCTGGAGTAGCGGAAATCACTTCGGCATTTCAGAGCATGTCACAACGTAATACTGACGAGTTTGTTGGTCGAACCGTAACGTGTTCGCCTCTTAATGGAAGATCCGCGGTTTAAACCTCAGGCCATTCCAGTCGCACATAGTGTTGTCAACAGTATGCCTTTGGAAAGTAATATGATTACCTTGCAAACTTGCTGATAATCAAGATAGCTGCTTGACAAAATAAATGCGAGATCTTTTGCAACTTGTTTTTCACATAATTCACTGCATAATTATCGAACCTTCTATATATTTGTGAACGCAAAGGAATAAATTTGTCTTTTCTTAGGGAACTTATTCATTGGCTGGAGCTACACGCTGCGAATCTTGCCCGGCTGGAAGTGCTTGTCCTAATACTGATTCAAATACCATAATCGCTTGTGACCCTGGGTTTTACTCTGGACCCGATCAAACGGTAGGTGCCATTTGGACATGTGTCGTAATTTATACCTTAGATTTTATATGTTGCAGTATGAGATTTATGAATATATCTACAAAGATGAATACTATGACATACCATCACCACCGAGTCGTAAGAAAACAAGATTTAATCCCTAAAATATGAAGTATCTAAATTAGGGTCCCAAATTTTTTTCTTTTATTCTGCATGAGCGTTTTTTTAACAATGTGAGCTCACTTTGAAAATTCATTGTGATTTTTCTTGTCTGATTTTGAGAAAAATTAGTTGTTTGGAATTAGGAGCAAGGGCACATAGGGAAACTGAGGGAGCATGTTTTAGGGTTTTAATATCGTAGGTTTTATTTTTTTATATACGAAACACTCTAAAGTAAAATTGTAGAGTTAGGTTAAACAGAACAATTTAGTCAATTTATTACTATTTTAGACTTGTACGCGCTGCCCAGCTGGGTATGCATGCACCAGTACTGATGCAGCTGTAGACCGAACCCCATGTCAGGGAGGAACGTACAGTGGTGGCGGGATGGATTCGTGCCAAGATTGTCCCGCTGGAAATGCGTGTCCCACCATCTTTGCTGAAATTGTTATTATCTGCCCAGATGGAACATACTCAGAGGCTAACTCAATGGTGAGTAGGTAGTTGTTGTATTTTAGTTCCCTATCACGAGAAAGTGGCGCTGGTGCATCTTTGATTGGACTAATCTGCATCCGCTTAAAGCAGGGGTCGGCAACCTACGGCCTGCGACCTTCTATTGTCATCCGGCCCGCGAACTTTTTTCAGTGATAGATATGCAGTAATAAACCGCCGAAATGATTCTCACCTTATTTTTTGGTCTTCGCCATCAAATCGACTGAAAAAAGGCCTGAATTTCAGGCGAAGACCTTTCTTTTTTGGTCCACTGGAATGGTGGCGGCCCGCTGGAACCTTGTTAGGACTGAATGTGGCGCACCAGTTCAAAAGGTTGCCAACCCCTGGCTTAAAAGTTGATCACATTTGTAGCTTTTTGTTGGTATTTAACGTTTTCCAAATTAAGATCTTTACTTGTTTAAAGCTATCAAGCTACAATAATTGTCACAAACAGTCTATGCATTGTATCTTTGTGCAGAAGTGTGTTATTAGTTTGCAGGTACTCAACTCCGCGTCATTGCGCCTTGGAAATTGATTGTAAACAGCTTGGTTAAAGCGATGCCACATTTTCAAACATAATTTTCTTTGCAGTCATGTTTGTCCTGCCCTGCTGGTTCAGAGTGCCAAGAAGCAAACCAGCTCCCTCAAGCATGCGATGATGGGTACTTCAGTACTGGCGGTCAGAAAACATGCACATTGTGCCCAGCTGGTTACCAGTGCACTAACAAAGATCGTAACCCAGAAAAATGCCCAGCTGGTAAGTTACTTAATATTTGATGATATTTTCCCTAGTCTTGATTTGCTAGTATTTGTAGGAACTTGCGCTATAACTCTATGTTAAATGTCCAAGTGAGTTTTGCCAATTTTTTTTGTTGTAATTGTTACTTTTTTCACCAAAGAGTGTAACATTGAGATGTGGTTGTGACTTCGTTTTAACGTATGGTTGTGGCGTGCTTTGGCATTGACAATGGAACAGTTGTCTGCGCCACTACGCTGGCGCCAATTTAAACACTGTCTTGTTCGTAGCAATGAGTAAGTTAGGCCGGGCTTTTTGGGTCGGTTTCGTTCGTGCTCCTCGTATTAAAGAGCTATATTTCAAAAATTAACATAAGTTTTTGAAAAATGGTAAAATTTGTGGCATAACTTTTAATGCGTTAGTTTATTGTAGGTCAGTATTCGTCAGAAGGTTCTCAGACCGGATGCCAAGATTGTGATCCTGGATATCTTTGCCCGGAAGGAAGCGACAGTCAAGCACCGGAGAACGCTAGATGTCCCATCGGTACTAAAACAATTTTCATTTTTTATCATTTTAGCCTCGGTGGTGTAGTGGCTAGGCGACTGAATTTGAACTCGTAATAATTTTGGATGGCTGGGTTAAATTCTTGCCCAAACGATTTACTTACTCGTTAGAAATGGCATTCGGAATTTAAAGTACTTTAAGGTTCTGAAAAAGTCTTTGTGGTGGTGTGCGATTGAGTAGTTAGACCTTGCTGCTAACAACATCCAATTTTTATTTTGGACAGAGCTGTGCGAAACTGAAATTGAGATCTGCATAAAATAACGTTTACCAATCAGTTATTTGCCTCAATAACAAGCGGTATATTTGTAGGTTCTTATTGTGAAAGCGGCGCCACTACGGCAACTCCTTGCGACGCAGGAACTTATGGTTCTACTGATGGCTTAGGAAGTTCGGGAGAGTGTAACGCTTGCCCTCCAGGTAGGAACTGATTGAACAATGTACAACACAGTGCTTTTTGAAGCAAGAAATGAAGCACTAACCAGCTGACTGTAATTTTGAAACATTTTTTGATTTTTTTTATGCAGGTAGATTGTATCTGGTTAATTGTCTGAGAAGTGCGTTCTGGCCTAAAGGCTACCAGCGCCGAAGCCTAGAAAGCACGCAAGCGATTAAATATTAAGACTCTGGCCGCAAACATCAAAAACATTACAGTTATATCACTTTATTTGACCTAATTTTCACCTTATTGTCCTCTCTACCATTTTATCTTTGGCCATTGTTTTGAGGTATGCATACTAAAAATATAATGAGATTTAGTGAAAGTTCGAAAGCGGAAGCGATAGTAATGCACCCACTCTCGTATATTTAAATGAAACCAAGCCAACAATTATTATTGTCATATTTTATGACACAACAATATTTGTCACAATGTACCAAGTTGAAATATTGAATAAGCTAAATCTGATCTAAGCATAGCCTTGAAGCTCAGTAGTCTAGTACCGGTACGTAGCTTTCGTTTTCTGACGATTTTGATCATTACGACTTAAAAACAGCAATACACTGGCCACATTGGCCAGGCAAGCTTGTTTGATATATTTTGACCAGAAGAAAAATGCGTTTGTTTTGGGCTACGCCGTTACAAAATGCACTGGCAATCCAGAGTCAAAGAATTGATTTGCTTCATAAATCTAAGTTCTTTTGCAGCTGTGTCTACTTAACTGTGCAAATACGAGTAGGCCAGATTCTGGATTGAATTTAATTGATGACATATTCATTTCTTTATTGATCTCTGTTTGGGTCATTTGATGTTACACTTGAACTTTTAAGAATAATTTTGAATAAACTTACGAGTTGAGTAGTTTACGTTTCATGAACAAATCAAATTTTTCATTATACTTGCTGTATTATGCCGAAGCGTGTAACGAGTTTGCGGAGGCCCATCTCCGCGTCGTCATTGCGCCCAGGCAACACAGCTCCTTTCGAAGAAATGTTGCAGCGGTGGCGAGCCGTTGGCATCACTGTGTCGGATTTGACCGGCCCGAGATTTGAATCTCAGACCTCCCGCTCCAGAAACAAACGCTTTACTGCTCGACCAACTGGCCTGGCCGTTTCATCAACAGCTCGTTGATATTTTTTCATGCTGTAGTTAAATTTATCTTTACACAAAATAAATAAAAAATATAACACCACAACGGCTCTTCACGTGGTTGAATTATGAATTTACTGGTTTTGAAGCATTATTACAATACTAATTTTAAAAAAGTAGAAGCTTCGAGCGTCCTAAGTATAGTTATTGGTTTTACATTTATTGTATTATTTTAATAATTATTTTATGCAGTTTTGATTTTGCTTTTAGTACTTTAAAATTTCACGTATAGTATACGAGTATTCATCAATGAGTCTTGAACGGATCGATTTGTGTTCAGGTTATTTTTGCCCTGCTGGTACGGCTGGCGTGGCTGATATTACCACGCAAAGTGGGACACCTAGTGTTGAGAACCTGTGTCCCAGAGGACACTTTTGTCCGGAAGGAACTCCATCGGACACGGAATACCCGTGCCCTGTCGGAAAATACAATCAGTTGCTTGGCCAATCAGACGAAGCCACAGCATGCCGTGACTGTCCAATAGGAAGATACTGCCTACAAGGTAACCTACAGTATAGTTATTGTTCGAAGCCATTGAAAATTGTTTCCTCCTTTCAAGGCCTTGGGGTGCAATCCGGCCCATCCACGCCCCCACACTTCAAAAGGATTCGGGCAGCTCCAAACCAGTGAGCTTATCAAGGAAATGAAAATTGAATTTGGATAAAAATAAGAGCCGAAATGCATATTGCTCAACTTTCTACACTTATAGTGACAGGCCATAGCCGTAGTACTAATTAGCCTTTTGAACCAAAAACTGCTGTTTTTTGAAAACTAAAGACTGCGATGTTTTTGAACATGTAGACACTGGACGACAATCTATAAGTATCCTACATTAACAAAAAAAAAAGAAATTTCACTGAAATAATCCAACTTTCTCATTTTTTTCAAATTTTTCTGTTAACATTTATTATTGTTTATAGGTTCTACTAATACTGGAATTGCCTGCACTAGAGGTTATTACTGCAACCAAGGTGGAGGCACAGCGTTTTCTACCAGAACAGCATGTCCTGCCGGAACGTATACTTCCGAAACAGGAGCAAGATGTAAGTTGTGGAGAAGCTACTCGTTAAAGCGGCTGCTTTCATGCAGGACTTAAGGTTGACGCTCAGAAATAAAGAAGAGCCCGATTTTGAGTGGAAGAGAATTGCCATATTTACTTGAATACCGCTTGGTCCATTTACAAGCTGTATTTTGGTCAAGTACAGTATGGTAACCAAGTACAGTATGTCAATCAATTCGCCTCTGCTCACTTCTTCTATCTACCCGGTTCACAGCTTATTGTGTTTGAATGTCACTGCAAAAACGTACCTTGCGCTTTTCTCTTACTTCAGGTGTACCAAACGAGAATAGGATTTTGCAGCGCATTTGGCCGAGTATTGAAGAATTTAAACTATCGTCTTCTTAAATGCCCTGCCGCTGAGACTTTGATGAGCCGTGTTTGTTTCTTCGCTTTCTATTTCAGTTCTGTGGTCTAGACTCTCGAGTTTTCGCGGAATCCACGCCCCATCCCGCGGAAGAGGCTCGGTTACACCAATCATTTATTTTTGTTTTTTGTATATTTTTTACTTGCAGCTATGGACGATTGTGTTGACTGCCCGCCTGGGTATTATTGTCCCGAAGGCACCTCGGACCCCGTGCCGTGTTCCAACGGTACCTACCAGCCAGTACCAAGACAAGGGTTACAGGGAAGCTGCCTTCGATGCACAGCGGGCATGGTCTGCAGCACAACGGGCCTGACCGGCCCCGATGGGCCATGCGCGCCAGGGTAAGGTTGTTTTAGGCTTTGAATACCGATATCAAGCTTAGACCAGCTTGACCGGAATTCTTTATGCTGTTAAGTCCAACCCCAAAGCCCTAACGACCAGATTATTATCGGCTATTCTATTGTCTTTGATCGCCAGCCTTAAAAATTTATTTTCTTTGAACAAGAAAAATAGTTCAGTGCTTGTGGTAAGGTTTTATTTCTACCAAAACAACCTTTAAAGATTGAGGGAGATGTAACGTTACTTTAGAACAACACCCTATTTAGATTTGTTTTGTCAATAATGCTTAATTCTCTTACAGCCATTACTGCCCACAAGGTACATCTTTGAGCACTGAAAACCCCTGCCCAGCTGGTTTCTACACCGACGCATACAACTTAACCAATTCCGACCAATGCGACATTTGCCCCGAAAGATTTGCCTGTCCAAGCGGTAAGCGAATGTACTTATACCTAGGCGTTTTCAATGGTGCTTACTTAATTTTTCAAGCACTTTCTGATGGCGCAGCTGTGAAGAATTGGTCTCAAATTCGCAAGGGCGATGGTTCGGTTCCCTACCGTTGTGAATTCCATGAGTGCGTGTAAATATGTTTGTTTTTTGTCTTGTGTTCTTTCAGAATATTTATGTTCGTCACGTTGAAAGAAAAAATAAATTTTGGTTTTCAAAACACGATATTGGTATTGGTAATCCTGGTTCACATTTGGATGAGCACATAATTCGCCTAGTTTGGTTGGTCTAAGAAATATTTGGAAACCACATAAAAAATCTAGATTGAAAAACATACAAATGTCTTGCGAAAATTAAGCTACAATAGGTTTTTGTAGGTGTCTTCTAAAAAATAACAACAAAGAAATGAAAAAGACCCTTTTATTATAATGTATTCCCAAAAGCCGAGAATGTTTAGTCAAGTATAGTAAGTTTATAGCGCTAGGTCGTTAAGAACAGACTGAACGATTTTTCTATTTTTGTTACTCGGTACTGATACTGTTTATTTTAGGAACTGGTGGAGTGGACGTACCGCCTTTAAACTGCGCACCGGGGTACTATTGCAAAAATCAAACGGAATTCCCGACACAGAGAGGCTGTCCAGCCGGATCCTACTCAAACAAGACAAACCTCGCTAATTTCAACGAGTGTTGGGAGTGTCCAAGGGGCTTTTATTGCGTGGAAAACAGCACCTCCCCCCAAGGGCCGTGCCCTGCAGGACATTATTGCCCAGCAGGTACGTCAGAGTTTCATCTTGTGATATCATAATATTAAATTTTCCAAGGGGATAGTATAGTCTAACTTAGGGAGTGTAGTATCGCAAATAACCTAATGGTGCTTGTTGCATATGTCTTTTAATCCAGCAGAGGCAGCGATAGCTCAGTCGTAGAGCGCCTGGTTAGTGATCGAAAGGTTGCTGACTCCCGGTTCGATTCCCTAACTGGCAATGCGTCGTTGTGTTCTTGGGAAAGACATTGCCTGTTTCCTATTGGAGCAACCAGTCGAATGGTTGTGGTGGCCCAGCTTGACGAAAAACTTTTAAACAGAACCCAACAAAAAGGATACCTAGCGTTGGTTCTGTTCAGCAGACACAGAGTTCTTGCTTTATTCGCATAAAGAATAAAATAAACCTATTCCTTAACAAATGCAAGCTGTGGAAGTCCTTTTAATTATTAGCATCATTCCTAAAATACCGTAGAACTGTGAAGAGTATCAAAGAGTATACTACGTTAGCAATCTTCTGTGCCAAATCAACTTTTAATTGGCACATTTGTTTTGTAATTTGGCACTTATTTGTCATGACTTATCAATAAGTTGGCACTGGAGCCGAGAACCGGGCTTGAAAAGGGGACATTTAAGGACGGTATTGCTGTGTTTTGATTTGTTTACCGGACGTATTGGTTTTAGGCACCAAATATGACACTGAATTTCCTTGCGAAGCTGGGACTTTTTCAAACAAAACTGGGAATATTCGAAAGGAAGACTGTGGCGAATGTTTAACTGGTTCTTATTGTACTGCTGGAGCTAGTTCACCTACCCCGTGTAGTCCGTAAGTTTTTGACCTCTAAACATTGCTCTTACTATTTTTGTATTGAAACCTCTTGGTCTCGAAAATTTAACCGCAAAACCTTTTTTTTCTCATTTTTTTGTTTCATACATAATTTTAGTTGTGCAATGCTCTTAAATAAGTCTAATTAGTTGGAGCACACCATGCTGTAATTAAGCTGCGTTTAATCTCTGTTTGAAACTCAGCTATAGAGGAAACCGTGATTCACAGCAACTAATAAGAAATTGCAACACTTTTTTTACAGCTTTTTCTGTGTAGTAAACTAAATTTGGTCTAACTTAATTTTATACCGTAGAATTCCTGGAAATAAAAATAATCGGCAGCGTGGCTGAAAGGATGAAGAAGTTCTATGTATTACGGCTCTGATCCATGATCTACGTTCAATCCACACCGTAGTCACGTTGTTGCGTCGTGGATAAGACCTTTTACGATGATTGTCTCTGCTTGTTGGCTTCGAACAAGCAGCAAATTCAACAGAGTGTAAGTCAACCGAAAAAACTTGGAAAAAGGGTCAACTCGTATGTGGGTGCAGATTCGTTCAAAGGATTTCTCCACCGTCGCTTTCTTGAACAAAGAGGATAAAGATACATCATCAATCAGGCGCCTAGCCTGGATTTCGCAAACGGGGGGGGGGGCTGTTTTGGAAGCTTGAAACAACGGTAAACGAACTTGACCCAAATTTTCATCAGTCTTGAATTAGATTGAGGCGGTTTTTCTGCCAAAATTAAGTGATCTCCAAAAAAAAAGCAATAAAAAAAAAGGTCTTCACCGAAATTCAAACAGTTTTTCCGGCCGAAATTAGGTTATCAAAAAAAAAAAAAAAAAGTGAGCTACAGAACAAAAAACCTCCACTATTCTGGTCCAAATAACGGCAAGTTCTTCTCAACTTCTGCTCCTAAATCGCATAGGGGGGACTGTTTTCATTTTTGGAGCAAAACTCGGCCTCATAAGCACTAAAAACGTGCTATATTGCATACTTTTCAGGCCAATGGGGGGGGCTGTAGCCCCCCCCCCCGGCTTGGCTACTGTCATCAATCTTCGTACCGTTCGATGAGCGCTTGTAAATATTTTTAATTGCAGAGGTACATACAATCCCGGGACTGGATCAAGCGGAGTGGCGGATTGTTTAGCGTGTGAAGCTGGATATTACTGCCCCGACAATGGCACAACTGATCCGATACCTTGTGGAATAGGATACTATTCGGTGAGGTCTATGACGCAACAATGCTTTTGCAAACCTGTAAATGCTCCAAATTCTAAGATTTAGTATTCCATTATGAGCCCCATGTAAAATTTCTATGACTAAATGCATAGTTTATTATGATGATCAGTTATTGACAAAACAATCTATCGCTTGTTATGGTTATTGACGTGACAATCGATTGCCTATGATTGGTAGTTAATGTAACAATCACTTTTTATGTTTGGGTATAATTGGCGTAACAATGCATGGCTTAATACTACTGGTTATGTATCATTGTGTACTATCACAAAGAACGATTGTGATCAATTCTAACAACTTGCATTTTGTTGTATGTACATTTACAAATAAAAACATCCGAGTAGCTATTTCTTTCAAACCCCCAAATTTTAGACTTCTTTTTTAAACTTTTTTCTAATACCCGCTTTTTGGTCATACCTAGTACCAATGAAATAATTTGTTTCAGGGTCGTGGTTTAGCTGAGTGCGAACTTTGCCTCGCCGGATATTACTGCGACGAAAACACAACATCAGACATACTTCTACAGAATAAAACTTGCCCCCATGGCATGCACTGCCCTAGCGGTACCTCAGATGCTCCAAACCTGCAAGAAAACGCTTGCCCCGCGGGATTCTATTGCCGCTACGGAAATCTTGTGAGCTATGACCTGTTGTATTGTTGTTGTTTTTGTATTTACAAATACAGTGTTTAATCCTGCTATCACATGACAGCGTCAGATCTTCGCGATTGGATGCCTCACTTTTTTTATTTCGATAAGTCCTAAATGCTTGAACGAATACCCGTCTGCTTAAGAGTTTTCGATGATCCAATGTTTCCTTGCATATCCTAATCCTATCCAAGGACGCAGAAACGTAACCAAGGTCCCCGGTGAACCCAGATTCTGCGGTCTGGGTCGTTGTAAAAACGATTGGTTTACCCTTTCGGCCACGAAGGTTACCAAGTTTTTCCTTTTTTCTCTTTTTTCTTTTCCAATACAAAGCAAATCCTACTACACCATCACATTCGAATATTAAATTGTGCTCCGTCGTTAGCTCATTTTGACTGAAACTGTAAACGCCTTGGACTGTAGAAGTTGGATAGGAATTTACTTCGTTGGGCGAGATGTACTTGTAATTGCATCTTTATTTACTAATTTGCCGTGGCTAGTAGACAGCGAAGACTTTTCAGTCTTCGAGTCAATTATGACGTCTGTCCAGCAACGCATGTGGTCGCGCGCTTGCTAAGTTAAAGTCAGAAGATGACGATTCGGTTCTCAGACTTGTTTTATTAGTTATACGTACATTTTAGTCAATATTTGAAACAAAAAACAACGCGCAGAGTAGTCATGTGATTATTTTGTCACAAAAGCTTTGCAATATTAGACGACGATCATTGTCACTATCTATAAATCCCAAGACGAACTGTTTCGGACTGGACTATGGTATTAGATTGTTTCTTGGATGGTTTAGTTTTTTTTTGTGTGTGTGAATGGTGAGATGGAAAAACCCACCATGAAGCCCCAGCAATGGGCTGGGGATTTAAGAACCCCACAAAGAAGTGCAGAATACTACCCCTCGTTCACCATATATGGCGTTGTAACCTTCCACTGAGGCGAAGCATGGGAATTTTGGATTCTTCGACAGTGTCTGGGTTGGTCTACTGGTACTTTTTTTTAATTGAAAACGGAAAACCTTATTTAAAAAAAACAGTAAAATTTTTTAACGTTTCTTACTCAGCTGCATCCATTTTATACTAACGATGGATTTAACTGAGTGCGAAACGTTAAAAAGGTTTACTATTTTTAATCAAATTACATGAAACTGCTGTGGTACTTATTTGGTTTAATCTTTTTTAATTCATTATTGTTTTAATCTTAATTCATTGTTTTAATCTTTTAGGACGCATATCCTGTACCGTGCCCTATCACCACATTCAGCGGCAAAACTGGTCTTAAAACAGTCGATGAGTGCGAGGATTGTAGAGCGGGATTTTACTGTGATGTAACAAACTTGACTGCACCGGTATGAACCAGTTTCTTGAACTTAAAACGTCATTGATGACCCCTATCATTTTTATTTGGCATGTCAGTAATGAGCTCGGAATGAATCCTCAAAATGAAGAATTTATGTGGAATTAAAATTACATCTTTTTTCACCAAGTTGTCTTGGTCAGGAGGCTCTAAAGCGGGGGTCGGCAACCTGCGGCCCGCGGGCCAAATCCGGCCCGCCGACACATTTCATCCGGCCCGCGACTTCTTTACGTAATTATGACAAATAGTGTAGCAAACAGAAGTTTGGTGGTCACTGTTTACTGAAGCTGAAACCACGCTTCTGAACAATTGTATGACGCAATAGATTTGACTGGAAGTATTTCCGGGTTTTATTCTGTAAAAGACCGGCGAAAAAAGAAAAGAATTTTAGTCACGCATCAAGCACTCGCAGTTCGCACCCTGACTTATGAAAACACAGAGAGCGAGCGTTTTCGCAGGAATTGCAGTTACCTGCTTTCTAATGCATTTGTTTACCACTGAGCAGTTTGCTTTAATAATAGCTGAATTTCTGTTTTGTTTTTAGTTAATAGCTAGAAAACATAGCCTGTCTAATTTACTTTAGCAATCTTAAAATGTTATTAGAACGTAGAAAAGTTGAAAAGGAATTCAGAGCTTTTAAAGTAGAGTGGGAAAGCAATTTCGTTTTTGTAAATCACCTTGGAAGACCTATTTGTTTGATTTTCACCGAAGCTATTGTTCTTGATAAAGAGTGCTTTTTAATTTCTTCACGAGTTTGTTTCTACGTTTTTGGCGTCCGTGACTTTAATAAACTTTCAGATCAACACCTTATTAAAGTTATGACTGTAACCGTAAATGAATGTTCTTGCGCATTTTCATTTCTTCACGAGTAGTTAAGTTTTTGACTTCTTACCTTAGCTAAACTTTCAATAACTAACACATCATCAACAGTCTCGTTGACTTGACGTGACAACATAAACATTTTGTGTATTTTTTCGTCCAGATTTAGTGGAAACCTTTTTTATGGCCCGCAACCAATTATTGAGCTTGATTTTGGCCCGGCAGCACCAAAAGGTTGCCGAACCCTGTTCTAAAGGGTCTTTTTAATCTTTGAGTCAAGCTACCACCTGTCTACCACACACGATGGAGACTTTTCACTGTCCCTTTAATGCTGAACGCCTTGTAAGGAAGTTGTGAATACAATTTTTATAGAGTTTGGTTTGACCAGACGGGAAATCGAACCCGATGTAACGGACCCTCCATCCACTTGATGTTTTTTTTTAAAACTTTTGATAATGCAAATATATCTTCGGTTTTGCGCTCAAATTGCCCAAACTTGATGATAGGTTAGTTTTAGAGCATAGGACTGAATACTTGTTTATAATTCAGACTCTTTTATGATATTGCAACCGTGCCCACCATCTAGTACTAATCATAACACCGCCACTATCATAATCTCGTTTTGGATCCAGTGTTATCCCAATCGACGAAGTTAGCCGGATTTCGTATGGTCATTGTCTTTACCTCCCCTCGACCTTTCGTTCGATCTTATGCATCCTCTTTCACTAGTCCATTTGCCTTCATTTCACTCTCTACCTGTTTTTTTTTCATATTTGTTTTGGTTACGCTCTTCCTGTACTACCGCGCTCTTCAAATTTCAAAGCCTTCACTATCACATTTTCATCTTTTTTCCTCAAAACATGACCGTACCTCTATATTCTACTTGCTTTAGCCATCCTTTTTAATGAATCCTCCATACCCAACATGTGGTTGTTTTTTGGATCTAGTAGCTTTACACCAGACATCGCTCCAATCATCGCTCTTTCTGTTCTTCTCAAAATTGCCGTTTCTTTTTGTCTCAAGCACCATGTTTCACTTTCATGCAACAAAGTTGATTTTATACAACTTTTGTAAACCTTCACTTTCAACTTTCATGAAAACCTTCTGCCCTTGTGTATTTTATTACATATCCCTAATTTTATCCAACCAATTCTTGTTCTTGCTGTTACCGCTGTTTCGCACCTAACAGTTGCATTCAATCTGTCACCTTCAGAAAATTTAATTATACGCCATCACACAGTATTTCATCTGCTCCCTTCAAGTTCTTTATCATGCCTCCACACTTTTAGCAAACAACATCTTAAGCCAAGTAAACTGTAATCTTCTTATCCGTGCATCTTGCGCCGACCCTTTACCACATGCTGTACATAACACTGAACTAGACATGACACACCGAGTTAGATATCCGAGTTAGTTAATAGATAATAATATATACCGGACCTGAAATATAATAGAAGTTCCTTTTCAGTCTTCAGGCCTACAGGCACAGACACAGTATGTTTGGTTGATCAATGGTTTTTTGATTGTTCGCGAATAATCTGTTATGTTTTTAGGCTGGCGCATGTCCTGGTGGTTATTATTGCCCGCCCAAGACCGGGGCAGCAGACTCCTTCCCTTGTCCTGCCGGTACGTTTTTAAATGGAACGGCTGCCGTTTCTAGCGACAGTTGTACAACCTGCACTTCTGGCTACTTTTGCCCTAACAACGGAACAGCCATTCCAGATCTTTGTTGGGCGGTGAGTATGGGCTATAATTTGTGTAGTTACTGACTCCTCGATTTGTAATGTTGCTAGTTTTGTGACTTGTTTGCTGGCGCTTTCCAGTGGAATGATTAGGCGTATCGTGCTGCTAGTATCCTGTAATCTCTGTTTTGAAACTCGGTACGGTAAACCGTGTTCGAGTTGAATAAAATGGAAAACGGATGAAATTTTGAAATTGTCTACAGATTATCAATCATCATCTTAATTTCATCAAATCAAAATTTTCATTATACTCGCTCTACTAAGCCGAAGCGTGTAACGAGTTGCGGGACCCAACTTAACTTCATGTTTTATTAAATTGTGTCAATATCATTATGTCAATTGTGAATTGGTGATAATAAGTTACTTTGTTTTCTTTTTGGCGAAGTTCGCGTAGCGCCAACAATTTGTTTGTAGTTTTTATTTGCCGTATGTGTACATTTTATCAAGATATCATTCATGTCCACGAGACAACGAGCAATCTTTGAGTCAAGCTGCCACTTTTCCAATGCCCAGCACCTGTCCATCACGCACACTGGAAGCTTCACACTTCCCTCTTATTGCTGAAGGGCTAGCAGAAAAGCTGTGGGTACCTAATTGAAAGCCATTAGTTGACCCGACCGGGAATCGAACCCGAATTGGCTCTCAATTTCAGGAATCAGAACTTTTAGCGAAAATGGTTTGATGCGGCCATTTTGAAGCTGCGACGTTTTGACGCACGACCGTTTTGTTTCCGAGACGTTTTGCGGCGAATTTAAAAAAATTTGCTTATGTTGAAGTTTTATAGTACAACTATGATGCATATCTTCAGGGTTATTATTGCATTCCTGGCTCGAAAGCGCCACGCATTTGCGGGGAAGGAACATATGGTAATAGAACAGGAGCTACCAGCACTCTAGAATGCATGGCTTGTCCTGGAGGCTATTATTGTGAAGGGACTGGAGATACTAGTCAACCGACTGGTCCATGTGAGGCTGGGTATTACTGCACTGGAGGCGCTTTTCGACCAGTAAGTGACGTCACATAAAATTGACTTGAGGCTTTTGTAATCACATCTTTATGAATCAAGCTTTCCTTGGCCGGAAATTTAGGTCTTTGAGTCAAGCTACCACCTGTCTACCACACACGGTTAAAGCTTCACACTGTCCCTTTTATTGCTGAACGTCAAGCAGGAAAACTGTGAATATCAATGTTTTATGGTGTGACCCGCATTGACAATCGAAACCCAATCTACCGTTTCAGTAGCAGACGCTCTCTCCACTCGACCACTGATCGGTTATTACTTTTACCAGTAACTTTTATTATCAGTATTATACTATCAAGTTTTCTTACTATTGAATCCGAATTTTGGTGCGCTTTAATTAGCGACTAAATTTAATCATAAACTCTTATTCCCATGTACGTTTTTTGATTTAATAATCAGATTGGCTGAGAGGAGATTTCAGGCTTTTTGTTTTGTGCATCCACTATTTTTACGTCATAATTGAAGTAGTACAAGTTTTAACAGTGGCGATCCAGCATTTATTACAAATATTTTAGATTATGACGTATAATATAACACTTAACGAATAACAAAAATCATGGAAGCCCAAGTTCATTCTCATCAACGAAATGTTCCTTTGTCTAGGATCCAGTTGACGGTATTACCGGTGATGTGTGCCCCAGAGGTGGATACTGCCCGGAAAATTCTACCACCCCGAATGCGTGCAGGCCTGGGTTTTACTCCAATTTTACAAGTACGTTCCTTTATGATGTTAAGTGATTTTCTATTGTTTAACGCTGTCTGCAATGATTGTGATTATTTGTTTACTGCACCAAATTTGCTTCGCCAAAACGCAAGCGAAGGGAACTTTCGGTATTCGAGTTAAGCTGGCACCTGTCTGCCAAACACAGTCGAGGCTTGTCTCTTTTAAAGCTGAACGTGTAGCAGGGAAGCTGTGAACACCAATTTTCGTAGATTTTTGGTTTGACTTTTCCTTTTTTTTTACCAATTACCAAAAACCGAGTTTACCGTTTCAGTAGCTGCTGGTCAGCCCCAATAAATCAACATTTGATTTAGGTTGAAGTTGGCAGTTTTTAAGTTGCACTGAAACAAGCGCGCTTTTTAGGTCCTGTTCTAGGTTGGTTTCGATGTCTGCTTATTGCTAAGTCATTCCAAAATTATAATTGTAATTACATTTTAATCACCAAGTTTCCTTGGACAGGAAACAGCGAAGGGACCTTTCGGTCTTCTCATCAAGCTGCCACCTGCCCACCTGTCTACCACACACGGCGGAGGCTTCACACTGTCCGTTTGTTGCTGAACGTCAAGCAGGGAAGCTGTAAATATCAATTTTTATAGTCTTTGGTTTGACCCGACCGGGAATCGAATCCGAGTTTACCGTTTCACTAACAGCGGCTCTATCCACTCGACCACTGGTCGGTTAAAAAGCTCCAAATTTTAAAGAAAATGTATAAATCAACAAGTCTACGATGCTTTTGTGGCGGTATAATACACTATAAACTCTTTAATTGGCGGAGTTTTTGTAGTTTGGCACTTTTTCAGCATTACCCAGCAATAAGCAGTCACCAGAATTAAGAACCAGGCTTGAGAAGGAAACATATTGAAGCTCCGATATCGTTTTAGAGGCCGTATCCGAAGACAATTGCACTGCATGTGACCCTGGTAAATTTTGCTCTGGAATAAGTGCCGAAGGTGTCACTGGAGATTGTTCACCGGGTTTCTATTGCACTGGAGGGGCAAGCACTTCAACTCAGTTTCCTGCTGAACCAGGATATTTTGCTGAAGCAGGAGCTGCAATGCAACGCCCTTGCTTGCCAGGTGAGTACGTTGAGGAGCGCGCGTGAGTACTTAAACTGCAGTTTTCTTGACTGGCATGTTAAACAGCAATTTATTTTCTTCGAGCTATTTATTTAGAAAAGCAGTGTTTATTTAGCGGAGCACAAACAAAAATAGCTCGTAGGCCGTGTGGAATATCCGGCCAATCGATCCCAGGTCGATGTTATCCTTGTGAGCCAAGGAGGTTCATGATTCACCCGGTAATAACGGTTTAGGTTTCCATAACCAAACGTTTCACACGATATAGTCGCTTGGTCGTTACAACGTATAGGAGCCCCGACGACTCGATGGAGGTTCTTTGTAGGAAAGGATAGAGACTACGAAGCGAATGTGTTGCCCTAACGCTTCCACGGGGTAAAAAAGTGAAGCCGCCTTCCCAGCAGGTGGCAAAAGGCAACCGGACATTGGGTGCTCATCAGCGGTGGCTGCCTGTGTCGTAAGATGCGGTGCTCGCTTTTCGGGTGCTTTTGAAATAGTCGCTTCTTCCCCAGGTTCGCCAGATTGCGTTATTGTTGTTGTTCTTAATAACGGCTCTTTCTGGCGGATTTGAATGTGGTACAGCAGTTGTTACATCATAAAGCTTCAGTTGGACTGAATAACCCAGAAAAAAGTGACCATTGCCACACCACTCAAAGAATGGGCACCCCATCACCACACAGATCTCCAATGATGGGCACCCAATGGCCACCTTTAGCGACTCGCTGAGTGGACGGCTACAATATTCTGCCCCGAATAAAGCACCGTTTCTCGCATTACTATCGTTCTATAGAGTGACAAGCAGTTGCTAAAATATTTTCACCCCCCCCCCCCAAAAAAACGGGTAATTCGAACCAATCAATCGGTTCAGAACTCCTCCATCTTGACTGGGGCTGAATTTGATTCAGCAGCACTGATAGGCGCAAGGTGATTAATTGATTGATCCGTATTTCCACCCCACTTACGAGAAAACAGCGGTGTTGCTTTTAGTTTGGACGAATTGTCCTCTTCCGCTGAGAAGTTGGCCGCATTCCAAGGTTTCGAAGTTGACTAGCATCTCTTTCTCGTATTTTGTGAGTAACGTTCTGATAATTGAAGCTGCCCCCACCTCGCTAGTTGCAAGAATTGACCGATGGATACGTTTATCGGTGGATGCTGTGGGGTAATGGAGTGGCAAAGCACTGTCCCAGCGGTGGCAAGTTGTTGATATATCTTATCTGATTTAATCTGCTTGAGAGTTGCACCAAGCAGAGTGTGCTGATCATTATACATTTTAAGGTACTTACGCCCCTGGCAACATTAGTTCCTCATGTGAAACCTGTCCTGCCGGCCAATATTGTGACGAAGAAGCTATGGCAAGTACCAAAGAATGTTTCCAAGGCGCTTGGTGTCCCCGCGGGAGTGTTGAACCGAAGCTCTGTCCACCTGTAAGTAAAGAAAACAACGTGCTTTGTAATGTGAGCTATATTGTTCGGCAGCATGGTTGAGAGGGTTAAAGCGGTTTAGGTTCAACTCGCACCCTGGTTACGTTGTTGCGTCCTTGGGTAAGACACTTTACGATGATTATCTCTGCTTGGTGGCTTCGAACAAGCAGCAAACTCTGTGGACAAGAATTTGAAGAAATCCACAGGAACATTGGATCACTGTAAACTTTTATGCAGATGAGTACTTATCGCATTGAAAAATTCACGGGAAATCGTTTAGACAGCTACTGTATTAGTTAGTTAGTTAGTTGGTTAGTTAGTTAGCGTTTGGCGCTGTTCGATGACAGAAAAAAATGCCACTAAAGCAACAACGACGCAAAAATAAACATTTAAAGTGATAATTTTTTGCTTACTCGCAACCCTTTGATCTGATCTACTTGAAACCTTGGTTCGTTATAAATCAGCAGCTTTGTACAGAAAATCAAACTCGGCTACAGAAACCAATTGACTTTCGCATGAGGAGGAGATGAGCAGGCTTTGAGTAGGAAAATAATCAAAACTTACTGGAACGAAATGATGTAACAAATCTAATTAGCGATAACAAGTTGTTCGTCTTTGGAGCGGGAGGTCTGAGGTTCAAATCTCGGGCTGGTCAAATCGGATGCAGTGTTGTCAACGCTCGCCACTGCTGCGACGTTTCATATAAAGAAGCTGCGACGTTTCATCTAACTATACAAGGACGCTCTGCAAGTTTGGAAATCTAACGACAAGTTGTAAACACATCATTTTGCAGGGAACGTTCAACGATGAATTCGGACAATTTGAAGAGATTGCGTGCAACCCATGCCCTGCAGGAATGTTTTGTAGTCAGGTTTGTAAAAACTATTTGTACAAACCCAGTTGTTTTTTTGAAGTGAGCTAAGATAGAAGTGCACGTTGTGTTAATGATTGCATTTTATTCACCAAGTTGCCTTGACCAGGAGACAGTGTGAAGGAACCTTCTGATCTTCGAGTCAAGCTGCCTCCTGCCCACCAAACGCGGTGGAGGCTTCACACTTTCCCTTTTATTGCTGAACGTCAAGCAGGAAAACTGTGAATATGAATTTTTATGTTTTTTGGTGTGACCCGCATTAACAATCGAAACTTAGTCTACCGTTTCAGTAGCAGACGCTCTATCCACTCGACCACTGATCGGTATATCTGACCGTCGGATTGGGCGAAATGATTGTTGTATTTCGATTAGATAGTGCGATGAATTCACTTGCACAATATGGCGGCGGCTGCCATTTTGGATCTATGTTGGTCTGTGAAAGGAGCACAACCGCATCAATATTGATTTTGATGCTAGAAAAGGGAAAATTAAAGTGGTTCTGCTTATTTTAGGACTTGTAATACAAATTTTTCTTTCCTATAGACATTTGCGTTTAGTTCGTTTGATTGCGTATAACTAGCGCTGTTTTTGTGTGAGCTTAACATTGAAAAAGAACGTATAAATTGTATAATTATTTTTTATTTTTAAGCTATCTAGATCAAGACTCAATTTGGGTACCAAGTGGTTTTAAGTCAAGCTGCTACCTGCCATTTTTTTTACTTCACACGTTGGAGGCTTTACCCTCGTTTAATGATGAACGTCACTTAAAGAGCTTTGAATACCAATTTTAAAGTTTTTTCAATTAATCCGACTGAGAATCGAACCTAGGGTTATGTAGCAAGTTTTTTATCACGTAGGCTTTCCCACACATCTGGCAGGTTGCCTCAAAATCACTGTGAGTGAAGAACCTGCAACGTCTACTTAATATACACTTCAAAAAGAACTAGTAAATCTTGAATTGAGGCTGGTTGTTAGCACATTTCCACAAATTTTCTGTTTACTTGTTCTTAACTTTGCTGGAGAATAAAGTGACGCAAATCTATTTTTGTTTTTTTATTTTAAGATTTTTTGTATTTTAAAAGTAGTCATTTGTTATTGGTCATGATCACTGTTAGACAAATTAACAGTGACTTTATAGAAAAGGCTAGGAAAATTCTGTCGATTGCTTACAAACGCGTTCTGTTAGATCATGTTCCTAATTATTTTTTAATGCTGAGACTGACATTTTTTTAAGTTTTGAGCAAAAATGAGCCTTGTGTTGTTATAAAATTGTTTTTATAACAAAAGTAAACTTTTAGTCCGGCTTACCTGGCGGAGAAGGGCCGTGTGACCCCGGGTACTGGTGCGGTCTTGGTTCGATCACTGCCTCGCCGAACGGAAGTTTGAGCAATGGTGGCCCCTGTCCCATAGGCCACTACTGCCCGGCGGAAACAAAGTCGAGTACCCAGTTTCCTTGTCCGGAAGGTAAACATTGGTTAAATTTGTCATATCGTTGGCGTAATTTCGCGTAAAATTGGAATATCCTGTGATACTATTTAACCAGTTCGCGCGGACTGGTTGATAGAAATTGCTTACGTTGGATATCTAATACGTGTGGTAAAGTACGCTTGTCAAGTCGCGCCTCGGGTTCGATTTGCGTTGCATTCTTTTATTTTTTGCAAAACTTTGCATTTTAGGGTTTGCGAAGAATTCTCAGCAAAAACATGCCATGAAAGAAAGGTTTACTTCGGATCTTGGTTTCAACCGCACAACTTTTTTTAAAAACCACTTCCGGCAGATTAATTTAATGTCGTTTCCACAAATATTTTGATAGTTAGCCTACAGATGAAACAGCAGAATGTTAAGGCTTTAAATTTGCTATGGGATTTTTACCATAGAAAGGATCGGGAATTTAACGAGCTGCAGTACTCGAAACAAATTGAGTTGCTTTGTGCGTTTGAAGCAACTTCCTGCTCGAACTTAGCTGTGGAAATCCGTGCTTGAGTTGAGACCAAGAAAAAGTAAAAGCGGATGCAAAATATAACAGATATGAGCAGTGGTGCTATTTAAATTATGCTGGAGCCTGGTAAGCAACCGATTCTCTAATCTCAGCCACAGATTTGTTCTAGCCATCGTGCAGGATATGTGCAATACAAAATATATTCGATTCGCGCTCCATTTCTTTAATTCTATTTCACACTGGCTATATGACGATTTGACCGGTTTAGTTTTCCCCGAGAGGGAATGGAACAAAAATGTCCTCAAAATTTATGGGAACCCCTAATTGATATACAAATTGGTGTTGACTGAAACTTTTTAGAAAAACTAGTTTCGAGTTGATGATGTCATCATATTGATGTCATGGATATATTTTTGAAGAATGACGTCATTTTTGCGATGACTTTACAGGCATTTAAAATTTTGCGCATATGTTTGTTTTTTAATACTAAATCATCCAATGCCCAAGCCAAGTTGGTTACGTAACAAAAACGTCTTATGAGGTCATTTAAGTTAAATGTTAGCCAGAAAATGCTGAGATTTTGGAAAGTAACTTCGGGAAACTTCAAAATTGGGAAACTTCTTTTCCTAAGCCGCTCCAAATTTTCCGGAGTTATCTTGTGAATAAATATGGCTCAAAGTCAACTTGGTTTGAAATAAAAATTTTGTTTCTGATAGGATTTATCACGAAAAAAATCGGGTTGATAGATCGGATTCCTTACTATGGTTAATTAAATGCTGCTCTTTCTACTTGTGCCAATGTATTGTTTTTCTATTGAATTGGCTACAGTATTGTAGTGTTCCTTCTGATTCATTTTTTTGCTTGTTTGATTAAAATTGTATGTTGTTGCAAATAAAACAAACTAATAAATTAAATAAGGTATCGTATGATATCATTTCGTGGATAATTTACAAATGTGCCTCGTGTTAATCGCAGTAGACAATGAAAGTGCTGAAAATAACGCAGAAAGCAAGACGAAAACAAACCAAATAAATGAACAAACAAAAGTTAACACCAAAATAAGACATTTTTTTGTGGAAATAACCTATATGTTAACAGAAAATCAAAACCCTAATTTTTGGTGTCCGAGTTGGACACCTTAACTGTGCATCATTTGCGAGTCACAAGTCGCGTAAAATTGCAACTTTAATTGCGTTCTAGGTCGGTACAACAACCAAACTCACGCCCAAAACGAAACGTACTGCAAACGGTGTGATCCTGGCAAAGCTTGCACTACCACGGGACTCATAGAACCAGACGGCGAATGCGCTGCAGGTGAGAAAATTTCGAAACTTGTTGTAGTATTACATCTTTCTCCACCTGTCACCGTACAGCGTCACATGCTAACTCTTGGACGATCCGCACACTTTTTAGTGCATCAACTGCTTCGTGTTTCGATAAATCCGCACCTACTTTGGAGTTTTCACTAATCCAATGTTCCTGTAGATTTCTTCGAATTCTTATCGACCGAAGTTGCTGCTTGTTCGGAGCCACCAAGCAGAGATAATTATCGTAAAGCGTCTTATCCAAGGACGCTACAACGTGACCAGGATGCAGGTTGAACCCAGATTATGCGATCACGGTCGTAACAACGACACCTTTACCGTTAACTTTCGACCGATCTGTGGTGGAGTAAATAGAGCTTCAGCTACTGAAACGATAGGCTCGGGTTCGATTACCGGTCAGGTCAAACCAAAGACTATAAAATTTGTTATTTGCAGCTTCCCTGCTTGACGTTCAGCATTAAAAGGGACCGTGTGAAGCCTTTATCGTTGGTGGTAGATAGGTGGGCAGGTGACAGCTGTCTCTGGACCCTTCGCTGTCTCCTGACTAAGGTAGCTTGGTGAATAAAACATGTTATTACGATAACAATTTACTTTCTAACGGGTGAACAATCCGATTAGTTAAGTGAGAATAAATAAAAAATAAACTGAGAACGTTAGAACTCAGCTAACTTTAAAAATAGAGCGGATTTGTCCGTAGCGTAGCACCCATCGTCGTTTTTTCGTGACAAAAAACGAAGATGCATCATTTAACCAACTAGACTGTTACACCATTTTTGTTTTCTATAGGTTTTTATTGCACTGGTGGAGCAACCATGATCCAGCCAGAGCCAGGTGTCTCACCTTGGGGTGACGAATGCTCTAGTGGTCACTATTGTCCAACTGGTTCAGGATATGAGATACCCTGTGAACCTGGTACTTACAACAATCTTACACAACAACCTTCTTGCAATGAATGTCCAAAAGGATATCAGTGCAAAGGTAAGTAGTGTGCCATGTTACAATCTGTAATGATTTATTTTACTGTAATTTAATCAATGATTTGAACTCCATGTATTTGTTATTTACTGACTGATTTTGATAACGGCTAAGACAAGGGTCACAGTCAAGAGATTCCCAAACCGAGAGTGCTCAAACCACTAACTTGGTGAGCTTAAATTAAACTCAGTTAAGGGGATTCAGGACAAGATAATTTAATGACAATATGACAAAAATCATTATTCATTTCTTGAAACAATTTCCCAAGTGCTCTTGTCCTGAACCCCCTTTACTGAATTTAATTTACTGACTAGATATTTGAATAATATTCTGTTTGAATAAGGCTCCTGACGAGTGCATTGGCATGAAAAAACACTGAGTAGTGTGTACTATGTAACTTAGTGGTCAATAATTTTTTGCTAATTTAGAAAATAAATGTATTCTAATATTGCCATGGCATTGCTGATCAATGAGCACTTTTACGGAGAATTGGGTGCTATCTTAAAACTTGTTGAATAATTTTCTGACTGTATATTTACCAAAAACTTTTTCCTAGGATTTCTCATTGAAAAAAATTATGTTTTGCAAAAAAAGTTGAGTTTGCAGGCAAAGACTAACTCCGAATTCAGATTTAGCGCTTCAAAGTAACTAAGGAATAAGTTTAAATGAGAATAAACTTTTTGTTGACCAGCATTTTTTTTTTAAAGTGTGTGCAATTGAGAGTAAATTTCGTCTGTTTCAGGTAACGACAGTATTATACCTTGCCCGGAAGGCCGCTACTGTCCGGCTGGTACAAATGACACTGCTCCCAAATGCCCCCCAGGAACATATCGAAACGTGGAGTATGGCATGGATTCATCAGATTGCTTTTATTGCGCTGAAGGTTAGATGTTTTGCCTAACAATGTCTATTATAACGTCATTTTCGTAAATAAGCCAAAAATTTTTGATTTTAATTGGTGGTTTTAGGGTAATTGTAATTACTATACATCTGTATTTACTAAATTGCCATGATCATTGGTCAGTAGACACCGAAAGGACCTTTTGGTCTTCGAGTCAAGATGTCACTTGTCTACCACACACGGTAAAGGCTTCACACTACTCCTTTTAATGCTGAACGCCAAGCTGGGAAGCAGTAAATGCCAATTTTCGTAGTCTTTGGTTTAACGCCACCGGGATTCGAACCTAAGTTTACCGTTTTGCAGCAAATGCTCTACCACTCGCTCGATCCTGAATCACAGATTAGAAGTTTTGGAAAGATTTAAGGACAGTACTTTAAATTAGCTTTGCAAAGCGTTGTTCCTAGCAATTTTGAAATTTGTAGCTTTGCTCTGTTTACATAGATCCGAACAATTATGTAGCGTTTACTAAACAATTGCTTATTGTTGTAGGTTTTTACTGCAATGAATATGGGGCAGTTGCGTCGGTTAACCCATGCGATCCGGGCTATTTCTGCAGGTGATGGGTTATGAGTTTGTAAGGCTTGCACTTTTTTTCTGACGTTAGCAGTCACAACCTTAAGTACTGTATTATAAGATTTTCCAGCGATTAATTGCAATTAGGTTTCTAGTTCGTATCTCTAACTATGCGATTTCAAATTGAGTCAAAGTCGTTATTGTAATTTCTTACGTTCTGTTAAATCAACATGCTGCTGAAAACGTAGTAGAGTAATTCAATTTACTCGGCACCTTCCTGTGAATGAGAACATAGTGCAATCGAATGCCTCACCATAGAACCTCAGCAATTGAAAAAAAAATTTACACTACTCAAAACGTAGCACTACATCAACACATAGGCAGCCTCTGCTGGAGGTCTTGCGGCGTATTGTGTTGACAAGTTCAGTCTTCTATCTAGAAGCTTGGTGATGTCACACATTTGCGTTATCCCCGCTTGGTTTAATTTTGGATACTTTTACAGGCTTGGTGTAAATGTAAGCAACCCATCAACTGATTTCTACAGTGGGGACGGGGGCCGATGTCCCCCAGGATTTTATTGTCCCCAAGGAACGGGAGAACCTGATCCATGTGGACCTGGAAAGTACTCAAACAAGGTGGCGACTTTTGATATTCGGGAATATCTGCTTATCAAGTGTTTTTACTCAGGGCAATGTTGGTGATGAGAGGAGTTTACTGGAAAATATTGTTTTACCCCCTTCTACATGAAATTTTACGACCCTTGATTTGACCAAACGATTTAAAAGTCAACAGAAGTCCGTATTCTGATAGCGTACTTTTGTTGAAGACCTATTTTAACTTAAGAATTCGAAAATAAATAGCTTTAAAATTTACAGAAGACATTTAGAAGCTGTGAGTACCTCGTTAAAACGTTTGTTGGGTGTATCTAACGCCATTGTTTTGTGTATTTCAGCGCTGTAACTAATCATGCAGGTTTTAAATAAATCGTTTTGTTTCGTAGGTGGGTGCAACAGAGGAGAGTGACTGCGTCGATTGTGATAAAGGAATGTACTGCCTCTCGTGGAACTTGACGATGCCAGAAGAGGAGTGCGAAGCCGGATATTATTGCTCCGGAGGCTCCAATACGTCCACTCCAGTCGGTTAGTACATTTCTTGTTAGGATAGTGTGAGAGGCGCAAGCGGTTACCTGTATAATAATATCTTTCTGCAAATTTGCACTAAGGTTACACAAAAATTTTTAATTTTTCTCCAGGGATTTCTAGACTATCCCTGTTTTTCTCTCGTCTTTCTAAGAAAATCTCCCGAAAACATGTATTAAAATTAAGACGTTGTGTTTTAACGTTTACTTACTTTTTCGAACATATCCCGGCGAAGTTAAGTATCTTAAAAATTGGCTACAACGTTAAATAAGTTTAAACATGTTGGCCTCCAAAGGCATACTCCGTCATAAACGTTTACAATCCGTAAAAAGTTTTATACTCCGTAAAAAGTTTATGTATGCTCCTTTGTTTTTGATTTGAGTAGTTTCATAAATTGTGGTGGCAATCTATAACAAAACCATTCCTACTTTTGTATTTGAAAGGTTGTCTGGTTTTATGTTAGAATTTGGTTTTATGAAGCTTTTATATTTTCAAAACAATATTGATGATTATTATTATGTTATAATTTCGAATTGCAGATGGTAATGGTGGGTATCTCTGCCCCGCTGGTTTTTACTGCGAAGCTGGTACCCCTGAACCGATGCGATGCCCCCCTGGAGGCTACAGCAACCGGGAGGGATTGGGTGTGTGTGATCTTTGTGAGGAAGGGTATTATTGCCCTGGAAATACAACAGACTACACCTTGTACCCATGCATAGAAGGATATTTTTGCCCTAAAGGTAAGCTTAAAATGTTAGTGCTCATGTAAATACAAGATATGTTACAAAATCGACTTCAAACACGGAGCAGCCGATTATATCAGACACTTAGACTATTATACTGTTTTTGTGATAAGTTATAGAAAGCAGACTAACATTTTTGAAATATCTGCCATTTTGTGGCGTAATAAGAAAGCAGAGGCTGATGTTACGTTACTTAAGAATTTTTAAAAATCAATAACCTAGACCTAACTCAAAACCTAATCCTATCCTAAACTCTAACCCTAACCTTAATCGTAACTTAAGCTGAACCGACTCTGTTTTATGTTGAGGCGACAAGCAATTTGGACGGTAGCTAATTTACACTATTACAATCCTATACACAAGTTTTAGTTAATATTCAAGATAAACGTACGGTTGTTCCTAACCGCCTTGGAATGCATTAATACTAGAGCCAATGGGTTTGATTCTGCTGAACCCATCCCATTCGGGCTATTTATTTTTATTAATTCCCGGTGATGTTTTCAGGAACAGCCCAATATACAGATTATCCATGTCCGCCTGGCACCTATGGCAACGCCTCCATGCTATCCAGTGCGGACCAATGCTTTCCGTGTGATCCAGGCAAATACTGCATTGGAGATGGAAGGGCAACTTGGACGGGCGAATGTGATCCTGGTGGGTTTTGTTTACCTATTTTTCTGGTATAATTGTTACTTTTTTTGTTTTTTGCGAGACTGAACCAAATCAAGGATTCAATCTTCATTGCACTCGTTGTGTAATGCTGAGTGTTTAACAAAATTGCGAGACCCATCTCCGCGCCTGCGCTATGCAGCTTTTTTATTTGAATTAATTTAAGTTCAATGAATTGAGTGTTCTATTCAACTATTCAAAATTGTGTTCAATGTTTGGGGTCTGGAGCCTAGAGCGTATCATTTAGTACAGTCCTGTGTTTCATTTACAATTCAAATAAAATTTACTCAAGGTTCTATTTGAATAAGTTCACTTTCGTGACGATTGGAAAGATTCATTCATGCTTATGAACCAGGCTCTCTGCGCCTGTGTAACCCACACCAACGCGCAACACCTCTTTGGTTTCTGCTTGCAAGTCTTCTATCATACTAAGCTTGTGGACCACCACAAAGTACGGGCTGCTGACCCAAATAGATAATAAGCGATGTGTTTTCCAAGAACTCATTCACGCATTGTCGATGTGGGAATCGAACCTGGAGTCAGCAGCCTTTTTGTTGCTGAGCTACGCCGATTTGAGAAATGAACACTAAACTGGCTGCAGAGGGGTTCATGTATTTAATTACTATTTGTCTACAATGGCTGTATTTTGCAGGATTTTATTGCCTTACAAACTCCACTACTAATCGACCGAGTGGAATTGAAAACTACACCGACCCTGATTCTTGCATCTGTCCGGCCAGTGACGTAGGCGGGGTGTGTCCGGTTGGATTTTTCTGCCCCAGAGGAACCGGAAGGCCGAATCCCTGCACAGGAGGCTATTATTGCGACACAGAAGGTATTGTAGTCCAATTTTGTTGGTTTGATGCTTTGAAGCTCTGGAAAGAAAGGCGAGAAAAATTGAATATTAAGCGGAAGCAATTTGTGCGCACAATGTTCTGTTGAGTTTCGTTGTCGGGTTGCTATGGAACTGATCACTCAAAACTAATTCTGTTTTTTGTAGCTGAAATATGTCCAGCCTAATGGCATGGCAAACTACTTACTCGACCGCGTATTGCCCCAAGACTTTTTGGAGCTTTGCACTGCTTTGCATTTGGATTTCTTTTCTGACGTATAGCAATAGCGCTTTTGAGAAGGCTTGAACTCGACCTCATTTTTAACGAGATTTAAAGTCCAATCACTTAGGCACTACACTAGCACGGCAGCTCTTTCTCTCCTAGAAAAAGTGTATTTATGTTATTTTTTAATTTTACTAATCTCAACTCAGCCATAACTAAGTTTGGGGAGCAAATTGAAGTTCGCTTGACATTCAGCCCGTAGGCTACTGTATTATGTTACGTCTTAACAGTTAATTGTTTTTAGGCAGGAGCAATGTAACTGGCCCTTGTTCAGCCGGTTTCTATTGCTCATCAATGGCAACTAAACCCCAACCAGATAATGACGCCACAGGAGGGGAATGCCCTGCAGGCTTCTGGTGTGGTAAGTAATGGTTGTTTTCTTTGGTTGTTTGGTTGGAACTGCTCAAATTTTTTTTGCGGATGAAAAAATGCACACCGCAATGCGCTACAAAATACCCAAAAAATACCCCATTGCTGCGCTGGCGATCTATGCTGATGAGCGCTCATTGGTTGCTTCTTGCGATTACGAAAGCAACAACTTGAGCATTCTGCCCCACAAGAACCTCAAGGATGGCTACTTCAGTAGATTTAAATAAAGATTACCGTACGCTTTCCCTATTTGTTGCTGAATGTCAAGTTCTATTTTTAAGTCTGATGTGATCCAACTGGGAATCAAACCAACTGAGGCGAAGTTTGTAACCCCCTATATGCGGTTGATCTCTTGCAGCCGCGACAGCTCAGTTGTAGAGCTTCGAGTTGGTGATGGTAAGGTTGCTGGTTCCTGGTTCGATTCCGACTGCCAATACGCCGTTTTGTCCTTGCGAAAGACACTTTACCCTTGTTTCTTATTGGGGCCAAGCGGTCTACCCGTTACGGTGGCCCAGCCTGACAAAAGACTTGCAAACAGAACCCAAAAAAGTGCTCTTCGTTGGTTTGACTGGACAGACGCCGATTAATACGCACGAACGAACCTCATCTTCTCTTATGTATTTTGGACTGTTACAACCATTATTTGATTTTATGAAGATATGGGTGATGTTTTTGCATTTTTTAGATTCTGCCACGGCTGACCCAGAACCTTGTCCCAGCGGCCGTTTTGGTCCAGGAACTGGCCTTGAAAGTGAAGACGACTGCTCTTTTTGCACGGAAGGATTTTACTGTCCTAATCTCGCGCAAACTAATGCGACCCTCCCATGTGACGCTGGTATGGCGAATTGATTATGCGGTAGTCCATTTTGTACTTGTTTTATGATTAAAACGGAAAGAAGTAAATTTTTGGCCACCTTTATGATGATTCAGATGCTATTATCCTCATCCAGAGTATGAGTTTAAAAAATCGTATGGCATTTTTGTTTGGCTTTTATATGGTATGCTGTTGATACATAAATTCAATATAAAATTTATCAAAACAATCTTAATTAGTTACCTGTACGCTTGGATTTTATTAGTTACCAGCTCAAATTCTGCCTCAAGTAGACTTAATCGATTGTTTGGTTTCATAGATCATTATGGGTTGAGTTTGTTGTAGAATTTCACTAAAGAGAATCACAAATTACAGCATATACCTCCCCCCCGATGGTTAACCTTCCTATGCACCACGCTGACTAATCAATTAGAAATTCTCCACAGAGCTACAAGCAGAGCCGTTACCGGATGTCTCTCTTCCACCAAAATGCGCTTTTTCGTTTTTTGTCCGCTTTTGTAGATTTTTACTTCTCCATGAAAAAGTATGTTCTTTTTCGCCCACATTTTTATGTGTCCATATCCGCACCGACCAGACTGTCACATATAGGACCAAAGTTTTCGAAAAAAAAATTGTTAAGGGTTACGGCCGTATTTTGAAATATCGCTCTCATCGTTCATACACAAATTTTTTGAACAAAATTTTATTCAGTATGTAACAGTCTACTTAGACTTAGTGCGGATATGGACTTATAAAAATGTGAAAGAAAATGCGCATATACTTTTCATTGAGAATCAAAAACGTAAAAAAAAACGACGAAAAACGGATACTGCGTAAATCCACTTTAAGGAGAATTGCATTTTGAAGAGAATTGTATTTTGAAGACTAAAAGCAGCTAAACGACAATAAGACATTGTGCAACAGTTTTCTTTCTTGAAAATCTTCACAACGCTCAAAGTTTTAAAGAAAAAATACCACTTGGTGGCCTTAATCATTCATTAAAAAACTTGTAGGTTATTATTGCCCTCCTGGCCAGAACACTTCAAACCGGTTCCCATGTGAGCCGGGTTACATGTGTCCTCCGCAGTCTCCTGACCAAGTCCTGTGTGAATCCGGATACTACCAGGATGAATCTGCGCAAGATTCCTGCAAAATATGCGAAGCAGGTACGTGTTACATTCTATTAAGTCAATTGAATAATTTCCGAAGATGATTTCTAAGTTTTGCCGAAACATCAATTAAAATAAGAAGACACTTGTCTCAAATAAGAAGACGAATAAGAAGACTCTTTTCTTATACTTAAAATAAGATAAGAAGACACTTGACACACGTCAATTAAATTGAAAAGACGCAAAAGGAAGATACTTGTCTTGAAGGACTACTGCAACTTCGATACCATTTATACTATGTCTCTGCTCCCTCGTTGTTTCAGAAATGAGAAACATTAGTTCGAATTCTACTTGCAGTCAGTCATTTTTCTGACGTTCTGAGGCTAATTTAAGTAATGATGTCATGTCAAATTTAACCTATTACGTTATGCCTCCTATTTGATTTGTTGCAGGGTATTATTGCGATCGATCTCTCGGCCCAATAAGCGATTACACTAATTTCGAATGCCCTGTTGGAAGTTACTGCTTGAGAGGAACGAAATTTGCCAGCGAAACAAACTGCCCCGAGGGAACGTACGGTGACAGAACAATGCTGACAAGCGCCGAACAATGCAATAAATGCAAAACTGGACGATTCTGCCCCATTGAGGGACTCACCGAAAGCGATATTGGTTAGTGAGATACTGCATTTCGGATTGTCAGTCTCTCTTTTACCGCTACTTTTGGCACTTTTTTGCAGTCGTATGAATGCCAAAATAACCAAACTTAATTGTACTTGTTAAATTACGTCGAAATGTGCTACGAGTTGGCAGAGCCCATCTATGCGTCATTACGCTCAAACGATACAGTTTCTTTTGAAGAAATTGTCGCGGAGTGGCGAACCGACGGCAAACACTGTGTCGGATTTTACCGGCGCAAGATTTGAACCTTAAAACTTTTGTTCCAGAGACAAACAGTCGAACACGTTACCGCTAGACCAACTGATAAGATACGGTTTTGCTTTTTCAGACAGCAATCCCGACTACCAGTGTGCCGCGGGATACTTCTGCATTGAAAGTGCAAATATCAGCACTCCCGAAGATGGTGTGACCGGAAGACCTTGTGACAAAGGACGATACTGCCCAGAAGGTAAAACAAAATGCCTAGTTTTAGGCCAGCTAATCTTCAAAACTATTATTTTTGAAAACAACATAGCTTTTAGCGGTCTGGGTTAGTCGTACTCCCTCCGACGATTATTTCCACTATGCTGCGTTTAACCAAATAACTTCGTGGCCAAATTCTATTGTGTTGCTTTACGTATGTATTTGGTCCGAAGTATTTCAGTTGATAATTATGTTATCATTTCTGGCCTAATTGCCAACAAAACAGCATCCCCGTAAAGAGAACATCTGCTAGAGTACATTAAACGAGCTATACGAAAAAAATGCCCTGGTTCAGGTGATAGGAACCCAGCAGAAGAGAAGTTTTTAGCATAATTTACTTTATATGCACTTTTGACTTCTGGTATTCTTTCCAAGATTGCCGCTTTGATGTTCAATTGGCCGGAAAGCACGAAACCGCCATCAAATAGATAAGCACTATCGTGGGAGGTTGGTCACGAACCTGAACAACGTTGTTCGAACTGTTTAATTGTTTTGCGTGCTTCTGGTCTAAAAGCTACCAGCGCGGAAGCCTAGAAAAGAGCCATCCTGTGAGAGAAACTTTTTCGCATTGCTTGTTTTAAGTAGTCGCCGTTCAGCTGGCTCTTCCCTTGACTTCCGCGCTGGGAGCCTTTAGGCCAGAAGCACGCAAAACGATTAAACAGTAAAACTCTGGCCTGCAAACGTAAAGACATGACAAGTAATTGTTGCTCGAACTGTTGGTCCTCGTCAGCAACTCCCGAATCTGTGTAGATGATCAATTCCGTACAAGCGTCTAAAGCAACTCATTATGGAGAATCTATGCCGATTCTGCTTTTTGGACCATCGCGAATGTTATCTTTGCGGTTTATTCTAGCATTTAAGTTCTCGTTTGTGGTCGTGCTCTAAATCATCGTGTTTGGTCGATCTTTAGGTGCTTGAAGAACTGCGCTTTTCAGTTGTAACACTTCAACTTTGTTTTTGAAAGACAGCGATCTACCAAAGATTGTGCTATTTGATTGGTCATGTACAGAGCATCTTCCCTTAGTTTGCTTACCAGTTCGTGCACTACAAATCTGTTTTTCAGGTACAACTGAGGAAATTTTGTGTGGCATTGGCAAGTTTAACAATGAGACTGGTCAAGGCACTCCAGATGCTTGCATACCTTGTACGGGAGGGTTTTACTGCTCTGAAATGGGGCTTGACGAACCATCTGGTAGCTGCGATCCGAGGTGAGAATGTTATGTCCTTGTTTCTGTTTAGAGTTTGTTTTGCTGGTAGCATCTTCGTCTTGCACGAGTAAATCTATGTCTTGATTGTTTATCTGCAGCTGGTTTAGATTAATTGAGCAGCCTTTAGTTAATTATTATTGAATAATGGCAGATTAATTGCCCTAATAGCTATCACGTTTACAACTGAAACAGTTGGCTCTGTTTTAATTCCGAGTCTAGTAAAACCAAAAAATAAATTGCAGTTTTCTTGGCGATATTATGGCATTTTCTTGCGTTGTTGACAAATTAGCTTAAAAACTGTAAAGTTCTTAGCTGTATCTCCTAAAGACAGCGTGATAGTTACGATAACTTTAATGTTAGATGATTGTGCGGACAACTCAAGACAGCAAGACCTTATTTTATTGCTCTGTAACTGTACAAAGTAGAAATTAATTGACATTCGTTTAAAAGGGCGACATGAAAGTTATGAAGGACCTTACGGTATCACGTCCAGCAACCGCAAATCACCCGAGTCAAGTATCGATTCACGTACCGAGTCGAGCAAGCAGAGATTCTTATACGCTCAAACAAGCCGAAAACTTACTGTTTCATAATCGACATTCGATAGCCGTCTTATATTTCTCATCAGTGTGGCAGAGCTTTTATGCACGAGTTCAAATTGCATTATTATTGTTTAAGGTATTACTGCCCTGGAGGGGATACAGAAATCGCGCCTATGGACCAGAATTGCACAGTCGGTCATTTCTGTCCTGGACAAACAGCTAATCCCATTCCCTGTCCTGATGGAACATTCACGAAAGACCGCGCTTCCGCAGTGTGTCAAAATTGTTCTGACGGCTTTTATTGTGTAGACGGAATCAACGAAATTGTATGCCCAAGAGGTAAGCTTAATAGGTGCAAACTGCCAAGATTGTATTTTGTCATTGCTTCTCCCTAAGAAAGGATGCGTCTTCCTGCATTTGATGCGTGATGATACCCCGTACTTTTTTGTGGCCTGCTGGTATAGATCTCTGTTTCTGCGTAAAGAAAGAAAGGATTGTAGCGATATTGCTAAAGAGTTCAGTTGGTCTTGCGAGAAGCAAAATTATTTATTTGCCCCATTAAATTTGATGTCTAGCTGCAGTGTAGTTCAAGATAAACTTTGAGGGCAGTGATCGAAACCTTGTTGTCTCCCGGTTCAATTGCCGAACTGGTAGCAGCATGCCATTGTGTCCTTGGTAAAGACAACGCTTTTTTCCATTGAAGCGAAGCCGTTTACTCTTTGCTTTGGCCGAGTCTGACGAAAAGCTCTTTAGCAAAACCCTAAAGGAGTTCCTTACTTTGGCTTAAAGTTAGAAATCTCGGTTGACTCGTGGTTTTCATACCTTTGAATGATGAGTTATGAAGCGCTTAATCATATGGAGTAGCAAAATCCTTGAAGGTTGGGTAAACTTTAGAAAAAATTCTAACCCGTTTTTAGGTTTTTATTGCCCCAGTGGGACAGGGTCCAACTGGGAGCCTTGCAAAATCGGGACTTACGGCCAGGCTACGGGATTAGCGAGTGAATTCGATTGCATGCCATGCGATCCCGGCCAATACTGTGACACACCGGGAGCAAATACAACAAGCGGTCCGTGTGAGGCGAGACATTTCTGTCGAAACGGCAGTTCAACAGATAGACCAGTTGGAACTGATGGTGAGTTTTTGAACCCCTTTGATACAGAGAATCGAATTATGTAAAATAAATATTTAAGCGCAGAAGCCGAAGTGAGATTAAGCGCTTTCATCTACGTGTTGCAAGCTGTTCTTTTTGTGTGTACAAAATAATTTATTTCTTAGTAAAGTCTTGGTCTCTTTCACTGGTAAATTGCATCTAGATAATTGAATCGCAATAGTACCGTAATCCCAAAGAAAACCCTAATTTTGCCTATAATAAAGCGTTACATCCGCGAATGAATATTGCACATTTTTTACATTTTTTGTTTTTGTTTCTTTCAGTTGATATTTTCGGATGAAATCGTATTCATTCCTAGTAAAATAACAATTTCGTGTTGTAATAGAAGTAAATGTAATAGTCATCCGATTTTATCCTCGTCGAAAAAAAAAACTGCGTATAATTACGAATCTGCGCAGTTTTAGCAAAACACGGGTTCTTTTTCTTGTGATCTCGGTTGAAGTTTCAGGGGTTTACATTTTTTCAGGGGTGAATGATTTGTGTTCTCCTGGGCATTTCTGCCCCGCTGGCACCCCGATTGAAGAGAACTGCCCGGCTGGAACGTACAATGATGATTATGGCTTAGCCACTGAGGTTTGTACTGTACTAGTTTTTGATTGCTCCTCGTTGACGATCACCTAGGATGATTGGTGCATTACCCAGGACCTTCCGAGGGGTAGGAGCGTGGATAGATTTGCGGTGACCTAACGCTTTTGGTCTAGGCCAATGATTTATGATGAAGAAAGAGGAGCAAAAAATGCTCTTCTTATGGCAGAAAAAAGAGGCATTGGAGAAGATGACGTTTAGTAGAAAAAGCTGTGCTGCCCAACTGCAATATTGCGCAGACAAGCCTTACCAAATAAATCATTATCCAAATCATCATCATCCAAATTTTTTGTGAAAAGGGTTTTGCATAATGTCACACCGAAATTTTCTATACCTCTTTTCATGTAATATTAGGAAGGAGGAAAAGCAAAAAACGGCTATCCATCCTCGGTACTAATTGTATTACAGTTTTATTTAATTGTTTTGATTAAAAACAAAAAAAGCCTTATTTAAAACCGTAAAACTTTTAAACGTTTCGGTCTCAGCTACATCTATCACCAGTAGAAAATAAAATCTAAAGCAGCAAAAAGTATAAAAATTGTGTTAACAGATCTCAAATAAAAGTAGTGTCACTGGTCTACAGCGCTATAATTTCGCTGCGCATACGTAACTATACTTGCTGGTTGTAAATAAATCGCTGTGCTAGAGACACTGAGTTACGGGTGTTGTATATACAGGGTGTCTCAAAAGCAAGTATGCACTTTAAAATTTAAATTACAATCTAATGGCTTATTCAAATTTGTCAAAAGTTCACAAAAATATTCAACTAGAAACATATTACCATCCTAATATCTTGTTAAATTTACTTATTAACAGGATATTAGACCTCATCGTGGGAACCACCAATTTCTAGACGTTTCAGCCACCTTTCGACACATTCTTGCCGGATACTTTGCAATAAATCTTGTGTAACTAATCTCCACGATACTCTAATTTTTAGTTCCAACTCGTCAAGGTTTTGAGGACGTGTGGAGCAAACATTACTCTTAAGGAAACCACAGATAAAAAAGTCGCATGGGGTTAAGTGAGGTGAACGAACGGCGCATTCCAGAGGACCTCTGCGCCCGATCCACCTGTCGGGAAAAATTTGATTTAAGTTATCTCTGACTTTCCTGGCGTAATGTGCAAGATCCAGTTTCCATAAATTTACGATGAATTGCATAAATTGTTCGTCGTGTTGAAGCCGAATTAATTCCAAATTCCCTGTTAAAGAGGCGCTGAGTTTGCCTTACTGATCCATATGCTTCTTGCCAAACAGCAATTTTGCACCTCATTTCTTGACTTAATCTCCTTGTCATTCTGTGGGTTGATGAAAAAAAATGCAAACAATACCTAAATTTTTTATCCACATTATGTTCTTCGAAGAAATGAATGCCATATGATGGGTACCCAAGAAGCAAATCAAAATTGAAAGTGTATACTTACTTTTGAGACACCCTGTACTTTCGATACTGGCACTGTGCAAGCGTGCAGCGAAAAAAGTTACCATTCTTGTATTTTCGATTGTTTAGGCTGTTGCTGTAACAAGCAAAACATTTTAGGCTGATAGTTTACTCAAGCTATAAAATTCACTCAAAACTATTATGTTTAAATCTATTGTCGGTATATCGCTTTAGGATGAATGCTATGGCTGTCCTCCCGGTATGTACTGCGAGCCTGGCTCTAGCTCCCCTACTGGAAATTGTTCTGGAGGCTATTTTTGCACTGGAAACGCTACCAGCCCAACACCACCCGAAGGAGAAACAGGAGGACCTTGCCCCCAAGGATTTTTCTGCCCTCCTATGACTTCCAACCCGAAATCGTGTCCTCCTGGACGCTACAACAACCAAGAACAGATGGAGGAATGCTTTGAATGCATGGCTGGGTGAGCTTACTGCCCAATTATTTGAGTTTTAAGGAAGCATCAAAAATGGCTGCTGAATAAACAATATAAGCCAAAGTGATATTGTGCGCTCAGAAAGCATTTTTGGTGTTTCTGAAAAAGTAAAGAATACCAATTTGAAAAGTAACTTTTTTTAGTCAACAGCACCGTTTGCTTTTATTCTGATTGATTTATTATTCGTTAAATGCTTGCTACCACTTACGCTAGTTAGTAATTACTACTACCAGCAATCAATCTTCGAAATCCTCCATCAAACTGGACCCAGCTACATAACTCCACTATTTGGTTGTCAGCAAATTTTGTTGATTGTAATTCCATCTTTATTCACTAAGTTCCCGTAGCCAGGAGGCAGCAATGGAAACTTTTCGGTCATGGTATCAAGCTGCCACCTGTCTATCACAAACGATGGAGGTTTGACAGTTTACACTATTTCTTTTTACGTATTGCCAAACATCAAGCAAAAAAGCTGTGAATACCATTCTTTAGTTTTTGATTGAATCCGACCGAGAATCGAACCCAAGTCTTCTGCTTTTGTAGCTGATGCATTATCTCTTCGACCACTCGTTCGTTCGGTCGCATGAACATTTCCTAAAATGTACGGGCAAGTCTCTTGAAGCCAGCTGGTTGTATCTTCATCCAGTCGAATCAGTCCCACCGTGGGGTGTAGGATCGAGCGAACAAACTGATGTGGTCTGCTGTTAGATTCTCAGCGCCGCATTCACACGCTGCAGTTGTAGCCATAGTTTAGTTCTGTAGGTCCTTGGCCACTGATTTATATAAGCGTAGGTTTCATTCATTATGTTTGTGTAATTTCAGATACTATTGCCCTGAAAATGCTTCTGATTACATTTCAAACGAATGTCCAGCTGGTTATTACTGTCCCAATGGTACCAGTGGCCCAAATGACTATCCCTGTCCAGCGGGAACTTGGAGTAATGAAACCAAGCTGCAAGATCTTCGAGGATGCAAACCTTGTCCCGAAGGTGCGTCATTGGTGTCTCTAATATTTTTTTCTTCAGATATTTTACCAGCGGCTTTGGGAGGCACGAAATTTGCAACTCGAAAAACTTTGGATCGAAATTTGTGACATGAAAACTTTTGGACCAAAATTTGTGACCTCAAAAATTTTGAAATCGCTTTCAACTCTATGTGGAAGTAAGGACTTATGCGACCAAACACTTTTACCGATTAGGGGATTGCTTGGACGTCGTTTGATTGGGAGGTTTTGCAACCGTACGTTGAAAAATGACATGTGTAAATAATTCGCGAAATCGGTTGACGGCCAGCTTTGCAAAATTTTTCCCAATTTTTTGCTCGATTTCGTTGATTTTTTTGACCATTTTTTACGTCATAATGCGTATTTAGGTTATTACTGTGAAAACCCAGCAAGTACGTTACCAACTGACCAATGCCAAGAGGGATGGTACTGTACTGGTTGTGCATGGTCCTCCACTCCTGGAATCGCCACCGATTTACCTTATCAAGGTACGTTTTATGCTCTCTCTGAATTTTCATAAACAATAAAATATGGATGAATGTTTCTCGTTTTGACTATTTGGATCAACCTCAGATATCACATCGTAGATTATAAGTGACACAAAGAAATCCATCAACTTAATAGAAAAGACCCCAACAGCATTACGTCATTTTGTAATTAAACATGTGTTTGTTTAGAAACATCATGCCTTTGTCCTGTTGATGAATTTTTGAATTCAACTGGAGGTCGATGCAAAGCCGGGACATTCTGCCCTCAAGGCAGCTCTGCTCCACGCCCATGCACCCGCGGTAAGTGGAGTTCGAAAAGATAAATATTAGAAATTTAAGAGAGAGGCACTTTCCTGTTTGAAATAAAATGCCCATGATAATCCCATAAATGGGTTAACCATAGGGATATAGTTTTGATGTCGTAATTAATTAATGTGGTATTGTAAATAACTCATAGTGTTACTTTATTTTGCTTATAATCGATTTTCAACTAGGATGATTTGCTTTAGCATGAACAGTATACTGAACTTTGCTTATTTCACTTTCGGCCGAGCTGAAAAAGGGTTGACTCGCACCCAAGTGATAATTCATTACCACTATCATAAAAGACGGTCGATATTCATTTTCAAGTTTAAGCTATGCCTTTTATTAGAATATCACGTTTTTGTTAGTTTTTACACCTTGATTGCTTTGTGCTTGTCTTGAGCTGTTGGGGCAATAGTTTGAATTTTACTGGTTGTCATTTTTCTGTCTCCTTTATGTAGATTCAGTTTTTTAATGCAACAAATTCGCATAATAATTGAAAATTTATCAAGAATATAGATGGGATCAGCCATAAAATAAGGGATCACAAACATCAATTCAGTCAAAAAGACCAGGGAGGCAGTAATGCAGCGCAGTCGCAAGCGTTAATTGGAGAAACATGTAATGTTAAGTTATCTGTAATTCTATTTTGTCATATTTTTTAATCACCACGTTTTAGGTCACTTTTGCGAAAAAGACGAGCTGGGAAACACAACCGGTTTGTGCGAGGCTGGGTTTTACTGCATTGAAGGCGCTAGCAATCCCAGACCACTAGATGGAGTAACAGGCGATGAATGCCCGTAAGTCTTTGAGTTAGTTTTTTAATTTCAAAGTTATGTTTTAATTTATTGCTGGAGGCGTTCTTGGGGATAAAAACAATTTGGATAAAAGTTACAAAAAAATCGAAAGGACTTGGAGTTGCAGAAACTGCAATTGAAAGGCTAAAACCCATTAATAATAGTATTTATTTTACGTAATAATTATTTATTAAGGCGTGTAATAATATTTACTTTACGTAGTTGAAAATTGAAATCTCAAGCATTATACCTAGAAATCAAAGCCTACGAGAGTACGAGAGGGGTGTTCAGGGGTACATCGTACCCGAGCCCGGGACTAGGGGGGTCCGGGAGGACCTATACATTCACCCGCACCCAAGTAGTAGCATCGGCATGCAATAAGTAGCGATACGTCGTGTTCGGTGTTTTGGCCAAATCCAAGTGAAGATCTTTTTTTGCTCTTCATCTAATTTCCGGAAAAAATATTTAGTTTTCGTACCTTCTGACAACGTTTCTCTTTGAGGCCCAGCTGAAAATGATACGTTAATGCTTGAAAATATCATTTCTGTTTTTTTAATTTAGTTTTTAGCTGATTGCTTTTCATAATACAATTTTGTCCAAGAATAATACCTTGATTCTGCTTTAGCATTATGTCTAAAATGATTTGCGTTATAAGCAATATTTAACTGATGAAATAGCGTCGCAAGGCAACTGTGCATTTAGGTTGTGAAATTATTTCATTTGTTGTAGTCACCCGTCCGTAAAAAATGGCCCATGTTAAACTCTACAAATGCCAAAAAATCTGTTAATGTTTCGTGCTTGTTAACTTTTCACCCGTGTTTAGAGTTGGCCACTACTGTGAAGCGGGCGAGGATAAAGTCGAGTGCCCTCCTGGTACCTTTAGTGAACACAGGCAAAACAAAAGACTTCAAGATTGCACCCAGTGCACCGCTGGTAAGATTACTGTATAAAAATAGAAAAAACTGGTTACGTTTTTCCGTCTGCTGGTCTAGCGGACAGATAGTCTGCTACTGAAACGTTAGACGTGGATTCTGTTCCCGGTCTGGTCAAACCAAATACTTCAAATTGGTATTCACAGCATTTTTGCTTGACCTTCGCCACTAAAAGGGACATTGTGAAACCTCCACCGTATGTGGTAGACTTGTTGGCAGGTGGCAGCTTGACTCGAAGGCCGAAAAGGTCCCTTTGCTATCTTATGGTCAAGGCAACTTTGTGAATTAAGGCGCAATTGCAATTGATTGATAATGTGATTTTCGCATTGCTAGGTTATTATTGCGCTGGAGGTGAATCAACTGAGAGTGGTGTCTGCCAGGCCGAGTATTATTGTCCAGAAGGCCAAAATGTGAGTGCGCCCGCGGAGTACCAGTGTCCTCCCGGATACCGATGCCCCCCAGCCCAAGGAGCACCCATTCCTTGTGGTAACGGAACATACCAAAGCGAGGCTGGAAAGGTGAAAGCTTGTAATTGTGATTAGACCTCAGTTGTCAGCTTATTCAAATAAGCTTTATTGCGTAGCTAAGAATTAGGTTAGCAAAAACAAAGTGGAAAGGATTGCAGAAAATCTAGTTCGTCTGCAACATGCAAATTAGTTAGCAAAAGACTGGTGTTTTAATCTGACTGAGCATATTTTAGACCATTCCATTCTAAAATGAAAACGAAATCAAATCTTCGTTGTACTAGTTAAATTACGCCGAAACGCCTAACGAGTTAGCTCTGTGCGACTGCGGACGTCACAGCTCTTTTGGAAAACTGTTACAGCAGTGGCAGACCGTTGGCAACACTGCGTCCGATTTGACCGGCCTAAGATTTAATCCGTAAACCTCCGGTCCCTGAGACAAACGCTTTAGTAGCTCATTCCTATTTTTTTCTATCTGTTCCTAGAATAGAGTATATACTTTTATCCTTTACTAAAGAATTTTGTGGAAATCTGTTGTTTAATATTAGAAAAAAAAAAGATATTCAGCCACACCAATAAAGTATTGCCATACAGTTTACATCTACATTGCTACATTCCTTTAACTTTTGTTTAACTTAATTTTCCAGGACTACTGTGACGAGTGTCCTGAGGGTTATTACTGCCAGGCCATTCAAGACAACGGTTCAATCATCGGTGGGTTTATTCATATTTTTTGTTGTTGTACTGTAAGGGCATTACATTTGATGGAAACGCATACCGAAATCTCAAAATTTATGGCTAATTTTGCTTTTTAAGCTCTTATTTTTTATTTCTTATTTCCATTTCAGCTCTTCATTTTTATTCCTATTTTTATTTCAGCTTTTTAAGCTCTTATTTTTATTTCATCTAAAATTTGTTTCGGTTGTTTTCGGTTTGTATGATGAGCTAGATGTCATCTTTAGTTTAAGAAATAAATACACCTATGTTCAGCATGCATTTTTTAACATTTTCTGTCGCATAGTGAAGCATTGGTGCAGATTTTCTTTTTTGTGTACAGTAGATTGGTACGAGAAATAAACAAATTAATTTATCATTTAGTCAACATTGTGACGTCAGAATTGTTATTTAGGCGTCAGCGTGCCTGTTCAATGCGATATAGGATTCTATTGCCCCAATGGAACTCAGTACCGCACCCAATACGGCTGTCCCAAAGGAACTTATGGAACTAAATTAATGGCAAAAGATCCGGAAGATTGCAAAAACTGTGATGGAGGAGAATTTTGTGATGAAACAGGCTTACAAGCTCCCTCTGGATCGTGCTTGGAAGGGTTTTATTGCACTGAAAGAGCGGAAATGAATGCCCCCACTGACAATATCACCGGAAATGTATGCTACCTGGGTCATTACTGCACGAATGGAACCCAAATCCCAGAACCATGCCCAGAAGGTTTTTATGGACCCTCACTAGGTAATAACTTGTCTTTGTCGTTACCGCAATGAATTATATTCAATACATTTTATGAATAGATCATCTGTTAAATGTTTAAATCAAATCTTTCGTTATACTGTCTGTATTACGCCGAACCGTGAAACAATTTTGCAGGGCACATCTCTGCGTCATTGCGCCCTGGCAACACTGCTTTTTTCGAAGAAATGACGCAACGGTAGCGAGCCGTTGGCAACACTGTGTCTATTTTGACCGGCCCGAAATTTGAACCCCAGGTCTCCTGCTCTAGAAACGAACGCGTTACCGCTCGACCTTTCCTACCAACTGGCCGGTATCAGCTAAATCTTACTTCTCTAAACTTTTGCGCGGCCTCTTTTCGACATGTAGTTTGATCTTGTTTGGCTTAGTTGCAGTAAATGTTATTTGCTTTATGAAGACCTTAAGTCTGAAGAATCTGTTTTTATCTCAGCTATTTTAAAGCTTAACACTTTTTTTGGTCTATTTTGAAACAGGCAGATCCTAGTTTTTTATTACGTTATTTCGTTTGTATTTTGTCTGTTAACTGCATCTAATGACTGAACTACAGCGATCCCTCGCTATATCGCGCTTCACCTATCGCGGCTTCGCTGTTTCGCGCAATTTTTTTACAGTGCTTTTTTTACAGTGAATTCTGAATGGCTTAGGGACGTTACTGTTGTCTAGAAGTTCATTACAATTATAAAATGTTTTACAACACCGTTCTTTAAACTATTATAGTTATTTGTAAGAAAACGTTAATATTTCTGTTTCTTAAACACATTTTGGGCCTGAAAATAGGTTTTATTTTTTGTTTCATTCTGCAGTACAGTATTACATTGTAAAATAGCAGTAAAAAATAAAGCTGACTACTTCGCGGATTTCACCTATAGCGGGTTATTTTTGGAACGTATCCCCCGCGATAAACGAGGGTTCACTGTACCTAAATTTAAAGATGAAATAAACATCGACATTAATAAAGAATGCTTGTAAATGACCAAAAGTTTATTTTGTTAAATTCAGAACCCTGTTTCCTTTAAGTATGTTAAAAATGTGTCAAAACTTTTATCATTATTTGGTAATATTTTAACGCAATAGACAGAATCATGTTGGACTTACATTAGCATAAGTCTTTTGAACTGTAATTGACGCAGGCTTGAGATCCGAAGATGAATGTGAAGAATGTGACAGTGGTATGTTCTGCCCATACCCTGGAAGAAGCAGCCCAGAAGGAAACTGCACAGAAGGATACTACTGCCCTCTTGGATCCACCAATGATACCGGTAGGGGTCAGACCGAAAAAATTTTAGTGATGCCTTTTACCGGGATTTTTTTGATTTAAACTAGATTTTTCTGGATCGAAGTCCCTAATACTAAAACTTTTTGCTTTGTCGGTCCGAGTCAAAAACTTTAAAAGTGACGTTGCTCTAGCCTGGGGACAGGGACCTTGCGTTCTTTGAGCTAAGTTGCCGCCAGCACATATGTCTAGTTATCTATCCTGCATGATGGAGATCGCACTCCGTTTGTTTTCATGCTTCGCGCTTTGCACGTGTTCAGCCTTCGATAGTGATTTGCAAAATGACTTAACGATCCTCGCCAGGGGCATTCGCCTCTCGCATTAAGAAGGGCGACTTTGTTGTGTGATCCTTCTGGATATTCACATTGCTGCTTTTCAAGGTCATTGTAGGCGTTTCTGCAGTTACTGCGATAGACATTTGAGAGTGCCGACGTGTTTTTAATGCTGGTTTACTACTCGTAATAGCTATCCAGGGTGGAAGGCGAGGACATTCAACATTTCCCTTCCTCTTTTGATGCTGAACGTCAAGCAGGGAAGCTGTGAATACCAGTTTTTATATTCTTTGGTTTGGCCCAAAGGGGAATCGAACTCGTGTTTACCATTTCAGTTGTAGATGCTCCATCCCGTAAACCACTGATTGGTTACACGATAGGCCCCACCCTGAAACTAGGCTATTAAAATGTATAATTGTATGTGTCCTTTTTTCATCGCTTGGCCTTGCTGACTAACCAACTTAAACTTTTGTCACGTGTATTTTGTTAATGATCAAACACAATTGTTTGTGATGTTTCAGCTTTTCCTTGTCCTGCTGGTTATAAGTGTCCAGAAGGTGTTGGTGAACCTATTCCCTGTGAACCGGGTACTTACACCAACGTCACACTACAAGCTACGTGCGCACCATGTGAAGAAGGCAGCTATTGCAACGGAACAGGAATTATGGTCAGCAGTTATTCGATATTTTTTCGTTCTTTTTGTTGTAGTTCAGGCTATTGATAAGCATAGAACTTCCACTAACCCGCATTTTATGGGTGATTTTTAACGCTCATTTTCTGCATTTTATGCAAGATGTTAAAACTAGCAGGGTGGAATGGAACAGCCTGCTGCTCGGGGACGTTCATTTTTTGCATGGGGTGCTAGCTTTTCTAATCAAGGGGTTGTGTAGTTGCATATTTATTCTCCTGTCACCTGGCAGCGTCAGACGCTAACTGTTGGACGATCTGCACACTTTCTATTACAACAACTACTTCGTGTTTTAGGAATTTGCACCGGCTTAGAAGTTTTTACTGATCCAACCTTACTGTGGATTTCTTCGAATTCTTTTATTTACTGAATTTGTTGCTTGTTCGAAGCCACGAAGCAGAGATAATTATTGTAAAGCGTCATATGCAAGGACCCAACAACGTCATCAAAGTGCAGGTTGAAATCCAGGTTACATTTTAGCATGCATTAAAGCAATTTGGAGTTGCTCTGTTGAACACAAACACTCTTAGGACACGAATGTGGTCATTAACTTGGATATTTTTATTCTTTTTTTTTTGCAAAAGTCAACTTTAGCATTTCGATCATAGCTAATTAAATATTCTGTTTCATTGGTACGTTTTATATTTTTTTAGGATTGTCCGCTAGGCTATTACTGTCCGATGGGGACCGGTGGTACCTTGGAGCCCTGTCCTAGGGGTACATACGGGGACACTGTTGGGTTGCAGCGAGAAGACCAATGCAAGTGGTGTGACCCAGGGTTTTATTGTCCGGATTTGCATGCTACCTCGTATGAAGGTTAGTGGGAGTTTAAACCGTCATGTTAAGCGTGACTTGAGCTTGACTTTACTATTACTTAAGCTTGAATCGAGTCTAAATTGAGTCTGACTTATACCCAAGGTCGACTTGAGTTGAACTTTATGAGGTAATGAAATTTAACACCAACTTTAAAAGACAGAGCTCTAAAGGGGTACTCACTAAATTCTAGTTCAACTTTGGTTTCTCGAAGCTGAGAAAAATTTATCTGCAAACTTTGCTTGTAGTGTAAATTTTTGTTCAAGTACGGGCCAAATTATGCTTTTGCAATCCAGTTCTTTGATCTGGTTATTAAAGGTTATAAAATGGGTGAAATGCGCCGACGAAGATTATGGTAATTTGCAGATGAATAGTTTTGTTATCTCTGACACTGCTGACTTATATGCATAAACTGAATTCATAAGTTTACAGAGATGCAATGCTTCAATTTAAATTTAATGGCTGCTTGAGGCAATTGCGGTTTATGTCATAATATTCTTTTTTACGAAGAAAGAATTTGTTTTCAGGTCCATGCGATCCAGGATTTTTCTGCCGAAATGGTTCTGATTCACAGCGGCCCAGTGGAGGTCATAGAGGTGACGCGGGAGTCTGCCCACGAGGTTACTACTGCGAAATTCGTAAGTGAAGCTTTAGATGATTTTGGCACTACTTGGTGTTTCATAGAATTGTTTTTCATCGAGTTCATGGAAATGTTTGGTTTTCTGAGAAAAAAATGTTCGTTTTTCAGCCATCGTTTGTAGAGTTTCTTGGAAAGTTTGGCAATACGATAAGGTTCTAATACTAGTGTGAACTTGATTCCGTTTTGTGTTTCAGAAACGGGAGAGCCCAGGGCCTGTGAGGCTGGAACTTTCAACTCTTTTCCTCAAGCCACTGGTCCAGAATTTTGTGAAAACTGTACAGCCGGGAAATATTGCAACGATAGCGGACTGGCTGAGCCTACAGGAGACTGCTTCCCTGGTTTCTACTGCTCTGGAGGTTCATCAGAAGGGTCCTTTTCTTCTGTGAGTTACATGGATGTTTGTTATTGTTTCTATTATCGCAGTTACAGCAGTGCCCCATTTAGAGGGTCCACGAAAGCTATTCGCAAGCCAGCTAATCAACTAACCCTGACCCTAATCTTAGTCATTTAGTTAGTTCACTACAGTGAATTGATTGGTTTCGTAATAATAATTTTAGCGGGGTATTCAGTTTGGTTAAAATTTATTTGATTTTTTTTTTTTTTTTGTTGACAAATAAGAGGGTTTGAATAGGTTAAGGAGCTTGAACTAAAAGAACTGCAATGGAGAAAAAGATCCAAAATCAAACATCTGAGTAAAAATTACGTATAATTTGAAATACTAATCCGTTTTCGTGGTACTTATTCATCGCAATTATCATTCGTGCTTCTCTGACGAGAATCTAAATCTGCATTTAGTTTGAAGCGTTTATCTTTATTGTTTAGGAAACAGCAACTGGGGGTCCTTGTCCTCCTGGGTTTTATTGCCCTGAAGGTTCGAGTATCTCATTTCAATGCGTCAATGGTTCCTACACCAATTCCTCCGGAATGGAATCCTGCACTCCGTGTGAGGCAGGTTTTTATTGTCCCGATGGGGCAGAGACACCATACGAGTGTCCCGCTGGTCATTACTGCGAATACCGGTCCATTTCGCCAACCCCATGTAGCAACGGAACTTTCAATCCTGAAACAGGTTGGAACCAGTTTTGATTGGGTTTTAATTTGGCGTTGTGAAATGAAAAAAGCTTTTTCCGACTTTTCATGTTATTTTTAAACTTGGTTTACCAGTCGTAGGTAACTCGAGCTTTGTACAAATGAATGCATTTGCGTTTTTTGAATTATTAGTTATCGCGAATTTGCATTTTGTTGAATAACTTTCTAAGTTTTTTCCGCTTTTATTGTCGATTATTTCGGGAAGTTTGTTCCGCGATTTCAATTGGTCCCGCATTCGGTTGGTGTACCACATCGCCATGTTAAGAAGGAGGACTTTGACCTCTGATCCAGATCTTAGTGTGGCCCAATTGTTTAGTCTCCGTGTATTTTATCCGCGTCCCCTTTTCTTGGAAAGAAACGGGCAGATCACCATCAAGACGGCCGGATGTTCGTTATTCTTACAGCAATTTTTGTTACTCCTCCCTATATATTAAGATTTGTTACTTTTAAACACCAACCTTTATTTAAAAACCAGTGAATGTACAAGTGTCTGTTTAGCAGTTTACGTTGTATAGGCAATTTTTGCAATTCATTTAAACTGCCTTGTTACCCCAGGTTCAACCACCCGTGATGCGTGCCAGTTGTGCCTCCCTGGCGAATATTGTCCGAATGAGGGAATGAATCAGACGGCTGGAAAATGTGCACCTGGTTGGTAAGTAAGACGCCAAGGCGGCTTCACTGAATTTTTTTCTACTTGTATGTTGGACTATGTTACGAAGGGAAGATCCACGCCTTATCTAGAATACTTACTCAAGGCCAATCAAAAGGAGAACTTCTCTTGCACCACCTGTAGATTGTGGACATCCATTGCACAATCCTAATTGTCTTCTTAAATGTCCTGCTTTTGAGCCTCTCAGAAGAGCTATTTTGTCTTTTACTCGTACAAACTTTGGAACTTGGCCCGACGTTGGGTCTCTATGAAGTTTTTGTGCCCCATCATTTGGGAAAAAGAAGTTGGGTAGCCCTATCTCCACTGTCAGAAAAGTGAATGAGAATACCTGACAAAAATATGTATTTCCTCACTAGAAAAATAGCATATGAAAATGAGAATGATTGCGCTGAAAATTTGATTTTTAGGTATTGCACTTCTGGGTCATGGATGGACAAACCAGTAGCTGTAGGAGTCGGTCCTCCCGGTGGTTGTGAATGTCCTCCAGAAGGAGGAATCGGAGGACAGTGCCAGGCAGGAGAATACTGCCCAGAAGGAGCATACGAACCAAAACCATGTGACCCTGGTGAGTCTTGATAACCTTTTTTCGATTAGAATCGACACCACAAAGTAGCAACCGAAATTGAATTCTAATTTAAATTTTCTTTCACCTTTATTATCGGGCAGAGTCTTGATAGGTGCAAGGGAGGGGAGCGTTTGTTTTATTTATAGTACCTTTTAGAACTGATAGATTATGCTAAATTACTTCGGAGTCAAAAAATTTGGGAGTTCATACTAAACCAAGTCCCCCTGCCTGCGGCCTATTCCATCATCTGCCTTACAATAGAATGTGTTTTCTAGTTAGATATGTTTATTTTCCAGGTTTCTACTGCTTTGGTCCGGAGTTGCACGATGTGTCCGGACCGTGCAAGGAGGGTCACTTCTGCTCGGGGGGCAGCACCTACGAGAACCCGATCAATGAAGTGTTTGGGGACGAGTGTCCTCCTGGAACTTACTGCCCCCTCAACAGTTCCTCAGCCACTGACTGTCCCAGCGGTATTTGAAATATTTTATACCTAGCATTTTTAAAATTTTTTTATATTGAATGACTTGCTTTGTGTCAGTTGGCAGTGTGGCGAGGGCGTCGTTTTACGACGACACAGATAGCATTATCTGGGTTCAACCCGCACCCTGGTCATAGTATTGCGTTCTTGGATAAGGCGCTTTACGATAATTATCTCTGCTTGGTGGCTACGAACAAGCAGCAAATTCAATCTACAGGAAGAATTTGAAGAAATCTACGGGGAACATTGGGTCAGTGGAAACTCCTCAGCAGGTGCGAATTCCTCCTAACACGAAGTAGTTATCGCAATGAAAAGTGTGCGGACCCATTAGCTGGCGTCTGACGTGTACGGTGGCAGTAGGGTAATTAATAATTATGCAATTAGCAATAGTAATTTGCAATTACAATCGCGCAAGTGAAACCAAGCTTTAATTTCAGGTTATTTTTCTGGTCAATCCGGAAACACTGCTGAGTCGGACTGTGAATTATGTGAAGGAGGATGGTATTGCCCTAGTCCTGGTTTGAATAGCTCGTTTGCGATTTGCGAGGTATTGCAACACTTGCTTTTAAATACTTTAAAGTTTAGGAAACTAGGCAATAGGAATTCTTTAAAACGTAATGAATTTGCACAATTTGCGCAATAACTTGTTTGTGTAATGTATATATTGGCTAGTGGGTGGTTGGAATTACCAACGTTTCCCAGCGCTTTTAAACTGACTTCATTTTATTTTGTTTTCATGTTTTGAATGTTTTATACCTCTTTTTACTTGTTTACTTTTGAGTGTCTCTATTTTGCCCATCGTCATGTCCACTGTCCGAGCTTTTTGACGCTTTAAAAACCAAAAAAACTAATTCTCGTGACTAATGGGTCATAAAAACTTGATAAATGATATTTTTATGCTTTATTTTAGGTGGGATTTTTCTGCCCCAATGGTTCAACCGAAAAAGCTCCCCCCGAAAACGAGTGTCCGAGAGGTACTGCTTGTCCTGCTGGTAGCCCAATCTACAACCCGTGTTACTCTGGCACCTACCAACCGGAGACAAGAAAAGGAATCTGTCGTTTGTGTGAAGCAGGTTTGCTTTATAACAAAGTAGCGCCACTAGTGATCAGCTTTGATTTCAGTTAATTTTATGGTTTAAATTGCAATTTCTTCCAAAATTGTCAAATAATTTACATCACTAATTGAAAGAAGACCAAACAAGTTGGCCATTTTCTGATAACAACAATCGAAATATCAACAAAACAGAGAAGAAACGGTAATTACCAAAAAAATAAAATAAAAACATGAAATTTTGTTGTAGTTGGAGAGTATTTGGCGACGCTAGGCATATTTTTGATAAATCGTTAAAAATTTTATGCGTTTATTTCAAAACTTTATCAATATTTTGTAGGCAAATATTGCAATTATGATGAAGCAGTTGCTAGTGGTGAGAAAGGGGTTGTCACTCCTGAAACATGTCCTCCGGGCTTCTTCTGCCCTCCAGGCGCCAACTCCTCCACGGAGAACCCGTGTCCACCTGGGAAATATGGAAATCAACCAGGAATGGGAAGTGTTGATGACTGCGACGATTGTGACGGAGGTGGGTCCAGTAATAATTTGTAATTACATGTTTATTAACCAAGTTGTCTTGACCAGTAGACAGCGAAGGGACGTCTCGGTCTTCTAGTCTAACCGCCGCCTGCTTATTACACACTCGGAGGCTTCACATTGTCCCTTTTAATGCTAAACTTGAAGCAGAGAAGAGCTGCAAATACCAATCTTCTTCTAGGCTTTAATTTGGTCCGACCGGGAATGGAACCTAAAATGTACCGTTTAAGTAACAGACGCGCTTTCCACATGGCCATTGTTCGGTCTCCAATAGCTTATCCGACGCAATTAATCTTGTGTGAACTTCGAAGTTTTTCCTATTCCCATGTAAATGCATTTTTAAAGTTTTTACGATTAATTGTGCCAGTTTTTCTCCGCTCACTTTTAATTGGAACAAATCCGCTCTGCGTGGAAGTTGGTGGTGGTGTGGTATTCTTGGACTTCTTTCCATTTAACTTTGATACCAGACGATTGTTTTGCTTTCAGTTCTAGTAATTTTAAACTAACTTCTGGGTTACTATTTAATCATTATCATAGGGCGTTTGTGATAATTTTTTACTTGCAAAGTACCAACTGTTTCAGAAATATGTATAAGTAATTACCATGAACATTATGTTATTATTGACATTTGATTCTATCGTTCGGTGACAAAAGAATCTCTTTCCTAAAGCAAATTGATGTATTCTCTGATAGACTAAATTAGATGAATGCCACCAAAAACAGTTCTGTTTCTAAATAAAGCTGAAAATCCCATTGACCATTCAGAAACAGCCAAGAATCATGTAGCAAAGAGATGTAAATTGAAATACCTAGTTTTTTTCTGTTGCAGGAATGTACTGCGATCAATATAACCAGTCATCCCCAACAGCACCTTGCTACGCCGGTTATTATTGCCCAATTGGGTCCTCTAGCCCAGAACAGGAAACCTGCCCGACTGGTAAGTGACTCTACAATATTTTTTTGCCGAATTGTACACAATAGCATGCGCGGGATTTTTTCATGTGATTCGAAATTTTTGATGGTTTTATTTCCGAAGACTATTGGATCTCAAAAGCGGAGGCATTAAAGATAAAAACTTCTATCCAATGATGTACAACAAATGTTCAAAAGCATACCTAATCTGATAGCAAATATTTTTTAGCATTTTTAGAACGATTTGTGGTATTAGTGTTTCAATCTCCGACTTCTCCTTTCGTACGCTACTGATTGAACAACCACTAAATGATGTTAAACGTACCTTGAAAAACTGTAATGTATTTGTACACCAGGCATTTCAAAAAGCTTAAACTTCTGAGGTTATGTTGGTGTTGTAGTCTAGTTCACTAAACCGAAATCTTTCCTAAAACAGAACTTGAGGAATTTAATTTGTTTGAAAATTTGACTCATCATCGCAAGTAGCCTATGACATCGGTGCAATATTTGGCTATGTATTTCAATATCGATTTTTTAAGAATTTCTCTAAACTTGGTTTCGGTTTAGGTTCGTATTGTGAAGCCAATTCCGATCAACCATTCCCTTGCCCGATTGGTACCTATGGTCCTGAAGAAAGACTCAGATCCCAAGAGGAGTGCTCCCCTTGTGACCCTGGTTCTTACTGTGATAGAGAAGGCTTAAACACGACTGCTGGAGTGTGTAGTCCAGGTTTGTTGTGATGTTTATTTTCGATATGCTTTACGCTTTTTGATTTGTTTTTGCATTAATTTGCTACCATAAAATGCGTTTTAGGGTACCGAACTCAAATTGACATTCTTGTTAGCGCTCACACTATAATTTTCTCAACATGCAGATGTGATTTGATTTCAATTTTATCAAATATACAACCAGGGTGTAGGCATGACTTTCTAAATATGTTTTGACTTTTGCTAGAAAATGTGACGTTTTTGTATGTTAATGAGGTGTGTTTTTGCATATTAAACACGCAGTTAAGCGATTTACGTCCGGCAGGGATGTCCAAAATCCGGCCGGCGAAATAATTTAATTCTGCCCGCGTCGAATATCTAATTATGGCTCGGCATCAAAGTGTTCGCCAGCAATCGCAAGCGCAAGATATTGGCGTGGCGAAGTTGTAGCGCTCATCGCACAACTCTCATCCTAGAGCAGCTGAGCACTTTTTTTTGAGCTTCGCCTTTTTTCCCGAGGTGAAATCCCAATGTTTGACCAAAATTTTGTTGTTTTTTTTTTCATTGTAGTTTGCGTGGACTTGATTGACCCGCACTTCACTGGGTTTGATTAGGCCATCCATTGAAAAATTTTGGACGCCACTGTACCTCTTTACATAAGGCATTGCAATGGTGTTGATGAAAATTTTCCGCACCATTTCATCATAAATGTTAGCTATTGCATCACGAAATCATGTATCACGAATATTATTACCGTATAAAAGTCTTCACAGCAATCGTGATATGGCTTATGACGAAATGGTGTTAATTTTTTTCATAAACACCTTTGCAAAGCCTCATGTAAAAAGGCTGACTGATGGGCAGGTTTTAAGGTTTGAATTTCTTTCAGATGTTTTGCATTATTACAATTTGTTTTGCGTTGCAGGATTTTATTGTTCTGGAAACTCGACCCGGCCGGATCCTGATGGTGAAGAATTTGGAGATCGTTGCCCACCGGGTGCTTATTGTCCAGCAAACAGTAGCCAGCCTCTTCTCTGCCCACGAGGTAACAGAGAAATTTATTTACACTAGCCATTACAGCATAGGTGCGAAAAAAACCAAGCATTAAACAAAAAGTCGAAAAAAGCCAAGCATTGAACAAAAAGTCGAAAAGAGCAAAAAGTACCGAAGAACCTTAGTGTTGGTTTTTGTGTTTTCTTCATACCTGGCTGCTTCAGATGTAAGTTTATTTTATTTTACAGGAACGTTTAATCCCGACTACGAAAAGAGCCAAGAAGAGGATTGCATTCCTTGTACTCCTGGATACTACTGCAATGGAACTGGGCTGTCTTCTGAATCAAGTAAGACGATTGATGGATTTATTTTGTTCTTTTTTTTATGTACACTAATGATTGTACCGGTAATAATTGGTTTAAATTGTCCAGTTTGTTAGTCAAAGTAGTTGCAAAAAAGTATTTTATTTCAGTTTTGACAGTTGTATGAAAAATAAGAAGTATTTTGTAGGAAGTCCGTGTGTTTTTGCTGTCTTTTTGTAACAATAGCTATGTTAAATAAAAACCATTTTGCTCGAGTTTGAAAAAGAATCACCCAATTTCCAGTCTTATTTAATGCAAAATCAAACTGATCCTTCTTCGGAACTCATCAGCCTTGGAAACAAGTCATCAGTGCCGCGAAATATATGGTCACTCAAAACTTTTCACCATAGCCAGAGTGCTCAATTTTTTAACAAACCAATAACGTTTCTTGTAAACAATATAGTTTTTCTCTTATTTTACTTGACTTTATTTATTTGACTTTCATTTTATTGACTTTTAATTTGACTCTTTGTTTTCTTGAATTTTAAATGTAATTTTATTCGTTTTAAGATCCATGCGACCCCGGATTTTACTGCAATGGTAGCGCCACAGTGGCTACTGAAGAAGAGTGTTCACTGGGACATGAGTGCCCCGGCCAAACTCCGGAGCCGATTCCTTGCACCAGCGGAACGTATGCCAACACCACCCAGACTCACCAGTGTGCAACCTGCCCTGCTGGGTCTTATTGTATTGATGGTGCCATTGACCCCCTACCCTGCCCCAGAGGACAATATTGCCCAGAAGGAACTGGTTTGGAAAATAACTTGTGCGGTCCAGGTATGTGGTTTATATCTTTTTATGCTGCAACTCCGTGCATGTTATTGGAGAACGCGGACTAGATTTTTTGTGCATATCTTTATGCGATTACAAACCTTTACTGCTTAGTTTTTATAATAATTTGATTTCAAGCAATAAATTTTTGTACACAATTGATTTTAAACAATCATTATTTACACACAGAACGAATATAAAGTCGAAAAAGTGCAATTTCTTTAAATCCGCAAAAAAAAACTATTTGAAGCAATTTAGTATAAAAAAAATTTGGAAAACTCAGTTTTGCATTGGCATTTACCTATTTCCTTAATACTACTCATCTATGGTTTGAGGCTTGTTGTTATAATTGCAGCTGTTTAAAAATATTTTTATAAATGTATTTCATTTTGATTTTTATGTAGGTACATACAATGACAGACTTGGCATCACCAGCATGGGTGAATGCACGGAGTGCAAGAACGGATTCTACTGCGGAACGCCAGGAATGGATTCATGCTGCACGGAGAATGAAAGGTGTACTCCTGGATATAACTGTGAAACCGGAGTGAATGTTAACGCTCCTAACAACCAAACAAATACGGTTAGAAGAATAATCGTAATTCAGTAAATTATGCTTCTTTAGTATAGCTTTTTGTTGCTGTAGCTTTTGATGGAGGTGACCAATTGACTAAGGAAGCCAAATCTCTGTGCATGTTAGTTCGAACAATGAACGTTTACAACAAGGTTTAGCAAAGTGACTATTTTTCCGAAATATTTTACCGTAAGGGGAGAAATATGAATATGAGAAATGCTAATCCACGTAATTTTTGTTCAGAAGAACTAAGCCTTAGAATTTGAATTAGGGTTAGTTTTGGTAGTCATGTTTGAGTTTAAAATTACAAAAAAAACTAAAGGTCGTTAACCCAGTGCAAAGCAGCGCAAATTAACGCGTAATTTGCGCCTTTGCAAGTGACGTAAGCAACCAGTTGCAGAGTGCGCGCATTATTGAGAAACTGCAAGTTACACTTTGCTTTACGCTCTGTCTAACCGCTTACCAATCAAATTTCTGCTCAGATTGGCTGTTTTTTTTTAGTTTCTAAGTTTTGTGCTTAGTTTTTAAGTTTTTTATTTGCAGGGAATCGGCGGGCCTTGCCAGCCTGGTTTTCAATGTCCGAACGGCTATGCCGAGCCCTGTCCGCCTGGAACATTTGCAAGAACAGAAAACCTTCGCGAATGCGAGCCATGTGAATCCGGTAGGTTGTAGCGGCGGTCAGTAGTATTGATTTTTTGTGGCAGAGAATTAAGAACTACTTAAATGAATTATTGCCTCATTGAATTGGAAGGGTAGATATGAGAGCTTTTTTTGGAGTATTTTGAGAAAGAATCAATCTCTCAAAATTGTGGTTATTTGTTTGTATTAATGTTTATTGAAAATGGTTTAATCCATGGGAATATAAATCATTATTGTGGGCTGTTACTTTTATGGGTAGGGTTTTTGGGTCATTAACAGTATAACTCATAGATTTGAAAAAGAAGTTTAGAGGATTGTCTACACTGCGCGTAAAATTGTGAGCGTAAGAGCGTCTTTTTGGTTTGTTTTAACAGAAGTTCAGTACGCCCGGCGCCCTGCCTTACTAGCGTACAAACTACGTTTGGTCAAAATATTAAGAATACGCTCGTACGCGTACAATTTTATGCACAGTGTAAATCGTGTCTTTGGCTTTAGTAGCCTTAAACTTGATCCCGTGAATATGAGATCATAGTAAATTTGGGGGTTTGGTGTTCCTTACCAATTTAAATTACTCCTATAAAATATTAAAAACAATTTTGCCTTTTTTTTTAATTTTCTTTTTTAGTAGCACGTATTTGGTAGAATCCAAAATATAAGAAGTATCCAAAACCCATTGTTTTTAGGATCTTATTGCGATGGTGGGACTATCGAACCCAGTCCGTGTTTGAAAGGTTACTACTGCCCCATTGGAACAAATTCTTCCTCTCAGTACCCTTGCCCACCTGGGACGTACAACAACAAAACAGGTACAGACTAGGGCGAGACTAAAAGTGGGAGAGCTTTGCTAACAGTTTAATAAAAAATTTTAATGGTAAACCTTAATTTTAAACTTGAAGATGGTACCAGTTGAAAGCCGAAACGTTTACAACATAATCTCTGTTACTTGATGAATACACTGACTTCAAAACTCAAATGACGTTTGCCCAGTTGGTAGAACGACGGGTATGTGATCGAAAGGTTGCTGACTCTGGGTTCGTTTCCAGAACTGGTGATGCGTCGTTGTGTCCTTTAGAAAAACACTGAACATTTATTTACCATTTGGACATAGTCGGCTACACGTTCTGGTGGCCCAGACTGATGAAAGACTTGCTAACAAAACCCCAAAACGATCCTGTGTGAAGGTGGGATCAGTTCACAGAGAACTATTAGAGTTTTACTCAACATGTCTTTATCTGCAGCATACGAGCTCACGAAAATGATAATCCTTTTCCTAATTTTATTTCATTTTTCATTTCTCCTAATAGGACAGAGCGATGCTGGCAGTTGTGACCCTTGTCTTGGTGGAATGTTTTGCGATGGAGAAGCGAACGATGTACCTGATGATTTCTGTTCGGAAGGGCACTTCTGTATCTCTGGTTCGGACTCGCCGAATCCGGAAGTGACTGGAACTACAGTTGGTGGCGGGTGCGTGCTCTTCTTTTTTCTTGACCTTTTAACTCTTAATGCCCAGCCGCTGATATGGTGATTAGACTTTGAATCTTGTTGGTTATGGTCCCAGGTTGGTTTCTTGCCGAGAAAAAGTGTTTTGAATTTAAAATCGTGCAATTCTGTGACCAAGAAGTCCTGTGACGTCGGTTAGCTGGAGCTGCCCGATACTCTCCTGTGGATAAGAGCATGGTGCAGCTGAAATGCTAAACCGAAGTACCCAGCTAGGCTGAATAAGCCAGGAGAGAACAATAGGCATTTCTTCATTACTCAAAGAGTGGGCACTTCACCACACTGGCAGCCAGGTCGATGGGTACCCTTTGGTCTCCTCATACGACTCGCTGGGTGGACAATGGACAACTTAATTTTTTTGTTTTTGAATGCAGCACAAACAAGTGTTGCGGTGTTATGTGCCTAGCTATACTGTGCTTCTATAACAACATCCAATCCCTAATCAAAGCTTAGCCCTAAGAATCTGTGGCTGTGTTGAGAGGAATGAAAGGCTAAAAAGAATGTGAAAAAATCACAGTCTTAAGAAAACGTTTTCTTGACTATTGAAATTTCTTGTCACAACATAATATTTCTTCACTTTCTCCAACCTATACTTTTGCTGAATTTTCAGAGGTGGAACGTGCAGTACTGTTTCTGATTGTGCGTGCCCAGAATTGAACGACACCATGTACGGACTTTGCCCTCCAGGTACTGTTGTTGTTGTTGCGCATATTTATCCTCCTGTCACCGGACAGCGTCAGACGCTAACTTGTTGGACGATCCGCACACTTTTCATTACCAGGATTACTTCGTGATTGGAGGAATCCGCACCTGCTTAGGAGTTTCCGATGATCCAATGTTCCTGTGGATTTCTTCGAGTTCTTGTCCACTGAATTTGCTGCTTGTTCGAAGCCACCAAGCAGAGATAATCATCGTAAAGCGTTTTACCCAAGGGCGCAACAACGTGACCAGGGTGCATGTTGAACCCAGATCATTCGATCAGGGTCGTCGTAAAAACGACGCCTTTTACCCATTCGGCCACGCTGCCGACATACTGTGTTTACGTACCGCTAAGCAAATTCTACTAAGAAACTTCTGCGTGTACTGCAATTAGAATTTTTTTTCATAGAACAGCTTTCTATTTTCATTGCTATAGCTATTAAGGTTTAAAAAGTATCAACTATTTATTTCGTTGGTAGATTGTAAAGAAATTGCTCTCCCAATAAAAATATTAAGTGATCAATAAACTAGTGTAAGACTTCGGTTAAACCTCATCGCTAATATTTTTTAGAAACCGCACAGTTGATTGATATATTGTACTTTTACGTAGATTTTAAAGTTAGTTTTTATCCACAACTCCACTTCCAAAGCATCATTCTTATGCGCTACTACAAATGCTATGTTTAATATTTTGGTGGTCTATTTAGACAGATCGAAATCTTTGAAGTGCGTTACGTAATACCAAAAATCGTACGGGCAGAGGATAAAGTGGATTAACAATACCGATAGAAAATGCTTTAACTATTTTTAATCCTTCCTCATTGGGTAGGTTACTATTGTCCTCTGGGTACTGACCGTCCCCGGCCATGCGAGAGGGGACGTCATTGTCCCGAATTCGGAATGGCTGTTTCTGGGGATAATTGCACAGCTGGATTCTACTGCCCGTATGGAAGGTAAGAAATTTTGTTTCCGACTACCGCGGTATGTTTATGGGTTACTTCCTCCCTCTTCTATCGAATGCGTTGGGGAGCTTTAGGTTACATGAGAAACTTCTCATTTTTCATCCTATCAAACAAAATTAAAGCTTCTAGTTGCTTTTTATTTGCTGTAATTTTACATATATTTATTTTTTTGTGGCTGTTCTTCAAAATACTGTATGGTCGTTGGTTAATTTTAAGTACATTTTCTTCTCCTTGCTTTTTTGGCGTAACCCCAATTCTTTGCATCCTAATCAAAGTCGGACAAATGCTGGTCTTGAAATTTATCACTCTCAACTTTCTTCTTTCAAATATCGTGATTTGTGTTCAATCTTGCCTGCTTAATGTATTAAAAGAGTGAATGGTAATAAAGTGTGAAGTTAACAGCTGTTTGGTGCCGTACGATCACATTATTGTATTGCAAGCTTCCTCCAATTTCTAGTTATTCAAGTGTTTTTTCTCCTTCGCATCTAGACAGGCTGTAGAGAATTCTTCCTGCTCTAACATTTTAACTTGTGTGGTGGGTTTCGTGATATACTTTGTATCGCAGCTCTCTGCCAACACAAGAAGATTGTCAACCCGGCTATTATTGTCTGGCTGGGACAGAGGAGCCCGCGCCCTGCCCCGCCGGGACATATAGTGGGGAATCCAACAACGAGGACGTCTCCAGCTGCTTTAGCTGCCCTGCTGGCCAGTATTGTGGCAGTAAGTGAATGTTTGTAAACGCTTTGTTTAACTTGCCGAGTAAATCCTGCGGGGGCCATGAAGCGTGAAAGAAGCAATAGATCGTAAATATAAGAATACACTTCGTTGAAATGCGGCCCGGGTGCATAATAAGTTTGTGTTAACCACGTTACAACAATTATTTATCTTTTTTTTTCTATCCTTTTAAAGTCAGTGGTTCTGATCCTTTTCATCATCGGGTACCTCTTGGGGATCCCGTATTGTCAACGCCTACCACTTCCTGCGGCACATATCTGATTGATTACAGGCTGGTGGCATCAGTCATGCAAATTCAAACGTAATGCTTTTTGTCCCGCAATCAATTATCAAATAGTATTTTAGCGATGCTGCGCGTCACAGTATAGCAAAAATAGGAGGAAAGACTCTTCAAACTTGCTATTGCGTGGACTTGCATATTTTTAGCCAATACCAGAAAGCTGTAAATCCAGTCTAATACCAGTAAATTAACACCTGTACTAGGAAGCTGTATATCCAGGCTTTTGGTGAAAAAAGAATAAGAAAATACTTGCTTAATGAATACTTGCTTGCTTAAAGAATAAGAAAATAAGGTTGAGAACCACTGCATTAAGTAGGTTATTTTGACGAATAGACAAGGTCTTCTCTGCTGTGGTGTAATGGTAAAGAGCGCGCTTGGCGAGTCATGCACTCGCGTTCTTTTTCTGCAAAATCTTACTCAAACTTAGAGTTTTGACAGCATCATATCCTTAGAAATTGCAAATTGATGTGAAAAAAGAAACGGTACAAAACCTAAATATGCGTCCCAACTCCATTGCGCCTTAACTACTAGGCCACAGAAACTGCACTTCTGAATTGACAAAATTGAACTCAAAATAACGAGAAAAAAGCTGCAACTTGTTACAATCTTGGTAAACTTAGATAAAAAACGTCCCGATTTTTATTTTATTGCATTTTCGTTTCAGGCAACCCAAGTATCGCACCCACAGCAAATTGCACTCCCGGATTTTACTGCCCCGGGGGTGACGCAGCCCCCACTTTGGTATGCAGCCGGCATCATTTCTGCCCGGAAGGAGCCAAAAACGAAACGGTTTGCAAACCGGGCACATATCAGGACTTGACAGGCCGGCCAGACTGCGACGCTTGCCTGGAGGGAATGATATGCGACCCATACGATGGTGAGTGTTCTCTTGCGCTACTGCGTGAAATATACGGTTTTTCATAAATTCAGTCACAAGTTTCCGTAAAATCAGTTGTGTTTATTTAGAAATCAAATCAAATTTTGATTTGATATGAATTTCTTCACAAAATTGTTTTCTTCAGAAAATTAGTTTGCTGGTTCGATTCCCAGTACAGCAGCACACGAAATTTTTTTATGACTAGAACTAAGTGTTCAGTTTTTTAGATTCTCAGTTACCCTGAAAAGCATTTTGTTTTATTTTTTGTTTCAATATTGCATGATTTTTCGCGGTGTCATTGGTATATTTTGTGGTGCTATTACCTAGCTATGTTGTTTCAGGCAATTTGGAACCAGAAAACTGCCCCATTGGCTTCTTTTGTGTATCTGGTACTCCCGTCCCTGAACCATGTCCTCCGGGCACAGTTGGCGAAAGGGATCAGTTAAGGTCACCTAATGAGTGCTCTAACTGCCCCTCCGGTAAGATTTGACATGTATTGCAAACTGTTTAGGCAAAAAGCAGGCACGTAACTTCATTGTGATTGCATAGTAGTGGTTAATTATTTGCTTAGTTTTGTCAAGTCATGCTGCTACCTTCTAAACTGTCTGCTACAACTCCCAAAAGCATATTTACAAAATGCACCCTTATAGTTCCAATCTTACGCTTTTTTCTCTTTATCTCGCTTTAAATGTAGTACTTTGACCATGCGATAATGTCGCCTTTCGGGTACAATGAATAAGAAGACCTTGCGGGACAACTCTGGCGCTCGAATTCGATTTAAGTTGCGTTATTTTTTGTTTTTTTGCTTAACCTTTATTAGAGTTAGGCTTCGGTCAGCATTGCCAGTTTGAGAGGTAGCAAAGCAACGTGCTAAAAAAGAGTACATTTCGGAAATATGTCACCCGGAAGAGGAATTAGACTGTTTCTTTTTAGTGTTGTATGATAAGCAAGAATAATTCAATTTAACAGTCGTTAACTTGGCATGACTAGAATTAGAATCCAAGTCTTTTGCCTCAGTAGCTGACACTTTATACAGTACATTAGGGCTAGGCTTTTGATCGATATTCTGGATAATGCTAGCTTCCAAGTTGCTTTAGTTTAGATTTAAGACTGATGATGTTTAAACGATAATAGCGAAAAGTCACGTAAATGGTTGTTGTTAATGATTTCAGATTTGCTTGGATTATAATTATGTTGCATTTTTTCAGGCCAGTATTGCAACGGTACGGGAGACCCGTTCCCCTCTGGAAATTGTGACCCTGGCTACTACTGCTCGGGGAGGGCCTCAAGGCCGGACGCATTCAATGATAGTGCAGCCCAGTTAGGTACGTAGCATGCACAGAATGCTTTATAGTACTTTTGCATTTTTGTGAGTTTGTGACCCAATCATTCTTGTACTTTGTTTTATTTTTTTTTTAGCTCCTTATTTTGCTATGAGTGAGAAGCTCAATTAAGGCACTCTGTAGAAGTGGAAACTTTTGTTTTAGGTGCCCTACTTTTACTTTTGTTTTAGTATAAACTGTATAAATGGCTAAACTATATCTCTAGTAGGCCAAGTTAGCGAAAACAAAATGGTAAGAACAATTTAATTTGATTCAGGAAAAGCACAACTCAACAACTATACGTATTTCAGAAAGCTGATTAAAGTTGAAATTCTTTTTAACGCCAAAACTGTCAACTTTGCAAACCGAATAAAGATCAAATCTTGAAGATAATTCTATATTTTTGCGAGTTTGCAAGGCCCATTTCTGCGATTGGGCGACTTTTCATGAGGAAATGCTTGTCAGTGCTGAACTGCTGTCATCACTAACCCGATTTGACCTGTTGGATAATAGCCCTCCTATTTTCAATTCGAGAGTGCTAATAAACGGCCAACTGGTCGATGTTTCTGGATTTGATTATGAGAAGCAAATTAATCAATAATCATACATTTGAATGAAATTTAGGCGAGGAATTTGTTGGTAATGGAATTTGTCCTATCGGTCATTACTGCAATGGAGTAGATGCCCCAATGCCGTGTCCCGCCGGTACATTTTCGATGGAACTGGGTGTGGAAGATGAAAACGGATGTCTACCGTGTCCGGCGGGAAAATACTGCGAAGGAACAGGGAGGGCAGATGGTAATTCAGCACCAGATTGTGAAGCCGGGTAAGTGCAGTTACCTTCCATTACTTAAAACTGCCGAGGATGGTTACTGACTCCAAAGATCTCAACGCATCCAAAGACCCCTTTGCACCCACTCTCTATTTTCTTAAGTTATTTTTACAGTACGTTTATTAATTTCTTTGGCCGCACTGTGCTTTGTGACTTGAGATGAGCTTTTGTATCACATCTGGAAAGTTGTTTAACCGATTCTGATCCGCAACTCCGGACCCTGTTGAACAAGAGTTACCACCAGTGGAAAAAGGTTTGGAGGCTGGAACGTGATTGGATTACTCGACCTTGTTGCCAATTAAGAATTTTTTCAGTAATTTTGTTTATTTCTGTTAGTTGTTTTCGGCGTATAGCAATGATTTTGCTAAGCAGACCTTTAAACTAATAATCAATTTTTTTGTACGTTTGCCCAAGCTTTATCTGCTTTCAATAGGTTTGTCTGCATTGGTCGAGCAACTACATCCCAACCCATTGATGGAATTACTGGCTACCCATGCCCAAGAGGGTTATATTGCCCAGCAGGCACCCCCATTCCTCTGAGTTGTCCTCCCGGGTCATACAGTGAAGTTGAGGGGAGTGAGTTTTGTACGATCTGCAGAGAAGGAACGTACTGTCCGAGTTATAACACTACAACCCCAGAAGAGTGCTCGCCAGGTATGGTTAGATGCTAAGAGCTGTTATTACTGTAACTATGAAGTAGCATACATACAGATCCAGATGTTTACTGCAATTTAACTGGAATCGTAGAATGATGTTTTTGCTGCCGAAGATGGTTCATTCAATAGAGCCAGTAGATTAATTAATTATTTATGATTAATACCATTAACATTGCTGCATTAAAGTTTAAAGTAGTGGAGAAAGCGTCAAAAACAAAATGATAAAAAGGCTGTTTATTTGACTGGTTTTACTGAAAACTTTAGCTCCGATTCTCACTGAGCAAGTAACAAACACTTGAGGTTGTTGGCTTTCAATCTACTAGTGCATGTAAGCACGTGATGAATGTCCGTTCTCACTAAAGGCAACTCTTAAATTAAGCCACCTGTTATTCTCGTTCGTATTTATTCTCCCAAAGTTGCTTTGGCCGGAAAACAGCGAAGAGACCTTTCGGTCCTATAGTCAAGCTGCCGTTTACTCACCTGTCTACAAAGCATGGTGAAAGTTTCTCACAATCTTTTTAATGCTGAGCGTCAAGATGGAAAGCAATACGATTTACCGATTAGTGGTCAACTGGATAGAGGTTCTGCTACTGAAACGGTTGACCTCAGTTTTGATTCCCGGTCAGGTCAAACCAAACACTATAAAGATTTGTATTCACAGCTACCCTGCTTGACGTTCAGCAATAAAAGGGACTGTGTGAAGCCTCCACCGTGTGTGGTAGACAGGTGGCAAGTGGCAGCTTGACTCGAAGACTAAAAGGTTTCTTTGCTGTCTCCTGGCTAAGGTAACTTGGTGAAAAAAATGTAATTCTAATAAAAGTCCAATTCGAAATTCTTTGGTTTGACCCGATAGGGAGTCGAACCCGGGTCTGTCGGCTCAGTAGTAGACGCTTTATGCACTTGATTAACTTAGAGCATTATTGTTAAGGATTCTTCTGCGAACGCAACTCGACGAGCCAAACACCATGCGAAGAAGGGACGTACAATAGACAAACCGGCAGCACTAGCATTACGGCGTGCACCCCTTGCAATGCCGGAATGTTTTGCAACGGAACAGGAAACGCAGAACCGGATGGTGAGAGTTAGGAGCATAGCGGTCAGGTTTTTGCTTAATCGAAAACCCTTGCTCTATTTAAATTAAGTTTAAGTATTAGTTTTTTTGAGAAATTGAAGACTTAAGTTAATTATGGCCAAACTGGCTATTTGTGACATATTTTATGCAACTTACGCCGTGGCTTTTACCAATCACACGTATTTGCGCGAAGAAATACGCTTGTTATTTGACTGCGTGGATTTTGTCTTTTTTTGTATTTACATTGAAAAAACCATCACACATATTTCCGCTTATATATACGCGTAATTGGTATACGTCGCCTTTAGAGGTGTCATTTTTTGCTGTTTGCATGGTGAGGTTTTGGCATCATCCGAAACATCAAGGTTGAGCAGTTCTATTTTCTTTAACGTCTTTAATTATTCAACCTTTGTTGTATTTTCTTTCCCGTTTTCTTCCAAGTTTTGCTTAGTCTTTTATCTTCTTTTTTTTTAACAGTCAAGTATTTGTCGTGTTCATTTTACTTCATCTATTCGCTCAATATGGCCCTCTCAAACGTATAACTTAGAAAGATTGGTGAATTAAATTTTTACTCTTTTTAGGTTGATTAAACAATATTAAGTTCTCCGTTTGATTTGCAATAAGATACATCTTCATAAATCTTTGAACATAACCTAAGAACAAATATTCCAGGTTTGATTAGTTGCGAAACTGCGATGTTTTTCAATAGGCTTTTGCGCTGCTGGATATCATTGCAACGGTGGGAGCATTACTCCCACTCCGAACGGAGCTACAGCAACTGAAAATCCTTTCAATGGACCTTGTCCGGCAGGTAGATTCTGCACAGAAGGCACCACTGCGCCTGAGCTATGCCCACCTGGAACACTTAGAAACGAGACGGGAGCCGGAGCTGAGAGCGATTGTCTAAACTGCACAGCGGTAATTTATGACGCTGATTAGAATGAGAATACATTATTGCGTGGATTGGATGGTGAAAACTATATAAGACTATTTGCTTGAATAAATAAAAATGAAAGCTGCAAAGGTATGATAACCATAAAAAAGACTAATAAACTCCGAACACCGTTAACAAAGTTTACTTGGTTTTTGCAGCTGATTTTAAAGTAATATTGTTTGCTAACCGTTTCGCAACTTTTTTAGAAAACGCTTTCCCCCAAATTTTCACTGTTGATTCTATTGTTCCGTAATATTTGCGTACACTGAAGTGCTAAATGACAAACCATAACACTAATTGCTGACGATTAATGTATAGCTCAAGTCAACTAAAATTTGTACCAATCAAGTTATGTTTTGCATTTTTGAGAGTTGCTGATGAAAACAATTGGTGCGTTTATACAGGACGCAACCCAACGCAATGCGACGTAAAGCAACCAAAATGTGACGTAATTAACAAGTTGTGAAAGACTGTAACCGGCCGCAAACTTCGTGAGCAATTTAACTTCACTTAGACAAAATTGCTGATGAATGGTTGGCCTATTTTGAGCAAGTGACGTCACAGATCACTCGTGAAGGTTGCCAACCTTCGCTTCTCGTTGCGTCGCGCCCTGAGTAAACACACCTTAAAGCCCGGTTTACACTGGGCATAAAATTGTGAGCGTACACGCATATTTTTTGGTTTATTTTAAAGAAAATTTTCTATACCACGCCTGTTGTCTTAGCAGCGTACAAGCTGCTAGTTGGTTAAAATAAAAGTTACGATACGCTCAAATGCTCACGATTTTACGTACATTGTTGACCAACAGTTAAAAATAGCGCGGTCCAGTTCAGTAAACTTAAAAATTTATCCTTTTTAGGGATACTTTTGCGCGAGCTTCGGAAGGACCGACCCATCAGGGCCATGCTCATGCGGGTACTACTGCCCTGGCACAGCCCCAAATTCAGACCCTAACCAAGTCGAATGTCCAGTTGGGTTTCAGTGTCCTACAGCATCCATCCGACCAGTTCCCTGTAGCGTTGGTATGTATTAACAAGTCTACACAATCACACGTTTGTGGTAAAACGTTAACTTTTTAATTTATTGCAGCTGTTTTTAGTTCTGTTTCGTTTCACGTTCAAGATATTTAGCGGTTAAATGCACTACATGACGAAGACTTGGTGACGTTTTGTATTTTTTTTAACTTGTACAGTTTTTTTTTGTTTTTTTTTGACACAACTTTGGCCCTAAGCAAAAGTTGCTTCCAAAGATTCGATCGTGGTTGTCAGACGCGGAATTTTTTCCCAAATTTTGTGATTGTTTTCTTCAACTTGATTTGTTTTTTGTGTTTTTGTATATTTTTTGAGGGTTTGGGTAAAATTCAATAAAGTTTTTTTTTGTGGGGGGGGTTCTATGGAATACATTTGAAGTTTTGGGAATTATTTGTTACTCAAATTTGAGTTTTTTGGGAACTTGCACGGTGTTTTTGATTCTTTTTTTAGGAAAACACATGAAATTTGGGGGAATTCGCTCTCAGGCTAGGCAAGGACTTTTTTGTCTTCAGCTTTAAACCTCTGCAGATTTTGCTACATTCGAGCTAGTTGGGGTTTTTCATCAGAAAACACTCATTTGGAGGGGCTTTGATTTGAGTTTTTTTATCAATTAAATCTGGTATCACTACTAAAGATTCTGTGCTGTCTATGTGTTTGTAAGAGAACAATTTCATTTTTCGGTCATTTAATCAAATAATTTTAAATGCTTTTTTTGTTGTATTTTTTCGTTCAATCATCTTTTTAATGTTATTGCGTGTAGGATCGTACCAACCTAATCCAGCCAACTGTAACTGTGATTTGTGCCCTGCCGGTTTTTTCTGTAACGACACATTGTCTGGAGGTCAAACACCATGTCCACCATATTCATACTGCCCAGAAGGTAACTTATGTAGTGCTAGAATTGGCTTTTAGTTTTAAATGCTGCCCGCTTCTAACTATCATGGGTGGTTAAGGCAAAGTGACCAGATAAAATGTAATTAAATCTTTTTATATTCATCAAGTTGGCTTGGACAACAAAGCGACCGTTCGGTCTTCGAGTCAAGCTGCCGCCTGTCTACCACACTAGGTGGAGGCATCACACTATTGCTGAACGTGAAGTAGGGATACTGCGACTACCAATTTTTATAGTCTTTGGTTTGACCTGACCTGGAATCGAACCCGTGTCTACTGTTTCAGTAGCAGACGCTTTATTCACTTGACCACTGATCGGTTATATCTTGATGCTAATGCCTAGACCAAATTAATGCAAATTCTTGCTCAGAAAAACTAGTGAAAGGGTAGCTTGTTAGAGCAATAGATGGAAAAACTTAATTGGATAAAACTGGAAGATTTGCTATTGAAATTAATTATTCGCAGACTAACGTGGCTTTTTAAAAGTTACTACGAGCCCATGCTTTTACCAATCAGGGGTGAATATCAAGTGGCATCGAGGCCGCAAGTTTTTTTAATATAAGGCTGGGGCGTACTAAGGATTTTGGTGAAGGTGGGGCGAAATTAAGTAGTTATTCAAGTATAAGTCGCATGCGTGTATAAGTCGCACCTCCATATTTGACATGAAAAACAGGACAAATTTTTTTTTAAACATTACTCATTACAATCACAGTCATCACTGCTGTCACTGTCCTCAAATAGTCCCCGTTTACCTCTGGAACATCCTCATCAGCATTCCATGAGGGTGGCAAGAGATGCAACTTAAATACCTCAGAAAAATTTTGTATGGCATACAATGCACTTCATGTATTCGTGTGTAAGTCGCACCTGACTGTTTGGGCGATATTTTGATGCAAAAAATGCCACTTATACTCGAATAATACGGTATTATTACTCAATGAAGAACAAAACAGTTTTCGCAGCAGAATCGAGCGACCCTTTGAGGGCAAAATCAAGGTCTTTGCCCTCCTTAACATTATTCTTATGAAAGCTGTTGATGATTTAGCATTTCGTGAGAGGGGGAATGATTACCCCACGTCCCACCCCTACTCCCTTTGCTACGCTACTGATATAAATCAAGCGAGGAACAAATTCATCTTTCTAGATCAGTGTTTTGTCCAACAACTTAATAACATTTAATCGCTTGTTTAATTAAGATTCCTAAAGCTTAATTTGATAACGAATAAGTCTATGCGAAGAAAACGTGCAAGAAATAGTTCAAATAAATCGCCTTCTGGACGGATATTGAATAATTTTTACCTTTTTTTGTTGTTTTAAGGTGCAAGTTACCCCCTAGCTTGTCCTAACGGTACCTACACCCTCGATACTGACGTGGGATTACGAGATGAAACGGAGTGTAGAGAATGCCCAGCTGGTCGATATTGTACTGGTGGAAGAATCCAGGTTAGCTATTATTTTTCTGATTTGTTTGTCATAATTTTTCATATTTGGCTTATAACTCTCACCTGCAAAGTGCATTTACTGATAATTTTATTCCTCAATGATTTTGTGGTTCCAGTTTTAGAGCTAATTACAAAAATAAGCTAACAAAGAAAATAAGTTAGATATTAAACACGTTTTATGCACTGCATCTAAATCTTAGCATATTGATAGTCCTGGTTAACTCTTTTATAAAAATCATTTTTGGACGTACAGTTTACTGTTTGTTTTATGTTTTTATATTACGGTATATTTTTTATTTGTTTTGTTGTGCGGTGGTAACCCTTCAAAAAGTGTTTTTGTTTTGGTTGTAAGTTACAAGTGGCTTCTCTCAATTCTTTGTAAGTGTAACTTTTGCAACATTAGTGATTTTACACTTTCGGTGAACCTAAGCTTTCTTCAGGGAAATTGTTCGGCTGGTTACCTTTGCAAGAACCGGGCTTATTCTGCTACTTCAAACGGGAGTGTGGAGAATTGTGATGAATTTGAAACTTGCGCTGGACCGTGCCCTGCTGGCTTTTATTGCGAAGAAGGGGTTACCGATAAAGTGCCTTGCCCAGAAAACACTCTAAGAGCTATACCTGGTAAAGATTATTGTTAACAGTGTATAACAGTTTTCAACCACAAATTATATATTATTTTATTGTAAATAGGTATTTTTTGCCTATGATATATTTTCAGTACAGCCTATATTTATTGGTTCATTGTTTAGGCATTTCATACGTCTAGGTTTTTGGGTTGGCATTCTTTGTCTGTACCGAGCAAATTGTAGGCCAATCGCATTAGGATTTGAAGATCAAAATATGTCAATATTTTTAATACCAGTAAAGTATAAAACCCAAATCTCATCAGTAAAAAACTAATGAGCTTCAAATGCTGATAATTTTATTTCAAAAGCAAAGTGACGTCATCAAGAACTACAACACTGCTTTTAGGTGCGTCACAATTAAGCGACTGCGAGTACTGTCCAGCTGGGTTCTGGTGCCGCGAAGGGGACCCCATTCCTGACCCATGCCCTGTTGGGTTTTATTGCCAGGGTCTGAACACCAATGACTGCACTCAAGGAGCTGGCCCTCAACCTTGCGAAGAGTATACGTATAACAATGAAACAGGTTAGTTTTTTTAAGATGTGTTTTATGATTTACTTACGTTTTGTTTTTTCTTGATCTAATCTTATCAATACACTCGCTTGAGAGAGGTGGTTTTCAAACAATATACCGAAGCTAGCGCTAGCAGGACCACAGGTTTAAGCATTATATAAATTGCTTATTTGTTAATTACAATTGCAATTTAAATGATTGATTTGTAGTATTCCTAGCGTAAGCTTCTCTATAGTAATCATTTCAAATTTGTAAGTATACTATACATCTATTGGATGGGCCGCGAAAAACTTGTGCAGTTTTAGCTGTCCATATTTCCCACAGTTGATGCAATTTTCTTGCAAATTTTTTTTCAGAGGTGAGGGACCAGCAAAAGTGTCAGCAGGTAGAGGCATTTGCAAAATTTCCAATTTTTTCTCTCAAATTCCTCGTAATTGATAAAATGTTCGATCCAAGCCCCACGCTGCTTAATGATTCTTGCCGTCTAGCTTGAAATTGTCAATAACGCGCTCCAGCAAGTCTAACATTGTCAACCACAAATGTGTGATGTACAATAGGAAAAAATGGTATCTTTGCTTACTATTTTCTATTTTTTGAAGACGATGACGGACAAACAGTCACAGTTAACTCGGAGCGGTACATTGACATGCCGAGGAGACACTTTATTCAATTTATTCCAGCCGTTCGAAGGGAGAGGGCAGTTGACATGAATGCAGTTGTTTTCAATAGGATAGGGTGTTGCTGTTGTTGTTGTTGTAGCGCATATTTATCCTCCTGTCACCGGACAGCGTCAGACGCTAACTTGTTGGACGATCCGCGCACTTTTCATTACCAGGACTACTTCGTGATTGGAGGAATCCGCACCTGCTTAGGAGTTTCCGATGATCCAATGTTCCTGTGAATTTCTTCGAATTCTTGTCCACTGAATGTGCTGCTTGTTCGAAGCCACATTGCAGAGATAATCATCGTAAAGCGTCTTATCCAAGTACACAACAACGTGACCAGGGTGCGGGTTAAACCCAGATCATTCGATCAGGGTCGTCGTAAAAACGACGCCTTTACGCATTCGGCCACGCTCCGACAAATGGCTGACTCTTTGTTTCAACAGCGCACCTCTTGAGACAGCACTTTCCAGGAGATAAGTTAATTTTGAAAAGAACAGACAATTTAGAGTCTCCGTTTTCCCAAAATCTCAACCTCCTAGACTACTTCCTCTGAGGTTATTTGAAAGACCAGGTTTACGAGGATAATATTCTCCAACAATTGAGATACTGCAAAAGAACATCAAACGCGAAATCAGGAAAATTCCGGCGGACGTGATGGAGCGCGTTATTGACAATTTCAATGTTAAGGCGGCAGGAGTCATTCAAAAGCGTAGGGTTTGGATCGAATTTTTTCATCAATTGCTTGGGATTCGAGAAAAATAATTGGAAATTTGCAAATACTTCTACCTGCTAAAATTTTTAGTGATCCTTGAGAAAAAAATTATGCAAAAAAATTTCATCAGCTGTGGGAAATATAGCCAATTAAAACTGCACAGTTTTTGTGGCCCATCCTGTATATAGCAGAAAAGCCAAAAACTAATAATGTCAGTCTACAAAAAATTTAAAATCAGTAAAAACACTTATAAACCATAGTCTCTAACAGCCTGTTTTACCATTAGGCCCTTGAAAGGGGTGACAGTAAATCTAATCCAGATAAAATATCATAGAATAGCGTTTCAGTGAATGATTGGCATTAATTTGTTTCAAATTTTTTTTTGTTTTAAAACCAAACTGAAACTTTTAAATTTGTTTCGCTTAAGTACAAAAACTGCTCTTAAACCTTTTCATCTCGATTGGTCGAGATTTAGCCGTATGAGTATACTTTGAATTTTTGGGAAAACTTCCGATCATCTCGGGGTAAGGATACTCGGCAAACCAAAAGATTGTTGTAACTTCTTGACCTAGCAACGCAGATGCATAACAACATGCATTCAGTTTAACAAATTAGCTAACAAAAATAATTTTAGGTATAATCAATTCAGGCGATTGCAAGGCCTGCCCTCCTGGGTTTTGGTGCAATGATACTGGACTGTCGGACTTCAGTTTGTATGCCTGTGAACTGGGTTATTATTGCGTTGGAGGTACGTAACAATTGTAAATTGAACGCCTGACATCCACGCACTCGGTAGTTTGTGGCTTTTTGAGGGCTTCGTGAGTTAGGTCCGCTCTGCAGTTACCTCAGTGACGTCATTCAGTGTTGCAGAGAGGAACATACAGTATATTTTTAGTATGCTGCTTCACCAGCTCATTCCGTATACCGTGTAGAATTACTAAAATAACAAAACTTTTCAAATTGATGAAATTTTTTTCATCGAAGCCCAAAATAATTTACCCTGTAAATAGGCCAAACGAAAATGGTTTTCTCCTCTTGCTAGTTCGAGATAAATTAAACGAAAATTATTTCATTGTTCCTCTAGTATCACACTGCGCTCTGCTTTTCCCTTCACTTTAAAAAGTCAGTGCAAAACCATCATTTTATATCATTTGTTTTTCCACATTTCATAACATAGCATAGTACAGGTCGAAAACTACTTTTGCACATCTCGATATTTTTAGGTGGTAGCCCTCCCGCCAAGTGTCCTGGTAGTACATTACGCGACACCACAGGAGCGACTTCGGTTGATGATTGTGCAACTTGCACGGGAGGATATTACTGCCCCCATCCTAACGTCACTAGTAAGTAATGTTGCGATAGTGCTATCCTTCTGTAGTAGGACAGCGCAATGCGGAACTAATTAAAGGATGATCCGCACTCTTTTCATTGCGATAGATATTTCGTGCTTGGAGGAATCGCATTTAATTAGGAGTTTTTAGTGCTCAAATGCTCCTGTGGATTTTGAATTCTTGTCCAACAAATCTACTGGTTGTTCAAGGTTACAAGTAGAGATAATTATCGTAAAGTGCCTGATCTAGAGGACGTAGCATACTCGTTAAACTTACTGTAGACCGTTTGATTTACAGCCTTAGATTTTTTAGTTTGTTTGAGCAACTCTGTGTGGAAGTAATGACATATACTAATTCTCCAAATTTGCTTTCGATTGCAAAGTTTGATTGTTCAAATTACTTCTTTACTGTAATCATTTTATCAGAATAGTTGTAGACTTTATTCAAATATTGTTTGTTAGACGAACCTAATATCAATGGAATACCTTGCGAAAGAGGTTTTGAATGTCCAGAAGGAACCATCGAACCCAAGCCTTGTACCGCTGGTTATTACTGTGAAGAACTAACTGCAGTTCCAGAAATATGCCCTGCCGGTAAGAAAGTTTTACTGCTTGTGAACGTGCTAATTTTTTTTTTTTTTTTGCTTTTTAAGCTTTAGTTCAGAAGGTGTATTTTTATTTCAAAGTTATATGCTGCGACGGTACGTATATTTTACATGATTGTGTTAATGCATGTATTGATACGGAATTGCTGCTTTTTTGCGTAGCTTATGATATTCTCGTAAGTTTCAATTAGTTGCAGTCAAAATTGAAATTATTCAGAAACATCATTTAGAGAACTTCTGAAGATTCCAATGAAATAAGGTTACAAACGATGAAATCATAATACTGGACAGCTTTTATCGTTGTTATAGTCTCTGGAACAATTGGAAACTGTGACACAGTTTGTACAAAACGTGCATAGATTGAACAACAATAAATGGATTAATTTATCCGCAAAAGTTTTTAGCTTGCAGTATTTTGTTAAATAAAAAATATCTTAATTTCAGGTTACTTCTGTCCTGAGGGATCTTACACTTTCGAGATTTGTGTGTACCCTTACTATTGTCCCGAAGGAACTGGTACGCCTCGATCTTGTGATATTGGCTACCAACCCCTCAATATCTCAGATCTACGTTCTGATTTGGAAGTTGCCTGTCAGATATGTCCTGTTGGCTTCTATAGAAATTCGTCGGAGGATGACGCATGCCAGCCTTGTCCTCCTGGATACTATTGCCCTGAAGGTTTGTTTCATTGGTTTAAAGGTTTTTTAGCAGCACTGCGATCTTTTTTGTGAATAATTACTAAATAAAGCAAAGAAAAAAATTGTTTTTGAAGCTTTTTTATGCTTATTATAGCACAGCTAAAAATGATTTACTTAGAAGTTTTATAACGTATGATTTTGCGGTCTAAACTTATATTTTTGATTACTCAGGTACTGGAAATTACCAAAAAAACCCTTGTCCAGCTGGACATTATTGCCCGGAGGGTGGCCTCACCCCCCAAGGAGGTAGAACCGGTGCACCTATCCCTTGCCCTGCTGGTTATTTTGGTCAGCAGGCCGGCTCTGAATTCTCCGTGTGTCAGCCATGCGCAGCGGGGATGTATAACAACAGAGAAGGGCAGACCGCGTGCTTCCCTTGTGGCAGTTCCGCCGAATCGGTTTTGGGCTCCACTCAATGTACTTGCTCAGGTAAATATGTGTTTTTGCTTGTTTGCGTGTGTACATGCCATCTGTGTTCATCACATACTGATATGAGTGAATCGCTTGTGCTTTCATAAGAAATGCAAATACAAGAGTTGAAAACAATCAACTAGATTTTGTTTATTTGTAGCTGTTATATTCAAAATTTATTGTGCTTACAACAACTTTTTTTGATTAATTACGTTTTAGAATTTTCTGCTTGCATGCCCTCAGATGTAACATGAAGTATCGTTTTTTTTTGTTTTTTGTTTTTATTATAGGAGTAGGTGTGACCATGCTAGAATTTCCATTGTTTTAAGAAAGTTATCGTAATATGCCACTCTGTTAATAGAGCTCTTAGTTTATTTTTCTGTTAGGAAAGATTCGTAAACACTAAAAAGAACATGAAGAAAAAATTGATTGATTTTAGCATAGCATTTTATACCGTAACTTATACCTTTTTCTCAGGTTTCAACAGAGCTTTTCAACCCAGTGATGGTGCCTGTGTATGTTTGTCTGGATACATCTATTATGATGAGGTCGATCAATTACAGTCAGAAGGTAGGGTGCTGGTCGTTATCAATGAGGTTCAAGTAAATTGACAAATGAAAAAAGTTATCATCCTAAATCAGAAATGCGTCAAATCGAATTTTGGTTATTTTGTATATCAAAATGTGCAAGAACATGATAAGTTGGTGTGTTTTATTTTTAGATCATTTTCGCCTGTTAAACATAGCTTTCAAAGGAAATATTCAACGGCTGCAAGTCGCAAAAACAATGTTTGATTTAGATCTACTGGCAATTTGAACCCATAGATCCTTCTTGTCCAGAGGGGATCGATGTAACACCTTAATCAAACAGGCCGGTACCGAGATTTTAATGAGGACTTTAAGGCCTGCTAGATCAGCTTTTGCTGGGACAATGCTGCAGAGCTATATTGACGCAAAAAACGTTTCAGGCAATGCCCCTACATCATGTGAGGCTATGGTGGATGTTCGATGTGCTGGTGACGAGGCAAGAATAGCGTCAAATCGCGCATGCGCAATACCTGCTGCCTACTCTTGCGTGACAACATGCGGTGACAGAGGAGGGACGCTTAACGTTGATTTGGGGACGTGCTTGTGTAATAGTGTCACTGTACCAGAAGAAATTCCATGTTATGATTGTAATACTGTGAGTACTTTGACTTTGTTTCTGTTTTACATGCATAAGCAAAATCGTTGTTGGTTCAAATTGATGTGTATTGATGTTTAATTTGGTTAGCATTTTGGAAAGATTGTCCGCAAATAAAAATTTATCAAGTCAGGCAAAATAAAATGAAGCAAAAAAATTACAGAACAATCTTTTTGATGAGATGTTGCGACTGCACTTCCTTAACTTTCTCCATGCGTTTCGCATTTTTTAAAAATCGTCGAATGATTATTTCTTAAGTAAATTGGATAGCATGCTATTATGCATGCTAAAATAATGGTTAAATTTACAACCAGCCTAACCTAATTTTTCTTTGGAAGGAAACTTACGTGTGTGCTTCAGTTTAAAATTTACGGAAGGAATTGCCGTACGAAACAAGCAAAAATGTTTAAATCTCAGTTTCCACTTTTTCAATTTTTTTTTTTTTTATTAATAGATGGGAGCCACTTATGATTCTACCATTGGCGCACTCACCATTACTACAACATCGACCTCAAATTCGTCATCTACGACTTCCGTGGACGTGCCCAACGTGTTTGGGCCAGCTGATAAAGTCGCCGGCCCAGCCAACACTCTGCTTGTACAAATGTGTAAGTTTCTTTTTACTCAAGACGCAAGATTAATACATTACTCATTAGAATACTTCAAGATGATAAATTGGCATTTAATGCACCCCGTATTACTACTATTCAGCCGAACAAACTAGTTCTAGTCGTGATTTCGCGCAAAACCTATGCGCTTCAACCAAAGGGATCGTTCCCTCCAAAATTAATAATGTTTCTTATTTACATCACTATAGTTTTTGACGATTTTGATTGGACTCGATTAGAATTCCGATCAGAGGTTAGATGTTGCTAGTAGCACGGTATGTCGAACCATTCAATGTCACAAACCGCTTCTTTTGGAGTTTTTTGTGGATGCTCTTTTCAAAGAATGCCGATAGTATCTTTGGCAAGAATCAAACCTTCTTCTTCTTCTTCTTCTTTCTTCATTGCCCGCTTTTCCGTGAGGGTTGCGGGGGCAGTAGCTCAAGATTGAGCCGCCACACCTCACGGTCTTCCATCACCTCCATCATTTCGCTTGGGCGAAGTCCCAAGCGATTCCATCCAAGATCCTCAATGTAATCGGTCCATTTAGTTCTAGGTCGTCCGACTGGTCTTCTTCCATTTGCTTTGGCATGTAAAGCTTGTTTGGGGAGTCTTTCCTGAGGCATTCTGCTTACATGGCCAAACCATCTAAGCTGAGATCTTTCAATTCGGAGAAGTAACGGCTCGATGTTAAGAGATTTTCGAATTTCAGAGCTACGCACCTTGTTAAACAGTGTAACTCCTTCGATTCTTCGTAAAAACCTCATTTCGGACGCTTGCACTTGTGATCGCATTCTTTCGGTCATTACCCAAGATTCATGACCATAAGTGAGAATGGGGACAAAAACTGCTTTGAAAATTGAGAGTTTTGCCTTTTTCGACAATTCTCGTTTCATGACAACCGAGTAGTGCAAAGCTCGCATTACTGCACTAGCCTTGCCTATTCGGGTATCCAGTTCTTCGTCTTGCCTTCCGTCACTCGTAAATGCAACCCCAAGATACTTGAACTTCTCTACCTGCTTCAGTGTCGCTCCATTCACTTGTAATACGCACTGATCAGGGTTTCTTGAAAGATGAAGTACCTCAGTTTTGGCCGTGTTTATTTTCATTCCGGCGGTGTTGCATGCATCTGCAAAGCTATTTAATGCGCGCTGGAGGCCAGATTCTGTGGAAGAAAGCAGAACCAAATCATCTGCGAATAGCAGACGACTAATTTTGCAATTTCCAATCGTGGCACACTCATCAGCTTGGCTGCATTTGTCGATCCAATTCATGTAAACAATGAAAAGGAGAGGTGACAAAACGCACCCTTGCCGGAGTCCAACGCCCACATGGAACGGCTTTGATTGCTTGCCATTTACCCGAACACAAACCTCCGGTCTGCAGTAGAACGACTTAATAGCGCGTAACAATTGACCATCAACGCCATACTCCTGCAAAACCTTCCAAAGTTTATCCCGAGGAACTCGGTCATATGCTTTTTCAAGATCGACAAAGCATGCAAAGAGATCTTTGCCATACTCCCAAGATTTCTCGAAGATTTGCTTCAGAGTGAAGATTTGGTCCGTGGTGCTGCGACCCGGACGAAAACCGCACTGACCATCTTCCAGTTTTGATTCCACTATTTCTCGGCATTTCCTTTCAAGGCATTTCACATGTACAGTAATTTGTAAAATGTTGATTTTGTATATTAAATTACTGGAAATATTTCGGGTAAATCACATTTCCAAACATCCTCTTACACATTGTTCAGTATTATCTTCCAAATATTTCTTAATTTTTTCAGCTCCTCAAGGAATCTTTGCTGCTCCTCCTACGTCATCAGAAACTGCATCATCGGTTGTCAATGGCAACCTGCAACAAGATATAGCAGACTCGTTGCCTAGTATCACATCACGTGTAAGAAGATCAATTGATGACGATTATGCTATCGAAGACAAATGGACTATCAATAGATATATTGGAAGAAGGTGTGTATCTATTAGCGCTAATTATGGCACAGCAATTACACTACTACATCTTAACGAGGACGACTTACGTACGTGTGTACTTTGCTGGGCATGTTTTGAGTTTTCTGTGGTTTGCGGAGATCTGCTAGGGACTATTTGATTTAAATGATCAACTTTGTTGACATAAACTGTTTTTGCAGTTAACGTGATGTAATTAGTAGTTTGCTCTTAGATATGGGTTTGGTATCGTATTATGTCAAAGGAAAGACTTTAAAATGGTATTCACAACTTTTCTACATGACTTTTCATGCGGAAGTGTTACACAGTATACTACAATTACGAATTGTTAATTATAACGCTTTCATTCTATGTTCCAATAGCATTTGCTCAATAATGTTTTGTCTCCGCCATTTTTCGTTCTTCAGGATCTTGCAAGCTGACAACACCACTGCTACAAGCTCACCAACAACAACAACCTCCCTACCCATTATATCCAGCCCCGTGATATGTTTGCAAGTAAGTTATTAACTCCTGGCTAGAAAGTTTAGTTTTGAGTAAAATAACAGCAATGCCTATATGAAATGATAGATTATGTTATATTGTTTTGGATTGGTATGATACAATTTTCGTCAGGAAATGTGCATGTATTTATTGCCTACATGACGCCAACAAAAAGGATCTTCAGCAAGTGATCTTTTTATTTGATTCTAGGGGTGTTTTGACTGTCTGCTTTATTGCAGCTTGGCGAAATGCTTATTTTCAACGTGTATGTCAACCAAGATGACCGGACACTCAGCAATTACCCGGTTTACGTCCGAAACCATCTGTACAACACCAACCCCAACTTTGATTATGGAGCATTCAGGTTCGTTCGTTCTTATGAACCAAGCACTCGGCGTCTATCCAACCAAACCAACCCAGAACCTTTTTGGATTCTGTTTGCAAGTCTTTCGCCAGACTGGGCACAACGGGTAGACTGCTTGGCTCCAATAAAAATGTCTTTTCCAAGGACGCAACGACGCATTGCCAGTTCGGGAATCGAACCTAGGGCCAGCAACCTTTCGATCAGTAACCCGACATTCTGCCAACTGAGCTCTCGCCGTCGCAGCATTCAGCTGGCTTACGCAATTACGTTGTAATAATGGATATACATTATATTGTTACCTACTCTAAACGTCACTTTGTGGTGCTTTTGTGACAGAGTTTGTATCACTGTGTTGCATCGCCTTACGTAATTTATTGTTTTGTCCTAAAATTATCAAAAACATCTTTTTTATTTAGATTGTATTCTGCAACAAATAAATCCTGAAAGATTTTCAAATAGATGCCGGCTCACAGAGTTTCTCTTCTTTCTCGAATAAAGTCCTCGCTTTCTTGTAGATCCAGATTTTGGTAACTTCTACTGCTTTTAGTTTAGTGTCAACATCTGGATCATTCTCTTACTCTTTCAAATACTTTTACCCCCCTTTTCTAGGTTTTTTAACGTTTCATCGATTACTCTTTTATGCCAGTTTATTGTTATCTGTTATTTTGTTCAATATTTTTGCAGACAACTCGAAACGTATATCACACAATCAAATTGGAATGTGAGCAACTTTGCCCATGTCTTTTTACAAGCTGGTATCTTCGTATTCAGAGATTCGCAAGTCGCGGGTCAAGAATTGATCGTCAATGTTTTGCAAAATGGTTAGTGTTTTGTCTGTGCGGGTTTACCATTTTGTTTATCGCAAATTTTGCAAGGTTTTACTGGCATCATCGAGCTCTTGAGGTGTTTATGCACTGGATAGCTTGCATCAGGTCAGGATTGTATTGTCATAAAACAGGACATCTTCTCAACAAACACTCTAACTACTGTCTGTACTTTTTGCAATTGTTGATTTTAGAATATTTTGCATTGATTTGATCTTTGTTATATTTCAGTTTACAGTCTGCGTAAGGTTTTTAATTTGTGGTTAAATTTTTACCAGGACTTATTTGTGACTCATCTCGAATGCAGCCCACCACCATTTCGTCCCTAACCACCTTGGGAATAGGAAAACAAAATGTCAGCAACCTAACACCTGATTGGGTTCTTATTGTTGGTGAGTTTTAAAGGGTTATTCAGTTTTATGCTTTTTTTTGTTTTCACAGCATACATTTGACAGCATTTTGGCAAACCAACGACAAAAAAGCTTAAGACTTTTAGCCAGACAAGATTAACTTAAACTTTTTAGTATTGTTTCGAAGTCGTAGTAAATTGGAAAACTTTAACATACTGAGAATAAAAATAAGGAATAGTTACATCACACTTATTTTGGATGCAAAATGTCTTGATTGAATTGCTTCAAAACTAGCATTTTTGTTTTGCAGTGTTGCTTGCACTGTTCTTTGCTTGCGTGGTTGTGCTTGTGATAGCTGTCATTGTCTGGAGGCCCCAGGATGCTGGCATTTTCCCAATGAAATACTGGATGCCCAGATACAGGTCCTTGGGAGAACCATATCTTCCTCCACACAAAGCTGCAGGTGGAATGCAGCCATCGCACGACTCCAGGTAAAAACGTTTGTGATTCAGCTAACAAGCTGTTTTGTAGGAAGAATATTTTTGAAATCTTGCTGATTTTGAGATCATCCAACTAAAAGGAATAATATGAATGGACTTTGTGAGACAGAGTTTGAGAATTTGTAATTGTAATTTTGATTACATTTTATTCACCTCGTTGCCTTGGCCAGGAGACAGCGAAGGGGCTTTTCGGTCTTCTAGTCAAGCTGCCACCTGCACGCCTTTCTACCACACACGGTGAAGGCTTCACATTGTCCCTTTAATTGCTAAACGTCACGCAGGAAAGCTGTGGATACCAGTTGTTATAGCCTTTGGTTTGACTCGACCGGAAATCAATATAAAGCGCCGCAACGTTTGAAAACGACCAATATTGATATGCATGTAATTGTTAGTGGTTAGGGACATTTGGCTCTGAAGTTGTGAATGGATTTGTTTAAGGACAAAACGTTTCTCATTGATTAAACTTCTTTGTGTTTAGGGAAGGATTAGGCTTGGTGAGAGAACGCGGTGAAGCAGAAGGGGCTGAAGCAAACGTTTTGAAAGGTAGGGCTTGTTTAGTTGATATTTTTGTTGGCTGTTTGAAGCTACTCTTTCCTGTGGATGAAAGCATCATGCAATGGCAACGTTGCACTACAGAACTCCTGGAGAACGTGGGAGAGAAAAATGATCATTTCGACATTACTAAAAAGAGTAATGCACCTGATCCAGTACCACCCACAGTCGATCACTGCTGATTTCTTTCGCTTGAGCGATCTTTTTTACTTTGTTGTCTAAAAACTCGATATTTTGCTTTAGATGAGCAACTACTTGAGGAATTCAATGTAAGAACGCTATATGATAAGCTGGAGGATCAAAATCTTCACCTTTCTTCCCAACTGGACAAACATCAAAACAGCCTTCAAGGCTTCTATGAGAAAATCAATAATCAGGCTGAAGGACTTAAGGTACGAATTTCAGTCATCGAGTGAACGAAAAAGTGATCTTTTTGGTAATGTGTACACTTTTATAGGGTAATGGTTGGACTAATCAGAAGTTGTAGATTGAAATAGCTTCCTTTTCAAAGTCATAACCTGAAATTTCTTTATTAACATTATTGTTTTTCATCTATTTTAAAACTTCCTTTCAGAGCATGTTGAACAAGCTGGATACTTCCCAACTCCAAGCCGCTGAGCTGCTCAGATCTCAAGCCACCGACGCTGGAGCGACTGTCGTCAATACGTCATTGCATAGAGATCTTAAACTTGCAGGTAGAATTTATTCGTTTTACACCATTTTTTGAATTGCTGTTCGTTTGTTAACTTTTGCACTGTCTTTACAAATTCCAAAGTGCTCGATGGACTAGGACTAGAGTCGTTTAACGGTACAATTTTTAACTGAACTTCGTGTACCGTTATTCGTTTGTTATGATATAACAATCATTAACTTACGTCAAAGAGAGATAACTGATAACAAACGTTACGGTATCATTTATCGATTGAAAAAGCAGAAAATGGTATTGCAGATTGTCATCGTCTTTGTTAAACTGAACTGCCTTAGAAAATCGGGTGAACTTTTATTTGCAACCTTATGTTTTTATACAGGCTCGCGTTTTTGAAGCCTTTATGTTTCCTTGAGATACAAATATAGTTAGGATTGACATTTATAATCTATCTGATATCGTATGCGTCGTTTTTAATACGAAATGTGACGTTTTGTCTTCAGTTAGGTAATGATTAGGCCTGCATTCCAATTCACTTGGTATTTGTACAGGTGGACAATCACTTCGAGAAAAGGAATTGCTACAATCACTTGAAGCGCTAATCAACAAGCTCAACACAGGAAAGGTATGCCATTTATATTTTGTTCTAGTGGATGGCGTGATCGAATTATTGTTTCACGTGCCCAGTTTGCAAAGCGATTGTTTGTAGCAACTCTGAGTAAATCTCCATAGATTGAAAACTAGATCTCATTTTAATTTGAATTCGGTTTTCAGTTTGACTATTTTTTGCCGAAATGTCATAGAAGAAATTTGTTTTCTCTTAGGAAGAAGTTTAATTAGTTATTTAACGAAAAATTTAAAAGCAACTAGAAATTGAGTGATTTAACACTTAGTCAATGGAATACAATGCACAATTATTAGGTAATGCTTCTAAATTATGGGGATTTTCAGGTAACTCCATCTGCAAAACATTAGGTGTTAGGCTAGATCTTAAACCTTGTTTTGTTTTGTGTTTGCTGTTTTCATTTTTATTGTTGTTCACTTTTAGATCACAGTTTCGGATGAGGTCCTCAATGACGCTCGCAATAGATTGAAAGGAATCGACGATAAAGAAACAGCTAAACTTGACAAATCCGCTGCCAAAAAGGTAAGAAGAAAAATGAAAGAACGTGATGTTTAGAACTTGGATTTTTAACATAACTATATTATCACTAAATTCATTATGTTTCCCAATGTTGTTTTTGTAAAAGTCCAGCTTCATTTCGTGATAAAGTATGCTTTATATTGCTTCACAAAAGCATGTTTCCCAAAAACTATCACCATTTGCGGGACAATCATGTTTTTTTTCATACCAGAAGATACTGAATTTTTCATTAGCGCCACTAGAAAATCTTCATATAAAAACTTACTGCTTAAATAGTGACCCCGACGTGAAGTTTTTGCAATAAATGTCACTCGTCCGTAATTTTTTTTATCAAAATTTTCACAGAACTCCCGCAACGATGATGACTGGAAAATACAAGGGCAGGAGTCTTTGATACGTGAACAAGAGAGAGATATGATCAACCTGGACAGGGAATTGATATCAGGGGAAAGGGAAGCTATCTCCAACCTTCTCATCAACCAGGATGAACAGAGAAAGAAGCTCATCAGTGACATGAATGACAAACTTGCGTTTAAAATGCAAGGAGATCTTTCAGACAAAGAGGTAAAGTATTTATAGTGACTTTAATTTTGTGATAATTTAATCAAACTTTATCCAGTATTTGTTCAACTTTTGATCATGCTTATTAGAAAGTGATTTGCCCGTCTACGCAAATTGCACTCTCTGATTTTAGTTGTTTTTTTGGCACATCCATATATGAATAAGATCAGACACCTGGAAGTTTTGAGTATTTAATGCAACTTTAAGTTTCATGTCGTAGTGTGTTTTCTATGACTATAGTGTAAAACTTCATGCTGATAATTTTATTGAAGATTTGCAGTGAAGACGACCAGTCGACCACTCATTCACTCTTTCTGCGTAACAAGTAAAAAATACCAAAATGCTAGAAAGATTCATAGTTCTTTGTTAATCATCAAAGTGACACAAGGCACTTTTCTTATGTACTTTAAATATTAATCAAAATTTGAGAAGTGTGCAAGATTTTTAAGCATTTAATTTGCTAAGATGGAACTGCTTCTTTCCGGCCACGCTAAAGAGTTGGAAAACGCGCTCGGAGCTCTGAGCAAAGAAAGAGAAAGACAAATGAGAGAGCTGAAAGAGCAGCTGGCGGCTAGGCGGAAGGAAAGAGCCAAGCAGCTTGAACAAATGCATAAGGAGCAATGCGAAGACGTGGGAATGCCAGGTTGGAAAGTATTTTTTGCACACCGATACCGAAATTTTAAAAAGAGGTGAAAATTCTCATCAAACACTTAAAAATTGCTAGACTTGACAGAGGAAGAGGACAATTCGTGCTTAAATGGTCTTTTACTTAGAGTACTGCAGCACTGTTTTTGCTTCCAGATTTCAACTTTTTGGCTGGGGAGTTTTGTGTTTAATTTATAACACCTTACTTTTCTAAGTTCAATTTTAGGGTTGAAATCTAAAACACAATTTCTAATGTGATAAATTGTCGACAGTGCCACCAAGTGACGACGGCAAAAAGGATGAGGACAACTTGGATCTAATGGAGAAGCAACTGGAGGCCGCCCTCCTGAAGGAAAGTGCTGCTGCATCCAAGGAGGAACAAGATCTGATCGCTGGATCTGGAAAAGAAGATGGAGCGAAATTGTCCAAGTCCTTCGACGACGAATTGGTGAGCAGAGTAGAACAGTCGTAAAATGCTATCATTATTAAAACGTATGAACCCGACACTCTGCGTCTGTATACTAACTATACAGTATACTAACGCAAGGCACCCTTTTTAGGTTCTATTTGCTAGTCTTTCGTCAGGCTGGGTCATTGCAATAGGTACAGTGCTTGGCCCCAATGGAAAATAAGCGTAAAGTGTCTTTCCCAAGGACACAGGGACGCATTGCCAGTTCGGGAATCGAACTAGGAGTCAGCAACCTTTCGATTATTAACCTAACTCTCTATCAAGTGAGCTATCGCCGCTGCTATTTATCTTTAAGATAGAGAATATCTGAAAGTAAGAGTTTTTAAATGGCCTTTATTCAAAAATTGAAACAATGTTTTTTAAGGATTTTCGTTCTATATGCGTATTGCGTATCCCTTAAGGTTGAAAAACGAAAAACTGAAACATCACACGGTCTGTTTCATCTTTAAATTCATAAAAAATATGTCTTATATGAATGACTTCTCTGAATTTTCTTTCTTTGGAAAGGATATTTTTGAAGTGTGATCATTGTTCGTTGCTCTGAACAGCTAGCAAGCTATTTTACAAAATTTTAGGACACGATGGTTGCAAACGGACTGATCACTGATGAAGTGAGAGAGAAGTTGCGACAACAGATCATCGACCAGGAAAATGAGTTGGATAATAGAATGAAAAACAAACGAGAGATGCAGGTTAGATTTTGTTTGGATGACGCACCCACCAGCCTTCGTGACGTCATTCTTCAATTTGTTAATCGGCTGATGCATCTTAATAATCTTCATCCTTGTGTCTCGAGAAAAGGCTACTTGTTTGAAGCCAAGAAAACAGAGCTAGTCATCGTAAAGCGTCTTATCCAAGGACATAACAACGTGATCAGGGTGCGAGTTGAACCCAGATTATGCGATCAGGGTCGTCGTAAAAACGACACTTTTACATAGAGGCACTATTGCAGTATATCTAAGATTTAATCTGCTCATACTGAACTGTGTGGTAAATGTAAAACACACTTTTTGTGCAGTTAAGTGCAGTGTTATTGTGGATTTTTGTCTCATCCAAAAAAATCAATACAGCTTAGTAGAAACTGTACTGTAGTAATGGTTCCGATTTTTAAGGCCAAAGTTACCTTAAAACTGCAATCTTTGCTGTGACAGATGAGGGCAATGCGGGAGAGAATGGCTGAGAGGAAAAAGAGGAGGATGAAGAAGCTGAAGCAGCAACAAAAAGAAGAAAAAGCTTTTGCGGTACGAATAATTTTGAATTATTAAGCAGTAAAAAAGTGCACCCGCTACCCTCACGGAAAAGCGCGCAATGAAGAAAGAAAAAGAAGAAGAAAGTAAAAAAGTGCATGGCTGAAACAGATACTCTCTCAAGCGAGTCCAGCTTTCTGGTTGAATCGATCATATGCAAGCGATTAAAAACTTCATGTTTTAACAGTTGCGGATGTTGGGTTTTTGGGCCCGAAGCAAATTGTTAGTTGGGGCTATTTGCGGGGGCAAACTATATTGAGACCAAATAAATAAAAAAGATCTCCATATCTACGGGTCTCGTTTTGCACTCGACAAATTGTCAAACCTGATTTGTGCATATAAGCAGCCTGAGGTTGATATCAGGGTTTCAAAAAACGAAGTTTGAACGAATATCACAGCAGATTACTGTACAGTTTTAAAACATTAAAAAGTTAGCGTACTATAAACCCAAAAGTCAGTTTCACCCATATATGGGATCCTCAGGAGTATATCTTATGCAAATAATAGATACCCCTGATGATCCCGTCTTGATTGAATAAGTTATATCTCTGATGATCAACTCCATTTATTTTATTTGAGTAACATTCACCGCTGATGATCTCATTTACGGATAAAACAGACTTTTGGGTTTTATAGGATTTTAATTTTTTTATGGTTTAGAACTGCAGTGATTTGCTGCGCACATAAGCATACTAGTTTGTCATTTTCTTAAAATTGCTCGCCCTACTCTAAATTTAATTTTATCGCAATCGGTTTATCAATACTAACGAATACTAAGTATATTAGGAAGATATGGAAAAAAGCAATCTTCAAGCTATATTTTCCAGATGAAAGAAGGCAAATACACGGATGAAATGAAAGAGCGACACCAAGTGGAGAGAGATGCTCTTGAGGCAGAGATAGACGCTGAAGCCGCTGCAATGGAGAAAGATTTGAATGAAGCCCTGGAAACTGAACACTTGGAGTCGCTCAAGGACATTCACAAAGAAGTGATACAAGAGGTATGAGAAGAATTTTTTCTTTCCTGGATTCTTCGGAGACTTAGAGATACCATACATTTGATTCCTAGTCCAAGATGTCTTGTTATATTTTTATTAGGAAGTGACTGTTTCACCGAAAATTCTTCAGTAAAAGAGAATAAAACGAGAATGAGAAAAATTCATCCCCGCACTTTCATTTATTTTTAATTGTTAAGATTAGGGATTGAGTTAGAGTTTGGGTTCGTTATAGGTTTGGAGCTAGTTTTAGAGTAAGGATATGAGTTTGGGTTAGATTTGGATTTGAATTAATAAAAAAGTAGGTAAAAATTTCCGGTAAAATAGTCTCTTTCATTTTTTATACGCGCAGTTGCGCACTTACTAGTTGAAAAAAGCTTTTACTTAAAAATCGAGACGCTTGCTCTTAGTTTTTACCTCGCTATTTCGCTACGGAAGTTTTGGTAGTTCTAAATCTGCTGTGGTATCTTCTAGAATCTCTTTGATTTTTCTAGCTATTTTCATCAATTTTACTGTTTTAAAATCAGCAAAAAATGAATTAGCAGTTTAGAATTCAGTCAAAACCAATACAACCAAAATACTGTCGAACATGTTCAAAAGACGTTTTAGTTTTTTTTTATCTTTGCCAATCTTATTCAAATAGAACAAAACATTCTGTTTGGCTAAAATTGACAATGGTTGGAAGAAGCCAACCGAAACGTCTCTTAACTAGGCTTTAGTGTAGTTTGGCTGTATTGATTTTGATTGAATTATTCAATGAGCCCGTTTGCCATGCTCTCCTAGGTTTAGAATTTAATTTTCAAATACAACACTATCGAATGCTACTCTATTTTCTCCAGATGAACAACAAACACGGAGTAGACCCAGTGGCGCAACAAGAACTTTTGGATCGCTACAGGAGAGAACTGGACAACTACGACCACGTGACCAACATGCGTAAAGCAGCACAAGCTCAAGATCTCAAGGTATATTTTCATCGGTTTTGCAGCGTTTAACTTGGTGAAAATATTGTCTGTCGATTTTCTGCTTTTAATTTATAACAGCGTCGCCGTGCAGCCAGCACCGAAGATTTTTGCTTTTTTTTCACCCTTGAAACAAATTCTTGAGCAAAAACTGTGGTGTGGTCCAGGGATTGGTTTTGGGCTCATGCCACCCACGTTTAGCTTTGTGGTGATTGGAAAACTTTGCTTTTGCGTAAAGCCAGAGTAACTCGAAAGACACCATCGAAATATTTTCTCTACGCACTCCTCACTTTTAGCTATCGACGCGAGCCACAAAATTGTACGTCCCAGTAGAAGATCGCTTTATCTGCTTTAAATCAGTTTTTTTTCTGAGATAGAAAATTTGGTCACCAACTCTCGGGGTATAGATGAGTAGTTTTACAATTCATTTCACTTTATTGAATAACTTTCATCCCAGGCGCAGCTGGCAGCTCGGAGAGCTCGAAGAGCCGCTGAGGTCCAAAAATCAGCCGAAAAACGAAGAAAACAGAAGGCAAAGGAGGATGAGGAACGAAGGCTGAAGGAGCTGGCACGGATTAGGGAAGAGGAAGAAGCCGCGAGGGAGGCCGAACAAGACGGCCTTGATATCCCAACTGTTATCGTTACGGATAATTTGGAGGTTCAGGTATAATTTTTTGTTTAGAAAAATGCATATGTCTTCAGGTACGCTTTAGCAGATCATATTAAATTCATAATAACTGCATTTTATTTTTTGTTATTCAAAATTGTGTAAAGATTATCTTTAGCTTAGTAGAAGTAATCAAAAAAAACTACCTTGTGATTTCAATGCCTTTTGTTTAAAATTTTTTTTTTAAGCTTTTATATGCATTTAAAAACACAACTTTCGGTTTTTAAACGTTTCGTTACCATTATTTCCATCTTCAGGCTCTCGCTAAGGAGCAGGAGCGAATCCTGGTTGAAACGGAGCAGCAGCAAGCCGCTGAGGCGGATAAACTGATGCACGACTTAGATAGGAAAGAGAAGGAGGACCTAGAGGCCCTGGAAAGAAAGTTGAAGGAGGAAAAAGATAAAATCTTCAGCGAGGCTTCAGCTAAGCATGAAGCTGAAGCGAGAGCAAGAACCGATCTTTCAGAAGAACAGATTCAACAGGTAAGACTTTGTAATGTGTACTTTGACAGATGTATTGTATGCTTATCTGTGGTTTGTTTTGCTTTTGTTTTTTGTCCTGCCTTTTGATGGCTGATAAGTTTTTCAACCAAATCAGAGCGTTTTTTCTGAAATTGTATGTTCCATTTCTTTCTACTTATCAGCAAAGAACATGTAGGTTTTTTCCACTTTTGTTCCTAATCAGCAAGCAATTACCAATTTTATTTTATAGCTTCTAGCCGCTCATCAGCAAGAATTGGACGAGTTATCTCAGTCACTCGAGAAGCAGCAAGGCCGTCAGAGGCTGGCTCTTCAGGAGAAACTGGCCGCTAGAAGAAAAAGGAAGACGGCTGCTCTCCGGACTCGTCAGGACATGGAAAAACAAAGAGAAGAGCTGGAACAAAGAAAGGAGATGGCACAAGTCCAAGCTAAGACTGTAAGTATTGGTTTGAAATACTTCAAAATTCATCAAAAAATTCTATATTCGGTTTACTCGCTGTATAATCGTGTAACGAGTTTTCGGTATTGCAATCTGGTAACACGTCTTCTCTCGAAGAAATGTCGCTACAGTGGAGAGCCGTTGGTAACACCGTATGTCAGCAGCATGGCCGAGCGAAACTGAGCGCTGATTATTGCGTAACAATACTGCGACCCGAGTTCGATTACGGCTGCAGGCCGCCTGCTTCGACACATACCTGGGAAGCTGGAGACTCGAAGAGCGCTTGCTCACTTCCCAGTCACCCTCATCTCTCCGTTCTTATTAAGTTCGTTGAGTTGTGAATCCTCAGTTGATTTATCCTATTTGACCTAGACCTCCCGCTCCCGATGCGAACTCGTTACCAATCGGCTAACCGGTAATAGTATTCATTTACACTCACAATTTTTGAATACGACTAACTTTTTTCTTAAATCATCTTTTTCACTTGCTTTAAAAAACTTAAACCTGTCTTTAAATTTAGATTTTTATGGTATTGCAACTTCTGTTTCATCATAATCATTTGTAGGCTAAAGAGGCGGAGCGCAAAGCCATTATTGAAGGTATTGAACGAAACGGAGCAGCGGCTAGCGAGAGGATTATTCAGAAAGTGTTGGAAAAACGCCATGCTCAGGTACACTTTTTTTTTCTTCAATTACGAAGTATCTAAATGACCAGGCTTTTTTGCATGCAAGTAAGATTTTATTTAAATAGGATTGGCAGTGCATGTTGCAATTCAAAATGTCTCTTCATAGACTAAAAATGTTGCATTATTTGTGTAATTCTGCATAATTTTCTGCAAAGAGTTAATTTTTTTGGAGAGAAATAATATCTTTGTTTTTTTAGGAATTGAAAGACTTGGAAGAAGAATTTGCTCTCAAGAAAAAAATGTTGATTGAGGAAGCTTTGAAACTGATCAGGGAACAATATCAAGCCGAGAGAGATGCTCTGGTGAGACTATGATGTCACAAAACATAGCAATTTTTCATACTTACACCAGTTAAGTTAGAGTCTAGCTTCTTAATTTCATTTAGTAGTAGGTACAGTTGAATTAGTTCCAAATAAATACCCTTGAAATTAGCTTAATAGGGCAGAAATAGCTTTTCGTATTTTGTGGTTGTTTAATATTAATCAATCAAATCAAATCTTTCGTTATACTCGCTGTATTACGCCGAAGCGTGTAACGAGTTTGCGGGGCCCATCTCCACCTCATTGCGCCCGGGCATCACAGCTTCTTTCGAAGAAATATCGCAGCGTTGGCAAACCGTTGGCAAGACTGTTTGATTTGTCCGGCCCAAGACTTGAACCTCAGACCTCCCGCTTCAGAGGCGAACGCGTTGCCGCTCGACCAACTGGCCGATGTTTAATATTAATGACTATGTTAATATAATCATTGCATTTGTACTGGTTTACAGCTTTCAAAACACGAAGCCGAATTACTACAGTTGGAAAACGAGAGACTCCCAACGGATGAGTTCGAGCGAAGGAAAGAAGAATTGCTGGAGAAACAACAACAAGAATTGAAGTAAGTAATTGTTGCTTTTTAAGGAGTTCGAATATATATTATTATCAGGGGTATCATTCAAACAATATTTTATTTATTTTTTGAATAAGCTGTTTACTTGTGGGATGGTTTGTGAGGAATGAATTTTATTATACGTGCGGTGTATGCGATTTGTGATACAGTACGCTCTTAATTAGTTATTAACTGTTAGGGCACTTTCTTTTGTAAGTCGTAAAGAAATTTTTAAAAGCGCGGTATCGTATAATTTTAAAAGCATTTTTTCTTACTAACATTAATGACGTCATAGATTGCTTGACAATGATCATGAAAGCAAATGCAAGGAAATAGAAGAGGCTGTTGCTGCTGAATGGAAGCTTGATTACTCGCAAGCTAAACTCAAACTGAAAGAAAAGCACTATCAGGTAATTTGTTTGTGATTTTGCGGTACGTTCCTATATATGTCCTTGCTTTGTCCTGTTATTCTTGTTTTGACTGTAATGAGATTTTGTACAGACTTTACCAAGAAGTAATTGCAAGGCAAAGTCATATTTTCATCGAACCACTAGGGGAGGTTTGTTCCGCCATTTCGAACCACCCTGCGTTTGAGGAAGAGACTGCACCACCATATTGAGTTGACGAAACCTCTGGTCCAGACCATGGTTAATGCCCAAATGTCTTCGCTGAGTTTTTTCACATCGCCCTCTCGAAAGCAGTTGGGTAGCACCCCCACCATTGTACCATATTCTGTCTTATGATGTAACAGAAGTAATTATTGTTGCAGGAATTCGCAGAAGCACTTCGTGAACTGGCACCAACTGCTTCCCAACAACAGACCGCGGAGCAGGCAGAGGAATCAGCTAAGAAACTCGAAGAGACTAAACAAAGACTGGAACAGGTAAATCATTCAAACTTATTTAGCATTTTATTCTACGTTTGCTAAATACATTGTGTTATTGTTTCTTGAAAGCATGACCCCACGTGGAGGATATCACCCTGCCAGCATTTCGATTTGCTGTGGAATTTTAACCGGTTAAATTTAATCGTATCAAACGCTTTATTGAAGTCTAGTGATAACAAACTGTTTATTAGTTAATTAATTAAGTGCTGAAACGGCCAAAATTATGCTGAGATGTCGGTAGTTTCTTTAATACCAGCTACTGCAATGTGTAGATATTTTGAACTTATTTGACTTCTTTAGGAGCGTGAAGAGGCTGAGAAGCAACTAGCTGATGAAAGGAGGTTGTTTGAAGAGGACGAAAGCAGAAGGATGGCAATGGCTATGGATGAATTTGAAAAGGAGCTGGAATTTGAAACGGAGCAGGACAAACTTAAAGCGGAGAAGACCTTGAACAACCTTGTGCAACGAAAAGAAAAACTACTACAAGTATAATATTTTATATTTCGAATACGGGTTATGAAGTAATCGTAATTGTCTTTAGACTAGACGTGAATGCTGTTCTGTCACAAATAGAAAACTCAAAGTAGTTTAATTGCTAATAATTATTTAATTATGACGTTTTTCGCCTTTGCAGGCCAAAGATTAGACCTTTAATTGTTTGCGTGTTTTCTGGCGGCCTATTGGCTACAAGCTCGGAAGCCTACAGAATGGCCAACAGAACGACGACTACTTGAAACAAGCAATGCGAAAAAAGACTGATTGTTTTCATCGGATACCTTGAAATATTTTTAGCTTTATTTACCCTAGCTTTTTTTTTGTTTTTTTTGATTAATAGGAAAAGAAGAACAAGATGCGGGAGGAGATGGAAAGAGCCGCAGCTGCAGGAGCGAGTGAAGAGGAGCAAAAGAAGATTCTTGACCAGGTGCGTGGCTTTTCACATAAATTACTGATAATGCATTGTGAACAAAATCATACAATTAATGCCGCATAGCAACAAATGTATTGGGTAATGAGAATAGTCTTGGGTATCCCAATTCACATAACATAAAGTCTGTCTTGATATGATTTGATGCCAACAACCGTCTCCGGGGATGAAGGAAAACTCCACGGAAAATGGTTTTATAAGTTTCCGTACAATCAAACCTTCATTATCGGGTACCAAGATTTTTTAACAAGCCTCCGCTCTGATTTAGCACGAGAAAGATGTTGAAAACCTAACAAACAAGATGGACAGAGAACGACTTCGAATGAAAACGCAGCTAGAGGAACGTCTTAAAAAGAGGAGGAACGAAAAACTAGAGGTTGGAAAATAATAATTGCATTTTAATTTATCGAGTTATCTGGGCCAGGAAACAGCGAAGGACCTTTGCTGTTTTTCAAGCTACCATTTTCTCCCACGCACGGTGGAGGTTTTGCACCGTCCCATTAATGCTGAACTTTAAGCAAGGAAAGTTGTGAATACCAGTTCTGAAGTATTTGGTTTGACTCGGCTAGGAATGGAGTCTAAGTTTACCGGTTCGGTAACAGGCGCTCTATTCGCTAGAACTAATTAAACCACTAATTGCTATCTTTATGTGGAAAATTGATGGTTAAGTTTGAAAGCCATCATTGCAATGATCTTTTCAAACAAATTTCGCCAAACAAGGGTGTTGTATGAAACGTCTTCGCTGAATGTTATCGTGTCGCGATCATGTTATCATGTCATTTAATAATCATTTATTACGTGGCATAAATGAGCTGCCTAATCTGGTAAAATGTTTGTGGTAAAACACGTTTTGTAAATTCCAGGCCAAGAAGAACAACTTGCGCAAGGAGAGCGAACTAAATCAGAAAGACATCGAATCGAAGCAAAAGGCAGAATTGCAAAAGATTCAAGAGAAACAGGTAGACTAAGAAATTTCGAGCCTTAGTTGGTTGCAAATCTACGTTGTGTGTCGAAATCCAATCAACGCTATTGCATAATTGATCCGACATTGCAAGCAATTAATGTTCATTCTTTTTATATTATTGTTGTTGTATATATTCCACAGTAGAAATTTGTCCAGTAAAATATTTTTTCAAAAAAGAATTACCTCAGTTTTAGCCACTTGTCGTATAGTCGTATGTATAAAACCACAAGTACTGTACCTCTGAAAACGGACATGGTTTAAGAAGTTCAAGTTTATGATTGATTGAATTGTTACAGGTTGAGACTCTGCAAAAGACTGCGGAGAGGATGGAGAAGGAAGACAGGGATCAGGCTAAACGAGCACTGGAACAAGCTGTTCAGGCTAAAACTCTTCCTGAAAAAGAAGTGGAAACACTGCAAACCGGTGAGAAATCATGATTAAATTTGTGGATACTGTCAAGCATTACAAAAATCAAGTAATAAACTAAGTGCAACAACAGCAGGTTTAGTTTATGTTATTTTAGCAACATAATATTTAGTTAAACAATGCTTCTGACATTACATAAAAGAATGCGATAAACGTAGTCGTGAAGGGAGGACGTGAAGTTTTCGGGTCAAAAAGTTCCCACTTGTCGAATGCATAAGAAAGAGAGAGAGAGAGAGCTAAACGACGTCTAAGCTTAGAAATGAAAATGTGACAAAGACAAAACTTCGGTAAGAAAAGCAAGTAGAAAACCAAGCACATCTCAAAATATTGTTTTAACAAGTCTTTTCTTCTCAATAGCTCCGGATGTCCTACCTACGCCAGCTCCAGTGAGCGACGATTTTCCGTTCACTCAACTAGACGGTGGTCTTCCAGTGATGCCATTCATCGCTCCCGCTCCTACTATCAAGTAAGACGATTGTTACGTAATACTGGTGTGATATTGTTGGTTACCATAACCTTGACTTGCTATAGGTAAGATAACAAAAGTTTATTTCGTCTCCATTCAAGTCACACTACATACAAAAAAGCAAAAACGAGTGTAAAAAGGATTTAATATACATATTTATGAACGCGAATGAGGAATGGGAGAATCCCAAGGGACCTTTTCGAAATTAGGAAATCTTCAGAGTTTAAAATCAGAAAATCTGCTTTCATTCGATTCGTTAAGGCCAACTTCATTCATCTGCGGATAAAAAACGCTTAGGCTGTGAACTTTGGAGAGATGCGCAAATCGATTTCCCGAATAGTAAACCACAACCGTAATGAAAAGAACTTCAAATTCGGTGACCTTAATATAAGCAAATTTTTATTTTGAAATAATCGGCTATATTTTTTAATCTTCTGAAAAGCAATTTTCAAAGCTTTTTGTAGTTATAATTTTCCACGTTTCAGCGAGAAAGATCTTCATGAGATGCTCAACCATTCTCCTCTTTACCACACTCTTCAGGAGATCCAAGGGGCTCTTCAAGATGAGAAGAAGACATCGAGATTGAGTGACTCTGCTAGCTCTGGATTTGTCGGCCCAGGTTAGTTGGAATTTGGATTATGAGCGATTTTTGAAATAATTTTGTTTGGTATTGATAGATAGTGCCATTAACCATTAAAATTTTGCAAGTGGAAACACTGCAGTATGCTGGACTGGTGGTATCAAAAGGCATTATTATATCATATTGACCAATTGACCATGCATTACAATTGAACTACAACTGTGGATTAACTTAATGAAGCCAGCTCAGGTAATGCAAACATTTCAATGCGAAAGTTAAACAGAGATTTCTGAGTAGGAGCACTAAACATTTTTCTCTTATACTGCCTTTTTCATACTTGGAAAAGGTCCTAAATATGTTCTAATTTCTAAGTATCAAATACTATCATTTTCGTATGTATTCTTTTATTCAGCAAAAGACCGAAATCTCTATAGTTTTAAACTGATGTACCTTAGATGCTGACAGCAGAGACAGTGAGTTGGTTCCGACTCCGTTGTCGGATCTTACTACCCGGGAGTTGGTGGCGTACAAGTTTGGAACCTTCATTCTCACCTTACTCCGCACACGCCGCACTTCCCATCCCGCTATCAACCTCCTGGTGGCTGAGAAGGTACCAGCACAGCCGGAACTGAAGCAAAACGCATTCCGTGGTTCTTTCTGGTGAGTTTGGTGACGATATTGAGCTTTTCAAAGCTTTTTTATTCATTTTCCAGTTGTTTGAGCATTTTTTCAGTTTTATTTTGTTTAATATTCGTACTCGACTAGAGCTATTTGGGGGGAATATTGCAGAGTGTTGGCAATATCTCAACTTTCTTATTAGCCCTTTAGCCGTAGTCATGATAGCCCGTTTGTTTTCCAGGAAGGGCATTTGTTTGATGAGTTAGAATGAGCAATGTTGTGTGTTTTCTATGATTAGTTTTGAATTATATTGCTATAAAAACCGAGTATTTTTGGGGTGTTGAACGCCTTCACTTTGAAGTTGGAGGCCTTAGTTCAATTCCCGGACAGCGTCCTAGGTTAAACCAGAAGTTTGCCACTCATGTAAATTGACCAATGAAGTTTTGTTTCTTCTTGGTACTACCTTGTGAAAAAAATTGTGACTTTGTTTTTAGTTTTGATGAAGGAAACGCCATTTTGTATATCAAACGAACCCGTTTGACCCAAGATTCGATTGGCCGCCTTTCCCTTTTGCTTGTCCACGTGATGGCGCATCTTGCAAGCGGAGACTTTGAAAACGATAATTCCACCGCTTTCCTGCAAGAATTCTACCAGTGTCTGGCCGTACTTAGCGACGACCTCTTTTTCGCACGATACAGAGCAGAACCAGGAGACTTTGAAAAAGGTTAGCTGATGAAATAGTATTTTATTGGCATATTGTTAAAAGGGAGAATTAAGTGGTCTAACATCTTGTCAAACGAATAAATGACAAAGCTTCCAGCTGGTTCCAACTAACGAGGAGAATTCTGGCCACCGCTGATATCCACGGAAAATGACCGACGCGCCTAAAACGAATACAATAAGAACTGATAAAGTAAGGGAGTTTGATAATAATTTTTTGTGATGGTTTGACGTTTGCGGGGCCAGAGTTTCTATGCTTTTAATCGTTTACATGCTATCTGGCCTAAAGGCTACCGGCGCGGAAGCCAAGGGAAAAGCCGCCAGAACGGCGACTATTTAAAACAAGCAATGAGAAAAAATTATCTTCCCACAGGATTCGAACCTTTAGCCTTTGAATTACCGGTCTACTGCTTTAGTCTAAGGTCTGAAGTGTCAAAATAGCACTTTAGGTCGCGTGCAAAAAGCGCCATATTAACTTAAATATACGCTTGCCGTCAATCTTGATTTTCCTGGGATTTGTTTGGTTAATAGCCGCTTAAGCTGAGCGTAATTTGCCTAATTTTGTTAATTTTTGCACACTAACGATTTGTTAGAGGCACAGTCTTGTACGAAATGTGGTGTTCTTTCGCAATTTACATTAGCAAGTTAAGACTTATGTCAGCAAGATTAAGTTAAATTCGTCTAGTTTCATTACAATAAATTTATCTTCAATGTTTTTTAACTTAGATGGTGCTAGTAAAGCCAGTATCAGTCAAGACCTTTTGGACGTCAAATTACCGTCGCGAGATATCGCCACACCCGCTAGCGAGTCGCTGAGCCGAATGGGGATCCAAGAACGTATTGAAAAATATGCTCACTCAAGCGTGACCTCTCTCGTGAGAGATGAACTAGGAAGCCTTGAGAGCAAAATCAATCAGGTGTGACGAGATTGGGTTTGTTATTTCAGTTCTTTTGGCGTACATGACGTAAATATAATTCAAGAATTTGCTATTTCAGAAATAAATTAATACCTGAATAAATACATGGTCCATTAACCTTTTAGATTAAAATGAACCCATCATTGAAAGTTGTCGCTGGGCACCACGGCTACCTTTTAATAGCAAACCTTGTTGCATGTTTGTATCGCAAGCGCTTGACACACATCACTTTGGAAATGAAGAAAATAATTTTGGTTTAACTTTAGGAAAAGTATGATAAAAGTCATAGAGTGGATGACAACAACATGTAAAATACAGAGGTGGGCACGAATAACATTATCCCAAAAGTACAAAGGTTTTAAAGATTTTTTTAACCCCCAAATCCTATCATTATCTCCCTTCAACCACTAAAAGCGCAGCGCAAGATGCGCTATTCAGATTTTTTATTTTCTAAGGCGTAGCGCAACTTTCGCAACGAACATTTTTATTCTGTTGCAGCGTAAGGCAACTTCGAAATTGCGTAACGGTGCTTTCATACCAAGTCAAAGCGTAACCTAGCTTCTGCAATTGAATTTACAAAGCACGATGCAAATAATGCGTTTTTGCTATTATAGGCGATAAAAGATCAAGTGATTTGCTAAAGAAGATCGGCATTTGACAATTTTACAATTGAAATAAAACAAAATTTGGTAGTGTAAAATTGCCCTATTAACCAAAAAAAAAAAATTGAAAGCGCAGCGCAATTAGTCCGCAACAAATTTTAAAAAACATTGGTCCTCAACGCAGCTTTCGCAATTGCGGAAGTTGCGCTTTGCGATTATGAATTTCGCTTTTCCCACCTCTGCAAAATGGAAGCCAATTTAGCGATTGGTTTCGTCAGGCTGTGGCAGGTATCGATCCTGTGACCTTTCGATCTTCAGATGAATCATGTAACTCCTTTCAGCTTGAGGTTTACTATTGCAGTAAATAAAAACGTGAATAATTTTTGCTTCAAAACGTGTAGACTTTTTTCGTAGAAATATCGCATATAACTTTTTACACCGCAAAAAGTGTTATGTCTGATCGGTACATGGTTGTAGTTATTATTCAAGGCCTCTCTTTCAGGCTAAATCTGGCGGAACATTCAGCGGAGTAGAAGCGAAATTATCATCGCTTTCACCATCCACTCCTTCCACATCTCAATCAGCAAGGTATGACAAAATGTCATGTTTGTTTACTTAGCTGTTTTCAAATTATTTAAACGCTTTGCTTCGAAGAAAACTAAGTGCTTATTTATTCCTTGGATAAAGCAAACAGTTTTTTGTTTAGTATTTAGTCACGTTTAGATGTTGCCAACTTTCTGTCTTTGTTGTGATCTGGCTGGGAATCGAAGTGTACGATCTATCATGTTTTACGGAAGGATACTTTTACGGCAGCCTACTAAGATAATTGCGTAATTCATACACAGTAAATAAATATTTTTCTTAAAAAAACATCAACAGTTTTTCAAGTTTTCTCGAAATCCGAAAAGATGACTTGGGTAATTATATCTTAGCAGGGCGGACAATAACTTGACATTCAAGTTTTAAGCAAGTAGACTTCACGGTAATTGTCAAGTTTTTCTCAATTTAATGAATTAATTCTGTTTTAGGCGTCCTGGTACGACCGATTCAAGTTCAGCTCAAGATGAGTCGGACCAACTCAATTCTGAGTTCATGTCGCTCACACGTGAGGCAGATCACCTGCACAATCTACTCAACTCAGGCGACGACAAAGACAAAGTAACTGTGCGGAACCGGCTCAACAATGTCCAAATCAAGCTGTCAGATGTGCAGAAAAGGTAAAAAAGAGTGTTTGATTGCGTATCTTTTTACATGTCATCCTTTGAGTTTTTTTTGGTTTGTTATCAAAAAATAAACTAAAAAAGAAATAAAAAAACAGAACCGAAAATTCTGCATAAATTTTGTTTTATTGTCACATTTTATGAAAAATTGTTAGCGGTGATCAATTGATCATACTTGGTTTTTCGTTCTTCACATGTAAAACATAAGGTGCCGTTGAATAACGATTAATCGAGATATGCTAATTTTAAAACCAGTTTTGATTCTTACCAGAGCAAATCATTTGTGTTTGTTGAAAAGTGAATCCGGATATTAACGCCTTGAACTCATGCAGTGTTTAAAGAAGTATTCTATCTCGTTTTGTAGAGTTAGGATTCTACAGTACAATTTCCAGCTGGCATGTACCACAGACTTTTAATATATCTTCTCAAATGTCCTGCTTCTGAGTCTCCCAAAAGAGCTATTTTTAGCTTTTCCCTTGTGATCTTTGACCCTGACCTTGTAGTATGGCCCAATTTTTGGTCTCCGCGAACTGCTCTGCGCCCGATCCCTCATCGAAAGGGATCCACCAAACTTGTTAAATAGAGGAATTTGAATTATTATCCGTAACGCTTACAACGCTTTGCACTATGATTTTACAACCCATTGAACTCCGTTTTTTGTGACAATTGTTTGGAGAATTGCATTATTTGTATAACTGTTTTGAATATTTATTAAGAACAATGTACTGAGAAAATGTACTGTTTTGAATAATATTGCAAACTACAAACGCCAAGCACAAACTAAAAATTTTTAACCATTCAAGGGTATTCAAGTCCGTGGCAATATATTTCTTGCATTGTTGATATTAGCAGGTTTAATATTTGATAATTTTATTTTTCAGGCTTCGATTTTTGCATTAAAATCAAGCGCAAGTGAATGGGAAATCGTTTTTGAAGCACGTAGCACTGTGGAACGTTCTTGTGTTGTTTTACCACTGTAATTACTCAATTTGCACTGCAGTTTCGTAAAGATTGTGCAATTTTAGTGAACATGTTTTCATAATCATTACACTGAGTAAAAATAATTCTACGGTAATCATGTTGTATCGTACTATAGTACACTTTTCAGAAAATATTTTGTAAACATTTTAAACGAAGCGTACTATTTTGTACCAATAAACATTTTTATATTTTTTGCGTAGAATCGCGTTTTGATGGTGCGCAAATATTAGGCGTGATTTTGTTGTTTCCGCATTTTTGTGAAAAGTTTTGCTACACAGTTTGTACATTATTAAATGAGCATTGTAGAAAATCGAATTGGTTTCAATTGATTTTGTTGCTAAGCTACCAGAATAAAAAATCAGTCTAAAGTCGTGAAAACGAAAAATTAGATACGATAAAGTTTTTCTAGTCGTCAAATCTAGCTAATAATTTCGGGGCCTTTTCGGTCTCTCATCTATCTAAGCGTAGAAATTCCTTCATCAAGACAGCCCAGATGTTTTTACAGCTCAAAATGTAAAAGCTAGCACTTTAAGCTTATGATATCACCATTGTTTAACACCAATGCATTGAAATTAAACGAAGTGTTGTAGTGTTAAATCAGATAAGCTTTTTCTCTTTCTTCAATGCCTTTAATCTTAGCTTGCACATTAAGGTCTTTGTGAAGCAGAGGGACGTCCATTGATTACAAGTGACCCAACTACAGGTCAAAAATTTCGAAAACTTACATAACAAAAATGGTTTACCGTTACACTCTAATTTGTTCTAAATTTTCTTGGCCAGAAATAAGAAGGGATATGGGAAGCATGCGCCTATCATTATCAATTCCTTCACGCCATAGGGATCTTACGGTCTTCAAGTCAAGATTTCGCCTGTCTCTCATTGGAAGATTTTTGCACGGAGCTGGACAGCGCTGTTTCGAGCTTTTAGCTCTCATCGGCAGCCCTCAGCTTCTCTAACAAAGTTATTCCCCAGCTGTTTTTTTTTATTATTACAAAATTACGAGAAACGAACAGAACACAACATGTCACAATTATTTTTAATATTAATCAAATTTTGTATCCTAACCAAATTATTTTATTACTTTTACAAGTATTATTTTTTGCTGCAACAAAATTACAAAAACGAAACAAAAACACAACATGTCACAAATTATTATCTAATCAAATGTAATATATGAGAGCATCACATAAAAGTTTCAAAATTTGACTATGCTTTTTATTTAATCGATAGTTTTCAATTCGTCGCCTAGAAAATAACTTGTTTTTAATTTCTTTAATGATGCAGTCTGAATCAAAATTAACTTTGTTATGGACTATACTATTTCGATGTGTCCAAATACAATATTTTGTCGCACTAAGCAAAAAAACAATTCCATTAATGATTAACTGCGAATGAGAATGTTGGGCCGTTAAGACACTAAAATCAAAAAACAAACATAAATTTAAAGACACCTCCCCAGCTGTTGTGGTTTTTTTATTACAACATTACGACAAACAAACAGAACACAACATGTCACAATTGTTTTCAATATTGTTCAATTTTAATCTTTTTATTCTTTAATTGAAGGTATTCCCCAGCTGGACAAGACTCTTGGCCGAACTGGACAAACCTTGGACAAGACTCTTGGCCGTACTGGACATGCCTCAAGGGCTTGAACAGCGGCATAGGGTTTATAGGGAATAAACGATTTTTCACTTGTGGTACTTAAAATAAACAAGTGAAAAAATCGCTGAACCCTTGTAGTAAGGATAGCCATAGGCTATCCCTACTACAAGGGTTCCCCTTGTGTGACCACGGAAATCATAACCGACAAGTTTGACGTCAAACTTGTCGGTGGAAGATTTTTGTTTATTGCTGGGCGTCAACCACGACAGTTTTTTGCTTGAGAAAGTGGGCTTCCAATTCACGAAACCAAGCTGTTAAAAGTTTTTTGTTAGTCTTCATGCATGCCTTTTCTGCTTTTTTGTAAGACAAAACAACAAGAGTATCCTAAAATTTGTTTCTGATTTAGAATGCTGTCAGTAACAGCTTGACCAGTAAGTAGTTTGAGATGACATTTTGAGACTTTCCGCAATGTATTTGCAGGGACAAATACAACTCCGTTTTGTTAATTCAAGTTTTGATTTGACCCAACTGAAATTCGAACCCATGACTAAACGAAGTATTTTAGCCAAGTATGTCACGTTCGTTGTGAACTATTAAGAAGCAATTATGCAGTGACATTTTTGTCACTAAAATTTAATCCATCTTTTTTCGATTGTACATCTGGAGCCAATCAAGCGAAAAATTCTATAAAATAGTTGAAGTTGAACTTGCAAAACAAAACAAACAGTTCAAAAAACAGAAAGAAGTAGCGTGAAGTTGAAGCACGTGTAGTATGTAGCTGAATCTCCAACTAAAGAAACAGCAGTGTAATAAATACACCTTAAATTGACCAAAATTTTTAAAAAAGTTGTGAAAAATGCCGAGAGCTAAGAAACAAGCCACTTTTAAATTGAGTGTTGAGAATATCGTGAAAGAAAGCAAAAGCCAGAAGTTTTATGAAAACTTGCTTTTCGGAAATTTGATTCAGCATTTTTCAACCGCTCCAGCAGTCAGCCATATTTGAAAAACGCTTGGATAGTTTTTCTTTTTTTTTTTTTTTCTTCATTCAAAGTCAAAAGTTTTTGTTGGAATGACCTTTTCCGGCGTTTTGTAAGTTTTAGTTGTAGTTCAAGCAATAAAGCGTAAGTGTTAAGATTCAATCTCGGTTTAAATTCAAAAACCAAACCTTATTATACCTGCTGAATTATACCCTTGGGCAGGGCCTGCGAGAGGGGGGTTCAGGCAGTGGCGGATTTAGGGGGGGGGGGATGGGGGGGATGCATCCCCCCCCACCAGCCTAAAAGTAACAATTTTGGCCGAAAAATCAGCCTCTGTTTCGAATAATTCGGCTCCATTTCGGGATGCATCCCCCCTCACCGACCTAAACGTAACGAATCCGGCGAAAAATCACTCTCAATTTTGGTGAAGACCTTTTTTTTTTTTTTTTTGTTGGAGACCACCTGAATTTGGGCGAAAAAAACGTTTGAATTTCCGATTTCGGCCGAAAAATCACTCTCAATTTTGGTGAAGACCTTTTTTTTTTTTTTGGAGACCACCTGAATTTGGGGAAAAAACGTTTGAATTTCCGATTTCGGCCGAAAAATCACTCTCATTTTTGGTGAAGACATCCGAATTTTTGAGGTTTTGTGCTTCAAATCCCCCCCCACCAAAATTTTCTGGATCCGCCACTGGGTTCAGGGGGTACATCGTACCCGGGCCTAGGGGGGCCTGGCTCAAGGGGCCCGGAAGAGTTCAGGTTTCCGCGTTAAGTTTTGGTATTGCACCATAACATCGTAATCAAACTTGCCTAGAGCAAAAATATCAATCAGCCGATTCAGCACTGGTAATTGGTGGCTATTTTTGCTACACAGCCTTTAGGGAATCCAGTAGTGGCCGGTTTGATAAAAAAAAAAGAGGAAAATGTATCAAAAGTCATACACCTGCACCGAAATTAACGTTTTGTTACATTTCTCTGACTTGAAAGCCTTAATTCCACAGAATAACAATGTACGAGGTCCCACATTTCCAGAGATCCAAAAGCATTTCAACCTCTGAGAGCGGAGTCAAAGTTGACATACTATGCTGCTATCATTAAGTAACTCACTCTATCTGTATGAGTTTAATAGGTATTTGGGTTAGTGCATAGGCGTAGCCAGAAGGGGGGCCCAGGGGGCCCGGTCCCCCCCCCAATTGAAATACCACCAATGATATAAAATTATGATAACGTAGCCTAGCGATGTTTAGTTGCACTTACGGACGACGAGAGAGCCCAAGGGGCCCTAAGACCCCTGGGCCCCTAACCCCTGGGCCAGGGGTTACTACCAGAAGACCCCTGGGCCCCTACTACCAGAAGACCCCTGGGCCCCTAACCGACAACCAGGGAGCCCCGGGGCCCCTAACTGACAAACGAGTGCCCCGGGGCTTCTAACTGACAAACAGGAGGCCTTAGGGCCCCTAATTGACAACAAGGGACCCCTGGAGCCCCTAACTAACAACCAGGGGGACCCTAACTGACGACCAGAGGACCCCAGAACCCCTAAACAACAACCAGGGAGCCCCGGGGCTCCTAACTAACAAACGGGTGCCACGGGGCTTCTGACTGACAGACAGGAGGCCCTGGGGCCCTTAATTGATAACCAGGACCCCCGGGGCCCATAACTAACAACCAGGGGGCCCGGGGCCCCTAACCGATGACCAGAGGGCCCTGGGGCCCCTAACTGATGACCTAGGGTCCCGGGCCAGGAGCCCCGCAATTCAAATTTTTAACAATACATACACAAAACCTGTGAAAAATCAAAAAGTTTTGTGCTGAAAGTTGCAACCCCAGGCCCTCGTTTAACGTTATTATGAACTTAATGCTATAGCACAGGCGGTAATGCAAACCCCCTACTGAAATACTGCCAATGATACATATAATGAGAGCATAGCTAGTATGTTGTCCTTGTCCGGAATTGCAGTTTGTTTAATTTAGGATATACGCGAGCAAAAGCAAGTAATAATAATAACGACCTCCTGTCCACGTCATAATAAGTCATGCAATTCCTGGAGGTTTCAAAAAACTGCCAAGTGACTTTACTCGAGTCCTCCACGTTTTGGAAAAAAAGTTATTTTAATTTTGCTTTAAACGTTTTTTTTTTATGAAAGAACTTAAGGGCGCGATCTTATCTCAAAATCATAGACGTAGCCAGGGGGTGGCCCAAGGGGCCTGGGCCCCTTCAATTGAAATGCCACCAATGACAAAAATTTGACAAAAAAGCCTTGTTTCTTCATTTTCAGTTTCTTTTAGCAACTTTGCGTACAACAGTACACGCGTACAACAGTAATTAACAATAAATGATATTGACGACCAGGGGGCCCGGCCTACCTCCTTAATTCAATTTTTTGCAACCAATTTAAACGTATAACCAGGGTGAAATCAAGGATTTTTGTCCTAAAAGTTGCTATCTCAGGCCCTCATATTAACTTTTTATGAACGTAATGCAATAACCAGCGCCGTATTTGCCATATGTCACAGTGCCAGGGCCCGGCCCTCCGATGGTAAGACTTTTTTGGTCTTCACTTATATTTGGCAGGAAGATGTTGCGAAAATCCCCAAAATGCCAGGGGCCCCGCGCAATGTAAATCCGGCCCGGGAATAACATGTTTAGTAAGCATAACTATCTATTGTATCAACGATTCACCTCCATCTCGCCGGTTTTTACGCACAAAATACTTTTAAAAAAATAGCTAGGGAAAATGCTCATTGAACAAATTATTGAATTTGAATTGAGGGGTCCTGGGCCCCCTGGCCGTACATGTACTCCTGTAACTGGTTAACTTCATGACAAAACAAAAACCTCTAAGGAAAATCTTCGACTGGATTATTATTTACTGCTAAAATATTGCATGGGGCAATGTGCCTTACTTCCCCCTACGTGGACCAAACCACCCACAATTAAAATTTTACGCTATAATGCAAGATTTTAAACGTGTTTTGGAATTTAATTGCAAGTAAAAGGAGGATTGAACAATTAAATTTTTTCGATTGACTTTCTAATGTTAAAAATCTGGTTCTTTCAAATGGCTTTGAACACGTGCGAAATGTGATCCAATGGGATTAAAACAGCTTTTTTTCCAAAAACTTACAAAAATCGCCCAGCGGCTGGGGGCTTTGCCCCCAGACCCCCATAGCCACCGGCGGCTGGGGGCTCCGCCCCCAGAACCCCGTCTGCGTTACATTTGAGTACACTAGCTTACTCAACACATCTCCTAAGTTAGACATTTGCATTTTCTAACGATTAGTTTTCGCCCTCTACCTTTACCAAAATCCTGGTTAAGTGCCAACAGACTACAGCTTAAGATCTTCCATTATGCGATATCTTTGCCCCACAAAAAGTTCCTTTTTTTGAAAATTTCTGATGACGTCATTGCATGTTATTTGTGGTTTGGGCCCCCCCCAATCAAAAATCCTGGCTACGCCTATGGGTTTGTGAAGTCTATGATTGCAGATGACTTCTTAAAACTTTTATCAGTAAAATATTTGGATTTGCAGTATTAAAGTCATTATATTGTGTAATATTGTGTCAATCATCATCCCCCACTTCACACACTTTCTTTCATGTATATCACGTTTTCCGCTTGTCAATTTAAGCAAGTTTGGGGCTGGATGTTGATCAAATGCTGTATTTTACTCTCGAGAAACATAAAAAGTGTTAAAGCTTCCGGGGCTCCGCGCCGGACCCCGCTGGGGGGCTCACAGCGCTCCCCCAAACCCCCTAGCTGGATTTAAACCAATTTTATGTGTAGTTGTATTTTTCATAGGTCCTATCTGTATGCAAATATCGCTATCCCCTCGCTTTTAAATGAAGATCTACATCAATCTGACAAAAAATGATTTAACAGCATGGGCCCCGATAAGGCTTGGCGGGCCCAATAAAACTTGGGGCCGTATCAATCTTCCTACCCGCTGGAAATTTTTCTCTCTGAGACCCTGCCCTTGGGTGCCGATCTTTGTTGAGCATTGGAGGGATAATTTGAAATTTTTTCCCAATTTTTTCCTATTTTCAACATTGGGGAGGGATGAACCACGACCACGATTATTTTCAGGCAAGCAAATTAAGTGAAGACTAAAAAAAAAAAAGGTCTTCACCAAAATTAAAAGGCTTTTTTTCAGTTTAAGTACTAACTGTTAAGGCTTTTTTTCAGTTTAAGTACTAAAGGCAGTTTAAGTACTAACTGTTAACATGTTCGTTTGCGTGCAGTCATGGGTACGAATCCATCCGTAATTTTTTTTTTTGACAATTGAAAGCTGATCCAACTTGTTAATGTTAGGCTCTTTTAATCAGGCGCGCAATGAGGATTTTGCAAAGGAGGGGGGGAGAGGCTTGAACCAAAAGTTAAATATTTTTGTTTGAAAGATGTTGCACTCGACAGCATACTGAGTAAATTATTGCAACTAAAGCGTATCATAGACGAGGGTCCATGGGGGCAGAGGCCCCAGTTTCCGTAGGCAATGGGGGTCTGAAACGAAGCTCCCGGCCGCTGGGCAATTTTTGTGATTTTTGTTAAAAATATAACCATTTTAGCGTCATTTACATCGCACTTTGAACGGCTTTAAATCACTTGACAGAACTAAAGGGCTAAGAATCGAAACCAATTAAAGAATTAAATGCCCAGTCCCTTCAGCTCCCCCCTCCCCCCTTTTACAGTTCAAGTCTAAAAAGCGTTTAAAAACTTGCGTTCGTGGTTTAAATTTTCTAAGTGGCTTTGCTAAGGGGGGGCTGAAGCTTTCTTAGCACCCCTTGGTTGTGCCACTTCTTCTAACCAGTCTATCATTGTCATGTACTGTTAAACCTTGGAATTAAGCTTATGTGACCATTATGAAATCGCTATCTTTAACGTTCCTAGGAATTCTGTTTCAAAGTAAGTTTGTGTGAATCGATAAAATGATTTTTTCTGACTTGTTGACAAGTTGTAGTGGTAAAAGAGTTATAACCAGTGCTTAAATTGTACGGTGGACGCGGGGGGACGCGTCCCCCCATCGAGAGTTAGCGTCCCCCCATCGAGAGTTAGCGTCCCCCCATCGAGATTTAGACGTCCATCCATCGAGATTTGAGCGCTTGATGATGAAACGATTAAGAGTCAGCTAGCACGAATAAATCCTACAAATTCCGGCCGAATATAGTCCCAAATTGCGGTGAAGACTTTTTTTTTTGGGTCTTCACTTGATTTCAGGGAAAAAACACTTCGATTTTCGGCGAAGCCCCCCCCCCCCCTTTTTTATCGGTCTTCACCTGGTTTCGGGGAAAAAACACTTCAATTGCGGGGACGGAATTACATAATTTCCACTGAAGTTTTGTCAAGGCTGCAAAAGCGTCCCACCATGCAAAATTTTACAATTTAAGTACTGGTTATAACGATTTGTGAAAGAATTTTATGCCATGTATTATTTTCGAAGTAAGTTGACAAAAAGAGATTTTTCTATACTGTTGTTAGTGGATAAAAATAAAAATACTTAATGTCCTGCTGAAACCGTTCAGTGGAAACTGGCAATTTATGCTCTTGAAAAAATGGTTCTACAATTTATACGAAAGAACTAAAACGCAGCCAAAAAGAAGCTATAGAGCGTTATAAAAGTAGGATACAACAAACTTCACAGAACTGGTCAGTGGAAAATGTTTAACCTGGTCGTTCGTTCGTACGAACCAAGCACGCTGCGCCTGTCCAAGTGCGCCAACGCAGAGCACTTTTTAGGTACTGTTTGTATGTCTTTTGTCGGCTGGTCCACCACCACGGGTAGCCAGTTTGACCCCACTGAAATCTAAGTGTCTTTCCCAAGGACACAACGACGCAATTCCAGCTCGAAAATCGAACCTGAGGCTAGCAACCTTTCCATCACTAGCCTGATGCTCCACCATTGAGCTTTCGAGCTAACGCTTAAGCCCATTTCACACTGGTGACAGCTGGTCGTGCGTACGTACGACCAGCTGGATCAAGAATTAATGCGATATGGCCAAAATTTGTGTCGTACGAACCAATGCCCGACCACGACCAAGTGCGAAAGGCGAAATTCAAATCAATGCAATCATCTCGTCTGACTTCTACCGTCGTATCGACTTGGTCGCCAGTGTCAAACGGGCCTTAAACTGTAGCTCTCATCAACGATAATTAATGCCAGGTGCTTAGCCAGAAATCTGCAATGGGAGGGGGGCTGTTGACGGGTCTAGCGCCATAAAAAAAAGGTCTTAACCTCGAATTGGAACGGTTTTCCTGTCCGAAATCAATTGACGGAGATCAAAATAAGGTCTTCACCCGCAATTGTAACGGTGTTTGTGTTCGAAATCAATTGTAGTCCAAAAAAATTTCCCATAATCTGCATGCCAATGGGGGGGCTGTTGTCCATAGGTGGGCACAAGTCCGTTAATCTGTTAAGAACGAAGCTAACTTTTTCATTAACTCGTTAATCTGTTAAAAAGTTTTTTCATGTTAACGGACTAAATTAACTTCCGTTAAGTTTTGTTAACTTCCGTAAAGGTTTTTATCGTTAATATCTTGGACCATTCATTCATCGTACCGGTACAAACCAGTTTGCACTGGTAACCCTTGTAGCGTATTAGCACGAGTTTTATAGAAGAAAGCGAAGAAAGGAGCACTTTTTTGGGGCACATAATAAGCTGCAGCCTCATAGGTCTATTAATTATCACTGTTCGCAATTTCCAAAGATTTTCGATCGCAGCTTCGTTATTGCATTTGAACTTATTTTTATCTTGAAATTAAATTAGACTGTAAAATGTAACTTAGAAAACACAAAAAGACCATCACAACAATAAATATTTTCTTACAATCAACTCAACAGCGTCAATACGTGTTCTAGAAGCGAGTGAATAAAAAGGAACGTAAATTATACGCAAAATATTAACGAATTAACGGACTTTCGCTAATTAAAGCTGAAAATAACGGATTAACGTTAACGGAGGAGTGAAGTTTGTTAACGGACAAGTGGTTAACGAAGCTAAAGTTTTGCATCAACTTGCCCACCTATGCTATTGTCAATTCCAGTACAGAAATAAGTCTCAAAAGTGCTAAAAACGTGGTATTTTCCATATTTGGCATGCCAATGGGGGAGCGATAGCCTCCCCCATCCCTGGCTACGCTTCTGATGACTGTTTTCTGATCGAACCTGAACATGCAGTATAACCGCTCATTGGTCGAGTGGATATAGCATCTGCTACTGAAGCGGTAGACTCGGGTTCGATTCCCGGTCAGGTCAAACCAAAGACTATAACATTCCCAGCTTTCGTGCTTGAAGTTCAGCAATAAAAAGAGACAGTGTGAAGCCTCCACCGTATGTGGCAGACAGGTGGGCAGAGTAGCGTAGCCAAGGGGGGGGCTATAGCTCCCCCATTGGCCTGTCAACAAAAACGCAGAATAAGGAAAATACCACATTTTTAGCTCTACTGAGACTGCTTTTTTTTGCGCTGGAATGGACTAAAAAGTGATTTAAAGCAATTCTTGAAACATATACTCTGGGGGGGGGGGGGCAAACTTATCAAAAATTTAAGTCACAAATCACTAAAAACTTTTTAAAATGCCCAAAAATATACAATGAAATTTGATCGCTAGTGTACAAATGCCAAACATAGGTTTCATCAACAAATAGATTATAAACTCAGGAATAAGGGGAAGGTGGGTGCTATTTAGTGTTATTTATTTACCAATCATTTCTCTCGAATATCTTTTTATTAGCCCCTCCCAATTATTTTTTTTATGAAATATAGACAAAATAGATTACTCCGTGTGAGTTTTATTGAATAATAAGATTTTATGATTTACGAGCATGTAAACAAGAGAACTACAGTGTTATCATTAGCCACCTCCCACATAGCCCATTAATGCAACCAGTTGAATCATGTTGGACTGCCAATTTCTATAACACGTTTTAAAAACATTATTTTACTAAAATTGCCCTAAAATTAAGTTATTTATGCAAAAAAATGCAAAATTTTCGAGCGTTGGGGGCTCTACCTCCAGAACCCCAAGCTAGCCCCTTCTAATTGCAAATTTCTGGCTATGCGCCTGGGTGGGCAGGTAGTAGCTTGACTCAAAGACTGAAAGGTCTCTTCGCTGTTTACTGGCCAAGGCAACTTGGTGAATAAAAATGGAGTTAGTAGAGGCTTAGCTAGCCTATTGTTCTTCAAGGAGATGTAAGGTAAGATTTGTAGATGAGCAGGTAAAAATTTGATTTATAGCATATAGTTTCATTCGGTAAAGATTTAATTAATTGCCTTTAGTTTCATTGGATAAAGATTTTTCAGTTAAGATTTACGTAGTTTGACTAAAATTTATTGGTAAAGATTTATTTAATATCAACTTCAGCATGAACCTTAAAGGTTTATTCATTAATTGATAAATTGGTAAAGATGTAGTTTTGAAAATTTTTATCGCTGGTGATATTTGTCATTTTGGCCTTGCTAGCCCCACTGAACAGCCCTGAAATGGGGCAAAACAGCTGTCTAAGGCATGCTATTGGAAATTATTTTGAATTGAATTAGTATATCTCTTGTAATATTGTGATTTCTTGGCAGCGGTGGAATCCTCGAGGACGTCCTTGGCCTCGAGGACACATTTTGAAGTCCTTGGCCTTGAAGGTCAAGTTCTTGGCCTTGGCCTCGAAACCACATGTCCTCGAAAATGCGCTGCCCTCCGTCCGAGGACAGCACTATTTTTTGAACCGTTGAAATTTTGTTGAAAAACGCCAGAAACCTCGCGGAAAATTTGCGAAAACCTTTTTTGTTTTCCTCGTTAGAAGATCGTCAGAAAAAAATTTTGAAGAGTTTTTTTTTTTGGGGGGGGGAACACTTGCGCCTGTGTCCTTGGTCCTTGGCGTTGGCCTCAAGCATTCCTGTCCTTGGCCTCGCAAGGGTCCGTCCTTGGAAGGGCTGTTCTTGGCCTCGGATTTTTTTGTGTCCTTGGCCTTGGTCTCGAGCCTTGTGTCCTCGACTCCATCTCTGTTGCTTGGTACTTAAAAAAAATATTCTCTTATGATCTGTTAGTTTGCTATTCTTTGATTTTCTACCCTCATGTTCATACCTGTAATCCTAGCTATACTGACAAGTAATAAAAGACGAAAGTCAATTCCGAAACAGTATGTCTTAGGCTGTTAATCAAAGATTTGATAGGGCCTATAAGACTCTGGAAACTATCTACAGCTTATCACTAATTTCTCAGTACATTCTCAGTAAAAAAGCAGGGAGCCTATACAACTGAAAACATTCTGCTGTTTATTGCTGCTTAAGTTTCGAGATTGTACTCATCTCATTATCAAAGCGCATGAATGAGTAGGCAAAAAACTTGAACGAAAATAAGCAAATTTAAAATTATGTCATAAAAAGGCCATAATAATGAAGTGTTAAAAAACAAAATTACGGTGCAATCGTGACATAAGCGTTGCCTGGATTTTTGATTAAGGGGGGGGGGGCAAACCGCAAATCACATGCAATGACGTCATCAGAAATTTTCAAAAAGGAACTTTTTGTGGGGCGAAGATATCGTAGAATGAATGATCTGAAGCCGTAGTCTGTTGGCACTCAACCAGGATTTTGATGAAGGAAGAGAGCGAAAACTAATAGTTACAAAGTGCAAATGTCTAACTTAGAATACGTGTTGAGTAACCTAGTGTACTCAAACGTATCACAGATGGGGATCTGGGGGCGAGGCCCCCAGCCGCTGGACGATTTTTGTAAGTTTTTGGTAAAAAAAGCTGTTTTAATCCCATTGGATCACATTTTGCACGTGTTCACAGCCATTTGAAAGAACCAGATTTTTAACATTAGAAAGCCAATCGAAAAATTTAACTGTTTAATCCTCCTTTTACTTGCAAGTACGAGTAAAGTCTACAACACGTTTAAAATCTTGCATTATGGTGTAAAATTTTAATTGTAAGTGATTTGGTCCATGCAGGGGGAAGTAAGGCACATTGCCCCATGCAATATTTTAGCAGTAAATAATAATCCAGTCGAAGATTTTCCTTAGAGGTTTTTGTTTTGTCATGAAGTTAACCAGTTATAGGAGTACATGTACGGTTAGGGGGCCGAGGCCCCCTCAATTGGAATTCAATAATTTGTTCAATCAGCATTTTCCCTAGCTTTTTTTTAAAGTATTTTGTGCGTAAAAACCGGCGAGATGGAGGTGAATCGTTATTGAAAAATGGTACAATAGATGATTACGCTTATTAAACATGTTATTCCTGGGCCGGATTTACATTGCGCGGGGCCCCCTGCACTTTGGGGATTTTCGCAACATCTTCCTGCCAAATTTAAGTGAAGACCAAAATAAGTTCTGCTATCTGAGCGCGGGGCCCTGGCACTGTGTCATATGGCAAATACGGAGCTGGTTATTGCATTACGTTCATAAAAAGTTTAGATGAAGACCTGAGGTGGCAACTTTTAGGACAAAAATCCTTGATTTCACCCTGGTTATACGTTTAAATTGGTTGCAAAAAATTGATTTAAGGGGGTGTGCCGGGCCCCCTGGTCGTCAATATTATTTTTTGTTAATTACTGTTGTACGCGTGTACTGTTGTACGCAAAGGTGCTAAAAGAAACTGAAAATGAAGAAACAAGGCTTTTTTGTCAAATTTTTGTCATTAGTTGCATTTCGATTGAGGGAGCCCAGACCCTTGGGCTACCCCCCTTGCTACGCATATGATTTTGAGATAAGATCGCGCCCTTAAGTTCTTTCATAAAAAAAACATTTAAAGCAAAATTAAAATAGCTTTTTTTTCGCAACGTGGAGGACTCGAGTCAAGTCACTTGACAGTTTTTGAAACCTCCAAGAATTGCAAGGCATTATTTTAACGAAGACGCGTGGTTGTTATTATTAATTTATTACTTACTTTTGTACGCGTATATCCTAAATCAAACAATCTGCAATTTCGGACAAGGACAACATACTGGCCATGCTCTCATTATATTTATCATTGGAAGTATTTCCATTGGGGGTTTGCATTACCGCCTGGTAAAGCATTGAGTTCATAATAACGTTAAAAGAGGCCCCGGGGTTGCAACTTTTAGGACAGAACTTATAGATTTCTCTCAGGTTTTGCATATAAATTGTTTAAAATTTGAATTAAGGGGCCCCTGGCCCGGGAAGCTTGGTCGTTAGTTAAGAGCCCCGGGGCTCCCTGGTTGTTAGTTAGAGGCCCTGGGCCCCCTAGTTGTCAGGTAGGGGCCCCGGGTCCCCTCGTCGTCATTAATATTATTGTTAATTACTGTTATGTTCGTAATTACTGAAAAAAAAAACTGCAGCTAAACATCGCTCGGCTATGATGTTATAATTTTTTATCGTTGGTGGTATTTTAATTGGGGGGGCCCGGGCCCCCTGCCCCCACCTGGCTACGCCTATAAATCGTAATTAGGCTATTAAATTACAAAATCACTCAAAATATGACAAATATGTGAATGCAAAATGTGATAACTTTTACAACTTTACGAAATAGTGAAGTGGTGACGCGAGAATAGCAAGTCAAAATTGCGTAGAATGGCAAGTAGGGCGAAGTAAGAATTCGAACTGCAAAATAAAACATGTCTTCGGTTTACAAGGGAAAACCAAAGAACCAAATTAAGCTTGAATGCACATGAAAATTATTTATTGAATAAATAAATAAAACTATTGAATAAAGTTATATATTAAATAAATAGAGAGGACCGGAAGATTTGTCAATATTGAATTGGGGCGCTTTTCTTGAATAAGTTTCTGAATTAACAATTTACGCCAGTTACTTGCATGAGATAAGACAATGGAGTTATTAAAATCAATGTAATGGTACCGGTTTTGCCAAAGGTGTTTGTGACATCAGTATCATTGGAAGTAGAAATGACAAGGTCATTAAGCTGAATGATCAAACTTCTTTGAGTCTGTCCAATACAAAATTCCCCACAACTACAGTTGATTGATTTGGTCCTTTGGTTTTTCCTTGTAAACCTAAGACTTGTTTTATGGTGCAGTTGGAATTCTTATTTCGCCCTACTTGTAATTCATGTATCTATGTAATTGTGGCTTGTTGTTCTCGTGCCAACCACTTCACTATTTCGTAAAGTTGTAAAAGTTATCACAAGTTGCATTCACACATTTGTCATATTTTGCATGATTTTGTAATTCAATAGCCTAATTACGCTTGTATACCGTAACTTTGTTTGTTCTTCAACACTTTATTATTATGACCTTCATATGACGTCTTTTCTAATTTGCTTATTTTCGTTCAAGTTTTTTGCCTACTAATATACCAGTTTTGATAATGAGATGAGTACAATCTCGAAACGTAAGCAGCAATAAACAGCGGAATGTTTTCAGTTGTATTGGCTTTATACTTTTTACTGAGAATTATTCGCCGATACCGTCATTTTGCTCCGGATTGTTCTTAATGAAATAGAATTGGAGATCTAAAAAACCACAAACACAAAATTTGCGATGGTTTTTGACAACCTGCTCACCAAACTGGAATTACCGCAAAAAAAAATTAAAATAAGTTACTGGTTTTCTGAAATTTTTGTTACCGTAGCGTTCTTAATTCCTACTTTGCAGTAAACTTTGGGCATGGATTTTTGTTCGATGAACTAATACAAGTATCGTCATCCAATCCGACCCTAGCTCAAGATCTTCCCCAAACTGGCTCCGATCTTGAAAGCATGTTGTTTCGATCATGCTATGTTTGCCATGGGACGTCTATCAGCTCTGTGACGTCATCGTGCTGGGAAACAGTGGATGAAAGCCACAGAAGATTTGTGTCCGTGAAATCTTGTTTTGGGGCTTGTTCGGTAGGTTTTGTTAAGTTTTTAGATTAGAGTAAGTATAACGTTTGATGAACTTTAGCCAAAGTCACTTGAATATCATATTTTGTCAGTTCAAAAGATTTTGGGCTAGGCTGCAGGATTGAAACATCGGGGTTGCCAATAAAAATTATAAGTAGAGAGGACCCTACGTCGTGTTTCAAGTAAAATCATGCGAAACCGAATGGATCAAAAAGGATGGAGTCAACGCCAATCTAATCTTATTCGATTGCCCTAAATTTAGATACCTCCATTGATTTTGCTTTCAGTCCTCGTTTAACGTATGGGAAGCTTAAAATCTTAAGCCATATGTCATTTAAAACTTTTCCTATATTTAGATAACTGTTTCTAATCACTCTCGAGTCGGTTTGATCGATTACACGCGACACTGCGACCCGGATTGTGTAGCAAAATGTCACCAACCTGATGAGGACACGCAAATGTGCAAGTATTGTTGCTATGGCGACAGGTAAGTGTGTCACACATTGAAATGGTGTCAAGATATTATCTTCAGCAGCTGTGATACTTTGACGGTTTAGGGAATGAGATTAAGTTGCAAAATTTTTCGGCAATCGAGTGAAAAAGTGAATCAGATTACGTCATCAAATGGTTCTATGACGTTTTATTTTCGTTTTTGTGGCATAAATTTTACATTTTCTTGGTTTCCTATCAACAATAGTATTTATAGAGTGTTCTGTCTCCCCTGTTTGCCTGCTACTGGCCGGTTGAAAAATGGAAGGAGATAGAATGGCGTGTAATCTGCATATAGTCAATGAGTTAGCATTAGAGTACCATTTAGAATATTTTTCAGATGCAATAATGTATTGCCAACATACACCGTCGAAAGGCCAGAAAATTCCGGAAATGCAAGCGAGACGAATTTGAGAAAATGGTTGGGTGGTGTCATGTCTAAACCAAGGCACCATTCTATTAACCCTTCTAATAAAGTGAGTGGGTACAGCATGATGCAGGTTAAGAAAAAATAAAGCAACTGCTGGTGACTAATTTGCCACATTTAACATATTGATTGATACCTTCAAAACCCATTCTAAGCATTTGTCTATTTTTACCCAAGTGGCTGTATGGGTCTCAAAACGAGGAAATGTAGATAATGGCGTCAAGCTGCCAGTGCCCACCCTATCAAATCAACTAAATCTTTTATCATACTTACTGTATTTTTTGGCACAAATTTTTCTGCAATCGAGTTAGGCCAGCCATTTGTGAGGACATCTTAGCCGCATTGCGCTCGGGCAACACAGATCTTTTTGAAGAAATGTTGCAGCGGTGCGAGCCGTTGGCAACACTGTGTCCATTTGACCAGGCCGAGATATGAACCTCAGACCTCCCGCTCCAGAGACGAACGCATTACCGCTCGAGCAACTGGACGTACACAATTCGCACAGGAAACTTGACGTTTACACTAATCTTTGTCAAAAACGGTGAATGCCAGTTTTAAAAGTCTTTAATTTGACCCGACTAGCAACCGAACTTAAATCTAGTGTTTTTTTTTGGCCGACTCGCAATTGACTATAACTCAATATCGCGCAGTTTAGCTTACCACGAGAATTTATATTAAGTTTTGTAATTATTCTGATGTCCGAAAAGTAAAGTTTGAATCAACAACTATAACATTGCTGTAACTGCCAACACCAAAAAGTTTCTTCAGATTGCTTCAAGGAAGCATATAATAACAACATGGAGAAGCTTTGGCATTCATCCTTTCATGCAAGAATTCACCATTGCAAAAACCGTTCTGGAAGATAAATCACCTCACAACTATAGATCGGTAAGTGCAATTACCAATGCACAATACCGATAAAATTCGAATAATCTACTTCGTATTAGCTTCGATTGATCTTTTTCTTCTGGGCGATAAGTATTTAAATTCAAAAATAATGAAATCAGATACTCTTATTACTTAATGACCGAGTACGTAAGCCACTGATGTGGGGCCAAATGTCGTAACTGCCATCCACTTTCCACTACGTTCAATAAATCAGACGCAGTTTTGTCAACGCCTGTAATGTTTTAGTAAGATTCTGAGTAGCTCAGCAACAATATCACGAGACAGACCAGCCATTTCCTTGTGCAATGCAACTAGCAGCGTTGACAAGGGTTCGTATTTTGTTACAAAAAATCATTTGGAAGCAGACTGGCAAATTAGTAAATTTCGCAGTCGGACTTTTTAGATGGAACCGAATTTGTGGTTCCAAAAGGTCAAGACCTTTTTTGTTTTTGTTTTTTGCTTTGCATTAATTTCAAAAATAGGCTTCACAATTCAATCCTGCCTGCGCTACTGAACGCAACCACCTACCAGTCAAATTACGATTTGATTTTGCTGGCGTTAACCTATCTTGGTTTTGGTTGCAGTACATCAAGCTTGTAATCAAAGGTTACAACATCATTGCAACAGTACGAGGACGACATTACGGGACGATTCACGATCGAATTGTTGTCTTGATGGCTCATTATGACACACATATCCGCGGAAGCCCGGGAGTGGATGACAATGCTTCCGGAATATCTGCTCTTCTAGAGATCGCTCGACTTTTAACCAGAAATGTAACTTGCCCAAGGTAACTTTGAGACGAACTGAACTCAAATGAATAATTTGCCTAAGAGCGATAGGTTTGCGATAATATTGTTCTTCCAAACGAGTCAAATTTCCCTGGGTTCTGTCTTACAACACCAACTCAAACCAATTGTTGGTTACAGGTCTTTTCTAAGGTTGGACCAAAACGACGGGTGTAGATTGTAGCGTTTTAAAAAAATTGGGTGAAAAATCGGGGTTTTAAGATCAGAATTCCAAGGATCTTAACGCTAGTAGATTGCTTACTCTCCATTGAAAATACGTCCTAAGTGTTTTTGAAAAAGCAGAAGTAAAATAAGATTAAAAACGGAAATCAACTCATTAAAAAGGCTCAGCTAAAGGTACCGCTCAACTTTAAAAGTTGTTAAAACACCGTCCTGTCTATGCTGGGTGGGTGGGCCCACCCCAACCTAGACAAGTGTTTAAACAAGTGAAATATCGACAATACATCATGCTTAGCTTGAAAATCGAACAGGAATTCATCAACCTTTAGTTATTAACCCCATGTTCTACAACCGAAACCAGGCTGCAATTAAGGCTTAGATCGTTTTTGGCATCGCATTCGTTTCCAACAAGTCCATGTCCGATGTTTGTACCTCCCATTCCAGTAACGAGAGTTCGAACTAATCGACTAACTAGTAGGTAACTTTTTTTCGTTGTATGGTAAGAATCGACCATAGATGTGTCGGCAGCGTGACCGTGAGGGTAAAGGCATCGTTTTTACGACGACCCTAATTGTATGATCTGGGTTCAATCTTCACCCTGGTCATGTTGTTGCGTCCTTGAAAAAGAAGCTTGACGACGATTATCTCTGCTTGGTGGCTTCGAACAAGCAGCAAATTCAGTGGACAAGAACTAGAAGAAATCCACAGAAACATTAGATCCCTGGAAACTCCTCAGCAGGTGCAAATTCCTCTAAGCACAAAGAAGTTATTGCAATGAAAAATGTGCGGATCATCTAATAGTTAGCGTGTGGAATGTGAACAACAACAACAAAAACAACATCAACAACTTTCAATCTTTTTTCTAATTGCAGAGATCATTCAGTGATGCTCGTTGCTACGGATTTTAGTGAGGAAGGAAGCTATTGGGAAGGAGTAAGGAATCAAAACTACACTAACTGTGTTTTCGGGGATCAGTATCAAGGTTTAAGTGGGGCTTCCCATTTTCTTTGCGGGTATCTTCTTCCCCACTTGCAGCGCACAGGAGCTCACATAATGGCTGCTTTTAATCTACATTCTATATTAAACTATGAAAGCGGGTAAGATTTTAAAAAGAGGTGTATACTTCGTACAAACAAAAAATTTAAAAGTGCTGCGCAAAAAAAATTATTAAGTTTATGCAGTTGCTATTTAATGTTTGGGTGATGTCAAATCACTTAAAGGTGTAAAACCAATAGTTTTTCAATCAGACATCTTTTAAGATTTCTTACTTTGCGGTAATGATGTAAGCTATATTTTTTGCAACACAGTTCATTTCCATATTGTACTGTAGCAACTAATAGGTTACTCTTAAAGCCCGGTCTACTCTCTACATAAAATCATGAGCGCACAAGCATATCTTCGGTTTATTTTAATCACCTGGTAGTTTGTATGCTGGTAAGGCAGAACGCTGGGCGCGCCAAATTCTGTCTAAAATAAACTAAAAGTACGCTCTTGAGCTCTCGACTTTACGCACAGTGTAGACCTAGCCTTTTCGTACCATGCTGGTCCCATGATGCCAAGTAACTGTACTTTGCATCTTAGCTTCTCAATTGCAGTTGTGACTTGTGAGTACAAAAGATCTACTAGCACAGGATAAAATAGCACAGGATAAAATAGTACGTATACGATGCGGTATGTTAAGCGAGATACAATTTTTTTTTTTTTTGCAGACCCGCCAGCCAGTCCCTTCCAGAGGTGCAAGATTTCATAACGGGGAAATTCCGCTACAATAATGCGTATTACAGACAATTCGAGCACGAGGTAACAATACGTAATGCTTGTATTCATTTTCATTGGTCAAAATCAGGGATGTGGAAGCGGCAATTTTTGAATCGCTTCCGCTTCCACCACTTGATGACGTAATTTTTGCATTAAATTTTTATATCCTGAAATTTTTTTCTAATTAAGTCGAAATAAAACAGCTTTGTTATCATGATCTTAAAAACATCATATAGAACCAAATTATATTATTGTATTCAGTGCTTTGTCATCGCAGGAATCTGCTCATGGGCGTAGTCAGGAATTCGAATTTGGAGCAGCCCTAAAGTGAAAAGCAATCACATGGTTGTTGTTTTCAGCCGATGCGTATTTCTCTGAATGCGTTCTTCCAGAAGTTTAAAATAATGAGCGATTATTTGGGGTCTGTAGACGGATTTCCAAGCGCTCCAGATAATAACTCGTTTCAATTGCACCTGCGCTGTTTAGTGCAAATCTTTACTTGACTGTAGTTAGGTAGCTCTTGGGCGAAGCTTCCACATTTACAGAATTTTTTTTTAATAACTTGTTTGTGTATGTGGTTTGCTCCAAATTTTTGCTAGCAACGTGTATTTTTAGGACAGCGAAATAGAAAAGCACTGCAAGAATGTGCGGTTACACACAATAGCACCATACTAGAATAAGTCTTGTAGGAAACGGTACTTAAAGCAATAATTACGACAAGCATTATAGCATCGTGTTTAAAAAAAGTCATACAATATTAAACTTTCTTTGAGAGATGTTATGATGCTCTCCTCTGTTTGCTTTTCAAGAACATATTTTTGCGATGAAAGAATTTAAAATGCTGAAACTGGAAACTTTGTGTATGTTGATGAATACTGTGTTATACGAGTATGGCCCCAGATGTTCAAAAAATGTCAAAGCCCGATTTAAAAATATATTTTAGAAAACGATTAAATTTTAGGACTAAAATAGAGAATTTTTGAACACTTATACTTTGAAAAATGAGTCGGTTGGCTACATGGTTCATCTTTGAGTTGATAGAGGTTGGGGCTGCCCCGGATCTAAGTGAACCATAAGCCTTTAAAAATTTTCCTTTGCAAATGACGGTCTATCGAACATCTACTTTTCGTCGCATATTTTACAAAAAATTGTACCACATTCAAGTTTTTGACGTTCGATATGAAAGGCCAAAGTGGAAGTGGTACCCTTTTACCGCTTTCAGCTTCCGCTTCCCCGAAAATTTGCCACTTCCACTGCTTCCTTTCCACATCCCTGGTCAAAATATAGCATGATGAGTTTGATAAGCGGTGACTTTTTATCTTTTCGTTCTAATCATCAGACAAGATTGGAGTGCACTAATTTGCTTGCTTTAGATGCTAATTTGGTCAGTGTTTTACATCGAATTAAATAGTAAACTAACGTTTTGGGCAAAACTTTTTTGTCATCATCAGGTTATCAAGCGTCGTTATGTTGGCGACTGGGCCATGGTCAGTTATGTGCAAGTAGTTGCCGATGCCAAGACGACTCGTTTCTACGTCAACGCTTTGGCGAAGCAGTGGAAGCGCCTAGAAAGAGAAGAATTTAACACAGCGCTGATCAAACAGCATATCCCGTTGGATGGTAAGAAGGGTCAGATGCAGAGCAACGTAAGGCTAAATCAATTGCGATAAGAACATAGATGCAGACCCGGCGCCACGGGGGGGCATACCGGGGCCGTGCCCCCCCAACTGACTGCTTGTGCCCCCCCAAACGAAAATTGTACTCCCCAAGCGAGGACTGTGCCCCGAAGAAATTAACAGGCTCGGGGCTTCTGGAGCGCAAATCGAGGTCCAAATTAATGTTTTTTGTGGACTGACACCAGATTTTGCGACGTTTTTGGAATGAAGACCTTTTTTTTTTTTTTTTTGGAGATCACCTGTTTTCGGCCGGAAAAACCGCTTGAATTTGCGATTTCGGCCGGAAAATTCCTTTGACTTTTTGCTCCTCACCTTGTTCATTTCATCCAGACTGAGATGAATTTCTCATGCCCCTGTGCCCCTGTCGAATTCACACAAAACAAACTTCTCGTGCCCCCCCAAAATTTATTTATGCCCCCCCTGTCACGCTATCCTGGCGCCGGGTCTGCATAGATGCAGACTGACATCCTTTCATAGGAAACGACTGTACTTCACCAGCTTCTTAGGGTATTTGGGGCTTTAAACCTGCTTTTCGATGTAGTAAAATGCAACGAGACTTTTGAAACCGGTGTTATAGAAAAATATTCAGTACGGCCCATATTATGCAAGTAAAATTTCATTACATAACGTGTTATGTATCTTTGTCTTGAGCCAGCATTTATGATGTTAATGAATTGAATAAAATTGCCTACGAGAAAAAAGTTAGATTAAAGTGATTTGGTTGAAATAGCCTTTTCTGTTTTGGCGTATATTGCTATCTTGTTCCAGCATAAAAAATTTGCCACACAAAACGCGCTGCCAAGTGCTGCTATGAACTATGAAGTCATACTATGTCTAAGCTATTTTGGGAAGTTTCCACCCGGACAGACAGCACTTGCGGTTGACTCTGCGAAGAGAATCGGGCTGAGCTCGCGCAGTTCAAGGTTTGATTCCCAGCCGTTGTAACTTCCGCAAGTGCGAGTATCCCTACTTGAATTGAACAAAATTGTGTTTTATAAACATTTATGCTGACGTTTTTGTGCGAACTGGGTGTTTCCGCATCACAGTAGCGTAGCCGGGGGGTGGGCTACAGCCCCCCCTCCCCCCATTGGCCTGTCAACCAAAATGTAGAATAGGAAAAATACCACGTTCTTAGCTCTTTTTAGACTGTTTTTTGCGCTGGAAGTGACTAAAAAGTGATTTGAAGCATCTTTTGAAACATATATTCAGGGGGGGCTAATTGTCAAAAACGAAAGTCACAAATCAATAAAAACTTTTAAAATTCCCAAAAATAAACAATCAAATTTGATCGCTAGTGTACAAATGCCAAACATAGGTTTTTTCTACAAATGTAATGTAAACTTAGGAATAAGGGGAGGGGGGCTATTCAGTGTTAGTTAATTACCAATCACTTCTCTCAAATATCTTTCCATTAGCCCCCCCCAATTATTTTTCTTTTTAAAATATAGACGAAATAGATTTCTCCGTGTGAGTTTTATTGAATAACAGGATTTTATGATTTACCAGCATGTAAACAAAAGAACTGCAATGTTATCATTAGCCACTTCCCATATAGCCCATTAATGCAACCAGTTGAATCATGTTGCGTTGCCAATTTCTATGCCACGTTTTAAAAGCATTATTTTTATTAAAATAGCTCTAAAATTAAGTTATTTTTTCAAAAAAATGCAAAAGTTTTGATCGCTGGGGGCTCTGCTTCCACACCCCCGTGCATTCGGCGGCTGGGGGCTTTGTCCCCAGACCCCCATTGGCCTCCGGCGGCTGAGGGTTTCGCCCCCAGACCCCCATTGGCCTCCGGCGGCTGGGGGCTCCGCCCCCAGACCCCCAAAACAGCCCCCCCTATTTCGAATTTCTGGCTACGCGCCTGCCGCATCATGTGAATAGCTTTTCTCTTTCGGGTCCTCCAGTGTACCGCTGGTATTCCATGGTGTGACACGTTCTATTCCACCATGCTATCATCCACAGTATTACGTATTAGCACCAAGCCAACCCAGTACTTAGCGGAACGGAATTTAATGTGAATGAATGTCGCGTATGGTATTTGCATCCAGTTGTAATTACTCTGAAGGATCGCTTCAGTTGCAGTTAACCGGCTCAACTGCTCAGACTATGAGCAGAGTGGTCTGTAGGCTTAAGACGCTATCGGTTCCTATTATTTCATGCTAGTGGGTATTTCGCTGCTTTCTTCCACGACGTCATTGGCTGCAGCAGGGACTGCAACACAGTCATTATGTTACAGTTTGCTGTTCTACAATTCAATTCAATTTATTTGTTCACTTGAGTTCAATTTCCAGAAACTTAACACCAATAAAAAAATATCCACACGCACAAATGTAATGATTATTAATGCCAATAAAGCAAATAAATGTGGGCTAATTTGCAGTAGCACTTAACAGAAGTAATTGTTGATGAAGGTGTAGAAATTAATAGGCTGTTCCAAAATTTACCAGTTCTGTAGTTTGAGTTACTTACTATCAAGCAAACAGGACAGCGAAAGACCTTTTTCGGGTCATCGAGTCAAGCTGCCCTTATAATTAATTTATTATTTTAATCATTATAAGTTTTTTTGAGGAACTAACTTTTTTTTTTAACCATTTTCAAAACAAACAAAAAGTAAAAGTAAGGATTCAACCAAAAATAGCAGTTAGCACAAGAAAAGAGCACATTTAGGCTTATCTTGAGTTTATCAAGACTGTAAGTACTTCAGTAATTACTTAGCATGGACAATTTTATTTGTTTGCTAAATGAGTATTTTGAGTTGGTGAAATATTATTCCATATTTTTACTCCAATGTACGAGCAAGATCGTTGCCCGTTTGGAGTTTTAGCTCGTTCCAAATAATAACTACAGTGCGAGTCATATTTCGTTCCAGTGTATTCAAGCTATAGGCTTTCATTAGAGCAGATTATTAAGCAAAATTATTAAAACAAAGCAAAAGTAGCCTATTATTAAGTCTAAAACTTATTAAACCCATCATTTTGTTTTACCCGCAAACGGGATCATCAGGGGACAGAGGTAAATCTTATTCAAATAGAATAAAAAGGCTTTAATGATTTAAGTTTAGGTGAAGAACACAAGATCATGCAACAAGATGATTGCTTACCGTTTGCAAGACTGAGGCATCCTTTGCCGTGCATTTCCGTAACTGATACAGGTAAATCAAGTTTTCGTGAATTCATACCCTTAATTTTTGTTGTGTATTTTCTTGTTTTTATTTGGACAACCCTGCTACTCGTTTAGGTCCACTGCGAGGTTACATGAAACGATGCCATCATCAAAAATGTGATGATATTGATCACGTGAATGACGACAAGATACGCTTCTTAGCAATGGTTAGTTTTAGTGGTTTAAGTTGTTCATGAATATCTTTAAATTTGGCACGTATCAATGATTCTGCACAATCAGTTATGCGCTGGTCGGTTTTTCAATTTCGATTTGTTTTTATTTCGTCACTGAGCAAAGCATTTCATTATTCAAATAATAAATCAGCAGTGATGACTGGGTGACTGCTAACATAGGCGTAGCCAGGGGGGCAGGGGGCCCGGACCCCTCCCCCAATTGAAATGTCATTAATGATAAAAATGTCACAAAAAGCCTACTGCTTCTTCAGTTTCAGTTTCTTTTGGCATTTTTCGCCTACAACGATAATTAGCAACAATATTGACAACCAGGGGCCCCGCCACCCCCTCAATTCAGTTTTTGCCAACCAATTTAAATGTATAATCCGGAAGAAATTGAGAGTTTTTGTTCTAAAAGTTGTTATTTCAGACCCTCATCTAACCTTTTTATGAATATAATGCAATAGCTTTGGCTGAATTTACTATAATATGGCCCAGTACCTGCTAGGGGCCCCGCATTCAGATGGAGAGACTCTTTTTGGTCTTCACTTATACTTGGCAGAAAGATGTTGCGAAAATCTCTGAAGTGCCAAGGCCCCCGCGCAATCTAAATGCGGCCTGGCATTAACATGGCTAGTAGGCGTAACCATCTACTGAACCATTTTTAAATGATAATCCGCCTCCACCTCGCCAGTTCTTATACGACAAAATATTTTTGAAAAAAAATGGTTAGGGGAAATGCTCATTGAACAAATTATTGAATTTGAATTAAGGGGGCCCTAGTCGTAGGCCTACATCTGCCATGCAATGCTACAAATGCTTATTTTTACGACAAAACAAAAATCTAAGGAAAACTTTATAGTGGATTATTATTTACTGCTAAATATGGCAAGAGGCAATTAACCTTGCTTTCCCCTACCTGGCCCTAATCACTAACAAAATTTAACCCCAAAATGTAAAATTTTAGTCGTGTTTTGGACTTAAATTGTAAGTAAAAGGAGGATTGAACAATTTAATTTTTTGAATTGGCTTTGAAATGTTAAAAATCTAGTTCTTTCAAATGGCTCTAAACACGTGCGAAATGTGATCCAATAGCATTAGAATAGCTATAGTTTTCCCAAAAAAATTACAAAAAAATTGCCAAGCGGGTGGGGGTTTTGCCCCCAGACCCCCATAGCCTCCGGCGGCTGGGAGCTCTGCCCCCAGACCCTCGTCTGTGATACGTTTGAGTAACACTACTTTGCTCAACACTTCTCCCAATTTACACACGTACACTTTTTACTTTTGGTTTAAGTTCTCTCCCTGTAACAAATTCTTGGTTATGTACCAAAACAGGCCACGGCTTCTGATCTTCCAATCTACAATATCTTTGTCCCACAAAAAGTTTCTCTTTCGAAAATTTCTGATGACGTCATTGCACGTGATTTGTGGTTTGGGCCCCTCTAATCAAAAATCCTGGCTACGCCTATCACTGCGAAGGGACCGCTAGGTTTTCATTCAAGTCAACAGTTATACCCTTATCAGGGATAGAATTAAGGGGGGCAAGGGGCCCGGATCCCCCACTATCTACTGCTAGTAGCCTATACATTTGCGCAAAATAAAAATCTTTGGAAAATAATTGTCTTGTAGCAAACTAGTTTGGAAAACTTTTCCATTTTTTTTCGTACAGTAGGTTAATTTTGGCATTTTGATATCACAGACGCATCTTTACTATAAAAGCAACGAGTGGGTCGGCGTGAAAATGGACTTGATCAGTGAGTTAGCAGGGAAGGAGGGGCTTGAACGGGCGGGGCAATTTATTTCTCGACTTACTTTCAAATTTTAGCAATTTAGTTCTTTCATATGGCTCTAAAAAGATGCGAAATTTGATCCAAATGGCGTAAAAATGGCAATTTTTTTCCTGAAAAAGTACTAAATTGCCCAGCGGCTTCAACTCCCAAACCCCCTTCTATGATAGACGTGAGTTGCACCTCTTTTCTCAGCGCACTACCCAATTGAAACCTTTTTCATGCAAAACTATTTGACCTTTGGGTTCAAGGCCCCCTCAACAAAATCTTGGTTGTGCTCCTGCGACAACTAGTTTTCAAGTATTTTGTTGAAATAAAGTTCATTGAATTTTGGCATCATCAAAAAATGGGGCCCCCACCAAACTTGGGCCCCGGGCACTCTACCACATAAATTTGGCGCTGCCACTTATGCGTCAGTTGCACGCTTTTAGGTCCAGAAAAAAGCTTGACTCTGCTTAGCCCTTATTTAACCATAACTTCAGCCCCAATTCCAGCCCTACGTCTAATAAACTCTTCGTTTTACAGTACAATGCCTAATTTGCAGCAACTTATTAATAACAGTGTAGTCCGCCAACACATAACAGATTGCGTATAAATCTTTCTTCGCGTTGACGATGGCCTCAGAAAGATCTGCAATTTAACACTTTAACGCAGTTTAGACGAAGTAACTGATGACAATTTTGTGCTGTAACTGATGGCGGAGATTTGTAACAGGAGATGGAATCGAACTTTTAACTTTAAGATCCGGGTCTAAAAATTTTACCTCAGAGCTACTTCAATAATGGAGCACCCAAAAAACTGCTTTGTAGATAACAAACGTTATGTGGAAGACAGCAGAGAAATTTACTCGTTCATCCTGTTCCCAAATGTCGCCAACAAATGATGATCAAGTTACAGGAACTCCAAGAAATGAGATACCTAGACTACCTATTCATAAAACTTGCAAGACGCCTCTTTTAAAGGTATTACACGAACAATTTCTTTCTCCAAGCTAAGTGCAGTAAATATTAACAAAGGTTTTAAAATTAAAATAAACCTTTCATTATACTCGCTGTACGCCGAAGCGTGTAACGAGTTTACGGGGCTCATGGGCAACACAGCTCCTTTCAAAAAAATGTCGCAGCGGTGGCAAGCTGTTGGCAACATTGCGTCCGATTTGACCGGCACGAGATTTGAACCTCAGACCTCCCGCTCCAGAGACGAACGCGTTACCGCTCAACCAACTGGCCGATAGGTTTTGAAGTCCATAAACCAATTTTGATTACGCTTGCTTTTTCTATGTTACAATTTACAGCGAAAGTGGTTAACTATTGGCGAGTTTATTTCAAGTTATTGCGCCCGAGAAACAAATATCTAACGAAGTCTTGGAGGTGGCTGTTTGCATTACTCTTTTGATCAGATCTGATTGAAAGTTTAAGTTTAGTATTTAACAAAATCGGAAAGACATGTCACAAACTATGACGTTATTTGTAATGCTGATGTAGTTTAAATTTGTTCTTGGACAATTTTGAATAAATGCACCGTAAGACTGCCTCATTTGTTCATGTTGGTATTTTTTGAAATATTTTGTAGACCGCCACAACTCAGAGAAACAGCGCATTATATGTCACCGCTACGTGTCGCTCTACCCGTACTGCGCTGCATCTTTGTGTCACACCTAGGAGTGGAGTGTGGGGAATGCTGAATTCCCGAATGGCATGGATTCCTAAAAAGGCAAAGAAAAGGCGGAGTCGACGATTATGGTAAGGTCGGTCGAACGGAACGCGTTCGTCCCTGGAACGGGAGGGCAGTGGTTCAAATCTATCGGACAGGTCTAATCATACACAGTGTTTCCAATGGCTTTCCACCGCTGCCATATTTGTTGGAAAGGAGCTGTGTTGCCCGGGCGCAATGACGCGGAGATGGGCGCCGAAAATTCGTTACACGCTTTGGTGTAATACAGCGAGTATAATGAAAGATTTGATTGGATTAGAAAAGCAAAACCTAAGGCCTAGTCGACACTAAACCGAGCAAAAACTCTGAGCGTATGAGCGTGTAATTTTAGTTTGTGTTGAACAAAAATTCAGTCCACTCGACTTACTGCTTCACCAGCGAAAAAAGCTGCTGGTTGGAAACATGCTGATCAAGTAGCATGCAATGAAAAGTGTACCGATGATCCAATAGTTAGCATCTGACGCTGTCCGGTGACAGGAGGATAAATACGCACACTGCTACTGCTACTAAGCAACAACCTCAGCTATAGGAAACAGGTTGCTGTAACCTGTAAGCTATTACAACTAGAAAAAAAATTAACCTATCATTTTTAAATCAAAAATTGATATAACTTAAGCTGACTTTAATTTAGGTTTCAAATTGACTTTGGTAGCAGAAGAAATGTCACGGCTACTTCAGTTCAAGGTGTTCCTTCCAAAGGTTACCTCAGGTCGTTCCGACTAGCTCATAGCAACGACGGCAGTACTTGGATTTGGTACATGCCTGTCAATTCTGCTTCTACTGACGACGCGAATCTTGTGGGTCCACGTAGAGCAAAAAGAACGAAAAAAATATTTCTGAACCCAATCATTACGTCACGTTACGTTAGAATTCATCCTCTCAAATGGAAGGGAAGAATTGCCCTAAGAGCAGAATTCTATGGCTGCTAAAATGGCACCGATTTTTTTTGATATTGTTAGAGATAAATACCCGAGTCAGCAACTAATTAAAAAAAGTTTACATAGCTGCGTTTTAATCACTAGAAGTTCAATTTTTTTGCATGTTTTTTGCAATTTATTCGTGTTCTAATCATAAATATATAAAGTTTAATTCCATATTTCTGTTGAAACAAAGCTCGCACAATCAGTTTAAAAATCTAGGTCTTAGCGACTTTTTCCACAGGCAATTTCGATCACTGTTCAGGGTATTTGTCACAATAGTTAACAAAGTTTTGAAGATACGACCTATTTTAATCGATTTTTAAGATTCAAATGTTAGCCTTTTGATATGTTTAGTGTTGTAGCATTTTATTACGCGAGCCAAATAATTTGCTTGTTGTCGTGAAATAAACATTAAATGTTTTTTGAGCAGCAAGTTTTGTGGAGCCAGCCGTTATTAAATTTGAGTTTTTAATCGTTTTTTTCAACATCGTTTCAACCCAAACCATTTTGAATCATTTTATAAATTCTGTTGCAGTAATGCAGCCAACGAGCCTTGACATTTATATAGGTTAGAATTAAATAAGCCAATACATTATCCTCATTATGCATTGAAGTAGTGACGAAATAATATGATGAACTGGTCCACAAAACATCGAGACTAGAACAAACGCCCCACATTAAATTTAAACAGCAACCAAAAATAAAACTACCTTTACAAATAAAAAACTTAAACACTTAATTTGTCTAAAATCTGAATTCCGAGACAGTCTAATAATAATCAACACACCAAAACTGCTGACTCAACTCGATTTTGCATTTTTGCCAAAATCCAAAATTTTAAAATTGAGAAAAAATCGACTTCACTCAATTTTGAATTTCTTGCCAGAATTGGAAAATTTGCCCTTGGTTGCCTACCCAAAATCTCAAAAATCGGCTTTATTCGATTTTGTATTTTTTGGCCAAAATTAGAATATTTGTCTATTAACCTTGCCAAACTTTTAAAAATTGGTATTATTTGACTTTGATTTTGTTGCCCAAAATTACAATATTTGGCCATGACCTTGCCAAAATTTCAAAAATTGACCCAAACTCGACTTTAATCGATTTCAAATTTTTTGCCAAAAATTGAATATTTGCCTTTGGTTGAATTTGTCAAAATTTCAAAACTTGAAAAAAAATCGACTTTACTCGATTAAAATTTTTTTCCCAACATTGGAAAAATTTGCCCTTGGTTATCAGCCTAGACAAAATTTCAAAAATCGACTTTACTCGATTTTGTATTTTTTGCCAAAATTAGAATATTTGCCTGCGGTTAACTTTGCGAAAGTTTCAAATATTGACAAAAAATCAACTTTTCTCGATTTTAAAATTTTTGCCTAAAATTGAATATTTACTGATGGTTATTAGGCAAGGTGGTCGCAAATTCGTTCATCGTTAATCCGTTAATAATGAAGCTAACTTTTTCATTAACTAGTTAACTCGTTAATTAGTTTTTTCATATTAACGGACTAAATTAACTTACGATAAGGTTTTCATTATGAACTTCTTGCACCATCCATTCATCATACCTGTACAAACCAGTTTGCACTGGTAATGGGCGGTTTACACCTAGTTATTTGTACGATCTATGCACCTAGCGCGGTTAACGGCATTGCGGCAAATTTTTTTCCGCTAGTAGCGTTTCCACTAGTTCGCAACTTCTCACCAAACGGCAAAACGCAAAAAAATGTCTACAGCGCGGTCGAGTTTTTGAGTCTGGCGCGTAGTGATGTCAACCGCGCAGTGTACGCGGCCGCGCCGCGCCTCGTACTTTCTTTCCAAACTTCGCCGCGTGCCGCGCAGCGCCGCGTATCCCAAAATTTTAAGTGAAATCTAGAGTTGTTGCTAGCTACACAGTAGTAACTACAGTCTAGTATGCTACGGAAAGTAAGTGAAGTTATTGATTGAATAACTGAGTTGAATCCGGTTGACACTTTGATAGGCCTGCTATGGTATATCAGTCTAAGTTGGAAAGCAGGGAAAAATATTTTAATTTAAAATAATTTAATTTGCATTGCTACCGGTAGTTAATAGCTTGATACACCAGCTCAGAGCTGGCACACAAAACTAGTGAGTCAGTTATGACAATAGTCTTGCAATGGGCCAATTAGCAGGCTTTTCTTAAACCAATATATATGCTGAGTGACTCTAGGGACAAAAGTAAATTATTAGGCTTGCGATTTATTACCGCTATCTCACTGATCACAGTAGGCTATTAGAGCTGTAGCCTTTAATTTTTTTGTTGTTGTTGGTGATAAAAGTTTAAATCTGTGCGTCTCAATAATCCGTAGGCTACCAGTAGGCTATGCTGAACTAGCTGGCTGCATCATTGGTACCATTTTCAAAAATCTAAAATTTGAAATCAACTACCGGTAGTCTATACCTGCATACCAGCCAATCTGAGTTTTAGCAGCCAAATAAAATGCAATTTCGATAAGCCTGCCATTAGCCTATTTTATGCATCTAAATTTTTTGCGTTAGATATAGATTTATGCATAGACTGTGCAAAAAGCAGCCCATATTGGTATGATTGTGAGTAAAGCAGGAGGCCTAACCAATTAAATGAAGTATTGGTACAGACTATACAGTATACAGAGTATCAGTAGGCTAGGCTATACTTTATTGTTGTTTTGTTCAGTTGAAAAAGTTTGGGTCCGAGCCAGTCAGATAAGAAAAATAGTTGTGCAATCCAATACATTAACTGTGCATTGGATTGCACATGTGCAATACCGTAAAACGACTACCAGTACCACTTCGGACACCAGTTCTGACTTTGGACAGTGCCCCTAATGGCTGGTTTTAAGTATTTCAATTTTTTTTCGTTTATGAAAGGTTTCAGCTAGTTTCCAATAACCCCTTCAAAAAAACATAAATACTAAAACTCAAAACCAACCACTAGGGGAGCTGTCTGAATTTAGACCATGTTGTCCGAAGTTTAGTCGTTTTACGGTAAGTGTCTTTATGGTATGTAACTAAAATGCAGAATGATAGTTTGAATGATGCTTAACCTTAACGTATAAGTGGAATTCGTTTTTGTTAAAGCACGCTGTTGTCTGGTACTCACAATGTTTTGTTTTTCAGAATGAATAATGATAACTACAAAATGAATAATGGTATGTCTTCATGTTGGTTAAATGATTATGAAGTTAAGTAGAAGCACTAAAGTCAACTTTGCTTCTAAAGAAGATTTGTCTTTTTTTGATGTGTGAACAAACTTCCTCTCATGAGGATGTTGATCCAGAGCTGCAATTGCTGCTATTTTTATGCAAGATAAATTTGTGTAATAATCCCTCATACACCAGTAGTTCTTGTTGTTTGCTTGACTGTAACCACAGTCATAAAGCACGGAAAGTTTGAAGTTGATGAACTAGCTATTTTGATATGTGATTATGCAGGTGAGTTGAGATTGCTGGAGTGTTTGTCTGTAAAAAGTACCAGTAAGCCAGCCATTACAGTCACATCATGAATTTTGTTTTGAGTCACAACAAAGATTTGTAATGTGATTGTTTTCAAGACCTTTAATTTGGTTCAAAACATTGCAGTTTAACTGCTGGAAGTTTAATTGTCATACTGTTGTCAGCTAGCTAAAATGCATTAGCAAATTACTGCTTGTTGTCTGGGATTAAACAGAATAGACCATATTTATAATGAAGCTGAAATGCAAGTAGTGTTCTCTTCAGGTAGCAGAATGCAACTGACAACTTATTTTGGGGTCATGAATTATGATTCATATAGTTTTTCAAGTATTGATATTGGTATGAAACTTACTCCAATTTGAAGCAATTATGGTACCGGTACCTTTTCTTTGGTTGCGATGTGGTATGCTCAATTTTGCAAAGTTTGCGAAAGTGGTGCGGTGCAGCTTTAAAAATAAAAATTTGTGCAAACAGCGGACACCAAAATTTTGTGCTCGCAAGATCACTACTGGCGCAGCAAAAAACGAGTTGAAATATTTCAACTTTTGCCGTTGCCGCAAGCGGCAGTTTGAGATGAGTTGTGAAATGGTATTGAGAAATGTAGGAAAGTCGACTGGCAAAGCACAGGCAAACTTTGTGAAGTTCAGGCTTAGCACCAAAAGCAGGTAATTGAGGTCAGGAAAATCAAAATAGGCCTACTCTGTGCAAGCGAGGTAGGTATATTTGCTGTCGAAATGCAGAGTTTGAGTAGATCCAACTGATCTAGCTCTAGTCTGTGCAACTTGCAAATTTTAGTCTAGCCTTCTTTTTGTACCGATACTTAGTAGGCTAATTTGCAACTAGATCTTAATTCTTATTTAACACTAACAGTTCAAATAATTAAGAGCTGACTAGGCCTACACTAAAGCCAACGTTGGCACTGCCTGCTGCAGCAGTAGGCTATGTATGCAACGACTAGTCTACTATTTCACAGTTGTGAATACATTAATGAAAAACACTTCCGACCCGTTCATATGCTGTTGACCAGCAGAAACCCACAGACACAAGCAGACAAGGCCTAACCTGATTAGCCTACTAGCAGCTAGTAGTGGCTACCATTTTAGCTACTTTTGTTGTTTGTGCAGACTTGCACTTTCCTGGGAATTTTTTGTGACAGAACCAAGTATTTTTCTAAGCCAGCTTATCATAGTGTGAGCAATATTTATTTTTTAAATGAACAGCAATCACTAACCAAATGACTTGTAGTGGTTGCCAAAGTGTATCACTAGGTATGATAATTAACTTTGATAGTGGTTTAGTCTTTGTTTAGGTTCATCTTTTTCCTCGGAAGACTTATTACACTCAGCTTGTTATAATGTCAGCCGTATTTATTTGTGTCACAAAATCAATTATTTTGTGTCAGCTTGTGATAGTGTGAGCAATTTTGATTTTTATGTAAACAATAACTGACCAAGTTACTTACATGATTGACCAAAACAACGACAGTATTAACAGTAATTAAGTTGCAAATAATGCTACACAGTTTTGTTTTTTTGTCTGTTGTGTTTTTTCTCAAGTGTATTTTTACTTTACATCCTTTAAATCATTTTTAATGGTGCTGGAAAAGTTGTCCATATTCACATAACAGTCAAAATAATATATTTTGACCTTGTTAAAAACAATAATCCGTTTTTAACGTTTAGTTCAACTACTGTAGCCACAGCAGAATGCTTTAAATTAAGTCAAGTACTGGACATGGCATAAAGCTAACTTGGTTCAAGTTTATTTAAGTTCTGTGCGTTAAGGAAGCTGTTTAATCGTGAACAGAAAAATGGGTATGAACTTGTGTTAGGCATATCACTTGTTCAATTGTCTTGATAAGATATTTGATAGTTGACAAGATGTAAATATTTTATGGAAAATTTTATCTCTTTCAAAAAAAGCCCAAATGGTGTAACCAGTTTAAAATTTAGCTGAGTGACAAAGCTAGTATTATTGCCATATATTTTACACTAGACAGGTGATGAGTTCAGGTATTTTTAAAAGTCCTAGAATTCAGATGCTTTATAGTAACTTGGATCATGAAAATATTGTTAGTTATAGTTACCATTTTGCCTGAATAATGTTGCTTTAACTGCTTCTTTACAGATTTTTTATTAGGTACTTTGAGTAATGACTCAACAATTTTGTTTTGGCATTTATTTGTAGACCTATGTTTTGGAACTGTCGCCAGTAAGCATTGTTTAACTATAATCAGATTCAATCTTTAAAATGGAAGTCGCAAAATTTATGGGTAAAATGCATAACAACCAACTTCCAAAAGTTTTTTTACCATCATTTAGAAAGATTTTAGCAACACATTCGTACACCACTCGCAATGCTGTATCTGACAAGTTCTACATTCCAAAAACACTGCATGTTAAAACTGATCAATCGATTCGAGTTACTGGACCTAAAATATGGAATGCATTACCTAGTGTAGTAATGGAAAAATCCAATAGTATTCCTCTATTTAAAAAGCTGATCAAATCGCACTTTTTATTAGAGCAAAATTATAGTTGATCATTCGTTCGTTGAGTTCTGGTTTCGCCTTTATGCATTCGCAAAGGATACCAGATTTTGTTTGGTGCTCTATACGCAATAGCTCTTCATTGATCATTTCCTTCGTTGTTGTTACGTTTTTTACTCATAATAACTTTATCGTTTTGTTCTTTTGTTTGTGTGTGTTTAGGTGTAAAAAAAGTTTTTATGCACGATGATTAAATTTATGTAAAAGAAAAAAAAATTACTCCAAATGACGAACTAGTAGGTGCAGACTTGGCAACCTTCCGGTCTTGGACCGGACCCATGGTCTTTCATGCTTACTCAGGTGACTGATGCTTCTGCATAAAGTTATTTATTTTTGTGTAAATTGTGTGTGCTGTGTTGTGCATCATTTATCGTCACTATAAACTAATCTCTCTCTCAGCTGAAGTAAAGTGATTGAACTAAAAGATAAAGGTCTTTCTGCAAAAAATGCCATTGTTGTTAAAATATTTAAGTAAATCAGACAACAAATATTGGCAAAATACAGGTTGTTCCAAAATGGTTGATCCCATTCTAATTACCCTTATCTCAGAAACTACTTGATGGATTATAATGAAACTTAATACATTTTATGTTGAAGGTCATAAGTTTTATTGGTTAAATTTACAAAGATAAGTACAAATATTTGTTGGTTCTATGACAGATTTTCATAAATGTTCAATATGAGTGCCGCCTGCGACTCTGCACTCATCGAGTCGGTACTCGAGCTCGTGCCAAACTCGCTGTAGCATGTCTTTGGTAACAGTTTCCAGTGCAGCTGTAATTCTCTGTTTCATTTCTTTAATGTTGGCTGGAAGAGGAGGTGCGAAGACTAGTCCTTTCACATAACCCAGAGGAAAAAATCACACGGAGAAAGGTCAGGTGATCGTGGTGGCCATTTTACCATGTTCACCCGACCTTTATCCAAGCGATTTTTTCCTCTGGGTTATGTGAAAGGACTAGTCTTCGCACCTCCTCTTCCAGCCAACATTAAAGAAATGAAACAGAGAATTACTGCTGCACTGGAAACTGTAACCAAAGACATGCTACAGCGAGTTTGACACGAGCTCGAGTACCGACTCGATGTGTGCAGAGTCACAGGCGGCACTCATATTGAACATTTATGAAAATCTGTCATAGAACCAACAAATATTTGTACTTTTCTTTGTAAATTTAATCAATAAAACTTATGACCTTCAACATAAAATGTATTTAGTTTCATTATAATCCGTCAAGTAGTTTCCGAGACATGGGTATTTCAAACTCAAAGTAAAAAAAATTTTTTTTTCCTGAATTCGATAAAAAAAGTGTCCTGCAGAAATATTTTTTGTTGACATGCCATGTAAATTGATATTCTCGTTCACTTGTTTATGCTGTTTCAGCTTTACAATTACATCCATTTTTTTCTGATTTGTGCCTACTAGTGTAGACCTACTGGTAGTTACTAGTTATTTAGATATTAAATGGAAGACATGTTTTTATGTAGGCTGTTTCATTTTTGCATAGGCTACCTTGCACAATATACCCTTAGACCTTACACAATTAGACCACTATATCTACTGTATAAATATGAATCATGATTATCAGTAGAGCTTGACCAATATGACTTTTTCCGGCTGGTATCAGTATTTCGCAAATTTTTAGGCCGATATTGATAACCAATATATTAACTTATTAACTACGAAATTTTCTGACTATGTTTCGATTAACTTGACACTAAAAGCTTCACTGTTTCTCCAAAGAAAGACTAATTGCAAACACAAGTCACACTCCAGTATTATTCAAAAACAAACCAAAAATACAACAATTTGCCAATCAATTGTCAAGAGAGGTTAAGCTTGCTCTCGAAAATAAACAGTTTAAGGTAATTGTGCGAAGCCGATATTTTGTTGGTGGTAGATAGCCAATACAATATATCGGCTTGGCCCTGATATCGATCGAACTCTAATTGTCAGATGGTACCTTGTCTGACTGTATGTATGTCAGATAATAGCCATAGCCTATCAATATTCTCCTTTTATATACAGCTGGCTGTTGGTTCCAGTAGTTAAAATCAGAAATCAAACATAGAAAAAGGTTATTATTTTGGGGGATATTCTTGCTAAACTAGAATGTTTTTTATACTAGATTTAATCAGTAAGAATAGTGTAGAGTAGCGTAAAAGTAAATCTGTTACATTGATTTAGCTGTAATTTTAGTTATTAGTATAACAATGATTAAGTGCTAAACTAAGCTAAAAAATTTAAAATGGCTACATTAAGCTCTGAAGAGTTTTCCAAAAGTTGCGTTCTTCTTTTTGAAGCTTCAAGTGCAATCAGAGATGGCTGGGAACTTAAGCAAGACATCAACAATCACCGACCTTATCTGGTCAAAAAATTTATTAAAAAACTCATACTACAAGCATGTGAAAGCTTGGATGAAGAAGAAAATAGTTTTGTAACTATTGAGTGTCAAATTCTTTACAGTGAGAGTTATGCAAATCCTGTGCTGTATTTCACAGCTTGTCATTTCAATGGACAAATATTAAAACTGGAACATTGTTGGAAAATGGTAGATGTTCAACATCACTCACTTGTTAATTCTGAAGAGAAATGGTCATTTTTAACGCAAGTTGAGCATCCAATACTTTTAAAACCTTTTTACCAAATCCACCCATGTCACACGAAGGATTTTATGAAGTTTTTTGATCGTCCAAATAAAGAGTTGTATGTTATTTCTTGGCTGAGTGTTGTTTTGCCTGTTTTGAATTTAATGTTTCCAATAGACAGCTATCAGAGATATTTTGATAACCATGCTTTATCTTTATGATTATAACACTATTACGTGGAATAGTATATGTAATTAAAATTGAAATTTGAAACTACTACAAACTTTTGACTGTACAGTACTTCATAAAAGTTTTTAAGATAAATTAATTATTTTGCTATTTCTGGTATTTGATCTAACAATAAACATGAAAACTGGAGTTAGAACCTAAAGTTCTTTCAAATTTTTACAATAGACTGATAGATAGCACAAGAAAAAGCAGTACCAATACAGGCCTATCTATCATCATACATCGCTTGCAATTTACATGTGAAATGCCAAACATTATAAGTTGGGAGTAAACAACTATTGTAATGTTTTTAAAATTCAAAGTATAGGCACTTTTGTGTGAAATTCTAGGATCTAACCTCAAATTTCAAGCTTTAAAATGCAAACAAAATTTTGTGGATGGTTATTTTTCAAGGTGAAATTGTTTGGCAGATTATGAATTGGGTAATTTTGTGGGTTAGTGTTCAAATCTTTTGTGTATTTTGTTATTTAGACACGATCAGCACTTAAATTGTAGGGGGGATGCGGGGGGACGCGTCCCCCCATCGAGAGTTAGCAACCCCCATCGAGATTTAGCGTCCCCCCATCGAGATTTGAGCGCTGGATGATCAGACGAAAAAGACCTAATTCTTCACCTAAATTTGACAAAAAAACACTTCAATTTCCGGTGAAGATCTTTTTTTGGTCTTCACCCAGTAGCGTAGGCGGGGGGGGCTATAGCCCCCCCCATTGGCCTGTCAACCAAAATGGAGAATAAGAAAAATACCACGTTTTTAGCTCAATCTGAGACTGTTTTTTTGGGCTGGAATCGACTAAAAAGTGATTTAAAGCATTTTTTGAAACATATATACGAGAACAGGGAACGTATAATACGGCTAATAGAACCTCATACAGGGGGGAACGTATAATACGGCTAATCAAACAATATAAACATATACGGCTAATTTGTCAAAATAAAAGTCACAAATCAATGAAAATTTTTAAAAATCCCCAAAACTAAGCAATCAGATTTGATCGCTAGTGTAAAAAGACCAAACATAGGTTTCATCAACAAATATATTACAAACTCAGAAATAAGGGGGGAGGGGGGCTATTCAGTATTAGTTCCTTACCAATCACTTCTCATAAATATCTTTCCATTAGCCCCCCAAATTATTTTTCTCTATAAAATATGACGAAATAGATTACTCCGTTTGAGTTTTATTGAATAATAGAATTTTATGATTTACCATCATATAAACAAGAGAACTACAATGTTATCATTAGCCACCTCCACATTGACCATTAATGCAATCAGTTTAATCATGTTTGCTCTGCCAATTTCTATGCCACGTTTTAAAAGTATTATTTTTTATTAAAATAGCCCTAAAATTAAGTTATATTTGCGAAAAGAAGCAAAATTTTCGAGCGCTGGGGGCTCCGCCCCCAGACCCCCACCATAGCTTCCCAATTGCGAATTTCTGGCTACGCGCCTGTCTTCACCTAATTTTGGCAAACAACACACTTCAATTTCCGGCGAAGACCTTTTTTTTTGTTTACATTCAATTTCGGCTACGGAATTACGTAATCTTTGCTAAAGTACTTTCGCATGCAAATGCGTTTGGTCAAGGCTGCAAAAGCGTCCCCCCATGCAAAATTTTACAATTTAAGTACTGAATGTGATGATATGGCAACAATTAAGTGGACAATGAGATTTCATTGCATCTACAATATATGCTTTTTTATTGAACATGCATTTTGATTGTAAATGGAGCTGTTATGATAATATACCTCTTTTCTGTTAAAATACAGTTTTGTACCCTATAAAATAGCAATATGATTTAGTTGTTAATTAGTTTAGGAATCTACATAGTGTTTTTATAATGTTGAAGAATCTTGCCCACCGTGTGTTGTTTCAAAAATCGTTGCCCAATTTGTTAGTAGCAAGAAACGCCTGTACCGGTACTGTACTTTATCCTATTTTACATTGTTTCAATATCACATCCTGTCATTCAATATGCTTTGAGTCATTTAAAATACGATGCTTCTCGACTGATATGCGAGATAACAATTCAAAGAAAAGTAGCAGCCACACAAGTGCAGAAGAATCGACTATTTCTGATGATGATGTCAGAATGAAAGTTTTTGATTGCGCTCTGAACCATGTGGCTGAGCACGGATGGAGTTCTCAAGCCATATCACTTGGTGCTAAAGAGGCTGGTTTTGCAAAATTAGATATGGAAAAGTTTGAAACAAATGATTTACTAATGCACTTCGTGAGAGAATCAAATGGAAAGTTGCTCTGTTATTTACAAGACAATGCTGACCACTACAAAGACAACAAAACTAGCCTGATAAGAGATGCAATTGAATTTCGTCTTCGACTTATCATTCCTTATATCAATGTATGGGCTGAAGCTATGAAGATGTTGATTAGTCCTAAACTTTTTAGCCAAAGCACTGATGAATTAAGCAAAATGGTCGATGATATTTGGTGTTATGCTGGTGATGAATCATCTGATTTAGAATGGTATATCAAACGTGGAGCCCTTGCACAACTGTATGGTGGTCTGCAGCTAGTTATGTTATCTGATCTCTCAGACGATTTTAAGGATACGTGGAAATTTCTAGATCAGAGGTGAATGCATTTTAAATCTTGGAATGCTACATCAATAATTTCTGTGTATAATACTGATAACTATAAAACTTGATTAGTTTTAGTACACTGAGTACTCTTACTTGTAATAAAACACTCATTTTTTGATCAAGATCTGCAATTAATAAATATAGGCTATCCTGGTAATCAGTTCAGTTGGTTTATTTCATGACCTTGAGCCCAATCAGAGAATCATCTGAGCCATTTTTTGAGAAAACCTGGTGCTTTCCAGTCAAACTTTAGAAAAGTTATGTACTAATGGTTTATTTTTTTGTTGCAGATCTAAAGAATTTGATAATGTGAAAGAATTGTCTCAAAGGATTAAAGATAATGCAGAAAATCTAACAACTACTATAAAAAATTTTGCTCTCTATTCTTCTCGATCTCGAAAGAAGTGATTTTTTGCTGTCCATTAACATTTGTTACTCTATTTATTTACTTGAATTACAAATGTACTGTCTACACAATGACAGCATATAGTGCAAAATAATAAAATTTCAAACACATTTTACTGCTAGACTGCCATGTTTATTTGCTTATTTAGCAGAATATTTTAAAACAAATCAGGGTAATTTTTTAAAAACTAAGTATTTTCAAACCGCATATTAACATCAGTGGCACCTGAAATACGGCAGTTTCATGTTTAAGTGAATAAAATAAAGTAATTTTTTAAAAATGTTGCCGTAACATTTAACTGCTACTGTCTATTCTTTGTGGTAGGGTACTCTCTGTCAAGGACTGCTTGGCGCCGCAAATTTTTCTTGTTTGTTTTTTGTTTTTTTTGTATGTCTAGTGCAGGTATACTTTAATTAGCATTTTTGATTTACAAGTTGTTTATGTGATTTTTGAGTTAGTGTCGATGTATACTAAAATGCGTTTTTATTCACTTTTTTACCTGTTTTTGTACGAGTTGTTGTGTACTTGAATTAAAACTCAACGTTGTAATGGTAAGTAGACATATAGATCTTACTGAACGAATAAGCCCAAAACTACCATAGCCAAAATTATCAAAAACTCAAGATTATCAATTTCGTTAAAAAATTTTGGGCAGTTTGAGGGCAAACATTTTTTGTTGCTGTAGAATTCAGTCTATTATGAAAAGAACAGAACCTGAGTTGTTCTTGGTCTTAAACCTAGTCCTGTGGTCGCCAGACTCGATTAGAATATGATTATTTACAAACATAAAGTAATTGCATGTTTCTTTTGGTTTGGAAGATAACCTATTTTGCTACGTATTCTTGTTTTATAGATTAGCAGCATGTTAGCTTGTAGAAACTGTTTGATTTTGTGTACTCGCTATTTGAAAAGGTATGCGGGAGATAGTTGGCGAAGGCTGGTTAATCATCATAAGCATTCGCTTAATTGGAATATTGCTAATTCGAACCAATGCAGATTTTTGGTGACATCATGCCGGTTCAATGTTTCAAAGTCTCCTCCATCGTCCGAAACCGACCAATCGGATTCAAACGCATCCAAAAACTGCCAGTCAGAATCGGACCAAGAAGATACTTATCAATCAGAGGACACTATAGATGATGTCAGAAAGAAAATTCTAGAGCATGCTCTTGATCACGTCACAGAACATGGCTGGAGCCGGAAGGCAATCTCACTAGGTGCTGAGAACGCAGGTTATGATGGAGTGGCCGAGGGGATGTTTGAAGAGACTGATTTGGTGCTATATTTTGTACGAGAATCAAACCAAAAATTACTCAGACATTTGCAAGAAAACGCCAACGAGTACAAAGATCACAAATCCCGACTGATAAGAGATGCCATTGAATTTCGTCTTAGACTTATCATTCCTTACATCAGTGTTTGGCCAGAAGCAATGAAAATGTTATTAAATCCAAGATGTTTTGACCAAAGTTGGAACGAACTTGGCCATATGGTTGATGATGTATGGCACCACGCAGGGGACAAATCTGCTGATTTCAACTGGTATACAAAACGAGCCATGCTCGCTAAACTCTACACCACAACTCAACTTTACATGCTAAACGACCAATCCCCAGATTTCGCCGATACTTGGGAATTTTTAGATCGAAGGTTAGTGAGTACAGTTGCATAATTTTTAACCAGTTGTCAGTTCGTTCTTCGTAGTATGTTTGTGCAAACATTGCTTCATTTTTGAGAGAGGTTTTCTTACTCTGTCAGTCACTTATGATCTGATTACCTGTTTATTTTCTTGGTGTGACTTACTATCATAATTGTGGACTGCCGCACTAGTTTTACGAATGGCAACGCCTTCTGTTAATCAAAAAGTAATAATGCAACCAAAATGTTATTTAAAACATAATATTTTAACTTCAATTTTAAAGGTTTAGCGAAGTGGGAAATGTCTCTTCAAATGGCACGACTTAGGGTGCGTTTAGACTGGACGCGAAGCAACCAAAATTTGACGTCATCGACAGCTCGCGAAAGCTAGCGAAAGGTTGCAACCGGTTTCAACCTTCGCAAGCAGTTGCGCAACAGCGCTTGCTTGCAGGCTGTAGTAAGATAACCTACTAAATCACTGATTGGATTTTTACAATCGCAGTTTGCTAGAAAATAATGTAAATAGTATATTTGTATGGTTTAGCGCCTATTTGTCAGTCCAAAGAGTAGGTTGTTGGAAAAGTTAGATTTGCGATAGCCCTAGGCTAGCCAAGTTAATTCGGATCTAGACAGCTAAGGCTGTAAATCCTTGAGTGATTTTTCATAGCTATGCTGGATCTCAAAGTTTCATTATAATGAATACAACAAAGCAGTAGGCCTAGCCCCACGACATCTAGCTTTTAAAACAAAACTTTTTTTTCTGGGCAGCATAGCAGAAGCTATTGTATCAGTTCAGTGATTCTTTTGGCTGAGCAGCTTTTGCTTTTTTGTCTCAAAGTAAACTTAAACTAACATAATGTTGTTTTTTTCAGAATATAAAATAACCCACCAACAGGCTAGTTTTGAATGTGTTAATAGTGTTTTAACCCATTGTTTGTTAGCTTGTTGTTTTCAAAGTAGCCTAACCACAATTGAACAATTCCTTGAATACTGGAAAACTCGCAAAAGTTTTTTCACTGTCTGCTTGACCAAGCCAACTTGGTGAATAAAACTGTATTTAGAATTGGTTTCAAGCTACACTGCTACATACAATAGAGCTAGAAAGATACAAAAAATCGAAAAATTTTTATGAACTTTTGGATTGGCCAATTAGTAGTCACTTCTTTGAATAGCTACAAACATGGAATTTTTTCTTCTGAATGTCCTCTTAAAAGTCTTCTTGTTTCTGAAGGTTTGTGACAGTGATGAAGTTGAACTGGAAGCAATGGTTTTGGACTACCCCAAGTTTTATAATCATGAATATTGTAGTCTGGTGGTAGTGATTTTTCACTCCAGTTCTATGTGATGAAAATAGAAGTGTCAAATGTGTTAAATATTCATTTACTGTGTCTTTGTGTAATATCTGAATTTAGTTGTTTGTGAATTTCAAAACAGTTTTACTGTCTCTTAAAATTTTTACTGCTTTACATGGTGAATAAAGTGACAAAGTAAACAATTTTTAAGTCTGAAGTTCAATCATTACAATTACAGTCAGTGTATTTAGATAAACTAGAAAGCCAATATATATCTAACCAGTAGAAAGTGAGTTCTATTTTTTTGCTGAAGTTACAATTATTGGTAGAGAAGTACCCGCCAAGCAAGTTCATTAATATTGTTCCATTCTCATTAGTCACCACTAAACAAAAAACTTGATAAAGCATTTATAATGAAAATAATTGGACTGGGAAAGGAAGCGTCAGTTACATGAAAATGTGAGAACTAACAACACTTTTATTCAGATGCTTGAGTAACAATTTTCACATAAAAAAATCTAAATTTTTTTTTATCAGGGACATTACCAAAAACTTGCTAAGAGGGGGCTTGACCTTACAGCTATTAATTTGTCTATGTCTTACAAACGGTGGTTTGGAGCGAAGCACTTTGAGGTAAACGCGACCGTCGCAACGTAGCCTACTGGTACCGCAAGAAAATGCAAACTGATAAAATGCTCTGAAAAGCATTTAACTTCGCACTAAATATCGATAAGCGCTCCGCTAGCGAATAAAACACCAAACTTAGTTTTAGAAGCTGACTTTTCCTCAAAGCAACTGCTAGTATTACTGTGCTAAATTCTTGTCCTTCGATGATAGTGTCAAATCATGCAAAAACTGCAATGTTTTTTTGCTTTCTCCAGCAAATCAACACAGCAATCCATTGCACAATAAGCAAAAAATCCACTACATAACTGATGACAAATCCAGCTTTCATTTTCACTCTTAGCGTTAACATTGGGAGTCTTCATAAACAGCACTAAATGACATATACCAACAACTGTTTAAGCTTACTACAGGTATCATAACATGCTTGCCTGAAAAAGAAACATCACATCAAAAAAACAACATAGTTTATGCTTTAAATGTACCTGTAGACTAGCCTATTGGTTTACACTCTACAAGATACCGGTTGATCTACCACTACCATACTGAGACATGGATGGTGAAAGCGTTTAAGGATTTGTTAACTGAGTAAACACCTAAAGAGAACTTTTGACATCTGCTACCAGCTTTTTGCATTTCTGCATCAAAACCCAGAACTGTCATCGTCAAAACAGATTGTGGCAAGTTTTCAGTTGAAGGATCTAAACATATCATTGATAGCTAGTAAATAGGCTAAGTACTATGGTGCTACTACGTTTTTGAAGAAAAGACTAGTCTTTTCATTACCAAATTCGATCTACTGTACTTCGTTTTTCACTTATACTTTACAAACTTTTTTCTCAAGATTGTTTTGTAACCTGAGCTATTAGTCTAGACTCTTCTTCACGGTTATTGCGTAATAACACAATATACACTCAATTTTCGTTTTACCGGTAATTCCAGCGCTCTATGACGAAACAGAACCTGTGATTACTATAATAGCTCTTCAATAATAAACTACACAAAGCTTTCTGGTCATTGAATACATTTTAAAAGTAAGTTATTGAAATTAGCCTATGAAGCGCGCTCTATGACGAAACAGAACCTGTGATTACTATAATAGCTCTTCAATAATAAACTACACAAAGCTTTCTGGTCATTGAATACATTTTAAAAGTAAGTTATTGAAATTAGCCTATGAAGCGACCAGTCGCGAAGATTAGCAACCTCTCGCGAAGCGCGAGTGACGTAATCGACCACTCGCGAAGGTCGCCAACCTTCGCTTCGCGTTGCTTCGCGTCCAGTCTAAACGCACCCTTAATCGTGTGTTTATTTATTAGATTCACCGACTTGAAAACCTTCGGTCAAGTTACTCGAGGACTGCAAGAAGCTTGTGTTGGGGCCTGTGACGTCGCAATGTCCGGATTTTCAGTATTACGCAATGTTGTTGGTTTACCGCAGAGGCACCGTTAACCTTTTGGCGGGAATCTCCTTTGCTGAATCCCGGAAAAAATGGATCTAGAAAGGAGTCCCTTGATCGGAAAGCTTGAAAAAAATGGGTCAAACAGCATATTTCGTCCCCAACTCAAATCGCTGAGAAAGCCTTTTAAAAATCTCGTTGGAATCATCGATCGCGTAACGTTTGCAATTTGCGTGTTTATCAGGTTAATTGCGTGGAGAAATCCACTTGTTCTTTTCTCCATTGTAGTTTTTTGCATTTTAAAACTTTGATTTGTAAATGTTCCCCTAACTTGTGCTTTTCGACATGATTTTTCTCTCGATTTACGCTCAAGAGTTTGACTTACTGGTCTTTCCTCCTGATAATCCACTTGTGAATAACTTTTAGTATAAAAGTTGTATGTTCGAGGGTAGATAGATACAGTTTTAACTTTTACCGATTCGACTTGTGTTGGTATTTTCCATTAAAAATGGAAATGCACGATTGTAGTTGGCTTGCATGTTATCATCTATCTACCTACCGGTTCCATAGTTTTTTGTGACGGGCGCCCACCTAGTTTTACCACGCCAACAGGGAGCGCCCTAAATCGAACAATAAAGTGACCCGAAGGCCCTTTCTGTTTGAAATTTAACGGCATGGGTGTCAAGAGCCCTAAAGACACAATGACGCCGCTCGGGTCGGATGATGAACCGTGGACCAACAACCATTCGATTAATAACCATCCGCTCTTCTTTTTGCACATATAATAAATGAAATATTCACGAAGGAGGTTCACTTATATTTGAAGCCACTCATGAGAAATCAAATCTTTCATTATACCCGTTCGCTGTATTGCACCGAAAGCGTGTAACGAGTTTGCGAGGTCCATCTCTGCATCATTGCGCGCATGCAACGCAGTCCGATTTGACCTTCCCGAGATTTGAACCTCAAACCTCCCGCTTTAGAGACGAAACCGTTATCGCTTGAACTGGCCAGTAAAAAAATGTGCAGTTGAATATTCCTCCTTTCCGTTTTACGTCTTTCCACAACCAATCTCGCACACTCATTTGCGCTGTTGCATCCAAAATATGTACATTATAAATTATGATGAAAACAATAAACATATGTACGTTGTAATTTTTTTAAATAAATTTTCTTTGTCATTGTTCTACGAAACCACGAAAGTTAATCCGTGAAGTCGCAAGCAGACGTTAACGGGCACGGTCCCTCGTTGCGATGGATCTGGTTGGCACTTGATATCTGGCAAAAAATGAAGTTGTACAGCAACCCAAAAATGTATAATTGCGTTATATTAACTTCTATGCACGGAAGTTAAGCATTGAATCACAAAACTTTATGAATAACAATAATTCTCAAACATAAGCTAACTATAAAGTATAATAAACATCAAAGTACCTAAAAACCCACATTTTATGGTAAAGAAGCTTCAACAATTTAGAATGAACTGACAGGACTTCGAATCTGATTTGAAGAAAACCAACTTCACATGACAGCACTTCTCGCGGTATTTAAAACATCGCAACGTCCTATACAATATCTATTGGCAATGTTGGGTTGATTTTAGTCACGTAACGGATTAAACCTGGTTTGTCAAGAGTTTTACATGTGCATGAAGAAGCTCAATAATTGATGCGAAATCAAGAGGGCCAAAGTTTGAAAACGTTATAATCATTCGGATGGTTTCGTGAAGAATTCACTAGTATTTGTCATTCTCTAAATAGACACCAGGTTATTTTTTCGATCGTTGAGCAAACGTTTTGACAAAAGATGGAAACCAATTTAACTCATTTGGTCAAAATGACCGAACACACTCGTAAATTTTGCATTTAAGAGCTAAAACTTATGCTTGCAATGATGAAAAGGACTGAAATATTACTTCTCAATTCCTACACTTGAACAAAAATACAGAGGGAATAACCCATCATCTAGTGTTTTTTTTTTTGTTTTTTCAGTTATGAACCTAAATATGAATTTGTCGCTCGGTGAAAATGACTGAAAAAAATCGCAAGATTTTGCATTCAAGAGCTGAAATGATTCATGCTTACAATGATGAAAATGACCGAAAAATTATTTCGATATTGGACAAAAAATATGGAGCGGAAAAATAAACCCAAATATGACATTTCATAGTATCAAGCTAGCGTAATACTTACAATCGATAAGCCATTTACGAAAACAAAAGGTTAAAAAGTTAAATATGCTTAGGAATAAAGTATAACAAAAAGGTGATAGTTTGCTGCACCTCGCTTTTTAAAGAAATATTTAAGTTTTAACCTCCCAGAAGCCTCACAAACAAAAATACAGTTCTTGGCGGTTACCCAAAAGCATATTATATTTAGATCCTGTAACGGTTGCCGATTTTTTACAATACAGAATGTCTAAATTGGGGTACTTAAAGGGGGGCATGGCTGAGTATCATCGAATTCATAAAAAGCAACTAGTTTCTAAGAAATAGCATTAAGTTAGACCAAATTCCTCCAAAATGCTTCTGGTAGCTTCTGCCTCTTGATTTTCTTCCTGCATAGAATCGGAGTGCTCTACAGCTCTTAGAACTTTTGATTTAGAAGACTCTTGTATTTCTCCAGCCATTAGGAACTCATCCAATATAAAATAAGCTTTCTCGAAGTTAAAGATGATGTCGAGTTCGCAGACACTTCCAAAATATTTGTCGAGGATTTCAACGAAACGATGTATGACTTCAAGTGTAAGTAATTCATTGTCGGTATCTTCAATTGCACAGCAGAAAAACAGTGACGCATAACGTTTGTAAACAATCTAAAAAATTTGAAAATCTTCAGTAAAATCTTGAAACACGCTGCAAAAATTGACATGCCAGCTAAGTTAGTTCTCATGTCATTCGTCGGTCATTGACCTAAATTTTCGGTGACGGATCAAAAATAAACTGCCAATTCGGTCAAAATGATCGAAAAATTGACAAGATTTTTTGAATTTATGAGCTAAAATCGCGTTTGCAGCAACGAAATAAAGTAACCAAAAGATTCGGACGAAAAAAAAAAACAAGCATGCCAAAATTTTTTGAAAACCACAAAATTTTGGGTTGAGGATGTTCGTTGAATTTTTCCCAGTTGGTGAAAAAAGCAGTTTTGTAGATTGCCAAAGCTGCAACAACAAAACAATACAGTCCAATGGCTACAACCGCAAAAACCTGGCTATTTTGTATTTTCGCTAGGAGATGATACTGTACTGTATAACAAAAACTGATTTTTTTCATATTTGACCAGCGCTTTAAAATATGTTACTCATGCCGAGGCGGGCAATGTTCTTAAATTTTGGCAACAAGCCGAGAGTTCCTATAAAAAAAAAGAGTGTTCCAATCACAAACTAACGAAGAAGTAGAACCAACCAAACGAGATAACTGCACTACGAAATAATATTTATGTTAACTAAGTTTCTTGGGAAATACCGGTATATAATCGCATCACGTTGCTGAAAGATTACACCCAGCGAAGCAATTTTTTAACTAAGTAATTTTTAACAAAGGCACCAAGCTTTAATTAAAATAAACGACTTTAAGTCAAACTGCAACAATACCAGGTCATCAGGAAAATGACCAAAAATAGAGAATTAAAAAACGTCGAGATTAAGCATGTTTCTCACCATTTCTGTTTTCAAAACTGCAACTCATTAAATCAAAATATCACTTTCTTTAAATTTGTTAGTCTCTTGTCAGGAAAAAAATAATCAAAAAATTTTTAAATAAGACACTCCTGATGATCCCAAACACGATTGAAACTGCTTGTACGGTTTTAATTTTATATTTTTGAATTGTGATGTGTACTGTTTATGATAAGGAGACTACCAGTATACCATCAAAAACTTAATCTACTTTTTTATTAATTCTGACCCAAACCTAACTCTAACTCAAATAATACTCTAAAAATAACCCTAAACTATAATCTTACAATCAGGGTGTCGAATCGGTTCAAATGACGGTTCGGGTTCAGGTTTAGCCCCTGCTCAAAATATTTTAGCGGTTCAGGTTTGGTTCGGGTTCACTTGAGCACCATTTTCGAGGTTCAGGTTTGGTTCAGGTTCACTCAAGTAAAATATTACTGGTTCAGGTTCGGTTCGGGTTCATTGACTTAAAATTTAACTGTCGTTACCATATTCGTTTCGTCCAGAAAAAAAAGAGAAATTGCTGATCCTGTTGATGACCAACGCTGCTCTTATTGTGCGTGTACCAGCGGCATCCGGATATGGAAAAATATATCCTTACTTTTGTTAGGGGTTCAGGTTCGGTTTTGGTTCACTTGAGCACAATTTTGAGGGTTCAGGTTTGGTTCAGGTTCATTGAAGTAAAATTTTGCTGGTTCAGGTTCGGTTCGGGTTCACCAAAATGAAACGGTTCATTCGGGTTCAGGTCCGGTTCGACACCCTGGTTACAATTGACCATAATGTGTGAATGAATTCAATACCCCTTGCTTTTCATTTTAATCTTTTTAACGTGAAATTTTTCGGTAAAATAGTCATTTCCTTTTGGTAAACACTTTAGCCCCTGCTATTAGGCACTTTTTGAATCCTAACTCTACTTCATCAAAAAAATAAAGCCCAAAATATGTATGTAGACTCCAGCCTCCCGAGTATGATTTAGAAGTGTAGGCATAGAAGATGAGGTCCATTTTCTCAGCTATTTATGGCCACTAACTTAAATTTTTAATACTAAAAAAATTTAATCATTCCAGCCCCAATGGTCAAAAAATGTTGAGTGTTGCAATTGAGTTCAAGAGCATTACAAGAGCAAACTTGAACTTAAGGCAGTAATAACGTTTTAGAGAGTGATTTTGAGACAATGTCCAATGAAGTTATTGGGAAAGAACTGGAGTTAATTAAATTTGGTATTTAAAGCTTTAAATCTGGATAAAATCACTTTAAATTTTCATTTTAAGATGGACCTGGGTTGAAATTTGCTCTAGTAACATGGTTTCTCAAATTATGATTGATTGCATAAATAGCCAATGAAAAATTGCAAAATGAGAAAAAAATTATTCCAAATTCAGATAACTGACTAAAATAATCTTAACATAAATTATTGCTCTACTCAATTTGGAACATATAATTATACAAGAATTAACTAAATAGCACATTTGAGCATAGGTGGGCAAGTTAATGCAAAATGTTAGCTTCGTTAACCGCTAGTCCGTTAACAAACTTCACACTTCCATTAACGCTAATCCGTTATTTTCAGCTTTAATTAACGGAAGTTAAATTCGTCCGTTAACATGAAAAAACTTTTTAACGGATTAACGAGTTAATGAAAAAGTTAGCTTCGTAATTAACGATTAACGGACTTGTGACCACCTATGCATTTGAGTATAGTGAAAAGGTGGATGTGAAAGAAATGGGAAGTCATCTGGTCAAGCATCCACCTTGATAGTTAGTAATACTGCAATGTCTACACAAAAAATATATCCTAAGCATGGCAATCGCAAAGCTATGTTATAATCACTAAATAAAAACAAAATGTTTCAAAACAATTTAATTGCTAAGGTATTTTAAAGATACTACCAATAGTTCTACAAGAGTTACATGAATCATGTTACTGTACATTGTACAATTCCATAATGTTACTCTTACTATTTTTAATTTATTGCATTTGCTAATAATTTACAATTAAAGGATATGGTGTGGAATGATTAAATACAGCCAACTCCCGTTAATGGGACATTATTTGTTCCAGTAAATAATGTCCAATAAGCGAGGTTGTCAGATTAATGAGTTAGCCTAGTTTATGGTTGGTAATGTCAGTACGTCAATCACTTAACACCAATCTGCACTTGCATGGCCCTAGTTAGCACAGGTAACTGATTATTGACAACGTAACTGCAAAATGTGTCACAAAAGTTGTTTTATCTACTGTATTGTAAAAGTTATGCAATAATTGTACATAATTATTTCCTATTATTTGGTAACATACTCTTGGCCAAATGCTGTGTTCTAATTTTTATGTCTGATTAACATGAATTTTTTAATGCATTTTGCACTTTTGTTACTAAAATTTTGCTGTCGTAGTCGAATAGCAAGGTTGTCCAATTATAAAGGTAAAATACATTAATATACATTACAATGCAGGAATTCTGTTCCTTGACAATTTGCATCCAATGGTGAGGGTGTCTGATTAAATAGGTCTGATTGACAAGAGTTAACTGTATTAAATCAACCAATAAATATCATGATTAAAATCAACTGATAAAGATAGCTCAGAATGAATAAATTTTCAACGTTAAAATTAAGGAAAATCTCAATAACTTTTAAGTTAAAAAACAAGTTTTTCAGTTTGAAGCAGTTGCTATTTTTTTCAAATCTGACCTATTAACCGTCAAACAGATTTAACTGTGCTAAAATTATTTCAGCAAAAAATGCAACTAGTGGCAGATTTTGTATTAACTTGAAAATTTTAATTTTATTTGATTCAAATTTTACTTTTAACTTATATGTCTGAAAATTATTAGAAACATCACTTTGTGACCAAAAATCTGATTTAGGTTAAAATTATCTGATTTTTACTAAAAAAAATCCGATTAGTTTATTTAATTTGTTTCTAAATAAATTATGATTTTTGTCAGTTGACCCTGAGAGTAGACAAAATAATTTTCATAGGCTCTATTTTATTCCCATTTTGAAAAGAAATACTATACCAGGTCTGTATTTTATCAAGAAATATTGCATGTAACAGTATGGTAACCAACTGAAATTTTTCTGATGAGTATACTATATCTCTCCATACTAATCCCTAACAGTTATTTTTCTAATCAAGAGCATGTCTAATTATTGAACGTCATGATAAAAATTTGTTTGAAAGCCTCATGATGCTGCAAAGCATACAAATTTTGTGAAAGGGATGTGTATTTGATAAATATTAACTACCAAGTACCAACAAATTTCAAAGCGAATTTAAGAATGTCCAAATAATCAAGAAAGTTTGGTGAAAGAATAGCAAATGCTTTGGTGATAAATATTAGGATCCAAGCAATCAAATAACATGATAAGTGGTATCTTATCAAAATATTTTAGTGATACCAGTAAATCATAAAACATTTCAGATTTCGTGCATCCTACCTTAAAATCTTTCCAATCAAGGAAATTGCACATCTTTGGTCTACGGGAAAGAACAAGTGCCACAAGATCACGAATTATCTTTTTTCTTTCTTTATCACCAATTGCATAAAACCATTTTTGCAACCGAACTTTGCCTTGTCGGCTGAAGAGAAGCATAAATTTCATCATTTTGAAATTTTTTATAAATTTAAGGATAATCAATTTCTATCGAACTTTCATCAGTAGCTTAATTCCTAAATATAACACAACTTTAGAAGAACTAATTACACAATAGGTTCATTTAGAATTATAATCCGACAACGATCAGAATTTCTGCTAATTGTAATCCAAGGTTGGTCTACAGTATCTGCTACTAGTATTACTGCACGCCTATTCTGTATTTGGACGCTGTTTTATTCTAACCTAACATTTAATACAAAAAGCAGTGACTATTTTTACAAGACAGTAGGCTATACACTTGTAAAAATAGTCAAAAAAGAATCTGCAATGCTAACCTTTACCTACCCTAAACTGCCTAGTCTTGTAAAAATACTACCCCAGTACTCTTACCGGTAGTTATTCTCAGATCTATATTAAACTTTAACAAACAACTGTATTGTAAAAATAGCCACTTTGTAGCCTACACAAAAACTTTAACGATACAACAGTGCCCATATTACAGTATCCTACTGTAGTGGCACAGTGTGGTAGTTAATGTGGTAGCTAACAGTGAGGTAGTTAACACATAACTTTAACTTGCATAAGTTCTTTAGACTATTAGAGAATTAACTTTGTCTACACTACAATAGCTGACCACTGACCAGTGATAGTGATTTACATTTTTGGCTAGTCCAGGCCTACCCTAAAAGTTTCAAAAAACTTAAATTTGTTTCACTTTGTTGGAAGTTACATTAAACCGCAAGTTAAACAAAACTAAGCAACACAACAGATAACCATTTAACCAACCACACGTTCATACAAACAAAACCAGCTAATATACTGGATCGCACACTCTATGGTATAGGCCTACTAGCAAACATCGGAATTTCTTCTTTCTTCTCCTGTGCGTGATTTTCATCCAAAACATGGCCTCAAACAACTACTAGCAAACGGATTTATATCGATCGCAATGATTTACATGGACTTGGGGACATCACTAAAACTTGCGCCAATTTGACGCAGAAAAAGCAAAAATTGGTTTGGCGCGGCGCAAAAGCCTCTTAACAACTTAATTTATAGTGCTAGGGTGGGAAATACCCTGATATTTATGGCTTCCAGAAGTAAAAACCTTTTTTGCTGAGAAGGAACCAAGCAAGATTCTGGAAACAAATTTTATTGTCTAAATCGGCGCGTTCCAAGCACTTTGATTGGTGTGATGCGAAAAACAAAAGAGCGCTAGATTAGTAGGTTGGAGCAAAAATCCGGCAAAATGTACTTGCACTTAACAACTTGGCGGCAGATATTGGCAATTCTTACAGCCTAGTAGACGAAGTAAGCTAGTGTATAGCCATGAACGTTAGTCTGTTCTGCTATACTTCTACGTTTTGTAATAACCAGAGGTGAAGTCGAAGACACAAGGCTCGAGGCCAAGGACACAAAAAAAATCCGAGGCCAAGGACAGGAATGCTCGAGGCCAAGGCCAAGAATCAACGACACAAATGCAAGTGTTTTCCTAAGAAAAAAGGTCTTTAAAAATCTTTTTTCTATCGAAATCCAAAAAAACGGTCTTGAGAAACATTTTTCAGCCGATCTACAAAATTTTAACCATTCAAAAAATAGTGCTGTCCTCGAGCCGTGGACGGGGCAATTTTCGAGGATTTGAGGATTCGAGGCCAAGGACTCGAGGACTCCACCTCTGGTAATAACAAATTGTTTTTGAAACCCCATGAATTTTTTTGCAAAGTTATTTCGATACGTTTCTGCAATCATGCAATTTATTACCCAGTTTTTTGATTTATGTTTACGCTTGCTTTATGTGATTATTTATCAGTATCAAATTGTAAATTAATATTGCTTTATTGTGACATATGAAGCAAACCCAATTACTAGTAGCCTAACTTATGGAAGTTTGGAAGCAAGTGCGAAGCCAGAAAAAAAAATTATAATTGTTTGGTAGAAGTTGGTACTGCTGGATTTTTGATTGTGGGTCCAAATCACAAATCACATGCAATGAGGTCAACAGAAATTTTTGAAAAGTTTTTATTGGACGAATATTTGTTGTAGTTGTTGTAGCGCATATTTATCCCCCTGTCACGGACAGCGTCAGCCGCTAACTTATTGGACGATCCGCACACTTTTCATTGCAACGACTACTTCGTGATTGGAGGAATCTGGGGGGACATGACAGAACGTGCTAGGGAGCTCGTAAAGACCACTCTCGCTCGCTAAAAAGCGCTAACGAACAAAAAATCTTCGTAGACAAACTGCAATTTCTGAGCCGTCTCGCCCAACACACATTAAAACAGTGATCGTTCGAATTTCTTTGCGAGATGTTCGAAACTTGTGTTAGTACGTAATAAATATCTCATTGTGACGTCAGATGCATTCCTACTTCAAAATAATGCGTTCAAGCGTACTGTATGTACTACATCGTTATAGAAAAAGACATAGGTGGGCAAGTTAACGCAAAACGTTAGCTTCGTTAACCAATAGTCCGTTAACAAACTTCACTCCTCCGTTAACGTTAATCCGTTATTTTCAGCTTTAATTAACGGAAGTTAATAAAGTCCGTTAATTCGTCAACATTTTGCGTGTAATTTACATTTCTTTTTATTCACTCGTTTCTAGAACACGTATTGACGCTGTTAAGCTCATTGCAAGAAAATATTTATTGCTATGGTGGTCTTTTTCTGTTTTGAAAATTACATTTTACAGTCTAATCTAATTTCAAGATAAAAATAAGTTCAAATGCACTAAGGAAGCTGCGATCGGAAAATCTTTGGAAATTGTGAACAGCGATAATTAATAGACCTATGAAGCTGCAGCTTATTATTTGCCACAAAAAGCGCTCCTTTCTTCTAATTTTTCTATAAAACTCGTGCTAAAACGCAACAAGTGCTACCAGTGCAAACTGGTTGGTGAATAAATGGTGCAAGATATTAACGATAAAAACCTTAAGGGAAGTTAACAGCACTTAATGGAAGTTAATTTAGTCCGTTAACATGAAGAAACTTTTTAACGGATTAACGAGTTAATGAGAAAGTTAGCTTCGTAGTTAACGGATTAACGGACTTGTGCCCACCTATGGAAAAAGATACCATAATCTATGCGTTATTATTCTATGCAAGTAAATTCCTCAACTGATGATAATTAGTAAATGAACGACAGAATTTAATTATATTTTTAGATCAATGTGAAATAAGAACAACTTTTTCCATACTACAATTTTTTTAAACGACGTAAAGCGCCCTTGAGGTTGTTGGTGGGTAAACTCATATGTTAACAGTAACTCTAGGTCTTTGGGTTTCAAAATTTTTCAAAAGTGAGCAAGTCGAAGTATACACTCTTCCTTTTTAGAGCCGGTGAATCTTGAGTCGAGACTGGCTGTTTTTAATTTTTTGCCGATATTCAGTTTCATTTGTTATTGATTTTGTAAAGCTTTTGAGAGCATCAATGTCAATTTTAGCGGGCATGTTTGAAACACTTTTTAATTCCTATTGCTCTGTCTGCTTAAGTGAAGGCTTTTTTCTTGCTTTTTTAGCATCGTAAAATTGCAAAAGCGAAAAAGCAAGCTTTTCTCAAGTTGAACAACTGCCAAAAAATTTCTCAATTGCTTGCACAAAGCAACAAAGCTTTATAATCTTGAATAGTTGCAATTTTGCTTGCAAATACAAGAAAATCACTGAAATTTTATCGCTTTAAATCAGCACAAAGTTTAGTTTTTTTGATTGATTAATTGATTGATTGATTGATTGGTGCATCCTTATCCTCCTATCACGAGAAAGCGACGGTGCGCTATGCTTTGGACGAATCCGCACCCGCTTAGGAGTTGACCATTTTCCGAGCTTTCCTGTTGGCGTTTTGACTTCTTCCCACGTAAATTTGCTGCTTGTTCGAAGCCACCAAGCAGAGATAATTATCGTAAAGCGTCTTATCCAAGGACGCAAGAACGTGACCAGGGTGCGGGTTGAACTCATGATCCTGCGATCAGAATCGTCGTAAAAACGACTCCTTTACCCATTCGGCCACACTGATTAGTTTGAATTTTTTTTTGTTTTTTTTTGGTTTTATTTTGCTGCCGAGGCTAGCATTGTTTTTAATTTGTTCTTAAATTTTGAGCAAAAATGAGCCTCGTGTTTTAGAAAATCGTTCTTATAATTGCTATTTTTGTTAACTGGCACTACTCAATATTTCTTTATCAGTCGAAACAGCAAGTGGTTCTCAATGTAATTCACTTTTTTTTTAGCAGTCTGAAAGCAAACATGGCGACAATTTTAATTAATTTTCAGCAAAAATTCGCTTTGGCTAAGTTTTCAACATTTCGCCATTAAATTTCTGAACCAAAAAGATTTCTCGCACGCTTAAAGAGTGCTTCAAAATCCTTTTTAAGTTGGGGAGGAAAATGTGACGTTTTTTTACTCGAACTGCTTTCCGCAATCGCTCAAAGCAAGTTAGCGAGAAAGAATGACGTAACGGATTTCGCAAGGCTTTACATACACGTGCAAAAATGACCTATTACGTTTAGCGAGTATTTCGTTTGGTAGCGCCTCTTAAAAAAAAAACTCGTTAAATAAAGCGAACGAGGAAATTTCTGTCATGTGGGTCCTGCACCTGCTGAGGAGTTTCCGATGATCCAATGTTCCTGTGGATTTCTTCGAATTCTTGTCCACTGAATTTGCTGCTTGTTTGAGGCCACCAAGCAGGGATAATCATCTTAAAGCGTCTTGTCCAAGGACGCAACAAAGTGACCAGGATGCGGGTTGAACCCAGATCATTTGATCAGGGTCGTCGTAAAAACGACGCGTTTACCCATTTGACCACGCTGCCGACAATTTTTACCCAATCAGCCACGCTTACCGCAGAATGGAGGAGCCGAAGCAGAGGCCATGTTTAGCATGTAACCAGAATGTTGTTAAAGGGAGGACTTGAACCAATCTTAAGAAACTTGTATAACTCAAAGACATCACATACGAATGGTCTGGGAGCGGAGTCCCCAGCCACTGGGAGCATTGGAGGTCGGGAGATATGAAAGCCAATTGAAAAAATTAATGCACAGAGCTGGACAGCGCTGTTTCGAGCTTTTAGACTATGCTTTTAGCTCTCATCAGCAGCCCTCAGCATATCTAACCAAAGGTATTCCCCAGCTGGACAAACTTTTCGGCCAAATTAGACAAACCTTACGGGCTTGCACAGTGGCAGAGGCTTTGTAGGGAGCAGAGGTGAAGTCGAGGACACAAGGCTCGAAACCAAGGCCAAGAACACAAAAAAATCCGAGGCCAAGGACAGCCTTTCCGAGGACAGGCCCTCTCGAGGCCAAGGACAGGAATGCTCAAGGACCAAGGACACAACCGCAAGTGTTCTCCGAAAAAAAGGCCTTCAAAAAAGTTTTTCAGGCGATCTCCAATTCATAGGCGTACCCAGAATTTTTGATTGGGGAAGGCCTAAACCACAAATCACATGCAATGACGTCATCAAAATTTTTCCAAAGAGGAAGTTTTTGCGGGACAAAGATATCGTGGGATGGAAGATCTGAAATCGTTGCCTTGGTGGCGCGTAAACAGGATTTTGTAAAGGGAGAGAGCGTAAACTAATAGTTGAAAAGTGCAAATATCTAACTTTGGAAACGTGTTGAGAAAGCAAGTGTAATTCAAGGGTATCACAAACGGGGGTCTGAGGGCGAAACCCCCAGCCGTTGGGCGATTTTTTGTAATTTTTTGGAAAAAAAGCTATTTTAATGCCATTGAATCACATTTCGTAAGTGCTCAGAGCCATTTGAAAGCACTAGATTTTTGACATTTGAGAGCCAATTGAAAAATTTAAATTGTTCAATCCTCCATTTACTTGCAATTTAAGTCCAAAACACGTTTAACATCTAGCATTTTGGTGTTAAATTTTAATTGTAAGTGATTTGGTCCAGGTAGGGAAAAGTAAGGTTCATTGTCTCTTGCAACATTTTAGCAGTAACTAATACTTCACTCGAAGATTTTTTTAGAGACTTTGGTTTTGTCATGAAAATAACCACTTATCGGAGTATAGGTTTGGCCAAGGGCCCAGGCCCCCTCAATTGAAGTTCAATGATTTGTTCAACCAGCATTTTCCATGGCTGTTTTTTAAAAAGTATTTTGTGCGTAAAAACTGGCGAGATTGGAGGTGAATTACTGAATTGTTATTGAAAAATGGTACAATAGATGGTTACGCCAGCTAACCATGTTATAGGCCGGGCCGGATTTATATCGCGCTGGTCTCCTGGCACTTTGAAAATTTTTGCAACATCTTTCTGCCAAATATAGGTGAAGACCAAAAAACCCTAACGATTTCAACAAGGAGCCCCTAGCTAGTACTGCGACATACTATGGTAAATCCGACCCTGATTAATGCATTACGTTCATTAAAAGGCTAGATTTGGGCCTGAGATAGTAACTTTAAGGACGAAAACTTTCCATTTCTTCCCTGTTATACGTTTAAATCGGCTGGCAAAAATTGAATTGAGGGGGGGCCCGGCGCCCCCGATCTTCAATATTGTTGTTATAGTTACTGTTGTAAGCGAAAAATGACTGAAACTGAAGAAACAATAGGCTTTTTTGTCACATTTTTGTCTTTGGTGAAATTTCAAGGCTACGCCTATGCTCCAAGCAAGGAAAACAAAAAAGGTGTACGCAAATTTTCTGCGAGGTTTCTGGCGTTTTTCAAAGAAATTTCAGCAGTTCAAAAAATAGTGCTGTCCTCGAGCCGAGGACAGGGCAATTTTTGAGGACTTGAAACTTCGAGGCCAAGACCAAGGACTTGACCTTCGAGGCCAATGACTTCAAAATGTGTCCTCGAGGACTCCACCTCTGGTAGGGAATAAACGATTTTTCACTTGTGGTACTTAACAAAGCAAGTGAAAAATTGCTGGGCTTTTGTAGTAAGGACAGCCATAGGCTATCCTCCCTGCAACGGATCCCCTCTGCGTGACCACGGAAATCAAAACTCTACAAGCTTGATGTCCTTCGTGGTCGACTCCTGGGAAGTCAGAACAACTTCCATTGGCAGTTAAATGGCAAGATCAACCACCAACTCTGCAGTCGCACGAGTCATTGATGCACAGAGCTGGCCAGCGCTGTTTCAAGCTTTCGGCTCTCATCAGCAGCCCTCAGCATATCTAATCAAACGTATTCGCCAGCATTTTTTTTTGTGGATGTTTTTGGATATGTGTGATGTTTGGAGATTATGGGAGGGTTGTGGAAGTAGTTTAGATAACTGGGGACACTTTTCCAAACATCCAAAGCTGCTCTTAGTTAAGTAATTTTCACCACCTAACTCAAGCACCAAGACCGCGTCCTAAGCACTATAAGCGTTAGTGGTGATTATGCTCTGCAAACACCTACGAAGCATTTGCAATGACAGTGACAATTTATCGTGGTGAGAGAAGCTCGAACTACTACAGGTAGCCGAACTATCTCTCCTACGAAGCTTTTCAGGAATCAATACAAGAGACCCGCGATGATAGCGGATCCCAGCCTTTAATCCTGAAAAGAATGATCACTTGGTCGTAGCTCTTGAGAGCCGAGAAGCGATTGATCTTCGCTCTTGAGAGCCGAGAAGCGATTGGCCACGCTGGACAACCCTTAAGGGATTGCACAGTAGCAGAAACTTTGTAGGGAATAAGCAATTTTTCACTTGTGGTACTTTACAAAACAAGTTAGATACGCTGGGGGCTGCTGATAAGAGCTAGAAGCTCAAAACAGCGCTGTCCAGCTCTGTGCATCAATGACTCGAGCTGCTTGCGGCTGCAGAGTTGGTGGTTGATCTGGCCATTTAACTGCCAGTGGAAGTTGTTCTGACTTCCCAGGAGTCGACCACGAAGGACATCAAGCTTGTACAGTTTTTAAAAAATAAAATTGTTCAGTTTTCCCTTTACTTACACATTAAGTTCAAAACACGTTTAAAATCTTATATTTTGGATCAAATTTTGTAAGTGACTTGGCCCAAATGGGGGAATTAAGTTACATTGCCCCCGGCAATATTTTAGGAGAATTTTGTTTTTTCATAAAAATAACCATTTTTAGGAGTAAACTGTGTAAATACATGTACAACCAGGAACCCCATGCCCCCCAATTCAAATTCAATATTTGTTCAATGAGCATTTCCCTTAGCTAATTTTTTTTTCTAAAGTATTTTATCGCGTAAAAACTGGCGAAGTGGAAGTGGATTGTTATTTGGAGTTGGTGTAAAAGATGATTACTAATCATTTTATTGTATTATGTTCATAAAATGGTTAAAAGATTGCAACTTTTTGGATAAAAATTTTGGATTTCTTCTGTGTTATGCTTTAAATTGGTAGGCAAAAATTTGCAATGAGGGATAACCGGCCACCTGTTGTCGATGTTAATATTATTGTTAATTACTGTTGTACTCCAAAATGCTAAAAAAATACTGAAACTGAAGAAACAATACGCTTTGTTGTCATTATTTTATCATTGGTGGCATTTCAATTGGGGGGGAGGCTTTGCCTCCTTGCCCCCCTGGCTACGCCTATGGTCGTCAGCACTTTGCTTAAAACATTGTTCTTGGATATAACCTACTTTTCTAAACCTTGATAACATTTATGAATTAGAATTAGCAAGATTTATGCATCACCTTCATTATCAAAAATTGCCCGAAAGTTTTCGAAATCGTTTACAAACTTTGATGCTGTTCATTCATACAACAATAGGCGGAAACAATCACGTGATTATTTTTTTTATCCCGAGTCAATAAAAAATTTAGCTAAAAATCTATATGCGTTTTGAGGTGCCAAATTATTGTGCTGGTATTAACAACGAACTAAAAACGTTGAGTTTGTATGCGTTTAAAAAGAAAATTAAACAAAATTTAATTAAAGAAACCTGTTATCTTCGCTTTCTTGCAACTACTTGAATTGGTAACTAAACAAAAATAAAATTTCTAAATTGCTAAAGTAGCGCAGTACTACAAAATATCTAGAATCGTTTATAAGTGCACAAAGATTAATTTGCTGCTGAATAACAAGGAGCACCTTGACTCGATAACCGATTAACTCGATAAACCTTGATTCGATGACTCGATAAGCGGTTCTTTCGTGCTCCTTGCCGATCATTTTCACTGCGTTTGTTTCGATGTATTTTTTTGATTTTCTGTTTGTTCGTTTGTTTGTTTTTACATCAATTGCCAATTGGTGAACACAAATTTCTTTCTATTTTCTTTCTTTCTTACAAAAAAGTTGTAGCTTTGGCTCAACCCCCCCAGGTATCCTGGTTGAACGCTTGTACAAAATTATTTGTGACAAGAGACGACTCATGTCAAAAACCATGCGGAATATTATTGAACGTTACCGATCAGCCATTCCGTATTTGGTATATCAATTCTCATTCGAAAAGAATAAGAATTGGTCAACTAAAATTTCTGCCGCGTAATATTATAATACAGAGGTTTATTTCAGACACAAGCAGTTACACTGCTAAGAGGTGCCGAAATTGAAAGTAAGAAATTTTGTCCAGGACAATATCAACCATTTTTTAAATTATCAGCAAAATTTTTTAATTAATAACTGGTCACTTCTTGGAATTAACTCAATCACCATTTACCAGCAACAAACATGTTGATAAAATATACGCTTATTGTTTTTGAAGTTCAAAGCTTCACGACAAAAGCAATTAATGAAAAAAAGTTTTTCCAGAAAATAACAAATTCTTTGCAATGAAAAGCTTAGTTACTTTAGCAGTTTGCATCCTGAATTTTCGCAAACTTCTTTCCTTCGCATTTCTGAATGCTGGTTGCTCAATTTAAACCACAACAGGTTTGATGTATACTTTATATCGATCAGATTTGTGCAAATCGCCGACCGATGTTGGTAGCTCAGTGGTGAGCGTCAGGCTGCTGCATCGGGAGGTTCGGGTTCTGGACCCAACCGCGTCAAACCGCAAGACGTTATAAAATCGGTATTCTCATTGTTCCAGCTTGACGTTCAGCACGGAACAATGTGGAGTCACAGTGGTTGCAGTGCTTCACCTATTTTTCAGGAATTAAAGACTTCAAAAGACCAAGTTGAAGACGTCGAAAGAACAAGATTTCTTCCTTTCTTCTCATAAAAACTAAAATTCCTTCCTATCTTTCCTCAAATTAAAATGTAAAAAAAAAACAACTAAAAAAAAAAACTAAAAATAACTAATAGCTAAAAATAAAAAACTAAAAACAAAAAAAAACTAATTATAAAAAAAAGCAATTACTAAAAATAACAAATAATGAAAAAAAGCAATAATTTCGAAAATAAAAAAAAAATAAAAAAAAAAAACCCGACTAACTATAAAAAAAAAACTAACGTGGCAGGTAAAATAGGATTTTTCGGTGAAGGTCCTGCCTTAACAAAACACATAACGATGTTAAAGCTGCAACCTCCTGGGTGGCACGGAATCGCAGCAAAAACTGAAAGAAATTTTGAGCATTGTAGTAAAAAATTTAATAATTTGGCAGCAAGAGTTCAACAACTTTAAAGGAAATCATTTGCAGCTGTACTTGAAAATTAGTTTCGCATTGGTATTTGAAATTTGGTTCTCTATGCAGTACAACTTTTGGATCGGCCGTTCAGCAATGGCCATTTTAGATCAGTTTGAATGATTCTTCGCCGCACAGTGCAGCAGTTTTTTAAACGGCTAATTTGCGTACAGTATTATGTTCAACAACTCTTCTGCAAAACGATTCGAAGTTCGAATCTCTAACAGGTAAAAAAGTAAAAAGTTACGAAATAGGCATGCAGTGGTTTACAAATTACTGTATATTACTGACGTAGTATTAATGCTACATGGAAAATACCACAAAAAATGTTTACTATTTTTGAAAAACACATTACGAAGGATTTTTTCCGCGGAAATAAACTGGTACAGTAGTTGGACAGTGAAGAAGATAGTTGTTTCGAAGTTTGGTGCAATTCTGCGCCTCCAGCTTTCGGGAGGAATCGGGTAGCACAACACTATCATCACCACTTCATGAAAATTGCATTTTCTGAAGACTTTGGACTATGGACGTAACAAAATGTTTAATGGTAATATAGTAACGACTAACAACAATAACAGTATGATGAGTAGTGTTTTTGCTTTCCGCAACAATTCTCAACAATGAATAACGTCAGTGGCGCCTGGTTCTAATTGGTTTGCTGCTGAAACCAACAATTTGCTTTTTGTCAAAAACGCCTTTATAAAAATTAAATGTCTTCTAAACAAAGAGTCAAGTCAGTTTCGCCAGCTTGGCAAATAACTAACTAGTCGGTTTCTTATTGATTTCCTTTGTTTGCTTTGGTACATTATTCTTGATTTTCTGTGGGGTATATCGAATAAGGGGGTAATAACTCCGGTCAATCTCATATTATAAACGAAAAATTGTTCCGCAAAAATGCAAAGAAATGTACCACAGAAATAGAGTTTATTTTCCTCTCCAAATGTTGCAAAAATAAAACACGCGATTGTGAATAGGATTGTATGTAAGGGCGATTATATTTTCTCTGCAATTGTTTGTATTTCTCTGCAATTAATTTGTGTAGTTTCGTCTTTGTGTAGTTTCTCTGCAATTATAGGATGCAGTATTTAACTTCAGTTTCGACAACTCAGAGTTTGACGTATGGAATATGGCTTAGCATTGACGTACACACTTTTGTAACCCTCCCCAAATATGTTCCAGGCTACGCCCATGTCCGCATGGCATTTAAACAGCAATCATAAAAACATAACCCTACAATAATTTGTAATACAATAAAACAGCTCAGTAGTGTTTATTGTACGTCACAATACAATTCGCGTCAAGGACAACAACGTAATTGGAGATATCAGGCTTTTTATGACACAAGTAGTTTCAGTATATTGCTTTTTCATTTGTGGTTCTGCTCGGGATTGAGAACAGTAACTATCGATCAGGTGCTGTGAATACGGAAACCTGAGTTCGATTCCATTGTACTTCTCGAAAAATATGGATGATCAAGCGGTAAGAAATGTTTAATCTTTATCGTACATGGAAAAAACAAGAATATTCGAGCTCGGGTGAGGTGTGGTAATTGGTTTGCAAAAACGTTTCAGACAAAAACAAATTTTTGTTACAAAAACAGTTATTTATTTGAAACTTAGCTGAAGTGTATGGTAATGGTACAAGTGCACACTGGACGAGTGCATCGATGCTAGTAGAATTTCGTTTTCCAATAACCCAATAAACTAAGTAAACTAAGAAATTGTAATAATATACTATGTTTCCAACAGGAGCTTAGCTGTCGGGAAGGTGATTGTTTAGGCAAAGGGTTTATCCCAGTTGCACATTAATCGTCATGAGGTAGGGGCTTTGTATCCACAACTTTTTCGGCTGTATTGTAATGAATATGGAACAGGTTTTAAATTTTTGCTACGTAAGAGCTAAGGCAATTAATCAAGACGTTGAACTTAAAATTACAAACGAGGGCTTGGAGGAGAAAACCTAGCCCCTAGAAGTTGTAAGGATCTCAATTCGCTTTACATAATTCTTTGTTTTAATTTTGCTTAATTTCGGGCAAAAGTCGCTTCTGCGTATGGAACGTCGGTTCTTGAAAGTATTTTACTTTTTTTCGAAATTCATTTTAATTATTACATTGACTAAATTTACATAATTATTTTTCAGTTGATGCTAAAACTGGACGAGCTCAAACTGAAAGTAAGTGACGCCATTTATTTTTGAAAAGGTTGATGACCTTATATCTGCCTTTATTGCCGTAGGTCGATTTGTGCTCGAAAGAAAGAGATGAATTAAAACAACAGCTGTATGATGCAATCGGTTATCGTCCACCACACAGTAGCACTCCGGTAAGTTAAAATGATGACATCATGCTGCTGATGACGCCATGTTTTCTGGAAGTCCCATGCGTAATATTTTTAGACCACAGCAGAAACCATTCGAGAAAACATAATCGACATTTGGAAAGACATCGAGAGAAGCGAGAGACGCTACAGAGTTGATGCAATTGGTTTGGAATCAAAGGTATAGTTGTTCAAGAAGTACTTCATCTTTTTTTTAAGATTGACAGGCCCCTCAACCATGCAGGGCCTTTCAACCTTTAACCATGCCTTCAACCATGCCAACCATACCATGCGATGTGACAAATTATTCAAAACACAGTACTCGCGTACTAGGAACATGTAAAAATTAATAAAGCTAAAAAATTGAAAACCCTACTGGCTGTTTCAGCTGTATCCGGGATCAACAGGGATGTCTAATTGGAGCAGCTTGAATGTAGCCACTTACGAGAACGCTCTGGCTACTGCTGTTAAACACTTTTCTGAATCGGTTGAATTCAAGCTCCACTCATTGTCGCAAATTATTTCAAAGTTAAAAATTTTTTTTTTGGTTTTGAAACTTTAAATTTTTTTTTTTTCTTCTGCTAGCAGTTTAATTGTTGTTTTTTCAGAGATGATTTTGTACATTATTTTTCAGAGACGAGTTTACGCCGACCAGCTGTACTTTTTCGAGACTCGATGAAGTTTCCGAGCGTCATCAGTAGAACTTTTCATTATTATAATGTAAATTTTATTCTATTTGTTATTGAAAAAGGTGTATTGCGATAAAATAGGCTATTTAGCTAGTTTATGGGTTGTTGTTAATCTCTTAGTCATTATACTGTAATTTGATTATTATCTCCCAATCCCGTATCATTTCTTCTGATTTGAAGCAATCTAATATGTCAATATTGACCATTTGTCCAGTTTTTGAAGCTCTATCAGTCAGAGAATTTCTTTTGCTATTAAGTAATGTGAATACGATTGGGCATCGGAAAATCAAACCGTATGGGCCAGTCTGCACTGTGCATAAACTCGAGAGCGGACAAGCATATCCTTAGTTTATGAGAAAAATTTGGTAAACTCGGCGTGACGACTTACCGGGGTTCAAGCTTTGGTTGTTTACAACAAACAAAGGATGCGCTGTACGATCCCAATTTTACGCCGAGTGTACACCGGGCCTAAATAGAGTTTAAGTGGAGAATAGCAAAAAGATACTGCCTGTTATCCTTCTATAGCCAACAATGTAGATTCATGTAGCTTAAGTGAAGTTGGGGTTACACTATTGGTAATTGCTATTTTGCTTGAAATCTTATAGATCAAGGTCTCTGATTATTGACCTTTTATTCGTTAGTGAGAAAACATACTGCTAATTTCATAATAAGATGTAAGCACTCTCCAAACGCTTACATTCTACAAATTTTTGGTTCAGCTTGTATTCTTGATTCTGATTTTTCAGTACTTTACTCAAAATTACATTTTGGCTGAATTAGCACGCATGTTTGTGCTTTGTCTTGTGTTGTGCCTGATAAGTTTGTTTGTATGTTTTTATTTTTTGTGTTATTATGGACCTTTATGGAGTCTGACACACATAAATAGATATTGTACAGAATTAAATGATTAAATTGCTTAATAAAATATTGCTTTTGCAGTTGATTGGTGTATTTGTTATATTAATATTTTATACCTTTTTTGAGAGTTTTTGCTGTAGTTCGTCCCCTGTAATACGATCTTCCATAGAAGACAATTTATTAATTTATAGTGGTTTTAAAGTTTTTGGCTTCTTTTAGGATTGTCATCTGTTTCACTCGCAATTATTTTAAAAAACCACGTATATACCGCAAGATGTCTCTGTTGCAACATTGTCGACCTAGAATTCCTTTTGTGAGATGAAGTCGTTACAGTGCTGACCGCAAGGTGACTTTTGAATTCAAATGAAAATATGCAAAAACTGCCTTGTGTTCGTCTTGTTGAAAAAAGAGGAAGGAGCGGTGGTACTTGCGAATTGCGCAGCGGTAAAGCATTGGACTCCAATCGCAAAGACCAAAGTTCGATTCCCTGCCGTTGCAAATTTCGCAAGTGCGTGAACAATTAGTGTTCCACCTGTTTTGTTTTGTTTTTTTTTAAGAAAAAAAAAGGAAGACGCGAAGGGCTTCTGGATGGGGCAGCAGTCGGTTGTTGGATTCTGATACCATGAGTTGATACTTTGATTCCTTTTTCCGCTGCGGGTTTCGAGGGAGGATGAGGGTATTTTTCTTGTTGGTATGCAAAAAATATGCTCGTATTAATCTTCTGTTTGTCCTCTATTTACAAACCTAAAAATGAAAAGAAAAAGCGGTGGCAAAAATTGGATTCCAACCACAAAACCAAGCGATCGTTTTCCGCTGCGCTGTTCTTCTTTTTTCAACTTTTTTTTATAAGAAAAATATGGACCGACAAACATGAAATAAAAAAGAATCGCTTCACAACTCATGCAAAATACCAATTTTAATATTAAAATATGCTAATCAATACACAATCACGATTAAAGCAAGACACTCAGATTTCATGAAAACAAGCAAAATATGACCAGAAATTTTAAATTGGATTACTCCAAACAAAATAAAACAATTTGCAAAACACTGGTTCTTTCAATAGTTATTCTGGAAAGGAATTGTGATACCAAAACCGGGAATCAAATCACCCACTGTACCTCCTGCTTTGCAGTTGCGCTAAATTCTCGTGCGCAAGTCAATAAAGGAGGTTGGTCGTCCTGTTTTTTTTCTTTTTTGCCTCAAAGCCAGCATTTTATTTTGGATTTTCAGTATCATACGAGTCAAAAGTAACTCACAGTATATAATAACTTGATAAATTGTATTTTGTACATTCAATCGATTTAACTGTTACAGAAGCTAATGTTTTATATCGTTGTGGGAAAATTCGCTAAAAATATTCGTAGGTTATCTTGATCATACAGTGTTATAACATTTTATTGCAACATGGCATATGACAAAAAGTAAACACTTCAGTGCAGTGAGAACCAATCGCCATTAGCGCGAAGTAATAATTAACGAGATCAACATGCATTGGGGGCAAAGTTTGAAGTTGGTAAAAGAAGTTGCAAGTTTATGCAGTGATTTTATTCTCTTAAAGATTAACAAAATAGCCAAAACTTCGAACATTGGACCCTGGACACATGGACATCCAATTTTGTTGAATTGGTCGCTGTGCAAGTATTGTTTATGCACGCTTTGGTTGACTAGAAGCTGATGTTGTTATAATGGTGTTTTAAACACCGTTTTGTCATACCTATAAACCAGTAGCGTAGCCAGGGGGGGCGGGGGGGGCTCGAGCCCCCCCATTAACTTGTGAAGTATGCAAAATCGCATGTTTTTTGTGCTTTTGAGGCTGATTTTCTGTGAAAAATGGAAAATAGCCCCCCCCATACGAAAAGAGCCCCCCCTCAAACGTCTGAATTTGCGAAATTGGAAGAAAAATCACTCTGAATTTTGGTGAAAACCTTTTTTTTTTTTGGAGATCACCTAATTTTGGGCGGAAAAAACCTTTGAATTTTGGATTTCGGCCGAAAAATTACTCTGAATTTTGGCGAAGACTTTTTTTTTTTGTTTTTTTTTTTTTTTTTTGGAGATCACCTAAGTTTGGGCGGAAAAAACTTTTGAATTTCGGATTTCGGCCGAATAATTACTCTGAATTTCGGCGAAGACCTTTTTTTTTTTTTTTTGGAGATCGCCTAATTTTGGGCGGAAAAAACCTTTGAATTTCCGAGCTTTCCGAGACATTTCGTCTCAATTTTCGGACAAACCGTCTGAAACTGATTCAGGATCAATGAAAATTCGAGTCAAGGTCGTTTGCACACTTCTCACTCTTTCAAAATAGCCCCCCCCCCTTTTCCAAATCCTGGCTACGCGCCTGCTATAAACAGCGTTTCCAGAAAACCCTTTAAGCCAGTGTTCCACAACCTTTTTTTTAACCTGCGGCACACTTATACAACTTGCTAAATTTCGCGGCACACCGCAACAAACAATGTCACTAAAAAGCAAAAAAAAAACGATATGGATTTAATATCATACATCAGGGGTTTTTAGAGCTTTTTTGTCTTGTTTACCCCGAAAAAAAACTTTTTTCCGATTCGCGGTTATAACTCCCAAAAAAAAGGTCTCCAGTCCGAAAAAACACCAAATTTTACGTTTCTGAAAATGATCTCTAAAAACCAAAAAGGTCTTCGGGCCGGAAATCCACAATTATCTTCGGGTTTTAAGGTTGGGGCTTCTTAGGTCACAAATAGTAGGTAGACAAACGTTTGGATTTGGAAAAGATTTTTGTTAGTTTGCTAGAAAAATCACAAATGCTCTGCGACACACTTGAAACGGTCTCGCGACACACCGGTTGCGGAGCACAGCAACTGTCCAAATTTTGCCAAAATTCTTTACGGTCCAAAGTTTGCTAATATTCTTGAAAGCAGTTCTAAAATATCAAGAAAAGTATGCTTATTCCCACCTATTCAAACCTATAAATAATCACGTGTTGCCAGCCAATACGAACGCAAGCTGTTCATAGAAGAGGCAATGTGAATACAATACACGCGAAGGTAAATCGTTTCCCTTTTTTAAACCTCATCACTCTAATATTTTAAAGTTTGTGGTTCTGTACTTGAAAAACCTTTTCACGACCGATTAATTGTGTTAAAATAGCTGAACAATGAGAAAACGTACAAGGGTATCGTGCACGTGACTGTGCCCAACATGTCAAAGCATGGTTTTTATCTTTGAAATAGGAAACGTTTAATCTGTAGTAAGAAACAGCCAAACTGTTTCAAAAAAAAATAAATAGGAACTCACACTTGCAATAAACTCAACTTCTACATTTTCCGTCTGCCTACATGTCCATAAAAGCCACAGTTTGGGGGCTTGGAGGACATGGTTTTTTGATTTTGATTTTTTAATTTTGCATCTGCAAGACGCTTACATTAGACTTGGACATTTGAGACAGTATAAGCTGATAGATATGCCCCCAATAGTTTGCCTTAGGCGAGCAATTCAGTTCCCAACAATTAATGTAAGCAATAAAATAAACTTACCTAGCATATTACTGTTTACATTACAAAAGTCTGAAATTAATAAATCATTCTGGTGGCAAAATACTAATTCACCATGAGAACCCGAATTGAGTCTTTGAGCAGCGATAAACCAAAATATACTTAGTTGTTCAAATTCGTTAAAAATATTTTTGTAAAAATTAGCTGGGGCATGCCACTAAAAAATTGAACATTTTGTCATTTAACCAGACGCGCAATAAAGATTTTTGCTAAGAAGGGGGTGCAAGACGATTTTTCGGCAAAAATAGTCTTTTAACGCCATTTGGATTCTGCACGTTATGGAGCCATTTGAAAGAACTAGAGAACTAAATTGCTAAAATTCGAAAGTCATTTGAAAGAGTAAAATTGCCCAGCCCACCCTCCTACTACGTACAGGTCAAATTCAAAATACGCTTAAACACTTGTAATTTGGGTTAGATTTTCTACATGACTTGGCTAAGGGGGTGAAGCCCCTTAGCCTTCCTGGTTGCACTAGCTGCATCTAACACCACATTATCATTAATATTTCAACGCAAGTATAAATAATATTCCTAATTTGTAGTGAATAAACCGTTGTCAGTGAGAGGCAAGATGTTATACGTCTAACCAAAACTGCCGAATGATTTGATATATCATTCGTATATTTTAGAAGTCATAACCAGAACTTTCTAGGGCTCCTCTTTGATGTTTGAAGCTCTGCAACAAGAAAGCACAATTTATTACGCTATGCAAACAACACAAATTCTTATTCGTTTACCTTTGACATCAGAATTAAACAAAATAAAATACATGCAGCACAGCGAAATTAGTATGATTTAATTAAAAAAGGTTATTCTCTTCATTTGCAGTTCCACTATCAATGTAATGCTCCTCGTTTTGGTTATTCGTAAAATCAATGATGGGGTGAAGGGGGGAGGGGGCATTGCTTTCCCCATCCTAGAGCAAACTGAGCTTTAAATTGGATGTGTGAGACGGTGGAGATCTTCAATTTTCTCAAAAAATTGAGTCACTCGATTGAGTGAATACCTTTTTTAGTTTTCATCTACATTCAGCGCGGAAAGTAAAGACCTTTTTTTGCACTTTACCTCATGGGTGAAAAACTAATCCTAACACGAAGCCCAATCGTGTACTATTAAGCCAACTGATACAGATTATATAGTTTGATTAAAAAAAGGAAACAGAAAGAGCATAAGCTTAACACATACAGCGGTTAGTTTCCTGAGCCAAACGTTTTCATGGCCAAGTAAAATCAGCAACGAAATGTAGGATCGAACTCACAAACTCGTGAACCAGAGTCGAATTCTTATCACTACGCTACTCGTAACTTTTGCACAAGTTTTCAAGAACGAAGTAGGTCATCCGGTCGGCCGCATATTTTTGAAGCGTGAAATGTCGGCCATCTTGGGTTCAATTCCTGTAATAATACCAGGTCGGAAACAAAGTTGCCAGTTTCTCGCCATCTTTTCATTCAAAAGCGTGAAGCAGAAAACATGAGGTTTTGCAATGGTGTTGATGAAAATCCTCCAGACCATTTCGTCATAAATATTGGTTATTGCATCACAGAACAGGGACGTAGCCAGGGGGAGCTGGGGGTCAATTGCTCCCCCAAATTTTTATATGCCCCCCCTCAAATAAATTTCACTTGCACGCTGGAACTCTAAGATGGTTTGATTCTAACCAGAGAAAATAATGGCATTCCGCAGCGAAGGCTTTTTTTGGGAAATCACCTAAAAATTCGGACAAAATAATGGAATTTCGCTCTGAAGATCTTTTTTTAAAGATTGCCCACAGCGAGAATATACTGCCCCCAAAAAAACTGCGTTCTGGCTAAGCTCCTGTCATAGAAGCTTGTATCACGAATTACCTAATAAAAGCATTCATAACAACCGTGATATCTTTTATGACGAAATGGTGTTGATTTTTTTATGAACACCTTTACGAAGCTTCATGTAAAAAGGTTAAGTGTTGTGGATATAGACCCCGCCAATTCATCTCAAACAGTTTCAAAGTCATTGCTTTTTTGTGTGTACAGCACTAGAGATATCGCGATATCGTACGTCGATCTTGTTTGACTTATTCTGACGTCATAAACTCTCGAGACTTCCACCAGATAGCGATATTCATCACGAGGTAGTGGGTTCAGACCCTGTTCCCAACAACAGGGCAAATAACTCAACTCACTGCCAAATCATGACATCATCGGTGGTCACAGTTGACTGACTTACTCTTGTCTATTTGCTGTCTTCGCGTGTGTACAATAGATGCTAGCGTCAAACTCGTTAACGCAATCGTTGCGAATTACAGTCGTTTCAAGAGTTGGGTGTGTCTGAAAGTGTTTACACATGTCTGTACTGGTCAAAAAACCAATGCAAATTTAAAAAAATTAACTTTGTCATAATTCGAAAAGTCAAAAGATCGTCAAAACAGAACAAAATCACTCCTAGTGGAAATCATCTGCTTCATACAATCGCATCATAGTCAGCAGCACAAGAATGGCAACAATGCATATTATTACTGGTACAGGACCAGCTTTAAAATATCAGCTATAGCATTGGACAAGCTAGATGCATCTTCAGGTTAATGCTTTTTACTAATAAAACTAACGCTAAGTTTATTTTCAAAAACATAACGTTCAACGTCGTGAGCGGGGATCGAACCGAGAGCCAGCTGCTCTTTAAAAAAGCTATCATTCGCAACCTAACCAACTACATTACGCCGCCGATCAACGGTCGCTCAGCTGCTGCGTTGCAAATTTCTAAATAGACTCTTTAACTTGATAATGTTGAAGCCCTTGCTCTGAGTGACGGCAGAATGATGTCAAAAGCTCTTTCTCTCGTCACAAGAGCCATTAAACATCAATCATAGCCGTCCAACGGCATTTTGGTCTAACTGCTAACTCTAGCACTCAAGTCGTTCCGTTTCGGTGAATTTGTTTACCGTTGGTGGGGCAGCCAAGGTAAGCCCTGGTTGATTTCCGCAGGGCGCTAACTTGCTTTCACTGCCTTCCCAACGGAAACTAGAAAATAAGATTGCTTCAGCGTCATTTAGCACGTTTTTTTTTGGCGTGGAAATGCCTCATCGCCAACTGGCAGGCAACCTAGACCCTGTATAAAATCTCGACAGGGCGCTAACTTGCAGTCACTGCCACACAGCGATGAGCTAACTCAAATCAAGTCGGAGTACATTTCTTTTTTTCCGAGTACGACTGACTGACATACTGCCCTTCCTGATCGAATAGCGCCGGTAACCATTCGTCAAATCGCGTCGCATAAAGACAGTTGACTGATGATAGTGTGCCGCTCCGATATGGCAGCCCGGTTAAACCCTTTATTTTTTCCAAAGGGCCTAACTTGCTCGTACTGCCAAACTAAAGCGCACTAAATTAAACTTGTTTGGAAATTGATATGCTTAATAGCGAAGCGCACCGCAAACTTATGACTGACGAGCTTATTCGATATTATGCAATCATAGAAAATGACACGAGTAAGACTTCGAGAGTAATTGTTTAGGAAATCATTTATTGCATAGTTACATACCTTGTTTTTTGCCTCTACCTTCTTCGCTCCAGCGCAAAAAACATCGAATTTCTCCTAAGAATAAATAAACAAGAGCCTCTTTGATGCATGGTTTCATCAAGTCTCTGTCTAGAGTCAAAAAGGCTCAAAAAACCTGGTCATTTTATCTGCAACACTGTTATTAGATTGCAGTTTAAATTTTTGTAAAGCTTAATTGAATTTCTTGTAAGAATCAAAAAAGAATTATAATCGCTTTCATCTGGTAACAACTTTCATAATAAGGTAACAAGTTAATGATAAGTTGCCAAATATACCAAACAGTGGACAGCTGTGAAATTTTCAGTTTGGAGGCTTGCATGGTTCCTTTTAAGTATATCACAAGAGGAGAATTTACAATTTAGGCGTTAACTCTTAAGTCAACAGTAACAGACAAACATTCTGAACTATCAGCTAATTACAATGGCGGGACTGAGTAAAAGGAGAGATACTGGAGTCCCATTATTTCAGTGTACTGTAATTGGTGACAGGTGAAGGGCAGACTGTTAAACTGCTACAAGGAAAAAGTAAGGCCCTTTGGGGATACGGAAATAAAAGCTTTCCTTCATTCTCTATCAACTTAAAAGAAGAGCAGGTTTGGAGTGAGCCCCTAATGCTAGGGACCTGAAACATATGTACTGCGCCATCTTCCTAATTCTGTGTTTCTTTATTTTTTCAATGTTTTTAAACCAATCCAAACGTGGTTTTAGTTTTGTTGAATTCCGCAGCGATTTCTCTTCAATGCCTATAATACAATCATCTCTTTTTGAGTACATTATGTCTTTTTGAATACGGTATAGTAATATTTACACGTGGATAAAAAAATTAAATTCAAATCCATCAAAATTTCCGTTAAATAGCGGACCTATTCCAAGAGCTCAACTACCAATGATAACTATTGACTCGTTTTCATCTCGATTTGAATTTTGAACTTTGAAGAGAACCTTTCTCAAATTAAGAAAAGTTAAAGCACTATACAAATATTGATCAATGGGCTAGGCAGGTCTAATAACGTCCGTCCTATTGTCACTGTTGGAATGATCACGAACGCTTATTATGATATCACAAAGCCTACAGCTGACAGGTCTCGAGTAAACAATTGGAAAGTTGGATACTTCGCGAAAATTCAGGCCTTCGTTAAAAGACAGGCACAGACTGGGACGTTAAACAACAAGAGATAAGGGAATCGATAGCATTGAAGGGCGAATGTTAAAGCTCGTTTACAAACCGTGGTACGATACCAATAATCAGAGTTGATTTTAAAATTGGGGCGAAATCTCTGCATTTTCTCACAAAACAAAGAAATTGTAGAAAATCTACGCAAATACATCTCTCATTTGCACTCGCACACCGTACCGTTCTAGTTGTACTGCTGCCAAACTCTGGGATTCTTATTTCCTTGCTTACATTGAAATCTTAGTCAGAAGATAGCGCCTTCGCGTGGCATGGTAGTAAGGTAACAGCTGTTTAATCACGTGAACAGCCTGCTACGTAGCTCACTGCCAAATCACAAGAAGCGTGACATGACGTCATATTAATCTCCACTGATTTTCTTATTAGTGAGTGGGCTAACTTAACTTCTTATTGGCTAAATACACTATCTATCTCAACTTAATATTTTTTCGTGTTTCTACGCACCCGTGTTTTTGAAAAGGTTTTATTTCGCATTGCAAATAGTTTGCTACTTCGCTGAAATTACGTCGCATAACTTATTTTCAGCTTGAACGCATTTCAATCATAGTCACTGATCAATGTAGCGTGCATCTGCGTAAAGTTACGTATGCGTTTGCTTAACCTTGAAAAAATTAATGCTAAAACTTTTTGCGTATCACCACTAGCGCCATGCTTTTACGTTTCATTGAAATACAATCCCAACACCAAGCTATTCAAACATGTTTACATTGCAGTAGCTTTTACCATTACAGGTCCAACTTATCTCGAATTCATTAGTTTCGAATGCACTCAGGGTTTAATGTGATTTGGTTCAAAACTAAAAGCTTTGATCATGGTTACGATATCAATAAAACTGATAATAGAGAAATCCAACTAACAGTAACCATTCGGGACACGTGGTTTTATGGGAATCTAAAACAATACCCAGTTGCTAGGAAACGCAACGGCAACGTGATCGTTACGTCACAATCATGCGGGCCTACCTAGCGACTCGAGTAAACAGAACTTGCTCGGGTTGGGGCAAGTTCTACTATGCCCGAACAAAGGCGAAACAAAGGCATGGACGAGAACAGGTTGAGCCTCGTCCTACAAAGCAGAATTATCGCGAACTCCGCTTTTGTACGCCGCTACTACGATGTAAGTCGAGATGGGAATAAATAAGCAGTAAGGATTGAATCTGTCGGACTTGCCTAGCCTGGCCCTGTTTTGCCCAGTTGTTATGACAGCAAGACCCCACCTTTGACCGTTAAAAACCAGCAAACAATTTCGTTAATTACAAGGGGCGTTTAAAATTGCTTGAGCGTTAACTTGACAGCCTAATTATTAATCTCAAATGGAGCTACAGTAAATAATATAGTCTTCTACTCTCTTTGATGTGTAGAGCCGAACTAATGAATCTAAATAGTGCACCATCTTGCAGCGACATTAACTCCACATTTCACTACTACCCCAAAATGAACTCAATATTCGAACAAATTTTACCTCAACTTGCAAAGACAGGCCACAAATAAAAGGATCCTAGCATGACGACTAAACCAAATAGGTCAATTTTGCAACTACTGAAGTTCAAGTTTTAAGCTCTTTGTACCTTAGTAGCAATGAGACAGGTTGTAATTGGAATTGTTAAAAAGTGGTCAAACCGGTGGTGTAAACGAGCAAGTGGTTTAAAGAGGCTCGGTTATGACAACAAGCAAACAAATATCCGTCTCTACCAGTTGATATTTAGTTTCGCTTTTACTGTTGCAATTGCTTTTGACAAATACTGTACTTTTAACGTGTTCCCACGCGTTATTGATTTTCGGTGGAGTTCGGCACGTGCAGCAGTAAATCTAGTAAAAAAACAGGCTAGCTCATAAACTGAACACGGGCTACAAAAAGACCAAGCGAAGAACTTTGCACGTACAAGAACCATCGTCTTCGTCAAAACGACGGCAAAATTGGCAAAGCATGGAATGTCTCCTCGGGGTCACCAATTTGAACATGACCTTACGAAGGCGCAAAGGTTCTTTTCTGGTGCAGAATGCATCGTTCGCTCTTCCGTTCGATTGTCGCCGATGAAGAGAGTTAAAACGATTTCTGTGGCAGTGCATGAAGCAGTTGTGACGTCACAATATCGGAATTTGGAACAACTAGCTAACTACACTGCCTCGGAATCGCTAGCAGGTTGTGCGACAGCTAATCTTTCTGCTCGTGCAAAGGTAAAAAAACTCTCATTTCACAAAAATTTTCTTCTCTGTTCTCGCAATGAAATTTATACTCCATCGCCACTACAGTTTAGTCTACTCTATTTTTACACATTTGTGATCTAACAAACTACTCTAAGAGTGCTACCAGGAAGCTACATAGAGCGCTACAAAAGGAAATAGAAAGAACACGCCTTAAATCAAGCTTTATCGCTCTAATACGCTATTTAAATCATATTTCACATTGCGATTCCGAGCGGAGATTAAACCAATCACGTGAGCGACAAGATTACACGAGAAATCTTGCTTCTACCTCCCATAGCTTTTGACACTGCAATGCGAATACCACATAGAATTGATACGTCATAAGTTGCAATTACATAGTAACAATTCAGAATGAAGCAACTTTTTTCAACCTTTACCTTGACGTTTTAATATAAATTATAAAAAGCATTTAGCTTTGAGAACACATTACTTGCAGCGTATGGGATGCTCTACAAACAATGACAGCAATTCTTTCGTACGTGCTATTTTTATACGGGAGAAAAAAAGGAAAGCGAAAACCGTTGTGACGTCACAATACGACATATTTCGGTTATCAAGTTATGAAGTAAATTCTTGATTGAACAAACTAATACTTCAGTCAGTTTTACTTCAACTATCACGTGATGCCCCGCTTTTTATCAAAAAAGTTAAACGTGTAAAAATGATTTTGTCACAAATAAAAAATCACCGCAAAGAATTTCCATCCTATTGTCATTTGTCAACGGCAAAACTTAGAAATTGTTTCAAATAAATTTTAAAACCCACAATCCCACTGGCTGTTTTATGTGATTGCACATTTTTAAAAACTCTTTTTTCAACATGAGGGCCATGAAACAGTGCTCAAATGTAAAAATCTTTCAATTTAAATTGGTAAAAGCTTAGATGCAAACTGTGTTTTTACAGTTTCACACCAGCATGCGAAAATTATTAATGCACATGATTAATTAGAAACACTTTTTCACCCATTTCGAAGGATTGATTGTTTTATAGTTACAAAAAGAGACGCAACCTTGCAGATTTTGGTAAAGTTTAATGGGAACACTGGCTTTGCCGATCAAAGTCCCGTCTGTTAAGTGACGCTTTGCTACGGGAATTCCCCAATACTTTCGAGACACATGATTAGATGCAAAGAATGACGTAAGAACTGGCGTTTGCGGTGGCCAGTAAATTGATGGTTCGATTCTTAAGGCGTGTAGTTCACCAAACACATATTGAACGTCTAGTAAGTTACAAATTTAATAAAACAAATCAAGCGAGTTGCTGATCTATTGAATAGGTGCATTCAATGTTCCCTCTAATTTTTTGTGGTTTCTGTGCGCAGAAATTTTGGTGTGTGCGCACTTTTTCTGGGTATTCACCCAGAATTAAAGTGGTTTTTGTGTCCGAAATTAGGAGAAGAACAGAAGAAAAAAAAAAAGAAAAAAAGGCCTTCACAAAAAATGGAGCGGTTTTTGCGTCCGAAATTACGTGAAGACCAAAAACAGGGTCGGTTTTTGTGGCCGAAAAGTTTATTGTCTGTCTTAATGTTATTTTATTATCAACAACAATATCTCTGTACAACATTATATCTGTGCGCAGCAAATTTATGCGTGTGCACAGTCTCTGAATTCTGTGTGCGCGCGTACACGCTCACAGCTTAGAGGGAAGACTGGCTGCATTACTGCAGAGTATGATTCCGCGTCTGGTCAATTCAAAGACTAAAATTGAGAATTTGGGCAACTTAGTCGGACAATGCATTAAAAAGTCGGTTTTTGATTTAATTTTGGATTATTGGTTGGTGGTTATTCGGTTGGAGTTACCCAGGTGTTTTCGGCAAATGACAGGATGCAACAGCAAAATGCTACAGCTGGGCTGGAGGACTCCGGAGGAAAAACGGTCATTTCGACTCCATTCCAAGAGCGGGCACCCCCATCACTCCCTCACAGACAGCCACTGCTGATGTTTGAGGCTATTTGTTTTGGTAAGCTCTATTCAGTGACACTTAATTGAAATCCTTAAGCATTAAACCTTAATAACGCATTGACCAAAAAACTTTGCGATCTTAACCCTTACTTTAAACTCAAGTTCAAAAAAATTTTTGAAATACCAATAAAAAGTTGAATGATTTTAGCGAGAAACCATTGGCGATCGGCATGATGTCACCAACATACTTCGCTCATAATTTACATGTGACGTCATAATAAGCAGCGCGATCGGATGAGATGAACAATTAAAGAGTCTTTGTGGGTAAAATTGTGATTATTGAGAACAATTAAACTCATAGCTAACAATTTACGATACATACGGTGGATTTGTTCTTATGGCGATTTCAAAATACTGATCTGACAAGTTTACATGCTGCCATGATAGCAAAAAAAATTAGCTGTGGACCATAACACGAAAATCCTGGAAACAACAGCCATCTAGTGGTAAAAAAAGAACATAATGCTTATTTTTAATTAAGCCATTTTATTTCGCTAAATGACTATGAATCGAAAACCAGTTGAATTTTAACTCTTTACAAGCAACAAATTCTGCACCCTGGCTCTTTTACCCAATGAAACTCGAAGGACGTTTTGTACTGAATTAGCTTATTTGATAACACTTATAGCCATAGGTGGGCAAGTTAATGCAAAACGTTAGCTTCGTTAACCAATAGTCCGTTAACAAACTTCACACCTCCGTTAACGTTAATCCGTTATTTTCAGCTTTAATTAAAGGAAGTTAACAAAGTCCGTTAATCCGTTAACATTTTGCGTGTAATTTACATTTTTTCTTATTCACTCGTTTCTGAAACATGTATTGACGCTCTTAAGCTGATTGTAAGGAAATATTTATTGCTGCGGTAGTCTTTTTGTGTTTTAAAGTTACATTTTGCAGTCTAATCTAATTTCAAGATAAAAATACGTTCAAATGCACTAACGAAGCTGCGATCGAAAAATCTTCGGAAATTGTGATCAGCGATAATTAATAGACCTCTGAGGCTGCAGCTTATTATTTGCCACAAAAAAGAGCTTCTTTCTTCGCTTTCTTCTATAAAACTCGTGCTTATACGCAACAAGTGTTACCAGTGCAAACTGGTTTGTACCAGTGCGATGAATGAATGGTGTAAGATATCAACGATAGAAACGTTAACGGAAGTTAACAGAACTTAACGGAAGTTAATTTAGTCCGTTAACAGGACTTAACGGAAGTTAATTTAGTCCGTTAACATGAAGAAACTTTTTAACGGATTAACGAGTTAATGAAAAAGTTAGTTTCGTTATTAACGGATTAACGGACTTGTGCCCACCTATGCTTATAGCCAAATATCGCAACTTTCAGAACCCACATCCCTCATCATATTCAGATAACTGATGAGCTATTAAATTAGAAGTTTACAAAATATTACGAATCGATTTTGCCAAGAAACACAGAATAAGTTTAAAAATCCACATATTCTTCATACACTAACGTGCAATACTTTAAATCTCACACTTACCTTTGTAATGAAAACTTCGAATTCTGGACTGTTGTACTTCGAACTGATCGTCGAATCAGCTGTAACGCAGCCTTTTGAAGCGACGTCAAACCGCCGTTGATTGTTCGTTCATAATAAAGCATGTGTCGTTGGCCTTTTTATCTTTGCAACTGACGTGTTTTGTGAAAGGCAGGCGCAGGCTCGGCTAGGTGGCAGTTATTGGCCGTTGAAAGTGACAAATTCCCACGCGTCGCGCGATTATATCAACATTGAATTCGATATTGTTCCATTTAAATGTTATCTTGCCGTTTATGACTGAAATATTAGAAACAATTTAAATCTATTCTTAAACAAAGCCTGTTTATGACAAGATAAAAAAAAACATAAAATGATGATTACACCATAGCTAAACAAAGCATAACCGAAATAAGCTTTAAAGAGTGTGAAATCAAATAGTTTCCAAGAGATTTGTGCAAATAGTGTAATATCGTTAAAAACTTCAAACAAATAGCTCTAAAAAGCACATAACTAACTTGGAAATTCCAAAAGTTTCCTAGCCTTTTTCCCTTTGATGTTTTCAAACTTTTACCTGAAGAACTGAAAAAGGTAAGCTCATAAAAGTTTGTTGTGCCAATAATACATGGAGCCCAAAGAGTTGAATTGTACGATATAATCACATACATATTGTAATTACATCTTTATCCATGAGGTTGCCTTTGCCAGGAGACAGCAGGAAAGGGTCCTTTAGGTCTTCGAGTCAAGCTGCCATCTCCCCCCGATCTCTCACACACGGTGGAAGCTTCACATTGTCCCTTTCAACGCTGAACGCCAAGCAGGGAAGCTCTAAATACCGTAACAATTTTTGTAGTCCTTGGTTTCACCCGACCAGGAATCGAACCTGAGTCTGCCGTTTCAGTAACAGACACTCTACCCACTTAACAGCTGACCGACAACATGTCTGGGTTCAACTTCCAATTTTTTTCACCAAGTTACGTTGCAGCATTTTTTTGATAAGACGCTATGCTACAAGTATCTCTGTTGGGTGACTTCGAAAAATCAACATAAAAGAAAAAATTTACTGTAACAGGAAATGCAACGTGGTCAACCCCTTAGCAAGTGCGGATTCGCTCAAAGGATAACGTCGTTTTTTCATAGCAGGAAATAAATCACCTAAATTAAAAACCAAAGAGACAAAAAAATACGAAAATTTTCAAGGTCAAGATTATTATAAAAAAATAATAATAATAATCCGCACTGCTTACGTTATTTAGAAGTAAAAAAATGAAACTGTTTTGTTGCAAGAATGTCGGAAATGACGATATATAAAAGAGGAAGTTGTCCTTGATTGATGAAAGCAACGGCAACGAAAACCTGGGATGTTTTGTATCACAAAATAGCATTTTTGTTTGCAGCATTCCAGGGTCATTCAAATGACAATGTCAGGCATGTTTCGTGGTGTTTGTTTTGCCAGTACACGTCTAAGTTGCAGGGCGAATTGATGGCGAGCCCTCGGAAGCTTCTAATTGTTGAGCGTGAGATCAAATCAATGCCATTGATCCCCGCCTTTTGTAGCTTCTCGTGCTATTAACTCAAACTCCATTGGTACCGATCGAATTTCGGCTTCTAAAATCGCTGTCGCCCGAAAGCCGTCGCGATTGGATTCCAGAGTTCGTATCAGGCATGCCTTGGAGGGCAATGAATAGACCGCATTTCCGCAGCGTAGTTAAGCACCTGGAAGTAACAGCTGACGATACAATAGGAAAGAATGCGAACTGTTAAATCATAATGCTGATTAAGTACAAGAAGAACTGCACTGTTCGCTACATAGCTAACTGATTCTGATAGAAATTAATGACGCTATTACTTCAAAAATCAGATTTATGGTTTTGTTAGTGTAAGTGAGTTTCTTAAAACGTTTTGACACAACATGCAAAAAGTCCTCATCAGGAAAAAAGTGATTTAAAGTTTGCTGTGTTGCCAATAATGACATAACTAGATGGCATTTATAAACACACTAACGGTGCTTAAGATTTTTGACGTATTATGGCAATATTGCATCATCAGCATTTTGCATCATCGATTTCTTTTAATTTTTCTAGACCTAATTTGAATGTCGAAGTCAAGTCAAATGCGAACGCAAATCTCAATTGGTAAGTTCTAGTACCAAGGCTTCAAAAAATTCTAAGAGGTACCAAGCTAGATATCCAGCTGTCACCCCTTCTTTTTTCAGTTCAGTGCAAATTTTGGATACTTTTATGATATCTTCGTGATTTTGTGATACTTTGAGGGCACATTTTGTGATAAATGCTTCAAAACTGTTTTTTGTACAACGTCGCACTTTTTCATCGAAACCGCTGTTGTCTGAAACCTATTCTGACAAAACGGTCTTTTGAGAATTTAAATAATATGTGGAATTCAAGAAGCCCGCTATTACAATCAAATTCAGCCCAAAATACTGCTTGTCAAAACAGCCAGTCTCCAGATTGTGTACTTTAAAATGGGTATCCAAATTCTTTTGTGGCAGTTACTCTTTGACCTGTTACATAGACTTGATGCAAAGATTCTAAAGCAAAAATTGTGCGAAGATGTGTTTGCACCCACACGGAAGTGACGTCATAACTGGAGGAAGTGACATAGCAGCGGGGGCTGCTTAATATAAATCCGCTTTCGTTTGTTCTCTTCCTTCTAAGCTTTGAATAAGAAAAATCACATGACGCAGAGTTTTTCAGGTGTGTCAAAATAATGTCTAGCAGGTTTGAAGAAATGGAGTAATGATACTGTTTTTCTATAAACACTGACCAGTGAACAAGATCCATTCCAACGAATTTACTCGTTTTGTGGGTGACAGAATGCTTGACATACCAATCTTTGAGGTTAAAATTTTTCTGACAGGTTAATTAGAACTATTCTGTTGATCTTTTTTATTTTTCGGAAAAAAAGCCTGCCAATCTAATTGTTGGAAAAAAGTAAAAAATGGCTTGAAAATAATCAGGAAAGACAACAAAGGAAATTTTACTCCTAGCCTTTAATTTGTCTTTTATCATCTCGTTTTTGAAGCTATTTAAATCCGGGAAGTTCATTTAAGTTTTTAGCTTATATGCAATGATGGGCTTGCAACAATTAAGTCACTTTGTAATGCTTCTATAATTACGAAATATGACTTACAAGTATCATATTTCGCAAGTGGAAACACTGATCAGTGATCATGTGATCAATGAAGTTGCTTTGCTGTCGATATTTTTGTTTTCTTTCTACAGCAGCATCAAAAAATAGAACCTAAAGGCGTTATAAATAGAAAGCAATAACAAAAAATTGCTTACTTTGGCAACAAGCATGCAAACTGGAAAAACCTTAGAGACGCATTTATAACAAACTTGAACTCTTATTTTGAGCAGAAATTGATGATTCCAAAGAGCTCCACCTTAAACATTTAAAAAGTGAGCTATACTTCTTAATAGTTTTTAAAGTATTTGATGTCAAATATCAAATTGTCTGATTCTTAGACATACGTATTGCCGCAATAGTTTTCACTGATCCAAATTCAGCTCAAGGTTGAAATTTTGCTCCAAGTTGAAACATTTTTGCATGGAAAAAAAATATTTGTAAGCGCATCCAAAAAAGAGCTATATATATAATAAAAATAAAAGGCAGTTTCAGTCGAGCGGTTACGCATTCGTTTCTGGAGCGAGAGGTCCTAGGTTTAAATTTCGGGCCGGTCAAATTGAACAAAATGTAAGTTGCCAACAGTTCGCCACCGCTGCGGCATTTCAAAAAGAGTAGTGTTGTCTGGGTAGGGTGATGCGGATATGGGTCAGCCAACTCGTTACACGCTTCAGCGTAAACCAGCGAGTAAAAAAAAAGATTTGTTTTTTTCCTGGTAAAACTTAACACAACATGCTTGTGATTCATATTAGGTTAAGAATTTACTATGTCATTCTGAAGTTATTCTAATCGACTAAAATCTCACAATTGTCACCGACATTAGTATTGCAAATCCGATAATACAAATTCGTTTATTTAAACTACAAACTAATAATTAAGAACATTTTTTTTTGGCAAGAAAAAACAACGAAGTATTCTTCATTTTGTAGTTTACAATTTAAATGCAATTGTAAAATTTTAACCGAAAATTGTTAGAGCGGTTTTTTTCATGTTTTGCAGTTCACAGAGTTAATGCGTTTTCTGTTTTTGAAGAATGTCATTTATTCATGACAAATTACAACACAAACCATTTTTCAGGCACAAGCCAAATCAAATACACCAATAGCCATCGTACGCTACAACCCACGAGTCAGATTGAAACTTTAGCGATGCTCTATTTGCTAATTACAAATTTGAGAACTTGAAATTCATAGCGAAGCCCTGCGCAATAGCGCTAAAAGCGGTATTGTTAAAAAAAATTATTGTGCCGCTAGTAATGTTCGTTTTTATTATTCCAACACGCGTGTTTCAACTTTCAAATCATTTAACTGTTGGGTCTTATACCCAGTTCTCTGTTATCGAATAGCTGAACTCTGTGGCTGCCTGCTAACCTTTGCCAAAAAATCGCAATCTTGTTGCAAAAGACTTCAGTGACTAAATTGTAGGTCCAGATAAATTCGAAGTCACAAGATTTTTTCCTCTTTCAAAAATGACCTCATAAACATATGATTTAACACAGTTGGAACTACTTCGAAAAAAAAATGCAAAACTTCCGCGTTGGCAGGGAGTTCCCCTGCTGTTACATTTCCAAAAGTCAAAGGTCAGTTTAGATTGAAAGTTTAAAGCAAAAACTTAAGCGCAATGGAAACAAAACTTGAACAATTAAAAACTATTGACCGCAATTCATTACTTTAAGCCTCGGTCTAGACTGAGAGTAAAATCGAGGGCGTACGAGCGTATCTTTTGTATCTTTGGTTTATCTTTAGTTATCTTTAGTTCTGTAACTTAAACAGAAATTCAGTACGCACGGCGTATCACCTTACCAGCGTAATGCTGCCAACTGGTTTAAATAAACTAATGATACGTTCTTGCGCTCACGATTTTACGCCAGGTGTAGATCGATCTTAGACCGAACTTAATGTAACTATGATGCACTTCAGAAATATGAGGAATACAAAGCTAAATAAAACTAAACTAAAAACAATTTAACCACCAAATATTGTTGGAAACGTTTATTAATTTATTTGCCCCCTTGGCATGAAATCGCTGTCGCACAGGCGTTCAGTTCTTGGCCAAGGCCTAAACAAACACAAAGAGAACTAGTCGGAAGCTTCAACACAAGATATTTTTAGACTTGCATACCCTTTTTATTGATTTTGAGGGATTAACAGTGGTAGCAAAGGAATCGACCTTTCACTGCATGAGCTAGACCCCGACTAAAGGCTGAATACACGAAGATAAAATTAGTCTCTTCGCAGTCTCCTTGTGCCTGTTTTGCTGTAATTTTTACCTTGCTCTGATTTATGCTGAATGTGTTTAATTTATTTTCATTTTGCATTACTTTGTGGGTTTGTGCTGTTTATTTGTAACAGGTAACAAAATAAAGTTCAGTTCTAAATTGTTGCTGCACCAAGCGCAAGCGCGGCAAACTTTTAATTCACACGTCATAGTTATAATAAGCAAGATTTTGGGAAATGCTTCGCCGCTCCTATTGATTTTATGCAAGCATAAGTTGATATTTACCCAATCTTTACTTGTTCTGTGACGTAGCTTTAGCTTAATCGAATGTGGATTAGTTTTAGCGCAAATCATGTGACTGACAGCACGAAAACTTACTTGCCCAGACCAGAATCTCAGCTGACCAGCAAGTATATGCTTGTTAAAACCAAAATAAGCCCTAGTCTCACAATTTTGCGTAATAGCTGCCTATCACCAGTACAAACTTGATTTTGGCTGTCGAATTAATTTCTTTCTTTAATTCTCAGCTTAATTTTAAGCAAGACTGGGGACGTTTTCTCACCGCATTTGGAGCTCATCAGTTGCGCAAATAAACACTAAAGTCATCCCTGGAAAACTGGCTACCCACAATGGTTTGTAGTCAAACTTAAGTTTTGAACTAGCGATTTTTAATAAGTATGGCTTAATTACAGACTCTTGCAGCAGTTTTGCATGCTTTATTCACTTACAAGCATGAATATTTTTTAAAAATATTTAGCACACAGGAAGGTTTCTTATACTTTTTGTTACAGGGGTAAAATTTCTTTTTGTGTAACATATTACGCATGGCCTATTTATTTGAAAGTTTGTTTGACTGAAAGTGTAAAATGCAGTAGGAAAACGAAAATTGGCTGCATGGTCTTCTGGATATTTAGGCCCTTTTTTGCAGAATTTCAACCCTGCGGTTTTCAAAATTTAGCTGAACATATTTTAAACTTTGAAGAAGTATTCACTCCGTACCATAGTAATTTTAAACCATTTTACAGGTTGAACATAAAAATGAATAATATTGGCCTAGTAACCTTTAGTACTTAAAGAGATACTGCACGAAATCGGTTTTTATTGAAGAAATGAGAACTACTTGACGTAATAAAGATGTGCCCCAATTCTTTTTCCACAATTATCTTTATTCATGAAAATGCGATTTAATCCGTTTGACAACCTTGCATTTCGCTATTGTGACATCACAAAAGGCCAACTGCAGATCATTACTGGTAGTCGAGGTCTACTAACAGTGCAGGCAAGTTTTCAGATTTGATTTAGCCGTTCACTGCTACTAGTTGGTAAGTTATTGGTATTAGATTGCAAGTTAATAAGGGAATCACCTACAGATTTATATATATTTTTTGACGCAAAGTGGCCAAATTTTGTTTCTATTTTAGCGGTTTTTCCTTAATTTACTCCTCATTTTGTTACTTGTTTTTTCAGTTTCACGTGGGCTTTTGCGTATATAGATACAAATGGTGACTGTATGACGGTCTTCAGGGAGGGAGGAGGGCTAGTTTACTGGATTTACCTAATCCAAATGCAAGTTTGGTTCTTTTTGGGCTTCAATTCTCTTTGGTTTTGTTTTTATTGTGAAAAATATCCATTGTTATTTCGAATCTTATGCTTTTTCCCTGCTGTGTGTCCAAACTTTTGTGCTTCCGGTTGTGTAATATTTTAGAATTGGTGATGCCCTTTGGGCGAAATATATTTTAAACAAAATATTTGCTGTTTTACGCACAACTGATTCTGTGTAAACTCATAAAATCAATGAGGCTAAATGCTTACTGGTTATAAATTAGGCCTAGAAAACTAGTATTGCGCTAGTTTCTGATTACAGATCTGAGATTAGCCTACAGTATACGTACAGTATATTCTGTTATTTTATTGCTTGTTGCACAATAATTTAGCTCAGTGAAAAAGAATTGGCAAGACCAAGACGGGTACTTTGGTAGGCCAGGCTGGTGTTGTTTTAGGGCTGCTATGGTTGGCAATAACTAGAGGGAAATTTTGCATCAGCCTTTTTTGATGTTACGAAATGCGAAAGGCAGAGTTGCCAATGGTACGGAGTTAAGGGATAAAATTGTTTTTTTCGCGAATAAAGGGAATTGTGGAAAAAGGTCAGGGGCACCTCTTTATTACCTCTAGTAGTTCTCTTTTTTTTTTTCAATAAATTCGCTTTCGAGCAGATCTCTTTAAGGCGTGAAGATTAACTGATGTAATCATTTGGCGACATGAGCTGAAAACGAATCAATTTTTTTTCCGTGTTAGTAAATTTTCGGTTTTGGATAACCAGGCAGCCGGTCGAGCGGTAACGCGCTCGTCTTTGGAGCGGTAGGTCTGAGATTCAAATCACGGGCCCGTCAAATCGGACACAGTGTTTTTAACGGTTAGCCACCGCTGCAACATTTCTTCGAAAGGAGCTGTGTTGCCCGCGAGCGCAATGACGCGGAGAAAGGCCCCGCAAACTCGTTACACGCGTCGGCGTGATACAGCGAGGATAATGAAAAATTTGATGTGATTTAAATTTTCGATTGGTTTCGTAGCTTCACGGCAAAGTATGCGATATAAGCAAATTGTTTCGAGTTAAAATGGGGAATTCTGCAATACAAATAGCGGTATTGATCATGGTCGCTTAAAACATTAGGCCGTACAGCGTACTGTATAAAAAGCTACAATGGCTTAAGCTTCGTTTGTTCGTAAGAAATTACGATATCGTAGAGCTTAGAAAATGTGTCGCTATGACTCTCTGGCGCGATCAGGTAAATACCGGTTCGCCAAATGGTTGGTTTTCACGATGTGAATGATAAACCGAAACTTTTTAAAATTGACTATTTAATTTGCCTGCTATTGCAATGGGATCTCGAAAAATCATCCGAAAACAAGGCAAATCTTTTTTTGAATCGTAGACCACAATAAAACAATTAGAAATTCGCCAACAATTTAGAAACAAACTCATTATGATGTTGCAGAGCTCTCAGCCAAAAAAATTTGCCTGTGCACAGTAAACAAAAATACAGCGCACGCAAAAAATTTAGTGATTTTCCGCTACAGTTTCATTGCCTCATAACGGAGATTATTTTTCTCTCCCAAGCGCAGACAACAGCCGTACATGTTCCCTCGAGCACTGTTATTATGACGTTATAGCGTGTGAATCCCATGAAAGACGCAGTCTGGGCTATCTGATGTTTACGATAAGTTGCATTTTCCTGACCAATAATTCGGTTAATGAATATTCTTGATTACTGCTCCTGTATAACTGTATATAAAGATAATATTATCTCTGTATTTCTGTCTGTGGTTGCCTGGTTGGTATTAGGTTTCAAAAAATACTCCTGGTGGCCCCATTTACAGGTGAAACAACATTCTTGGGTTTTACAGAACTGTAAATTTTTAATGTTTTAATGGTAGTAATTTGCAGTAATTACCGTTACAATTTTGTCTTAACCTGTGTTACAATATAATGTATCTACAACTGCACTACAGCAACAACGTGTATGATTGTTAAATGAATATCGCGTTATTCGCATTATGAAAAAGAAGAGACTATTTCACCGGAAACTTTTATCAACTTTTTGTAAATTCTGGATCCAAAGCTAACTCAAACTTTTACTCTGAAACTAAATCGAAACCTAACCCTAACTCAAACCTTTAACTCAACCCAAATGAAAAATGAGCTGATGAATATTTCTCATTTTCGTTTTTTTCTCTTTAACTTAAAAATGTTCGGCGCAACAGAAACTCCCTTTTCAAAAATTTTAAACTATTCTATGCAAAAAAACGAAACAAAAAATTTTACTATCAACATTCTACTCTACAGTGTATAACTATAGCTCATACAGCATCGCAAAAAAACAAGGAAGTACAGCAATGGAATATTAAGTACAAAATCTTTGAACTTTGACGCATGCTTCTTTCATTTAACCTGTCACATAATCTCAAAATTTCCGCATTCCTCATGCGTTATTATACATTTTAGGATAACGCAGAGTTGCTCTTCTACAGATGCAGTAAATTAACTCCGCTTTTATCAGTCTTTAAGCGTTTTTACTCCAAAGGATTGCAGGCGAATAGGTCCTTCTTTCAATACCTCGGGATTAGCAAGAAACAGAGGAGTAATATTTGCAGTGGCTGAGGCAGAAGACGGTTTGTTTCATTTCCTTACAAAGTCACGCGGTCACAGTAGACTGATTATGTTTTTGTGATTATTGCCCTACAAGTTTTTCTATAACAACACCAATTTGTTTTCTCAATACTTTAACATTTGTAACGGAGTGTTTAAGAGCTAGGCCTTGTTACGCTAGCAGAAAAAACGTCTAGAAAAGAGATCTCGTGATACCCATCGAGGTACCTCTTGAAAAATTTTTTACAAGTAGAGTTTTAATGTCTGATTAATGATTGAATTGTCTTCGGTCGCAACCAGGTGCCGTTTTTAAGATATACCGCTTTTAATCGAAGGCGGATGAATATTTTAAAATCATACGCTTGAATAATTTTTTTTACTATTGGTGTTGCCGTGAAATAATCCCCAAATTTCAACAAAGATATTTTTTATCTTTCTTTGAATGTAAAAATTCAAAATATGATAAATTTAAACTACATAATTAATCATGGGTAAGTTTTTTGCTAAAAAGTTTGCATAATTTAAGTTTTAGCTTGAGTTTTTTTGTGTTAAATTTTAAACATGGAAACTTGCTTTGAAGTCACGTGACAGTCGTCGCTTGGCAGCTGATCGTTACGAATACAAAACTAAAAAATAATTTTTCATACCGGTAATTGAATACCGGTATCCTTAAGAACTAATGACGAAATTATTTCGTGTTAAAAGTCGAAAACCAAATGAAGTACCTCATGAATTTTACACTACATGTCTGTTATGATGATAGTCTACCCACAAAAAGTAGCCGAATACAATAATTGCTTTGAGAATTAGGCTACTGATAGGCTTTCTATCCTCAAAACTAACTAGCCTAGCCCTAGCTCGTTGGCTTATCAACTCTCGAATGTCTGTTCTGCCACACTTAAGCACTTGAAACAGTCACCGGAGTTAAACCAACAAATAACCCAAAATAAGAGATGACTCTCATGAAATTGCTGAAAAGGAGCACAGTTTATTTAAGCCGTAGTTTGCTATACACTTGCGAAAGTGTCGGCCTGTTGCTTTGTGTTGAAACTTCGCAGTAAACTAGTGTAGTCTTAAAACATTGTAGCTGAATGATTTATTGGAATTGACGATGTGCTTTAGTTCGATTGGAATAAAACGTTATGGACTGATAACCGGTATACCCACAGTTACCGACTGCTGTAGGCTATCGATATTCGTTGAAGCTTATTGGTAATCTTCGAACCAGTTATTGTATTAGGCTGCTTTTTGTGGGTAGGCTATCATCAAAACAACCACGTGGTGTAATTCATAAGGTAGTTCGTTTATTTTTCGACCTTTTGCTAGAAACAATTTCTTCATTAATGATTACCGATATTTTGTCGTAAAAAATTGTTTTGAAGTTTTACATTCATAACAATCAGCTGCCAAGTGACGACTGTCACGTGACTTCAAAGCAAGTTTCCATGTTTAAAATTTAACACAAAAAAACTCAAGCTAAAACTTAAATTATGCAAACTTTTTAGCAAAAAACTTACCCATGATTAATTATGTAGTTTAAATTTATCATATTTTGAATTTTTACATTCAAAGAAAGATAAAAAATATCTTTGTTGAAATTTGGGGATTATTTCACGGCAACACCAATAGTAAAAAAAATTATTCAAGCGTATGATTTTAAAATATTCATCCGCCTTCGATTAAAAGCGGTATATCTTAAAAACGGCACCTGGTTGCAACCGAAGACAATTCAATCATTAATCAGGCATTAAAACTCCACTTGTAAAAAATTTTTCAAGAGGTACCTCGATGGGTATCACAAGACAACACAATTTTGGACACCGTAACAAGGCCTAAAACACATCATTCGCTTTCTATAATAATCCTACGGTGTCCACAGTCCGACCGCGATGAAATTTTACCAAGCCCGCATCCGCTTTTCATCCTTTTTTACTACCGATTTACCCAATACAATCAAATCGGAGAACTTCTTTTTTGTTTTTGCCCATTTTCTAACCCAACGTACTGCGAAAACTCGAAGATCTTTTTGTTTTTGTCCTGATTTGCACAACACAATGGCTAAATATTTTAGTACGCCATCAAAGAGTTGTTGAACCGTGAGCATCTTTGCAAAGTCAAATGACTTTACTCAAAAAAAAATTGGATACCCCTGGTCTAATCGCGGTAAAATATTCAGTTAGTTATAACACAAGTATCAAACGGATGCGCGGATTCTACAGTATAACTTTTACGGCTACTAACTTTTCTCATTATTTGTGTACCTGCGTTGGACTTGGACTTCACGCGGTGGTTAATAAGCTGCTACTTTTGCAAGTTATGCTATATTTGACAAATCCGTACATTTACTGTAATCAAGTTCTGCATATCTCAATGAGTCAGCTTTATACACAACTAACGTAGCTTTTAAAATGAACTGTCTTATGACAACACAAAACAACGCGCTGTGATTCTATCATCACGCCAGGGCACGCGACTCAAGGTCACTCTCCGCCTGTTAGTCATATACTGTCGCGGCTGCGTTTTAGTGGCGTCATAATTGCTTCTGCAGAACCACGAAGCCCACGGGAAAGCAAAATGAAATATTCAAAGCTTGGTCACTACAATTTATTATACTTGAAAATTTGCTGAAATACACAGTATAGCTGTTCACTATTCTTCTTGCAGCGCGACCACTGGCCAAGACCGATAAGGCTAAACTCGCTAAAACGTTGTTTTAGTTATCAGAGGTCGAGTCCTAGAGGACACATTTTGAAGTCCTTGGCGTTGGCCTCGAAGCTCAAGTCCTTGGCCTTGAACCAGGGCCTACGAGAGGGGGGTTCAGGGGGTACATCGTACCCGGGTCTAGGGGGGCCCGGACTGTGAGGCCCGGAAGAGTTGAGGTTCACGCGTTGATTTTTTTGGTCTGGTCTTCACCTAATTTTGGGCAAAAAACCGGACTGAATTTCAGTGAAGACGTTTGGTGCCCGAAAAGATTTGGGGGCCCGGCATCGACCTTCGTACCCCCTGAAAAAATTTCTCTCTGAGGCCCTGCCTTGAACCCTGCAAGTTCTCGAAAATGTCCTGTTTTCGGCTTGAGGACAGCATTGTTTTTTTGATTGATTGATAGGAAAATAGCAAAATATAAAAATTTCTTGAATTCTGGCGTAGGCGTAGCCAGGATTTTTGTTTGGGGCCCCCCAATCCGCAAATCATATGCAATATGACGTCATCAGAAATTTTCAAAAGGAGGGACTTTTTATGGGACAAAAATATCTTAGAATGGAAGATCAGGAGCCAAGGGCCAGGGTTACAGCGTAAACAGGATGTTGCTAAAGGGGGAGAACTTGAACCATAAGCACGGTGAAGAAACTATTGTAACTTAAACGTATCACAGACGGGGGTTCGGAGGCGGGATTCCCAGCCGCGGGAGGCTATGGGCGATTTTTTGAAAATTTTTGCAATTTCTGGAAAAAAATAGATATTTTAATGCCATTTGGATCACGTTTTGCACGTTTTTAAAGCCATTTAAAAGAACTAAATTTTTTTGATTTGAAAGTCAATTGAAAAAATTAAATTGTTTAGTCCTACTTTTGCTTACAATTCACGTGGAAAACACTGCGTTTTTTTGATAAATTTTGTAATTGACTCGGTCCAGGTGAAGGAAGCAAGGCTAATAATGCTTCCTGCAATATATATTTAGCAGTAAAGAATAATTCACTCGAGGATTTGTTTTCCTTGGAGATCTTTGTTTTGCTATGAAAATAACCAGTTTTAGCATTACTTGTACGACTAAAGGGACCTCAATTCAAATTCATTAATTTGTTTAATAAACATTCCCCAGCTATTTTTTTAAATATTTTGTCATGTAAAACTGTTAAGGTGGAAGTGGATTGTTATTTAAAGTTGGTATAATGGAAGGTTACTACTGTAATCATGTTATTGCATTAAGTTTATAAAAGATTAGATGAAGGCCAGTGGTTTCAACTTTTAGGACAAAAACCTTAAATTTCTCCCGAGTTATACATTTCAATTGATTGACAAAAAAGAAGCTGAAATTTAATAAACAATAGGCTATGTTGTCATCCTTTTTATCATTGGTGGCAATTCAATTGGGCCACCTTGGCTACGCCTATAACTTCTTGCCTGTCAATTCGTTTCCTTTCCTTATTTGAAAAATAATATAATGTAGTAGCCAAGTCATAGTACACCTTATTTTCAATGGCATTGTGTGAAAGCTGTAATCGGAGAGTGAGGGGGCAAAACGTAGTGAAGATAGTTGTTTTTATTTCTGCTAATACTTCCGGTGCGGCTGGTGCAAACAGCAAAACACTAAAACCATTCAGGACCTTAGCAAGGGTTCTAAGGCTCCGGACACAATCATTTTTGACTTACGAATACTAAAACATAACCGTGCTAATGTGAATGTGGAATCAGAAGAAAGTATGTGCCTGATAATGAAATGCAATGTAGTTCCCATGGATGGCCTACGATACACTAAATATGTTGCATGCAGTACAGGCCCGGCGCCAGGATAGCGTGACTGGGGGGGCATAAATAAATTTTGGGGGGGCACGAGAAGTTTATTTTGTGTGAATTCGAGACGGGCACAGGGGCACGAGAAATTCATCCCAGTCTGGATGAAATGAACAAGGTGAGGAGCAAAAAGTCAAAGGGATTTTCCGGCCGAAATCGCAAATTCAAGCGGTTTTTCCGCCCGAAAACAGGTGATCTCCAAAAAAAAATTGGTCTTCACCACAACTGCAAGAGATTTTCTGGCCGAAATCGCAAATTCAAGCGGTTTTTCCGGCCGAAAACAGGTGATCTCCAAAAAAAAATTGGTCTTCACCACAATTGCAAGAGATTTTCTGGCCGAAATCGCAAATTCAAGCGGTTTTTCTGGGCGAAGACAGATGATCTCCAAAAAAAAAAGGTCTTCATTCCAAAAACGTCACAAAATCTGGTGTTAGTGCACCAAAAACGCTAATTTGGACCTCGATTTGCGCTCCAGAAGCCCCGAACCTGTTAATTTCTTCGGGGCACAGTCCTCGCTTGGGGGGCACAATTTTCGTTTGGAGGGGCACAAGCAGTCAGTTGGGGGGGCACGGCCCCGATATGCCCCTCCCCGTGACGCCGGGTCTGATGTAGTATAGGGTTACCATATTTGCAAACGCAAAATTTTGGACAGTGCATGGATACTTTTTATGAGACCAAGTATATGCTCTACCACATTTTATCACATCGAAATTTGACCTATAAAATTGGCAATGCAAGACACAAGAAGTTTCTACCAATGACATTACGTACAAGTGAATTTGCTTGTCCAGGAAACATAACCACGGACCGTCGTTGAAAAATACTCAACTTCAGAGTGAAAAATAATAATGAGAATTAGGTTGTGCCGAGGAAGGAGAGAACAGCAATTATATGCTTAAAACAAATTAAAGACACGCTTGTAAGTCGAGTCACCACAAATTTACTCTTCTGGCCATGCATATTTTTCTGAAGATCTAATTCTCTTCAACAGGGCCTTGTCTGATTTCAAAAATGAAAAAAATTCACTACAGCACATATCTTTGAAATTATATTGAAGAGTCAATATGCCTTTCATAGTCGCAACGCTCAACTTGTTTCTCTCTTTAGTCCACTGACTTTGCATCAGTGAAAAGACTCTCTACATTGACATTGTGGGATGCAACAGCAAAGAAAAACTGTACAATCTTTAAAATTTCTGAGTGGCATGTGATGTTTTTAGACTGATCGAAGTATTTGCACCATTTCTTATGCGTTGGCAGTTTAATGAATTCTTCGTCCTGTAGGTAACTTCCCACAAACTGCTACAAGTTACAGATTTGGTCAAAGCACTTTGCATCGTCCACATCAACCCCTTTACCAATTAGATATTTCAGGCAAGGCTCTACATCATTCCAACTTGGTATATCGTTCATGGTCATCCAATCGAAACAAGCAAACTCTTCCGTTGGTTTCATCCAGGGGTTCCGATCTTTGTTGAGCATTGGGGGGGGATAATTTGCAATTTTACCCCAATTTTGCCCTATTTTCAACATTGGGGAGATGAATCTCGACCACGATTTTTTTCAGTTGAGCAAATTAAGTGAAGACTTAAAAAAAAAGGTCTTCACCAAAAATGGAACACTTTTTTCCCCGAATTCAAGTGGAGACCTGCGTTCAAACGCACACAAGAGTTAAATTATTGGGGGGATGCAGAGGCAGACCATACTCAAATTATTGGGGGGATATAGTCAAATTAATGGGGGGATATATCCCCCCTGGGTTTCGGCACCCCAGGTTTCATACATTTGCACAAATACTCCAAGCATCTCTCATAAAGGTTTGCAACTTCGGAAAGAAAATTGTTACATTCATCTTTATATCCCTCTTCTCTTTTTTCAACTAGAAGCCTTTTACGTAACTGTCAAGAACAAAAAGTTTTCATTCTTCCTTTTTACAAGCACCTTATGAAACTGCTCCAAATTTTCTTGCTTTTTTGCAACGGAATTGTTTGCTCTCTTAACCACTTGAATAGGTCCATGAAACATGGACATTAAAGAGTGCATATGCCAAAAGTATAACTCGCTCATTTCATTCTCAAAGAATTAACCGTTTAATAACTATTGGTGGATGTTCTTGTGACAAAAATTAGGACTTCAGGGGTGAAAACATTTCTAACAAAGTTGAAATTCCAGGAAACAAGGAGAGTCAGCGAGTCTTGCTATGAGAGATTAATTTGTTCAGTTAAATTAATTTGTTCAATTAATTTGTTCAGTACTGGTTTTTTGCAATTCTAAGAGTAAAACCTTGTCTAAAAAACCGTTAGGCTATGCTAGTAGTTTAAAATCTACTGGTTGTAGTAGGCTGCTAATGGTGGTAGACAGTAGGAGTTATAATTATAGAACGTGACATTGCAAGCGATATCTGGGGACTTCGCAGGATTATCTAACTTTTACTAAACTTTATTATTAAGCTTTAAAATAGTGATCGAATTGCTTTAAATGAATTTGTAAAAAACCTGGTCGTTGATAGTCAAATCAATGATTTAAATGCGCCCCTTTCAAATGTTCCACTAACTTAAATCGCTGTGTGGTTATTCGAGTTCAAAATTTTAATCTGTCAAAGTCATCAAGAATAATCGAGTAACGTCAATCAAAAAATTTGCATTACAGTTTACAATACAATGTCAAATCTCAGCACTTCTTTCGAGTTCTTAACCGTTTTTCACTCCATTTGAAATAACATAAAGCGGTTTTTAAAATTCCAACGACTCACAAGGAAATTTCGTTACATCAACGAAACTTACAGCCATGTATGATTGAAATGATTCTGAAAACTGTCTGTCGCATCGCGATTCAACAATCAACATATCATATTGGTATACCGGTTGTTTCGAAATTAAAGCCCCCTCCTCAACAGCATAAACTAAACTAAAAAAGGGTTAAAATTACGCAAATTTAAAACAGGCATTTTTGGGACTTCGCGTGAGCGCGTAGTACCATTGGCTTTGTTCGCGAATTTTGGCAGATGAGGATTGATTTGCTTTTAACTAACAAACTGTAAAACCTAGAAAGTTCAAATTTGGACTCAACATACCAATTAATGAAAACGTCATGTGTGCCAATTTTGGGGGTCCTAGATCACGTGATCATGAATTGAGACACAAACAAACATAAAAAAGCGGTAATTTTTGGCTTGAAAAGTTATTAAATCGCTTATAATTCCAAAACCACTTGACGTGCAATGCTGACATTTGAACACAATGTAGGTGCTGATGAATGCTTTAAGTAACCAAGTTTGGGGGCGCCCGGTTACGTGATTAAGATTTTCCAGGCCAAAAATGGGAAGAAAATGGACAATTTTAAACCGATATATCTCGGTAATTACCAGTATTGATGAAACATGGTTTGTGATTTTTGAGCACACTATCAACCGCCTTTCTTTTGGTTTATGTTCGTTTACCCCAACTTGAATACTATTTTTCTTCTTTTTTTCTTTTGTCTTACTTTTTTTTTCTTTTTTCTTATTCTTCTCCGGCTATGTAGTTTTAAACCGCTAAACGCACTGTATTTAAAGTTTGAGCGATTAAAGATATCAGGGAGGACTAGTGCCTGACTGAAATTAGAGGTGTCAGATTGGAGGGATCCCCCACAAACGGGTCTTCCAAAATTTTGAACTTTTAAACCATTGGAGGGAGATGGATCAAATTTTCGGAATGGGGAGATATTAAAAATAAACTAAACTTAACAAAAATTGGGAGAGCTACGATGGGGAGTTTCCCCCCAAACAGGCCCTTTAAAATTCAAACTTTTCACTCGTTTAAGCTTGATGCATGAAATTTTTAAGGTAAGTAAATATAAAGGAAAGATAAAATTTGACAAAATTTGGGGGTACCAAAATGGAGGTCCTCCTTAAACGGAGCCAAAAAAATTTAAACTTTTTAACCACTTATGCCAGACACATGAAATTTTCAGAGTAAGCAAATATTACAAAGATCAAATTTGACAAAATTTGGGGTATCAAAGTGGGAGTTCTCCTTCAAACGAGGCTGCTAAAATTTTGAACTTTTAAACCATTAAAGCTAGATAAACCAAATTTTCGGAGTGGGTAGATATCAAAAACAAGCTAAATCAAACAAAAATTATGAGTTCTAAAATAGAGGGTTACTCCCAACCGGGGACCTCCAAAATTCAAACTTTTTAACCTCTGAAGCTGGACACATGAGGTTTTTAAGGTAAGTAAATAAAAAAGAAACATAAAATTTGAAACAATCTGGGGTACCAAAATGGAAAGTCTCCCTTAAATGGGGCTGCCAAAAATCAAACTTTCTAACCGCACATGCTAGACTCATGAAATTGTTAGGGTTGGAAAATATGAAAAGATAAAATTTGACAAAATTTGGGTATATCAAAATCGGAGGTACCCTTCAAACAGGGCCGCCAAAATTCCAACTTTTTAACAACTCATGCTAGACACATAAAATTTTCACAATATGCAAATATGAAGAAAAAAAATAAAAATTGACAAAATTTGGGGGTACCAATATGAAGGAATCCTCTTCAAACAAGAATGCCAAAACTCAAAATTTAACCACTTTCGTTGGACTGATGAAATTTTCAGAATAGGCAAAAACAAAGAAAAGATAAAATTTGACAAAATTTAGGGATATCAAAATGAAGGGATCCCCTTCAAACAAGGACGCCAAGATTCAAAACTGAATTACTCACCCTGAACTGATGAAATTTTCAGAATAGGCAAATATGAAAAGATAAAATTTGACAAAATTTGGAGTACCACAATGGGGGTCCCACTAAAATGAGGACGCCAAAATTCAAAACTGAATTACTCATCCTGGACTGATGAAATTTTCAGAATAGGCAAATATGAAAAGACAAAATTTGAAAAAATTTAGAGTACCACAACGGGGTTCCCCCTCAAATGAGAACGCCAAAATTCACAATTATTGATTGTGTAAGCTAGACACATCGCAATTTTAGGATACACAAGCAAATATGAAGGAAAAATAAAATTTGACAAAAAGTTAGCGGCACCAAAACGGGTCCTTCAGAATTCAAACTTTTCAAACATTCAAGCTAGACATATGAAACTTTCAGGATAGGTAAATATAAAACAAAGATAAAATCAGAATAGATAAATAAAATATCACTAATTTGAAGTGCCAAAATTGGAGAGTCCTTCTCCAATGGGTCCTTCAAAAGTTCTAACCACTCAAGCTAGACAAATAAAACTTTCAAAATAGGTAAAAATATAATATGAAAAAAATTGAAGATCTCGTACTATAGGGGTGCTCCAGTTGTATTGGCACCTCCCCCATTAACTACAAAAGATAAACAAACTAAATATATTGGATAAGTTAATATGAATCAAAGATTAAACATAACAAATTAAATTGGTTACATTGAAGAGACCATGCCCCTTAAAATTTTTAAATCTTTATTACAAAGTACTCCAGCTAGACATAATCAGAGAGTACCGGTAGGCTAATATACGAAAAAGATAAAACATGCCAAACTTGGCAATGCCTTGTTGGACAATTAGCCCTTAAATGGACTTTCAAACTGTACGTTAAATTCTGACAATGAATTGGTATAACGAGTACTTAACTTGTAAAATTTTGCATGGGGGGGACGCTTTTGCAGCCTTGACCAAACTTCAGTGGAAATTGTGTAAATTTTCCCCGAAATCAGGTAAAGACCAAAAAAAGAGGTCTTCACCGCAATTTGGGACTATATTCGGCCGGAATTTGTAAATTTTATTTGTTCTAGCAGGCTCTTTTTCATTTGATCATCCAGCGCTCAAATCTCGATGGGTGGACGTCTAAATCTCGATGGGGGACGCCAACTCTCAATTAGGGACGAGTCCCCCCTACAATTTAGGTACTGTGTATAACAGAAAAGTAGAAGATTAAAATCTATGGGATTACAGTTACTGCGACATTTAACACGTTGAAGTACTTGAGCTAACCGGCCAGTTGGTCGAGCGGTAACGCGTTCGTCTCTGGAGCGGGAGGTCTGAGGTTCAAATCTCAGGCCGGTCAAATCGGACACAGTGTTGCCAACGGCTCGCCACCGCTGCGACATTTCTTCGAAAGGAGCTGTGTTGCCCGGGCGCAATGATGCGGAGATGGGCCCCTCCAACTCGTTACACGCTTCGGCGTAATACAGCGAGTATAATGAAAGATTTGATTTTGATTTGATTTGAAGTACTTGAGCTTAATGGCTTTGTTAGAATTAAAAGCTCTATGGCCGAGTATTTTTACTTAACTGTCACTGATGGCGTTGAAAAAATCTTCTACTTGCTCTTCAAAGTTTTTGAACAATTTTATTACGAAAGCTTTTGTGCTGAATAATGGATGTAATACAATATACTGTACTGTATCTAATATGTTGGCCGTTGGGTCGCACTGCTAAATAGCGTTCACAGAATAAGAATAGTTGATGCAAGCTTATTTTTGGCCGTGGATAGTGTTAAGTTTGGCTGATGTAATAAAGTCGCTGGAATTTTAAAGATCGCTTTAGGTTATTTCATAATAAAGAGAAAAACTGTTTGAACTCTTCATAGCTTTTTAATTGAGTTTACTTGATTATTTTGATAACTTTTTGAGACCTTTAAACTTTGAGAGCGAATAACCTCCAAGCTGTTAAGATGAACTAAAAAGAGCGCAATGTGCAAAAGAAGTAGATGATTTTTGGTAAATAGTTATTTGACTTTAAACATTACACCTAGTATTCTGGAAAGCATAGAGTTGAGTAAATTATCGTAAGTTTTCAATGTGAGGTCATCGTGAAGTTAAGACTCTGTACTATCACTTGTAAATTTATAAGAATTTGATTTTTTGTTTAAATTTTGTTTGTGTACGTATCTCTTTTCATGCTAATTGCTAGGGCACGCATTGTTTATTTTAGTTCTTAAGATTTTGAGAAAAATTTGTCAAACTGTTCATATATGTGATGGTATAAAATTCTTCCTAAAAAATATTGCAGTGGGCTAGTTAGGGTGTAGATTTGATATTTAGGATAGTGTGTCAAATTTCTGGTTAAAATAATGCAAGTTGCAAAATCCAAAAACCATATTGGCATTTTCAAATCAAAAATTTTTGTTCCTGTGTTTTAATCGGAGCAAAAGGTCTCGGTCGAAATATATGTTGTAACAAGGATTTTGTTTGTAACCGCAATTTTAACAATTGCGCTGCTAATCGAAAATTCAACTAACTCCTTAAAAGTTGAAACGAGATCTGATAAATATTTATAGATGCCTTTTCTAGACATTTAAATTTTGAAAGCCGTTAAACACAAACTTGACTAAGTTATTGGAACATTATGAAATTTGAAAGCGATGTATTTCACATATGACTATCAACAACCATAAACCCGCTTAACGCAATTATGAAGTTCTTTAGTTTAGTAAAGTTAAATACTTTCGCAAAGTCCCCGGATATCGCTTGCTTTTGCCCCAAAAAATTTCGGGAGAAAAAATTGCGTTTGCAGCTAAACAACTTTACACAAAAATTAAATTTCCATGTTTTGTGGTTTAGGAGAAGAAGAGCGTACAAAATTTAGAAAGAAAAAAAGGAAAAAAAAGAAAAAAAAAACTCATCGCGGCCATACGTGGGTTGGTTGGGATGAAAGGGTATCTTAAGACATATAACCATGTGAAATATTTTTTGCCGTACTTAAGCCGTTTTTGAATGAGACCGCTTTTTATGCCAAACTTGCGGGGCAGTTTTGGGATTCTAAAACCAAAGCCACGCGACCTATTGCCTCGAAATTTGGTACAAACATATTAATCATTAATGTCAAACTGCTGTCAAAATTTCATGTAGCTAGACCAAACCGTTCTCGAGTTACAAGCAAAAGTCTGAAATTTCGCACTCGTTAGTTGGAAAATGGCCGAGTAAAGACAAAGGAACACGCGACGCGAGCGTCGGTCGTTCCAATTAAACTGAAGTCTTGCGCTGGCTGAAATACAATTTACATTGTTTTAGATAACAAACTTTAGTTTCAAAATTAATCAGAAAAAGCTATCATCGGAAACTAGTGGCGAGTTTATCGCATCGAAAAAATTTTTAATTATCGCAAATAAATCACATCTATTGTTCTACTCTGCATCGCATCTCAGTTTCCTTACGTAACAAATATCGCAGAAAGTCGATCATCGATGCAATTATTGCCATCTCTGCTTTTTTCAATCATTTAATGTACCAAAACGGATTTTTTGATTGTAATCATTTCAATTGTTGCGTTGACAATAATTCACTTTACCTTTTGCTACAAACGCATTTTATTTTTCAATCGCGGATATCTCGGAAACTGCACCAGCTAAAAAGTTTATCTTTTCGTGTGAAAGATAGAGGAACTAAACATCTTTAAAAAAAACTAAAGTAAAAAGTTGCCGAATTTTCGACCTTGCACAGGGTACTACATACCCGAAAGAGCGATTAGCGCGGCGAGTGTGGGATATTTTTTTCGCGGAAAAAGAACGCAACGTTTTGCGACAAAATAATTGCAAAGCGCGTCTGAGTATCGAACGAATCTGCATGTGATTAAGAAGTATAATTGCGATTAATCAGAGATGGGCATGCGCTACTTCAAAAGTAGCGTCGCTACCGCTACCTGCTACTCGTCTTCAAAAGTAGCGTGCTACCGCTACCGCAACTTTATCACAAAAGTAGCAGCGCTACCCGCTACTTTGAGCAACGTTTAAATTTTTTTTGTAGTGACTTGTGAGTAATTGAGTATACACTAGAATAATTAAGAAAATAAATTAGATTATCATCGACTGTCTTGTGAACAGAGGTGGTCAGTAACGAAGTAGTTCTACTTAAGTAGACTACTTAAGTAGTATTTTCAGTAACGAGCGACTTACTTAAGTATTTTTCATTTCTGATACTTCTACTTTTACTTCAAGTAAAATCCCGTCGAAGTAACGCTACTTGAGTAGTAATGACTTTTATGTAAAGTAGAAGTAAACACCTAGCCATCATTTTACCTCACAACGTGTACAATAACGAAGTAAACATTATTCCAACTCACAACGTGTACAATAAGTACGTATCGAGTTTGATTTACTGTACAGTACTACGAAACTTATTGAATAGTTACGCCGATTCATTTACAGGTCATCTAGGGTAGTGTGTTTTTGCGTTGCATCAAATACCAGGTGTTGACTCAGTCTCACTAAAAAAAAAACATACCGAACCCTGATTAGCATGGTACAGTAGACTAACTAGACATGCGCATTACTCCTGGTTCATACGAAAAAGATTAGCGGTTAACGGCGTTGCGTTTGCTGCGGCCCGTCTGGGGTTCAATTCCCTAGCCGGTAAACGAACAGTGTTGCTAACGACTCGCCATCGCTGCGACATTTCTTCTCAAGCTGTGTTGTCCAGGCGCGGAAATGAGCCCAGAGTCCCTACTAAATCGTATTCGTAACACGCTTCGGTGTAATTTCAAGAGAATAATAAAACTTTGATTTTTTGATATGCTACCGTAAGTATGGCTTTGCTTGAACACTGATCGTAAGCGTCACAACAGCAATCCTTCGAAGAATAAACAAACACGTGAAATTCGAAATTACTTTCTACTTTCATTACTTAAGTAGAAATAATTTTGACTACTTTCCTACTTTTACTTAAGTGGAAATGCTTCGCCATACGTCTACTTTTACTTGAAAGGCATTTTTGAGTAAGTAATAATACTTCTACTTAAGTAGATTTTTCGACTACTTTGTCCACCTCTGCTTGTGAATAACGTAGCTAAAAACTATACGTTTTTTAAAACCAGTGAGTATATTTTGGTTTGGGTCTGATTGTTTTTAAATTTTCACGTACAGTACTTTTAACCTCACTTGTTTTTTACTATAGTTGTAGTTTAAGTTAGATAAATTTCATTACGTATAAAGTAGCATATCTAATTTTGCTTAGTTAAAAGTTAACTTTTGTTTTTTAATTAGATCATTATTAAGCCTATACTATCAGACAAATCATTAAAATCAACAATGGTAACAAAGAAAAGATCAAGAAAACTCCAATGATTTTCTGCGAATGCGTTAAATCAGTTAGTGCTCTTCAAATATTTTTTCCTGCTAAAGCTAGCTTTGGTCCAAATTTGTTTTTAAATGTTGAGCAAAGCTGAGTTTCGTATTATCATAAAATTAATATTGTTCTTACAAAAAAGTATTTAATAAATTATTATCGACGTTTTTGTAATCAAAAAGAGAGCGCTTATATTACTTAAATTGCTCGAATTAAAGCAATGCTTCGCATTTTTCGTTAATTAAGTTATATTTGTTTATTCTTGAAACAAAAGCAAACACTTAATCAACCCTTAACATTGGTATGCAAACAAACAAAATAAAATTGTTTGGCAGCAACTACAAATAATAGCAACAAAACTTCGCAAAGATTTTTCAAAAGTGTTTTTTTTTTTGCTGATTTGTTTTAGTTATTTTATTTTGATCTTTGAGTAAAATAGACCTTGTTCAATTTTTTGGTCTTCAGCTAAAAGTGACGGAAAAAGCTACCGCATTTCGATGAAGACCTTTTCTCCCGCGATTTAAAACAAAAAAAACTCAACGCTCAATTAAGTTTCAAGGTGTATCCATTTGGAATAAAATCAATCTTGAAATAAGAAAATTGCATTACAAAAAATTTTGTAGTAAATACAAGACACTTTTATTGCAAAAATATTGCTAAAAAAGAAATATACGAACACATTCTTATTAATGCAACAACTGGTTTTATAACATTTAAGATAAAAGTAGTGTTTGCAGCTTTTTTTTTTTTTTTTTCATTGTTTTCGGCTTTTTTTTTAGGGCTCTAGGTTTTATGAAGTTATAAACTTTTTATCAAAAGTGCAGGTGGCTGCTCGACTCGAAGACCCTCTTGGGTCACTTCGCAGTCTCCTTTCGCATTGAATGTTAAATTTGAGTTCTGTGTTTGAGATTTTTGTTAAAGCGATAAATAAAACCATTCATTCATTCATTCATTCATTGGTCTTCACCTAAAATTAACGAAAAAAAGTTACTGCATTTCGTTGTTTTCAAACCGCACCTCCCAAAAAAACTTTTTTGTGCCCCCTCCCCACTAACACTCTACTCTGGCACCGGGCCAGCCTCCAACTGTCTAATGCAGCCCAAACAAGCGCAAGACTATATTCTGGTGCCTAACTGTATCTTTTATATTTTTTTAGTTTGCTTTTTGCCCACTTAATAGACCTACTATGTCAGTTTATAATAACTAACCTATAGCTGTAGTATATACGCTACTCTTATTCAGATACAGCTGCTACCGAACCACGGCCGTGCGGCCACAGTTTAGTTTAGACTTTAGAGGACAGTGATCACCCGCACATATCTTTTGTTGGCCATTGCAAAACGTAGTGAATTCATCATTACAACGTCACTAACAAAGTTATTTTGGTGTTCTCACCCGTACTAACAATTTTGTGAACTAAATATAACAATTCACACGTGTACTGTATCTGTTTTTGATTTTATTAAACATTACTACAAGCACTTAAAATAAGTAGCGGTAGTGGGAAAATTCATTTTCTAAAAGTAGCGGCGCTACCGCTACTTGCCCTAAAAAGTAGCGTCACTACCGCTACCCGCTACTCGGTTTCTGTAGTAGCGGCGCTACCGCTACTCAAGAAGTAGCGGTAGCGCCACTACAACAGTAATGCGCTACTGCCCACATATGCGAATAATGATGTGTGTGGGATTAAACTACGTGCTTAGTGTGGTGATTGTGCGAAAATAAATCAAGCAAAAGCTTACTTTACTTGCACTTATTTTTTATTGTAATGTAGTAGCAGTGGTAATTTGCGTTTTTAAAGAATTTTATTCGAAGTTGCTTACTTCATACGTTACTTCATCCGCTGAATTTTATTGACTTGCCCGTCGGGCATGTGAAGCCAGAAAATAACGTGCCCGAGGGATTTCAGCTTGCCTCGGACAAGCGTTAATTTCGGACCCTGCAATATTTTTCAATTTTCCAGACTAGCAACAAAAATTGCCATGAAAGTTTTTGGTGTTTTTTGTTTTGAATTCTTACGGTAAGATGTAAGACAATTTGCCAGTAACACGTTGAATTTTTCCGAAGCAATATTTTAAGATTTTTTAGGAGTGATGTAGCGTATTTCTGGAAAGACAATCATAACAATGGTTTTTCACTTTAAAATTTGATTTTGCAACCATTTTTTGAAATACGTAATTGAAAAATTTGAAATTTTGAAAAATTGGCAAAAAATTTCAGAGAAAAAGTTCAGCGAAAGAAAATTTACTGCTGTGAATCTTATAACGAAGTTTTGCAAGCAGTAGACGAATGCAATTTTCCATGACGAGGCTTTAATGAATTTTCCTCTTGAACGTGTTTTCTAAACATTTATAATCCTAGTTGATGGAACAAAATTATTATTCTTAATCGTATTTGAATTTCGCTTGCGCGATTGCGCTCGAAATAGCTAAAATCCTTGCGGTGCAAGCGTCAGCGCAACCGTTTAAAAATAGTTGCAGCGCAAGTGCTATCCCAAGTCAAATAGTTACGGCGCAAGCTTGCGGTGCAGTAACTGCGCCGCAAGTGCCCACCTCTGAAAATAAATACAAACTCTTTCGATTTAGAAGTGACAGAATTTTGAAATGGTAGTGACTATTTCACCGAAAATTTTCAACTTAGAGAGAATAAAACGAGAATGAGAAATATTCATCCGCGCTTTTTTCATTTGCTTTTTTAAGGGTTAAGATTAGGGTTTAGGTTAGGGTTTGGGTTAGGGTTCGATTTGGGAATAGTTTTAGAGTAAGCATTTGAGTTTGTGTTATATTTGAGTCAGAATTAATAAAAAAGTAGATAAAAATTTCCGGTGAAATAAAGCCTTCCTTTTGAAATTAGTCGCGAACAATGTAAAAAACATAAAATTTTGCTCGACATGCAATAAATGAGTTCAATTAGTGTTTGATGTAGCTTTAAGCTCGATCAAATACCACCTGTTTTTGAAAATAGTATCTTTTGTTATTATTTAAAAGTCATTTTAATAAAATCAAGTTTATCTTTTCCATAAAATAGTTATGCATGAGAAACGTGAAAGTGCCACCGAGTTTTGTGGGAAAAAAATAAGCCGTGAAAACGATTGAGAATTGCCGGATTGGAACCTGCAGTAACTCATATGACAGAAGTCTTTCAATTACTCAACCCCCTATGCATTGAAAATTCGCTTGTTAGTGTTGTGAAAGTAAAAGTTTACACCAGCAGATTCTTCTACGTACATGCAACGTAAAATCCGTAAAGAGAATAACAGTGAGCGCTCATTTACTCTTTTATGCTTTGTAAATTAAAGTCAGGGTTTGGGTAAGGGTTAAGGTTAGGGTTAGCAGGTTAGGTTTAGAGCTGGGGTTATGGCTAGGACAGTGATTTCCTCTCTATGGTTAACGCAACGTAGAAGCATAGCGGAAATAACGTAGTAAAATGTGTATAGCCTACGTTTTAATACTTACCGGTACCGAAATGTAACAACAAAACAAACCCCCAAAAAAACCTTTAAGCTAGGACGTTTACAGTACCGGGAGGCTCTACTAGCATTTTTTGTAAAGTTTACATCATTTTTAGAGGTGAAGAGGAAAAGGAAGTTTTCGATCAGTTGCGGTAGTTGTAGGATTACTGTACGATACAAGTCAACTGATTCGATTGCTGGTGCTTGCTTGGTGGTAGGCTACAGGCTGAGACTGACAAAATCTCAGAAATTTGAGAAAGAGATGCTACCGATATTTCTACTGTAATATGAGATACCGGCAGGCAGATAGGATTACAGGGATTGAGATAGCCTACTGTTCGAGATCGGTTTTATTAAAGATTTAAGAACTACTTCTTGATGTACCGGTAAATTCAGTGTTCCCACTAAGCCGATTTTTTTCAGCAAATCGGCGATTTGTTGAAGCAAGGGCAAATAAGTTTTTGCAATATAGTAAACATAGCTTTAGAAAGTTCGACAAATTTGTGGAAATATGACATTTGGTATACTTTAATACTGGATTAGTTCAAAATTTAGGGCACATAAACGTCTTTTAGAGCTTTGGGCACAATTCTTTCAAGAAAGTTTGGGCACTCGCCAATTAGCCATAAAGCTAGAGGGAACACAGCCGGTAATACATAAAGAAGTGCCCAAGTATTGTTCCACTAACCTACTTCCCAGTATTTGATCAGTTCAGAGTTACAGACTTCACTTCAGACTTGCACTATTACAGTGTTCTCAGAAATAAATTTTAATTGTTTTTGATGCTGTATAATCGGCAACCCTGTGTTTCCAGCTTGTTATCCTTGTTACATGAGGTTTTGCAATGGTGTTGATGAAAATTTTCAACGTCATTTCGTCGTAAATATTAGCCTCTAGAGTTATTACAGAACAAACAGACAGAAGTTTATATCACGAATAGTATGACTTTATAAAAGCATTCATAACAACTGTTATATCTTTTATGGCGAAATGGTGTTGATTTTTTTCATAAACACTGTTGCAAAGTCTCTTGTAAAAAGGTTGCATAACTTAAAATTGATTATGAAGCTGTTACTTTGATGACCGGTCTCTGGTGAATGCAATAGCCTGGTTAACCTTGTATCATAACTTACTGTAGACTAGTCACTTCCTTGGCAGGAAATGTTCAATTTCTGCCAGGAATTTTGGGAAGTCATCCCTTTCTAATGTTGTGAAAGTTTAAAATGTGGCGTTGCCAATTGGCAATGGTATGGAGTCAAATGGATTATATAAATCTATTTTCATTGATAAAGGCAATATCTAGTGGATCAAAGTTTTTTTGTTTTTAGGGACACCTCTTTATTGCGGTACCTCAACTGGTTCTCATTTCATCGTTTCTTCAATAAAATCAATCTTAAGCAGTAGACTATCTTTGTAAACAGCAGGTCCTCTTCACCAATCTTATGTAACAAATTAATACTAATAAGCCTAATCTGTACTGGTCTGTGCTGTGTGGTAGGCTACCAAATGCTGTAGGACTCTGGTCTGGGACTTTTGTATTAGCAATTGTTTATTGGTTATCATGTCAAAACATCTGTCACATTTATGTAAGTAAGCTACTCCAGAGCAGTAAGTACTATAGTACTTTGCTGCAGTGCACTTGTTATCGATATCTTGTATCAGTTATCACATTTTGCATTATTCTGTTGCTGATGAACAAAAGTTGTTTAGTCCATCACTAATATCTGAATTGGTGAATATGCTACCAGTAATTATCTCAGATCTGTCATTAGATCATGAATATTTATACTGTATAGTAACCATATTACCTTCTGAATCTATAGCAATAGCAGTGCAATCCGTTTATCGTGACTTGGTATCCGTATCACTTTTTTCTGTGGTTCCAGTATGTTACATGACATTCTGTATTTGTCTTGGTCTGTCAGTCTGTATCTGTCAACTTTATTTAACACTGGGAGTGGGCATGTATTGATACTGTACCAGTAACAAACACAGCTTTATGTTAGAACTTTGTTAATGGACTTTACTGTGTGCATACAATTAATACAATGCAGGGTCTATGTTTCTAAACACGAATAAGCATAGTTTACTCTATTGTTATAGATATTTTGGCCACAAAATTCTACCCATTTCATACAAGATGTATTGTGCAATTGCGATGTCACCAATATTTCCCTCATCATTTCATTCAATTAAAACCATCCTCTAATATTCAGCAATTATATTCTTCACGTTGGTTTTCCAAGGAAGTTAAAACAGTTACTGATGCATCAATTTTAAGAGATTCAGATGGCATTTGTTGGAATTGTTTGTAAGTTACCATATTTCTTTATGTAGTTATATGGTAAAACTATTTTTGATGGAAATATTAATGGAAATCATAAATTAAATGTTGTAAGTTTGTCATGTACTATGTTTAATTAACCAACTCTTCAATTTACTGTAATTTTGTTTTGCTAGTAAAAAGGCTATGGCCAGCAGTAAACATTTGAAGTGAATTGTCTGTATGAAAAAAAAATTGCTGCGTGATAGTGTCATTTCAAGTTTACTATCATCTAAACATTTACAAAGTGTTTTTTTGCAGAAGAAGTAAGTGTTCTAAATAAACTTGTTTTATTCATCTGTTTCTTAGTTTGGATCATAGTTGGAAAATTTGAAACAAGTTGAATTGTTCTCATTACCAAATGAGCAGTTTTTAGATAACACTGGCAAATTGATGTGGGTATCTTCATAATCATATAGTTAGTTGTCACATGTATTGGTACTTCGAGAGTTTTGCAACAATGGTTTGCAATGTGTTTATGTTTCAGAAAGCAATTGGACAAGGAATCATTATTTTTTTGTGCTAACTGCAAGTCAGTTTTGCCTGTTGATTCTTCATGTGATTATTTTTCATTGTTTGATTTAAAACAAGACTTCAAATTGTCAGTTACTGAGCTCCAGAAGAAATTCAAGTCTTTGCAGGTGCTCAAAAGGTGCTTGTAATTGATCTTTGAAATACTACGTTGTGGAATTAATTATGACTTTTACCAATTAAACTTAACATCTACATCAGATTTTTTCTCAAATTTAAACTTAAGTTTTGATCACAATTTTATTGCCTGATCGCTATAAATGACTAATTGTTTCTAGGAAAGAATTACTGTAAAAATTTATATTATGTTATTTTTTATAAAGTCATTGAGGCGCCAGTAATTGTTAACATAACGAAAATTGCTGCTGCTGCTATATCAGTTCATGAATAAAGTACAAGCAGCATGCATGCAAACATAAATCACACTGAATGAAAAATCATGGATTGATGGTTGATATGTGTGTTTAGTTATAATACAATTTATGTATTTTAGCGCAAGCTTCACCCTGATAAATTTTCATTGAAAGATCCTATAGAAGTTGCCATATCTGAAACAGTGTCTTCTCTGTTGAACAAAGCTTATTTTAGTTTGATGAAACCACTTAGCAGAGGATTATATATGTTAGAGCTAAAAGGTTTGTATGATTTTTGACAAGTTTTGATTATTATGTAGATCTAGCTGAGACATTGAGTGAAGTTTTCATGGTTTAGTTGATTCAAATTATGCTAGAAGAGCTATTCTGCCTACTTCTTTCTAGACAAGGTGAGGTAAAGTCGTCTTGCATATTTAAACAAGTACAAAATTAGATTTGTGTGTTTATTGGAGCAATGGTTTCTTGAAAATTTTACAAATTCTTTAAAAGCAAGTAAATAATTTGAGAAAGTATGCAATTACTTGGTGATATAATGCTTTAATTTTGGGTTTTTAGGTGTAACATTAGAAGAAAATGCTTCTTCAGATGATACAGAATTTTTAATGGAAATTATGGAATTAAATGAGGAGGTAATTATTGACGAATGCTATTTGCCAGATGTGCCGAGAGGTTTTGTTCTTTTTGATCTCTGCTTTGTTCTCTAGCTTTTTTTTTAACTCTCTGACTATAAGTGCAGTAACAGTAGATTTTTTATCTACCGGGAACTGGCTAGCGGCTATGCTATTTGCAAACTAAGTCAGTGGAACATAAAATCAATAAACTACTTGCATTTTGTTGGTAGATTCTTAAAGATAAATTTTGTAATGTTGGGTGTTTGGTTTTTGATCTCTACCAGCCATGCTTATGTAGCGTTACATACATAGAGAGACAACTATACTAAGTGTAGTGTCATCCTCCTTTAACGGGAGCAGGACTTTTTACCGCAAGTTATGTGACAAGGGATGTTCTTAATTAGTTATTTTGACGCTCGGGGTGTGGTTACACGCTTTGCTTTTTTGTCTTCAATTGTTCAAACATTTTTATTGAATGTGACTATTTTACCAGAAATTTCAATCTAGTTTTTTTATGAAGTCTGACTCAAATCTCACTCAAACTCATATCATTACGCTAAAACTAACCCCAAACTTTTACTCAAACTCTAACCTTAACCCTTGAAAAGGTGAATGAAAAATGCGCGGATGAATGTTTCTCGTTTTCATTTCATGTTTAAAAATTTTTAGGTGAAATAGTCACTCTTTTTTTTATTTATTTTAAACTGCTCGTACTGAAAAGTTAGGGACTGAACAGAGAACACTACACTAGTCTTGAATCTAGCTCCTGTTAAATCCAGGTCGATGAGATGGACTCACAAGACAAACTGCAGTCTGTCTATGATGATTTATCAAACCGTGTAAACACGCTCACGAGTGAAATTAGCGACGCGTTTCAGCGAGATGATGCCACCACTGCGAAAGCTCTTCTAATTAAGTTCAAGTATTACGATAATTTGTTAAATCAGTTAAAAGAACGATTGCCTCCTCGATAACACCAAATGGCAGGTTATAAGGGAATTGGACAAAGGAGTTCGAGGACCTTTCCTACTTCCATAGGCAGACCAAAACTGCTGGCCATACAATATACTGTGCATTATACAGTAGAGATGGAATTAGAAGGAGATAACGAATGCTATCTTGATGTTTATTGCTTCACCCACTTTGAAGTATGAATTGGTTTACGTTTTGATTTTTTTTTGTGATTGTAGGAAAACAGAAATATTGCTTGGTTATACGAAATTGTTCAAGGAATTTTTCCATCAATCACCATTTTTTGTTTGCATATCTCTGCTAAATGTTCAACTTTTTTTCTTTTTCAAATTGTTGGTGACTGTTATTCCCTACTTGGTATTGATAAGTGAAATATCGATATGATAGTTCATGTAACGACTGATTAACTTTGAATGTATAAATGAGATTATTTATTGCAAGTTATTGGGTTGAATGCGTTGATTTAAATTAAATGAAACAAATTCCTAGAAAAATATTTTGATCTCATCACTAGAGACAGATAACAGTATAAAAAAGTACAGTAATTAATAGAACATTCCCCTATATGTTGCTTGTGTACTGTAAGCCTGTTATTTACTTAATTTTCTTCAAACCTAACAGTAAGCGAGTAAAATTTGCAGTAGATAACTTCGACATAGACAGAAAGCTTTCGCCGATTACTAGTTCATGTAATTACCAAATGAAGCAGCATTTGTACAAAACAATGAACATGTAGCTACTGGTATATTATAAAATTTAAAAATCGTACAAAAGCGATGTATTTTACACGTATGGTTAAAAGCAAATGTCACGAAGTCCAATATTGAAAAAACTGTTTCGAAAATGATACTGCTCTAATTGACATTTAGAATTTTTCGTAGGTTTTGATTGGTTAAAGCCTTAATGCTCTCAACTGTGGTGCGCTGCATATGAAAAAGCTGATAGTATATTTTTAGCACCGGTAGTAATTGTTAAGAACTCTCGGAAAAAAAGGGCAAAGTTTTACTCAAGATTACCAATTTACTTAATCAGAATAATCAAACGTTTTCTGGTTAGCGTAAACCCATTATCAGGAGCTGAAATACTAACTTTTAGTGATGTAGAAAGGTATGCATGCAATCAAATTCTAATATTTAAAAGTTTTCCTGGTTTTGCCCCTTATGGTATATGGTATAGCCCAGCCCTCTCTCTTTCTAAATTCTGGAAAGTAATGGGTGAATAGCTAGTGACTGATACCGCTGCTGCACATTTTTCGTAAAGTGAATTAGGTGAACTCGGCCGCGATTTTATTTCGGTGTTATACCCTTTGTTTTGGGACTTCGTTTTGCAATCTCTAAGGCGGTTCAAACTCTAATGCAGGATCTGCAGAAAAAGAACTCGATGCGAATCGAATCACGTGCGTGACTTGTCAGACGTGGGCTGTAAATTAAGCCCTAGTGACGGCGTTGTCAAAATGGCTTATTTCCCGAAAAATCAAGTTGAATAAGTTCATTGCTGTAACTTTGTATCCAAAACCTTAATATGCGGTCACGTCTGTTGATCAGTTATACCACCGGTTAGAAAATTGGATGATAAATTAACGATGTATATCAGATGATGCCTCTAATGCTGCTCAACCTCTTTCGCAATGACAGCTTGCCCCATTCGGTCTGTGAAAAGTCGAACACATCTTTCTGCTAACTTTTTAAGGCTTCTGGTTCAGTTCTCTGTGGCGATATTGGTTCTCGTTCGTATATCGGAATTCTGACACAGACACTTTGATGCCTGAAATGAAAGAAAGTATTGAGAAAGTGTCAAGAAAGTTGGTTAAAGCTGGAAATGGTTTTGCAGTCTACCGGAAGGCTCGTATTGCTGTCCCGAAGAATAAAAATGTGTTGAAAATTTTTTGCTGGAGATTTGATCAAAAACAAAAACTGATAGAATGTAATAAAAACAAGGTTCGAATTTCACTTAACATTCTTAAGACATGCTACAAAACACTGTAGATTGAGCATTTATCAACATTAATTAGCACAATAACATTGCAATTTGATTACCTGTGCAGCGGAGCCATCATTGGAATAGTGGATTTCCACGAATCTGTAACAGGACAAAAGCATTCCACGGAACTCAACGACGGTCCAGTGCTTTGCTCCAAACCTCCTGATACAAACAACTTGCCTCTCACGGAAGTCACTCCACAATTATCGCGTTTCTGTAATAAATTATCATTATGACATAACACGACTCGTTAATGATGTCACATTTCAAACCTGTAACATTGGCTGTCCATTTGTCCATTCTTCTGTGATGGGGTCATAGACTTTAACGTTTTTTGAACTGCCGCCCAGTAAATAAATTTTTGATGACGTCACTGTTGCGTGTGCACATGCGTAATCGACCCACGGCGTTGACGTAATTGTCCAGATGTCTGTGGCAGTTGTATAAATCTGAAATAATATAATGGATTGCAGTTAACGTATTTAGTAACTACGTAAGCCAATAGTCGGAAAGCCCTTTTGACTAGGTCTTCCAAGTTAGGCTGTCTTGTTTCAAGCTCGTGGAGGAGTCAAGTAGTCTTTGTTTACAGTAACCTACCGCTTAAGTTCGCAACTTGAATCTACCCAGCTTTTGCGAACTTTACCGGTAGGTGCGTTTTATTTTCAAATCGAGAGTTGCTAATTGAATTGTTTTGTAAGCACCATGTGTGTCTGTGAATTACCACACAGTCTGATGATGTGTTCTGTCCTGAGGTAAAAAAAAGAACAGGACGTGCAGTTGATCAGTTCGTATACTGTTGGACAATGCTCCAGGCCATTTTCTCGCTTTTGAAAGAGGTAACGTTAAAGTGATGTTCTCTCACCAAGCTTTACCAGCCTTGTGATATCAAAATTATTGCAGCACTGAAGAAATATTTATATCTTATTGATGTTTTGGATTTTTACGAACTTGGTAACACGTTGAAGGCTCACAAAAAAGAGCAAGCAAATAGGCTACCTCGGGGTGCAGGGGTGCCGATCTTTGTTGAGCATTAGGGGGGATAACTTGCAATTTTGCCCTATTTTCAACATCGGGGGGGATGAACCTCGACCACGATTTTGTTCAGGTGAGCAAATTAAGTGAAGATCAAAAAAAAGGTCTTCACCAAAAATGGAACACTTTTTTCCCCAAATTCAGGTGAAGACCAAAAAAAAAAAACAAATAAGAGAAGGGCTTCACCAACAATGGAACACTTTTTTCCCCGAATTCAAGTGGACACCTACGCACACCAGAGTCAAATTATTGGGGAGGATGCAGATGTGGACCACACTCAAACTATTGGGGGATACAGCCAAATTATTGGGGGGATATATCCCCCCCGGGTTTCGGCACCCCTGCGCTTACGGCAACTCTGTCCACTGCGGAAATTGCGGAGACCTTTGCGGAAATTGACGCAGCTTGCACACCATTTCCGGAACCAACAAAGACAATGTCAATTTCTTGTGGGTGTGAAAACATGTACGAAAAAGTCCTCGAAGTACAAGATCATTGTTAAAGTCCAGAGGTGCAGTTCAAGTAAGAGATGAATACAGCGAGCTGAAAAATCCTTTTGAACACTTTTAGTGAAAATTGGGGAAGCAAAACGCAAGAGTTTCTATTACGGATCAACTAACGCTTCATGACATGTTTGAAAAGTGAACATTAAATTACTTGCATTAAATTTTTGAAAAACTTTAATCTAAAATTTGCGTAAATTTTGTGCGAACTTAAGCGGTAGGTTACTGTACATGCGTTGTAGCAGTTTCTGCTCGATGTCTTCAGTAAGCTAAAGTTCTCACCTGAACAGTTTTGCACATGGCGTAAGAATCGGAAAATCCGCCGAACACAAAAATCTTTTCGTGGTACGGAGTCACTGCCGGACATTTAACTGCGTGCGGAAGAGGAAACATTTCACGCCAATTTGAGGCGTTTTTTTGCAGCATTTCCACGTCTTTCAAGCAGTTTTTTCCGTCTGTCCCTCCTAAGATAGACAACTTTTGAACTAAGTCCTGAATATCTTTAGCAAGAAAAGGCCAGCTATTGGTAAGAAAATGAATTGTAGTTCCGATCATTATTCTACACAAAACATTTGTTATTAACAGTGTATCTCAATTCTAATCCATACTCTCGTGATTGCATTTAAGGTAATCTGGTGTTTTCAACCCCTTTGTCAAAAATATTTGATTTCAATTTGTTTAATGGTTAAATAATTTCTACGAAAAGCATAATAAGTGCACATTGATGACTCACCTAGAACGTAAACGTTGCCATTGACAACTACACAAGCATGATGATAGCGGCCTCGAACCATTGGGGCGCTGGGACACCATTGGTTTGAGTAGGTATAAAATATGATGACGTCATTCAACGCTTTATTATCACGAATTCCGCCTGATAATATAATCACAATGAGGGTTACGACCTTTTAATCTAAAATAGAATCACAATTTGTAAAGACTTTGACAGCCGTAGAAAAGTTTTTATTTCTTACCTGTTTGAATTTTGGAAATTGTCTGCAGCATGATCAGATGGCAATGAAAGTTACTTTGATACCTTTGAAATTTGCATACGTCTACAGTCTACTGTACATCAAGCGTTCACCTGTTATAATGATTTCATATCCAAGTGATGAGGCGGCAAATGCTTTGGCATTAAACGATCTCGGAATTTCTCCAAGTTTTCCCCATTTTTCAGTCGAAGGATCAAAAGTAACGACGTCATTTAAGTCCCCATTTTGCGTAACTCCGCCAAACAAAACAAGAACCTTAAAATTGGGAATCCTTATAATGAATTGCATGCAGAAATTTGGCTTGATCTGCAAGAATATCGATTAGCTGTCGTACCTCCTTGCTTGCGCATTTGCGTGGCTTTCGTTGTTTTCCAAGAAATTGTTGATGACCTTCATCAGAAATTTGCAAAAACCGTGATTTTAGAACCTAAAAAAGATTTAGTAAAAATCTTGCTTTGTTAGGTTCCTGGCGTCTTTAAGTAAAATCTTTCACCTGCCGTTCACAAGCTGTATTGTGGTAGATCAAAGGATCCACGGTAGCTTGAAGTTTCAAATATTCTGGCTTGACGAACGGTAGCCGTACGGATTCTAAACAATTTTAAGTAGTTTAAAACCGAAAAAAGACGAACGTTCATCTTTGTTTCACAAAGCAACACGGATCGAAAGACGATTGTTTTTTCACACCGGTTCACGCAGTTTTGGACGAATTTGTACAAGTAAAATGCTTTATTTTTGAGGTAGACTACCAACTTTTACAGAAAGAGTAATTTTTGTAACAATGCCGTATATCTTGATCCTTCTCTACAAGAGTCAAAGACTCTCTTTTTGTTGAATAGATTTGCAGATACAGCTATTGGCGTATTAAAGCCATATCAGAAATGATTCTAACTGAATTTTACTCAGTCAAATAAGCAATCACTCAATCTGACCATAGCTCCTTGCAGACTGGAAACTGACAGTTTGGTCTTTTTTCTTATTCTAGGAATGTGTCGAATTAAGTCAGTCGAATATGTGTGACCGCAAAAAACCTTCGCAACAAGAGCAACCTTTTTTCGATGCTCTTTTTTTTTCTCCGCGCGCCTGTTTCTACTGTAGTCTATGATCAAGCCACACGAAGCTCATGTAGAACACAAAAAGCATCGTATTATTGTTCTAGTTTTGCGTCGAGTTTGGTCTCACCTAGGACTTCTAACACGAACTGGTTGCGTCCATTCGGATCGTGACGTATCCATTTCATTGCTGCATCGTAAACTACATCTTCTCGTCCAACTTGTAAATCGTCATCATCCAAATACGACGTCACTTGTCCGACATTTAACTCCAAAAAGCTCTCCTGGAAAATTTTGAATTCAGAGTTTTTAAAAAAGAGTAGAATTTTGGACTGTTAATCTTTGAACATTTGGTCAAATTCGTTGGTTCCAAATTCTACAGGCAAGCATATTTTCTGAAGGATTACCTGAAGCACCACCGACGTGAAATGTTTTCTAGCGAAGTTTATCGCCACCTTGTGCAGAAAGTGACAGCAGTGCTCATCCGCAAGTTGCCGTATCTGTGCAAAAACGTTCGTGACTTTAGTGCCAAATTCCCACGCTTGTAAATCCTTCAAGAGTTCTTAAAACTTCATATTCAAAGCTAATAAACATCAAAGTATTGTAATAAAACGCAACTTGACGATATTCAAATGGTGTAGCACCTGACTAGAATTCAAAAAGCATTCTATTGTACAGATAGATTCACACAATTGCACTGAATATTACTGTACATTACTTTTTTTTTATTCTCCCATTGAAAGTTCTCGGTTAATTGTATCGAATTGACCGAAACTTTGTAAATATGGATAGTGTGACATCTCACTGAAAGTAAATTGCGCCACATATTCAAACATCAGACTGTGGGCTACTTGTTCTATTGAAGAGTCTTTCGTGATAAGCATAGTTGGGAGCAGTTATGAGATTTTAAATGATTTTGGTATTCTTAACAGAGAACAGTAGGCAAAATCAATGGGGTTTTTAAAACCAATGCAGTACTCTTCGATTATATTTGGCTTGCGTTAATTCCATTCTTTGTGACCCAACTGTTTCATAGATATTTACTTCAAAAATCGTCGTGAGCCCCGATTTAGTGCAAACATTGACAATGTTACAGGACAACACTTTTAAGTAGATTAGTATCTCTCTAGTCTCTAGAACAGTTAAGTCAAGAAAGATGAGGTTGAGAGCAGCAAGCATAATTTAGTAGTATTTTGTAGTACAGCAATTATAGAAACTCCATTAATTTTGCTGCCCTCTTAACGCTGCAGTATATGGCACACTAATGGAGGGTTGTCAATCGCCACACTTCATCTTTAGTGAAATCAAAAATCTATGCACATTCCTCAGTGCAAAGGTAATATAGTAAAATGACTAAATGAACCTACTTGTAAGCAATTTTGCACATTGATACATTTCTCTAGAAACTTGGAGGCTGCGTCACGGAGTGGAATCAATCCTAGTAGATCAGCAGCAGTGAGGAGATCCGGTGCATTTTCTTTTGTAATCACGCACGTGCCTAAAATATTATTCGTTCGGTGGCGTACGCAAGATTTTTAATAGGGGGGCCAGGAAATTTGGAAAGGGAGATAAAAATCAGATGAAAATAATGAAGACCAAAAAAAATGGTCATCACTCAGATTCAGCCCGTTTTTCTGCCCAGATTTAGGTGAAGACCAAAAAAAAGAAAACGGTCATCACTTAGATTCAGTCCGTTTTTCTGCCCAAATTCCAAAGGGGGGCCATGGCTCAATTTTGCGTACTATTCTGTGGTATTCATACATTACTGGCGACCCAAAAGTCATAGATTACTGGACATGGCGCTATGCCCCTCCCCCTCTAAATACGCCGCTGTGTTCACTTTCTCGTCACGAAAAAAACCACAGTGATTTAAGCGGCACCAATAAGAAACAAAATTTCGGTATATTAGCTCAATATTGTCATAAAACTCTAGCATTGTTAGTGATAGGGAATAACAGCTATAGCTGCAAAGGCTATTAAAGCGCTTGCTGTTTGATATTTAACTAGTAGGTTACTATATAGGTTGTCCCCACACATTCCAGTTCCACTGATACATTACAATCCGTGCTCTTATGAAGTGATTTTGTTTAACTAAATCGATTAGTGGTCGAATGAATGCAGCGTCTGCTACTGAAACGGTAGAAGGGGGTTCAATTCCCGGTCGGGTCAAACTAAAGAGTCTAAGGGTATAAAATTGTTATTCACAACTTCCCTGCTTGACGTTCAGCAATAAAAAGGGATAGTGTGAAGCCTACTCCATGTGTGATAGACAGGTGGCAGCTTGACTCAAAGACCGCAAGGTCCCTTCGCTATCTCCTGGCCATGGTAACTTGGCGAATAAACTACAATATTACAATAACAATGTTCAAATGCTTCAGCAAAAACTCCAGTATTGCAAGTGATGGTCTGACATGTCAACAAGTGATAAGCCAACATGGTCTGATATTTGATGGAATTTTGACTTATTCCATTTACTGGTAGCATTACCGGTAATTTTTAAGTTCGGTATTTTCTCGTAAAGGCAGGCGCGTAACCAAAAATCCACAGTGGGGCACTGTTGCGGGGATCTAGAGCCAAAAAAAGTCTTCCCCTAAAATTAAAACAATTTTTCTGCCCAAATTCAGTTGAAGACCAAAAAAAAAAGATCTCCACCTAAATTTGGAAATGCCAATTGGAAGGGTTATTTTATATTCCAGTGCAGAAATTGGTCTCAAAAGTGCTAAAAACGTGGTATTTTCCATATTCTGCTTGCCAATGGGGGGCTTAGCACCCCCCTCCCTGGTTACGCTACTGCATAAAGGCAAGTTTTGGTGATAACCTGAACCAATACACAAGCTTTTGTTATACCCATGTATGCGTATTGCAAAACCAGCTCCATGGCGCGGTGTTTAACTCCATACAAAGTCACGGACTTCTCGAAGCATTCTCGCAAACCATGTGAAAACATCGCCTGAAACATTCCAACAATATACTCTCATAAAAAGATAATCGATATTTTAAATTTTGCAGTGAAAGCAAAATCACAAAATCAAAATTTTTAAAACTGTTAACTTACACAAGTTGTTACTTACTGTAGTGTTGTCTTCGTCAATACTTTTTTCAGAGCCATTGACAGGAGCGAGCATTGTGCCATGCTCGACCATGGTATGTGAAAACTGATAACCCTATTTATTGTGTGTATTTCACCATCGAAAATCAGCAGTACCCCCCCCCCCCCTTTCGGAAGTAGACCGACAAATGACGTATATGAACTCGACTGATGGAGCTTAAAAACGACGTAAACCGACGCGCTGCTGACTAAAGACCTTTTAACACATTTTTTGTCTTCACCTTAATTTTTGTGAAAAAGTGCATAAAGTTTTCTTCCTGAGAGCGAAATTGCGGTTTCTCCAAGGTGAAGATCTTTTTTTGGTTTTCGCATTGCCATAAATTCCGAAGAATGGTTCCCAACAGTGTCGTCGCTACGGGGGGGGGGCCTGGGGGGCCGTGCCCCCTCAACGACTAAAATATAAGCATTTAAACGTGTTTTGGACTTCACCTTAAGTATAAGGGAGGCTGAAGGGGCTAGATAATTTGATTCTTTTAATGAATTCTAAATTTTAGCAATTTATTGTAGTTATTCATATGGCTTCAAAAACGTGCAAAAGGTGATTGAAATGGCGTTAAAATCGCTATTTTTCCCCGCAAAATCACGAAAATCACCCAGTGATACGCTTGAGTGCATCAGTTTGTTCAGCACGGGGCCTAAATTAAACAATTTTTGAGGAAAAAAGACCCCTTCATCTTAGCAAAATCCTGGTTGCGCCAATGGTCGCATTCAATGCTACAGACGGATTTTTCAAGCGATTGTATAGGCCACATACGAAACGAGCTAAGAAACGCTGCCGGCCTTATTAGCCTGTTTACATGTGCACTTTTGGGAACTAGTTCTTAGTTCCAGTGCCTGAATTTTGCTGAGTCACACACAAAAAAGGTTCATGTGACGTAATTCAGAACCTTTTTTGTGTGTGACTCAGCAAAATTCAGGCACTAGAACTAAGAACTGGTGCCCAAAAGTGCACATGTAAACAGGCTATATGTGTCTCTTTTTTTCAGAAATGAATACTAAATTGCTAAAATAGCGCATAATTTGCAGCCGTAAAATATCAGTTTTTATGTGCAAAAGTACAGTCTATTTTTGTGCCCCCCACTTTCGGCTAGTGCCCCCTCACTTAGTTTGCTCTGGCGACGGCACTGGTTCCCTACTCCCCACCAATCACAAAATCTTGCCTACGTCAAAGCTTTTTTTTGCAAATGCATGTCGGATCAGAATTTAAGCGAATGCTGTCCCTACCGTGTAATTCAAGGGATTCTGCTCAAGTTCAACCATCAAGTCAAACAGATTGAGGCTTCTCGTGAAAATTTCAATTATCTCTTGCAATTTTGCTACTAATTCCTTTACAACTTACCTTGAAGTATGGGCAGCTCGCAGCTAGCACTGCTCGATGACACTTCAATTCTCGATCCCCTGTTACTATTGTGACGTCAGTAAGAAGCCCGTCTAATCGCATTGAATTAAGTTCTCGAAGTGTCGCAGCCCCTTGTATAGGAAACTGAAACAAGTTCATTGTCAAGTATTACACGAAGCCCAAATTGGGCTTTAAACGAATCAAATATGCCACGTTGCTATATCTACAATATAATTAAGACTGTTTTAAGACGTAGATCTGCTTTTGAAACTCTCTGACTTTGGTTATGGTTTTTGAATTTTGAGTGCGATTCTGATAAGACGCTGAGTGAGGTTTTTGAACCCTGATTCAATCGCGTGCTTAATCTTAAGTTGAACTTAATCCTCATTCATTAGTTAGAAGTTTGAACTAATAGCTTTACGCTAACTCAAAATTTAATACTGTAGATAAGCATGTAGCGAGAAGTTAGAAATTCCCCCGTTTGGTCAATTTTTTCCGCGTTAAATCGTATTTTTAATTATCAAAAAAAAAGAAAAACTAAAAACATTGGAGGATTCACAAAATTAACACAATTTTTACAAAAGACTAATTCGTAAATAAACAATTAACCACAACTTTGAATGCCCGTTTATTATTTTCAAAACAATTCGGCCCAAACTATTAGTGCAATAACAGTCTTTACAAACATTAATGTAAACCTATGAACGCAAGTGCCCCTGGTCCCATTGACTGCAGCAACGAAAGCAATAGACCAGCATCGAATGGCATAGAAATTGAGAAGTTTTCCGTTGATGTCTTTTTATACTTAGGTGCGTTTTCAGCCAATTTAGGCTACAATTTTACACAAGTCTTTACGCAATGCTACCCCACGAAAAATATTTACAAAGTTTTCGCTGCAAGTTTAAGATAAATTTGAAAAATGTCCCGAACAGCTTAGCGTTTTTAGAGGTAGGGTAGTGCAGAACTACGATTGACTGTGCCTTTAACCGTGTGACAAAGTGCAGAATCTTTGCTTTTGATTTAGTTTTACTTTTACTCATCCTGCACTGCTCGTTCTATATAGCTACCGGTTGTCGCAGCTTGGATTGAACGACTAGTCCATATCTTTTATAATTCTCTGAAATGAAATAATTAAAATCATCCAGTTAACCCACACGAAAAAAACATTAAAATCTTAATTCTCACCACAAACTGTGTGCTTTCTGCTGGCATTGTTGCTACAAAAAGTGGTCCATAAATTCCTATAAAACAAAAATGTTTCTGAAGTTTATTTGCTCTAAACACAACCAGACTAAACCGCCGCTTCGTAGACGCGGTTATGTTATGTCAATTTGCTTTGTGCTTCACCGCCATAAACTTATTGTCCAAATAAACATGCCATTATTCAACCGACTGCCTGTGTCGCGCAACTTAAAATACCACAATTGCCACTGTAAAAAGACCCAACTTTCATCTCAACATTGACTTTGAACTCGAATTCGCAAAAATATAAAAATAATGTCAAGTAGGCCTACTGTAGGTTCCGTCTTGGCTACAGTATACAAATTTTTGTTTTGTAGTGTTTTTACGCACTAAATAACGAATAAAATTGTTCCAATAAGGACCGTATTGCGTTCGCGGAAAATGCGTGATAACTGATAAGTTAGTTAGTTAGTTAGATTTTAACCACGTAAATGCAAAAAAAAGGAAAAATTAATGCTGCCACTTACTACTTAGGGCAGGCTATTTGAGGCCTCATTTAACTTAACGTACAGCATGCAATTAAATGAAAAGGCCCGAATTTTCGTACAGGCAATGGTGAAACAAAGGTCTTAGTTGAATTCAAGGGTCGGTCAATCAAAGCCAAACACAGTAGCACAGAGTCACCAAAGGCAAAATTTGTCGCAAAATTTCTTCGAAAGATGCCGCTAAGATGGAACCCCGATAGGTCGCCAACTCTTTTGACCAGCAGTTATTAAGAAAAAATGGAGCCAAGAAAGGAAACTTTTGTTAATAAATTTGACCAGAACGTACAGTAGAATAGAATGGATTCACAAATGCACTATAGGAACTAAGCTGAAAAGCGATAACTATGATTTTAGTGGTAGGTCTGAATGACCCTTGTAAAATGTGGTCGGTCGAAAACATGGAAAACTTTTTTTTTGAATTTCACTCTAACCTTTTAGGGATACTGCGCAAGATTGGTTTTATTGAAGAGATGAGAACTACGTGAGATAATAAACTAGTTGCCCCAAAGCTTTTTTCCGAAATTCACCTTATTCGCGAAAATACGATTTTATCCGTTTGACTCCGTACCATTGGCAATCTTGGATTTCGCAATTTTGTGACATCACAACAGGCTGATTCGGCAAAATTTCTTGCAGACTAAGAAACGCGATTTTGGATGACGAAGGTAATAGGATTCTGCTTTAGCCAGCAGTTCTAATTCAAACTAAATACATCAGTGACATTGTAGCTGAATTCGTATCATAAGCTAATCATCAGTGTAATACAAATTGTTGCTTCATATAAAGCAATCGTGTACATAATGTATACAGTATAATGTCTTTGTAATTGTATAAATTGATGTTAATTGTAAATACTCGTGCTAGTATCGTACGTTTTTGTCATTTTCCAAAACACGTGATTATTTATGACCAAAATTTCACGATTGCTTTAAATACATTAATTGCGTATTTTGATTTGAAAATGCTACTGTAGGCCTACTGGTAAATATTATTCTAATGACTTTTTCGTAATTACGTCACATTAATTTACTTTCATTTGCAAGGTGGAGCATGCATGTAGTCGTTTTGGAATATCGTTTGAATTTATATGTTTTCGCGTCGCATGCTATTGATGGATTGACGTGACGTCATCGCGTTACTAGCCAAACCGCTGGACGTCAAAATCGCGAATCGGCACTATATCCATGCAAAAACACTGATAGCTAAGATATAAGCAGTAGCGTAGCCGGAAAGGGGAGGGCTCGAGCACCCCCATTGACCTGAAAAGTATGCAAAATACCACGTTTTTAGTGCTTTTGAGGCCGATTTTTGCTCCAAAAATGAAAATAGCCCCACCCCAATGGGATTGGTGAACAGAAGTTGAGAAGGACTTGCTGTTATTTGGACCAGAAAAGTGGAGTTTTTTTTTCTGGACCTCACCTAAAGTTGATCAGGAAAACTGACTGAATTTGGGTGAAGACCTTTTTTTTTGGAGATCACCTAATTTCGGCCGAAAAAACCGTTTCAATTTTGGTGAAGACCTTTTTTTTTGGAGATCACTTGATTTTGACAAAAAAAACACCTCAATCTGATTCAAGACTGACAAAAATTTAAGTCAAGTTCGTTTACTGTTGTTTCCAGCTTCCAAAAAAGCCCCCTCCCTTTGCGAATTTCTGGCTACACGCGTGGATATAGGGCTTATTTTCAGGTTCTAAATCAGTTGATTTTTTGTAACATTAAAGTTAAACTCTACATAAAAGCCTGTAAAAACTGAAAAAGATTTAAAGACTTTAGAGGAAATGTTGTTAAGTCACTTTTTACTGTACTGAGTAAATTGAGTTTAAAAGTTTTGCAATGCCACAGACGTCAAACGAGTTGCTTTCTTCACAATTTTCCACCAATATTTTGTGACTTTGAGGTGTCCAATTGTACATGTCAAGTTAGGTGCAAATTGCGTCAGAAATGGCTTAATTACGGCCAAAAACAATTTGACTTCACAATATTTACCTGTCACAACTAGGTTTGACTTAACAACATTTACTTCAACCTGTTTTCATGAGGTTTTGTAAACGTGTTGATGAAAATTTTCAACACAATTTCGTCATAGACATTGGTTACTGCATCACAGAAGCTTCTATCACGAATAGCATTACCATATAAAAGTATTCATAACAACCGCGACATCTGTTATGACGAAATGGTGTTGATTTTTTTCGTGAACACCATTGCAAAGCCTCACCTAAAGAGGTTGCCTGTCATAGCTGGGAGCATAGGTGGCGGAACCGGGGGGCCCTAATTTATGTGATTTTTTTCTAAAATAACACTGCTGAAAAATGTTTTTGCAACTTAATATCATAGACGTCGAAACCAGAAGGCGTAGAATACAGACTCACACTCCTAACCGGGTGGGAAGGCATTAGATTATATGCATTGACTTTTACGACGATGACTAAAAATAATTTTTGTAGCGTAATTTCTCCTCTTGAGCTTAACACGAGATCGGTTCCATTCCCAATTGTGATGCTCGAGTTAAGAGTACGATACCTTCGGTTTAGGTTTAATACCTGTGCGGCTGTCATTTTTGCAACCATGCGATGTTTGCGTTATTTTGAAAGTGATTTCAAATCTCTAAAAATAACCTTTCCTCTCCACGGTTATTATACCCAGCCGCCATTCTTTGCATTGTTGCGTAAGTAGTATAAGATGAGCCAAAACTATACGGTTTGCGGGATGGGGGGATTTGCGGGATGGAGGGTTTGCGGGATGCGGGATTATCCAATTGCGGGATTTTCGAAATGTGGGATTAAATCCTGCATTGTTTCAATGCGGGATTGTGGTACTCTTAACCCTAACCCTAGCTCAGATATTGCGTCTCGGCCACAGCAAACAGCTTTCTTTTATACTTTAGGCTGCAAAAAATTATTTTTGCAGCGCGTGTGGTTACTCATTCCAAGATCTCAATCATTTTCTTCTGAGTGCTCATCCTTAGCGTCTCTTAAAAAAAGTCTTTGGCTCTTCCTTTTTGTCTCTGATCTCTGATTCAGATTTTAGGCTGTGACCAGCAGGCTGGTGTGTCTCAACGGAGTTTCTCCGCGCACTAATTTTTTGGATAGTAAAGAAGCAGTGAAGTAACTATAGGTTTGAGCCAGGTGATGCGAGCTTGGATAAAGAACCTACTTATTATCGTCACTTGTGTAGCCTATGTGATAATGCAAGTCATAGTGACGCTAAAAAATCTGAGCATGTAGAGCCATGAGCAGCGCGCAGCCAAGATTTTGCTAGGTGAGGGGGTTTAAATCAAAAATTAAATTTTTTTTGTTTGAAAATGGTCTCATTTGTTGAGCAAAATGGCCCAACTCAATCGTATTATAGACGGAAGCCCCAGACGCTGGGCGATTTTTGTAAATTTTTGAAAAAAATCCATTTAAATCACATTTCACGCGTTTTTAGAGCTATTTGAAAGAAATAAATTGTTCCGATTTCAAAGCCATTTATTTTTATTAACTTGCCCAACCCCTTTAACATTGATTGACGGTCAAGTTCAAGACACTTTTAAACACTTGAATTATTAAGTTTATTTTTTTGAGCAACTTGGCAAAGCGGGGTGGGAGAGGACTACAGCCCTCCTAACCTCCCTGGTTGTGCTACTGCCCAGGGGTAACGTAAGTTCAGTCGGAATGCCAATTTTATGCTAAATTTTGAATGTGGAAAATATGGAAAACTGAAGTTCGTATAAGTTCACTTATACAGTATATTCTCTTTTTAAATAATTGCTTTGAAAACATGTAATTGTGAAAATTCTCAAAATCGCTATTTTGCCGAGAAAAAATTACTAACGTTTTCAGCAGGAGCATGGGGACTTCTTTGCCCTCGTCTTCAGAGCTCCGTTTTTTTTTCAAGGCCAATAAAGACTTGCACTTACAAAAACGGGTATGGTGGTATACTTCAATTCAAATTACGAAAACAAATTTACTTTGCAATATTTTTAGATATTACCGTAGCCTATAATTAAAAAAAAATTGCTTAAAAACAAATAAACTAGAAATATGGTTTGCATTTAAAAAACTACTGAAAAAGTAGGACTCCATAATCAGTGGACGTTTGCACCGGACCATAACAGCCTCAAAATTGACCGCTCCCACGTTTAGAATTAAGTTATTCTCTTTCACGAGGTACCGCCATCTTTCGTTACGGTTGTTAAACGTTACAGTTTATTTGTGCAAACAATCCAATTGTTAAGAGTCGACTTGCTAACAGAGGTGGGCAGCGCAAGTCATAAAAGTTGTGCCGCAAGCGCACGCGCAACTACTCTGAAAATCTTGCGCCGCAAGCGTTTACGCAAGCCCAAAAAAATAATTGCACCGCAAGCGCAACCGCAAGTGTGACGTTTTGAAAAGTATAATGTTAATTGACTCACTGCTCAAACTGCGTAGTTAGGTTGCCGTACGAAACCAATATTTAAAACAAATTATTCGCGCTAACAAATTAGTAAACAAAAGATTGTTGATTTATTTTAAAAAATACAAGGATTTGAAAATGAGCATCGTTTAACCCAGTGGTGGCCTTAGGAAAGGGGGGGGCCTCTGTGCAAATTAAATGGGGGGGCCCTTTTCTTTACACACCACTTTACCATGACTTATCTGCACCTGCATTTAAGCGCAACAATGTATTTCATAAATAACAAGACCAGAAGACCAATGCTATTGCAGCCCTAATTAAAGCAAATGTTTGTTCATAAGTTCCTCTCATCTACTGTAGATTATCAACTCTATTAATTGCAATAAATTAACGTAAACTTTCAGCAAGAATCAGAATCAGAATTTATTTGTTTAGTCAACATTTCGAGAAAAAAAATACATGAAGTGAAACAAATTTCACCATTACCGAAGAGCAAAAGAGAACAAAAAATTTCACAATGCGACAAGGAATCGTGAAGGGACGCGAAGTCTTCAAGTCAAACGATTCCCGAAAAAAAAATTCAGACGAGAAAATACGCTCGAAGTCAATGGTGCTTACCAGCTATTGGTACATATTTAGGTAAAATAATTACGAGACTTATTCCTCTTAGTAGAGACCACAATGCCCAATCCGTAAGTTCTGGTAATCTAATAAACTACTGAAGTATATTGTAATTTTGAAATGTCCATCGTTTGTGTTCTTTAATGAATTTACGATACGATAGTTGTTTCATTGAATTAGGCAAAGAATTCCATAGTTTAGCCCCTCGAAATTTGATCGATTTTTGGGCTCTATTTGTTGAGTAGTAAGGTAACATTAAACGTTGAGAAGATGATCTTGTATTGTGTGTGTTGGAAAATCTGAACTCTGTATAGAAAGTTTCAAAGTATTTTGGGAGAGCTTTTTTGAAAAACCTGTGCATGAATTTGCTTAATTCCAATTTATATAAATCATCTATCTTGAGAATTTCGAATCGGTGATACAGATGTTTGGGTGATTTACGCCAATTAAGACGTCCAATAGCTTTTAGGGTTTTGTTTTGTAATGATTTTAGTTTTGCCGAAACTGTTTTGTTGCAGGATCCCCATATAATTATTCCATATGAGAAAAAAGGATGTATGAGTGCGTAATATAAAGTTTTCAGAGCAGAAGTAGGCAAATATTTATTTAGTTTGAACAAGATTCCGACATTACGAGCTACTTTGGTTTCTAACATTTTAATATGAGATGAAAAACTGAGTTTTTCATCAATTAAAACTCCGAGGTATCGCAATTCTTTAGTATTTTGAATATGATCAGAGTTAAATTTTAATGAAATATCACTTTTTGAGGATCGTAATTTGTGGTTAATAACGATTGCCTGTGATTTACTAGCAGAGGTGGAGTCCTCGAGGACAGATTTTGAAGTCCTTGGCCTTGGCCTTGGCCTCGAGGCCTCAAGTCCTCGAAAATTGGCCTGTCCTCGGCTCGAGGACAGCACTATTTTTTGGAAAGTTAAAATTGAAAAATTTTTTGGAAAGGGTTTTTTCGTGGAGATCGCTTGAAAAATTTTTGTGAAGACCTTTTTTTTTTTTTTTTTTTTTTTTTTTTTGGAGATCGCCTGAAAAATTTTTGTGAAGACCTTTTTTTTTTTTTTTTTGGAGAGCACTTGCGCTTTGTGTCCTTGGTCCTTGGCCTTGGCCTCGAGCATTCCTGTCCTTGGCCTCGAGAGTGTCTGTCCTCGGAAAGGCTGTCCTTGGCCTTGGCCTTGGCCTCGGATTTTTTTTGTGTCCTTGGCCTTGGCCTTGGCCTCGAGCCTTGTGTCCTCGACTCCACCTCTGTTTACTAGTGTTTATTTTTAGTTTGTTAGCGTCCATCCATTGTTTCACTAGCAACAGTTCATTATTACAAAGAGTTTCCAGTTGTTTCAAATCTTTTGAAGAGTACAATAATAAAGTATCATCAGCGAACAAACGAGGGTTACGTAATAACACATTGTGTAGGTCGTTAATATACAAAAGAAAAAGTATAGGGCCCAGTACAGATCCTTGCGGAACACCTGTTTTGATTTCTTGCAATGAGGAGATGGTATTGTTCACATAGACATATTGCTGTCGATTAGTCAAATAACTTTCAAATAATTTATAACAAACTCCTCGTATACCATAATGAGATAGCTTTTTTAATAAGATTGTGTGATTTACCGCGTCAAATGCTTTTTTAATATCTAATGCAATCGCACAAGTGAACAATCTGTTATTAATATTTTCAAAACATTGTGTAACAACGTCAATTGCTTTCAGTATACTAGTGTTATTACAGAATATGTTTGAGTACTTAGCAATAATGTTTGAATGCTTTATACTGCTCAGCATATGACATACTGCATATACGTAAGTCAAAAACCTATTACTGCCAGTTGCTGAAAGCAGTTGAAAAAAAAAAAAGTTTACGTTAATTTATTGCAATTAAAACGACTACCTAAGTCATAGGCGTATAGCCAGAAGTTTTGATTGGGGGAGGGGGCAAACTACAAATCACATGCAATAACGTCATCAGAAACTTCGAAAGAGAAATTTTTTGGTGGGGCAAAGATATCGTAGAATGGAAGATCCGAAGTCGTGGCCTGGTGTTGGCATGTAACTAGGAACTCGTTCAAGGAGAGAGCTTAAACCAATAGCCTAGTTAAAATGCGAAATTGTGTAAATTGGGAGACGTGCTTAAGTAAAGAAGTGTACTGTAATTCAAACGTATCACAGACGGGGGTCAGGGGGCGAAGCCCCCAGCCGCTGGACGATTTTTCGTAATTTTTTGGAAAAAAAAGTAGTTTTAATACCATTGGATCACATTTTGCACATTTTCAGAGCCATTTGAAAGTACTAGATTTTTAACGAATGAAAGCCAATCGAAAAAATTAGGTTGTTCAGTCCTCCTTTTGCTTGCAATTTAAGTCCAAAACACGTTTAAAATCTTGCATTTTGTGGTTAAATTTTATTAGTGATTTCGCCCTGGTAGGGGGAAGTAAAGTACAATCCCTCCAGCAATATTTTAGCAGTAAATAGCAATTCAGTCGATTATTTTCGTTATAGATTATTGTTTTGTCTTGAAAACAACCAGTTATAGGAGTACATATACGGCCAGGGGCCCAGGCTCTCTCAATTCAAAAATTTGTTTAATGAGCATTCCCCTTACTGAAGCCAATTTTTTTCAAAAGTATTTTGTTTCATAAAAACTGGCGAGGTGGAGATGAATTGTAATTGAAAAAAAAACAATAGATAGTTATGCCTACAAACCATGTTATTGCCCGAGCGGATTTATTTTGAGTTTGGCTCCTGGCACTTTGAGATTTTTGCAATATTTTCGTGCCAAATACAGGTGAAGACCAAAAAAAGTCTTATATGAGCGCGGGGCCCCTGGCACTGTGCCATGTGTTAAATCCGTCCCTGGTTATTGCATTACATTCATTAAAAGGTTAGATGAGAACCCCAGTTAGCAACTTTTAGGATAAAAACGCTTAATTTCACTCGGGTTATACGTTTAAATTGGTTGGTAACATTAAATTGAAGGAGCCATGGCCCCCTGAAACAGTATTATTGTTGGGGGCCCATTTAAATTAGAGGGCCATATAAATATTCTTGTAGGGGGCCCATTTAAATTGATTGGCAAAAATTAAATTAAGGGGCCCTGGCCCCATGGATCAATATTGTTGTTGGGGACCCATTTAATTATTATTGTTGGGGGGCCATTTTAATTGGTTGGTAAAAATTAAATTGAGAGGGCCCGGGCCCCCTGGCTCAATACAATTGTTAATTAGTGCTGTACGAGTGTACTGTCGTATGCGAAGATGCTAAAAGAAACTGAAGCTGAAGCAACAACAGTCTTTTTTGTGACATTTTTATCATGGATAGCAGTTCAGTTGGGGGGAGGCCTGGGCCCCCCCCTGGTTACGCATATGACCTGAGTAGCCTAACAGTAGCAAGCAAAAAAAAAGAGTAGTAAGTTGACTTTACCAGTAAATTTTTATTATCTGTTTACTAAATCTGATTTAAAAGTTAAAAGTAATATTGTCTTGGAAAGGGGGATGTGTGTAATAACGTTTGGAACAAGTGCATCTTGAAGGAGGGGGTACATATGTAATGACACTTAAAACAATTGTATAAACTTTTTATCATAATTTGCTACAGTTTTTCATAATCAATTTTTTTCTGCGCGTGGTAAGTCAAATGGGGGGGCCCCTGTGCATTTGCACACTTTGCACATTCCTAAGACCACTACTGGTTTAACCTCTTTGGGCGAAGAACGTCTTTATACCTAAGGAAAAAAATACTCTCAACACCCGCACTCAAAGGAACCGGGGTGTTAAAAAATTCCACTAATAAAGTCATCATGCGGTGGTAAGCGAACGACTTCGGAGTTCGGAGTCACTGTTTTTTTTCTAATGGCTCGTCAAGGAAATCCTTTTTCAAACTTCCATACGTATTTTGTGTTTCTGGAGCAATTAGCATCATTCTCTAACGAATGGAGCACGCTAAAAAAATCGTCTTGGTTTCTGTTTAAAGAAATTGAACCATCCAAGATTTACTTATAAGACCTATACCAATGCTGTCAGTCCTGTTTGCAATATCTTTCAAGCTTTCCCGGACTAGCAAAAAAGTTTTAATTAATAATTTTTGTAGCTTCTTGTTTTTGAATTACGGGGAAGAAGTCGGACCGTTCCGAATAACGCTTTTAATGCCTAAAGCAAGTATAAGTTATTTTAGAAACGAGTAACGTATTTCTGGAAAGACAATCACAAAAGTAACTTTTCTGTTTAACATTTGATTTCACAATTACTTTTTAAGTTACTAAATCGGAAAATTCTTTTTGAAAAATCTCCAAAACAATATTTTGGATATAAACGTTTCAGCGAAAGAAGACCCCTGTTGTAACTCCTACGAAAGTTTTGCAAGCAGTAGACGAAAGGAATTTTCCATGGCGAGGTTTTTATGAACCTACCTCGTCAAAGGCGTAGCGGGGGGGGAAGGTCCGCCCCCCTCCCAATTGAAATGCCACCAATGGTAACAATAATAACAACAAAGCCTTATGTTTTTCAGTTTCTTTTAGCATTTTCGCGTATAAAACAGTATACGAGTACAACAAGTTAATATTAATAATGACGACCTAGTGGCCTGGGCCTCCTTAAATCAAAATTTTGCCATCCAATTTATTTATTTATTTATTTATTTATTATTTACTGGCAATTCAGTAGTCCGACATGGTCGGGATGCATACGCAACAACGTTTGGAAAAAAAAAAAATACACAACGATTACCGGTACACACACAAACGTGTTCAATAGCACATAAAATAGACAGCATCAAATAGCATTCAGCTAGGTTGAATAGCGCTTGAGCATTAACATGGGTAGTTTCAGTAATCAATTTGAGAAACTACAAGCACCAAATCGTTGACTGCCTTTCAGTACCCAGATAGAGAATCAAAACAAATGTCGGATAGGGTTTGTTTAAACTTTTTGAGATTAACTGCACCATCAAAAATGCTTTGGGGAAGATTATTCCAGATCCTATGAGTGCGATAGAAATAGTTGAACCTACCAAAATTATTAGCAGGATAGTTCACACTCTTCAGTTGCAAGCAGTGACGATTGCGTTTGTGTTTACCATCAAATTGTAAAAATTCATCAAAGTCTAAATCAACATTACCACACAACATTTTAAACAAAAACACTAGGTCAAATTTAATCCTTCTGGTTTCCAAACAATCCAGCAGGATTAAATTTGACCTAGTGTTTTTGTTTAAAATGTTGTGTGGTAATGTTGATTTAGACTTTGATGAATTGTATAACCCCGTTTATTTAAAACCCGTTTAATTTAAATGTATAACCCCGTAGAAATTCAGGGTTTTTGTCCTAAAAGTTGCAACCTTAGGCCCTCATCTAATCATTTTGTGAAATTAATGCAATATCATGACTACATAGCAACCATTTATTGCACCAATTTCAAATAACAATCCACCTCCATCTCGCCAGTTTTTACGCGACAAAATACTTTTGACAAAAAAAAAAAAAAATTAGCTAGGGAAAATGCTTATTGAACAAATTATTGAATTTGAGTTGAAGGAGACTGGGCCCCTGATCGAACATGTACTCCAAAATCCGATTATTTTTATGACAAAACAAAAATCTCCAAAGCAAATACTCGAGCAATTATTTACTGCTAATAATATTGGAGATGTACCTTGCTTCTCCCACCTGGGCCAAATCACTTACATAATTTAACCCCCAAATTCAAGAATTTAAACGTGTTTGGACTTGATCTGTAGGAAAAAGGAAGACTCACCAGTTTGATTTTTTCAATCTGCTTACAAATTATAAAAGTTTGTTTATTTCAAATGGCTCTATAAACGTGTAAAATATGATCCAAACAATATTAAAATAATTATTTTTTTCAAAAAAAGTACAAAAATTACCCAGTGGCCGGCCTCCAGACCCTTGTCTGTGATACGTTTGGGTTAAACAAGTTTGCTCACCACGTCTCAAAAATTAGACAATTTTAGAAACTTTTTAAACTTTTGTTTCAAGTCCTTTCCTTTTAGCAAAATCCAGGTTACATGCCAACCCAGGCTCAGGTTTCTGATTCTCCATTTTGCGATATCTTTGTCCCATAAAAGTCCCTCTTTTCGAAAATTTTTGATGACGTCATTGCGTGTGATATGCGGTTTGGCCCTCGACCCCGATCAAAAATTTTAAATACACCTATGTACCTCGTCAATATTATTTTTTTAACTTTTATCACATTTGATTGAAAAACAATCACTCCTAATCGTATTTGAATTGCGCTTGCGCCATTGCGCTCAAAATTGCTAAAATACTTCCGGCGCAAGCGCTATCGCAAGTAAAACAGAGATGTACGGAGTCACTCTTTGTGACTCCGAATCCTAATCCGAAACTTTCATCGATATCCGAATCCAAAACCTTATCCGAAATATATTTTAGCGATCCAAACCCTAACCGAAAAATTAAATGCAAACTTATCAAAACATAAAGGTCCCCCAATCTTTAAAATTATTAGTTATACCCAGTACTTAAATTGTATGTGGGACGCGTCCCCCCATCGAGAGTTAGCGTCCCCCCATCGAGATTTGAGCGCTGGATGATCAGACGAAAAGGACATAATTCTTTATCTAATTTTGGCGAAAAACCACTTCAATTTCCGGCGAAGACCTTTTTTTTGGTGTTCATTCAGTTGGTCAAAAGCGTCCCCCCATGCAAAATTTTACAACTCAAGTACTGGTTATACCAATGACATAAAACTAGATGATCCGAAACTGCTCGAATGCCCTCATCTTATTCGCTGCTTGGTCACGCTTGGTTGAAGGCCTCACTCTTCTGCTTTTCTCTGGCACTGGCGATTGGTGCGCAGTTTGAAAAAGGTCGGTTGAAGCGCTAATAATGTGTTTGCAAAGTAATTAACGGTGGTTTGAAGTGAACTAATCTGTATTCATGTTTATGTCATTCAAGAGAAAGCGTTATCGTGAAAAATGGAGTTGATTCTACAGGTCTTTGATAGCCTATTCAGAGTAAGATCGTGTCCGTTCTTAATCGTTCAAAGGGTGTGAACGAAATAGTCGAAGTCTTTCTCATCCGCTCCAACATTTTTCATCGGTCATGAACTTTTGCTGTAGTCACTCGATCGATCATTCGTATGAACCAGGCACTTTGCATCTGTCTTACCACATCAGCCACCAATGATAAAAGTAATGACAACAAAGCCTTTTTTTAGCTAAAGTTTATTTTACCACTTTTGCGTTCAACAGTACAATATTAATATCCAACCAATGTAAATGTATTATCCAAAAGAAACTCGGGCTTTTTGTCCTTAAAGTTGCAACCTCAGTCCCTCATCTAACCTTTTTGTGAACATAATGCAATAACACGACTCGTAACCATTTATTGTACCAACTTTGAATAACAATCCACCTCCATCTCAGCAATTTTAACGCGACAAAATACTTTTGAAAAAAAATCAGCTTGGGAAAATGCTTATTGAACAAAGTATTGAATTTGAATTGAGCGAGCCTGGGTCCCGGTCGTTTATCTTCTGAAATTGGTTAGTTTTATGATAAACCAAAAATCTCCAATGCCAATCTTTGAATGAATTATTATTTACAAGCTGCTAAAAATATTACAGAAGGCATTGCATCTTGCTTCACCCTACCTGGACCACGCCACTTGCAAAATTTAACCCAAAAATGCAAGATTTTAAACGTGTTTTGGACTTGACCTGCAAGTAAATAGAAGATTAAAAAATTTAATTTTTTCAGTTGGCTTTCAAATCTTAAAAATTTAGTGATTTTAAATGGACCTACAAACGTGCAAAATGTGATTCAAATGGCCTTAGAATTGCAATTTTTTCTAAAACATTACAAAAAATCGCCCAGCGGCGGGGGGCTTTGCCACCAAACCCTAGTCTGTGATACGTTTAATTTACACTAGTTTACTCGCCATCTCTCCCAATTTACAATTTTTTGAAAACTTTTCAAGTTTTGGTTCAATTCCTGACCCCGTTTAGCATATTCCTGGGGCTTCTGCTTCTGATCCTCCATTTAACGGTATCTTTTTCCCATTAAAAATTCCTTTTGAAAAGTTCTGATGGCGTCATTGCTTCGCGGTTTGGCTCAACTAATCAAAAATCCTAGCTACGCCTATGACGCTGAGCACTTTTTTGGGTTCTATTTGCAAGTCTTTCCTCTGGCTGGGCCTCCATTGCGGGTAGACTGCTTAGCCCTCATGGGAAATATGCGTCAAGTGTCTTTCCCAAGGACACAAGGACGTATTTTAGTCACTAATTCTGAAAAAAAGGTGCGTTGACGCTTTTTCGCAAGAAGTTCGTAAAATATATGAATCTTCAAAGGTAGAGGGGTTTATTTAAGACATCAGACGACATTTAGAGTCTTGATCGTATGCTGTAGCTGATGATTTATTTTTGCTTTATCCGGCTGTCACGAAATAACGGTGGCGCTGTATATTAGACAAAACCGCATCTGCTTTGGAGTTTCTCTGCGATCAATTTCAAAACATACCCTTGATTTTTCACTAAATTATTTTGATGAATTCAAGTTTTTTTCACTAAAACGTCTCAAAATCGACTGTTTGCTTAATGAAACAAGCAAAAATTTCTTGAGCGGCGACCCTCGAAAATAAAATTTGTAGCCGAAATTTCACGCAAAAATGTTATAAAATCAATCTGTTCTGTAAAAAAAGAGCAAGATTTTTCAGCGGCAAAGACTCCGCATTCCAACGAAGAAGTTAATGTTTTTTATGAAGATACTTCACCACTGGATAACATATCTTAAAAAAAAGAAATCAAAAACGCTCAAACTAACTAATCATATACACTCTTTTCTAGAACAACTTTATAAGAACACTAGGCTCATTTTGCTCAAAATTTAAGAACAAATTAAGAAAAATTCCAGCCTCAGCAGCAAAAATAAATTAACGACAAACGAAAAAGAAAAAAATCCAAATTAATAAAAGAAACTAAATTCTGTACTGATTCAAAACTATAAAATTTCAGTGGTTTTCCAGTATTTGCGAGCAAAATTGCAACTAGTATGAAATTAAAGAATGCTGTAGCGCTGTATGCGAGTAACTGAGAAAAATTTTGGCAGTCGTTTAACTCGAAAAAGAGCAATTTTGCGTTGCGGCAAAAGCAGTAAAAAGCGTTCACTCAACCACACAAAGTTTTGGAAATATGGTCGCTAAAATTAACATCTTAAACAGTTGTACAAATGTGGTCCCTAAAATTAACATCCGTGTTTTCAAAATTTAAGAACAATTGACGCTAAAATTCGGCAAAAAACTACAAACAGCCAGCCTTAACTTACTATTTATTGGTTCTTATAAAAAAAGTTCTTATAAAAATATGCCGCAAAAAACCTACGGCAAGTTTTTTTGACATTATTCAATTCAGTTTATTTTTGCCATTTCTGGCATGGAAGCAACGAAAATTAACATACGCTCTTGGCTCTTCAAAGTTTAATGCTACCGTAGCAACAACACAAAATGAAACATCAAACTGCCACGTACATGTTTAGAGTAGTTCAACCAATTCAGTGAGAAACATTTAACATATTTTGACTCAGAAAAGCAGAAGAAATGAGAAACCACAACAATAAACAAAAAACAACACTTTTCATATCTACATTTCAGTGACGTCGTAACATTAAGGCGGTGAATCATCCAGCCAATTCCGGTAGTTTACAATAGCTAAAATTGAACCATAATTTTTGATATTTTTGTTTTAAATTTGAGGCTGTGGTTGCAAAGATATTCAACAAATACAAAAAGATATCCCCCGACAAAACGTTTTAGGAAACTCTGAGTTTTGTTTTTTCCGCCTAAACCACAGTTCTCTAAACTATTAGGCCTACTGTGGTTTAGGCGAGAAGAACAAAACTCAGAGTTTCCAAAAACTTTTTGTCGGGGGATTTCTTTTTTTTACTTGTTGAATATCTTTGCAGCCGCAGCCTCAAAATTAAAACAAAAATTATAATTCAATTTTAGCTATTATAAATCACCGTAATTGGCTGGATGATTCACCGCCTTTAAGTTGTGATAACAGATTGATATTTATGTATTTTACGCAAAACTTACTCAAAAATTGGATTTTGGGGGGTAATTTAGTGGTTGACAAAACTTTACGTAGGTTACGCAAAGCTACAATTTCCAGAGACAACGATATATGTTACAATTGCTACCCTATTGTTAGTTGAGCAAGGCAAAGACTGTACAATACAGTCACTGTCAGCAGATCAGCGCGGGCAAAGACAGAGCAAAAATCCGCACAATAAAGAAACAAAGAGGAAAAAGAGTGGAAAAAAGAGTTGCGTATCATCTAGCTTTATGTCATTGGTAAAACCATAGACTACTATGGTAAAACGGTAAAATCACAGATAGCCAATATAAAAAACTTGTTAAACTGCAGATGTCACAGAAAGTCAATGTTATTTTATTTTTATGGATCCTAGTTCTACATAATGCTTCTTTGTATGAATTCTAGCATCCATGATTGCATGTGACGTTGCGGAGACCTATTTAATCCGAATGTGACCGCCACTTGAGGAAGAGTCTAGAACATGCAGTCAGAATGCAATGCAGTCAAAAATCAACTGCAGTCAGAATCAATATGCTTGAGTGATTTCTTGATAATTGCTTGACTTAAATTCACAAAACTTGTTCATTGTTGCATATTGTTTATTAAAAATTTCTTTGTTACGTTTTCCGAAAACTTTCGAACAAACACACAAAATTAAAATTGGAAAATCACTCAAGCGTGTCGATTCTGACTACATTTTTTGGTGTTCTAGATTTTACCGCCACTTGACCTGTGCTTTCACACTAAAAAGCTCAGTTTGGTTCAGTTCGCGGAATCAGGGTTGGTGTGGGCTAATAGGCTAGTGTTTTACTTTCATACCGGTACAGCAGTAACCTACACGGAGGTATTGGTCTAGGGAATGGTTATCTGGTTCAAGGCGTTTAGATCGTTTGACTTCTAACAGTTCAGTGCTGAGTCTTCTATGGTCAATAATTTTTTTTTTCGAAGTGACTACGCGAATGGAACATTCGCGGTATTTTTTTTGGTAGTGACTATTTCACCGAAAATTTTCAACTTAGAGAGAATAAAACGAGAATGAGAAATATTCATCCGCGCTTTTTTCATTTGCTTTTTTAGGGGTTAAGATTAGGGTTTAGATTAGGGTTTGGGTTAGGGTTCGATTTGGGAATAGTTTTAGAGTAAGCATTTGAGTTTGTGTCAGAGTTGAGTCAGAATTAATAAAAAAGTAGATAAAAATTTCCGGTGAAATAAAGCCTTCCATTTTTTTTTCCTCGCGAATGGAGACATTGCCTTTTTCATACATTTAGTTTAAATACGACATTTTGTCGCTACGTCGGTGCAAGCTGCGTAGCGTAGTGGTTAGAGCACGTAACTGCTAACCGATGAATCCGGGTCCGACTCCCGCCCGACGTGCAAGAGCGAAAAATTGAAGGTAATGCGGAGTATATGGATACGGGAAGAATATATAGTAATCTACCTTTTTTTGCTTCAAAACCTTTCATTACAGTTAGGGTTGGGGCAGCGATGCCAGTCTGAGGGGATAGCAATTCCCTGTAGCATCTATTCATAGCGCCTGCTCCATCGCGAGGAAAAAAAAGCACCGCGAATGTTCCATTCGCCAAGCCTCTTCCTTTTTTTTTTCTCAATTTTGTTATAGCTGCAGACCTTGATGACACTGCAGTGTGCTTAGTCTTTTCGCATGCCTAAATGAATTGAATTGAATAGCAAAGACCGTAGCGTAGGTCTGTAAGCGTTAGGCCTAGTACAACTGTCATTGACAATAATAAACTATAGACAGACAGAAGTCAGAAAGTAGGCTAGCCTGCACTGGACAGTACCGTACGTACATCATCATCATCATATTTATTTATTTACCTAGTGACGTCATATCACAAAAAAAACTGCAACTTCCTCTAGGTCTATCACCAAAGCATCGAAATATGCAATTCCTTTAAAACCAACACACAAACTTGCAGAGTCAAAGCGATATTTAGTCACTTGGTGAGGAGACAGCGAAGGACCGAAAGGTCATCTAAGTCTACTGCCACCTCACCATGTTAAGGTTAAAAAAGCAGCTTCTAGATTTTCTCAGTCTGCTACTTTCTATGATGATAGATAAAAAATTTTATGCTAAATTAAAACAAAGTGTTGCAAAGATATGTACACTTTGTATATACAGTGTATGTAATCGTAATTTACGGTTGTCCTCTGACAAATTACACTTGCGGTTTAAAGTCTAAGAATGCGCTCTGCTCAAAGAAAACACGACGCACAGCTAAGTTAAATCAATCAAAGAAATCTATTAAGCTTAAGAAAACAAATGAATTGCGTCAAAATTTAAAACAGCTTGGTTCAATCGTTAGCAGCAAAACGTAAATTAAAAAAGGCACGAATTTAATCAAAGCAAATTCTAGTCCTACACAAATATTATAATCCTACACACATATAAAATAGCAAATAGCGGCAATTAAACCCAATAAATATCCCACTAATTTATGAATTCAACTATAAACCCCAAACTATGAATCTCAAAAAATACTTTAAAAGGTTACAAAAAAGAGAGAATTTACTTTAGAGAAAAGGAGTCTAAGAAAGTACCTTCCTTCAACCAACCACGGCCAAAGTCCAACAAAGTCTAAACTGAGAACCAATTTGTCTTCGGCAATGGAACAAAGAGGAATCGACCAAAGTCCTTGATTGAGTGAAAACTGGTAGCTGGCGTATCAATCAAAGAACGGGGATACCGTAGTACGCTTCCTTCACGTAGCGGAGAGCGATGAGCGATGAGCGGTGAGCGATTCTTAGCTGGTTCCAAAACGCGAGGACAACCAACCTTCTGTCTTCGCAAACGAGTGTGACGCAATCGGCTTCTTCGACCCAATTCACAACTCGTCGTGATGCAGCTCTTCGTCCTTCTTGACTTGGAAGCCGCTCTTCAATACCCAGCGAATCGAACAGCACCTAACTTCGGAAAAGACTGCCCAGTGCAGCAATTCCACAACATAGATCAGCTCAACCTGCCGTGCAGACCAACACTATGGGGCACGGCCAACGATAATTCAACACTTCAGTCCAACACTCCAGTTCAACACTAAATCCAAAGGAAACACACCAACGTATATATAGGCCAAAGGCACGTGGTCAATTTCGTGAAGGTACAAGAGGAGAAACGGAAAGGTTTCCGGAAAAACAAGTTAGCAAACGCTGTAAATAAGCCCCAAAATAACCTAACCCAGCGGCAAGTCGCCTAGTAAATTTCCAAGTTCGTAGAAAAGTAAGGAGAAAACGACCAAAACTACGCAACTTGGCGTCGAGATACGTATGCATCCAAAAACACGTAAAACTAGATGGGAGTTTGCCAGCAAACCCAGTGAACGACCGACGCACAGCTAACGCTGTGACGCTCAAAAGTACTTTTTGTCTACCGTAAAATCAGCAATTATTCAAAAATATCTGATTATGGAACCTCCAGAAAAGTTGAGTCAAAAGATTTGTCAGTTAAATATCTCCTGAAATCATAAAACACTGTCACCCTAGCTTGAGCCGTTCAAAAATTGATTTTTGGGGGTCCATTTGGGGGGTCCCTGGGGGGGGGTGGCACCCCCAAACTATGTCAAAATATTTGTCTGTTGAATATCTGCTGATATCAAAACAGACTGGCACCCAAGTTGAGCTTTTCAAACAATTCATTTTTGGGGGTCCATTTGGGGGGTCCCCAGGGGGGTGGCACCCCCAAACTATGTCAAAATATTTGTCTGTTAAATATCTACTGATATCATAAAACACTAGCTGGCACTCTAAGTTGAGCCGTTCAAACAATTGATTTTTGGGGCCCCATTTTGGGGGGTTCCCGAGGGGGTGGTACCCCAAACATGTCAAAATATTTGTCTGTTAAATATCTACTGATATCAAAAAAAAAAACTGGCGCCCTAGGTTAAATCGTTAAAAAAATTTATTTTGGGGGGGTCCCCGAAGAGGTGGTACCCCCAAATTATGGTAAAATATTTGTCTCTTAAATATATACTGATAACAGAAAAAACTGGCACCCTAGCTTGAGCCGTTCAAAAATTTGATTTTTTGGGGCCCCATTTTGGGGGGTCCCCGAGGGGGTGGTACCCCCAAATCATGTCAAAATATTTTTCTCTTAAATATCTACTGATATCAAAAAAAACTGGCACCCTAGGTTAAATGGGTAAAAAACTTGCTTTTGGGGGGGTCCATTTGGGGGGGTCCCCGGGGGGGTGGTACCCCCAAATTATGTCAAAATATTTGTCTCTCAAATATCTACTGATAACAAAAAAAACTGGCACCCTAGGTTGAGCCGTTCAAAAATTTGATTTTTTGGGGGGGTTCCCGGGGGGGTGGTACCCCCAAACCATGTCAAAATATTTCTCTCTTAAATATCTGCTGATATCAAAGAAAAATGGCACCCTAGGTTAAATCGTTAAAAAATTTGTTTTTGGGGGGTCCATTTGGGGGGTCCCCGGGGGGGTGGTACCCCCAAATTATGTCAAAATATTTGTCTCTCAAATATCTACTGATATCAAAAAAAACTGGCACCCTAGCTTGAGCCGTTCAAAAATTTGATTTTTTGGGGGGGTTCCCGGGGGTGTGGTACCCCCAAATCATGTCTAAATATTTCTCTCTTAAATATCTACTGATATCAAAAAAAATGGCACCCTAGGTTATATGGTTAAAAAAATTTGTTTTTGGGGGGGTCCATTTGGGGGGGTTCCCGGGGGGGTGGTACCCCCAAATTATGTCAAAATATTTGTCTCTCAAATATCTACTGATATCAAAAAAAACTGGCACCCTAGGTTGAGCCGTTCAAAAATTTGATTTTTTGGGGCCCCATTTTGGGGGGGTTCCCGGGGGAGTTGCCCCAAAAAAATTTCAGGAGACACAATTGCGTATGTACCTCAACAACTTCACACAAAAATTAGATTTCTATGTTTTGTGGTTTAGGAGAACTCGAGCGTACAAGATTTAGGAAGAAAAAAAAGGAAAAAAAAAGGAAAAAAAAGGAAAAAAAAAGGAAAAAAAAAAGGAAAAAAATAAGAAAAAAACCTCATCGCGGCCGAAAGTGGGTTGGTAGGGATGAAAGGATATCTTAAGACATATAACCATGAGAAATATTTTTTGCCGTACTTAAGCCGTTTTTGACTTAGACCGCTTTTTACGCCAAACTTTCGGGGCGGTTTTCGGGTCATAAACCCGAAGTCACGTGACTGATTGCCTCGAAATTTGGTACAAACATAAAACTCATTAATCTCAAACTGCTGTCAAAATTTCATGTAGTTAGACCAAACGGTTCTCGAGTTATAAGCAAAAGTCTGAAATCTCGCACTCATTAGTTAGAAAATGGCCGATAAAAACAAAGGAACACGCGACGCGAGCGTCGGTCGTTCCAATGAAAATTCTTACTTATTGAGAACTATGACACATCCTAAAGGACAAAACACTACGTAATAAACAGCGGGTATCCGAATTTCCCAACAAAACACTAGAATTCGTAGTAAAGAAGTGATATCATGGTAAATTTATTGAGAAAACAAAAACAAGATAACCAAAATTACGTAATGTGAAAGTTGCTGTAACAGTGTATATACAAAACTCACAGTCAACATGTAAAGAAAATGCAAGGCAACATTAGAATTGTTCTAACTCTAAGCATATTGAAAAAAGTACTGTAACTACAGATTGGATAGAAAATAAAATTAATAAAGTTCATAATGCTTATTTATGTTTTATAGAATTTAAAGTGGGCAATTAGAGTGAAAAAAAACCTCCTTGCTTTGTTTTGTATTGTTTGCCAATATGTCATTAGTACTGGTACAATTTCCAATACCAGTATATATCAACCTCAGTCAGTTACTGCAAAATTACTTATAATTCAAGGGCACATCAAAATCAGAGATGACGTATTGTATAAATGTATGATAGATGAATGCACCATGTCATGCCAACGGCTCTGTTTTGCTTTTTTTTTTATCCTCAGCTGTGTTTTGTCAATAAAACTAGTATTACCAGAGAAACTTTAATATGCACCATTGTTATGGCTTACAGAGTCCCTGTAAAAAGATGACTACAGAAATGTTTACATTAATTTGCAGAAATTTTACTATTTTTTTAAAGTACAAATTAGCAATTACCTCTAAAAGTAAAATAAAAGTTTTGTACTAATGGCAATGCAGTAGCGTAGCTAGGGGGGGGGGGGGCAAATGGTGCTATAGCCCCCTCATTGGCCTGAAAAGTATGCAAAATAGCATGTTTTTAGCAGTTTTAAAGTTGATTTTAACCCTAAAACAGGAAATAGCCCCCCGCAAACGAAAATAGCCCCCCCAAAGATTGTGAGATGAGTAGGCTAGTAAAAGTGGGTGTCAGTTGACAGAAAAACGCTCTGAATTTCGGTGAAGACCTTTTTTTTTTTTTTTTGAGATCAGCTGATGTTGGCTGGTTCGACAGAAAAACGCTCTGAATTTCGGTGATGACCTTTTTTTTTTTTTTTCTTGAGATCACTTGATTTTGGACAGAAAAACACTCTGAATTTCGGTGAAAACCTTTTTTTTTGGAGATCACTTGATTTTGGACAGAAAAACGCTCTGAATTTCGGTGAAGACCTTTTTTTTTGAGATCACTTGATTTTGGACAGAAAAACGCTCTGAATTTGCCTCAATCCAATTGAACACAAATGAAAATTCGGGTCATGTTCTTTAACGGTTGAATCAAACTTCAAAAAAAGCCCCCCCCCCTTTGCAAAATCTTGGCTACGCGACTGTACTAATGCATATGGTAGTGAACAGGTACTGTAGATGAATTCATACTAGTTACTGTAGCATGACTAGAAATTTGATTAGCAGTTCTTAGAAGTTAGATGATAGGATACGTACTGTCAAAAGGGGCGACTTAGAACGTTTTTGAATCATTTTTACTTGTCACTTCCACCAGGTTTAAGCAAGAAAAGTGCTTATAGGCTGAACGTAACACTTATGGCCTTGGCAACTGGAACTGTCATAACTAAAAAAATATTTTGCTCTCATAAGCCATATATTCTATCTCAAAAAGCGTTCAAAGTTGCCCTGCTCTCTGGGGCGACTTTGAACTCCTACCTACCAACATGCACTTAAACCTTCACTTACAAGCGCAAAGTTGCCTTCGCCTAGAATGTCTTTGAATTAGAGCATTGTGGAGTGGCTAATTTTTCCACTCCGGATCCACTCTGAAATTTTTTAACTGACTCCCGCTCCGAAATTTTACAACAACACTTTGCTCTGAAATACTCCGATACAAAAATATGCTTCAACAAAAAATTCTAACCAATTGTCATATTGCTCAATAACCTGGATAAGCGTAGGCTAGCCTAATCACATATTTTGATATTCCCAGAGAGCAAAAATAGTTGCTCATTCTACTACCAACTATCACTACGGCTTAAAAGATTAATTAAAGTCACAGTCCGGCTCCCAATTTTTTTTTTTAATTGGCACTCCACCTTAAAAATAAAAAAAATGCGTGGCCAAGTGGTGAGGGCGGTAAACTGCCAATCACATCATCATGGGTTCGAGCCTGCAATCGTCTATCGCTAATTGACCTGACTTGGGGATCTACATGTCAATAGTTAATGGTGTAATAAATTGCCCTATTTTTGAGAATTATTTTGTTGAAATGATGTCATTGTAATGTGACCTTCTGCTAGCCGGGCAAAATAGAAAAAAAATCTATCAAAGTTCAAACACTGACCTAGTAAGAGACCGCTCTTGGTCTTGAAAAGTATTTAACTGAAAACAAAGTTTGTTTTAGTGAAATGTTCAAAGTCACCCTGGCGTTCAACCCGTTTGATGGTACCGTACTCTGTATTGGTAGTAGCAGAGGATCCTGCAGAATTTTTTTGAGGGAGGGGGGCAAGCGACGCATCCATTATCTACTAGATCAAATAAAACCTTACAGCTGCAACCACAATTTTGGTAAGGGGCTTGGAACCAAAAGTTAAAATGATCCTGCTCAAAAAATGTTGCAATTGGGCAGCAAGTTGAACAAACTTATGCAATTCAAGTGTATTATTCACGGGGGTCTGGGCAATAGTTGCAATTTCTTGAAACAAAATTACCATTTTAATGTCATTTGGATCCTATTTCCAATGGTTTTTTGGCCATTGGAAAGAACAGAGTTGCTGAGATTAAGAATCTACGTAAAATTCTTAAACCTTTCAGCCCTCTTTATTTGCAAATCAAATTCAAACCACGTTTAAATGCTCGCATAATTATGTGAGTCACCGGTAAGTTTTTCAAGTGACTTGGATAAGGAGAAAGGGAGGCCGAGCTCCCCTAGCGCAAACAAGTGCAACTAAAGCATATCACAAACCGGGGTCTCTGGGCAAAACCATAGCAATAACTGATGGGCAATTTTTGAGATATTTCAGAAAAAAAAATAGCCATTTTAACGTTATTCGAATCAAATTTTGCATCTTTTTTTAGCCAATTAAAAACTAAATACATACAAATTGAAAGCCATTTAAGAGATTTGAATACCCCGGGCCCTTCAACCCCCTACTTTACTCAGAGGTCAAGTCCAAAACTCATTGTAATTAAATAAATTAAATGCTGAATAGCCCCCCCTATACTCTTTTTTTTTGTGAAGCTTACATTGAGCATTTTGTATTAAGTAGTCAGTTTTGACTGCTTATTTTTTAGCCATGTTTTGAAGTTTTTATATTATAATTTGTAAGCTGTATTTTTGACAAATAAGTTAATACCCCTCCCCCCTAAAAATAATAATGATAATAAATGTTTTGAAAGAGGCTTTGAACCACTTTAGAGGCTATATCACGGCAAAACACTGCCTCTGAAAGGCAAAAGTTGTAGTATTTTCCTTATCGTGCACTTTGGTCTACAGGTCAACGCAAGGGGGCACAGCACCCCTGGCTATTCTATTGATTACAAGTTTGGTTTTGATTTTGATTTCTGAGCAAAATTAATTTAATGCAAAGCAATTATTATTTTAGTTTTTGTATAAGCACAGTGTAAATTAAAAATGCCAATCCCTGTATTGCATTTAGATCTTGATGAGTGCTCAATAACACGGGCACGAAGCCAGAAATTCGCAATTGGGGGTCTGGGGGCAGAGCCTCCAGTGCTTGAAAATTTTGTCATTTTTTGCAAAAATAACTTAATTTTATAACTATTTTGATAATAAAAAAATAATTTTTATAAAATGTGACATAGAAATTGGCAGTGCAAACATGATTAAACTTATTACAAAGATGGGCCACGTGGGAGGTGACTAATAGTAAAATTTTTGTTCTCTAAGTTAGATGCTGGTAAATGATTAAATCGTATAGTTCAATAAAACTCTTACAGAATGATCTATTTTGTCTATATTTTATGTAGAAAAATAATTGGGGAAGACTAATGGAAAGAGATTTGAGAGAAGAGATTGGTAATTAAATGATACTGAAAAGCCCCTATACCTTCATTCCTGAGTTTACAGTATATACATTTGTTGATGAAGCCAATGTTCAGCATTTTTATATGGAAGGCTTTATTTCACCGAAAACCGGTTACGCAACGAGAAAAGTCGTATTACGGTAACCGAAAATATTACCTTATAAGGTCACAAACTCCGGTTACGCAAGTGGGAAAATGAATATTACGGTGACCGAATATTCCGGCTACAGTAGTTTCACTTGTAATAGTTGGGTAGCCGAAAAATGTTTGGGGAGAAAAACAAATTTTTATGTTCTCTACTTGAATTTTTATTCTCTCTATTTGAAATTTTTTCTCATTTTCATATGTGAGTTTTTGTCTTTCTCTCTCATCTGTAATTGCTCTTCTTTTGATACTGTATTCTATTTACTTATTGTCACCTCCTTCGCTTCCGACTTTTTCTCTCGGCTTCACTTAGCTTTTTCTCTCGGCTTCACTCGACTCTTCCAACTTTTACGTGAACTCACCTTCGATCTTCACGGGTTTCAAACCCGAATCCCAACGCATTGATGATTCACGCTCCGAAGTCGTTACCACTCGACCATCCAAGCCTTTGATGGATACCTCACAAATGGCGCTAATAAACCAAGACATAACGATGAGCATTGAAGCGTATCGCCGGTCACCTAAGTGCTAAAACCGACACTTGCGTAACCGACAACCAACGACGTTTGTGCATTTGAACTTTTGTGTTAGCTATATCTGATTAAATCTTGTTCCATTAACCTCCTCTACCAAAACAGTGCTGCCAAAGGTTCGCCACTATACTAACTACATTTCTTAAGAACGAATATTTGCAAACAAGCAAGTGTTCGAGAGCTGAAATGTACTGGCTACAGCTTTCTTTGATTGACGGGAATCTCAAATACCAGAGGTGAAGGACACATTATTGAAGTGAAGTCATTAAGGTGAAAGACTCAAGGACACATTTTGAAGTCCTTGGCTTCGAAGGTCAAGGCCTTGGCCTCGAAGCCTCAAGTCCTAGAAAATTTTTCTGTCCTCGGCTCAAGGACAGCACTATTCTTTTTTTGAACGGTTAAAATGTAGTTGGAAAACGCCAGAAACCTCGCGGAATATTCGCGAAGACTTTTTTTGTTTTCCTCTTTTGGGAGATCACATGAAAAATTTTCTTGAAGACCTTTCTTTTTTTTTTGGAGATCGCCTGAAAAATTTTCTTGAAGACCTTTTTTTTTGAGAACACTTGCACCTGTATCCTTGAGCATTCCCCTTTGGCCTCGGATTTATTTTGTGTCCTTGGCCTCGAGCCTTGTGTCCTCGACTCCATAGACCTTAGGTTCTCAAAGTGCTCCTTACGGAGACCCAGGGCTGCGCTAAAAAAACCTAGGGTCTCCGCAACCTATTCGTTTACTTTGTTTTTAGTTTAGAAATTTATAGTGGGGCTCCGAAAATAATGGTCAACCTCTTCAAGGGCTCCATAACACCAAAAGTTTGAGAACCCCCGATATAGACGATAGAGGTTGGCAAACGCTGTAACTCGTTGTCTTTTGGCCATGAGCTATACTTACAAAACCATGATGAAATTACAATGTCTTTCTTTATTGATTACATTTTTTAACTACTGCAAATACACTAGTTAGGTTTCTGACCACAAAATTAACCCAAACTTGAAAACACACTAGTACACAAGTATTTCGAAATAAACGGTATAAGTAGAATTTATTTCCAAATTCGCACATTAATAAAAATCAGTTAAAAACAAACAATACAAAACATAGTCAGGTAAAAACAATTATTTTATCTCCGATTCTAACACCTTTTGGTAAGTGTGCATTTAATTTAAATTCAGGGATGAAACGACTCTAGTCAGAGCTTTGACCAGAGTCGCATTTTATGACTTTTTGAAACAACTCAAGCTGCATTTCTGTAGAAGATTCAACTCGAATTTTAATGCCAATGACTCAGTCATACTTTAGATTAAATTAGTTAATGAAGGAAAAAATTTAATTATATGTTTGGATCAGGCGCGTAGCCAGGATTTGGAAAAGGAGGGGGGGCTTTTTTGAAAGAGTGTGAAAAGTGCAAAGGAATTTAACGCGAATTTTCATTATTCTTGAATCAGTTTCACATGGTTTGTCCGAAATTTGAGACGGAATTTCTCGGAAAGAAAACAGGTGGTCTCCAAAAAAAAAAAAAAAGGTCTTCACCGAAATTGAGTCTGATTTTTCGGCGAAAATCGGAAATTCAAACAATTTTTCAGCCCAAAAACATGTGGTCTCCAAAAAAAAAAAAAAAAAAGAAAAAAAAGGTCTACACCGAAATTGAGTCTTGATTTTTAGGCCAGAATCGGAAATTCAGACACTTTTTCACACCGAATCACGACATCTACATCACAACTTCGGCACCCAGTTTCCTTTGGGGAAGGGGATGTTTTCAATTTTTCACCAAAAATCGGCCTAAAAAGCAACAAAAACGTGCAATTTTGCATACTTCACAAGCCAATGGGGGGGGCTGGTTTGGATTAATGTTAAAAAAGAACAATTTTTTTCCATACTAGAATTTTTTTAAATGACGTGAAGCGCCCTTGAGGTTGTTGGTGGTTAAACTTATGTTTATATGTTAACAGTAACTTTTGATTTCAAAATTTTTCAAACGTGACCAAGTCGAAGTACACTTTTTTTTAGAACCGGTAAATCTTGAGTCGATACTGGCTGTTTTTATTTTTTGCAGGTTTTCAGCTTCATTTGCTCTTGATTTTGTAAAAATTTTGAGAGCCTCGATGTCAATTTCAGCGGCCATGTTTGTAACTCGGTTTAATTCCTATTGCTCTGTCTGCTTTAAGTGAAAGCTTTCTCCACTGCTTTTGCGGCATCGTAAATTTGCAAACGAGAAAAAACAAGCTTTTTTTCAAGTTGAATTGCCAACAAATTTTCTCAATTGCTTGCACAGAGCAACAGCACTCTATAATCTTGGAATAATTGCAATTTTGCTTGCAAGCACAAAATCACTCAAATTTTTTCGTTTGTTTTTTATTTTGCTGCCGAGGCTGGCATTGTTTTTCTTATTTTTCCTTATAAAAAGTATGTAATGCTAATTTTGTCAACTGGTGCTACGCAATTTTTCCTTATCAGACGAAATAGCAAATGGTTCTAAACATAGGCGTAGCCAAGATTTTCCATTGGGGGGGGGGGCAAACCACAAATCACATGCAATGACGTCATTAGAAACTTCGAAAGAGAATTTTTTGTGGGGGTAAAGATATCGTAAAATAGAAGATCAGAAGCCGTGGCCTGGTGTTGGCACGTAACTAGGAACTCGTTCATGGGAGAGGGCTTAAACCAACAGTTAAAATGCGGAAATGTCTAAATTGGGAGACGTCTTTAAGTAAAGAAGTGTACCGTAATTCAAACGTAACACCGACGGGGGTCTGGGGGCGGAGCCCTCTGCCGCCGGAGGCTATGGAGTCTGGGGCGAAGTCCAAAGACGCTGGGCAATTTTTCGTAATTTTTTGGAAAAAAAAGCTATTTTAATACCATTGGATCACATTTCGCACGTATTCATAGCCTTTTGAAAGTACTGGATTTCTAACATTTGAAAGCCAATTGAAAAAATTAAGTTGTTCAGTTTTCCTTTTGCTTGCAATTTAAGTCCAAAACACGTCTAAAATCCTGCATTTTGGTGTTAAATTTTGTATGTGATTTGGCCCAGTAAGGGGAAGTAAATTGCATTGCATCCTGCAGTTTTTTAGCAGTACATAACAATCCAGTCAAATATTTTCCTTAGAGATTGTTTTGTCATGAAAACAACCAGTTATAGGAGTACGTATACGGCCAAGGGGCGCAGGCCCTCTCAATTCAAAAATGTGTTAAATGAGCATTTTCTTTATTGTAGCTAATTTTTTTAAAAAGTATTTTGTTGCATAAAAACTGGCGAGGTGAAGGTGAATTGTTATTGAAAAATGTACAGCAGATAGTTACGCCTACAAACCATGTTATAGCCCGGGTCGGATTTACATTGAGTAGAGCCCTTGGCACTTTGGGATTTTTACAATATTTTTCTTCCAAATACAGGTGAAGACCAAAAAGTCTAATCTGAGTGCGGGGCCCCTGGCACTGAGCCATATATTAAATCCGTCCCTGGTTAATGGTATTGCATTGCGTTCATAAAAAGGTTAGATGAGGGCCTCAGTTGGCAACTTTTAGGAAAAAACCCTTAATATTACTCTGGCTATACGTTTAAATTGGTTGGCAAACATTAAATTGAGCGGGCCCCCTGGAACTATATTATTGTTGGGGGCCCATTTAAATTGGTTGGTAAAAATTAAATTGAGGGGGCCCGGACCCCCTGGATCAATATTATTATTAACTACTGTTGTACGCATGTACTGTTGTACGCGAAGATGCTAAAAAAAATTGAAACTGAAGAAACAATATATTTTTTGTGACATTTTTATCATTGGTAGCATTTCAATTAAGGGGTAGCATTAATTTCAATTAAAGGGGGCCCGAGCCCCCTAAATCAATACTATTGTTAATTACTGTTGTACGCGAAGATGCTAAAAGAAACTGAAGAAACAATAGTCTTTTTTTGTGATATTTTTATCATTGGTAGCATCTCAATTAAGGGGGGGGGGGGCCCCCCTCCCCGGCTACGCCTAGGTTCTAAATGCAATTCGCTTTCTCAGCAGTCTAATTGTGAACATGGCGACGATTTAAGTAATTTTCAGCAAAAATTCGCTTTAGGTAGAAGTTTTCAACATTTCGCCATTGAATTTTTGGGAACCAAAAAACATTATTCGCACGCTTGAAGAGCGCTTTAAAATCTTCGTTAAGTTGGCGAAAAAATGTGACGTATTTTTACTCAAGTTATATCTCGCAATCGATCCAAATAACTTGGCGAGCGAAATGATGTTAGCCAGCTCTCAGAGCTCCAGATAAACGTGTAAAAACAACCCCTTACTTTTAACGAGTATTTCGTTCGGTAGCCTACCTTAAAAAATTTTCGCAATTAATGTGTACGAGAAAACTTCTGTCGTGTGGGCCCAAACTAGTAAAATCCATGATGTAGTTCGCTTGAGACCAGGTCTACACTGGGCGTAAAATCGTGAGCGTACGACCGTAGCCTTTTTTTTTTTTTTTAAACTGAATTTAGTACGCGCGGCGTACCGCCTTGCTATCGTACAAGATTCCAGTTGGCGAAAATAAACTAAGGATACGCTCGTACGTTGATGATTTTATGCATAATGAAGACTGGGCCATTCGATGCGATCAAGGCGGACGTTTTTCTTCTTCTTTTTTTTTTCTTCAAAATATTCAGAGATTTTAAGAATATTTTCACCAAATTTCATCTTTCCACAATTTTCCATTGAGCCATTTTCAAGACATGAAAGTTAAAATGTAAGGTTTTCCCCTTGCAAATTTTGTAAAGTTGCATTAAAAGCGAAATTTTAAAAGTTACTACTTGTTTTCAACTACTAACAAGTGTTATGAGAGAGCGTTGCTGTCGAAATGCAATTGAGAAGAAATTGCAAATTAGCAGTCTTTTGAGTAAAAGCACGTCTCACTTTTCTAAAAGTTAATCTTCTATCATCATAACCCTGACAAAATTGCATTAGTGGCAACTCAAGAAGAAGATTGTTAACTTTGAAACACAGTATCTTGAAAACGGTAAGAAATAGAAAGCTCAAAATTAGTGAGAATGCATGCTTAGACTTTTCTCAACGTTTTAGTCAAGACAACTTGAATGCCCTTTTAGTTTTCACAAAACATCCAAAATGAATGAGCAAATGATGATAGCTAACACCATACATAAATCGGTCCGGCATGTTTGTATAGCATATACATCACATGCTTAAAAAATAAACTCGTAGCTTCTGTTGAGGTAAACACGATTTAGAAGAATTCAACTTTTCAATGATGTAAATCAAAAGTTGACAGTGAAATATCACAAACCATTTTACAACAAAATCTCTTTAAAATATTGCGTGGTTTTAAAAGCTCCCTTTTCAGCGAAGAAGAGCATCTTCTTCATTTGGAAGATTGGTTTAATTGAAATAGCGTAGCCTTTTTTTGTGCATTACATTTTCTTCCCATGATGCAAGACAACTTCAGATTCTTTTTCATATCCGCTGTTTCTAAAAAAATATTTAGCAAATAAATAACTACATTATCATCAAAAATGGTGAAGTCTGTTTACACCAACGCATTATGTATGTTTTTTAACTTTTAATGCTATAGTAATGCAGTACAATATTATCTGAACTACAACCAATGGCTATAAATGTTAGTAACAAATTATGAAAGTCGGCAAATTGTCGACTTTTTACATCAGCAAAGATAAAATTGACAAACTTTCATGCTAGCCTTGGGTCCAAAACAACTGACCATGACAAACTGACCTTAAATCAAATGATGCCGATTGGCTAAGAAGGGCGATCATGAAAATATTTTACTATCCCCAGAGCCATCTTGCCCCAGAAACCCTCACTTTGTGATGAAACCGTTGGCTCGCAGTCAGTTTGTAGCGGTCAGTTGAGTTGGCTTGGCTAGCTTAGTCTATTACTGTATTTTAAACTAGACTTCCATCAAATTATGTTGAAAAACCTTTTCTTTACTTTACTCAAGGTTTAACTACTTTTGTTCCTATTTATTTGTAGTGTGTTCCAGAAATATTATTCATTATTTAAACAAATCACCCTAAACGCTGCATGTATTGGTAACTAAAGAGTGTCGACAGTGATATGAAAGTAGCAGTGCATTTTAAACAATCACAATGATTTCTCACACAAAATTAGTTGGTAATGACACTATAAGTTGTGTAGTATAACATAAACAGATTTTTAAAGTACTTACTGTAGAAGTTTTCACAGTTTTTGAGAATGAATCTTTGAGGAATTTGATGACTCGTTACTCGTTCAGTCATTGTTGCAGTCATTTAGGGGCACCATTGGGCCACTTGTGTAATTTTGTGGCCATTTGTTGTTTTCTTAGATCAGATACTAAAGGAACATGGTCGAGAACATTTGTATATTTTTTGAAATTTCTTGACGTTATCATTTTGTGCAGCATTATTTTAATAGTATGTTTACTTCTTTTCAGTATCATCTTTACTATTCTGTATTGTTTATTCTTGAAAGTAGAATCTATCCTTGAAAACACAGAACATTGCATAAATCACCCAAATTCCATCTTCTTCTTCATGCTGTAATTGTTCAAAATTACAAACAGCCTTTTTGACTTTATACATCACTGTGTTTTTAAATCATGCAACACTTCAAGCACAAAAGGCATGTTACTGACATACCGTTGACATATTATAGATTATGCAAATGATAAAATTTCTTCTTATTACAAAATCTGGAAAACATAACCATAGAATTAGAATATCTAAAACACATTAAACATTCAGCAATTGAAATACCAAACTGTAGCAAAATACCATAACTTTCAGACCATAAGGCACACTTAAAATACCATTACTAAAATTTTCAAAAAACTGCAGTTGTGCCTTATATATGGGTCCACGACTTTTCGGCGCCAACATTCTGTGCTTTTTACTAACACTAACCCAAACCCTAAATAAGTGAACTGTCAAAGAGCACCGAATTGGTGCTGAAACGATCTGTGCAGAAAACAAACAGCAACGAAATAGGTGGTGCCAAAATGGTTGCACTGAAAAGACGTGATCCCCTTATATATGCAGGGGTCAAAATTAACTTTTGTAACAACTTGCCCATTGAGCAAGTGATATCAAATTTCATCTTGCTCGAAAAAAATAGGTGCAATAAGTTCAGAGGTTGTTTAACTTTGGAAAAAAATTTGTGAAATGTACTTCTCAGTTCTAGGCAAAAAGCAGTGAATTTGCAAAATACACGTAGTTGCATATTCTATTTCGAGAATCAAGTTTTTGTAGGCGATGCTATGTTAATATGATGCAGTAAGTAACTCTTTCCAATCATGCACTACACAAAAATTGATTTTTTGATTGTATTTATTTCAATCATTACGATACATACAGTGATATTGACTAACGTTGCAGTTTTTCGCAAACAAATTTTAATTCAAATATTGTGGAAACTACACTAGCTAAAAAGCCGAAATTTTTTGCAATAGGAGCTAAAGTATTTTCAAAATAATCATAACAAAAAAATTGCAAAATTCTTGACGTTGCTTTCACATAGCGCAGTGTAGCGCTTGTAATATCTGATACAGAGGTTTATGAGGCAAGCGTGGGAAATTTTTTCTTAAAAAAAAAAGTAACTTTTTTGTGCCAAAAAGTTCCCAAACGTGTCTGGGTATTAAAAATGTACTTGCGATTAAGAAGAGTTAACTGCAATTAATAATGTGCGTAAGATTACAACAAAGTGTTAATTGTGACACTTACAAAGTGCTAACTAAAATAAAGGAAGCAACAGCTTTCTCTACTAGCATATTTTACTTTATTGCAGCAAAAGCAGACCTAAAATGCATCTGTGAATAATCTTTGTGATGTTGTTTAATACGCTGTATTTTGTCAGATTGCCCATCAGGCAAGCTAAGCCGAAAAATAACTTGCTTGAGGCGATTTCAACTTGCCTTGAGCAAGCGGGCAAACGTTAATTTTGAACCCTGATATGAATTAGTTTATACTCTTTTTCACTCTAAAATTCAAATCAGAGCTATTTAGAGTTTTACAATTTTTAGACCTCTTTGAGTAACATCTCATATATATAGTGCACCTTCTATAAGAAAATAATAGCAATAAAGGTCATGTATTGATCATGCACTTTATAGTTCAAAAAATACAGTAAATCACAAAAATAAAGTCATTGAATTCAAATAACAAGGCACTAATAAAGGGTTTGATGAGGGTTGCAAACTCAAACTTGAACTCGAATAAAAACAATCAATTTCTCGAACTCAAAAAAATAATTTGTCTAAACTCGAACTCAAATAAAACTGATCGAGTGTGAGTTCACTGAAAAGAACCTCATAAACCTAAAAAAAATGTCAGAAAAAATTTTTTTGTTAATTATGCAGGGTAAATTAAGACTATCATTCATTTGTTTATGCTGTGGCAACATAGAAACACAGCATGTTGTATAGAAAATGAGAGCAATTAACCGAAAAGTAGACTTAGCATTTTTGTCAGAATGAACTCCAAACTTGAAAAACTTGATATTTTTGCTGTATTTAAACTAAAAAAAACAAAAAAACTCACACTTGTCAGAATGGACTATACTTCAATTCAAATAAAAATCTATTGAGTCTGCACCCTGGGTTTGATGATGATTATAAACAGTTTTGGGCATTAACTCATTAATAACAAAGTTAAGTTTTTCATTAACGAGTTAAAAAGTTAAAAAGTTTTTGTGAGTTAACTAATTAACTACAACTTTTGTTAAACTACTTTAATGTTTTGACGTTAATCCGTTAAACTTCTAGGCTACACCATGCGTCTTACTGCCATAATAATAGATATAAAAAAATGAATTAAAAAAAGGCTTCCACTTTGTCTATCTGTATTAGAATAGTAAATACCGTAGTAACAGAAATCAGGAGTAATTTTTATCTTGTATGGAAATGGAATCATCTTATTGGGCATCAACAGCGGATTAATATAGAATTTTTTTTTAAATTATGAATTAACAATTAACTTTAACTTGCGTTACTGTTGTTTTTCAGTTAACTACTTAACTTTAACTTATTTAAAAAGTTGTTAAAAAATTCTTAGCAAATTAACTCTTACAGAAGTTAACGTTTTCATTAACTTGCCCAACACCGATTATAAAGTATGGTGATAAGAGAGGTGAGGGGTATGATTACTGATTCCATAAGGAGTATATAATATGGAGATAGATAGCCTTGGGTTTTGATTACTAAATTAGTGGCCAAAGGACTGTGAGGTATGATAGCCTTAAAGAGACATTGCTTGAGATCAATTTTATTAAGATGAAAACTACTTGAGGTAATAAATAGATGCCCCAAATCTTGTTCCACTATTTTCCTTGTCCAAGGGTATTCCAGTCAAGTTGTTCACTCTTGACTAAAATGTCGGGAAAAGCCTCAAATGCATCCTCAACAAATTAGAACATCCTATGTCTACTTCTCAAGATATTGCAGTTCAAAGTTAACAATTTTTTTCTTACTTCAGTGTTGCTATTTTGTCAATTTGTGACAGAAGATTAACTTTTGGAAAGTTGGCTTGAATTTACTTGAAAAGCAATTAATTTACAATTTGGACCCTCAACTTTGTTTTGGCAACTACTTTACTGAACAAGAATCGTTGAAAATTACTGATAACAAACATGCAGCAACTTTTTGAAATTTTGTCTGTAGTTGGTAACCACAGATGTGGAAGCGGAAGATGGAAGCAGAAGCGGTTAATTTCAGATTTTTTGTGGAAGCGGAAGCACTTTGATGAAAAAGACTGGAAGCAGAAGCGAACTCGGAAGTGACTAATTCTATCCAGAGCAGGAAGCAAAAAAATTCCAAAAGTGAGGAAGCGGAAGTGAACTCAGAAGCATAAAACTTCAAGAGGAGCTGGAAGCTGAAGCATTAAAAATTTGACTGCTTCCACATCCCTGTTGGCAACCCTGGCAAAATTTCTAAGAGAAAAAGGCTTTTCTAAGGGGAAATCTAAACTGTCATATCTTGGGAACGAAAGATCATTAAAAGCTCAAATGTGGAGAAGCTGGTCTTCAAATTTGTCTAAATTTTTTGAAAGAAAACCCAGCAAATACATTTTTGATGGGAATGTCCTTTTAATCTGTTTGCCACAGTACAATTGCAACCCTTTGTTTTGAAATTCATGACATCAAAAAAAGATCGCTTTGAAAAAATGCAAATAATTTGCAAAATTTCTAGCGATGCTCTATAATTGAATATTGTGTTGTTTATTCAGCAGGTTTTGCAAAGCTACTATATCTTTTTCTGATGACACAAAATTTCAAACACAAGTTGTCAATAGTGCAGAATCAAGCAGATTAAATCTAACCTATTTGTGCAGATAAATAGGATCTGGAAATAAGGGAAGAAGGTTTGGGAAACATTTTTTTTACCAAAAATAGTTTTCACAAAACTGATCTCAAGCAGTATATATTTCTTTCGTTGCCAACTCTATCGCAAAGTGATTTTGCCAAAACATGAAAGTTAGGGCAAGACAGCTCTGAGGATAGTACCACTACTTAGTAGGATAAAGGCTTATTTCAAATTCACTGACTGCTATTCTGAGTCGATGCTTTATTAAAGAGATACTGCTCGATATTGGTTTCATTAAAATGAGAACTACTTGAGGTATATGTTAAAGAGGTGCCCTAAACCTTGTTCCACTATTTATATCCCTCGTCCGTGAAAATAGATTTGATCCACTTGACTTTATATCATTGGCAACCTGCATTTCAAAATGTTGTCACACTAGAAAGAGAAACAAAAGACTTTCAAAATTTCTTGCACAGTGCAGAATAACTACCGGTAAGGACACAATGTTCATTCATTATATATAAATCGCATTTCTTATTCTCCAAGAAATGTTGCAAAGTTGTCCTTTTCTAAAATTTCGCAAAGACTGAGCCAAAGATAAGTTAATTTCTGCCTCTTGTCTAGCATCTATAACATTAACTGCACAATGACAGTTGATCAGAGGTGGGCAAAGTGCAATTAAAAGCGCAACTTCCGCAAACTACACAATTGCGGAAGTTGCGTTGCGCTTTAATTTTTTATTTTAAAACATTCCACAAATTGCGTTGCAGACTAAAGTCTTTAAAATTTGTGGCACTTTCAATTTTTTTTCGATTAATAGCGCAGTTCTATACCATTATCATCATATGTATTTATTTACCAAGTGACGTCATATCACAACAAAAAAACTGCAACTTCCTCTAGGTCTATCACCAAAGCATCGAAATATGCAATTCCTTTAAAATCAAACAAACAAACTTGCAGAGTCAAAGCGATATTTAGTCACTTGGTGAGGAGACAGCAAAGGACTGAAAGGTCATACCAGATACACTGAACTTGATTTCATTTCATTTCGAGCATAATTTTGATAAATGCCGGCCTTCTTTAGCAAAGTATTTACTACGATACTTATTTTTGCCTAAAGTTGCAAAAAAATGCAGTATTTCCATTATATTGGGAAATTTCTATTGCGGAAGTTAGATTGCGCTTTAACTTGCTTCAAAAATGCTGTTCCGCAATGGCGAAATTGTGTTGCATGTCAACTGAATTAAAAAGTTTAGCCTATTGCGAAATTTGCGCTGAGGTTCAAAAATAAAAAAATTTAATTGCGCATTTTGCGCTGCGCTTTTACTGGTTGAAGAGATCGTTGCGCTGTGCTTTTGATATAAAGTTATTTGTGCCCACCTCTGTAGCTGGTCGACAAACCTGGTTCTGTGTAGCCTACTGATAGATCTTGTCTAGGTTATCTGTAGTGTGCGCTTAGATCCAACTCTGAAAGAAAAGTACCGTAAACTACCGGTAGCCTACCACCTAAATTGTGAAAATCCATAGAAATAGAACTATTGACCTACACATGGTAGGCGACTCTAGCCTATAGGCCTAAATATGTGATGCCTGTAGTGTACCTAACGAGCAAGTAAGGCAACAAACAATGCCTGATGAGTGATGCTGCACTTTCCTCAGTAGCCTACCTGTCTACTTCTGACTTGTAGGCTAGCCTACTGCAATAGTGTAAATCCGTAACTCAACTGACTGCGTAGGATATCTACTAGGCCTACCGCATCTGCTAACTTGTACTAACACGCAGGCAAATTACCAATACGCACGACAGTTATACCGGTTGTACTGTATATACTGTACAGCACGAATAAGCTACCGGTACTTGTTTACCTGTACCAGGTTTATGCTTTCCCTTCAGCTTTCCTAATGGTTCATGATTATCATTCAATGCGTATTGCCTAATCGCTGCACCACTTTGGACAACTGCACGTCCATTTCTCATTTTTTGCATTCTAATTTGACAATATCTCAGTTATTTAGTTAACCCTACAGCATCGGTTACCGTAGTGTTGGTTTGAAACTTCTGTAACCGAAAAATCGGTTACCGAACTTTCAAAGTGATACTACGGCAACCGTAAACGGCTACCGAACTGTTACTTTTCGATCTTGCGTGACCGACCGCCGGTTGCCGTAGTGCTGAAATGAATTCTTCCGTGACCGAAAGTCGGTTACGCAGATGTGACTTTTCCACTTCGGTGACCGATCTCCGGTGAAATAGTCACTTCCTTTTTATATTAGCCATCAAATTTGATTGCTTATTTTTGGCTATTTTTCAAACTTTTCATTGATTTGTGAGTTTTATTTTTGACAAATTAGTCCCCCCTCCCCCGAATATATGTTTCAAATAATGCTTTAAATCATTTTGAGTCTGTTCCAGTGCAAAACACTATCTGAGGAGTGCTAGAAACGTTGTGTTTTCCTTATTCTGCATTTTGGTCGACAGGGCGATAGGACTATAGGAGGGTGGCTATAGTCCCCACCTCTTCTGGCTACACTGCTGCAATAATGGATGCTGAAATGTTTGATATCAATTATTTAATCAAACGATTTAATGCTTAATGCCAGGTGTTGCATACGTTCGTTTTCAGGAAAATGCTGTATGATAATTCACATAAAATGAGCAATTCTGTTCCTTCTGCCCCCGCCCTCTGCACTAAGGCAAAAATTGTAAAAAAGCTACACAAAGTGTTGTTTTCTTTGTTTGGATAGATATATTTAGACTTATTTTGCAAATTTAAACATAAAAAGCACCAAACTTGACATCGTAATTTCCTGGGGGGAGCAAGTGCCCCCCTTGCCCCTCCTGCGGGTGCCCCTGGCTACTGGTATTCAAAGAGATGGGCTATACTGGTCAGCGTTACCGCTCAAACTTGGTTTTATGAAAGAAATGAGAACTGGTTGAGGTAATAAAAGAGATGCTTCAAACCTTTCTCCGCAATTCACGATATTCGCAAAAATACAATTCAGGCAGTGCCTAGAGCACTGGCCTGGTTTCCAACATGAAATAGCTGCTGAACCAGCTGTAACGGTCGTTTTTGCACGTTGCTTTGCTATCTCTCAGGCTGGCATCGCTGCCCGAACCCTAACTCTAATGCAAGGTTCTGAAGGAAAAGAATAAAAGAACGCAGCACGAATCTTCTGAATCGCGAGTCTGGCCGAGCATGTTTGGTCGAATCAAACCCGAACACAAGATTCGGCAAATACATGCACTTACCAATTCACCAACGGGGCTATGCATTCAATGTGTGAAAGTGTCGTATGAGCTGCCGGTGCAGCAGCTTTTCCATATTGGACACCGGACCGGTGCACAAGACACTTCCTGCAATTTAATTCGTTTAACTCAAGATTTTGTACCATTGGCAACCCTGCATTTCACAATTTTGTGACATTATAAAAGGCCTGCTGTAGATCAGTACACTTTTGGTAGCTTGGGTCTACAGGTACCAGTAACAGCCTGACAGCAGGCAGTAGCCAAGTTTTTAGATTTGGTTCATGGTTAGGCTACTTGTTGCTATATCAGTTAGTTACTGGTAGATAGCCTATGGGTATTAGATTCAGGATTAGAGCTCGACCGATATGACTTTTTCAGGCCAATATCGATGTGTTGGAAATTTTTAGGCCGATACCGATACCACTAACCGATATATTAACGCATTAGCTACGAAACTTTAGTCACTATTTTTCAACTAACTTGACACTAAAAGCTTCACTAATTCCCCTCCAAAGAAAGACTATTGCAAACATAAGTCACACTCCAGTATTATTCACCAAAAAAACAAACCAAAAATACAACGATTTGGCAATCAATACTGCCGTAAATTTTTGAAAAGCAGTAACTGCAAATTTTCAATTTTTTGTTTTTTGTATAACTTGGCCTTTTTTCACTTTCTGCATCCGTTGGTCGTGTTCAAGCTTTGCAAAAATGTTTATTTACAGAGTTATTTTGTATACAAATGACGTCATTTCTCCGTAAACAGCCGCTGTCTCAGTTTGAATCGCAGTAATGGTCGTTAGTGTTTTTGAAAAATGCATTTTGAGTGTGTGTAATCCTAAGTTTTCATTTTGAAACACAGTCACTGCCGTTGCTGCTATTCTTGATTTATTTGTTTATATTTTTTTTAGCGAAAAATATTTGAAAAGCAGTGAAGCTACTTACTGCTTTTTATACCTTCGATTATGTTTCATTCGCAGACAAAAAAAATTTAGAAAAGCAGTAACTGCATATTGTAATTGTGATCTAATGCTTACAAAACAATGTAATGGTCAAGATTACTGCTATTTGCTTGCTTATCGCATGCAAAAACAAAGTTTTTAAACATTCTCTCTCGAAAATGCACAGCATTGATAATTTTTTTATATTAGGCTTAAACGTGAGTCGGGTGATAGATTTCAAAATATCTTTCCCCAATCAAAACATTGGCTATATATTTGTTTCTGCTTTTACTAATATAATTACTTAAAGGCGGTGAATCATCCAACCAATTCCGGTGGTTTACAATAGCTAAAATTGAATTATAATTTTTGATATTTTTTGTTTTAATTTTGGGACTGCGGTTGCAAAGATATTCAACAAATGCAAAAAGAAGTCCCCCCAAAAATTGGAAACTCTGAGTTTTGTTCTTCCCGCCAAAACCACAGTAGGCCTAACAGTTTAGAGAACTGTGGTAGGCCTAATAGTTTAGAGATAGTTTATTTCTAAGTAGTTTAGGCCTAACTATCTCTAAACTATTAGGCCTAATAGTTTAGAGATAATTAGGCCTAATAGTTTAATAAGATTACAGTAGGCCTAATAGTTTAGACTTAGAGAACTGTGGTTTTGGCGGAAAGATCAAAACTAAGAGTTTCCAAAAACTTTTTTCGGGGGGACATCTTTTTGTATTTGTTGAATGTCTTTGCAAACGCAGCCTCAAAATCAAAACAAAAAATATCAAAAATTATAGTTCAATTTTAGCTATTGTAATTGTAAACCACCGAAATTGGCTGGATGAGTCACCGCCTTTAATTGGATTTTATTCTAAGCAATATAATTACTAAATAAGATTAATACTAAGTGTGGCGGTCCTTCTTCCAGCCTGTCACAGGAGGGGCCACAATTTCCTTCCAACTTGAAAGATTACTCGAGTATTGCTTGTTCTCCAATTTATTGTATGTTACCAAATTGAATTCACTAAAATTACCATAATCGTTGATTAACGCAGATGAATTTTTTTTGTTGCTTATCCTGCCACGTTGGCAGCCAAAAGAGAAAGACTGATTATTTTTCGTTGCGTCATAGGAAAAAAAAGAGTTGCCAAAAAAAAATATAATTTCAACAGACGGAGTTAACCGTATTCCCACATAAGCTTCAACATGTCAAGGAGCAAAATCTTGATAAAAGCGCTCAACATTTCCAAATAGTAGCAGTAAAGGGCTGCTTCAATTTTTCAAGTCATTGAAAAGTACCAACGTTACCGGCGTGGAGCCAGAAATTAGCGGTGGGAGGGCTAGAAAGTTTTTTTTCTTCAAAAATTAGATAATTTTAGAGCATATTATGATAAAAATGAATGCTTTTGAAACCTGGCATTATGAGAAAATTTGAAAATTAGCACTGCAAAAGCAAAATTAGACTTGTTGCATAAATGGGCTATGTAGGAGGTGGCTAATGGTAAAATTTCAGTCGTCTCATTTACTAGCTGGTAAATCATAAAAGCCCTTAATTTAAAAAAAAAACTCACAACGAGTGATCTGCTTCGTCTACATTTTATGAAGTTAATTTGGGGGGTGATGGAGCAAGATTCGAGAAAAGTGATGGGTATTCATGGTATTCCTCGTTATTGCAGTGTCCGTCAATATCAAGTGGAGGCTAATGTTGATACTTTTGATGCCCTTGTTCGCAAACTTTTATTCCGTTTTATGAATCGTTGCCACAGGTCTACCAATGTGTTTGTTCACTCATTACTTCACTCTTGCAGATTTCGTTCTTCGAAATATGTTGCTCGCTTTATAGATTTGCTTAGTGTAAATGGTTTGGGAGAAGCTTACTGTTCTTCTCTGGCGCTTTAGAATTGTTAATGCATGACTGTAAACCTTTTTTTTTTTTGTGTGTGTGTGTGTGTGTGAGCGTTTCTTTTTTTCGTTTTCTATGAGCGCTTTTGCGCTTGACACAAATAAATAAATAAATAAAATAAATTAGACTAATTTTGAATAGCCCCCTCCCCTTTTTTTCTGAGCTTTATTTTTCATATGAAACCTATGTTCAGCATTTTTTCTACAAGCAATCAAATTTTTGATTATTTTAAAAAGTTTTTACAGATTTGTGAGTAATATTTTTGACAAATTAACCCCCCTATATGTTTCAAAAGACGCCTTAGATCATCTTTTAGTCCATTCCAGGTCAAAGCACTGTCTTAGACAAGCTAAAAATTTGGTATTTTCCTTATTCTGCATTTTGGTCGACATTCCAAAAGGGGGGCTGCAGACCCCCTCTTTCCCGGTTACGCTATTGGTTACCACTACTTGGTATATTTGTCCCCAAAAGTAGCGCCACCTATCTCTAACTTTGAACACAACCAATACCAATTCGAGTTTTCAATGGGCCCAAAATCGAAAGAAGTCCAGTAAGAGCGACGCAAAATATTGATAATGTTCTATTTGAAAAGACCAGTTGTCCTAGATTACGAATTATGGTGAGAAAAAACGAGTCCGAAAAAATTGCCAAGGTTAAAATTATACATTTTTTGCTGCTACCAAAAAAAATTTATCAAAATAATAATTAGCCGGATATTATCAATGAGGTGTTTATGCAAAATGCAGGTCGAGTCAAATACATAAATAGGTAAATCACTACTATTTTAAAATTCTCTCACTTTTGCCATTCCTGTAATTAAATTGCTTGATTTAAAGAAAGTTAAATCAAAAATCAACATATTCAGCTAGTTTTGTGCACTTAATGCTTCACTAAAATTTATGCTGCATCAACTAATACTATAATTTTGCCATTCAACTGCAGTTACTGCGTTTCAATTTTTTTTTTCTGAAATTCTTCTTGTCGAATAAACAGTAAAAAGTAGTTACTACACAAAAAAGTGTATTTACTTCTAACAAAGTCCAAAACTGGCCAACTTAATATAACCCTAAAAAACTGAGATTAAGCATGCATGGTGAGAGTAGCTCTAACATTTACCAGAAAAAATTTCAACGCTTTATGACAAGTTTGGTGAGTACGGGAAAGTCTCAAACCTTTAAACCTGTTTTTCTTGAAAACGTGATTTTGCAGTTACTGCTTTTCAAAAATTTACGGCAGAATAGTCAAGAGCGGTTGTGCTTGATCTCAAAAATAAACAGTTTAAGGAAATTGTGCTGAGCCGATATTTTATCAGTGGTAGACACCAATACGATATATCGGCTTGGATTCAGGATTACTGCAGGCTTACCATACTGTATTATTGCCCTATACTAGTAGTTTCTGATTACAGGTTTGAGATTAGTCTTACAGTAGGCTAGCCTATATTTCGTTATTTTAATTTTTATTAGGGATGTACCGAAACCAAAATTTTTGTCAATGTTTGATGCCGATTCTTGTTAGAATGCCGATTCCGATTCTTAGTACTACATAGCTTATAGATATATGCTGAATAAAATTATTTTAAGTGGAGTCGTGTTTAGATTAAAGCAACACTTTGCAAACAAGCATGTGTTAACACTGAAAGCAAAATCAAGCGAAAAACTATTGGCTACATCTACCGGCACAGCCAGAAATAAAAAAAGTGGGGGACTAAATTTCTTTTGTTTTGACTAAAGCATATGCTAATCGATAAGTTTTTATTTAGGCAAATTGTAACAAATTACAAAGATATAGAGATAACAGACATTAGTCCTGGTGTCGTTCATGCAGCAGACGCATAAAAATAAATAAATGAAAGAGAATAAACGTTGTTTCACCTAGTTTTACTATTTTATTTGATTTGATCATGCAACAGCGGATTCAAAAAACGCGTTTTTTTAACATCGGTCATGTGGGAAAGTCCCAGATTGCCGTTATTAATCAGGCAAGCTGGTATAATAATATTTCAACTTTCAAATATAGTACACTGTAACATACTATTTGCAAAAGCGTTTGAACAATCCCTTCCTACACAGCATGAAAATGATTGGTTTTTGAAAAAATAAGTGCTTTTTAGTATTATTTACGTTGAATGACACCTAGTACTGCTTGCTACCTTCAAACGAAAAAAAAAAGCACTTTATTGTGGTTTGCCAATATACAAAGTTTTGTTAATTGATTACTGTACTGTTATTATTATCATTGGTAGGAAATAGGGATTTAAGCTTTACGTAAGAATAATGCAATTGTGATCAAGCATTCCTTACATGCAGTTAATTGTCTCAATCAAATAATGTGAATCTGAACGTAGTGTTTGTGGAAAAATGGTCATAACAAAGTACAATGGGTTTATTTATGCAGTACGCATGCTAACAAAATTTGGTTCACGCCAAACACTGCGTAGAATGCTTCCAGAAAAAATGTTATGCCTGGCCTACACAGTGTGTAAAATCACGATCGTCCAAGCATGGCGTTAGTTTGTTTGAAGCAACTAACTGCTAGCACGCTGGTAAGGCGATTTGCCGGGTATACCAAATTTTGGTTTAAAATAAACTAAAGATGAACTTTTGCGCTTACGATTTTACGCTCAGTGTAGGTCAGGAATAGGCAGACGACATCTGCGTGACTTCTAGCTTGCAACCAGTGCACTCAGTTTCGACTTCGACGCAATTTGAACATTGTCGCAGGACTTGCTACTCTGATAGACAACAAGAACACTGTTACAAGTCAACACAGCTATACAGTGTAATATGCGGACATAGAAATTGATTGAAAAAGGTTTCCTAAAACTAACTTAGAGCACTATTAACTATAATAAACATTTGACATTGTGTAGTTTGAAGTTGTGAGATTAATTCAAACTAGCCGATCCCCCGTTCCCTTAACCCCAGTAGAAAATGAAACTAAGGATCAAGCTGACATCATAGTTACGCTTTTGCTGAAGTACGAAAATTTTTTGAGTAATGTTACATTAATTCTGCCGTTTTTCAGGCAAACAGGTACTGTAGGTTGTTGGTGTAAACGTAGGCCTACATAAGGCAGTTTAGTCCAATTACTTCTGATATCTTTTTCCATGTAAGTGCAAAAAAAAAAAGAAAACAGGCAAAATGCATGCAATCAAATGACATGCATATGTATATGCATAAATACGCGTGATCGGTAAAACGGACCCAATACAGTATAATAAAAAATCTGTTTCGACATTAGTGATTCTACTTATTGAAAAGTGATGAGTTTTGAAACAAAATGGAATGTGTTTTTTTGGGTGCAAAATTGCGCTGCTTTCTGCCTTGTTTGCATTTTCCTGCTGAAGCAATGCGGTATGCTGACAAGTCATTATCATTCCGAGACAGCACGATTTGGGCTGAGCTACGGCAATGATCAAACATTTTCAATAAATGTCAACACTGACTATACAAGCATTACCATTCTCCGGGTTTTGTTTCTACACTGTGTTGCAAAAAAGCAACGTGGCTAAATTCTTGTTTCAATAAAATCAAGTTTTTTGCGCGATTGTTTTATTGAACGGAATTTTTTTGGATTGTAACTCATTTCCATTGTTACGTTACTATGATTCGCTTTACCTTTTTGCTGCAAGCGTTTTTTCAACCAAATATCTCAGGAACTATACAAGCTAGACGGCTGAAAATTTTTAAAGGGAGAGAAGCTAATGATCTTGAAAATTTTTTCAAAAAATGCAAAAGTTTTGATGTTTCTTATTTGCAACTCAGCATAGAATTACACTTGAGTTGAGCATTTTTAAATTACTTTTTGGTCATTTTATCTTTATTTTAATAATTTTTTGAAATTGTGCTCTTTCAAAAGGGGGGACTGGTCCTCCTAATCCCCCCCTGGCTGTGCCAGTGGCTACGTCATCAAAAATAACTTACAATATGCAACTGAGCAAAACAATAAGCAATGCGCTCGCAAAAAAAACTTCTTTTATTTTTTCTTTTACGATTTGTAGTTTTTCCTTTCATAATGTGTGTAAATGCTTTCATAAAAAGAAAATTGTTTCTGTCAGATAAAAACATACAAATGTAAAATGATCTGATCGGAAAAAATTAGCAATGTTATTATGTTCAAAAAATCGGCAAGTATTGGCCATATTTACCGATTCCGATGCTGGTTAAAAAAAAATTGCTGATACTTTCGGATGCTGATTAATTGGCACATCCCCAATTTTTATTGCTTGTTGTACGATAACTTCAGCTTTAGCTTTGTCTATTAGTGAATAAGAGTTAGAAAGAATAAGTCTAGTAGGTCAAGTTGATGTTTTTTTAGGGCTGCTGGTAGGTTGGCAATAGCCTAAAGTCTATGAAAAATTTTGCAAAATCATCCTTTTGTGATGTCACAAAATTGCAAAATGCAGGGTTGCCAATGGTATGGACTCAAATGGATTATCATATTTTAGTAAGTAAGGAAAATTGTAGAAAAAGGTTTGGGCACCTTTTTATTACCCCTCAAGCAATGTTTCCTCTTAGGTTTTGGTTAGTTGGCTTGCGCCAAAAAAATCGGCACTTTTTCTATTGCAAACAATGAAAAATCCAAAAATGAGTAAGTGTGCACCTAATAAAAATGCTGATTTGCTGACAAAAATTGGCTTCGTAGTTACTACTTACAATTTACATAGCCCTCAAGTAGCCTGCTGTAGTTCTCAATTCTTCAAAAAAAATGATTTCGAGCAGTATCTCTTTAAGTTTGTTTATTTGTTATCTGTACCAATATCTCGATTTCAGGGGTTCTTAATCTTTTTTGTCTCGTTTACCTCTTGCCAAATGAAAAATGTATAATTTTCCCTCATTTTTATCCTATTTTGTGTCGTTTACTCTTGCCAAAAGAAAAGAAAATGCAAGGTTAATTTACTGCTGTCTGTTTAGATTTTCTAAAATTTCTGGAAGTCTTGCGATGATCTCAAAAAAAAGGTCTTTAGGCTGAAGACCCACTATTTCCTGTAGGTCTTGAGGTTACTCGGCAGGTTTGGTCAACTTGCTATTACATTTTAGGGGCTTTCTTCTTTTTGGGCAACAAAAATATGGTACAACGGCAATCCAGTACAACACTATCACTTTTTTAATACTGAAAATTAAAGTTTGCTTTAGTTTATAAATCAGTGAATTTATAAAGTTTATAATTCAGTAAATCAGTAATCGGTTGGTCAAATCTACCCCCAGGGGGTAAATTTACTTCTATGCTTACTATATAATAATACTGTTGCCAGAAGATTCGCCACACATTGATGGGCTGAACAAAGATCCTCATGCTTTCGGTTGCGAATGTTTGTTAAATGTCTGCTGATGTTGATGGAAAGATTTGCAACACATTTGATTTCTCAATGGTTACTGATACGGGTTAGGTTGGAGTTACAGCCCACCAATGTGTCTCAAATCTGACAGTCAATAAAACAAGCTTTAGTAAGCCTACCTCGGATTCTACTGCTTCAGTTTAGGCTTTATCAGATAGTGTGCTCACTGCTTAGGCCCTATTGTGTTAATAAACTTGAATTTAATTTCGTTAATCATGGATTTTGAAGCAACAACTGCAAAATGTGATGGATCAGAAGCTGTTGCAGATGATAGTCACAGTGAAAAAACAGGAAGTGAAGGTAGTGAAGGGTTTGTAAAAGGTGTGTAAACCATCTGCCATTGGTACACAATACCATTATCCAATTTATCAGATAGGCCTGTATAAATTGTACCTGGTCAATATCTTTTGGCTTTTCACTATAACCCCAAATCTGAGATCTTACCAAGCAGCAACTCAGCAAGTAGAAAATAAAATGAAACTATTTCTGTCTGTTTATAGACTAGCCTATACCGGTATATATTCTCTGCTATTTGTTTGCATTCCTTCTTTGTACACCTGACACTATTAGCTATATGCAGTGAAAAGAGCAAACTTAAAGCCAAATCCAACCTCCAAGAAAACTTTGAACTTTTTTAAAAATTTATGTGCACCAACATGCAATTTTGATCTAATAAGCAACAATTAGGTCAGAAGTAACATTACAGCTGTAGTAAATTTAATTTAGAAACAATACTTTCGCACTAATAGGAGAAGCAGCAAAACGAAAGTTACATTAAATTATGCATCAAGTCAAAGTAGTGTGGCCAGAATTCTCAATTTTATGCATGGCTGCTATACCTTCAACAAAAAAAAAATAACAACTCAACTTGCGATATTTACAGAGCAAAAATAAGTGGTATTTACAACCTTCACAAAACTATACGAGGTATCTCAAACTACTAGAAAGCATAAACAGTTAAAAAGTACAAAATATAAATTGGATAGCGTGACGTGATGAATTCTAACGTGATTCTAACGTGACGAAGCATATAAAGTTCTACAATCTTTAAGTTGATCAAATCCAGTAATGAAATCTTTTATTCGTACTAAAAGCACTCTTTAAAATTTGCATTAGCACTTTCAATTTTTTGCTGAAGTCCAACTTGGGTTCAAGTTTGTTCTTGTAATAGTGTAATATGACTGTTCGAATATATACAGGGTGATCCGAAAGTAACTCCCTATTCTAAAATAACTATAATTTGTTTTTGAAGCGTAATTTCTCCGATTAATGAATAAGAGAAGAAACTATATTGCATGGACTTTTATTTAAAACTTAATTAAAATTCAATATGCATGGACTTTTATTTAAAATTCAATATGGGCACTATGATTCGCCACCAGCTTTCCAAGTCAACCATGAACTGCATCAACTGATTTCACAAGAAACTCTAGGCAGATGGAACTCATAGCAAAGTGAACTTTCCTTTAGCTGTGTACGTAATGTGCTGAAAAATGAGCTTAAATGTCATGCTTGGAAGCACCACTACTACCAAGCACTCTCTGCCGAAGACTGCGACATTCGTATGGAGTTTGGAGAGATGATGTTGGCTTGGTTTAAAAATTGGCCAGATCTCTTAAAAAATATTCTTTGGTGTGCTGAACCTGTATTCCACATAAGTGGGTTTGTAAACCGTGATAACGGCCACTACTGGGTGGGAGAAGATCCTATTGCTATCAATAAAAAATGCAGAATCGACCCAAGATAACGGTATGGGTGTGGAATGACTTCGGATAGGATTGTGGGTCCCTTCATCCTTCATGATACCATGAATGCCAAAAGGTACCTCACTATGCTGAAAGACGAAGTTTGGCAAATTGTTATTGCTTGGGATAATATTAAAGATTTAATTTTCATGCAATATGGAACCCCTCCACACTTTGCTATTGTTGTTTGTGAATGGTTGAATGCCCAATTTCCTGGAAGTTGACGCAGTTTATGGTTGACTCGGGAAGCCGGTGGCGAATCATAGTGCCGTATTGAATTTTAAATAAAAGTCCATGGGTATTGAATTTTGAATTTTAATAAAATTTCAAATAAAAGTCCATGCAATATAGTTTCTTTTCATACTCATTAATTGGAGAAATTTTGCTTCAAAAATAAATTATAGTTATTTTAGAATAGGGAGTTACTTTCGGATCACCCTGTAGTTCACAATAAAATCATTAAAATCTACCTAGCATAAAAATAGTATGAAAGGGGTAGCAGCAAAACTGATGTGTAAAATTGTAACAGTATTTTCGAACAATAAAGCACACTATCAGTAAATGACCTTCATTGCTTTTAAATTTCTTTATATAAGGCAAACTAAATGAACGGCAACTGAAAAAGCTCTAAAAACTGTAAAAAAAGCTCTGAATAGCTCTAAATGAAATCTTGAAGGAAAAAAGAATATCACCTGGTCCGTGTATAGGGCACACTTGAGCTTAAGGCACACCTTCAGTTTTTTGAAATTTTACTGTATTTTTCGGATTATAAAGTGGCAAGCACACTATCAGTAAATGATCTTTATTGCTTGTATTGTCTTATATACAGCGCACTAAATGAAATGCAACTTAAAAAGCTCTAAATTCCTCTGAATAAATCATGGAAAGAAAACGAGTATCACCTGATCTATATATAAGGTGCACCTGAGTATAAGGTGCATCTTCAGTTTTTTGAAATTCTTAATATTTTAAGTGCGCCTTATGGTTTGGAAAATGCGGCATATGTTGCACATTTTGAAATGTCATAAAATAGCAATAGTTTTGTTGAATGTTGAAAGCTTAATTCAGATTTAAGGCTTAAAAACTTAGCATAATAATTAACATTTAATAGGCCTACCATGCTTAGAGGAACCATACTTAAAGTAACAGGCCTACCATACATACTTAAGGTTATATTCTGTTGGAGTATAATTACTAGTATTATGCATCATAAAGATGTAATGGAAACAAGTAATGTTGCAGTGTAATTTTAACTTGAACTCAAACTAAAACTTTTTTGAATATTTAAACTTAGCTTCGAAAAATATTTACTAGTCAAGTTCTCTGAGTTATTGTACTGATATAATGCAGATAATTTAGAATCAATACTGCAGATAATTTAGAAGTAATATTTTTAATAGGTAAAGTTTGGTGCAAACTGGTGAGTATGTTGAGAAAACTTCATCATTACAATTCTTAAAAATTACTTTTTCATAATGAAGTTAAGGAATAGTTTGGTTTAGTTGAAGATACTTCATTCTAGAAAGGATTATTAATTTTCTTTCACAGTTTAGATTGAGGCAGCAGTTTCTTTTCTTTCAGTTGATCAAGTAATTGATGAACCAACAGAGCAGTCCTCTCCAGTAGAAGTCCCCCCTTCTCGACCTGTTGTTGAAACTCTACCTGCATCAACGCAAGAAGACCAGAAAAATCAATTGGGTTTGTACTTTGCATTGCATGTTATATTGGCAATATAATGATTATACTTACAGTAAATCAATGTATAATTAAGAATAAAAGTTTTTCTTAGTTTTTGTGTCATATTTTGCTTAACCGGAACATTATGGTCATAATCATTGAGTAATTTTAATTGGATTCTAGTAACTGTTATTTGTTTACTTTAAAAAAAAACAACTTATTTCTGGATGAATATTTTTTAGCAAGTTTGCTGTAAAATCAATGGATTAGTTTTATTGCATATTATGTGAGAATGCATTAACCTATTACATACTTGACTGCAGTTTAAAGTATTTTTCCTACATTTGCTTATTACTGTATTTTTTTATGTGCATATGTATGTTTGGTTATTCTGTACCGCATGCCATTTAGTGGTCAAATTAACTTTTGCATGCAATAACATGCCGAACCAGGACAACTGACCGCGAACAAACTGACCGCTGAACTAACTCACCTCCAGACCAACTGACCGCAGAACCAACTGACCGCCGAAGGTGCTAATAGCGCTTGTCGAGCTAAGAAGAATAGAAGGTTCTCATGCTAATCCCAGCAATAGATGGTTCTCACGCTAAGTACAATTGAAGATAAGTACGCCATTAAATTAAACTAATTGTTTGTTTTTTACGATTCACGCTGTTTTCTTTCGTAATTACGATTCACGCTGTTTTCTCTCGTACGGCAAGTACAGAAAACTGATTAATACAAAATACGGAAATCATAACTCGCCTCGGAATTAAAATAATTGTTCGTTTTTTACGATTAACGCCGTTTTCTTTGTTTTTTTTTCCCTTGCGTCCGGCAAGTATGAAAAATTAATTTATATAAAATACGGAAATCATACCTTGCGTCGGAATTGAAACGGTTTGTTACGGCGGTAATCAAATTCTATACGTCACATGCAATCAACAGGTTGCATACTTTTAGTCATTAACTACCATAGTGAAATAAATAATCAAGCAAATTTTGTGGTTATTGTGTTTATGGACTCAGTATTCGACAAAAAAGCATTATTTACGTTGCAAGTATTGATGCTGTTATTACATTAGGAGCAACTTGCAAGCTAAAGGTATTTGAATTGCAAATTTAAACACATACTTATCAGTAGCGTTCACACAATAGGTTTTACTGCACTTGCCTTGATTTGAAAAAGCATGGTTTATGGAGGTTATACAAGACGAGAATACTGGCAAAGACTGCTGTCCCCCTTTGAGAATGTTTAATGTGAATATTGTACTGTACAATGCACTTCAACTTTGTTTTAAAAATTGAATGACAAGTTTATTTTCGGTCTTCGTGTTATGGCTACGCCGATTTGATGTGATTGCTCTTTCCTTATTGTTTCATTTTACGAAGCATCATATTTAAATGGTCATATCCAATTCAGGCGTATCTTTTTATCCTTCTGTTAAAATGTTTTTGTTTACGTTTTTAAACAAAAAAAAATCCGTGAATCAACCATTGTTAAGAGCTATTTAATGGCTGAAAAAAATTATTAAAAACATGCAATATTAGTTATTGATCGTTTGAGTCGCATGCAACAGAACTCGCAATGTCACAGTCTCGTGGAGACGAATGAAACCTTACAAAATAATTATGGCCCAAAAATTTAGTGGATTAAAAATCATCAAAAGTCATAGAAAAAGCGTTCAAGCAATGGTTCGGTCAATTTGGTGCGACTCGTATCTTTTTAAATTTGAGTAATTAATAAGAAAAAGCAACCTTGTGCTAGAGAAAATTTTGCAAATTTTCCTTAGGAAAGTTTTCGATGCTTTTCCTACAAAATAAGAAAGTTTTGGCGTTGCGACAGCTGATGGGAAAGATGCGAAGCATTTATTATCCAGGTGGTAACTAATCAGGTCAATTAATTTTGTTTATGCGCTTTTTGATTTAAGCAAAAAACTTAAATCTACGACGTTTTGCCCCCGCTGCGACACGCGTTGCACGTTAATACTCAATTACCCACTAGGAATCATCATCATAAGTCAATCTATTGGTAATTGTAAGAATTATTGACAACGGCATGCATCAAAGTAACATTGTCGGTGCAATTTGGAAAGTTTACAATGCTTTTCTGACAAATATTATGGTTTGAATCGAAACGGAAAAATTGCTCCCAGCTTTAAAATCAATTTTTGCAAAATTCTTAATCACCTTAATTGTTCTACTAAAAAGTCATTTTACTTGTCCCAAAAAATTGCTTCATCAAAAAATTGCAACACCGAAAAAACATCAAACTAAACTTTGTGACTATTAAATACATCTTCGATCGTCCGTTTTCGTGAGTTCTACGTGGAGGTTGATGAGGTTCTACGTGGAGGTTAATATTTTTCAACTTAAAAAACACTCTGACAAAAGTTTGGTTTGATACAATTTTGTAATTGTGTTTCAAATACTTCCATACTTGCCGCATCAAATGCAAAACAAAAAAAAAAAAACAGCGGAAAACGTAAAAAAACAAACAATCATTTTAATTCTGAGGCGAGTTATGATTTCCATATTTTGTATTAATTACTTTTCTATACTTGCCGTGCGCAACGAAAAAAAAAACAGCGTTTGGCAGCTTTTACCGATCACGCGTATTTATCTGCAGAAATGCGCCTGATAACTTTTTCAATGCAAATGCAGAAAAAAAGGAAAAGTGCATGCAATCCAATAATAAGTGTATTTCTACTGCATGCGCAAATACGCGTGATCGGTAAAAGCCGCTTAAAACGTAAAAAACAAACAATTTTTTTAATTCCGAGACGAGTTATGATTTCCGTATTTTGTTTGTACTGATTAATTTTCTGTACTTGCCGTACGCAAGGAAAAAAAGACAGCGATTTTGAAGCAACTTATGATTTCCACATTTTGTATTTTCCATACTTGCCGTTCGCCACGGAAAATTAACAAAAAAAAACGTAAATCGTAAATAACAAACAATTATTTTATTTCCGAGGCTAATTACAATTTCCATATTTTGTATTTATTGTTTTTCTACACTTGCCGTACGCCAACCCAAAAGAAAAAAAAGCAACAACAATTAATTTAATGGCGTACTTATTTTAATATTTCGGAAGCTTGACCATATTTTTTAATGATCTTTTACTCTCAGAGATTAACGCTATAACTCCTATTGTTCTTAGCGCGACAAGCGCTATTAGCACCTTCGGCGGTCAGTGGGATCGCGGTCAGTTGGTCTGGAGGTGAGTTTGTTCAGCGGTCAGTTGGTTCGCGGTCAGTTTGTTCGCGGTCAGTTTGCTGCGGTCAGTTGTCGTGGACCCTAACATGCTGTTCCTTTATCATCTAGCATTTATAATTTGCAGAATCATATCATTGATTGACTCAATGTTACATGGGATTAGGCATTTTCATTTTAAATGATTTTTTAGAGGTTACATAAAGCAACTTTTTACCTAAAGTAGGATGGTAAAAACAAACTTATTGCTGTTGGTTGTTTTAAAATAATTACAATCAATTCAGCGAGTAGTTTCATTAATAACGCTTGAAAAAATTGGTATTTTTGAATTTAAATGTTATGTCCGAATAATGTCTTGATTTGGTTTTTCGCATCACTACGGTTTAGTTCATATACTGTATAGGAGTTAATTTCTCACGTCATCGCTTTTTTTGTCACCTATTATGATTTTAACATTCTTTTGTTTTCATGCACCTAAAAGAAGCTGCATTGTATGAACGGCTGAATGCCACAGGTAAGATCAGCCAAGAATTTGATACTTCTGTATTGATCATTCTTTGATGTATATTTAAATGAACTTCTCAATGATTTTAGTTGTAAAATTTGCAGTACCATGTCTTGCTTTTGCCATTTTGTGATAAGCAGTCTTTAAGACTGATATTGAATTGCACTTAAGTATTGCCGTATTTTTTGAAAATAATTTAGTTACTTAGCTGTGTCTTTTTTGTGATTTGATTCCTGAGAAATTGCATTGATCTGTGTTGAGTGGCGTGTTGTCTGTTCATTTTGTGTGGTTGATCTGGAACAGTTAGACAAAATTTGATGGTACTATGATCCTTTTTGAGAGATGGAGGCATGGGGAGGAACGCTGCGGTGAGTGGAGATCCAACAGTCAGATCACACCCCAAGGTCTGGACCAGAAGTCAAAGATAGAGAAGAGCCAAAAATAGTTCTTGGTAGAGGCTCAAAGACGGGAGAGGCGAGAAGATGATTAAGATCCTGTAAAGGGTTTTTACTGGCATTTCGTTAGAGTTTAGTTGTACACTGTCATTTGTTTAAGGCTCACGTCGTTTGTACAGTAATAGTTTATTATTTTAATTGCTAAAACTCAATCCCGTGTAAAGGCGTTGTCTTTAGGGGATAGCCTATGATAATTGAGATATTTTTATAATTTTTACAAAGTTTTAATTGTATTTGATCGCACACTGGCAGGTTTTAACAATCGAAACCTACATAAGGCTTGCTAGTTTCAAAGTGTCATGGCCAAAATAAAATTTATTATGACGTTTCGTGAAATTACTTCTCACATTGTCAAAAGTAATGAAAGGCGAAAAACCCAAAATCATCTTTGTCAAAAGTAATAATGGATCTTAATCATGTTCTCGCCATTCATTACTTTGGACAATGTGAGAAGTAGTTTCACGAAATGTCAAGATATGTTTCCAGTTATTTTGGCTTTGTGTTTACTAAAGAGATTTCGATGTTCCGAACATTATGCTCCGAAAATTAATTACATTTTTAAAAAATACCAAAGTATAAGAATAACGATAGCGTTTCAGGGCTTCATGAATAAAACAATGCATATCTATTCTGCAGCATATGGTCGACTTAGAATTCATAACCATAAAAATTAATGAAAATGATCGTGATTCAATGCAACTTATAAGAAAGTTCACCATGTGTTAATCTAATGTCGTGAACTACTTTAAACAAACAAAGGTTATCAAAGGTGGATGAGTCATATTTCATACTTGGTCTGATATTCAAGGTTTTAGCGTCAACCCAGTCAGTCTTGAGTTTTAATCGTTTGGTTAATATTAATTTTCGGTAGGTTTTGAAGCCAAATGATAAACTTTCATAATATTCTAACTGAATATACCGTGCCACGAAACCATAAAAAGTAATAGTTGCAAAATTATTTAGTAAGTTAATTAAATTGTCAGAGTCTGACCAATGGTTAGTTTTTGGTACCGTTATTCTTATCTATCTATAAATTGAGAAAAAGTTTTTCAATCAAAGTGGCTTCACATCTGAAACCAATGATGTACTGTACAATAAGTGTTTAGTACAATAACTAACAATGAATTTTGTACAATAACTGGACAAAAATGCTTAGCGCTTTATTATATTAATAATTAATGGGTGCTGTTTTACACGATTTAAAGTTATATACACGAATAATGCTGCAGAATTTTGTTTGAATTAAAAGTTGGCCAGTCTGATTAAAAATCTTTTAAAATTTGCTGCTAAATGTTTCTTTTTGTTGACCTTGTAATATTTCACATTACTATGAAACAAGTTGCTGCAACACAAAATGCAATGGATTCGTAGAGTTGTTTAATGTTTATGGGTATATAATGTGTATTGGAAGATACAGCATGGATAATCCAAATTTCGTTGTCCTTTACAGGGCAAAAAAGTGATCTGTGAAAACTTGCTTGGTTGAGTTCGCAGTATGATAGTTATAGTAGTGACTGTGGATATACAATACAGTGTTAGTTTTGTGAATTCTTAAATGTATTTTCATTCGTATCATCGAGCGGTTTAGTATGGTAGGGATTTTTTCGCATTACGTATTATACGTCACAATCGCCGTGAGTTCGATGCATTTGAAATGACGTAATGACGATTCCCGATTGGCTAGACGATCAGCGTCGTCATAGCAACGCTGCAGACTGCTGCAATATTAATGAGAATAGCGAAAAAAGAGCAAGTTAGACGATGTATTGTGGTAGCATTGCTGACAGATTATAAGCTTGCTGAATAGCTAGTTCCCAATGAGCTAAGTTAAACCAGCATTCAAGTGTTAATTACGATTCCTGTCCTGTTGAGTATGACGTCACAGCAAGGTTAGTTTTGAGCTGCAAGCTTAAGTTGGTTAGTGACGTCACAGAGTTTAATTTTCTATTTAGACGATAACGCAACGAGGGAGAAATACCTGCGAGATTATTATGAGCAGCTACCAACTGAAACCGGTAGGTTGTGAGTTTGATTCCCTTATTGGTTTTAGAAATAAAAGCTCTACTTTTGCAGCCCCATTTTCTTTCTCTGGATATTCGCTTGATGGGGCCTCTGACGTATCGCCTGGGGTTGCTGAGGGTTACGCTGGGAGTTTAATCAGCTCGTTTCAAGATGACCCCCACAAATACATGAATCAGCTGCCCAAAGAAGAATCTGATTTGAATAGGAATGTAGCCAAACCTTTGGTACTTGTAGAAGCTCAAAAATCAGGTTTCTTTGGTGTTCTAGATGTTAAACGTAATTCTTCTGCTTTTGCTTCATGTTAGTTTTGCATTTTGAGGTGTGACTTGAACATCTAATCCAGAAAAGTTTTGTGTTTTTAACTGTTGTGTCAAAAGCGTCCAAGAGTGATGCAACGTGTTTACAAATTTGTGTTTTTATGTGAATGAAAATAACCAGTATTTTGAAAAAGAATTTTGCTGAGTGTTAGTTGCTCAAATCTTTTCTTCAATTACATCTTCTGTAATTTTTGTTTGTTTTCAAAATTTCAGAGAGGCTGAGTTATTAGAAAAGTTTTAAATTTGTATAAATCGTTTTTCAACACCTCCAAAGATAAATTGTTTTCATAATTTTGCGAACTTTTTGTGAAAATTAATTCTTGAAGTATTAATGTTGTTCAGCAGTTGTGAGATTTCAGTTGAGGTTGAATCATCTAGTGAGTTTTGAGCTATTTGTTTGCTTAATAAAACAAACTGATTTATTTACTCATCAATAAAATTTTGAACGAATTTACACTCGCTTTGTTTTGTTGAAAACAAACGAATATATGCCGGAGTTTTTATTAAGCATGCTTTTGTCATTGCATGAACATTACAAATTGCCAAGTTTTGTCAATTGATTGTGATATCTTAGTGTACCAAGCGGTCATATAGGTATCTGTTTGTCTTTAATATTTGCGTGTGATGGCACATCTGTTGGCGTGAGTTGAGTCACGTGACCGGTCAATATCCATGACTGTGCAATGTGCATGTTCATGTCCGTAGATTGTTTGCAGCGCGGCAACGATAGCGTTTATTGTAAACACGTTATTGGCCAACCCACCCAGCCAGATGATTTGTACTGGAATGTTAACGCTGTTTTTTGTTTTTATACCACTTTCACGATTTGTTTCTGCCTCTTCCGTTTTTGGCCATATTTGGAGCATTGGCTTGACCTTAATTCAACAAGTTACTTGACCAAGATTCCGAGCGATTTCGTTTTTTTGCCTTTTGCAAGCCGCTAGATGTCTCTACAGTTGTCCTTAATCACGTGACGGAAGCTTTGATCGATTGTTCTATGCATCATGGTTGCGTTGTAGGCGCAGGTTTGTCGGTCGATGAGTAGCGTCAGTCAGTGCTCTTTCTTCATCAAATGATGCAAGACACGGGCATACTTGGAGGGTTACGTTCGATATTAGAATTAGCTGGATGAAATTAAGTTCTGATCAGTCGATAGCTTAGCTAATTAGATCAGATTTGTTTCGGGCTACTGTAAGTGTATCACGATTCTAGAAATTTGAGAGCAATGAGCAAACGACAGGTAGAGAGTGGAATAGATTGTTGCAACATCTCAATTGTTGTCACCAGGAATATAAATTAAATGAAGTTAATTAGTATAATTAAACGTTGGCAAAAAAATTTTCTGCCCCACCAGTTGAGCTAATAAACTTCATTTAAGATTGCTGCAACGTTAGCCGAGTTACAGTTAACAACTTCTACGTAGACTCAAAGTTCAATTGGAAGGAGAGTCAAATTTTGATAGAAAACACCAAAATAATTGAACAAAATTTATTAGTGCAAACGTTTTGACTCTCTTCTGGTTCAATTGTCAAAGCAAACGAAGTTGAAGTTTCTGCACATTAACATTACTTCCAATTCGTTTCGAGTTGACACTGCCACCAAAAGAAGACCAAAACGTTCGCTGTAATCAATCCAATTTCTGTGTGTTGGGTGTGATGTTTACTCTCAAAATTTCAGCAGTTTTTCAACGCATTGTTGATCAGATGTACTAAAGATGTTCATCTTAACGTTTGTTCGTTGACCCACTGTAGTACCTTATTTTGTGTCTATTTCTATTGTGGGGATAATAGAAATAATCTCAGCATTTTTATGTCTTTGACCATTCAGTGTTTACGTTTGTAATTGATATGGGTATTTAGTGAAAGTTTATTGTTTTCCATTTGTATAAATGTGTGCACGGATACACTCAGCACATCAAGGTTAGGTAGTGATTATTTTGTTCACCTATTTACGATTACGAACTTATTTATTGCCAGTAACAATTTTAGCTCGATCCGGTTACCCATTCTAATCAACTGGTTGCGTCAATGTTGAAGATCGCCTCGTGAGAGTGTCCTCGTTTGAGGTAGTTGTTTTTTATGAACATTAAGAGAGACGTGAAGACAGCAAATGGTTGTTATCCTGGTGTTTTATTGTTTTTTCCCATTCTCATTAAGATACGTTTTTCAGAAAAAAATTTTTTTGAGTACGGATTACTGCTTTTGTCAATCTGTTAGTGTTAAAGCGTTTAGTATTTCAGCAGAGCAATGCTAGCTAACAATTTCTAGGTTTCACAGAGCAGTGCAATGGTAGAGGAATCTCAGAGGAAATTTACTTGTGATATCGCCTACTTTAATGAATAATCAGCTTAGTTTTGCCCTTGCCTTTTGCTGAGCAACAGTTATAATGAATAGTCAGTTTGCAAAGCCGATTAAGTGAGCTTAATTTTCCGTTTCCCATTGAGTGCAAGTTTTTAGCGCTGGAAATGGTTTGAAGAAAATTAAGCAAATGTTATAGAGTTTGGTGGAGGTTTTTTGAAATACTTCAGGCTGGGCTGGGTTGTGAAAGTGAAAATTGTTGAGATATTGCATAGCATTCGATTGGAATACCTAATCATGGAGATTGTTAAAAGAGGACAGCAGGCAAAATTATTAGGATGCCTAAAATCACTGCAATACCATTTCATAATATTTGGTTGAACTACTATTTTTGACCTGACTGTTTCTTAGATATTCGATTTCAACTACATTGTTGTGTCTCCGAACTTTTTGACTGAGATCACTACTACTCTAGATCTTATTTTCAGATTGGAATCTGTTCTGACTTAAATTGATCAGTACCTTGCTGAACGACACAAGGCAGTAACCAGCAATGCGTCACGATGACACCGACGGTAATTACTGTAGTGTTGCCCAATAAAATCGTCAGTTTTGCCCATTAAAATTGTCACAGAGGACACGACAATGTAGAATATCTTGGGTCAGTGAAACAGTTGAGTCAAGAAGGATGGAGTGAATGCAAATTTACAATCTAATAGTATTCCTCCCAATTTAGAAAATCCATTGATTTTGGCTGTTGAACTCTTTCGAATTATTAGTACTTCGACGTAGACAAACTAGATATACCGGTATTTAAAACTAAACACATAAGGTTTTTTAGAGCACTTTGTTCAAATTTTGATTCTAGTCAAAATTGTGATTTTAGTCGACATACTGACATTGTGAATTGTGTCTGAAAAAAGTGGTCTGTAGCAACCGCTCAATTAGCCTCAAGCAAGATAATTTCTCGTCTCTGCTAAGCGCTTAATTCATTGTATTTTGTGATGTGTGTATGACCTTTGTCCCTTCATTGTATACGTCTGAGTATGGGCTGCGCCTTTCCGATTGCACTTTTAGTTCTATCACAATAATTGGAAATGGGTTTACCGTAGCTGCTTAATGCTTATTTTTAATACTGCCGCACATTTTATTTGAAGTTTGGCATAGGAAAATGCGTTCATTCTCACTGGATCAAGTTAAAGCAAAAAAAATCTCATTAGATCAAAGTAAAAAAATTAAAAAAATTTCTCATTGGATCAAAGTAAAAAAAGTTAAAAAATTCTCATTGGATCAAGCTAAAGTAAAAAATCGTTCTTGTTCCTAAAAATACTTATGGCTCTTTTTTGGCAATTCAAAAGTTGTAGTAAAGGTAAAAACATTACTTCGTGATAGTTGTCACCGACATGCACCTAAGCCTATCAGTTAAAACAGAAGAATTAAGAAAAATGTTTCAGCTATGCAAGACTGCGTGAAAAAGTATTATACATTTCACGCGAGGCGAAGTTCCGGTTTCATTTCTATTCACTTTAAAAGGTAGTTGCAGAAGTTGTTATCCTCTCACTTTATCGACTCATGAGAGAGTTGAGGGTACCTAGCTTTGTTAATCTTTACGGAAGTGCTACATAACATCAAGTCTTGGATAAACGATCGCAGTCGTTAGCGACAAGACGCGAATTGGATGGATTTTTTTCGCTGGTAGTGTTAGGAGTCAGAGCGCCTTAAACGAAATACAACCATTAGCTCGGTATCATAGCAAGGCTTTAACCAAATTATCAACTTGCCGTACTACCTACATGAGTACAATACACTTCTTATTTTCCGTGATGATTGATCTTTTTGAAGTTGTACTGTGATGATTCTCAGATTTTGTATGTTCTAATACAATTTGCAGCCCCATAAATAAATGTTAGTCAGTTTCCCGTTTGCTATTGATCGAACCCATATACGTGAAGGCGTCCGACTCCTATGTAACAGGTATTTGCTTTGATTCTGCAAATTGCTTCAATTTTTGCAAAAATTCTTTCGTACGAAGCAGTCTGTAGGGTTTAACTTTGTAGTCGTTAATATTGCTCTGAGGAGTAACGGCATTATTGGTATTTTTGTGTTGTTCGGAGAGTGCATTGCTCTTGTTCTTTTCATTAACTTGAAGTTGAGGTACAGAATTTGTTTACAGTTTTGAGTTGCGTTTGTTGCGGCTTTTGTCATTTCTTGCGCAACTTTCATTCACAAGCGCAAGTGCTTGTGACGCGTTGGTCACGTGCATGCTACAAGTGTCAAGGAGTGGTACAATGGTGGGTTCTGTGTAATTGCCGCCTTTCTCTGACAACAACTTAGCTTAGAACTTAATCATTTTAACAAGCGGTAATTATTGCGACTGAGATCAGCAAGACTTAGGTTTTGAGCATGTTTGGACATTATCCAGCAAAACTACCATCAAAGTTTATAAGGTCAAGGTAGGCGCGCAGTGCCATGCAAGTAATGTGGAGTAGAGACCGCGGAAAAGACTATGATTGCTGAAACTATAGTTTATAACCATGTTTTGAAGAGGTCTTGCCGCATCAGCAATAGTTTTAGCGTAGCCTTGCACGCTTAATTGTGACCAAGCCATCTGTTCAAGTACTGTTGCGTGGCATGCCGGTTGCAAAAAGGTCATTCAAGCGCTTTAGAACGCAAAATGAAGTCGGAAGGCGATTGATTAGATCTGGAAATGCGTTCGCGTGTTACGATAAGGATTAGTAAATTGGAAAGAGCTATAACTGCAGTACAGTAGACAAATGCAACAAAAACTAAAGCTGCAGAAGAACAAAACAAGATTATGTAAGTACTTGAGAGTTATCTTAGATTGACGTTAAAGTAGCTGTAGCTTATGCTTGAAAATGAAATACAATTTGCCTGAAGCACATCCCAGGTTGCTACTGGCTACATTTCTTTAGCTGGCTGTGAAAAAGTTTGCTTCTTGAATTTTCAAAAGACAGACCAGTTCTTTCTTGATTTTTTTTGTTGGGAAGGTATTAAAAGTGATGTAAATAAAGTTAACGTATTTATGGACTTTAAAAAGTAGTATAGTTTAAAGTTAAACATATGTTGGAAAAATTACTGTAAACAATTGAAATTTAGTTTTGGTTAAAGTCGATGGCCAAAATGATAAAATTTAGATTTCTCTGAATGAAAAGGAGTAAATGCTTCAAAATATATTGCGGGTACGTAAAATCGTAGATTCCGAAATTCCTTGCGTGAGTCGAGATGTTGGAACAGTTTAATTTGTTTTGTTTTTTTCCAAATTTTTTCCAATTGGGCTCGACTTCAGAAAAAATTATTTTCAAAGTTCTTTACTGCAGTGATACGAGGTTGAAAAGCAAGAATTAAAGCTTAGAATATTGATTTAAACAAAATTCTGAATCCCATTATTGGGAAAACTATCATTCCTGCCTGAATTTCTTTAACTGCGAGGCAAATAATCATCTGGACGTATGTCTTATGATCATCTTTATTTTCAAGGTTTTAGTGTTAGTTAGATTAAACTATTATTATTGTGAACATGTCAGAAGAAGTGAAAGCATCGGCAGTGGAAGAAGCAAAAGGTTTGTTATACTTTTGGCTTTGGCCAGGCGATCTTCCTAGCAGCTTTCCCACAAAGCCGATTTTTGTCGCGGAACGAGGGCAAATAATTTTTTGCAATGCGATCAACATATAGCTTTAGAAAAGTCAACAAATTTGTGGAAATATGACATTTAGTATACTTTAATGCCGGATTGGTACGAAATTTTGGGCGCATTGAAGTATTTTTACAGCTTTGGGCACAATTGTTTCCAGAAAATTTGTGCATTTGCTGATTAGTCAAAAAGTTATTGGGAACACTGCTTTGTAGTCTTTTAAAGGTCTTTTATCTTCCAGAAAATGACAGTGGTAAAATTAAGTTAAAATCAAATGTTGAATTGTTTTTGCCAAATTTTAGTTTTATGACTTCGCCATTTACGTTTAACGTTTTTTTATTCCTACTGAAAAACAGTATTTTAGCAGAGTTTCGAATTATTATGTGTCGTCATGCCTACTGCCTAACTCACTTAAGCATTTCATGGGTACATTATGCAATGCTGTGGCTTTGTGTCAGTGTTTCCATCAAAATGTGGGTAAAGTTCCGTTGAACGTTAGATTCGTGAAAATTTAATTTAAACTAGCAGCATTTTTAACTTATAGAATAGGGATCAAAGCAAAATAAGTAAAAATCTTCAAAAACACGAGAAAGTTAAAACTTTGATAAAGCAACCTTAGTTTGATGATAGCCTTTCTTTAATAACGATTTCAGGTACTGTAGAAAATCGCTGGGGCTACTTTTCATCTCAATTTGAGCTAACCTTGGTGTGATTTATGTTGGTGAATGGTGTTTCAATTTAGGAAGGCTTTATTTCACCGAAAATTTTTATCTACTTTTTTATTAATTCTGACTCAAATCTAATCCAAACTCAAATGCTTACTCTAAAACTATTCCCAAATCGAACCCAGACCCTAACCTAAACCCTAATTTTAATCCCTAAAAAAGCAAATGAAAAAAGCGCAGATGAATATTTCTCATCTTCGTTTTATTCTCTTTAACTTGAAAATTTTCGGTGAAATAGTCACTACCTTTAATTTAACCTAGAAGGGGGGGTGCTTTGGTAGTTACGACTCGAGCTGTCAAATTAGTGGAACATGGCGGCATAATTTTATGTAGTTGGTAGCTGACTTTGAGTCCTTTTGAAAAAACATTTAAATTGAGGGTGTGAACGCGATTTTCAAGTTAGGAATTGGAGCGACTTGTTTTATCTGCTTTCTTAGCTGGGTCTGGGCAGAACATTTGAAAATAACTATTTGTCCCATTTGAGAAATGTGCTACAATCAAAATTTTAAGTTAAAAAAAAAAGTATTAAGTACCTAAGCCTTTTTTCGGTTGCCACCGGTTTGCTTTCAGTTGGACGATGTTAGGTGAGAAATCTGAAAATTTGCCCGCTGGCTAAATAGCTTGGCATTTTGGAGATTTTAAAAATTTCTCTCCTCGTTGCTGTAAATCTTCAAAAAAAGGCCTGACTTGAGAACTAAGATACATGGGACGTGAGTTGCATTAAACATTCACCTGTAAAACATCGCCTGGCCAAGCGAGCCTCCTAGAGTAGAGTGAGCCAAGGTGTTGTGATGGGTTGGTTTCAGTAATCATTATGTTGCTTTGTGTGTAATTTCGTCATCGATATGCGTTTGCATTTGCATGTATCATTGGCATGCTTCAAGTCACGCACGTCATTGTTTACGTCACTGTCATGGCCACGAATGCGTATTGATGACGTCATTACTACGCAGAAGCTTCCGGTGATGGCGAGGTGGCAAAGGTGGTGGAAGGGGATAATCGTGACGTAATGAGCGACCCAATCCAACTACCTGCAGTTGAAGAAGTGGAGACAAAAGAAGTGACCCCAAAGGAAGAACCCCACTCTGAGGAGCCAGTGATAAAGCCCCCTTCTGATGTGGGATCAAATGAGAGTTTCCGCTCGTTTTCAGTAGGAGGTAGTGTAATGCTAGCTAGTATTGCTAAATGATTTTAACAAAAGCTTAAAAGTCTTTGAAAAAAACAAAACTGTATTTTACCTCCAATATTCTACTTTTAATCTTACAAATCCTTTGTTCCTTACTTCTAGCCTTCTTTATCTTATTTTGTGTCACATAAAGGTTGTCGAATTCTTCGTACCGGCTTAGCATGAATTTGGTGGTAATAAGCTGTAGCAGTAGACTTAGAGTTCGTGATGCTAAATTGTATATTAGTCACTTGATTTTGGGCTTCGTTCAATGACAAAGCCTCTTAATTTTAATTTCTACTTACTAGCCTATTGATAAATTTTTCTCGTCCAACTTACTAAAGGGACTTTGTGGCGAAGACTTCAAATGTAGACTGGAAGGTAGGCGTTTTGGCCATTTCCCTTCTGCTTTTTAACCGCTAGGCGTGTGATTACTTTTATAAAAAATGACATGGTTAACAAAACTTGTTGAAATGAACAGTTTTGTTAAACGTGCTGCAGTTTTTTGCAGATCCAAGCTTTATTGGAATACTTTGCCTTCTCGATTTATCTTGCTAAATATTTCAGAAAAAAAAATTTGGCATCACGTGTCCGCTATTTTCTCTAGCAACTTTTTTTATTTCAACAGATTCAGAGAAAGCTGGTAGCAAAGCAATGCAAGCCGAGTTACACGAAGGTAGACACAATGCTTGTAGATCATGAGTGACGTCATAAACTGCGTCATTGACAGCGCAAGTTCTAGTTAGCATGCAGTAAAGCTTATCACGTCTGATTAAGCTCGTATCACTAATAAAATGCTTGTTTTTTTGGGTCAAGGTGTCTAATTATTATTGATTCACTATTTGCAAACTTTTTATAGTATCATCACCAGTTTACCACACTGTAAAAGATAAAAAATTGCGTGAAAAATGTTAGTTTTAGCAGAAATTCATACTGTCAAATGTGTACAGTGTGTTACCGTAATTGGTGACGTAGCATGTTTGAGACAAGAATTACTAGTGCGTTAAGTTGTGGTTTCATTTGATGATAATGATTCAATAAACTTGGTCTAGTTTTTTAAGTTTCATTCAAGAACTAATAGGCGAATGGCCATAAGTGAATATCTTGTAGTATGAATGCGGTTGCAGTTTGTAGGCATGCTTGTAGTATGGATGTAATAATGTATTTTGACAGTTGGGTGGATTTGGCTACAATGTACAGTGTATGGGTTGTAATTGGTGATGATGGGAGGACGCGGTTTTTCGGAAACAAATTGTATCACGCCTTCAACCGTCAAGGAATGTAAATTTTGGTCGTTTGATCTCGGCTGTACCAGATTTTTTTTCGCTTTTCATTGTGACTACATTCTAACGACTTAAACAAGTTTATGACTAGTATTGCAGTGTATGTGTTCGTTAGATTGTTGGTTCCATGTTGATGTGAACAGTGTGTCTACAACCTATTTTCCCCAAGTCTACCGGCTTTCTTCCCAAAAATTATTCCATAGTTTGTACTTTAACTTTTGTGTTAGTGTCGATCTAGCAGCACTCATGTAATTTGTGCGCTAAAGCTTTTTTACCATGTTTTTTCGTGATCGAAGCTAGGATCTCATTAAATTGTAATATAGTTGGATTCATTTTGCTATCAATCGTGGTGTTCATATAAAGCATGTTAATTGGGTGTCATAACAAGAATCTGCAAACTCGATTGTACAAAAAAAGATATTTAAAAAGTTAAGTTAGATCTAAATACCTTTTTCCTCGGAATTAGAGTTCGCAGTTACTTGTGTTTTTTATCACTTTATTAAACACTAGTTTTTTGCAAGTCTTTACGATTTGGAAGGAGCGAGGTAAGTTATGAATCGGCGCAATTAACGAGTCATGCTTGGAGTGTATACCCCAGAATTAGCAATATTTTTCTACGAAATTTAGACATTAACTCCAAAAAAAAAGCGATAAATGCATGTTGACATGCTTAGGAAAACATGATTATTAATCTTGCAGAAAGTCGAATTCGACTGCTGTGCACTATTGCAATTTGCGCAATCGCACGTATAGGTACAAATGTGAATTTTGTATGACTGGATACAATTTCTGCTACAGACAGGAATTTCGTTGGTGACACAGGGAGAAATGAAAGTGTATCAATATGAAAGTTTAAAAAGTGCATTGATATGCAAAAGTATGCTTTAAAATATCAAAATTTTTGCGTTATTGCTCCCAGACTTCGCTGTCAGACTTACTTACCCGGGATTTGAACCCTTTTTCTTCCGTTTCAGAGACGAACGAGTTACCGCCCGACCAACTGGCGGTATAAAAATGTTTCATTAACCCGAATTTCTTTTCTAGTTGTGGATTTGGTGTTTTGGCGGGACATAAAAGTTTCTGCTTTTACTTTTGCCTTTTCCCTTTTGGTTCTTCTATCTCTTCGATGCTTTAGCGTCATTGCGGTATTTGCGTACCTTTGCCTTGCCCTTCTCACAGTTACAGTGGCCTTCCGACTCTACAAGTTTGTCCTTCAGACCATCAATGGCACACAACAGCCAAATCCTTTCCAGTGAGTCCTGATTGCTAGGTTTAATTTTTGTTTAGTCTTGGTGGCGGTTACAGACAGTGTTGAGTAAACGAGTGGATGCAGCGTCTGTTTTTGAAACGGAAAACTCTTGTCGATTCTCGGTCGGGTCAATCCAACGACTATAAAAAATTAGTCTTTACAGCTTTCCTGCTTGACGTTCAGCAATAAAAAGGAACGGTGTGAAGCCTCCACCGTGTATGGTAGACAAGTTTGTTATATCCTCCTGTCACCGGACAGCATGAAACGCTAACTACTGGATGGTCGGCACACTTTTCATTATTGCGATAACTATTTTGTGCTTTGAGGAATCCTCACCTGCTTTGGAGTTTCAGCGATACATTGTTCCTGTTGATTTCGAATTCTTGTCCACTGAATTTGCTGCTTGTTCGAAGGCACCGAGTAGAGATAATTATCGTAAAACGTTTTATCCAAAGACGCAACAACGTGATTAGCGTGCGGGTTGAGACCCTTTCGCTGTCTCCTGAACATGGGTAAATAGAGATGTAATTACAAGCCAAAAACTTCGTTTATATTCACAAACTTGCAGAGTTTTTAAACTGGCTAGCACTACAACGAAGTTTGGGTTTAGCCTATCATTTCCCAGTGTGCACTTTATAACAAACCTTGCCAAAAGTTCTAGTGCTTTTTTGCTCTACCTCGTCTTGTACCATAAACAAACAAGGCCTTCGTTTAAGTTTTTGATGTATAGTTTGTATTACAACTGACTATAATTGGGGCAAGGATTAATTGGGGTCTTCGACTTGACGCGAGAAGTGTTCACTTTTCACTCGATCGATATTAAGTCCAGCTTTGGCTCGTTTGGTTACCCGCACAAAATGATAGTACTGTACTATTTTTTATAACGCATTGTAGTTTTGATTTTCGTTTCTGATGTTTTGTTAGAGGTCTATTGGATGCTGACGTGTCTCTTTCTCAGCAACAAGTCCAACGTTACACTGATGTGTTTTTAAACCACTTCAATTGTGTCATCATTTCAGCGAGAGACCTGATTTTGGTGAAAAATATCGCGAGCTCGCTCAAGGTTTGATTGTAGAATGTAGGCCTTATTATGTTTCACACGAATTATGTGAACATATTGACTTTTGTCACATTTGCTTTAATCTTCATACTCTAAACTGCTTGTGTCCTTTTTTGTGAATGTTTGGGAAACGTTTCGTTGTATGTATGTTATAAGTGTCTAAGTCAACTGTCATACATCCAGGATTGCACGGTAGTATTATAAATGGCATTTGGTATTTATAGTTTAATAGGGTGCCCTTATTTTGACATTTTGAAAAGTTTTACTTCTGAACCTTTCAAATGGTTTTATTTAATGAAAAAATGATATGTATGAAATTTTAAACTTTTAAAATAAAGTTTAGTGGTGGCGCAAAGTCTTTCAAGTTTGGATGGGTATTTTTTAATTCTATGTAGGAATACCATCACAATGAATTGTTTCATTGTTGAATTGTTTCATTACAGAGTTCTATTGTTTCATTGCGACCTTAGCACGCATAACAAGTGTTTATGAAAATCTTCTGAAAGTTAACATTGGAACTACGTATCGGTTGCATTATACACATACGTCCTCTTTTAAGAGGATTTGTCCTCTTTTTCTTTGAAATGAATTGTTCTCGGAGGACACCCAAAAAGTAGCTTGCTAAACGTCCTCTTTTTCAATGCTCAGAACTTAAAAGGCGGGAGTCGAAGACCAAACCAACCAAAAACGATATCCTTTCGTCCACACTCGCGTTCAACTCCCGCCGATCCGGATACAACCGTACTGACTGAAGACTTTTTGAGAACACCATTTTCGAAGGGCAAATTTGGCGCAAAAACTGACGACCTATTTTTGGGAGATCGCCATTTTCAAAGGGTAAAATCGGTGCAAAAACAAATGGTCTCAAAAAAAAAAAAGGCTTCAGTCACTCCGGTTGTCCGCTACCTTCCGCGAGTTTGGGCGTTGTTTTTCGGAACTGTCCTCTTTTTGGTCAATGAAAATACGGTACCCCTAGATATACAGTAGTTTGTGCAGTTTTCAATGTTGCATCATCAACCAATTTTTCAAAAAAAAGCAGCTTCTTTACCTAAGATACTAGTTTTCCATGGTATCTTACAGAGGATTTAATATTGCTTGGCCTGTTTGATCGTAGCGTAGGTTTGACTACAAAATGTGCCATGGTGAAAATTTCAAAAAGAAGAACCATTATCACAAACTCGATTGGATATGACCAACACAAAAAACAAAACACTTGTTGAGTGTGTCACCAATTACAGTAGAAGGTTGATATATCTGACCAACCAATTAGAAATTCTCCGCAGAGCTGCAAGCAACGTCTTTAGTGGATGACTCTCTTCCAACCCTATCCCATTTGCTTTTTATTGAGACCCAACTTTCTCTGTTGAAAATTACTTTGAAACACCAAGCACTTTCATGCTTTGGACGTGCTCTGTGCCTCCTCCCAGAATCACTTAATTTCAGCTCTCTCGGCTCAAAATCAGTGATCAGCCGGTTAAAGAAGAAACCCTTCTGGTGATAAATTGCTTGTCCAAAGGAAAAAAAAACTTTTCTCCTTGCACGAATCAATAATTATATGTCCCCGAATCCCGTTTGGATTCCAATCAAGTTTGCAGTGTCATCTTCCATATCTAACTGCAGTGGCTCTAGCTCATCCCACCTTGAACACGCCAAGAATCAATTACTCTCCCTTTCTGCTTCAGAAGCGTATGTATGGGCCGATAGATATCTTTCTTCCCTCATTAGACGGGTGGCACTGGAGTGTATGCCATATAATTTAAATGCAATACCTTCGACTTTTTTTTTTCTGCTGTACCAATTGGCTCCAGTTTCACAGCTGAAACCCATCTCTGGAGCGCGGACGTGTCTAGGTAACAACCACTAGACAACTTGGCCACTTTCAAGTCCATTCAAGGAGTCCCAATCACCTCTTTCCTACTTCATTTATCCTCACTTTCCAACAGTGCCATTTTAAAATTCCTGTGAATCCCCGGTCATGCTGGTATCCATTGAAATAAACTTCCTGATTCTCTTCCCAAAACTGGAGCATCCATGCGTACTGCGATGGTCCCTTGTTCCTCTCCCCAGCTATCGCCGAAATCCGTTACACCCTGTATCATAAATGGAGACGTCGCATTTCCACATTCCCCCTTCCTTTTCAACTGTTCCGTTCCAACAGTTTCTCCGGAGGAATTGATCCTCTCATGCCTCATATGCTTTGAGCTTTCCGCAATCGCTTCCATGGTCAAAGTCATTTACAATTGTCGTTAGTCAGTCGTGAGGAAAACTCTTCCTGCAGCGCCTGTGAACACCTTCTACAGGACCTTAATCATCTCTTTTTTGACTATCTTGCCTCTGAGCCTCTAAGCAAGTCTATCTTTGGCTCTGCAGTCTGCACCCTGGCGTGACTATACTGTTGGGTCTCTGCGAAGTTTGTTTGCTCCTGCATCCTTCGGAAGGGGTTGGGTTACACCACCACTCAATTAAGCTCCTTGAAAAATAAATACAGTGCGGTATGCTGTACAGGTTATTGAAAATAACCAGGCCATTGTTCCAAATATGAAGAAATCTACTCTTAAGCAGCTCTAACTTTTCTGCAAACATGAGTATTGTTCCAATTGGCAAGGATGGCAGTACGGTACGCTCAGAATTTGCGTACTACGTACCTCGCACCTTGAAGCGTACCGTACCAGCGTACCGTACTTCAGTTCAATTTTTGAAGCGAACCGTACCAACGTACCGTACCCGTACCATTGCAAAAAAGACGTACCGTACTGTACTGCCGTCCTTGCTTTAAACTACTCGCAACTTTAACTGACTATGAAATTACTAGCCTATAAATCAGCAATCTCAAGTCACACATTTAGCGTCTGCTTCAGCTGTCCTTTGCCTCTGCATACAAAAAGCCGGCGCAATGTGCAAAAAGCCTGGGATTTTTAAATCACTGCGTATTCAGCTAAAATGTCGCGGTTGTTTCTGTTCAAATTTTTCTCCAATATATGTCATGCCACTAATAGTCTTTGGCTCCTAGCATCCATACGCAACAGTTATGACATCATAATTGGCTAAACTTATGACTGTGACTTGTGAAATCATAATGCAATTCGTAACGATTGTAACGACAAATTAAAAGCCAATAATGATTACTTGAGAATAGACTAGACTACAGTATATCTGGACGCCGGGCACGGTCGCTCGAATCTTCATTGACTGCCGCACGTTGCACATAAAACGTTTAGTAGACAAATTCAAACAGCGTACCAACGTACCGTTCCCGTACCATTACAAGAAAGGCGTACCGTACCCGTACGTGTACAAAAAAGGCGTACCGTGCTTCTTAGCAAAAATTGTGGCGTATCGTACCGTACTGCCATCCTTGTTAATTAGAAAACTTCCTATGTGCGTATAATGGTGTTTGTTTAAGACAACTTTGAGATCACTGCGCCACCTCTAAAAATCAAAATTTTGCAACAAAAGTTTGTACTAGGCAGTTTTTGGAAACTTTTGAGAGTGTCAGACTCACAAAAACGTGTTTTTTAAAATTTGACCCCAAATAAGGGACACCCTATAGTTTATATTAAGATCGGTGGAGGAGTTGTATGATTATATCAAAATTGAGGGTATGAGCATTGAGCAATCTGCTTCGGTTCTACTAAAACATTTGGGCACGTGGGACTCAGGACCAACTAAAAGGTTTTTTTTGGCTTATGTGTTTTTTCTTGTACGGGCATGTGCGTGTAAGATTTATTTTATACTTTTTTTATATTTGTTGCGATTCCACACAAAATGCAAGACTGTTTTTAAACCTTTTTTTTTTCAGTTTGGACTTCTCATGTGGTTACTTACCTATATCGGAGGCTGGTTCAACGGACTTACATTGCTGACTGTCGGTGAGTAGCAGCTCACTGTATCTGCAGCTGTGTTGTTTGATCTGACAACTAACTAGGAATAATGATGGTTGAGAGTCATCGAGCCTTGAATGGCGTGTAGGATTTTATTGCGTATGTTCTATGCGTATTCAATTGGTCGCTGAAAGAACGTTTCATAAGTTTCATACCCCGGCGCTCTAAAATTTTGCATTTTTGTGGCAAAAATAACTTAATTTTATGGCCTACATTGGTGAAAATTGATGCTATTAAAACGTGGCATAGAAATTAGCTGAGCAAAAACCTGATTATGTTACAATGATCCAGTTGTGATGTTTTTGACGTTTGCTGGCCAAAGATAAATTTAAGTAAAATTTAATATTGAATCGTTTGTGTGCTATCTGGCCTAAAGGCTACCATTGCGGAAGCCTAAGGAAGAGTCACCAGATCCAGAGTTGTAAACGGCCCGACAAGTTCAGACCCGAACCCGAGAACTAATTTGAAGCCCAAATCGTTCCCGAAAAAAAGCAAAAGTTAAGTTAGATCTGAAAAATTTCGCAATGTTGCCAAGTTATTTTGATTATATTTTTGTGCACCTAAGACAAAAAGCAGTCTTAGGCCCTAACTAAGCCCGAAATTTTTGTCACCTTTAGGCCCAAACCCTACCCGAAAAGCCCGGCCCGACTTACAACTCTGACAAGAACGGCGACTACTTAAAACAAGCATTGCGAAAAAGTTATCCTCCCACAGGATTCGAACTTGCAGCCCCCGGACCATTACTCCACCGCTTGAGCCAAAGAGGATGTTTCCTCGCATGCCCAATTTTTGCCACTTAAACCCAGCAACTTAATGCTTGTTCTAGGATGTTAAGAATAATTCAGTTGTGATGTTTTTGACGTTTGCTGGCCAGAGCTTTTACTATTTAAAGGCGGTGAATCATCCAGCCACTTCCGGTGGTTTACAATAGCTAAAATTGAATTATAATTTTTGATATTTTTTCTTTCGATTTTGGGGCTGCGGTTGCAAAGATATTCAACAAATACAAAAAGATATCCCCCGACAAAAAGTTTTTGGAAACTCTGGGTTTTGTTCTTCTCTCCAAAACCACAGTTCTCTAAACTATTAGGCCTACTGTGGTTTTGGCGGGAAGAACAAAACTCAGAGTTTCCAAAAACTTTTTGTCGGGGGATATCTTTTTTTATTTGTTGAATATCTTTGCAACCGCAGCCCCAAAATCAAAAGAAAAAGTATCAAAAATTATAATTCAATTTTAGCTTTTAATCATTTGCGTGCTATCTGGCCTAAAGGCTACCAGGGCGGAAGCCAAGGAAAGAGTTACCAGAACGGCGACTACTTGAAACTTAAAACAATGCGAAAACTTTCGCATTGCTTGTTTTAAGTAGTCGCTGTTTTGATGACTCTTCCCTAGACTTCCGCGCTGGTAGCCTTTAGGCCAGATAGCGCGTAAAACGATTAAATGATTATATTAGTTGCATAAATGGGCTATGTGGGAGGTAGCTATTGCTAGAATTTCAGTTTTCGTATTAGCTATTGCTAGAGTTTGTTTTTCATAGACTTTTTTATTTGTTCTGTTTTCTTTTTTTTTTTTTTTTTTACAGATCTGGTTCTTGCTTTTACTCTGCCACCTGTGTACGAGAAATATCAAGAACCAATAGACACGTACTACAATCTAGCCTGCACAAAAGTTGGAGAAATCTTCAAAATGGTCAAATCGAAAATACCTGGTGGAGCAAAGCAGAAGACGCAATAGTCGCTTTTAACGACGATTTTTTCCTTCGCAGCCTGATTTAGGCCGATTTTATAGACGCATTTAATGTGCCCACAATTAGATTAGCAATTTGTTGTGTCTGTTGTTTTGCTTGCTTGTACCATATTCTTGTCTGTTTGTTGCACGCTGACACGTCATCGCCAATCTAAACCAGAAGTGTCTGTGGGTGCTCAATAATGCGTGACGTTGGTAATACAAAATGTTCTTGTGATTGTCGAATGACAAACGGGTGATATTACCGATCAGTCGTCGAGTGGTAGAAGAACGTCTGCTACTGAAACGGCAGACACAGGTTCGATTCCAGGTCGGGTCAAACCAAAGACTATAAAAACTGGTATTCACAGCTTCGATCCCTGCTTGACGTTCAACAATGCAAGGGACAGTGTGAAGCCCCCATCGTGTGTGGTAGACAGGTGGCAGTTTGACTTGAAGACCGAAATGTACCTTCGTTGACTCCAGGCCAGGGCAACTGGTGAATAAATGCACCTTAATTGCAATGATGTTTCAGCCATCGATAGGGACCAGTGCTCTTCAGCCGGTGTGCTCGACTAATTTAATAGGTATACACAAGAGGCGCATCAAAACCTTGTCAAACTAAGCAGACCGCTTTAAAGACACTATTTCTAAATAAATGAATCCTGATTAAACAACTAGCAATCTTTTAGTTTGAACCTGGATCAGTACTTAAATTGTAGGGGGGACGCGTCCCCCATCGAGATTTAGACGTCCACCCATCGAGATTTGACCGCTGGATGATGAAACGATCAAGAGACAGCCAGCACGAATAAATGGTACAAATTCCGGCCGAATATAGTCCCGAAATGCGTTGAAGACCTTTTTTTGGTCTTCGCTTGATTTCAGGGTAAAAAACACTTCAATTTTTGGCAAAGACTTGTTTTTTTTGGTCTTCATCTGGTTTCGGGGAAAAAACACTTCAATTGCGGGGACGGAATTACATGATTTCTACCGAAGTTTGGTCAAGGCTGCAAAAGCGTCCCCCGTGCAAAATTTTACTAGTTAAGTGCCGACCTGGATGAATGCATTTTAAAGAGGTAGAAATTCAATTACACATATAAATCCGTTGATGAGGGCAAATGGAAAAAGAGAACATTCCTCGGTTTGCAATGTTAGTTGATAACATGGAACGGCGAAAAAGTCGTTCAAGGGTAAAGAGATCTGCTCGAAATCGGTTTTATTGAAGAAATGAGAACTATACTTAGGCAATAAAAGAATTGCCCTAAATCTTGTTCGATCGTTCTCCTTATCCGCGAAAATGATTTAGTCCGTTTGGTTCCGTACCGACTGGCCGTCACGGTTGGAGAGGAGTTGGTATGGCTCTAACGCGACTTTTGCTGTCAGTTCACCACTTATTAATACCATAGGTGGGCAAGTTAATGCAAAACGATAGCTTCGTTAACCACTAGTTCGTTAACAAACTTCACACCCCCGTTAACGTTAATCCGTTATTTTTAGCTTTAATTAACGGAAGTTAATAAAGTCCGTTAATTCGTTAAAATGTTGCGTGTAATTTAGATTTCTTTCTATTCACTCGCTTGTAGAACACGTATTGACGCTGTTTAGCTGATTATAAGCAAATATTTATCGCTGAAGTGGTCTTTTTGTGTTTTGGAAGTTACATTTTACAGTCTATTTTAATTTCGAGATAAAATCAAGTTCAAATGCACTAACGAAGCTGCGATCGGAAAATCTTTGGAAAAAGCGAACAGCGATAATTAATAGACCTACGAAGCTGCAGCTTATTATTTGCCACAAAAAAGAGCTACTTTCTTCGCTTGTTCTTCTATAAAATTCGTGCTAATATGCAACAAGTGTTACCAGTGCTAACTGGTGTGTACCGGTACGATGATTGAATGGTGCAAGATACTAACAATAAAAACCTTACCGGAAGTTAACAGAACTTAACGGAAGTTAATTTAGTCCGTTAACATGAAAAAACTTTTTAACAGATTAACGAGTTAATGAAAAAGTTAGCTTCGTTATTAACGATTAACGGACTTGTGCCCACCAATGATTAATACCATTGGCAACCTTGCATTTCGAAATTTCGCAACAACAGAAAAGGATGACTGCAATTTTTTGCACTATAAGCAACGCAGTGTTCGATTCATCGCACAACGCTTTCAACACATTTCTCATTGTGATTGTGTCGCATTTGTTACGTCATAAGTTAGCCAACTGTATGTGATGGCAAATGTTAATCTAACATACTGTACTCTAAGTCATAATCAATTAAAGGTAGTATTGGTGTTGTTGTAGCGCATATTCAGTGCCGTCGCTACGGGGGGCCGTGCCCCCTCTAGCAACTGCTTGTGCCCCCCATTTCGGTTTCCTCAGAATACTTTTTTGGAGCATCACGTAACGACAATACAACTGCCAATAATGGAAAAAAGAATAATAGCGTTCAAATATAATTCTCGTTAGAAGTTTTCTCGATTCTTTCCAAAATGGCTGGCCACCAACTGCCGTACATAAATGAGACGAAATAATCCGTCTTATTAACACGCCTTTACGGATGTATCGTGGAATAGGGATGTAAGCCTATAGATTCGTTACCAGTACTTCGTTTGTGATTATGATTTGAAACAATACCCGAAAACACTTTTAAAAACCAGCTGTTTTGTATTTTTTTTAGAGCGCACTCAAAATTTTTGTGGTCGCAGTCAGTGGCACAACCAGGGGGAAGGGCTAGGGGGTTAACAGCCCCTTTTAGCCCAGTCATTTAAATAATATTACCAAAAATAAGCGTTTAAACGTGTTTTGGACTTGAGCTTAAATATAAGGGGGGCTCAAAGGGCTAGGCAATTCAATTCTTTCTATGACTTCCGAATTTTAGCAATTTACTGTATTTATTCATATGGCTTAAAACGTGTGAAATGTGATTGAAACGGTGTTAAAATCACTACTTTTTGCCGCAAAATCGCAAAAATCACGCAGCGGCTGAGGGCTCTGCCCCCTGACCCCCTCTGTGATATGCTTGAATTGCATCGGTTTGTTCAGCACGGGACCTAAATTAAGCAACTTTTCTGCAAAAAAAATTGCTTTTGGTTTAAGTCCTCTCTCTCTCTTAGCAAAATCCTGGTTGCGCTTCTGGTCGCATTCACTCCTGCTAACAGATTTTTCAAGCAATTATGCGGGCAGCATACGAAACAAGCTAATAAACGCTGCCGGGCTGATACGTCTCTTTTTTTCAAAAATGAGTACAAAATTTTTTAAATAGCGCATAATTTGTAACCGCAAAATATAAGTTTTTATGTACAAAAGTTCAGTCTATTTTAGTGCCCACCCATTTTTGGCTAGTGCCCCTCACTTCGTTTGCTCTGGCGACGGCACTGCGCTTTAGGGCAATGACTAAAAAATTTTTTGCAGAATTTTAAATTGCCTGCTATGGCATGAGATGAGTTTTTGATTATGTATGAAAGATTTCAAAACAATTTTTGAAAAGTTTACAAAAAGATTCCCCACCAACCCACTTTTCTGATCCCACTTGCCCAAAATTTTGGGGTTTTTGGTTTGCGGTGCACGACAGCGACAATTTGCAAGCTTAAAAACCCTTTAGGAGGATGTGCCTTATAACTACACACAGTTTGCAAAAAATTTGAACGGAATCGAGCAATGGGATCAAAACTTATGAGCAATAAAGTGCTAAACTTGTGAAATGCTGCCTCTAGCGGCAGAAATACAAAAAGTACTATAATTTGCTTATTATAGTGTAAAATTGATGTCAAATTTTATTTTATTAATCAGGAAACAATTAAAGCAAGCATTTCAGTAAAATTTTTATCATTTAAAAGCAATAAACATGATTTTTTGTGCTTAGGTTGACATACTTTTAATTTGTTTAGGCGTTTGATAGTTTCAAATTCCAATTTTGAGTAGTAAAACTCTTTCTCAATGTTGTCCTAGTTTTGATTATGTCATTGCAATTGTCTTCACAAAAGTTTACTGTAGAAAACTAAAATCATCATTTTTCTAATTTGTACACCAAGGTAGTTCAAACACATTCGAACTATCAAGGATATTACAACAGATTGCTGTGAACTACCGTACTACATTTTTTTTCTTCTCACAAAAACTCTATTATGAACTATAACCAAACTTCAATGCTTGTAGGTAATCTAATCAAAAGCTTAAAGTTTCGTTTTTGGGAAAGTATAACGATTTTTAATATTTGAAGTACGCACAAAAACAACCCAAGTAGATCCATATCCAAGCGAGATTGAGCAACATCACTCTAAACTTGTTCTCCCCCCTCTCTTGAAAATTCAGTCAATATACGCTGAGCCCGCAACCAAAAGCAAAAAAGAGAAGTTTAAGCTTCGTCACTAACAGACCTTAAAAACACTTGCCTTCGCGTTTAGTTAAATTTTAGAACAAAAAAGCATTAAAAAGGGACAACTGTTGCCATAAAGTTTCAAACCACCACGTAGTAACTATAAGATTTGTTACAAAAATATCATTGCATAGTACCACAACTACAACCCTTCAACAAAACTGAATTGTACGATGAGCTTTCTTTTGTATGATGTTAAAATCATGATAATTCTTTTAGCTTCGGAAGACCAAAGGATCACTCTCAAGTTGCATTTACAAGGGCGACTTTTAGCCAGGCGCGTAGCCAGGAATTTGAAATGGGAAGAAGGGCTGTCTCGGAGGTGTGACACCAAACTAGTACAGTTTACACTTGGAATTGGAACGTTTTTTTTGCCTGAAGTTAGGTGAAGACCAAAAAAAAAAAAGAAAAAAAGGTCTTCGCCCGCGTTGGGATCGAGTTTACCACCAATTTCTCTTCTAATCCAGAGTCTAAGCAGTCACATTCTTATTGCCAATGCCAGTGGGTGGGTTATTTTTGCTTTTAGAGCAAAAATTGATCTCAAAAGTAATAAAAACAGGGTCTTTTGCATACTCTGCAGCCAATGGGGAGCTAACCCCCCCCCCCCCCCCCGCCGTGTCTACGCTACCGCTTTTATTCGTGAAAATCTGCAGTTTTCCTTTTAATTCTTCCTCAATTGCTCTTCTTTCATGCTTTATCGATTTGAGAAAGAAAAAACGCTAAATGCCGATTCTCGCAGCTAAAAGTCTCCAGCGTAAATGCAGCTTCAGATATATTCTACTCAAGGTCGTAGCCAAAGGAAAGCTGGCTGGGCCAAGATCCTTCCTGGAAATGCTTTAGCCTCCTTGGCAATGATGCAACTAGTGGTTTAAGTCAAAGGGGGCAAGTTTCACCATACATTTGCTACATTTTTCCATTAATTTTGGTGGAGAAAACAAAAGGCTTTTCCCATAAATTTCATGTTTTTTTTTCTGCCAGATAATGCCAAAAACCAAATCAAAGAAGGTCTTCACCAAAAATTCAATGCTTTTATTCGTGTCATTTTTATTTTTAGGTGAATTTCATTTTTGTCGTTTGCTTTTTTACAGAAATTTGTTGCTCCTGGGGGCCCATATCTAAGGGAGCCTTTGTGGAGCAAAAAAATAAATAAATAAAGTTTTAACAAAAATTTGCAGAATCTTTATTCTTTTCCATATCTCCGCATGTAAGATAAAGCTACAAATACCTGTTACATGTAGCAACCCCCCTTTAATAATGTACCCTGAGGTTTGTCGCTAGCCATGTGTCTGAACCCAAGCGGTCGTCTTTTTAAAGCTGTCCACCAAGTGCTACTGTTTAGCATACATGATTACATTTAATTTAAATTTTGAAAATATTTCGAGTGTATTTTCAAAATCTCATTATTAGAACAGTAATATTTTCCTCTATAGTCGCAACAGTTTATGAAATACTTCCTTCAAACAAATTCTACCATAAAAAATAGAATTTGACGTCAATTTTGCACTATAATAAGCAAATTATAGTACTTTTTGTATTTCTGCCGCTAGAGGCAGCATTTCACAAGTTTAGCACTTTATTGCTCATAAGTTTTGACCCCATTGCTTGATTCCGTTCAAATTTTTTGCAAACTGTGTGTAGTTATAAGGCACATCCTCCTAAAGGGTTTTTAAGCTTGCAAATTGTCGCTGTCGTGCACCGCAAACCAAAAACCCCAAAATTTTGGGCAAGTGGGATCAGAAAGATGGGTTGGTGGGGAACCTTTTTGTAAACTTTTCAAAAATTGTTTTGAAATCTTTCATACATAATCAAAAACTCATCTCATGCCATAGCAGGCTAATTTTTTTTTCTGTAGTCATTACCCTACTGCACATATTTATCCTCCTGTCCCCGGACAGCGTCAGACGCTAACTTCTTCGACGATCCTCACACTTTTCATTACAAAGACTACTTCGTGATTGGAGGAATCCGCACCTGCTAAAGAGTTTCAGATGATCCAATGTTCCTGTGGATTTCTTCGAATCCTTGTCCACTGAATTTGCTGCTTGTTCGAAGTCATCAAGCAGAGATAATCATCGTAAAGCGTCTTATCCAAGGACGCAACAACGTGACGCGGGTGCGGGTTGAACCCCGATCATTCGATCAGGGTCGTCGTACAAACGACGCCTCTACCCATTCGGCCACGCTGCCGACAGTATCATATAACTGCAGAGGACATTCCAGCTTAGTGAATGAAATATTGCAACTAACTATGGAATATGATGTGGTATGTTTACAAGAAACATGACTGGCTATGCAGCAGTTGCCTCAATTAGCTGACTTCCATTCATACTTTAAAGCTTTTGAAACTGCTTCTGTAGATTTTGAAAATGTGTTATTAAAGGACAGGCCATTTGAAGCCACAGCTATTTTTTGGAGCAACTCTTTGGGTGGTCATCCAATTAAAGATGTGGATGAAACCAGTACTTAAATTGTAAAATTTTGCATGGGGGGACGTTTTTGCAGCCTTGACCAACTTCATATAAAGTTTAGTGGAAATGATGTATTTCGGTCGCAGAAATTGAACGAAGACCAAAAAAAAAAAGGTCTTCGCCGCAATTTGCGACGATTTTCAGCAGGAAATTTGTAGGATCTTTTAGTTCTGGCTGGCTATCTTTCCTCTGGTTATCCAGCGCTCAACTCTCGATGGGAGGACGCCTAAATCTCGATGGGGGGGACGCTAAATCTCGATGGGGGGACGCTCACTCTCGATGGGGGGATGCGTCCCCCCGCGTTCCCCCTACAATTTAAGTACTGGATGAAACTATAATTGGACAACAATTGGGTAGTGAGAATGATCAGATTAATATAATTAATGCATATATGCCTTATTGTTCCAAGACCAATACTGACTCATACTTCCAGTACCTGAGCAAACTGAACTCTTTTTGTGAGTCATTAAATAACTCTAAAATTCGTATCGTGGGTGATGCTAGTCCTATTAATGGCTTCGGCAAGCTGCTAGAAGAATTCTGTAATAAAAAAGGTTTTAGAATACAGTTGCTGATTATAAAATGTAACCTAATTCCACAGTTACGTATGCAGTGGTGGGCAAATTACTGCTCAAAAGTAATGAAATTCTTCACTAAAAATTACTTTAAAAAAGTAATGAAATTACCATAGTACTTACTTTTTAAGAAAAGTAGTAAGTAATTTGTCGTTACAAATTCCTTTGAAAGGGACATTTAGCCAAAATGACAATGGTTTGCGCCAACTTTTCTAATAAGGCTGCGTGAGAGAAAATGTTGGATCTTGCGTATGATATGATTCGAGCACCTTTATGATATGCATTATGCAATGATCATACAATGGCTTTTCTATGCTGCTCTTCGACACGGTTCAGCGTTAAAAATATTATTTTTATTATTTAACCCAAGTTAGTGCAGAATTGTTTGAAGACTAAGCAGGTTTTGAACTTCGGATTATTTGTTTCCACGGTCCAAGATTATATCGTAACTCTTCGGCCTTTGCCTATTGTGGCTTTTGGTGCGCTAAAGCAAGGTCTTCAACACCAACGCTATGAAGCAAAATCGAGAATTAAAATCTAACAATCTTGGTTGATTCAGAATCTGAAGTATTCTCTTCAACCGCAATTGTAACATTACAACTCTCAGCAGTTGGTCTTGATCTCGAGTCTAGGCCTACTCGCATTGTAGAACCAAACTGGTTCCTTTTTTTGTGACAATCTTAGTAATAACATCACGCTTTTGATAATCCTCTCACCGTAATTTTTTTTAAACTTCTTATTTTAATTGTGATTAACAGTATTACTGTGACTTTTCGTTACTAATACAATTACTAAAAGTTTATAGATTCTACAGTAATCGCTTTCTACATTTTTATCTATTTGAAAAGTTGATTGGTGGTACAGAACTTGAGAATTGCTTTGATTAAATAGGACTATAGAGCATAGGTGGGCACAAGTCCGTTAATCGTTAATCCGTTAATAACGAAGCTAACTTTTTCATTAACTCGTTAATCCGTTAAAAAGTTTTTTCATATTAACGGACTAAATTAACTTCCGTTAAGTTCTGTTAACGGACTTAATTAACTTTCGTTAAGTTCTGTTAACTTCCGTTAAGGTTTTTATCGTTAATAACTTGCACCATTCATTCATCGTACCGGTACAAACCAATTTGCAGTGGTAACACTTGTTGAATATTAGCACGAGTTTTGTAGAAGAAAGTGAAGAAAGGAGCTCTTTTTTGTGGCAAATAATAAGCTGCAGCCTATTAATTATAGCTGTTCGCAATTTCTAAAAATTTTCCGATCGCAGCTTTGATAGTGCATTCGAACTTATTTTATTTTGAAATTAGATTAGACTGTAAAATGTAACTTCCAAAACACGAAAAGACCACCATAGCAATAAATATTTGCTTACAATCAGCTCAACAACGTCAATACGTGTTCTAGAAGCGAGAGAATAAAAAGAAATGTAAACTACACGCAAAATATTAACGAATTAACGGACTTTATTAACTTCCGTTAATTAAAGCTGAAAATACCGGATTAACGTTAACGGAGGTGTGAAGTTTGTTAACGGACTAGTGGTTAACGAAGCTAACGTTTTGCGTTAACTTGCCCACTTATGCTATAGAGTGATTGTAAGTGATATCTTGATGGCGATTGCCTTTGATGACAGCACGGTCTTTTGCATCGTCTCCAGCTAAATGTAGTTCTAGCCTGTGATAATTTTATGATTAACAAACAAAACAACTGAACTGAACTTAAAATTCGAAGATATGCACATTTTTATCGAAGCAATATTTATCTATGTATTTTTTCTGATATTGTTTCAATTTATTGCACAAAATGTTTTCCAAATTTTTTTGTGCGGCAGTTGACTTGTTGCTATGACCAGAATTTCACTTATTATCGCGGAAATGGAACAATATTGCTAAATGTTTTAGCTCCAATTTGGAATACTATACTACGCGGTCACAGATAAATGCTAACTCGAAATACTGAAGGAACACGCCTGCACAACTCACTGCAGTTCCAGGGCCATAACAACGCAGGCGTCTTTGCCGCAGGCGGTGTGCTTTCGGTGCTGTCGCTATCACCGTTACGGTGAAACGTCTTGTGATCGTGGAAAAGTAAAAAACAACCGTTACCTCTTTACCTGCATGCTAAAACATACAATTGTTGTATTTTGGTAGTAACTGCAGTAACTCCAGTAGCAGTAGCACTTTCAGCGCTTGAAGGTTTAAAATAATTTTGTTCGGAGCGAAGATTGGTACTTAAACTTTATGCTTCAATTCTCTTTTCATTAGTACCTAATTCAGCGAAATTCAGATGTTGGGTTTCAAAATGGCGTCTAAGATTATGTTTTTTTGAAACTGAAACCCCGTTTCGGCAAACTAAACACAGTACTTTGAGCTTACAACTTATGGAGCGCCGTTTGTGTACTCTAATTTGTGCAATGTTTTTTTGCATGTTTAATTAAATAGTCATTTTAATTAAATGCACAGAAATGAATATACAAAAAAAAGCACGTGCAAAAATAAATATGCAAAAATTTTTGAATATTTATTACATTATAATTTGCGTGCAAAAAATTTTGATACAAAAACTGATGTTGCAAAAATAAAACCACAAAACTTTTCGCGGATTTATTTTTGCAACAACAATTTTTGTGTCAAAAATTTTTTCGCAAAAAGTTTTTGTATAACAATTTTTTGTCTATTTGTTTTTGCAATGGTTTATTCTGCGGCATATATTTTTGTTTGTTTAATTAAAATGACTATTTAATTAAATACGCAAAAAAACGTTACGCAAATTATGGTGTAATAAATATTCAAAAATTTTTGCAGATTTATTTTTGCACTTGCTTTTTTGTATATTCATTTCTGTACATTTAATTGAAATGACTATTTAATTAAATATGCAAAAAAACATTGCACAAATTAGAGTAGCCTACACAAACGGCGCTCCATAAACATGATAACTTGATAACTCCATAACTCCATTTCTGAACATTTATTACACCATAATTTGCGCAACGTTTTTTTGCGTATTTAATTAAATAGTCATTTTAATTAATTATACATAATATACGCCGCAGAATAAACCGTTGCAAAAATAATTAGACAAAAATTGTTACACAAAAATTTTTTGCCCAAAAATTTCTGACACAAAAACTGTTGTCACAAAAATAAATCCACAAAAATTTTTGTTGTTTTATTTTTGCAACATCATTTTTTGCATCAAAATTTTTTGCATTACTATTGTTTGTGTCACAAATATTTACACATATGTTTTTGATAGCAAAGAAAGAACACACGCCGAAATAAATGAGCAAAATTTGTGACGCAAAAAATGTTGATACAAAATTTTTTGTCGCAAAAAAAACTTGTGCAAAAATAAATCGTCAAAAATATTTAACTATTTAGTTCGTGTACATAATGATAAAGGATTGGAATTATGCGGGCGGGAAGGTACGAGTGAATGAACCTTCATTTACCAGCCCAAAGAGAGGTCTTATAAGCGAGCTAGTACCTCACTATAGGCTGCCGTACATCCCGAAGTTTTCGTCTTGAAGTTCTAATTTTATGCCTTGCCAGTACCTTCCCGCCCGCATAATTCCAACCTTTTATCATTATGGACACGAACTAAATAGTCAAATATTTTTGACGATTTATTTTTGCTCAAGTTTTTTTTGCGACAAGAATTTTTGCATCAACATATTTTGCATCAAAAAATTTTGCACATTTATTTCGGCGTGTGTTCTTTCTTTGCTATCAAAAATAAATGTACAAACACTTGTGACACAAACAATAGTAATGCAAAAAATTTTGATGCAAAAAATGAAATTGCAAAAATAAATCCACAAACATTTTTGAGGATTTATTTTTGCAACAACAGTTTTTGTGTCAAAAATTTTGGGCAAAAAATTTTTGTGTAACAATTTTTTGTCTATTTATTTTTGCAACAGTGTATTTTGCGGCGTATATTTTTGTATATTTAAATAAAATGACTATTTAATAAAATATGCAAAGAAACGTTGTGCAAATTATGGTGAAATAAATGTTCAAAAATTTTTGCATATTTGTGTTTGCACGGGCTTTTTTTGTATATTTATTTTTGAATATTTAACTAAAATGACTATTTAATTAAATATGCAAAAAAACTTTGCACAAATTAGGGTACACAAACAGCGCCCCTTAACAACTGTACACAAGTATTTGTTTGACTATTTTGAGTTAAATACTCTGCCCTCTCCTTTGATGTTTCTTTTCTTATTTTCAGTCATTGTGGTTAAAAAAGCACACGCCGTAGATTCCACTTTTACGCACAAGCACACAATATTGCATCAGCTATCATATCACAATACGAAAACTATGAATAGCTTAAAAGAGATTACGCTTGAGATCACATAAAATCATTTCGAGGACCGCAATGAAAGGTTTCGCTGGGCCGTAAGTTGTGCAGGCCTGCTCTAGAAAGTCTAGCAGTAGATTATCGAGATCGTCAGTTCGATACCCGTTATTAACACGATTGACTTTATTTATTTGCTCTACTGGTACGTTTAACAGCACCTAATCTGTCAGCATTAAACAAAAAAAAAAACTTTCGTAAATAAAACCAGTGTTCTACTTATTTATATTACACTTAAGCAAACCGACAACAAAATATACCTGCGGAACTATAAAACTTGACGGTGATTTTTCTATTGCTATTGCGCTTGTGCTGCTTACATTTAAACTAATTTATCGTATCATCGTTTTTTTGTTTACATCCAGAAGGATATATAGCCGATGGCACGACCATGCGTCATTCTCAGACACAAACTGTTTTGATTGGGTGGAAATATAGCATAAGCAGCCAATCAAGTGTTACTCCTCGTTAGTGCTAGAACGGCGACGTCATCACAAACACGTTGCGAACTGATACACAGCGCGTTGTTTCAACTGCAACCACTTTTTTGTGATCTGCATCTTGTCTTTAAGTAACATTTAAATAGTAACTTGTAATTAGTAATCTTGACACCTCTAAAAGAGTAATAAAATTACCACAAAATTACTTTTTTGAAAAAGTAGTGTCATTACCGTAAAAATTACTAAAAAAGTAATTCGTTACAGTCATTCGTTACTTTAGTAATTCCTTACTGCCCACCACCGTACATATGTAAGCGACTCAAACAACAGCATGAGTTAGTTGGATCATTGTAATGTATTTTCAACAAGTCTACAATCTAGAACTTGAATTACAGTATTGTATGGTTTTGTTACTTCCGACCATCAAGCATTGGCTGTTTTGATCAATACATCGGGTATATCAAGGATGGATAAATTGCCACTTGATCGAAATACGGGAACTAATATGATAAATTGGAAGAATCTTAGTCATACTCAAAAGCTGTCTTACTTACGTTTATCTCAAACACTATTGAATAAAATTGAACTTTCCTTGCTTAGAAGTACTTCGGTGAAAACACTCTGCATGCTCTGATCTGAACCATTGTGAACTAATCGATAAGTTGTGCACAGATTTAGCATCAAGTCTCATCACAGCTACTGAGGAGACTGTCAACCTTAAACCAGTATTTAACGAACAATTAATCCAGGTTCTGGATACTGTTTTGGTACCGATAGTTAAAATTACAAACCCATTGCCAGCGCAACTATTATGTCTAAGTTATTAGAACATGTTATAGTAACATGGTGCAGAGCTGCCTTAAAGACAAGTGACAGTCAGTTTGGTTTTAAAGCAAATGCTTCATCTGACCTGTGCGTGTTTACTTTAAAACACTTGGTATCCGAGCAGGCCCGGCGCTAGGATAACGTGACTGGGGGGGAACATAAAGAAATTTAGGGGGGCACGACAACTTCATTGATGTGAATTCGAGAGTGTGGAACAAGTTGCACCGGCCAGTTGGTCGAGCGGTAACGCGTTCGTCTCTGGAGCGGGAGGTCAGAGGTTCAAATCTCGGGCCGGTCAAATCGGACACAGTGTTGCCAACGGCTCGCCACCGCTGCAACATTTCTTTGAAAGGAGCTGCGTTGCCCGGGCGCAATGACGCGGAGATGGGCACCGCAAACTTGTTACACACTTCGGCGTACTACAGCGAGTATAATAAAAGATTTGCTTTGGATCAAACGAAAAAGGTGAAGACCAAAATAAATAAGTTTAAAAACTTCAGTTCAAAAATTTTCTCAAATTCTGGTTTTTGTCCCAAAAATCGTTCGATTTTCCACGAATTCTGAGATGAAGACCAAAAAAAAAAAAGGTCTTCAGTTTAAAAATTTCCTCAAATTTTGGTTTTTATACCAAAAATTGTTCGATTTTCCACGAATTCTGAAGCGATAAACAGGAATTCCTAAATCTCAGATTAATAGTGTTTATGAAAGGATTTTGGAGTTAATCGCACTGTTTTCAAGTAACGTCTGAACTGACACTACGTACAACTGAACTGACACGTAAATGCAAACTCACGTACAATTGTACGTGAGTTTGCATTTGCGTGTCAGTTCAGACGTCACGCACGGACAAAATTTCAAAAGACAGAATGAACTGAAGTCGTATTTGATAAAGGTAAAAGTTCATATTTGAAATAGTTTGTATTTTCATTCTATCAAACAAATTTCAAATATTTTTTGAATGCGTTACATGCCAATATGGTATCGATATTTTGATGAAGCTTTGTTATTTAATAGGTACAATTTTTTTAGTTAGGAATTTTGGAATGAGGTTTTTGTTAAATTTAGGAACAGGTTATTAGAAATAGGAACAAAAGCCATTAGAAACGGAATGGAATAGGTACAAAGATTTAGTGTTCCGGACAACTCTGGTCCCTGTGGGGGAGAGGGGGTATACCCAAATTATGTCAAAATGTTTTACTGTGAAATATCTACTAATATCAAAAATAAACTGGCATCCTAGGTTAAGCCGTTCAAAGAGTTGATTTTTGGGGGTCCATTTGGGGGATTCCAGAGGGGAGGTGGTACCCCTAAACCACGTCAAAATTTTTGTCTGTTAAATATCTACCGATATCAAAGAACACTGGAACCTAGGTTAAGCCATTCAAAAAAGTAATTTTTGGGGGGTTCCCAAGTGGGTGGTCCCCCAAACTATGCCAAAATATTTGTTAAGTATCTACTGATATAAAAAAAACTGCCCCCTAGGTTAAGCTGCTTAAAAAATTGATTTTCGGGGGTCCATTTGGGGGTTTTCGGAGGGATTCTACTCCCAAATTATGTCAAAATATTTTTCTGTTGAATATTATTTACTGGTATCAAAAAAACTGACACCCTTGATTAAGCCCTTCAAAAGATTGATTTTTGAAGGGGCTCCGGGGAAAGTGGTACCACCAAACTATGTCAAAATATTTGTCTGTTAAGTAACTGGTGATATCAAAAACAAACCGGCACCCTAGCTTGAGCCGTTCAAAAGCGTGATTTTTTGGGTCCTGGAGGGGGGGTGGTACCCCAAAATTATGTCGAAATATTTATCTCTTAAATATCCACTGATATCAAAAAACCGGCAACCTAGCGTTAGCCGTTCAAAAAATGGATTTTTTGGAGAGTTCTTAAGGAATTGGCCCCAAAAAATTTTGGAAGAAAAATTGCGTTTGCAGCTCAACAACTTTACACAAAAAAAATAGATTTCGATGTTTTGTGGTTTAGGAGAAGAAGAGCGTACAAGATTAGGAAGAAAAAAAAGAAAAAACAAAGAAAAAAAACTCATGGGGGCCAAAAGTGGGTTAATAGGGATGAAAAGGCTGCTTAAGACATATAACCAGGTGAAATATTTTTTGCTGTACTTAAACCGTTTTTAAATGAGACGGCTTTTTACGCCAAACTTTCGAGGCGGTTTTTGTGTCCTAAAACCAAAGTCCCGTGACCTATTTTCCCGAAATTTGTACAAACATACAGCTCATTATTCTCAAACTGCTCTCAAAATTTCATGTACGTAGACCTAACCGTTCTCGAGTTATAAGCAAAAGTCTAAAATTTCGCACTCGTTAGTTTGAAAATGGCTGAGTAAAAACAAAGGAACACACGACGCGAGCGTCGGTTGTTCCAATAATGACAAATCAGCGGGAATACTTTTTCGTTCTAAACGATGAGCTTTATCTTGCATGCCTGATTGCTGGATTGGCGATAAAGTGATAACATTTAGTAGTTCTGTATAATATCTTGGTGAGTGCATGAATAATAGCATTACAGACAACCAAGACATTAAGCGACAAATGAAATATTTGTATGGAACAGCTAATTGGCTGAAAACAAATTTTGCTAAGTGTTCTCAACGCGTCGAAAATTACTTGTTTAAACATTGTTGTACTATGTTTTACACTATTTAACTGTTGTGTAAATATTCTCATTCAAGTGTGCAGCATCTTAAAATAGCTTACAATGATTCTTTTTGTATACTACATGGGTTACCCTGCAGTACTAGTGCTAGAGACCTTCAAATTCGGGATGATAATGTCACTTTTGATGCATTGCTTCGTAAATCTATGTTTCGTTTCATTGATCGGTGCCGGAAATCGGATAATTCATTGATAAAATATACGGTTGACACCAATTATTTTCTAACCAGTGAATATTTTCATCATTGTAATCAACTACCAACTATGTCTGGTTCAAGTGATTGGATTTTTAAAGGTTACTGCGACGCGATCCACGAGTTTAAGCACTGAAGTACGATAAAAAACTGGGCTGATGTTGCAAAGATATGTTTTTTGTATTTTTCTTTTGTTGCTCTGGGCCTACGGTCTGTAACAAAAAAATAAAGATATAAAGCCTAAAGTAGTTTCCGCACGTGGTCAGCCTTTTTCTTTTTTGTGTTTTTTTCGGTTTTGAACTTTTGTTGTTTTGTTTTGACTTTTTTGTTAGGCCGGCCGCCGCAAATCTCCGGAACAATAAAATTAAACTGCCAAGAATTGCTTCATGAAGACAGGTCGAGCTTGAAACAGTGTGCTGAACGAACTGATCGACTTTGAGAGATGGAAAGCCCGGGACGGCCATCACATGGCTATTTTCGACCAAACCGGACTAAACACCCCCAGTGCCGCAACTAGAGCGTTGTCCTAGGGGGGCAAATTTTTTTGCAGGTGGGGCCACAAAGTTGAGCAAGTTGGTGGTTATCTCCGCAAACCAAAAAAAGGTCATCGCGCCAAATATGTCTGCTTAACTTCAAGGTCTCTGCTGATCTGCAAAAAAAATGGTCTGCTTAGCGTCAAGTTCTCCGCTGATCTCAAAAAAAAAAGGTCATTGCGCCAAATTGGTCAACTTTTCAACGAGTTCTCTTTGTTGGTCCCAAGAAAACAAAAGCCACCAGCTTGAAACTGCCACAAGGGGTTGGGGGAAGAGAAGTTTGGGGGGGCGTGCCAGCAGGTTTGTAGGGGTAAAATTTTTGTTTGGGGGGTGCCGCCCTCTTTTGCCCCCCAAGTTGCGACCCTGAACACTCCCACTACAGAAAAAAAGATAAAAGAACTCTGGACTAGGGAACAGAGGTGGAGTCCTCGAGGACGTCCTTGGCCTCGAGGACACATTTTGAAGTCCTTAGCCTTGGCCTCGAAGCCTCAAGTCCTTGGCCTTGGCCTCGAAGCCTCAAGTCCTCAAAAATTGCCCTGTCCTCGGCTCGAGGACAGCACTATTTTTTGAACAGTTGAAATTTCGTTATAAAACGCCAGAAGCCTCGCGGAAAATTTGCGAAGACGTTTTTGTTTTCCTCACTTGGAGCATTGGCGTAGCCAAGGATAGGGGGACAGGGACCCTCCCAATTGAAATTTCACCAATGACAAAAATGTAACAAAAAAGCCTATTGTTTCTTCAGTTTCAGTTTCTTTTTAGCATTTTTCGCTGACAACAGGATAACTAATTAACAATATTGAAGACCAAGGGCGCCGGATCCCCCTCAATTCAATTTTTGCCAGCCAATTTAAACGTATAACCCGGAGAAAATGGAGAGTTTTTGTCCTAAAAGTTGCTATCTCAGGCTCACATCTAGCCTTTTTGTGAACGTAATGCATTAAAGGCGGTGAATCATCCAGCCAATTCCAGTGGTTTACAATAGCTAAAATTGAACTATAATTTTTGATACTTTTTGTTTTAATTTTGGGACTGCGGTTGCAAAGATATTCAACAAATACAAAAAGATATCCCCCCGAAAAATTTTTTTGGAAACTCTGAGTTTTGTTCTTCCCGCCAAAACCACAGTAGGCCTAATAGTTTAGAGAACTGTGGTAAGCCTAATAGTTTAGAGATAGTTTATTTCTAAATAGTTTAGGCCTAACTATTTCTAAAACTATCTCTAAACTATTAGGCCTAATAGTTTAAAAGGATTACAGTAGGCCTAATAGTTTAGAGAACTGTGGTTTTGGCGGGAAGAACAAAAGTCAGAGTTTTCAAAAACTTTTTTCGTGGGATATCTTTTTGAATTTGTTGAATATCTTTGCAAACGCAGCCCCAAAATCAAAACAAAAAATATCAAAAATTATAGTTCAATTTTAGCTATTGTAAACCACCGGAATTGGCTGGATGATTCACCGCCTTTAATCAGGGCCGGATTTACCATAATATGACGCAGTACCAGCTAGGGGCCCCGAGCTGAAATCGTAAGATTTTTTTTGGTCTTCACCTATATTTGGCAGAAAGATGTTGCGAAAATCTCCAAAGTTCCAGGGGCCTAGCGCAATGTATAGCGGCCCGGCAATAACATGGTTAGTAGACGTAACCATCTATTGTACTATTTTTCAAAAACATTTCAGTATTTCACCTCCAACCTCGCCGGTTTTTACGCACAAAATATTATAAAAAAAAATTAGCCATGGAAAATGTTGATTGAACGAATCATTGAACTTCATTTGAGGGGGCCTGGGGCCCTTGGCCTAACATGCACTTCTATAACTGGTTATTTTCATGACAAAACAAATCTCTAAGAAAATCTTCGAGTGGATTATTATTTACTGCTAAAATGTAGCCAGAGACAATGCACCTTATTTCCCCCTACCTCGACCAAACCACTTACAATTAAAATTTAACTCAAAAATGCAAGATGTTAAACGTGTTTTTGACTTAAATTGCAAGTAAAAGGAGGATTAAACAATTTGATTTTTTCAATTAGCTTTCAAATGTCAAAAATGTAGTGCTTTCAAATGGCTCTGAACACTTGCGAAATGTGATCCAATGGCATTAAAATAGCTTTTTTTCCAAAAAATCGCCCAACGGCTGGGGGCTTCGCTCCAGACCCCCAAAGCCTTGGGCGGCTGGGGGCCCCGTCCCCAAACCCCCGTCCGTGATACATTTGAGTAACACAAGCTTTCTCAACACGTTACCAAAGTTAGATATTTGCATTTTTCAATTATTAGGTTAAGCTCTCTTCCTTTGCAAAATCCTGGTTACGTGCAAACATGCAACAACGATTTCAGATGTTCTATCCTACGATATGTTTGTCCCACAAAAACTTCCTCTTAGGAAAAATTTTGATGACGCCATTTCATGTGATTTGTGGTTTAAGCCTCCCCCAATCAAAAATTCTGGGTACGCCAATGAATTGGAGATCGCCTGAAAAAAATTTTTGAAGACCTTTTTTTTTAGGAGAACACTTGCGCCTGTGTCCTTGGCCCCGAGCATTCCAGTCCTTGGCCTCGAGAGGTTTTGTCCTCGGAAAGGCTGTCGTTGGCCTTGGCCTCGGATTTTTTTTGTGTTCTTGGCCTCGAGCCTTGTGTCCTCGACTCCACCTCTGCTAGGGAACTAGGCTGATTCCATTTTATTGTCTAGGAGAGTAGCAGGCTAACTTCAAGCTCAACTAATCGCTCCGGAGCGAAAATAATTTCAAGCTTAAAAACAGGCTCAAGCATTGTCCAAGCTCAGAGACAGCACCTGGCCGAATCAACTGCGCGAACTCATTAGACGAGCGTAAAGAGATACTGCTCGAATTGGTTTTATTGAAGAAATGAGAACTACTTGAGGTAATAAAGAGGAGTCCCAAACATTCCCCCCAATTCCCCTTATTCGCGAAAATATTGTTTACTCTGTAGGCTACCAATTTGCAACGTCACAACAGGCATGGGTTTGCAAAAATTTTTCGCTTGGAATGCGATGTTTGATGAGAAAGATAATAGGATTCTGTTTTAAACAGCGATTCTAATTCAAACTCAATTCGTCGGTGGCATTATACCAGTGATATAATTTGTAGTATCAGTATCAAAGTTAGACCAGCTTTGGTGATGTTTTTAGCCTATGAATGATGTAAAATTTGAAGCCAAACACGATCATATTGTAGTTCAGGTCTGGTAGCGTGTGTCTGCAGAAAGTCCAAATTAAATAAGCCTACTGTAAGCTATTGCCTACTATAACAGCCCTACAACCACACCAACCTGGTCTGCCAGTCATATTCTTGCCAACTCTTTTTTCACCAAGCTATGCGAAGTTCCGTTAGCGGTACAACCAGCAACAAAGTAATTTTATAAAATAGCAGAATAGGTACCGGTGCATTTATATATTGGGTCTCAGCGTAGGCTTTTCTTAGAGCTACAAACAGAAAGTAGCCTAATAATACAGTAGGCCTAATCTAATACCTACAACTTACTTACTATTAGCAGTAAGTACTTAACCTAATCTGAAAACTTGGCTACTTCCATTGGTACGTGCAGACATAGGCTAGGCTACCAGAACCGATCAACAGTATGATCGTTTTTGGCTTCAAATTTTATATCATTCATAGGCTAAAAACATCACCAGAGCTGGTCTAACTTTGATATAACAGATTATATCACTCGTCCAATGCCACCGACAAATTTAGTTTGAATAAGAATCGCTTTCTAAAACAGAATCCTTTTACCTTCTTCATCGAACATCACTTTCCTTAGCCCACAAAAAGTTTCTGCACACTCATGCCTGTTGTGACGTCGCAAATTGGTTCGGAGTCAAACGGAGTAAACAATATTTTTGCAAATAAGGGAAATTGAGGAGAAATATTCCGGGCACCTCTTTATTACCTCAAGTAGTCCTCATTTCTTCAATAAAACCGATTTCGAGCTGTATCTCTTTAAACGTAAAGCTCTGCCACAGCTCACAACGCAATCTTGGTGCGCCTGCACGAAAGTTTCCAATATAAGTAAGCTCTTTGCAGACTGAACAAAACAGGTCATTGTATCCATCGGCGTGGCGCATGAGATAAACGTGAAATTAGTGCTAGGTTCAAGTTGCATTTCCCCAAACTTGGTCATGTGGGAACGTTTATAAATTTCCAAAATTGTTATCATGTCAACAATGAGTAAAACGTCTCGAAGTAAAAAAGGAAGGAGTAGCCATAATAATGGAATTATAAACGAACAAAATACTCTGAAAATGAAAAACAAGGGCCAGATTGAAATGTTCAGTTACACTGCGCCAGAATCTTGCACTAACGTAAAACCCACAGGTATACACCGCGCCAAACAAAAACCGAGAAGCGCACCGATTTAGATAGATAAAATTTGCTTTAAGAATTTTAGCGATCTCTTAGCTCTGCCACTTGATCTCAAAGAAAAGGTCTTCTTCAATTTGACCTCTCCAAAAAACGGTCTCTCTGGTTAATTTTTTAGGTTGCTGAGATTGTTTTGGAATAGATTATGGGTCAGTGATCTTACCAGGTAGGGGCTAAGCCAAGCGGGCTGAAGCCTCCTATCTTTGCCATGTCACTTACGGTAGCAAATTTAGCCCAATTATGCAGGCTTTAAAACAAGTTCTGATCTTGGCCAGTAACTAAGGCAGTGGTTTTTAAACAGGGTTCCCTTAAACCCTTAAGAGTTCAATGGAGATGTTTTAGGGTTTTTGCCAAAGTTCTCCTAAATTTCGACACAGGCTGCATGGGTGTTGATTTCTGTGAGGTCGGTAACCCTCAAAGATATGCATTGAGGGGGTCCAGTGAAGAATCCTCCGATAAAAATGAACTTTGTTTACCATTTTTCATTAACAATAACAAAGTGACATTTCTGTCTTGTCAGATTTTTTTTTTCTAAATCATGAAAACTGCAGTGCGCTGCGCTATAGGCCAGAATTTTACTGCAGTAATCATACTGTGTGTTATCACTGAGCCAGTATATCAATTAATTTTTATTTGTACACAAACTCATCAGTGCAAGTGCATGTCTGTCACTGTCAAAGGTCTCGAAGCCTAACGCTAGATTACGAAAGTCCTGATTGTTACAGCAGGGCAGTATAAGGGCACTGAGAGGCAATGGCTGTTGAGACACAGAGCATCAGAGAAAGGTAGAGTCTCAGCAAATAGAAAGTTATCTTCACATTGCTTGAGTTGCCTTGGACATTCTCAGGTCTTTTGTAACTTCTTGATTTATGCAAGCGTGCAGTTTTTAATTTGATAGAGGTAAAAAAAAGGGCTCGCATGGGAAAATGACAATCATGAGACTTGCTCTTTGAAACAAACTTTTCGAATTTGCCAGTTGGTTGCCAAAACAGCACAACAGAGATTGCATTGATACAAAATGATTTATGATTAAATATACTTTTTTTTCACATTGAGAAGAGTTTGAATTCAACTGGTTCCAAAAATGTGTTCGAACAAAAAGTAGAGGGTGCACAATAGGTCTCCTCTGAGTGAGCCAGGGTCCAGGTATCGCAGAGAGGAACTAACTTTCATGTTTTTTAAAATTTTTAGCCCCTGATTTTAGATTTTATACTTCGTGTTATTTTGGCAAACACTTCGTAGATGATCCCAACTATGGGTGAAACAGTCTGTAGGGTTTTTAAAATACTCAAAATTTGTATATGTGGACGTTTATTGTGTTACGAGAATCGTAGTTTTTTTTTTGGCAGTGTCTGCTGCACCGGCCTGGTTTCCAACATGTACCGGTAATCGCTGCTGCAGCGGTGGCACCAGTTGTTTCTTTTTGCAGTTCAATTTACTATCTCTCAAGCTGGCATCGCTGCTCGAGCCCTAACTCTAATCATAAGGTTCTAGAGAGAGAAAAAAAATTAATGTAGCAAGATTGCTCTCTAGCGCTACAAATGCCAAGTGTGTCCAGCGCTAATCAAAACCCAAACCCTCGGTTTGGCAGGTGAGCGCACTTACCACTACACTACCAGGTCTTCGCATTTGACGCGTCAAAGTGCCATATTTAAGTCGAAACTATGAGAAAAAACAAAATAACAGGCTGCTGGTGCAGCAGCGATTTGATGCCGGAAACTGGCGCCGGTGTCTGGACAGTACCTTTATTTTTGTCTATTTGAGTGAAAAGAAAATTGGGGTTCAACAAAACATTGCAGGGTTCTTCGGTTTTACAAAAAGTTAGGAAACAATGAACTAAGGAAAGGGGCTTAGCAAATTATTTTTTCAAGTTGATTCCTAGGGTTAAAAATTTAGTTATTTTAAATGGCTTTCAAAACGTGCAAAATGGCATGGAAATGGCGTTAAAAATGTTATTTTTCCCCTGAACAACCACAAAAATTGCCCAGTGTCTGAGGGTAAGCCCCCAGGTGACCGTCAGTAGCCTAATACATTTGAGATTTAATTTTGTTATGCAGGTTGCTTAACTCTCCACCTGCTCAATGTAATTAGTTTCCCACACAGAAACAATAGACCTTTTGATTCAAGCTTCTCTCTCTATCCCCATACCAAATCCTGGTTACCCGCCTGTCTGCCTGTTACGGTTAACCAGGATTTAGGTTTAAAATTCTGCTGAGGCGCTTTAGAATTTAGGGAAACTCGAGTTCAGGCATTGTTTTAAAAAATTGTCTTTGATTTGTTTGTTGGGTTTTACAATTTACATTTCTGTATATATATGGGCAGAACACCATAAATTTGAGGTTTTGCTATCTTTTACCAATCGACTATTATCTGCTGTTTTGAGATGTCATACTTTTAAATTTGACTGGAGTATTTGGTTATCCCTTTGCAAATTGCATTATTTGCATGCAGCTCTTTATAGCCTTGATGTTAAAAATTTGGCTCTGCAGAACCACTGCTTTAGAGCACACAGTTTTGCTGCATTATGATGTTATGTTTATTTTTTGCATAAACTAACATTTTTGTAATAAAGGGTAGTCTATGACATCATCATGATGTCACAATGACATCACAGGTAAAGTAATTTTTGTTAAAAATAATGTATGTTTTACAGTATTTTACAATAAAATGACATGTTTTTAAGTTTTCAAAGGCAGTAAGTTCAAGAAACATTGAAGTTAATCATTATTTGGACCACATCATTATTAGATTAAATTTTGTTTGTCTTAACCATTAAATACTGTGTTTTATATTAATGCCTATTTAGTTAACAAAGGAAATAGCATTGATCTCTGATAAAACTAGGGAAGTAAGTATATCTGACATGCAGCTTACTGAGAGCACTGCAGTATCGTTATGATCGATGTTCCCTATAAGCGCGAAAAAGTGCGAAATTTTTTCCGGCATTTTTGCACTGAATTTTTGCAAAGTCCGGTGTGTTTATCTCCCTCCAAAAACTGGAGTTTTTATTTTCCGCCAAAAACCGTAGACAGCTGCGGTTTTCAGTGCCACACCCATCTATGTTGCACGAATCCCGTAGAAAACTTGCGGATCTCAGACCAATGACCTTTTTTTTGGAGAACGTTGTAAAATCTGAGAAAAAGAAGTCTCTGTCATCACACTGACCTTTTTTTTTTTTTGGAGAAAGCCAAAATTCTGGTAGAAAATTTCTGCACCACTGATGAGAATGCCTCAAAAGCTGCAGCATTTTCACATACTTTCACCCTATTTCCGGCATTTACGCAGGAGGTGAAAAGTTAGAGGGAACACTGGTTATAATTATGAAAAGATAATAATTAACTTTAATGTGGCCAAGTGTAAAATTCCACACTTTGTAGGCTAGCCTTTTTAACTTGTATAAAGGTGTATATATAAATAATATTTGCTGTAATGAAATGTTTTGCTAATTTTTTGCATAAGGATGGTTAAAACATCAAAGATGAGGCAATTTTCTTAATACAATGAATGCAAGTTCTACCCCCCCAGATATTTTTGCCAAAGTTTGACATGTTTTTACTCCTTGAAAATTAAAAAGGTAAAGAAACATTAACTTAACACCCACTGTTATCTTTATCAATAAATTAATCAACATAAAGTTAGCCTCCTTTTTTAAATATTCACAATTCAGTTGTCTGATCTCATCAGCATGGACGTTTCTGTTGTTTAATAAATGAAGTTTCTCAATAATTCTCTTTATACTACTTTAGGAACATTTTACAAAACTCCACTTTTGATAACATAATCAAACATAAACGAGAAAATGATGGGTAGGTACCTCCTCATAACAATTTACAGTTTTGTTTCAAAATACTGTAGTAGGGTAACCATTATGATTTAACCATTGCTACTGTATTGGCAATTGGCATTCCTTAACCTGACAACACGTTACCACAACATGGTTTCAATTTTTGGCATATTTGGTTTTATCTGGATCATGAAAACCAAACACAGGTCACGAGATGAGTAGCATCACCATGCCTAAAACTGAATACTAGCTGACCAGTGGACAACCTTGACACAGTGCTCATTTATGACCCTGAGGCCTGTTACAGTTTTGGCTTTATCTAGGTACCGGCTGAAGGTACCGTAAGTAATCACAACCAACTGATCAACTAAGAGCTGACACCACCCTGCAACTTACAGTCAAATTTAGTAGGCTTATATTATCCCTGTGGGTAATTGAAATTTCACTCAACTTTCGCTACTGGTATGACCTGCTAACCATTATGTACCAGTATCCTGATAGGCCTACCCAATACCCATAAACTTGATGCGGTTGCACTCTTTTAGTCATTACCCAACATTCATGACCCCAGTAGAGAATGGGAGCAAAACTATTTTCAAAATTGAGAGCTTTGACGTTTTTAACAATTCTTGTTTCATGACAACCGAATTGTTCAAAGCTCGCAGTAGTGGACTAGCTTCATCAGTTTGGGTATCCAGGCCTTTGGCTTGCCTTCCGCCACTTGTGAATGCAACCCTGAGTTGCTTGAACTTCTCAACCTGCTTCAGTATCTCTCCATTGACTTGCAACGAGACTGATCAGGGTTTCTGGAAAGGTGAAGTACCTCAGTTTTGGCCATACTTGATTTCATTTTGATGGTGTCAAATGCATCTGCAAAGTATTTAATGCTCACTGGAGGCCAGATTTTGAAGAAGAAAGCAAAACCAAATCATCAGTGAATAGAAGACGATTGATTTTGCAATTTCCAATCGTGGCACACTCATCAGCTTGGCTGCATTTGTTAATCCAATTCATGTAAACAATGAAAAGGAGAGGTGACAAAACGCACCCTTGCCAGAGTCCAATGGCCACACGGAACGGCTATGATTACTTCTGTGCAAACACAAACCTCCATTCTCAAAATTATTTTGTTATAGCAATATATTCAATCTCAAAAAGCATTCAAAATCGCCCTGCTATTTGGGGTGACTTTGAACACCCAATCAACATGTACTTAACCTTCAATTAAAAGGCCTAAACGTTCAAAGTCGCCTTAGCGTGTGATGACTTTGAATGCTTTTATCAATCTACGGGTTTCCAAAAACATTTTTGGGAACTGATGTAACGAATCGGACAGAGACAGTTTTTCAGTTGGATGGATTTTTTTATTGATAAAATAGTAAAATAGTTTTGTGTCGAAGTAAAATAAAATTAAAAAAGTAAAATGATGCAGCTAGCTGGTTTCAAAAGACTGGTTGTGCACTTAACCTAGTGTGGGCATACGTTAATTCAATAGTCTAGATTGCCATCATGTCACTGTCATGGAGCTTGAATTCGCCTGATGAGACACAAGGATGTTGAAACTGGTAGGGGATTGTTTTTTTCCAGTGACCTCCGGTTAACCGACAACTTTGACGTCCTTCATGGTCGACTCTTGGCTCGAAAAAGCGCTGTCCAGCTTTGTGCATCTTATGACTCGAGCTGCTTTGTAGCTGCAGGGTTGGTGGTTGATCTGGCCACCTAACTGCCAGTGGAAGTCGTTATGATTTCCCAGGAGTTGACCACGAAGGACGTCAAACTTGTCGGTTATGATTTCCGTGGTCACACAAGGGGAACCCTTGTAGTAGGGATAGCTCATGCTATCCTTACTGCAAGGGTTCAGCGATTTTTTCTCTTGTTTATTTTAAGTACCACTAGTGAAAAATCGTTTATTCCCTAGAAAGCCTCTGCCGCTGTGCAAGCCCTTAAGGTTTGTCCAGCTGGGGAATAACTTTGTTAGAGAAGCTGAGGGCTGCCGATAGAGCTAAAAGCTCGAAACAGCGCTGTCCAGCTCTGTGCATCTCCGGTTAACTGTTAGAGCCTAAACAAATTCAATCTTTTCATAAATTATTTTGTTAAAATGATGATGTTATTGTCACGTGATCTAGCGCTAGTCAATCAAAAAAATCAATCAAAGTTTTAACACTGACCTGGTAGGAGACTGCTCTTGGTCTTGAAAAGTAACGATTGAACTGATAGTATAGTTTGTTTTATTGTAGTTTTTAAAGTTGCCTCGTTTTTATTTACCAAATATGTTGACTTTCTCATTCAACATTGCAAGAAAGTTATTGGAGACTTTCAAAAACAATCTTCACCAGCCATATGTTTGACGTGATGATTATCAATGTTTTATGGTCTGTAGATTTTTCCAGCATCAAAATTAAATTACCATCCCTAACTTGTATTAATTTATTTATGTGGGTTATGTGTTACCGGTAAGTGTTAGATAATAATAGCAAATCTGCATCACTGAACATGAAGCGATCGTTAATAAAATGTCCTCCTGAGCGATTACTTCGAGCTGCCGCTGGTAAAAGTCAAAGTGTGCAATCTTCGTACAAGACCAGCTCAATTGCTCTCAATAAAGTGTCTGCTGACAACAATATTTTCCACAGACGATTTTACAAAGCTGCTGTTTGTAGAGAATTGAATAAACCTTTAATAATTGGCATAAAAGAATCAAAAAAATTGAGTTGTGGAGAAGTCAGAGTTCAAGTTGCTGCAGTTGGGGTTAATTTTGGAGACCTTTTGATGCAGACAGGTGAATATCAAGTTAAGTTACCTCTCCCATTTGTTCCAGGAACTGAAATGTCTGGGACAGTACTGGAAGTGGCTGATGATGTCAAGACTTTCAAGCCTGGCATGAACGTTGTTGGTTTATGCAGCACTTGTGGGGCTTATGCTGAAGAGGTTGTAACTTCAGAAACTGAATTGTGGCGAATGCCTGACTCGATGAGTTTTAAAGAAGCAGCAGGATTTGTTTGTTCGTATGGCACTGCAATGATGGGATTGTCAAGAAGAGCAGATCTGAAAGCTGGTGAAAACGTACTTGTTACTGCTGCAGCTGGAGCCGCAGGATTGGCTGCTGTCGATGTTGCTGCAAACGTTTTCAAAGCAAATGTTGTTGGAGCTGCAGGAAGTGATGAAAAATGTGATTTTATTCGGAAGAAAGGTGCAGTTGATGCCATTAACTATCGAAAAGAAAGTGTAAGAAATAGAATGAAAGAAATTTGCGCTAATGGAGCTAATGTGGTGTTTGATGCTGTTGGAGGATCAATATTTAAAGATGCGCTTCGAAGCATTGCTTTTGAAGGGAGAATTATTATAATTGGTTTTACATCTGGGGATATTCCTCAAATTCCAGCCAATCACTTGCTTGTGAAAAATGTGGCAGCGGTTGGTTTATATTGGGGTTCATATGCCATGGCAAATTATAAAGTGTTTCGTTGGAGCGTCGACCGCTGTTTTGAAGAATACAATAAAGGAAAGATTAAACCACATGTTTGCACCAGCTTTGATTTGAGTGAAATTAACAATGCATTTGAATATGTCAGAGAAAGAAAGTCTATAGGAAAAGTTGTAGTGGAAATTCGTTGAAAGTGCAATTTTGTTAATGCCTTAATTTTTTCCCAAAAATTTTTTATGTGCTAATGCAGTTGGAATGTGGTTGCCTTTAATTTTATCACGATCATGCAAAATTGTTCGAAAAAATCTACGTTGCAAATTGTGTCTTTGGTTGTTTTAAATTCCTTTTAGTTTTATGCTGCAAGTAGGTGTAATCAAAAAAAATACTCTTATTTAGCATAATTTTGAAATAGGAAGCCTAGGATTTCGTTTCTCGGCCACTCAAATCAGTCACGGTTATGGTGTTTACTACTGTTGCCGTATTTTTTCGCTAGTAGTTGTGCAGTCTTAAGTCAGTGTTAAGATGGGTAATGTCTACTTGTTAAGGTACTCTGTTTAACTGTTTTAATGCATTTCGTCACGTTTGATAAAAATTAAATTTTTTGCTGTAATTTTTAGCGGAAGCTCTTAGTACACGAGCCAGGTCAACTGACCGCGAAGCGACGATTTCGTTACAGCGATTTCGTCACTGATTTCGTCACAAAGTGAGGGTTTGGGCAAGATGGCTCTGGGGATAGTAAAAATATATTTAGGATCGCCCTTTTCAGCCAATCGGCGTTGTCCGCGGTCAGTTGTCGTGGACCCCTTAGTAGAGGGATATTTTGTATGTTTAGTTGTTTACGTACCAGGCAATCAAATTGTTTCAATGATCGATCAATTTAATATTTGATTTTGAACAAACAAATCTTAACTCTGGGGCCAAGCCCCTCCTCCTCCCCCCTTAGCAACATTCAGATTGCGCCCCTGTAAGTGAAATTTGCACTTCAGAAATGACCGTTTTCACCCGGTTTTTGGTTTTCTGAGTCGCGATCGCGTGACTTAAGACTCCCCAAATTGGCATACATACTGTTTTTTTTGTTTATACACCCACGTTGTGTCTGAAACTAATAATTGTTTTTAAAGTTATTACCAACGCGAATTTGATTTCGATGCTTATTTACCAAAATGGCCGAGTGAAACAAAGATTATTGTATGGAGGCGTGTGTCGCAAAGTCTCAATAAGATTTAACCGAATTTGCAAGTGTAATAATCATTTTAAAACACGTTTGGAAAAAATGTAACTAATGTCATGGATAAATCATGGAAAAAGTTATTGAAAGGTCATGGAATGTCATGAAATTTGGTTTTGAAAATTGTGTGGGAACCCTGTCAATCACAATTTTATTGCCTTGCATCTAACGAAAAATCCACGTTCAGAAAGCTAAGACCATTTTGCCTCAAGTTACATTTGCCTCTTTGTTGAGAAGGCGAAACATTAGTTAATAAAATTTTCATGGATAGTGTCTTTTACAAATACTGTTTAGTATCCCGATGAACGCAACGTGCCCGCTGTTTTTATAGATTTGGAATACCGCGTCGTAACTTGTTATGAATTACTGTTCTTTCATTATGCAATATTGATGATTGCTTGTCGACAGCAATCACTGTGCAAAATTTATAGTTTTTGTTTTGCTTAGATAACTATGGCTGACCCTAAATACGCTAACTTACCCGGTATTGATACTGAAAGTAGGGATGTTTATGAGTGTGGTGATCTTCCAGAAGAGGACCAGAATCCTGGCAATGAAGAAGACAGCACAAGTGTTGAACTAGTGGATAGTAAAGCTTCGTTTGAACGTTTCAGTGGAAAATACGTTTCTGGCTTTGGAAAGGATTTTTCGATTAAATCAACTGGATATGAAGCCGGAGGGTACGGTTTGGCCATGCCTGGTGAACAAGAAACAATCATTCAACGTCTAAATCGACTCAAAATCGAAGTGAGTGAACTGAGCCGCGACGTTGGAAAATTGCAACAGAGCAAAACGAACCGTATCAATGCGCTTGATATGTCGAAGCAAGTTGACACGTTACAAGCCCAACTGGACGGTATCAGACTAGATGAAATTGATGGCACTACACTGAGTGCTGATCTAAATATGGAAGAGATTATTGCCAACTTGCAGGCGGAGGGTAAACCAAAAGATGCCCTTTCTGGGTCTCAGCTAGGGAGCTATCAGCTTTATTTGAAGCCTGGCCAAAAAGAAAAGCAAATGCTTCGTGTAGCAAATCTGGAGCAACGAATTGCAAGATTAGAAAAAGTTTTAGGTCCCGACTCCCCCATTTATAATGTCTTGACATCCCAAACTGATGGCTCGCTCCAGGAAACTGTCTGCATTATGGAGACCAAGTTGTCCTTGCTTGACCCCGAACAGCTCCCTCAAGTGGACAGTAGGTTGCAAGCGATTTTGACGAAAGTGAACGAAATCAATAAAGCTCACAAATCATCAGGCGAAGAACGAAGTGAAGTCAATAAACAAATCGCAGGTCTGTTCGACTTGGTTCAGAAATGGGAAGGAGTGCGAGGTTCCCTTCCACTGATAGTAGAGCGCCTTAAAGCTTTAGACACACTTCATTCTAAGTCAGCTGACTTCACAGCCACATTAAGTCACCTTGAGTCAGTGCAATCGCGCATAACCTCGCAATTGGACAGTGCGAATGCAGCTCACAAGAAACTCGGTGGAATGTTAAAGGAAAATCTTGAAATTGTGGAAGGAAATGTTGCACAATTGAATAAAAGGCTTTCGGACCTAAACGCTTAAGCAATCGAGCAAATGCAAATTAGGAAATATCGAAATTTTAATTAAAATTTTGTGTCTAATACCTAATGGTAAGTCTACTACAACGATAAATGTCTGTGAACCGGTGTTGAACGCTTAAAAGTTATAATTGCTGCTGACGGTTTGGGCCTTGGATACTGATAACAAATTGCATCGAGGACATAAAGGTAGCTGCCCAACTACTGTCAGAACCAACTTTACCAGGTTTTCCATGTGTTTCATTGAATAATTTTATGTACGCATTTTATTAGCTTTGATGAAGGCAGAATGTGAATTATATGTTGTACACTTTTGACGACTTCGACGCGAGTTTGTATCCTAAAGCTTAACTTGAATGTAAAAATGTTTGTGAATGTTAATTCTTTCTTCGATGATAAAATTATCACAGGACTAGTTTTTTTCCTCTGACAAGAATGACATTTGTCTATAAACTCTATCAAAATAATTTTAATTTCGATTAGAAACAACCGATGGACATTGTACGGAGTCAAAGCTCGTTTAATTGTTTGAATATTCAGCGAATATTCTGCTTTAAATCGCTTGCTTATTTTTTTCATTCTGTCATTTGGCAAAGAATAATGGCAATTCTAATGCTGCTATTTTGCAGCCAGGCTGTCGTGGCAGAGATGTGGTGTAACTCGTATATGGTTCATTTAAGTTTTGATATCTTAATGCCGATTTAATTGGGCTGTTTCAACAGCACTGGAGCTCAATAAGATTGAAATAAGATTAAAATTTGTCAGATTTAACTGCTGTAAATAACATAGGTGAATCTCGGCAAATGCACTTTGCGCTCTGCTATTTCTTGTTTAATGATTAATCAAAGTTGTTGCATGCTGCTTGTTAATTGTACAACTGCATTTAGCGAGATAAAAACGTTTTTCGCTGCTTTGGATTCTAGTTAGATCTTCAATATATTCGTTGAATTTCAAAAAAACACTTTTTTGAAGTTTCACGTTTTAAATAATTTCAAACATCAAAAATAGAAATACTCCCTTTAATGCATTTGGTTTGGACCTTATAAGAATTATCTAAATTAGTTTAACAACCTGTTAAGTTGTGTGATGCATGCTTTACTGTTACTAATTGCGCATATGACTATTTTTTTGTGACAAGTTTTGTTGTTTATTTAATAGATTTTATGTACGCAGTGAGTTGTGCTTTAAGTTGAAAATTTTAGTATCTTTCTCGGATAGTTAAATTGATTTGTTGATAACTTTTCGTTTCGCATCAATTGTCACACACACCGTTTTAATTAAAATAACTACTCTTTATTTGTTGCTTTACCTTTTTTGTAGACAGTATATTTGTAGTGCTCCAAAGTTTTGAGCTTAGAATCCCAACATTTAAAATTTAGTTTCGATAGACTAAGCTAAAGTGAACCGAATTACCGAACCCCAATCAAGGGGATCGAATAGTGTATAAAGCTCTGTTTTTAGTGAAAAATTGTTTTTCTGCGTATTCATCGTACACAATGTTCTGACAACTATAATATTGTTTAGGTGTGGTTAAGTAATGAACTTATATGAAAAATTTAAATCGATTGAACACCCTCAAGTTAATCCTTTCGCGGAGCTGCTTGGAGTGGATTATGATGACCGAGTAGAGGTACGGATTACCCCGAACACGATTATGAATAAGGTGATTGGATATGCGATGCGAAAGCTTCGAAGTCCGGATACGAAATGGATCATTTTAATCGGGCAGGACTCCGCTGTAACTCTGACGGAAAAATGCGCGCGGATTTTACAACGAAATTTTAAAGGTCTGCATCAGTGCAATTCGAGCAACTTTAAAATTCACGAAGATATTTGGACTCCAAAGGATACATCTTCGGATTTGGATAGTCTTAGCGTGCGAAGACATACACCTGCGGTTTGGATTTTTCTTGCAAAAGCGGAGTTACCGGAAAAATTGAAACATCATCCACAAAGAGTTGAAATTAAACCTCTGATACAGAAAAAGCAAAAACGTCTAAGTTGATATGTTGTTGTCAAGAAAATCATCGTCAACTATCCCACATTTATTTGGATCATACGGGCTATATTGGCAATGCTGAGGTCGTGGTGGTTAGCGATACACACAAAGGGGAGGAATATTTTTCGAACGTTTACATTTCGTGAAAAGGTTTTGCGATATGCAATAACGTGCTGGATTTATGTTGTAGAGTCCGCTCCTATAGCTTGGGGAAAGTAGTTTCTAGTCTACCCATTTTAATGGACCCGTGTCGACAGATTTACGCTACGCACTGCTATTGAAGTAGAAATATACCATGCTAGGATTATACGGAAAAACAGGAAATACAGCATGGTATTTTTTAACTCGATAAAGCTTCTTCGTCTCGATGGAAACGTATTGTAAATTATAGTGATGTTTATAGTAAAGCAATGTTATAAATTTTGTACGTAAGCCCCGGAAGGAGATCTGGGTCACTGGACTTAGAATGAACAAACATTATTTTAGCAGAAAATACCTGTTTATGCTTTGTCCAGTTGGTAGTGTGCTACTTAAAAACTTTCGTTGTATAGTACTTGTTTGCGCTTAAGTTTTTTATGAATGTAAAGAAATATTTTCGATGCATCGCTGTGATATTCCAATGAGCACCTCCTCCTAAGACTGTATAGCTCTGGTTATGTACTAAAAGACGAAGATCGCATTTAGTAATAAAGCTAATTTTTGCAAGGCTCAAGTTGAGCAGGATTAGTTCAACCAAGCGAACAAAATACTGTATCGGTCTCAAAATTTCGCCATTGAGTTTCAAACAATACGATTAAAGTTGCATTACAGCTTCAAACTATTTAACTACGTTGCGACTTTCGTACCATATGGAAATACAGATGGTAAATTTATTTTCAATTTTCTTGAAAATTATGTTGAACAGATAAATCGCCCTGGCGCCATAAATAATTCTGGAGTAAAATCGATCATAACATCAAGTTTTTTAAAAGCTCAAAGTTGGGGAAGCGCTAAATTGAAAAAACTGCACGGCAGTAAAAGCAAACAAAAAATAAACTTTGACAAATATAAACAACACAAATTCAAAAAACAAAGTAGTTTTCTAAACACTGTGAATAGCCTCCTCTTGATGAGCTAACGCTACTAGTGCTGAAGTCTGTAAAAACAATCGAATAGCCCGCACACTCGAGACATAAATGGAGTTTTGGCTATGGCAGCTGGCCCGTTTACTGTACAACCGAGCTTATTTTTGCTAAATATGTTGAGACATACTCGAGTTCATCATGCAGTTCGATGTCAAGGTAGGCATCTTCATCTGTATTAACTACTTTGCTCAGCATGTTTACAGCTTCCTTGTCTTCTGGCAGAAGCTACAAAAAATGCAAGTTAATGCAACTGCAATTCTGGAAGAGTTAAACTTTTAAACAGATAGGATGGACTTGATTGGTCAAAAGCAGTCTTGGTCAAATGAATAGATGCAGTTACCTGTTCTGGGAGTTTTTCAATACTTCGAGATGATCTTGCGTCCTCCAACCAATCTTCATCCACAATGCCATCATTGGAAAGAAGGTGTTCCACTGCCAGAGATACGTCTCCTCTGAAGTGATGTAAAGCTGCTCGTGCAGAATTGGGATCGAACCCAGCTTCTATAACCTAAAATAAGTGCGACCTGAGAGTACGAAAAACTGTAGATGCAGACAAATCAAATATTTTATTGATAAAAATAGTGACACAAGATCTATGCTTTGAACAGATAGCAACATCAACACAGATAATGAACTGATAATTTTTTTTTTTCGAGAACCAAAATTTGCTCAACTGGTTTCGTAATGTTCACACATTCAATCGCTTTAAGTAACAGTGATAATTATAAACAATAACTAACAAAAAGGATAGCGATGTTGTGCACAATATGGCAGTTTACTTCGTTTTCGCTTAGCATGCGACAGTGAAGTTGCAAATCGACCCTGCGGTCATCGAGTCAAGTCGTATTTTGCAACTCACAAAGCACTTCTACCTGCACTCCAGCACAATAAGCTTGTTTTGCTTTCCAAGAAGCATTAGAACGTAATGTAAATTCCAAGGTTTAAATTAAAACCAAATTAAACGGGTGTCAAGTGTATCACTTCAGTTAATATCCATGGCTTCCAGAGATAAAAGTTGAAACAACCAAATCAATTTTCGAAACCCCAAAAACCGATGTAAGTACTAACTGTAAATCAAAGAAATACTCGTAACCAAACCTTTTGATTAAAACTACATACCTGTTGAATAAGTGCTTCAGATACCACAAACTTCTTTGGTTTTAGTGAATCTGGGTTTTCATGAATCAACTGTACAGCATCGTGGAGGCTGTTGTTGCATTTTTTTAACGACTCCGCAGCTAAAGTCCGATCAAATCCAAGGTCGTTGACCATTTGTTCAAATATATCGACGTTAATTTCATCACCATTTTCACACTTTCCCAAAGACTGAGCAAGACGGCGCTTTCGTGACTTCTCCTTTTCTTCTTTACGAATTTTCTCTTTTTCTTCCTGCTTCAAAAAGGCATGACGTGTAGCCGCTATCAAATTTCCCTCACATGCCCTTAATGCCAGTCTTGCCTCAGCGACTGAAAAACCAACGGCAACCATTTCCGTTATTTTATCGCCATCTACTTGCACACTGTCGGCATAGAATTGTGCTTTAGATAACAGATCTCTGGCTGAAGTGAATTTTCCTTCGTGGTAAGCTACTATTCCTTGCAGAACGTAGAGGCGGACAAATAAAGCAATTTCGTGCCCTGCTGAGCCTTTAATTGCACGAAGCCTTTGCAATGATTCACCGTAACTGCGTTTAAAGCAATTTTCACAAATTTGCAAGCGCTTTGAAGCATCATGTAGAACATCTAAGTTCTCTAAGCGTAAATAACACCACGAAATATCAAGATGAAGCACTGCAAAATTGTCGACTTGGTTTAGAATGTCAGCTCTACATTGGCAGAATTCATTTTCAGCTTCAAGCAAAAAGAGTAAGGCAAAACTGTACTTCTCAGTTTTGAGCACTGCTCTGCCCTTTTCATGCAGTGCAAGTGCTATCATAAGGGCTACTCTTTCTTCACTTGGTAGATCAATGGTTCTGCCATTTTGATCTGTGATTTGGGCATCCATTTGATGTACAGATGCACTACTGGATGTGGCTAACAACTCAGCTCCACGTCGAGCTTTTCGCACCTCTTGCATTTCTTCTTCAGCCTGTACAAAAGAAAATAAGAAACACTAAATGCTATTTTGCTGCACAATAATGATAAACTAAATATTTTTTTAATTTGTCTGATAGCGTTGCTGACAACATAGATGCACAAATTCCATAGCATTGGTAAATGAAAGAGTATTATCCACTTGGAGTCAGCAATTCAACTTCTTAACCTACTGCACTAAACAAGCTCTGCATTTTCCATGTGGTCCTACTACTTGTGTTAAAATTAGATTGAAATGGTGTGATCATTACAGATTAACTTCATGTTTGTCTGAAAATAACTTGTGTATGGGCTGTAATTGGCCTGTCGATCAGACTAAGGATACCTGGCTTAAGTCCTAAGTAGCAAATGTTAAAACTGAAACAACTTTACGGGCAACCCCCCACTTTTTATCAACCATTAAGATTGTCACAGACCCCTATTAAGATTATTGATTCAGAAATTCAGGAGGTTGCTATTGATCACCTCAAGAAACCCTACTTCAGTCGACTAGTACTGGTATATATAACTAAAAATATGTTGTGTGGCATAAATCAAAATGTATGGTGCACCCGTATCGGAACATGGACTGATTAAAAAAGCTTTTAACTATTTCAGTGTTATAAACTTAATGGAACAATCTTAGCAAGGTCAAATAAATTAAACCCCAAACTAATAAAATACAACATTTGTTAATAGTATATACTATAATACTCACCTGTGCTGCCTGTTGTTTGCTGTCTGGAGAAAAATACAAGCACATGATTGTTTTATTGTGTTGTACACCTTGATCTGATAAACTTAATTCTTTATTAATTATTTTTCCAGAATAAACAAGCTTTAGTAAGTCTGCTGATACATTCACTTTGTCAGCAATCAAGTTTGTTAATTCTGCTCCATTAATATCTAGCTTTGTTTCAACAACAGACACCTTTTTGCAAATGTTTTTGGAGGAAAATTTCAGTCTCAATGTGGCCAACTTATCGATTTTATATTTAAGATTCTGTTTTTGCTTTTCAAGAGCATGGTTTCGCAAATGTTCCAGTCCATATGAAACTTGTGTCTCGAGCAAATTCAATTTTACACTGATTGATTGAGCCAATGTAAACATGTGATCTGTTCTGCTTCCATCTAGAGCAGTGTAAGGTTCTTCCCAGAGTTTTATATTTTCTTTTCTCAGCTCATTTCGTAGATGATTTAGTAAAGCCTCATTTGCACTATCCTCCATTTTTCCAACAAATTTTAATTTTGATAAGAGCAGTGCACGTACTAATATTAAATTAAAGCATTCAACTCTGAAAAACATGCAACAAATAACAGAATTAGCCAGACATAAGACAATTGATAAAGCATTAATTGATGCTAAACTAGGCTATATCTATGCCCTGTTAATAGTTGCACTAAAATCGTATATGTTGTATCTGAGCCTAATATGTAATCAGTAAGAGTAATGCCAACAGCTAATGAATGTCACCAAAACTATTATTGAATAAGTTTATACTGCAGACTAGGCCTAATGTCATCTAGCACCAGTATCATTAAATAAACAGGCTACCGCCAGCCTACAGGTTTAAGGTAGACTACTGTAAGGTCCTTTATGTAGCGCGACTGGTGAACGCCAGACCAGACACTAGGGATTTTGATTCGAAACGCACACCTTTATTTGTTGAGTATAGAACTCGCAGGCTGTGGTTTTCTGGAATAGAAAAACACAGCGTCAGTTAACCAAAAACAAAGCAAAAAGCTACCATTCGGCAAACTAAAACGTACAAAGAAGCATGCAAGACTACTGAAAGCCGTAACACATTACGCAATAAACATTCACAAAAATGTACGTTAGCTAACTATAGCAAAATACGCATCAATTAGCATGAAAATCAAACATCAAATATTAACAAATCTTACCGAATATTTTAGCACCAGTTCTTGAATTAAAGTACAAATAATTCGTGAGTCTTCAACATTGCAGCTTGAAATTTACAAACAGTAAAATCAAATTAACGTATCTTATTCAAATAGAAACAAAAGAATACAGTATTTAGTAATTACTAAAGGTACAGTAAACTGCCAAAACTTATTTCTCATTACGGCAACTTAACTCACAAATTGACACAAAGCAAAATCGGCCGCTTCTCTTACTGAGAAATCTTATCTGAGGCTCGTAAAGAAATATAACCTTGAAAGCACGGGACTCTTATCAGTGAGTCATAGAGAAAGTTATCTTGTCAAAACAATATGCCAAAAGAAGAAGCAGTGAATTCTCCAGTTTGATAAAAAATGAAAAACGAAAGGCTTCCAAAATTTAACACAGTTGTTTATCACTATGTCTAAAGTAATACAACATACCTTAAAACAATAAAATGCGATGTAACATCCTCCCCCCTAAAATGCTACCGTACCAAACTTGGGGAGGTACATTTTCAAAAGCACAAAACATCGCACAAAATCACATCACAAACAAGCAAAATATGTACAGTGCGCGAATGCGTTACGTCTTGTGAGCGACGTCGTATGAAATGTGTGTGGTGTATCTAAAAGACTGACCCTAACTAACTACAGGGGCTTGTTGTCTTCTTTCATCTGGATATCAGCAAACAGTTTTTGTTGTAAAGTTCGATATCAATATTGTCCTTTGAGCACGAACGCCTACGTCCCTAACTAAGAAGATTGAGACCATGCTTACCTAAAGTCAAAGTTCGTATATCAGCAGTTCATATATATGCAGTATGATTATGTGTAGTGCCGTCTATCTCTCCGCTAGGGGTCGACGTCCTATTACGGAGAGAAGACCGGTCACCGACGTTGCTGTGGATGATCAGATTCACCAATCAAGCACAGTTTTGCAATTGGTCTTCTTATAACACCCGATTGCGTCTTCACTTCAACAACACGAACGTTGCCTCGATGATCTGGAAAAGTCTTGCTGACACGACCCATCCGCCACTTTCCTCTGGGTACCGTTTCATCGACAACCAATACAATGTCGCCGGACTTCAAGTTTCTTACACGATCTGGCCACTTTGAACGCAGAGCGATTGTTGGCAAATATTCGCGCAGCCATCTCTTCCAAAACATGTTTGTCAAATGTTGTACTTGCCTCCAACGACGTCTGGTATATTCGTCCTTTGCATTAAACAGCCCTGGGGGGAGATTATCCTCTGAATGGGCCAGCAATAGATGGTTTGGAGTTAACGGCTCGTTGGCTGTCGGGTCAAGCATAATTGGAAACAACGGTCTTGAGTTTAAAATCTTTTCTACTTCTATGAAAAGAGTCTGGAGTAAGTCATCAGTCAATGTTTGGTTTCTGCAAATAGCAGTAAAAATTCGACGAATAGAACGAATCGTTCTTTCCCACGCTCCCCCCATGTGGCTGGCGGTAGGTGGGTTGAAGTTCCAAGTTATTTCATTTTGCAGAAATTAACTTTCAAGCTGAGAGTGATTTAGTTCTTGCAGAGCTGTTCGGAGAATGCGCTCCGCTCCAATAAAGTTCGATCCGTTGTCAGAGAAAATTTGCTTTGGCTTACCTCTGCGACCCATGAATCGTCGAAAGCAGTTGATAAAAGAGTCTGACGTCATGTCGTATACCATCTCTATGTGAACGGCCCTCATTGTAAGGCATGAATATACGCAGCCATAGCGTTTTTCCAGAGTACGACCTCTTTTGGTAAGGAAGGGGCCAAAATAGTCAATTCCCACGTATGAAAACGGGGGCTCATCGGGCTTTAACCGAGCAGCAGGAAGAATTGACATCTGTTGGTGACACCTAGGAGCATTTCTCATGCGGCATAACATGCAGCGATTTAGCTCCTTTTTAACGGCGGCTCCTCCTTTAATAATCCAATATTTCTTGCGGATAGCATTCCAGGTGTGTGACAGTCCAGAGTGGCCTACTGCAAGATGATGATGCCGAATAATCAGCGTAGTCACGTGATGATGACTAGGTAAAATGATTGGATGCTTTGAGTCGCTTTGCACTGGCGCATTTTCCAGTCTAACGCCGACTCGGAGAGCGTCATTATCATCCAAATAAGGGTCTAATTTTGCCAGAGATTTCAGCTCACGGTTCCTTTCTTTTCTAATCATCCTTTGAGAAAAATCAGGCTTGGAAAGCATTTTGTAGGCAGGAGAGAAAGCATGATGCTGGGTGAAGGAAATAAGCTTTCTCTCAGCTGCCTGGATCTCGTCTACAGTCATTCGAGTATTTGAAATCGACGATTTATCCCTCACATAATTGATGAATCTCCTTAGCCACGCTGCAGCGATTTTCAATCTGGTCCATGATGAATAGCGAGCAATAAATTCATTCAGGGTCGTTGATCCGCCGCTTTCGACGGAAGCTGCATGCATAGCCAGCACAGGTTGAAAGTCTAATGGCAAAGCATCGGAAGGTAGAGTTTTAGCTTCTGGAGCCTTTGGCCACTCATCTTCAGTTTGCCATAGAAAGGCAGGCCCTGTCAGCCAATTGGACTTGAGTAATTGAGAAACTGTCAAACCTCTGGAAGCATGATCGGCAGGATTGTGACGACTCCCAACGTGTCTCCATTGTGATGGCTCTGTTTGGCGATGAATTTTAGCCAACCGATTAGCCACAAACGTGCGAAAACGCTTCGTCTTGTTGTTGATGCTACTCCTCACCGCACTAGAATCGGTCCAAAATATAGACTGGCAATCTGAGTACTCCAGCTGAGTACGAATCCAATGATCAGCCTTTACAGCGAGAACTGCTGCTACCAATTCCAGTCGTGGTATGCTTTCAGATCGCGGAGGGGTAACCTTTGCTTTTCCGCATAAAAAGGAGCAGTGAATTACTCCATTTTCATCCACAAGACGCAGATAAGATACGAAACCATATCCTCGCAAAGATGCATCACAGAAATGGTGTATTTGGTAGTTGATTACTGCTTTCAGTCCTAGCGGCTTGAAGCATCTAGGCAAACTTAACGCAGAAAGTCCAAGCAATTCAGCAAGCCATTTGTTCCAAGCTTGTACGTCCTCCGTAGGCAGTTCTTCATCCCAATCCAATTCTTGTTCAATAATCCTTTGTTGCAGTTTTCTTGCAACCAGAATAACGGGAGCGATAAAGCCCAGTGGATCATATAATGAATTGACTGTGGAGAGAACTGAACGTCGTGTAAAGGACTTTCTTTCCAGATCATCCGATACTTTGAATCCGAATTCGTCGTTGGAAACGTTCCATTGCACTCCTAGCACTCTCTCTTTAACACTTTCTTCCAGGTCCACATTTGTTACAGACTTGGCTCTTTCCTCCGGTGGGATCGAGTTCAGAACATCTGCGCTAGAAGAGATCCACTTTGTAAGACGGAATCCGCCCAAAGCCAGCAGTTTGCGTAAGCCTTCAACCAAGGTTATCGCGCTTTCTATGGTGCAGGTTGACGTCAAGCAATCGTCGACATAGAAGTCACGATTGACCACTTTCGAGATATCAGGATCAAAATTCGATCCATACCAATCTGCACTTTGTCTCAAGCAGTATGTAGCACAGCAAGGAGATGAAGTAGCACCAAAAATGTGAACTAGCATGCGATGCACTGTTGGAGGGGAAGAAAGGTTTCCGTTTGGCCACCACAGAAAGCGAAAGCTGTCTCGGTCCTCTTCTTTAATTCTCACTTGATGAAACATACTTTCAACATCGGCAGCCAAGGCAATGCGTTCTCTGCGAAATCTTGTGAGAACTGATAATATGCTGTTGACTAGGTCAGGACCTTGCATGAGGGCGTCGTTGAGACAGATCCCACGGTGCTTGGCCGCACAATCAAATACTATGCGGACCTTTCCAGGTTTGCGGGGATTCAATACTGGATGATGTGGCAAATACCACGCTTTTTCGTTGCACTGCTGATCATTGGAAACTTCCTCGGCATATCCACGTTGAATATACTCTTGCATTTGGGAAACATACTTCTCCTTTAGCGCCTCGTCCTTCTGTAGTCTTCGCTTGGTAGAAACTAGGCGACGTTCAGCCATAACTTGGCTATTAGCTGGCAGAGTTACTTCTTCACGCCATGGCAAAGGAGCGTAAAAATGCCCGTCAGTTTTAGAGACGTTTTCCTTGAGAAGTTTGAGTACCTTGCGATCCTCAACAGAAGTGGGAATCTTGAGATCATCCGGCTCAAAATCCTTATACCAGGAGTTCTGAATTTCTTGGTCCAAATCTTTGTCCATCCTCGCGAAATTAGCAGAGGCTTTGCGTGTTGGATGAGGTTTGACAGATGGACCGATTAAAGACCATCCTAACGGAGTCCTAATAGCATTCGGTTGACTTCCGTTGCCCTCCCGTTCCTCCAAAATTTTGTGAGCCTTGATGATATCGTTGCCGATTAAAACGTCAACTGTAGCACCATCTAGTGCCGGAAAATGGAGGCCTTGCAAATAAGGCAGAGCCAACACATCCCTTTCGGTTAACACTCTATTTGGGGAAATAGGAAGCTTATCCATAGTCACGACATCTTTCATATCAAACTCCGCAGTTCCATCTAAAGAAGATACCGAAAACCGGACACTCTTGCATGAGTGTATATTTTCACGATGTCCTAACGTGCTCAAGGAAATACGCTTTAACTCGCCGACTAATCCCAATGCTTGAACTAGTTTCTTGTTACAAAATGTCGTATCGGATCCTAGGTCAAGAAATGCATAACAGCATATCTCCTTTTCCTTCGCTCTAATCTTTACTGGGACAATATTGAAATAACCTCGCTCACTTCCAGAAGATGTATTGCAGGAAACTGAGTGTGAATTAGCATTGCCGGAAGATTCGCCTTGAGGACTTGATCCAGGAGATCTTTGGTGACCCTGAGGAGCGGTATTGTCGGACTTGGGAAGATTGAAATTATGCATCAGTGAATGATGTCTCCCTTTGCATCCTGATACTGTGCAAGAATGGGCCTTTCTGCATTCTTTGGTCGCATGTTTATTGAAACAATTAAAGCACCGAGTCTTATTGTTTAAGAACTCTCTTCTTTCTTTTAAAGTGAGGCTCTGGAAGGCTTCACATTTGGTAATGACGTGACGTTGCTCGCAGTAGTAACATTTAAGCTGAGGAACTTCTTTTGCAGCCGTATTGGCACAGGTAGTCTTTCTAAAATTGGGTTTTGTCCCTCGCCTTTTGTCATCACCTATTCGAGTAGGCGGTATTTGTTCCGGATAGGCGTTAAGCAAATTAGCTTCTTCTTCAACGAATTTCACCAGATCTTGGAAATCTGGAGATCTTTGATCCCTGAAAGAGATTTTTGCGTAACGCCTGTTCCAAGCGTCATAGACTCGGGGTGGTAACTTTTCGGAAAGAAGAGAAAGGCTGCTGTTAAGTTCAGCAGCGTTGCCCGTGCTTTGCAGAGTTTCCAAACATTTTCTTAGGCAGGACGCATAATCGTAAAGAGCGTCTCTGTCATTGCTCCGTACAGTAGAATACTTAAAAAGCTTGCTTTTAAATGCAGACACAATGACCTGAGGTCGGCCATAGCGTTTGAATAGAGTATCGAGGGCTAACTTATATCCCTTATCTTGAGGCATAACATTAGAACAGTGATCGATGGCTTGTCTCGCCTTTCCTTCTGTTGACTGCAAAAGGAAACCCAATTTCTGCGTCGGGGAGAATTGTCGCTTGTCGATGTTTTCGCGAAAACACTGTATGAAAGAAGTATAAAAGAGGGGATCCCCTGAAAATTTTAAACATTCCAATTTGGGAGCACTCATAGTTTCACTAACAACCTTAGCTACAGTAGCTAGAATTGTAGAATCGCCTTGTTCGAACTGAGCATGCGTCGAATTTGGTTCTACAACATCAGACAGAGTAATAGCAGGAGAAACACGATTTTCTTCTACACGCGGAACGGGATGATATGGTTTAGGCGGCTGCGACGGAGTGATAAAAGATTTAGCTACTGTATCATAACGGGGTTGCGTATCTGCCGGCAAAATTGACGTTTCCTCGTCATTGGTAGGAGAAGCAGGCTTGTTCTCGATTGACGAGAGAATACGCTGTTGCCTGTCCTTTTGAGATTCGATAGGCAGAAGAGACAGCGTTTCTTCTAAATCGGTAAACTCGACCTCAGCCTCACGAGATGCTTGAATACCGGCCTCAAGACCGGCTATCTCCATTTCAACGCTAAGCCGTTTGGCTTTAGCGTCCAATTTATTTCGTTCCTCCAAAAAGGGCAGCTGGGCCTTTAAAGAGGCGACCTTTTGCAGCTTCTCAATTTGGTTTTGCCGGTAAGAAAATTTTGATGAAGTGGTAACAGCAGATTTGGAACTAATCGAACCAGTACGCGACTTTGAATGACGTGAGGAAGATGTGTCGCTTTTTGACAGCTCAAACGATAAGCATTGAATGGCTGCTTGAGCACTTTCGGCAGCCTTTGCCACGTCCTCCTCGGCTTGCGCGAGAAACTGTGCAAGTTCAAATAATGGGTCTCGACCGAGAATTTTCTCTAATTCTTTGTAGCAATCGGATAAAGAGGATAAGGACGCAAACATCGCGGAAGATGCGTTCCGGATTTCGTCGGTATCCTTTGACGTAACACTAAGTTTTGTTACTGATAATTTAGTTGACTTTACACCAGCAAGAAAACGAGAAAAACGACGCTTTAATTCATCGATTTTGTAATCGTGGCCCTTTTCTGTTAATTTAGACACCCTCTTGCCTTGATCAGCTAGATTCTCGGAGAGTAATTGAGAACTATCAATTTCAGCATCCACACTCTGCCTAGGAGCACCTTTTGACGGGTCCGAGCCTTTAATTTCAGACATTGGGTTTTTAGACATGGTAGTCCAAAAAATAAAATAAATACACAAATATAGTGCAAACTCACGGTTACTTGCAGCTGGAAATATTCCGAAGATAAATCCAAAAACTCCGAGTATTTCGGAAAATTTAATTCAAGTAGTTCTGAATAAATCCAAAACTCCGAATATTTCGGATAGATAATCCAGAGGCTTCAGGAGAGGGAAAAGTACTCCAATCAACTCCAGCCAATGATCCTCAAACTTGAATGGAGAAGTTTCTTCGGAACGAATATTTGAAATTCAAATATTCGAAAACTTTCATGTAAGGTCCTTTATGTAGCGCGACTGGTGAACGCCAGACCAGACACTAGGGATTTTGATTCGAAACGCACACCTTTATTTGTTGAGTATAGAACTCGCAGGCTGTGGTTTTCTGGAATAGAAAAACACAGCGTCAGTTAACCAAAAACAAAGCAAAAAGCTACCATTCGGCAAACTAAAACGTACAAAGAAGCATGCAAGACTACTGAAAGCCGTAACACATTACGCAATAAACATTCACAAAAATGTACGTTAGCTAACTATAGCAAAATACGCATCAATTAGCATGAAAATCAAACATCAAATATTAACAAATCTTACCGAATATTTTAGCACCAGTTCTTGAATTAAAGTACAAATAATTCGTGAGTCTTCAACATTGCAGCTTGAAATTTACAAACAGTAAAATCAAATTAACGTATCTTATTCAAATAGAAACAAAAGAATACAGTATTTAGTAATTACTAAAGGTACAGTAAACTGCCAAAACTTATTTCTCATTACGGCAACTTAACTCACAAATTGACACAAAGCAAAATCGGCCGCTTCTCTTACTGAGAAATCTTATCTGAGGCTCGTAAAGAAATATAACCTTGAAAGCACGGGACTCTTATCAGTGAGTCATAGAGAAAGTTATCTTGTCAAAACAATATGCCAAAAGAAGAAGCAGTGAATTCTCCAGTTTGATAAAAAATGAAAAACGAAAGGCTTCCAAAATTTAACACAGTTGTTTATCACTATGTCTAAAGTAATACAACATACCTTAAAACAATAAAATGCGATGTAACAACTACCGATACCGGTAATGAGTTTCAGTAACTATCATACCACATACCAGCATCCTTAAATCATGTGATTGAATTTTCTATCTTTTGCTATACTAGTACCGGTACTAGAAACATTTAAACTGTAAAATATTGCATGGGGCTTTCGCAGCTGTGGCCAGATGCATTCGGAATACATTATGGCATCATTCTGGTGAAAATTTTGCTCCAAATTCAATGTCATCTCCCTTTGGTACAAATTTTGTCCACAAATTCTGATCAAGACCCCAAAAAAAGTCTTTGCCACAAATTGGTCCCAATGGCGTCAATTCCTGGGGAGCGGTGCTCCCTTGCGTCTGACAATCAAGGGGGCAAAATGTCTCTTGCCCTCTCGGTTTTGCTGAATGGTTCACGTGCTGCGCAAGCGAGTTAAAACATCAGAATTTATGTCAAATTATTTAGTTTATAAACGATTAATATTTCAAGTTTGGTTTGCTTATGGGATCAAATATTTTCCCTAAAACATAATCGAGCAGGTTAGTAAAATACATCTTTCAAACAAGTGCCGCAAAAATGACCAACAGGATTTTTTAAGTATATATTGCAAGGAAAAATCTATGACGCTATTTTTAAATTACACACTTCAACCGCACTAATGTTTCAAAATATTAATTGATACTAATAGCATAAAAATTCAAGCACTTGTAATATTTAATAGCTTACTAAGAAAACATGGAAAGCAATTTGCAATAAATGGATTGCACAAACAATTTACAAAATAATAAAAAAATTAAAACGATAAAACTTGAGACTGTGTTTGCTATATATACTGAAAGAGCAAAGAATTACATAAAAGTATACTACCGTCTATTTTAATGCCAATAGACAATTACACATTCATATATTCATTCTTTTTATTCTTGATCACCACAACAATACAAAGATACTTCTGTTTAAACCAAAAACGTTAATTAGCCCAATGAAGTCTTTTTCATGGCATTTTCGAAACAAATGCTGCTCTGGTACATGCACTCACTATATATTCCAAATCAATTTATTTTGTCGTGTAACAAATCAGCATTTTACAAAAGTACGTGTTGACTAAGCTTAAAAAAAGTATATTTTATACTTATCTATTGAAAATACTACACTACAAATTATTATGATGTGTGTTATTGTGTGCACAACCAGAAACTTTAAAATTTAGATATGCATTGACATTTTGTGTAATTTGGCTCTGATTTCCACATAACATCAAAAAAATCGTTATAACATAGTTTATATTTGGCATAAATTTGTAATTTGGGAGCATGTGATTTTATCCCAAGTTCAGAGTTTAAACTAAAATTACATATGCCAGGCTTGCCACTGACTAACATGCAAGATACTTGAAACAAAGGATGCACTCGTACACTTGCGATTGGTACTCCAAGTGTACACCAGGCCTGCAGTGGCAACTACGTGCTAAAAATAAAACCAAAACTGTTCTTCGGGTTTTGATTATATGGATTATTGATTCATTGCTTTACAAATTTGAGTTAGAGGAGAAGTTATTTTGTAAGGCTGATTTTGCATAGGCCTAGTTTACATCTCAGCAACTTTGTCTAACTGTAATTCAGAATTATAATGCTGAGATTTTTCAAATATGATGTGCTTTTGTGCCTAAAATCATTCAGCAAAAGTATCAAAATTTTTGGTTGGGGTTATCAAGTTTATGCGCTTTGCAGTTATTACCAGTCACAATGGTTCCCTAAAAAAAAATCTGCGATTGCCGTGCTTAAGCCTTGTCTTTACTGCACGTAAAATCGTGATCGTATTTTAGTTTACTCTAAACAAAATTACGATATGCCCAATATAAAGCCTTACCAGCGTATAAGCGGCCTGTTGGTTAAAATATTAATCTAAGAATACACTGAACTTGTACTCTCACAATTTTACAAACAGTTTCAGGTTTGGAATGAAGATTGAGCTGTATTAGAAATCCTCAGTTTATGAAAATTGATTGGCATTATCACATGCACCTTAACAACATTGTTGCATTATTGACTAGAACAACATATTGATGAACATATAAACATGTGATTACGCTAAACGTAGTCACTGTGAACTTATCACAATGCTACAAACAGATAGGCAAATAGTACCGGTACTGGCACTTAAAAATGCGACTAATGTGGGAGGATCTGCTGGTCAGAACAGAGAAGAACAAAAAAAAACGCATTTGCCACTCCTGCAATAACCCTTACAAAAACCATCTCGGGCGAAAAATTCTCGCCCCTCTGCTTTCTTCTTTAACAAAAAATCGACGACTATGATTGGTCCTGTATTACGCCCGAATACTTGATTATGCCAACAAATTCGAATAAAGACCAAAACAAAAAGGTCCTCGCTGCAACCCAGTTACTAACTTCAGAGAGAATTTCGAATGAATTGGGATTACCAACCAGTTCTTGTCTAAATATCCAAAAAGCTTTTTTAAGTTTTGGGGGGGCTGTACGCTACATATCGATCTGCGAAGGAGATATGCTTACATCTCAATGGAAGGATGCTAACTCTCGATGACACCTGATGACGGGATGCTAATTCTCGATAGGACGCGTTCCCTTAAATTTAACTACTGGTACTAGCCTAGTCTACACTGTAGGCTACAATACAGAGCAGTGGCGAGTAGCCTACTGTACTTAATATTCAATACTGCTGTCCACTAGTCTATACTCAGCACTGCGCTGTGCATGTACACCAAAAATTCTAAATTCTACAGTGTTCTACGTACGTACGATCGTCTTCTACGTACTATCATCCTGTTATTCCAGCCTACACTCTATGGATCCTATTCGAAGCAAGTGTCACTTTGGGTTGGTTATCTTGCAAGTCATGCTGATTTTTGTTCTGTGATGAAACAATCCACAACAATATCAACAACATATTACGTCACTAGCTAGCGCCATTGACCCCAAAAAAAGTTTATAATTTTTAAATTTGTTGTAATAAAATCAAGTATAATTTATAATTTGTTGTAATAAAATCAAGTATAACAATAATTTATTTTCGTACTTTTTATTTAAATTAATGATCAGAGGTGGAGATCCCGATGACGTCCTTGGCCTCGAGGACACATTTTAAAGTCCTTGGCCATGGCCTCGAAGCCTTAAGTCCTCGAAAATTGCCCTGTCCTCGGCTGGAGGGCAGCAGTATTTTTTGAATCGTTAAAATTTTGTGGATAGCCTGAAAAATATTTTTGAAGACCTTTTTTTGGAGAACGCCTGAAAAAAATTTTTGAAGACCAATTTTTTGCGATCGCCTGAAAAAAATTTTTGAAGACGTTTTTTTTCGAAGAACAGTTGCACCTGTGTTCTTGATTCTTGGCCTCGAGCATTCCTGTCCTTGACCTTGAGAGGGTCTGTTTTTGGAAGGGCTGTTTTTGGCCTCTGATTTTTTTGTGTCCTTGGCCTCGAGCCGTGTGTCCTCGACTCCACCTCTGTTAATGATATATACTGCCATAAACTAAATCAAATTAACTAAACTTTATAAATATTTATTAAGTGACATTTTCATTCATAACCACTTCGTACTTACTACCGATGAGATTATTTATTGGTTTGACGTTTTGCCTCCTAAACCGAGGAGCTTCTTCAGAACAATTTTCGGCAGTGCTGCCTTTGCAGTTACAAAAAGATAAATGAGAAAAAAATAGCAGCAGAACATAGGTAACAGTAAAAACATATGAACATCACAATACTTTTACTGTTATACACAAAAACATTAAATTGATGGAACAATAACATGCTGTTACCTATGTTCTGCTGTTACTTTTTCTCATTTATCTTTTTGTAACTGCAAAGGCAGCACTGCCAAAAATTGTTCTGAAGAAGCTTCCCGTTTTGGGAGGCGAAACGTCAAATCAATAAATAAAGTCATTGGTAGTACGAAGTGGTTATGTATGAACAGAGGTGGACAAAGTAGTCGAAAAATCTACTTAAGTAGAAGTATTGTTACTTACTCAAAAATGCCTTTCAAGTAAAAGTAGAAGTATGGCGAAGCATTTCCACTTAAGTAAAAGCAGGAAAGTAGTCAAAATTAATTCTACTTAAGTAATGAAAGCAGAAAGTAATTTCGAATTTCACGTGTTTGTTTATTCTTCGAAGGTTTGCTGTTGTGACGCTTACGATCAGTGTTCAAGCAAAGCCATACTTACGGTAGCATATCAAAAAATCAAAGTTTTATTATTCTCTTGAAATTACACCGAAGCGTGTTACGAATACGATTTAGTAGGGACTCTGGGCTCATCTCCGCGCCTGGACAACACAGCTTGAGAAGAAATGTCGCAGCGATGGCGAGTCGTTAGCAACACTGTTCGTTAACCGGCTAGGGAATTGAACCCCGGACGGGCCGCAGCAAACGCAACGCCGTTAACCGCTAATCTTTTTCGTATGAACCAGGAGTAATGCGCATGTCTAGTTTGTCTACTGTACCATGCTAATCAGGGTTCGGTATGTTTTTTTTTTAGTGAGACTGAGTCAACACCTGGTATTTGATGCAACGCAAAAACACACTACCCTAGATGACCTGTAAATGAATCGGCGTAACTATTCAATAAGTTTCGTAGTACTGTACAGTAAAACAAACTCGATACGTACTTATTGTACACGAGGTGAAATAATGTTTACTTCGTTATTGTACACGTTGTGAGGTGGAATAATGGCTAGGTGTTTACTTCTACTTTACATAAAAGTCATTACTACTCAAGTAGCGTTACTTCGAGAGGATTTTACTTGAAGTAAAAGTAGAAGTATCAGAAATGAAAAATACTTAAGTAAGTAGCTCGTTACCGAAAATACTACTTAAGTAGAACTACTTCGTTACTGACCACCTCTGTGTATGAATAACCATCCCGATGAACGCATCGCGTCCGTTAATTACATTTTCATGCCTTACCTTTCACTTTTTTAATTTTTGTTTCTTTAGCGTCATCTTGCGATGATAAGTTCTCTTGAACCCGTAGTTATTAGTAACCGCTGTTGTTTATATTGAGATTTAAGTTTTGATCCTTCTACAATATATGCTTGTTGCTTTGATTTGCGTTAGTTCAGGTTTATTTCAAGAGGGTTAGTTTTGTGCCAGTTAAGGTGCAAATGAATCGATTTGATCAGCGCAAGTTAAAATTATACGCTAGCTTGCTATATTGCTGAAATTAAAGCTACGGTAAGTTGCTAAAACAGCAATAAGGTCAGACCGATACTGTAGCACAAGCTCGTTTGGTAAATTGATGAAGAAATAGAACTGGAAGTTTTATAGGCTTTTTATCATAATTGTGCCTATTTTGGCGTGCAGGAATTAGACCTGTTCTTTGGTCAATTCAAATGGTTACTGGTATAATCAGTAGGCCTACTTAAATTGTATGGTAGCTGGTAGGGGAAACATGGGAGTCATGCCCCCCATTGTGAATTAGTGTCTCCATATTGAAATATAGCGTACCACCGCAGAAAGAATACGTCCTGGCTGATTCGGACCTAAAAACCAATTATTCTAGTCTTCACCAAGCGTTTGGACAAAAAAATTGCCAATTTGAACTTGGAAACCCTTTTTCACCTACCGTATAAGGAGCGTGAATATTTTTTGTTTTATTCCAGTATCCTATGTGTCCTGTTACTGTTGCGGAAGCGTCCCCCTATCCAGCATTTTACAGTTTAAGTGCTGGCTATCTTTGTTTAATTGCTATTTTCGTTTCAATTACAGTTTAGAATTTATGTTGATTTTCTACAACTGTGAGGTAGCACTTCACTCACTTTATCTGCTTTCCCATTAGACTAGTGCTTCATCAGCATCTGAATTCACACATAGCTTATCCTGGCAGCCCGAACCTTCAAACCACACATGTAGCCAATTTCTGCACTTGCCATCGTATCCTCTTCTCTGTTACTTTGATCAAAGTCTAACAACAAGGTCACGAGAAAGAGGATTCTCGACCAGTATCACACTAATACTGCACTTAGTTCAACCGCATTGCACTAGCATCACTACAGTAAGCATTGACACTGCTGGGATAGGCTGCGTATGAATTCAGATGCTAATGAAACACTAGGCTAATGGGAAAGCAGATAAATGAGTACAGTGCTATCTCACATTTGTACAAAATTTATGTTGATAATCTGCTATGTAACTTCTGAATTCATGCTGAGTACGATACTGTTATTTAGGCTATTGATCTACAGTATTTGTAAGTTACTAGGCCTATCAGATAATATGGTATAAATACTAACTGTAAGTTACCACATGGTATAATCAATCAGTTTGCCAGTGTTTCCAAAATTCAGCCACACTGCACAAGCATAAAACTGTCTTATAACTTTATCAGTTGCAAATATTTTAAAACTTCAGTTATTTTTGCTGTGAGAGAGAGACTTGTGTATTTACCAAGTGACGCATAAAGCAAAAAAAAATAACGCTCTGCAAAACCATACTTCAGTCTTTCATAAGAAACATCATATGTTTCCAAATTTCACAAGCGCAAGCAGCACGGATACGAATTGTACACCATATAGTTCATACATGCAGAAAAGTGGGCTCAGCAACGCCTCACGCAAATGCGTGGTTATGATAGGCCTATCATTATTCTGGATACAGATTAATTACATAGCTTACTTTTTCTTTAGGCAGAAAATATCAGCGCATCCCACAGCCTGCACTCTAAACTACAGTGCAGATTATGCAGTACAATACACAGTCACTTGGCAAGCAGACAACAAAAAGACCAGAAGGTCAACAAGGTCAGCTGCCACCTTACCAATTAGGCTTTATGATTAACTAGTGCACAAGGTGAGATATTCACTGCACACAACAAAATGAAACAAATGCAATGAAAATAACAAACACATAAAACGGTCTTCTATTCTAACTTAGTCTTAAGACAGTCATGGTCACATAACACATTAAAATAGGATGCAGGTAAGGTGAAATGCAATAATTTATGCTACTGGTGCTTGTTATGTCATCAACTAACTTAATTAACATGACAGTTGATTTAAACACAATTGTAACGTAGAGTTTTTTCAAGATTAGTACGATGCAATCAAAAGACACCTTAGCAATTTTACAAAAGCTTTAAATTGATTGGCAGATTTCACAGAGTTAGGCAATTCATTCCAAGACTTAGTTCAATGATACTGACATGATCTTTGGCTCATTGCCTTTTGTTTTCTTGCAAGAAAGAAGCTTTTATTAAGCGTCTTTCTGGTATTACAATTATGCACAAAGTGACATTCTGAAAAATAATTTGATAAAATTTTGTGGAAGAGCATTTTATTTAACATTCTAAACAAATTTACATACCTCTGTACCTCTGCTTTGTTTGCGCCTTTTTTGGTAAGTACCTTCAAAAGAGGATACATATCAGACTTATGCATTTGTCTTACTTTTACAAAGTTAATACATCTTAGTATTCTATTCAGCAGAATTTCAATAGGACGTGTTATTGATTCTGAGCAGCTGCCCCAACAAATCAGACCATATTGTATTACTGATTGCACTAAAGCCTAAAATACTTTCTTCAACATTGCAGTAGCAGTTAAATTTCTGAGTTTGTATTGTAAACCACATAATCTAGATAGCTTGACAGCTATCGTAGCTGTGTGTGGTTGCCATGACAAGGCATTGTCTATAATTACTCCCTAATATTTATGAGAATCTACTTGTTCCAGATCTCCTAAAAGCTCAATTTTAAATTTATAATTGGATTTGAATTTTGGTGATAATATCATGTATATTGTCTTGAAAATATTGATGGACAACTTATTTGCTTTTAGCCACACTTGCATTTTAGCAATTTTAGCATTAACATTGTACTCTAATGTGTGGGTTTCTTTAGATGACATAAATAGAAGGTTATCATCAGCAAATTATCCGAGCATTCCACTTAACTCATTGTTTGTTTCAAAAGTACTGGTAATCAATGCATTGATTGGTTAATGAAGCTCGCCAAAGCTTTACTTCAAAGGAATATTTCAGCTATTAAATACAGTGTGATCAGAAAGTCACTGTGCACCTGTAATCCCAATGCATAAACAACATTCTGTCTTTTAGAAATCGATAATCACAAGTGTAAACAAACCGGTTTGCTGTTTAGAACAATGATCAGTTGCTATTTAATGAAGAATTTAATCAATATGCTACTCACAATAACTGCTGAAAATGCCATAATTAGCATCTAAATAATATTTGGTGCACAGTGACTTTCTGATCACACTGTATAAATCTAAGCAATGCCAGTTTGAAAATAAAAGAGATTGAATATACATCAAGCTGCAGTGAAGAAAGCAAAATTAAAGAAAAATGATAAACCGGCTTCAACACACGATTTTGAAAGTCATAGTTTGAGTTCTCATCTTCATAGTTCTAACCTTGGTTGTCATGACTAATATCATTAGTTTTTCTGATCTGCTGATGAAGTTTCTCCAGCCTTTTCAACCCATTGATTAATTAAGCAAATGCCTTGCTGTTACTCATTTTTAATCTATATCGGTATTTGTTTGGCTTTGGTACTTGTACTCGATAGTGGATTAAAGAAAGTGTAAATAATTAAAAATATGTCTGCATGCGATGCTGTATGCTTAACCCTTGTCTACTTTGAAGCAGGATATCCTGACGTGACCGACCTGACGCAAGACAACTCACCCCGGGAATCCTGACGCTAGGGACATCCTGATGCTCGGGACATCCTGACGCCAAAAGCTCTAAACTTTCGCGCTCTGCTTTTTTCTTTCTTTTTCTTCTTTTTTTTCGCGCTACACCACGGCTACGCTTTTTTCTCAAAACCATTAACGTTTGGTTATTCTGACGTAAGTATACTATTTTCCGTTAATTGCAAACTTCATAGAATCTTGACAAAATCAAAAGCCAAGTTAGCGAATCTATAAAAATGCTGGCGATAAGTTTCAAACGATGACCAAATGCCGCGATTGAAAGTAATATATTTTGGTATTATTAAACGACCTCGTAGATATTTGATGAATAATAATATGAGTGATTAATTTACAGAGAAAAATGCTGTAAAAGGAATTGTATGTTAAAGAAAATATTAATAATATAATTCAAAGTCAAGTACCACAAATCGAAATAAATTAATGCAGCGATTATGATATTATTTTTGCCTATTATTATTGGATGACCACGTTGCAATTTTACACGCATTTTCATAAAAAAATTGTTAGTTTTATGTTAGCAATAGTTTGTCGATAGACAATGTTTGAAATTAAAGTTGAAATTACGGCCAAGAATGAGAATAGATTAAAAGTATTGTGCAGTAGTTTGTAATCATCTAATTAACTAATTTCCCAATGGATGGTTTATTTAGTTTTAACCTCGATTAATGGAGCTGTTAGTTTTTGCAACCGCAGTTTTTAACTTTGAAAAGACAAAACAACACGTTCACATGCTTGATATCAGCACGCCAAATTATCGTAATTTTTCTGTTCGCAAAATCAAAGCATTTGAACAATAACAAGGTGCTAATTTCGATAAGCACCAAAACTTTCAGTTTATTAAAGAGAAAGATCACAAAAATGACAACAAGTTGCTAATCGCAAATGACAACTATCTTTAAAATAATAGTAATAATTGCAAAGTTTTCGACGTTTTCATCTTGCTGTACAAAATAATGCATGACTTGTGATGTCCAAGAAAAGGTTAAACCTGGCAAGCGTGGAAAAATTTCTCTCAAAAAATGATCGTAGCTTTTTATGCCAGTAAAGTTACAGAGCGCTTATCAGTATGGAGCAAAGGCTTTCTTCATTTTGATTTTATTTTATTGCAAAAAGCTGTAATTTGCGTATCGAAATAATCTGCTTTGATGTTGTTACTTCATATGCTGTGCTTCCTTAGCTTGCTCGTCAGGTAAATGGGATCGAAAAATAACTTGCCTGAAGCGATTTCAGCTTGCTTCGGGCAAGAGTTAATTTCGAACCGTTGTATAGTATTTAGCTGTTCGTTTTCGTTACTCTTTATCACTGTAGTGACGTAGTTTAAATTGTAATGAATCGTCGAAATTTATCGCACTAACTGATTACGAGAAGAGCGAATGCCGCTTAAATTTTTTTTAATTTTCAAGATATTTACAATTGCATAATTTCAGGATGGAACAAACAGCTTTGCAGAAGCTGCCATCGACAACATTGTCTTACAGCCTAACTCCGACTTAGCTAAATTATGTATGAAAAATAAAAAGCTTTTAATTAATAGTCCGAGCAGAGGCAAAGTCGAGCACTCAAAATAGTCAGGACTAAATATTATTACGGAACGCTGTACCAAAATACATGACAACACTTAGCCTAAGCACAGAATATTTCCGTATGTGGCAAACTGTGGCTGCAACAAAAAGTATTCAGCTAAAGCTGCACACAACATTACGTGATTGTTGAACTTGCAATGAGAAGCATTGTAATGTTTACATACAATTATTGCTGTTTTGTTACTGGAAAAATTTCGAATTCGATTTGAAGTCATTTTCCTATCATTCTAAGCAAATTTCAGTACTATCAAAATAATTAAAACGTATCGTGGTCGTTCAAAAATGAGTTGATATATTATTAAGATCGGGATATTTTTAATCGTCGTATGATATTTCAATCATCAGTAGCGTTTTTAACGATTTTCATACATACGTAATCATTTCATTATAATATGTTGATTTAGTCAAGTAAAATCTAACGGAGTCAACGTATTATACGTCGACGAAAGCTCGTGAATATTTCAATAAAATCAGCTTATAAATGCTAAAACAACTTTTTCTGCTTTATTTTCATGAAGCTCGTAGGCGGCATCATCATCTTTCCTATCTTTATTTTATTACAGTAAACAAAATAATAATTACGTATAATCGTTTGTTTCACAGTGGTTTAAAGTTTTGTTGCAAATTACATTTCAACCTTTCAATTATTATATTACAATCGCCTCGTATTAAACAAGTTTTAAATATAGTGTGTGTCTGATTCAAAAAGCTAAGTACGACTCATAAACGGTAAAGTTTTTAAAGCTTATCCAAATTTGCACCTTTTTAATAGTCAAATCTTTCGATTAGCAACTTGTGATGGTTGTCATTTTCGATTAGCAACTTGTTATCATTTTTGTGATCTTTCTCTTTAATAAACTGAAAGTTTTGGTGCTTATCGAAATTAGCACCTTGTTATTGTTCAAATGCTTTGATTTTGCGAACAGAAAAATTACGATAATTTGGCGTGCTGATATCAAGCATGTGAACGTGTTGTTTTGTCTTTTCAAAGTTAAAAACTGCGGTTGCAAAAACTAACAGCTCCATTAATCGAGGTTAAAACTAAATAAACCATCCATTGGGAAATTAGTTAATTAGATGATTACAAACTACTGCACAATACTTTTAATCTATTCTCATTCTTGGCCGTAATTTCAACTTTAATTTCAAACATTGTCTATCGACAAACTATTGCTAACATAAAACTAACAATTTTTTTATGAAAATGCGTGTAAAATTGCAACGTGGTCATCCAATAATAATAGGCAAAAATAATATCATAATCGCTGCATTAATTTATTTCGATTTGTGGTACTTGACTTTGAATTATATTATTAATATTTTCTTTAACATACAATTCCTTTTACAGCATTTTTCTCTGTAAATTAACCACTCATATTATTATTCATCAAATATCTACGAGGTCGTTTAATAATACCAAAATATATTACTTTCAATCGCGGCATTTGGTCATCGTTTGAAACTTATCGCCAGCATTTTTATAGATTCGCTAACTTGGCTTTTGATTTTGTCAAGATTCTATGAAGTTTGCAATTAACGGAAAATAGTATACTTACGTCAGAATAACCAAACGTTAATGGTTTTGAGAAAAAAGCGTAGCCGTGGTGTAGCGCGAAAAAAAAGAAGAAAAAGAAAGAAAAAAGCAGAGCGCGAAAGTTTAGAGCTTTTGGCGTCAGGATGTCCCAAGCATCAGGATGTCCCTAGCGTCAGGATTCCCGGGGTGAGTTGTCTTGCGTCAGATCGGTCGCGGACCATGTCTGCTTATTGCACTGCAACCTAACGCAACGAAGTTCTCATTGCACCTTTCTTCACCACCTACAGTACATGTATTACCAGATTTTAATCATACTAATGGCGAATGATAACAAAAAAAAAGTAAAAACTTGTAGTAGGCCTAGTTGGTGGTGCACTGATTTTGCTATATGAAGCAGATTCTAATCACCAAGCTCTGCAGGAGCATAACGTAGCTCACCAACAATCGGATGCAGTCACTTACGCTATACTGTTATTATCTCTAACGTGATTGTGTTGTAATACGTTGTGCGTTTTAGAATTCAGCCACTTGTAGTGTTTAAGTTTAGCTGCATCCATTTTGTTTTGCTGCAAGATGGCAACTAACAACACCTCAACTACAACTGATGAATCAACAAGCAATGAACCTGAACTTCAGATACAAAATGCCAAGGCTTACCTACTGACAACAAGCACAAAGAGCAACACAAATTTGCAAGTTTTATTTAAAGTTTAAGTAATATCTAAAATTCATTAGTTTTTAGTAGAAAGAAAGCAATATTTTTTTATAAGAATATTTTCACTTGGTGGTTGTTTTCGTTGTTAAAACAGACGCTGCTTTTTACACTAAGCTTTCAATTTGTGTATTCTGGCTTTTGAAATGCCTATTATTTTTTTCTCAGTAATATTAAAATTTGATTGTTGTTTTGCCACATTTTATTTTTGATTTAAATTTTATAAAATAGTTGGAGTTTTTGCTAATAGTATCTGGTATGGCTTTAAAATTTCTTATCTTAAACAGATATTTGTTGTTGATCTGCTAGTTTTGCCTAAACTTATTGGTTTACATGCAACAGTCTAAAGTGGCTACAGCTAGTTGTAATTGGATGATATTTATGTTTTTGTTTTCTCAGATATGATCATTTATCTCGAGTGCTTACCAAGGTTTTAGACGAACGGCCTGAGAATATTGTTGATATTTTTGAAGATGTCAGCAAAAATATCAAACGAGAAAGGTAGATCATACATTATACAGCCACTATTTTTGTTTCAAGTGTCAAATTTGACTGTGGTTATTGTGGTTTTGGAATTGATGCTGTATCTTCATATTCTATTATCACAAAGTCGTTAGCTTACTATTATATCGCTGATGTTAAATTTTTTTGTAGAACATAATAATGATTAGCAAAGCAAAAATGGTGATATGGACACTGGACAGTAAATCTATTGCCACACCATCTCAATTTATTAAATTAGCACTTTATGCAAATCTGTTTAATTACTGAAATAACTAAACACATTTTTGTGAGCTAAACAGAGAAACAACATTTAAAACAAGTTTTTGCAAAATTTTGATCATAGTTTGTCATTGCAGTACAATATAACAAATTTGTTACAGATTTGTAGCAAGCCAAGATACGATCAGGGATCAATTCGAGCCCAGCACAGAATTCCATCTTGCTGAAATCCAGAAGCCTCTCTTTGAAAAAGCTGGAGAGGGTGAAGCAGAGGGGGTGAGTCGAGTTTACATATGCAGTCTCTTTTTGTATAAAAGCAATATTATGAGAACATGAGGCTTATTTTTACTCAAAATTTAAGAGCGAATTGCAAACAATGCCCAGGCTATTCTATTTTTAATCATTTCAGTCAAATTTTGGAAAAATTTACTAGCTATTAATGCTTATATTTTGTAAAGTTACCATCACTTTGAAAAATATTTACCACAGGCTTTATTTGTTTTTCCTTTTTAGTCTCAAATCTGGGTACTGGGACAAGACTTACAGTTTTACACTTTATTGTAATTTTTGATTAAATTTTATTTAAACAGACAAACTATAACTTGCCGATGTAAAAATTTTCTTTTTATTTTTTTGTAACTTTAAAAATACAAGCTTTGGGAGCATGTCCATTGTCCATTGCCTATTTTTGATACATATACTCAGTTCCAGTTATACACATAAACTTTGACCATAAAACCTGTACAGAAGGTATTTTTGAATAAGTTTTGACAAAGAATATCTAGCTATTTATCTGCCATTGATGCGCATCTGCATTCCACAACAAGTGATTAATCTTAGGAACCCGAAGAGGAAGTGGAAACACCACTCCCCAACATCATGGAGAATTCCTTTTACTTCGAACAAGCTGGGGTAGGCTTCGGAAGAGAAGAAACATATAGAGTATTTCTGGCTCTCAAGCAACTTGTAGATACATATCCTCTTCAAACTGTCAGATTCTGGGGTAATTGAATGCCTAATAATTATGCTAATCCGAGATTAACTGAATGAAGTTTATCACATATTCAATTTAAGTACTAAAAAAGGTTCAGCCCCAAACAATTGATAACATGAAATCAGAATCTAACATGCAGTTTAACTGCTGTTACAAGATATTTTCTGTTGAAATCGACACGAACATTATCAGTCCTTGCTTTTTACATTTTTTTGCTGCAAATGAAAATTTTAGTTTTCATTATTACTCGTAGTAGGGAGAAAATCTTTTTTTTTTTCGGCCACTTTATCAAAAATGATGTTAAATATTGTCTTGTTTGGATGTGACTTTGTTTTGACAGTTGTATGTTTTTTAAATACATTCCTATTGAAAATTATACACTACGCATAGGTACATAGCTACAAGAGGTTTTAGTCAATTGGCTATTTTTTACACTTTATAGGAAAGGTTTTGGGTACGGAGGCGAATTACTTTGTTGCTGAAGTTCAATACCGTGAGGGGGAAGAGGAAGAACAAGAAGAGGAGGAAGAAAAGGTATGTGATGTCATAACAGTTATTTGTTACATAACAATCACGCTTTAATGATGCAACAGGAAGAGGAAAAAGAGGAAGAGAAAGAGGAGGAAGAGGAAGGAGAAGGAGCAGAAGAAGATGTTATTCCCAAACCCGACTTCAAACCACCTCCCGTTATTCCAAAAGAGGACAACCGATTGGGAGCAAACAAATTTGTTTACTTTGTTTGTAATGAGCCAGGTACGTATTTGCAAATAATTTTTGGGTCCTCGACTTTTCGGCAAGACCATTTCGGCGCAGACCTTTTCGGCACCAATAGTCGGTGCTTTTTACTAACCCTAACCCAAACCCCTAACCCTAAATAAGTGAACTGTCAAAGAGCACCGAATTGGCGCCGAAACGATCTGTGCAGAAAACGTCCGGCAACGAAATAGGTGGCGCCGAAATGGTCGTGCCGAAAAGACGTGATCCCATAATTTTTTTACTCTAGCGTTTTCAGACGAAAAATAGTCACGTAGCCAACAAGAACGCTATCCCATTTCAGCGTTTTTTGGTATGGTTTGGACGAAAGTCAGTGTTTGGTGAAATGATTTTTTTGTTCTCATCATTTTAGATAGCGAAAAGTTTGAACGAAAATTGTGTATCTTTAAGTACCAACTGGTAGTTGATGAATAGTTGCTAGTTCAATGAACTGCGCGGTTTGTGGTGGTGGTGAAAACACAGCTTTTAAATTGGCTTGGATTGCGCGATCGTTTTATTGATATTGTTTTAGGGTGGTACGCGGTAGCAAATTCCAGACATCAAATTAGGCTTTTCTGTAAAATGTATACTGGTTTTTATAAGAACCAGTATATTTTAATTGATGCTGGGCTCTTTAACTTTCACGAAGTTTCAGCCTCATTTGTTTTTAGCTTTATCAGAGCATAAAGTGACACAAATTTATTCTTGCTTCATTACAAGTTGTTTTTTGTTATTATGGATCATTATTACTGTTAGACAAATCAATAATGGCAATCTAGAAAAGACCAAGAAAATTCTGCTGATTACGTAGAAATACGTTGTACTAGCCCATGTTCTTAAATATTTTATTTATGATGGGCTGATTTTGCTCTTAATTACAGCCTCGAGTTCTTATGAAATTGTTCGTATAGAAAGTGTATAATACTTGCATAATGCATATTCTACGATATTTTTGTAGGCAAAGCTTGGACAAAACTACCCCCAATCACTCCGGCTCAAGTTGTGTCCAGTCGAAAAATTAAGAAGTTCTTTACCGGTAAACTCGATGCTCCCGTTATCAGTTATCCTCCGTTTCCTGGCAACGAATCAAACTACCTAAGGGCACAAATCGCCAGAATAAGTGCCGGAACTCAGGTACTTGTCTTAAAATAGCAGTAATAATTTGATTTATACATTAACCTCTTTGTATAGGAAATTAGAAATGGAGTATGGATCTTAAACTCTATTCCATCTTGACAAATAATACTTTTATCTGTTAATCGCAACGCGTTGAGTAGTTTGGTAGCCAACAAGCTCGCATGCTCATCATTTGCTCAACAGGGTCAGCAGTCAACACACTTTGGAGTCATAGTTTGCCATTCGATTCTTAAATCTTTGTCTAACCCGTCAAGCGAGCAGCTTTTCCTCATTCGTTGTGAATTAAAACAATCTCCGTGCTGTTTTAGATTAGTCCACTCGGATACTACCAATTCGATGAAGAAGAAGAGGAGGAAGAAGAAGGAGAGGGGCGCACAGATTTCACCGAGAACCCCGACTTCGAAAAACTCCCTCTTCGTGACCTCACGGACGCCACCCTGGCAAGCTGGGTGCACCATGTTCAACATATTCTTCCTCAGGGCAGATGCACTTGGTTCAATCCGGTACAGAAAAACGAGGTACAAATTTTAGTTCCACTTTCGTAATTACAAACAGGGTGTCGAACCGAACCTGAACCCGAACCGTAAACCCGAATGAACCGTTTCATTTTGGTAAACCCGAACCGAACCTGAACCAGCAAAATTTTACTTCAGTGAACCTGAACCCTCAAAATTGTGCTCAAGTGAACCCAAACCTAACCTGAACTCCTAACAAAAGTAAGAATATATTTTTCCATATCCGGATGCCGCTGGCGCTGGTACACGCACAATAAGAGCAGTGGTGATCATCAACAGGATCAGCAATTTCTCCTTTTTTTTTCTGGACAAAACGAGTAACGACAGTTAAATTTTAAGTCAATGAACCCGAACCGAACCTGAACCAGTAAGATTTTACTTGAGTGAACCTGAACCAAACCTGAACCTCGAAAATGGTGCTCGAGTGAACCCGAACCAAACCTAAACCGCTAAAATATTTTGAGCAGGAGCTAAACCTGAACCCGAACCTTTGAAGTAATGATTCCAAATCTTTGTTGCTAATTCAAAAATTACTAGCTAGTTCTCTACTAAATTAGAGGTAGGATCTTTTAAATTGCTTTGGGGCTTATTCTGTTTATTGACCTTTCGTGACCGGTATATTTTATGTTTGTCAGAAATGGAAGTAACAGCTTACTTTATGCCACTGCCAAATGAATAAGTTGGCGCATTCGTTTCTTTGCAGGTCTTCGTTTGATTTTTATATTACGTGTTTCAGGAGGAATTTGAAGATGAGGAGGAAGAGGAAGAACGGGAAGAGCCTGATGAACCCGAACCGGAAGTCGGTCCTCCACTCCTGACTCCTCTCTCGGAGGATGCTGAAGTTGACGGGATGTCCCCCTGGACGTGCACCCTCACTTCCCATTTGGTTCCCCAGTACGCCGTTGCCCTCATTAAGTCAAATCTTTGGCCTGGTGCATTTGCCTATTCAGACGGAAAGTAAGAGATTGTTGTGCGAAAGACTGAATTTCCAAGCGAGTTCGCACTAAATTTAAGTTTCACACAAGTTAAGGTTAAGACCGCCAACATTCAAGTTAAGGTTAATCGGCGGTCAGTTGTCGTGGACCCTAATAGATTTTTTTGAAGAAGTCCAAAAATATATGAAAATTTGCTGTTATTTTTGGTTGATCAGAATGCTTTTGATTCGTTTATTGCCTCGTTGGTTTGATGAGCATTTCAAGAGTCAGTGTCGATGTAGAAAGAAATTTTTCGATAACTTCGTTTTCCACTCATTCTCGCTCTTTTTTTGCATCGTATATAAGTAGCAGGTAAATTGGTAAACGGCGTGTTGCAGCCGTAGCTGTCGTTTTTAACTACTTTTTGAATTCAGAAAATTTGAGAACCTCTACGTTGGATATGGACATAAATACGGGTCACAAAATTACAGTCCCGAACCACCTCCCCCAATGCAAAAGGAATATTCCAGCGGACCAGAAATCACCGAAGCGGAAGACCCAAGCGTGGAGGAGGAGGCCGCCCTTAAGGCTGCCCAAGAGGAAGCCATGGCAGCTGCTGAGGTTTGTGAATTTTTTTGAGCAATAAACATAGATTGAAAAAAATGCCAACGAAAGTTCAAGAAATGGGGAACGAGTTTCTCCACTCGCTCGAGATAAAAGTAGTAGCTGTAATGCGGTGTACTTTCCTTGAATCTTACTCAATTTCGCAACGTGTTACTCCATGGTTTGTTTTGGTTGAGGCTTTGGGTTCATGCTAAAAAGATAACCGATTAGTGGTCGAGTGGATATATCGTCTGCTACTGAAACGCAGTGACTTTGGTAGGGGGAGGGCGGCCCGCCCCGGGTGCCACTATTTTGGCGTGACACCATTTTGTGATACCAATCGTAAAAAAAAAGCAACATGTTTTATTGTTTAATATCATTGGAAATGTTTAGCACACTGAAATGGACTAAAAAAATGACTTAAAGCATCTTTTGAAACATTTATTTAGAGAGAGGGGCGCTAATTTGTCGCAAATATTACCCACAAGTCAGAAAAAAAACTTTGAAAAGTTGTTAAAACATGCTGAATATAAGTTTCATGAAAAAATATATAAGCCCAGAAATAGGGAAGGGGTAGCTATATCGTATTAGTTAATTACCAATCACTTCGACTCAAATATCGTTCCATTACCCAATCATTTTTTTATTAAATATAGCCGAAATAGATTATTCCTTGAGTGTTTCATTGAACTAGGTTATAAGATTTTATGATTTACGGTACCAGCTTGTAAATAAGAGAACTGAAATTTTACCATTAGCCACCTCCTGCATAGCCATTGCCCACTTATGAAACCAGTTTAATCATGTCTTGCACTGCTAATTTCTATTCCACATTTCAAAAGCATTAATTTTTATCAAAACAGGCCTGAAATTAAGTTATTTGTGCGAAAAATAAATTTTTTGGAGTGATGGAGGCTCCGCCCCCAGACCCCCACTGTCCCCCGGCGAATGGGGGCGGAGCTTCCAAACCCCCGAAGCAGCCTATCCCCCTATTACAAATTTCTGGTTACGCGCCTGATACTAAATGTTTGCTGCTCATACTTCCAAGTTTTAGAATCTTACAATGAGAAGTTATTGAGCCAGCCAAATAACAACCGCTATCTACAGTAATGAAGTAGTAACGCTATCTTTAAAAATATAACCTTTTGCAGCCTACTATACATTATGAAAGGTGACACTACGAAATTCCGCCGCGGGTGTCACTATTTTCAGCGACGTCACTGCTGAAACAGTAGACTCTTATTTGATTTGCGGTTGAGTCAAACCAAAGACTATAAAAGTTGTATTCACAAGATCACAGCTTTCCTGCTTGACCTTGAGTAATAAAAAGGGACAGTGTGAAACTACCATCGTGAATGGTAAACAGGTGGCAGCTTGACTCGAAGATCGCAAAGTTCCTTCTAGCCAAGACAACTTGGCGAGTAAACGGTAATTACAATTATGCTACTCAGGTTTACACCGTGTTACGCAGTGGGTTGTTATGAAAACTGCCTTTTTTTAAAAATAAGCTTTAAGATCCATTTCTGCTAGTTAGCTCTTTTCAAATAAACTGGGCCATTTCATCCGCATCTGAGGTTTTTGCTCCATACATGCTACAGTAAAGCGCTGTCCTCAGTTGTATCAGTTCCACCTCATTTTTCAATGTGGTTTGTTTTAGGAAATGGAAGAGATGGAAGAAGAGGAGGAAGATGACGATTAATCCGCGAATAATCCATTCAACTATTTTTTTATATTTCAAGAGTTTTTACGAAGCCAGTTCTGCTTCACTCGTTCACAATCCGATGTCTCGTGTCGTAGTGCCTTTGTCTTTTTATAATATAAGTTGCTCTGAGTATGAAAAAGTAATACACTTCAAAAAGACACGTGCAGTTAGACGAGTCCTTTGGTCTAAATTGGCAAATTTGGGTTTCATTCCCAGTCGGGTTTAAGTAGTGTTGATAACCTCCCTGCTTGCCGCTCAGCATTAAAACAAGGAGTTCGAACTATGAAGCGGCTGAGAGCAACATGTAAAATATATACACATACCGGTACAGTAATTCGAACGAATGGTAGCTGTTAAATGTCGGCTGCAGCAAACCATTCAATATCGTTCCACAATTCTTTAGCGAAAACTTCTTGAGTGCTTTAACGTCATAAGAATCGCATCTATTGCCACGTTTAGAGAGATTTCTTAAATCCTAGGTCATGGCGGAAGCAAAATCACACAATATTTAAAACATTCTACAGTTACTGTATTTATTAAATGCATGCACAGCTGACCATTTGTACAGTTCGAGGTTCAACAATTAAATGTCCCGAATAAAAAGGTTCCCCTTGAAATAACTGTACATTTCCACCAAAAGGGGACTGCAGGCTTATGGGGGAGTCAAACAGCTTTCAACTTTGGGCGTGCTAATGTGCTTCTTTCATCAAATCAGTTCAGCAACTGCAAAAAAAAAGTAAAATAAATCTCCGATACGGACAAACGACCAGATCTCGTACATTCTACAGATAACTCAAAAAATCTCCCAACTTTTCCCAGAAGCAATTTTGTGTCAATTCCAGTTAAAACTACAGTATAACTTTCAATAGTTCTTGGCTAAAAAGCAGTTTTCTATAACCACAAACAGTACAATTTTATTAGAGATTAGGCAAACACTCAAGGTGAATTTACACAGTATCCATTTTTCGTCCGTTTTTGCTTCTCCGTGAAAAAGTATGCGCTTTTTCATCCGCATTTTAATAAGTCTATATCCGCACTAACCAGACTGTCACAAACTGGACAAAAGCTTTCCGAAAAAAATTGTTTGTAAAGGGGTACTACAGTTCTATTTTGAAATATCGCTCTTTTCGTTCATATGCAAAATATTTCAACAAAATTTTTATGTGTAGCAGTCTACTTCAGGCGCGTAGCCAGGATTTGGAAAAGGGGGGGGGGGGGGCTTTTTTGGAAGAGTGAGAAAAGTGCAAACGACCTTGACCCGAATTATCATTGTTCTTGAATCAGAATCACACGGCTTGGTACGAAAATTGAGACGGAATTTCTCGGAAAGCTCGGAAATTCAAACGTTTTTTCAGCCCAAAAACAGGTGCTCTCCAAAAAAAAAAAAAAAAAAAAGGTCTTTGCCGAAATTGAGACTATTTTTCGGCCAAAATCGGATATTCAAACGTTTTTTCAGTCCAAAAACAGGTGCTCTCCAAAAAAAAGGTCTTCGCCGAAATTGAGACTGATTTTTCGGCCAAAATCGGAAATTCAAACGCTTTTTCAGGCCGAATCACGACATGCACTTTACAACTTCGGCACCCAATTTCCTTTGGGGGGCTGTTTTCAATTTTTCACCAAAAATCGGCCTTAAAACCACCAAAAACGTGCGATTTTGCATACTTCACAAGCCAATGGGAGGGGCTCGAGCCCCTCCCACCTGGCTACGCTACTGGTCTACTTAGTGCGGATATGGGCATATAAAAATGCGTATGAAAAAGCACATACTTTTTCACGGAGAAGCAAAAACGGACGAAAAACGGATACTGTGTAAATCCGCCTTCACTGTACAATACACAATACTCCTATAATTATGAAGAACAATGTACTGAGAAAATTAATGATAAGCTATAGACAGTATCCAGAGTCTTAGAGGCACAATCAAGTTTGTGTCTTAGAGGCACAATCTGGATACTGTCTATAGCTTATCATTACTCATATATTCTTTCAAGTTGTATTTGGACAGAAAACAAAGCATGAAAAACGAAATAATTACTATTTTAAGAAATAATTTTAGCGTTTGAAAAATCTCAAAACTAAGAGGAGAATTTCACGTACCATTCATAGGCATTTCATCAATTTGAGTCGAGTAGTACTGTTCAATGTCCCTCAATATTCTGATGTCGTCATTCTTAACAAAATTAATGGCAACACCTTTTCTGCCATAACGTCCCGATCTAAAAATTGCTCAATGTCATGACACAAGTTAGTTGCATAGCAACGAGTACTTCTCTGGAACGGGAGACCCATAGTTCAATTCCAGGACAGGTCAAATCGGACACAGTATTGCCAACGGCTCGCCACCGTTGCGACATTTCTTGGAGGAGCCGTGTTGCTTCGGCGCATTGAAACGAAGATGGGCCCCGCCAAGTCACACACTTCCGCATAATTTAGCGAGTCAAGCAAAGATTTAATTTTTTTAGACTAGAACAAAATTTCAAGACTTGATCTCATCCAAAACGAACTACATAGACCATGTTTCAATAGCGGACTTATGGCTTAGCTTTCCGGAGCCAGCTAGCCATAAGAGAAACATGAAAACGGTTCGGTTAAAAGAGATGTTGAATCCAACAATAGCACAAGTAAAACAAATACGTTCTCGTATTTAACTTCACAGAAAAACCTTCACTTAAACATGCATTCTAGTACTCACTGATAAACGTGTCAAATCTGTTAGATAACCAAATTAAAAGCCAAATGAACTCAAATCCTCTAAGAAACTTCCTACACAGCTGGTTTTCGTTACTTACCTTCCGATTCTGTGAATGTACAATTCTCTGTTGTTTGGCAGATCGTAGTTGATGATGAGTGATACTTGCGGGACGTCTAATCCCCGAGCCCACACATCGGTGGATATAAGGACACGGCTGTAAAGATAAATTACAAATTTATTAAGTTAGTCGGTGGAAGAGAACCTGAGAATCCCTTTAATCGGGATGTTCATTTCTTCGAAGCTTTCCGTCTGACACCTGTCAAGAGAAATCGTCAAAATGAAGAGCGCAGAAAAAATGGAAAACTTATATACTAGGTTTCCACGCTCTCAGAAAAAATGGAAAACGTACTAGTTTTTCTACGCTCTCCATTCTGACGATGCTTCTTGACAAGTGTCAGACGAAAAGCTTCGAAGAAACGAACATACCGCTTAAAGCAACTTACAAATACGTATCAATATTCAAGAGATTCGACGATGCTAACTCTGACAAAAGAAAGATAAGATAGTTGGAGACATTCCTTTTTTCGTTTCTTAATCTTAACCTTACCATAGCTGACCCTCACGTTAAGTATTACTTATATAGTGATAGGTTAATAATTGATAACACATAGCCTGCATTTAGAGCAGGAAAAGAAAAAGCGACACAACGTTAGACGTTAAATCATGCAGATGAGAAGATACTAAGGAAAACTTACGAGTTATAATTGCAAGACCATTAAAACCTGTCACAACAAAATATCATTTTACAATAGGATTGTCTACAATTATTCCAGTCAGGCACACAATTTATAAAAAAAATGTGGTTGAGAAGTTGTTTAAATAATTTCAAGAAAAAAAGTGAGCAATACCTGGCTCCAGATCTGAACTCCTTCATGATCTCTGTTCTCTCCTTCTGTGGCATGTCACCGTGCATTGATGATACGGTAAAGTTGGCTTCTCGCATTTTCTCTGTCAGCCAATCCACCTGAGAAGCAGGTTTATCAGAAAAAAGAACCAAAACACAACGAAAATGGGGCGTATTGAAAGATCTTTACGATTAATTTGATAATTTTTGCTTTGGAAGAAAATAACGCGGGAAGAAAACGAACCATGGAATGAACACGGGATTGCTTAATCATTAACGGCAAGAATATCGAACCCTCAGCCGTCGTAATCAGTATTTGAGTGCATATCATGGAAATTGTCTTTAACTTTCAATCTAATCAAAATGCATCATCTCTATACATACTTTTCTTTTAGTGTTGCAGAAAATGACAGCTTGTGTAATTGTTAGTGTGTCGTAAAGATCACAGAGAGTGTCGAATTTCCATTCCTCCTTTTCTATTGCCACGAAGAACTGCTTGATGCCTTCCAGCGTCAGTTCATCACTAAATACGGCATTAAATATTCATTTTTATTTGATTCTATCCAAAACAACTCCAAACTTTACTGCAACAAACACACTTAACAAAAAATCTATAAAAAACGTGGAGTTGCAATCGGGAGAGATATTTTGAATTGGGGTATAAGTTTCTGCTAAGTTCAGTTTTGCAAGCCTAGCAGCAGCTCTGTATAAAAAATAACTCCAGCACTCCGTCTACTTCAAAAAAAATCACCATTTTGAAGGAACAATGAAGTTTTGACTTGAGCAACTCAAATTTTGAGACAGTTGTTTGGAAGATAATAGTGAAATTCCTTTCGATTGTGAGCAGCAGTTTATTAACAGCTAAAACTTACCGCTTCACGAGAATTCGAACTGGGTCCGTCATGAATTTGTTTGTCATTTCAAGAATTTCATGGGGAAGGGTGGCACTGAGAAGGACAACCTGCAACAAGATTTTCTTCCAACACTTTATGCCAAAAAAAAAAATCATATTAACTGCTTTTACACAAGTCGATACTAACCTGAAGAATAAACCTATCGAATATGTGGTTATCGTATTAACAAAAAACGCCACATTTAGGACATCATACACCTATTTTAAGCCATGAATAATCCTTACGGCTCTGAAAAAATACGCTTGTTAACAACTGGTTTTAATTATACATATAAGGTCTACAATAGGCTTAAAATATTGCACCGAATTTTTGTTTAAAATAAACTAAAGATACACCCGTACGCTCTCAATTTTACGCCCACAGTAGACCGGCCCTATGCTCCCTCTAAGCTGCGCGGCTGCGAAGATAGCCTAGAATCCCCGCGCAGTACTTTAGTTCTGCAGCGCACTCCTTAAGTATCGATAAGACAAGGTAAATACGTGCTTTCGATCGGAAGCAACCCCCATAATTAAGGTTTGAAATTACTTTGTAAAATCAAGAAGCAATCAATAAGTCCAAAACTCCGGCCGAAGTAGGCACCTATTTGCGGCGAAGACCTTTTTTTTGTTTTTGATCTTCACCTAAATTTGGGGGGCAAAATCTTGACATTCCGGGCAAAAACATAACCAGTTTGCAGCGAAAATATTTTTTGTTCTTTGGCTCTTCACCTGAATTTGGAGGCAAAATCCCGACATTCCAGGCAAAGATATGCCAAGTTTACGGTGAAGACCTTTTTTTGGAGCTCACACGGCCTTTCATTCCGCACACACTAAGCAAGCTCTCAGAGGGAATGTTGGGCCGGACCTATAACGCCAGCTGATTAACAACACTACATACACGTAGTCTATGCCAGCTAATTTATCGCAGTTAAAAAACATCATACTGACCTGAATAGCGGGAGGAAGATATCGGTAGACATCGTATATTTGTTCTTTGAACCCTTTGTTGAGCATTTCATCGGACTCATCGAGAATCAGCATCTTAATTGACCGCGTACGCAAGCTCCGTCGACGAATCATGTCTGTTACGTCATAGAATTTCATGTTAGGGTCACAATGCCAGATTGTTGAAGAGACAGAAAAGTACTTACAAAATCACATAATATTGAATTCGGTAATCACATAAAAAAAGTACTTCCGAAATCACATAATAAAACGTATAAACTTGCCGTAAAACACCGGTGCTAAAACACTTAAACGTTTACAAAGCGAAGTTGACTCTCTCTGATTTTTAAAATCTTTTATAGTGTTTTCGTACCAAAAACTCTTCCAGGAGTTCCAGATACAATGTGTTGTCCATAATCGAGTTTTCGAATATCCTCTCCCACGTTGGTTCCACCAATACAGGCATGGCACTGTACAGACATGTAGTCCCCCAATGCTAAAATCACCTAAAATAATACTGGTGAATGGTGATAAACGTAATCAACTAAGAAAAATTCAGACTTTTCGCGTTGTAAAAGAGCATTCAATGCTTTTAAACTTGAAAAAAATGGCAAACAGATTCCTACCCTAGTTTTCTACTAAATCAGCTCCGAATTTTGCTTTCAAAGAGGCAACTGCAGCCAGTTGGCTAAAAACGAGCACGATCCAAAATTTCCATAATCGTACATAGATCCACTAATAAGAAAATAATACCGGCTAACAAGTCACAACTACAAATTTGTAGAACTTTAGGCATGCAATCAAGGAGCAAATTCAACTTTTCAAAATAAATGCTTTATTTACCTTTTGAATCTGTTGAGCAAGTTCGCGAGTTGGTGACAGCACTAGAGCTTGGGTGTCTCGGAGCTGAGTATCGATCATTTGCAATGAGGCAATCGAAAAAGTTGCAGTCTTACCAGTACCAGACTGAGCCCTGAAAATACGAACAAAATCTTTAGTGATACCTATCAGTATTTAATGACTAGTGAGCCCTAAAACTTATACTTGCTGGTGCAAAACATCAATCTGTCACAAAGTCTTATTGAAAACAAAGTAAAAAGCTAAAAAAATTACGTTAAAAAAAAAAGCTGGAAAAATCTGAATTAGGTAAAAAGTAACATGGCTTGATGCGCAATTTATTAAATACGTGTTTACTCACTGTGCAATAACATCTCTTCCTTTCATGATCTGCTTGATGGCTCTCTGTTGGATTGCAGATGGCTTTTCGAAACCTTGGAAATAAAATATGGAAAAACTAGAACATTTTTTGATTTCGAAAATAAAACAAACAAGTCTACGAAGGTACAAGTTTTCTTGGCTTTTACTAAAACTAAAGAAAAATTGATATGCTTAGTGATGCATTTAAGCAAAGAATTGCGCTAGGAACGATTAGACAAAATTGATGCAAAATGGGCAGGGGTTAAACTAAGCCACTTCTACCAACTAACATTTGAAGAACGAGCCGTCTCAAAAGTGATGAGTTATTTCAAGGAGCAAAATATATCACCAACAGGCAAATAAAACACTTTGAAGTCACTCACCATAAGCATAAATTCCTCTGAGTAGATCTTCTCTTAAACCCATTGAATCAAAAGTAGGGACAACATCGACCCCATCTGAGGTTGTGAATTCAACTTTTGACAAATCCGATTCCTTTCTTGTAGCCATCTAGTTTTCCCAATATGACAGGTAACTATACGGTAATCTATATCCTAAACTGCAACTAAAGCATAGTCAATTGTACACAAAATTTCCTTAAAGGCACTTGAAGGAAACTTTAATTGAAGTTGATATAAAAAAAAATCAAAAAAATATTGCAACATATTCTACTTTGATTTTTTCTTTTAAATACTCTCTTAAATTCGCACAAAATGGTTAAGATGTTAATATGCTTAAAGAGGTACTGCTCGAAATTGGTTTTATTGAAGAAATAAAAACTACTTGAGGTTATAAAGAGGTGCCCGAAATCTTTTTCCACAATTCCTCTTACTCGCGAAAATGTGATTTAATTCGCTTGACTCTGAACCATTGGCAACCCTGCATTTTGCAATTTTCTGACGTCACAAAAGAGGTATTGTTGATCAGTACTGGTAGCTAGGTCTACATCCACCAGTAGCCAATTTTTCAGATTTGGTTATAGGCTACTCACTGTTACCGGTTGGTAATCGCGTTTCTTTGTTCTGCGAAAAAATTTTGCAAAATTATGCCTTTTGTGCACAAAAATGCGAAATGCAGGATTGCCAATGGTACTGAGTCAAACGGATTAAACCGTATTTTCGCGAATAAGGGAACTTGTGGAAAAAGGTAAGAGGCACTTCTTTATTACCTAAAGTAGTTCTCATTTCTTCAATAAAACCGATTTCGAGCTGTATCTCTTTAAAACAAACGAGTTTTTAAGCCCAGAAAGCCAGTGTTGGGCAAGTTAATGAGAAACGTTAACTTCGGTAAGAGTTAATTCGACAAGAATTTTCAAGCAATTTTTTAACTCAGTTAAAATTAAAAGTTAATTCCTTAAAAAAATAAAAAATTCAATATTAACCTGCAGTTGATGCCTAACAAAATGTAATCTTTATAAATTACTTTATGCGTATTGGTAATCACTGTGCAGAGTAAAATTATTACGGCACTACACTCGATTGTTAACAGCTATTGTTATTATGGCATTAGGAAGCATGGTGTAGCCTAGAAATTTAAGGGATTAACGAAAACATTAAATTAGTTTAACGAAAGTTATAGTCAGTAAGTTAACTCACAAAAGCTTTTTAACTTCTTAACTCGTTGATGCCCAACACTGCAGAAAGCATTACAAAACTTCAGTCTTTTTTTTTCTCGTTCTAGTATCATTTCGTTTATTAAAGTTTCATCCAAGTGCTCTTTAACAAAACCAACTGATATATAATTCTATTCGAAAAAAAGACTTGTTAAAGCGGGAAAAAGAACAGTGGTGCCAGCATCGGAAAATCAAGTGCTTTTGGAATAGACTACTAAAGTTTACACCAGTATACGTAATCAGGTAGCACGCAAATAAGTGACAGACTGGTATATCCAAGGCGAAGTGACCAAAATGAGATCTACTTAGTCAGAAAAGACAATCACAAAATGTAACCTAACTATTACAAATGCATGACCGATAAACAAACCGCCAGAAAACAATTTACATAAAAAACTTTAAAAGCAAAAAAATGCTAGCTAATCAATAAGAGCCCTGGAGCAGAAAGTGGCAGCTGATTGTTGCAAACTGATTGCAACTGGTCAATCGTGGAAATCTGGACAAGTGCCCTTGAATCTCGAGCTAGCGGGTACCGATAGACCGCAGGAGGTCTTGAGTGGCCACTGAACATGCAAACTATAGTTTAGTGAAAGCTGATTTTTTTCAGCGATCAGTGACTTGTTTCGACCTTGGATGATTGGAGATGGTTGTTCGACACTCAGAAAACAATAGTACTGAAGCATAAAATCACATTGCATGAAAAGGAGACAAAAACAAAATGTGTAATTCATCACTCTGAATAGGTTTACAGTTACCATGTTTTTGTCAGCTATAGAAGTTTCCATTTATGGCAAAGCAAGAATTCTTACACAACTGGGCTGAAAATTTTCTGATCTAAATCTTACTTTTGTGGAGAATATTTATCAAAAATCATATTCGAGCCTCTGGCTTTACATTGCACAAACACAGAGAACAAGTATTATTCTGGTATTAGAAAGAACAAGCAATCAAAAAAAATCAGAATAGTTTTCACCCTCTCGTGAGGTTAAGGTTACCTAGCAGTTCTAAGATAAACTAGCAAAATAAGAATACACGGTAGGTTAAGTGAAGTATATTCAAGAGTACCATTATGCCTTTTTAAAACTCAACTACAACATAAATTCATATTCATTGCTTATGCTTTAGATCAAAAATTTCTACAGCACCACACACAAAAACTAATACAAGAATAAACTGGTTTGTCAATTGCAAACGTTTCAAGAACATATTTAGCCAAAGCTTGAAAATAACCATAGAGTTGAGCTTAATGGTAAGTGTACATTTTTGCAGTTAAAAAAATGCAGCTTAAACAGCAAAAATGCAAACCTAGAATATATGATCTAATCTTATTGCACTACACAGGCCACTGAATAAATAAAAAAGACAAATTAGAGGTGGAAACTTTAGTTTGAAAAACCTCTTCACCCTTGGTATAGACAAAGATCCTTACTCAAACAACTATTAATTCAGCTCAATTTAATATTTCAGTCAAAGCAAGCTTCTATTTTTAAATCAAATCTCTAAACAGTTTCCATAAATGGTTCCTCTTCTTCAGTAGCTCCTTCTTCTGGTGAAGCATGAAAGGAAGCGTGCAATGTAATGAGAAAAAATGAAACCCCTAAAGAACAAATACAAGGTAGTAAAAAGATATGAACCACAAGATAAAATTTTTAAATTTAAAAGAACCTAACTCATACGGTAATTTGAGACCTAGTTCAACAAGCTAAAGTGTTTGTTTTTTTTTTCTTTTCTAACTAACTTGTAAATCATACTTCAAATTATCAGTATAGAAAGTGAGTTGCAAGATCTCATTAAAAACTGGTAAATCGAACCAAATGTTGTTAATAACGCAACTATTATCATTATGCCAGATACTTAATAACTTTGAATCATGATATCTCCTTCTTACCCAAGACCCAAAACACAGCAGCTCCAGCTCCAGCCAAGAAAAATAATGGAAAAGAGAGAAGAGCAGCAGCACCATACTGTTGAGCATAAGATAGTTCACGACCTGAAATAAAATATTTCTGCAGTAAATCTCAGAACAAAGCTTCACAAATTCAACTCAACCAAATTTTAATAGCATATTATTGCAGTATCTGGAGAGCTTTGACTCTTGGCTAAAAATATCCAGTTGGCCGTATCAGTTTATTGTAACTATCTTATTGATCTTACTTCATGAACATCCTACATAAATAGTGGTTTGCAGTTTTCCTTATTAGATCTGATAACTTGCAGTCAATTAATTTATGGTAAAAAATATAGATGTTTTTAGCTGCCACTGCAGAGCTTCTAAACTCATACCAGTGTCCATTAAGTTGGGAAATTGCTTAAGAGTTTAGTTAATAATTCTAAAATAAACTTACCAAAAATTTTTAGTTTTGAATGTTCATTCCTTGCATGAATTGCATAACAAGCTCCCAGGAAAGCAGCAATAGCGATAAGTAGCAGCGGGGAGGTGATACTGTAGAGCAAAAAAAAACAGTGCTAAACAAGACTTATATCATTAGTTTAACCAGTTACCACTTGTAACATTTGGCTAGACATTGGGTGAGCATTTCAAACTGCTTTATATGCAAAACTGAACAATGGCCAATTTGAAGTTTCAAGCAGCTTTATACATCAAGGCAACTACAATTTTTTTGCGTACATTATCAGTCTATAATCTTATATAAACAATGTGTATTTGACAGACTCAAAATCTTTTTATTGCTGTTGCCAGATTCCATACTGTGGAAAAATGAACATTAAGGCTAAGTCAATTCAATGAAGTCAGCATAAGAAAACTATTCAATAGTTTTCTTATGCTTTGATATTTGACCTTTGACCACATAAAACTTTGACCATTTAATAGCACAATGACATTCGACACTGATGCCTTACACGCAGTACAAAATCAATCCAGTGAATACAAATATGTAGTTGCTTTGATAGTGTTCAATATTTTTCACAGTTCTTCTAGACCATTGTGCAATGCTAGTGGGCTTGCGAAACAGGTTAGTATTAATGAAGTTGGACCATGGTTGCACACTTTGTCTTCGCTTTGTGATCCATTCCTTTATAGCCGGACTGTTTACTTTTGACATCACTCTAAAAAAACGTTTAAATGGCATTAGAGTTGAAGTTTTAAGTAGCTTATTAATTACCAACCATTACAAATTTTGGAAAAAATTGACTAGAGAGTGCAAAAACATTTTTATCACCATTCACTGGTATGAAACAATATTAATACTGGTAACATAGCATCTTATAATCTTGTATGAATAGTTTAAATAGCAGTATTAGTTAATATGATACCTTACTGGAACTAACTGGTGTCTACTCTTATGTTTTGATGATTAATCTTTGTATAAAAAATCAATAATTTATAATAGTAAACAATGGCAAGGTCAAAGACTTAGTTTGTGCTAGGAAACAATAATGACTTGCTCATAAACATTGGCTAAGTTAAGGCTATATATAGAATAGAAGCAGTAAAATTAAAAACACTAATACTCAAAGTGGAGGAGGACACATTTCAAGTCAATAATACTCATCAATTATATTTTCTTTGACAACAAACATTAGCAAAAATTCTAAGTGCAGGTCTTCTTTAAAATTTGAGTTCTTCTAGCAAGGTGATTTTCTATCAACATTAAACCTTGATTGACAGATTAGACACAGTACAAAATAGAGATTCATCGAGCAAAAGCTTTTTGTAGTGCTACCCCTGCTAGTAACATACCAATACCAAAATTAACGGTTATACCAAAGCAGTGTTCCCACCAACATGATTTTTGTCAGCAAATCAGCGATTTGTTGGATCAAAGCCAAATAATTTTTGGCAATATGATATAAATATAGTTTAGAAAAGTCTACAAATTAGAGGAAATAAAACTTATAGTTGACATTAATACAGGATTCATGCAAAGTGGAAGGCACATAAATGTATTTCTACAGCTTCAGGAACAATTGTTTTGAGAAAATTTGGTAGCCTGCCAATTAACCATAAAGTTAGAGGGAACACTGTACCTAAGCCTTGTCCTTATTAGATAACAATACATGAAAGAACGATAACTACAAATTATAAGCTCAGAAAAAATAAGATTTTTTAAATTACACTAACTTGACTGATTAGGATTTATTAATTTTAGATGCTTAAATTTTGGTACTTTGATTTAAAAATCTTACCCGCTTGTGTCAAGATTTCCAAAATTGATTGTAGTAGTTGAAGTCGCCATTTTTGCAACTATATTACTGAATTAAGTATGGTATGAAATCACCTGCACAGTGCAACCCAATGTTATAATGACAAATTGTGCTGACTAAGCTTAAGTACTGTAGTTTGGGTAATGATCAGTACTGAATAGGCCGGTGCTATTAAAGAGATACAGCTCGAAATCAATTTATTGAATAAATGATAACTATTGAAGTAATAAATAGATGACTCAAACCTTTTTCCACGATTCCCTTCATTCGCGAAAATACGATTTAATCTGTTTGACTCCATACCATTGGCTACCCTGCATTTTTCAATTATGTAACATCACAAAAAGCATAATTTTGCAAAACCTCTTGCACACTCAAGAAACACGATCAATAACTGGTAGCAGTGAGTGGCCAATAACCAAATCTAAAAATTTGGCTGCTGCTGCTGGTACGTGGAGTCCTAGGCTACCAGTACTGATTTACAGCACGCCTTTTGCGATGTCACAAAATTGCAAAATGCAAGGTGGCAATTGTACGGAGTCAAATGGATAAACGTATTTTCGCGAATAAGGGAAATTGTGGAAAAAGGTTTAGTGCACTTCTTTATTATCTCAAGAAGTTCTCATTTCTTCAATAAAACCCATTTTTAGCAGTATCTTTTTAAGCAATTTGTTCAAACCAGTAATCCAAGTAATTAAAGTTAAACTGTAGAGTACTCAGTGGTACTACAGGGGTTAAATCAATTTTTGAGCAGATTTAGAGCACATGTGCATTGTGCACTTATCTAGCGCTCACGTGGACTTTTCATGTATACATGTGCACAAGCACTAATGATGACGCTAGTGCATTAATGATGTGCACATTCACTAGTACTAGTGCACTATCAGCTATTGACGTGAAAGTGCATTATTAATGATATGTCATTGCACTAATGATGCACGCTAGTGCGCTAAAGATGTGCACTACTGCACTAAGGATGTGCACTTGCACTGATGATATGTACGAAAGATGCGTGCTAGTACGCTTGTATTGACGTGCACCAGCGCACTAATGACACATGCTAGTGCACTAATGACCTGCATGTGCACTACTACGCTAATGATGCACACTAGTGCATTAATGACATGCACTGTGCACATAAGAAGTACACATCATAAGTGCAATTGCAGTCGTACACATGCGCTCATCATAAGTGCACAACTGCACATGCACATCAGACATGTGCATGTGAAAAGTGCACCCAAAGAGTGCACATGTGCACTTTTTGTGATCAAAATCTAGTTCTACCCCTTCTCCAGTAGCAGCATAACTCATTAATTGCGAGTGAGAAACTGCTTATCAGTACTAGTAACATTCCTGGAAACTAAAAAGTTGATTGAAATTTCACACTAACCGAATGCTAAAATCAACAAGTTGGTTTCCTTTTTCCACACCTTTTGGTTTTCATTATACCTAATTAGGCCTACTTTTTTCGAGATCATGCAACATTTCAATTAAGTTATGCTTTGCTTTTGAGGCAATGTATGTATTTAAGGTTCAGGAAAATGCAAAATTTTAATTCTTTAAATACCACTCTATTTTTTTAGTTTTGAAGACAAAAACTGAGGCAAATTAAAGTTGGGATAAAACAAAGATCTTGTTTGATCTATGTACCATTACAGATCACCAGAGATGGGCACACATAACATTATTTCAAAAGCGCAGCGCAACAACCTTTTCAATCAGTCTGCAGTAAAAGCACAGAGCAAAATGTGCAATTTAATTTCGTTCATTTCAAAAGTGCAGCGCAACTTCTACAATGAACTTTTTGATTCAGTGAAATGCAACGCAATTCCGTAATTGCAGAATAACATTTTCATATCAAGTTGAAGCACAACTTAACTTCCGCAACTGAAATTTCACAACATAATGCAAATATCGCATTTTTTGGGATTTCAGACAGAAAAAGAGTAAATAATTTGCTAAAGAAGCCGACATTTACCAATATTATGATCGAAATCGAACAAAATTTAGTTCAATGAATAGAAACGTGCTATTAACAGAAAAAAATTTGAAAGCACAGCACAATTAAAGCACAACAAATTATTAAGATTTTAGTCTGCAACACAACTTCCGCAATGTTTCAAAATACAAAATTGAAGCACCATGCAACTTATGCGATTGTGAAGGTTGCACTTCAAATTGCACTTTGCACACCTTTGCAGATTACCAACAGCCAAGTAAACCTTGAAATAGATTGCATGCTAGTTAATAGAGTTATTAAAGAAATAATCGGTACCTTCTTCTAAATTTTGAAGTAGATCCGCTTTCTTTTTGACATGCCTACTAAATTACAGACAAGGCAGAGGCTATTTTGGCACTAAAGGCAAAATAACCGTAAATGTCAGATGTTATTTAGCCTCAAGTGCCAAAACAGCCCTAACCCTAACAGAAGTAAAATACTACTTTGCCACTAGAGGCAAAAAAACAACTTCCTCCAGATTAAAATAGCCATCACCAGTGATTTTATCACAAAGTGATTTTGTCACAGTGATTTTGCAACTAAGTGAGGGTTAGGGCCAGATTCGAGATAGCTCTGGGGATGGTAGAATTATAGTTTAATGACTGCTGTTCTTAGTTCAGGAGTTAATGCTTTAATTTTAATAATGCAATAGTACAATACGGTTGGCAGATAGGTCTTTTCTATTTTTTCTGGTTTTAGAATGCTGTCTGTCACATCATCACTTTGTGACAAAATCACTGGCAACCAAGATAGCCTCACTAGTTAACAGATTAGCAGGCAACTCAGAACTGGGTCTGGGTTATCAAGGATCTTAAGAACGGTAAGCTCAGTAAGGCTATATCTTGTATGGAATTGGACAGTGATACGATACTGATAGGCTAATTTGGAAAAGTGTAGACTTCCTTTTCAGTTTTCAGTGCTTAGTCTTCAGTCTTCTGTTTTAATGTTTAGTGCTGGAAGTGGCTAGTGTTATGTTACATACCGGTAACACACAAAAGGAGAATAGGCCTAACTCAATAAGAGTGAAGTGAGTCCAGATGCAATGAGTCTCAACTTTCTTTTATGATGCACAAATAGACTAACAATTAATTCATAATAATACTAATAGTGACATAAAGCAAAGCAACGGTATGTATATAGTGAGCAGAGGTGGGCAAAGCGCAATTAGAAGCGCAAAGAGCAACTTCCGCAACCTCCGCAATTGCGGAAGTTGCGTTGCGCTTTAATTTTGTATTTTGAAACATTGTGGAAGTTGCGTTGCAGACTAAAGTCTTTAAAATTTGTTGCGCTTTCAAAATTTTTTTCGATTAAAAGCGCAATTCTTGACATTGAACTTAATTTTGTTCCATTTCGATCGTAATATTGACAAAAGTCTGCCTTCTTTAGCAAATTATTTGCTCTTTTTCTGTCAAAATCTGTTTCTGTCAAAAAATGTGGGATTTGTATGGTGCTGTAAAACTTCAATTGCGGAAGTTAGGTTGCGCTTTAACTTCGTACAAAAATGTCGTTTTGCAATTGCGGAATTGCGTTGCGCTTCAACTGAATCAAAACTTTCATTGCGGAAGTTGCGCTGCACTTCAGAAATTAAAAAAATTAAATTGCGCATTTTGCGCTGTGCTTTTATAGGTTAAAAAGATCGTTGTGCTTTGTTGCGCTGCGCTTTTGATATAACGTTACTTGTGCCCACCTCTGACAGTGAGTGAACAAAGAAAAACGAGAACAAAGACAAAATTAATTAAATTCCTTTTGTCTCACAATATCCGTTCATTATGCAACACCACCCATAGCAATGAGCGATATGTGCCAACAACCGGATACCGCAGACAATTACACACGGACAAATATTAAATTATATTCACTTGGTCAACAAAGACATTCCCCTCAGAATCATGGGTATGATGGACAACAAAGTCTGCCAAGGCTGTCCAACATGCACATCAGTCGACAAAAAGAAATGTGGATTCGAGCAAATTACAAAAACACCACAAAAGAGAATCTTCAAAAACTCCAACATAGAAAACTGATAAGGGTTCAAAAAGGAGTGTGCAGAAATGCAAAAACTGGGGATAAAATGTTAAAGCATTAAAATCTAAAATATGACAGTAGAGATGCTCATTTTTAATGTCCATGTGACCAGAAATAAGTGACTTGGTCATTCTGTCAAAAAGATATAGTGCATTTTAGCACAGAAAATGCAAACAACACAATATATAGGGCTTTCCTCTTGCCCTTTACTACAATATATTTAAAAGAATCATCAAGACTTTGCTCGAAATCAAATAATATCAAAAATACAAAATCAACAATATGAAATAAACATTCAGTAACTCTGCTGGTCATACAAGATATGGTTCGTAGAGTCATGGCTATTGCTATTCATCCTTTAAACTTCTTTGGCACGAACAGAATTAGAGTAGCCATGAAATTAATTATAACTCAAAAAAAATTCAGCTTAAACAAAGGTAAAAGGAAAATATGCAAATGCAAGTCATTCATCGGAAAGGTCAATTATCAAACACCCATTATCAGTACAACTACACTCACATTTCTTGCACAGCTTAACTGTGGTAGATAACGAGACAGGATTGATCACACAGACATGACGCATTACAAATTCAAAAATCAAAGAAGCGTTACACAAGGTTGACAATCACAAAACAGTTTAGTAATATGGTACCAATATCAAGTTTTTGTCGATTGGGGCCGAGGGTTTATCCTTTTACCACCTCATTTACATAAACATTTGCAAAAAATTCCAAATTGCTCTGTAATTGTACAGGCAAAAGGAAAAAATTGTTGCAATTGTAAGAAAATTGTTCAGGCTAAAGGATAAAATGACTTAAGCTTTGCCAAGTCAGCGAAATGCAACTTTATAAGCTCCTCTGCCGTTTGCATTGGTATGCGTGGTTTGATAGCGATTCCCACATACCTTCCAAATTTCTATTGGGTTTGGGCTTATTTTTGTTTTGTTTGCCTGCACAATGCCAATATTCAGCACAGTAAAAGTTATTTTCAATCGCCTTTTATGATTTGCCATAACTTGGCGGCTTCACTATTCTAAAACCAGTGAGGCATGGACGGATACATTTGTTTTAAAAGGTATTGAAACTCATTTTTTAAAGTTCGGTCATGTGCTTAAAATGCAGTATAATAAATCACAGTATTTATGAGTTTGTACCGCAATTTTTCTCTCACTGCAGCAATCGAAGTCTTCTTTTGCATTCCTGCTTATAGAGTAGCAATACTTTTTGACTTCGCGTTCTCTGCTTCGGAAAGCTTTGTAACCTCACATGAGCAAGACAACGATGTCTCACATCCTAACATGACTCAGACAACCTATCAGGTTCGAAAAGCTTCCAATCTCAAACGAAATGCTTAAGTAGCGCTAATCTAGGTACTCCTCATACAGGGTACCAATTTAGTGCATTTGTGCACTAGAGTTTCAGCATTCTTTTATTACCTTATGCACAACAAAGAGAATGGTAATTGATTGATAATAATAATAATAGTGACATAAAGCAAAGCAGTGGTATATATACAGCGAGTGAACAAAGACAAAGAAGAACAAAGACAATATTAGTTAAATTCCTTTTGTTGTGCAATATCTATTTATTATGCAATTACCACCCATGGAAATGACCGATATGTGCCAATAATCGGATACCGCAGACAATTACACAAGGACAAATACCGAGATTAAATTATAGGCAGTGTCTGCTGCACCGTCCCTGTTTCCAACATATAATTGCTGCTGCACCGGCGGCGCCAGTCATTTCATTTTGCTGTTCAATTTACTATCTCTCAAGCTGGCATCGCTGCCCGAACCCTAACTCTAATCGTAAGGTTATTGAATTATGTAGCAAAATAGCTCTCTAGCGCTATTTCTGCCAAGCGTGTCCGGCGCGAATTGATACCCCAACCATCAGTTCGGCAGCTATACGTGCTTGCCACTACACTATCTGGGCTTGGCATTTCATGTGTCAAAGTGCCATATTTAAATCGAAGTAATAAGAAAAAAGCAATATAACAGGCTGCCGGCGCAGCAGCGATTTGGTGTCCGAAACCGGACCAGTGATCTAGACACTTCCTAAATTATATTCACTCGATCACTATGTTATTATTAGCCTACATACTGGTGCACACATAAGCCTACATACTGGTGCACACATACAGACATAAGGAGAATAGGCCTAGCTCAATAAGACATCAAAAAGTGACCACTCACTTATATACTCTTTTCTATTTTTTAAATTGGAAGTGGCTGGTGTTACATTATTACCGGTATGTAATGCCTGTAAAGAGAATAAAAGAGCAAAGAGTAGGCCTAAGCACTCATTTGCTAATTTACTCTTTTTTATTTTTTAAATTAACCTTAGGGTTTGGGTTAGATTTTTTAGTTTTGGTTAGGATTAATGTTAGGGTTAGAGTTTGGGTTAGGTTTAGGGTTGGGGTTAGGGCTAGCATATTAGGACTATTTTGCCTCCAAATGGCAAAATAGCCCCCAAGAGGCAAAATAGCCACTGCCATTTTTATATTCTTAGTTCTTACATCTGGTATAACATAGGCTACCGGTACGTAACATCAGCCTCTACTCTTAATCTGTAATGACATATACTTGGGGTTAAACTATAGCAATTTTTGACGTCGTTAAGTATGAGCCTTCCGCGTTTTTACAGAATCTCTGCGACTTGTGTATGACAGATGAGTGTGCGTGCGCTCTCGCTCCCCTCATGCATGCACTCATTAGGGTTAGGGCTAGATTTGGGGAATAGCTTAGATCAGAGAGAAAGAGAGAGCACACGCGTTCATACACAAGTCACAAAGCTTCCATAAAAGAAGCGATGGCTCATACTTAATGACACAAGGCTTCCGTAAAAGAAGCGACAGCTCGTACTTAACAACACAAGGCTTCCATAAAAGAAGCGACGGCTCATATTAACGACACCCACAATTTTTACTGGTATATTCAGATTCTCAGTTCTTACATCTGATATAGCCTAACATCAGCCTCTGCTCTTAATCTGTAATGATTTATGCTTAGGGTTAAATTAAGAGGCTGGTATCCTAAAGCAAATCAGGAGGCCTACTCTGCCACTTACCGTACCAATTGCCAACAACACTACACAGCCAATTACTGGTAAGTACAACAGCGTATGACTGCATGAGTAGCGAGTAGGTAGGCCGGTACTAACCTGGTAGCCTAGGTATAGCCTACAACTGCAATATCAAGGCAATAAGCCTACCTTATCAGTAGATCTGCAGTCTCAATCTACAATAGCTTATTGTATCAGATATTATAGGCTAGTCTCGGTACCAGTTGGAGCTTGCTCAGAACTTGAAATCCTACGTGTAATAGCCTACCAGTTACTAATACAGTAGGCCTAATCATAATTTAGGCCTAGGCCTACTCTGTACAGTAGCCTACTGATTTAACACATAAACTTAATGAAAAACAAACAGAAGGATTGCTAATACCTAAATCGCGATGACGACACACGTTATATCAAAACCAAGACCTAAATCATCAACCACACAAGATCTAAATTTTTCCGAGTCAATGATTCAAGCAAAAAATGCAAAATTTCGAAAGAAAAATATTGGAATTCTAAATCCATCCCGTACTCTCATCTCTCTCATCAAATCAAGTTTACTTCAGAAGCAAAACTGGAGGAGGTTGTAGCGTGCGTAATCAACTGCACCACAGAGATTTTCTGTGGAACGTTGCACTAACCATAAGTAAAAAAATTACAAAGTAACACTGCTCGAAATTGGTTTTATAGAAGAAATGAGTACAGGGCCGTGCCAAGGCAGCCCCAACCCCCCCGGTCGGGGGGGCCCCAAGCCAAAATGAGGGCCCCACTTTTTACTTTACAACTACTACTTTGAAAGTTGGCATTGTTGATCAGTGCTAGTATGTTTTGCAATATTTCAAACAAAATTAAAGCGTATTGTCAATTTGAAATTGCATAAGATACTGAAAATACGCTCGCTGCACCAGTATGTCTCTGCTGCTGTGTTACAATTTCATCTATGGTGTAATAGAATCACAATCGCTTTGTCTTAGCTAGTCAATCAAGTCAGATGTTCAGCTTACCAGTCGATTGCACTGCAACCAGTTCAGAGTCAGTCTAGTTATGGTAACAGTCAGATTGCCTTCAGATGTCAGTAGTAGCGTAGCCAGGGGGATCGGGGGAGGGGGCTATATCCTCCCCATTGGCCTGTCAACCAAAATGCAGAATAAGGAAAATGCCACGTTTTTAGCTCTTCTGAGACTGTTTTTTTTTTTTGCCCTGGAATGGACTAAAGAGTGACTTAAAGCGTCTTTTAAGCATATATTCAGGGAGGGGGGAAAATTTCTTGAAAATTAAAGTCACATATCAACTAGATTGGAGTTTGCCAGCAAACCCAGTGAACGACCGACGCATAGCTAATGCTGTGACGCTCAAAAGTACTTTTTGTCTACCGTAAAATCAACAATTATTCAAAAATATCTGATTATGGAACCTCCAGAAAAGCAGAGTCAAAATATTTGTCAGTTAAATAACTCCTGAAATCATAAAACACTGGCACCCTAGCATGAGTCGTTCAAAAATTGATTTTTGGGAATCTATTTGGGGGGTCCCCGGGGGGTGGCACCCCAAACTATGTCAAAATATTTGGCTGTTAAATATCTGCTGATATCAAAACAGACTGGCACCCTAAGTTGAGCTATTCAAAAAATTGATTTTTGGGGGGGTCCATTTTGGGGGGTCCTCGGGGGGGTGGCACCCCCAAACTATGTCAAAATATTTGTCTGTTAAATATCCGCTGATATCGTAAAACACTGGCACTATAAGTTAAGCCGTTCAAAAAATTGATTTTTGGGGGGTCCATTTTGGGGGGTTTTTTGGGGGATGGCACCCCCAAACTATGTCAAAATATTTGTTTGTTAAATATCTGCTGATATCAAAAAACGTAGAACTCTACCTTGAGCCGTTAAAAAAATTGATTTTTGGGGGGTCCATTTTGGGGGGTCCCCGGGGGGATGGCAACCCCCAATGCCCAAACTATGTCAAAATATTTGTTTGTTAAATATCTGCTGATATCAAAAAACGTAGAACTCTACCTTGAGCCGTTAAAAAAATTGATTTTTGGGGGGTCCATTTGGGGGGGGTCCTCGGGGAGATGGCAACCCCCAAACTATGTCAAAATATTTGTCTGTTAAATATCTGCTGATATCATAAAACACTGGCACTCTAAGTTAAGCCGTTCAAAAAATTGATTTTTTGGGGCCCCATTTTGGGGGGTTCCCGGTGGAACTGCCCCAAAAAATTTCGGGAGAAAAAATTGCATTTACAGCTCAACAACTTTACACAAAAATTAGATTTCCATGTGTTGTGGATTAGGAGAAGAAGAGCGTACAAAAATTAGGAAGAAAAAAAGGAAAAAAAAGGAAAAAAAAGGAAAAAAAGGAAAAAAAAGGAAAAAAAAAGAAATTAACCTCATCGCGGCCAAAAGTGGGTTGGTTGGGATGAAAGGGCATCTTAAGACATTCAACCATATGAAATATTTTTTGCCGTACTTAAGCCGTTTTTGACTGAGACCGCTTTTTACGCCAAACTTGCGGGGCGGTTTTCGGGTTCTGAAACCAAAGTCACGTGACTGATTGCCTCCAAATTTGGTACAAACATACAACTCATTAATCACAAACTGCTGTCAAAATTTCATGTAGTTAGATCCAACCGTTCTCGAGTTATAAGCAAAAGTCTGAAATTTCGCACTCGTTAGTTGGAAAATGGCCGAGTAAAAACAGAGGAACACGCGACGCGAGCGTCGGTCGTTCCAATAAAAACTTTGAAAATGCCCAAAAATAAACAATCAAATTTCATCGCTAGTGTAAAAACGCCAAACATAGGCTTTATCAAAAAATATACTATAAACTCAGGAATAAGTAGGGGAGGGGGCTATTTAGTGTTAGTTAGTTGCCAATCACTTCTTTCAAATATCTTTCCATTAGCACTCCCCCCAATTATCTTTTTTTATAAAATATAGACGAAATAGATTACTCCATGTGAGTTTTATTGTATAATAGGATTTTATGATTTACCAGCATGTAAAGAAGAGAACCGCAATGTTATCATTAGCCACCTCCCACGTAGCCCATTAAAGGCGGTGAGCGAAATTTTTTTTTCTACCATGGTTTTGCAGATTTATTACGTCACATCCTGTGTCCCAACCTTGAGTTTCGTACTCCGCTCTCAATTTTGACTTGATCCGCTCTGTTTACAGGCAACTTGATACGATGGTATATACTGAGTTAGGCTAGACATGAGTTTCTGGTAAAGTAGCCTACCGTAGATAGGCAGTGGTAGAACAGGCTTGGAAGAATATCACAAAGCGATGGCAGTTAGTCAATAAGCCTAGGCTTACGTTTTATGATGAAGTGAAAATATCAAGACAAAATTTTTCATGCAAGCAAGTCAAAAAAGCCTAGTCTACTGTAATTATCTTTTTTTAATTTTACTTTTAGAGTTGAGCTGCTGAGTTTTTTGGAATTATTGCATTATAGATAGAATACCAGAGGGAAGCCTAAGGTCCCATGTTTCATTAATTAATGCAGCTTCATTCAAGTTATATACTATTGGCTATGTGTATTGCTAAAGCACCATGGTAGGCCTACTACAGTACTAGTATAAGCAGATCTGAGCTAGAGCAATTGGCTATAGGTACTGGTAAATGACTAAAATCTAAAATGTAAACTGGTAAATTTGGAAAATAAGATGTCAAATCAGAAAAACTGAAATGTCAAAGTCATGAAAATGAAATATTAAACTCATTTTATTAATCTTAACCAACTTTGTGATTGGTTTTAATTTTATGCTCAGAATGAACTAGACAGATTTCATTAGACACTTACTGACTTCATCATTCATCTGCTCATGCATACTGGAATTCATAGTGAATGAAATTGAAGCAAACAAAGTTTACTTTAGAAATGGTATTAAACTGATAGATTGTTAAAGCAGTTTGAATGAAAACTTGTGAAAACAGCTACGTAGGCTGCTAACCTTAGCACTTAACAGCTTTGCACTGTAGTACTGTACAGTAGCAGATACCATACAAGGTTTAAAGATCTGACACTGACAGATAAAAGTTAGCGACATAATGCAAGTTTTATATGATTATTTAAGTGTTACATTGTACTCTGTACTGGTGGAGTGTAGACTTAACTGATGTTTGCAAATTATTGATACATATTTTATAATTGCTTAAAATACAAAATTGCATTTCAGGCATAAAAGATAACCTATGAAAGCTAGCTTGAAACCTAGTTGTTTGATGTGGTTGCTTAAACAAACAGTTTCTGCTGTAGTGAATAATTGTCCAAACTACCAGTATATGGCATTGATTGGTTGATACCAACTTTCAAGCCATTGTGTTACCCAGGAAGACTGATTTAATGAATGAGGAATTGCATTTTCAAGGTAATTCATACAAGGCAATCCACAATTTTCTGGCAATATTATATACAAGAAGTTTTTAAAAAGATCTTTTGGATGAAAAAATGTAACAAGAATTACCAAGTGTTTGGGTAAGTTCTTCAAGAAATTATTTGTAGCTCAGTTTTGTTTGCAATGTTACAGCATATACATTAGACTGGTCCTTAAAAAACTTTTTTTGAACTTTTCTGGTCTGAGGTGTTTAAAGTGTTCCGTTTGGGGAAAAACACTATAATACACATAAAATATTTTTGAAAAATTTTGTTTATTGGGGGTAGCTCAACCCCCATACATTTTCTGAGCAAGGCCAATTAACCCCAACAGCCATAACTTGAAAACTACATGTGATAGAGACTTGATTCAGGCATTAAAAGAAGCAGAATGTTTGCTTTCCTATTCAACTGTAACACAACATATGGACCTTCTGGTCTGGATTTTATGTAAAGTCAGAAAAACACATTTTTAGCAAAATGCGATACAATGTCGGTTCTACTGGTAAAGCTGCAATTGAGCTTATTATAATTACGTGCCAATGTGTTGCACCTGGAAGTGGCTACAAAGTTCATTTCTGTGTGAAAATAATTGATTGTGGTGATATGAACTTCAGTTCAAGACAACCAGCTCCTATTAGTGCAGATATTGGGAAAACTCTGGCTACATAATTAAATGAAGTAAAAATAATGCTAATGCATTGCTGGTGCTCTCAGTCTTCACTAAAATAGCTCTAGTTGTAAATAGGAGCAGTCCTGGCATAGCAGCAGTTTTTCAGTATTTCCGACTGGCTGAACATACCTAGATACTACAAAAGTTTTTTGCACTTGAAATTGGGCAGGGAGCATTACAAAATGCAGCAAGAATATAGAAATAAAGCGAAGCTTCTTGTGGAAATTTGCACCTACTTGTATTAACCATTTGTCTTTATCAAATAATCAACAAGAAAGTATCTAACGCTGCATTAAAAAAATTGCATGTCAATTGTGGTTTTTATCAGAAGAATTGGTTGGGTTGGCACTATTCAATGATGAATTGGACAATGAAACTGAAGGGCAAAATGGTTTTAGCTATGAAAGAAAAAGAAGAGATCCACTGAAACATGCGACGATTGACTTGGAACTCATTCACCGGCAAAAACTCTATGATTCTTTTCAAAAACATTCGTCTTCCTAATGATTTTCTTGAATTTTCAGCAGATCAGTGGAAGCATCAATCCAGCTTTAATGATACAAAAAGCTTCTTCAGTTTAATGGCCATTACCAATCAATCATGCCAATCATGCTGAACGTGGCATAGCTCTGAAAGTTTTTCATGCCAATTTACAAAGGATGAAGAACAGTTGCAATTCGCCTCACAAGTTGTTGCTAATCATGGCAAAAAGTTTCCTGAATTTTCAAAATAGACCTTGCTCAACAATTTTGAATTGCACAATAGGCAGCAAAGCATTTAGCAGTATTTTACTCATGAACAACAAGAATCTAGGTCAATGAACACTGAACAGCTCTTGAAGGACTGTAGTATGATACTGATATATGAGATAAAAAAAATATCAACCACTATGACAATATCAGATCATGAACTGCTTTCGGTTTGTCATATATTGCAAGGCTGCTAATCTGCAAACTCAAACCCATATATCACCATATGTATTCAGTTTCATGCAAAAGATGAACTTTGTAGCAAATTACCAGGTGTCGCGTATTGGCACATTACAACAATTAGAACAATTGCAGATTTATCGGTAACATTAAGGTTAAAATTATGTGCCGTATTTTGCTAAAAATGTGTTTTTCTGACTTTACATAAAATCCAGACCAGATAGGTCCATATGTTGTGTTACAGTTGAATAGGAAAGCAAACATTCTGCTTCTTTTGACGCCTGAATCAAGTCTCTAGCACATGTAGTTTTCAAGTTATGGCTGTTGGGGTTAATTGGCCTTGCTCGGAAAATGTATGGGGGTTGAGCTACCCCCAAATAACAAAATTTTTCAAAAATATTTTATGTGTATTATAGTGTTTTTTCACCAAAAGGAACACTTTAAACACCTCAGACCAGAAAAGTTCAAAAAAAAGTTTTTTAAGGACCAGTCTAATATACATGAGATACAATTTTTGGTGCTGACTGCGGCCTCACTTGCTGTGAGATTTAACCAAATCAACACTAGTTAGTTGGTCGAGCAGTAACAAGTTTGTCCTGAAGTAGGAGGTCTGAGATTCAAATTTTGGACCTGTTAAATTGAACACATTGCTGCCAACAACTTGCCACTGCTGCAGCATTTTCTCACTAGGTACTGTATTGCCTTGCCTTTCGCAATTGCAAGATTGCCTTGATGGTACATGTTTCAGATTAATATGTCGAATATAATAAAAAATTTGATTTGATGTACCGGTAGTCAAAAATTCACCAATGGAATTTAAATTGGCAAAAGAATTTCTTTATGTCACTGATTATTTTTTGCATTCTGCAAAACTTCTAATGTTGTTCAGCCATGTTACGAGTCTCATTATTGCAAGTGGGTCATTTCTACTTTGTTGCTTGAGCAAGAAAATTTCTACATTAGGTATGTCTTTTTTTTTTTTAGTGTTTGCTGCTGTTATTTTTATATGATTATTTTTAGCATTTGCTGCTAATTGCTATTAATCGTTTAGGAAAAATTTTGTGGTTCTTTAAGGAGCATAATTCACTGCCTTAAAAGATCATCTACGCTGCTGCAACCACTCAGACTACTACTAGAATATCGCTAACTATGAAAGTGGAATTTCTTTGATTGGTTTTTGAATAGTGGAATTTCATTAACTACAAGACAAATGCATTCAGAAAGGTATAATTTAAAATGTATAAGGTGTACCCATGTGGTTGAGATTAGAAGCATTGCAGTGTTATGCCGGTCTTTGCAAGCGTTGTAAACAATCACGTGCAAAGGTGCTTCACATTGCTCTGTGTCCAATCTAAGTGCACATTTAAGTTTCAAGGTTTTTGTAGTATTTTATGTAATCTTTTAATTACTTATGGGTCATGCACACAAACCAGTTTATCTAAATTGTTTTTTCTTTTTTTAAATAGAGGTATTTTGCGACAAAATTTGGTAAGTAATGTTGTGGTTTATCTGGTGATAAATACTAGTCAATAATCATCCTAGTTAGACTACAGATTTGTTCATGTTTTTGTCATTTATACTTTATTAGTCTATATGCATCACTGCATGCATTTGCATTAATTGAGAAGGCAAAATCAAAGAGTATAGTTTAACAGTTCACTTGTTTTTAGAAGTCTTGGACCATGGATTTCAGCCACAGAATGCACCGACTAATTTCCAAGGTTGGATGAACTGCTTTCGTGACTCTGCTTCATTAATATCTTTGACAGTGCATTTGTGCAAGACTGCAAGTGTACATGCAGCGTTTTTATCTTCACAAAAAATCATAAAAATTTTGAAATGCACTTATGTAATATAATGAATAAATTGTGGACTTCCTAAAAATCTGTAACAGCGGAACTGCAGTAGAAATAACCCATGTGGATAACCGTCATCAGAAGAACAAGAAGACTCTAAAAGAACTGTTCCTTCGAAAACTAAGAGGGCATCAAATTTTTCTGAACTTGCATGCAATCTCCAAGACTTTTTGTTGAGATTTGCGATGAGTTGTGTATTGTCGTTCGAAACACTTTTATTATATTTTTCATTTTGCAGACTCTCAAGCGCTCATTTTTTTGTTTATTTTTTTCTGTTTATTTCATTAGCCATTTGTTTCGTTGTATTTTTTACGGATTTGGATTGGTTATACACTAATTTTTAGTCTAATTATCGATTTCTTTGGATCATAAGACCATACGTAAAATACCTAGATTTTCTCAAAAGTACAACGTGCACTTTATACTCCAGTGCGTGTTATGCATGGATCAGGTTTGTACTTTATTTCTCTCCAGGATATGTTTCCTGGACAAAAACGAACACCACATACAGCAAAAACAAGCGAAAGCTCAATAGAATCTGCTAGTAGCACAAAAAATGCTGGAACAGGCAAGCGGAAACTTATAAATAGCTTTTGCAAGTAAAGACATGCTGGCTAATAAAGTGGCAAAAAAAATGGTATCTACTGCAAATGCTACTTTGAAAAAAGTCAACTCAACTACGCAGCAGCATCAGAAAGCTGGAAAACAAATTGCTGTAAAAACAAACTAGTGGATGAATAAATTGTTTCAAGTGTTTAAAAACTGAAATTGTGCCTCCAGGAACTGACATGATATCTATTTGTTTTGAGGATTTTCTGCATGTACGAGTACTTGCTGTTCTTTATTCATCTAGATTGAGTTGTGCTATCAAAATTATTAGCAACTTTTATATATGTAGATATTTTTTGACAGACATGCTACAAAATGACTCTTGTTTTGATTAGAATATCTTAACTTGTTACTCATCTTTTATTCTTATTTGTTACGAATTTCTGTTCTTTTTTTTTTTCGAAAACGCCGTTATTTTTTTTGTTTGTTGAATGGCCGCTTGTTGACAGCCTGCATTTTGTTATTTTAATTAGTGCTTTTTCGGTTAACGAATTCGTCTGTGATGCGTCCTGACTATACACTCTACATTAGTGGACTGAAAACTGACAATTTTGCTTTTCTTTCTTTACATTTCTTTTGTTCTTCAAACATGCCGAATCAAACCAGTCAAATACGCGTGACCACAAAAAACCTTCGCAACAAAAGCAACCTTTTTTCCGGCAATCCTCTTCTCTTTTTCTCCGTGCGTCTGTTTCTAGTCTACTAGTCTATGATTTGACCGCCAAACCGTATGAACGCCAATTTGTGCTTTTCGGGTTTAATTAATGTTTTTGTCGCCGACAATTAACTAGCTTTTACTGTAATTCTTTATAGAGATATTGCGCGAGATCGGTTTTACTGAAGAAATGGAAACTACTTGAGGTAATAAAAAGGTGCTACACACTTTTTCCACTATTCTCTTTATCCGCGAAAAGATTTAATCCGTTTAACAACGTACCAGTGACAATCCTTCGTTCTGAAATTTCGTGACATTAGAAAAGGATAACTTATAAAAATTTCTTGCAGAATAGGCAACGCGAGGTTGGATTAGTATTCCTGTAAACATTGCGTTTATCATTCTGTAATTTTTTTTCACGTCGTCCGTTTATGATGTAACGAAATTTCGAAACGCAGGTTTGCCAATTGTACGGAGTCGAACGGATTAAATTTATTTATGTGGACAAAAGGAGTAGTGTAACAAGGTTTCGGGCACCTCTTTATTACCTCTAGTAGTTCTCATTTGTTCAATATAACTGATTTCAAGCAGTAACTCTTTAAACAAAATTGTTTGTCTGGCCATTTCGTCTGGTGCAAAGGCATTTAGGTACGAGAATTCGCTCCGTAGTTATTCCCCAAATGCATTAGCTTTGTGCTAGTGTAAAATTGCTAGTAAGAGAAGTAGGTTTAAGTACCAAGAAATTTGAAAAAGAATGCGATTGAGCTGGTTCTGATTTTGTTAATGAATATTATGTCGAAAAAACTAAAGTTCTCTCTTCTAAATACAAAACAGTTACAGCTCGAGCTTTTGCAAACCCATCATACAAATCTGAAATTAGGCAACTATAATTGAAGCAGGAGAGTAAAAACTTACTTTATATCATGCAATGTATGGTTTATAGCAACTGTAGTAGTGTTGCGATGTTTTGTTTAGCAAGTCTCCAACATGTTTGCGGTGGTACATACTGCATAGGTTGATAAAAGATTGCCGAATTTGAGGATCAACCAAACAACAATGATCTTTACTCGATTGGGCCCCCGTACAAATGGCTATACATCTAAATTTTATTCAAATATTTTTGAATAAGATCTACAGTACTTTCTGTAGCTTTGTTTTTTCGCGCATGTATAAAATGTTTTTCAAGTTGTAGTTCTCTTCAATTTATGATAATGAAATGTGATTGGTTGATATGCTTTTATTTAGTAAGAATCTTACCTATTTAAATACCTTCATGTGTTGCTAGAAAGTTGCGATTGCCAAAAATCTTTAAACGAAATAAAAATAAGCTAAACCTACAGAAATGTTGTACTACGGTATCTTCGCTCTGTGCAATGTGCACAAATACTGCAAGATGTTATGCTCTGAGTGAATTATGATAGCTTTCCTGAAAACATGCACTCATGTACAACTGCAAATAGGGGCGAAGCACATGGTGTTGGTAACCTTTTTAGTTTTTACCATGGTTTTATTAAGTATCACAATCAGGGGTGTGTTTCTCTTAAAATATTATTTTTACACCGAATGTTGAAAACAACTGCAGTGCATTGTTTGTTAGATCAGTATTTGCAAAATCTTGGTAACATTTTTAGTTCACTTAGATTGACGGCCATGCAATAGTATTTCGTTGCAACTCTTCAAAACTCCGAGTGCTGGGTGTTCCTCTCTTGCCCCAGGGCCCCAAATGATTTCTCTTTGTGATTATAACGTATATGTTATCATGTGATTAGACGTTTGAATCCTCCCAATCCACATTCCTGGTTTCGTCTACGCTAAAACTGTCGATCTCTGCGATGACAAACCCAATAACGCAATTTGATTCTTTTATGTCAGATGATGATAACGTAAACCATTTCGACGATTCCGTCATCAACTGCGTAAAAAAATACTTGCTCAAACAATTTTCATATGAAAATTCTACTTGTTGCTGAAATGCAGAGTGGAAGTTGAAACGATTGGCGCTTCCTTATCTCTGGCCACAACTTGGATTTTAGTGAAACGTAATGGTTCGACTCTTCATTACGCTATGCAATTCTGCGCCAGTGTGTAATGAAATTGTAGTTTATTAAGCAGTAATCAGTAAATACAACGCAAGAGAGCAAACCCACTATAGACTTAATTACAATGATAAAATAATGAGCTTGCGTCGAGCGGTTTTCGTTAGCAAACGTAGGGCTCACACAAAATTCTAAATTTTATTTTCCAACCTAAATTTCTTGAAAATTTATCTAAAATATCAACCAAATAAGGTATGCACTAATCACCAAGTGAAGAAACTTACTGCCACATTTGAAAAGGTAGAAACGTGAAATACTGAAAAAAAAATAATAATAAAGCTCATTTAACAAATCCTGCATAACAATTTTCAACATTTAAAATACATCATTTTAAAATCAGGGTTGGAAGTCGATGCTGTTTAAAAGCAAAGACGAATCGATAATTTACGCAAAAGGCAAAGACTAAAGTAAAGAAACAAAAAGCAAAGATATCAGAAACAAATGCCGAAATGCGAACAAAAATTTTTATTCTATTTTTCATAAGGATGTACTAAAATTTTTGCCGTTTTGACCATTAAATGAAACTTGTGAGTGGAAAAACTATCATTACCGGTACTATCAAAGATAAAAAAAAATACACTTTTAAGATAATATTATAAAGAGCAATATAGCATAAGAGAAACGAAACGATGTAAGCTTAGGCAGACTCAACAAGAACAAAAGTAAAGTTTAAAGATTCTACCAATCGATAAAATGTAAGCAAAAAGCATAGAAAAGGTGATAATCGATTGAAAGCAAAGCATCTGCGATAATCGAGAGCAAAAAGCAAAGAATGTAGTATCGACTATAGATTACTAATTGATATTTCCAACCCTGTTTAAAATAAAGTCTAAATTTAAAAGTTTTCTTAACTGATGAAATCTGCAGGCTAATGGTAGTCAGCATGTGCCGTACCAAGGTTTCGACGAGAGGCTGACAAACTATTATGTTATGGACCGGCGCAAAATTGATCAAGTCGTAACGCGTTCGTCTCTGGAGCGAGAGATAAGTTAAAACTTGGGGTCGTAAAATCAGTTACCAACAGCCGGCCTTGGACGCAACCTTTTGAAGTAGTGTTGCCAAGGAGCGATGATTTAGAGATGGACCTTGCTAAGTTGTAGCACGCTTCGGCGTAACTTAGCGATTAAAAAGATTTGAGTTTTGACACCAAAAAATCCTTTTAATACCACGGACGGTGCTTTAAAAAGGCTGAGGTATTTTGAACGCAACAACCTTTCAGAATTTCCGTGAATCATCGGGGTTTCAACCTGGTAGAGATCTTGGTGTATGGTTGGTTGGAAAAAGAGAGCAACTTTCTCAGCAAAATAGCGGTTTTTAATAACTTTGCAAACAATATAAATGAACAAAAAGCAAACTTCATAATAATGTCATTAAAGGTAGGCAGTAGGCACGTATAAGATAAAGCGCAACTTAACGTTCGTAATCAAATTACAACACACCAAGTGAATTTTGCATTGTTTCGATTTTAGGAAAAAAAGGAGAACATTATTTGCTAAGGAAGGTTAACATTTGGCAATATCACGATTAACACAAAACTAAATTTTAAGTGAACTTGAGCCTCTAACCCAAAAACTTTTAAAGAAAACCCTGCGCAACGAATCCGCAACAAATTTTAATAGCATTAGTCCGCAAAGCAACTTCAACAACGTCATAAAATAACAAAGCGCAACGCAACTTCCCCAATTGCAAAGCAAATTTTTTACCGTAGCAATGATACACAAGTAAAAATACCAAATAAAAAGCTAGTTCTACGAAGCAACATTATAACAAAAATAAAGGAGAGAGCACTTCTACAAGTAAACTGAGATGGAGTTCCCCCCTGCTGCAACTTTATAATTTCACAGCTAAAGTCTTGAGTATGGTTAATTAATATGAAGTTATATCAATAAACGGAGGTGGCACGCATAACATTTTACCAAACGCACAGCGCAATGATTATCTAAACCACTTAAAGCAAAGTCCAAGATGCGCAATTTAAAGTTTTCGTCTCTGAAGCGCAGCGGAAATTCCACAATTGCGGAACGAAATTCTCGTACCAAGTCAAAGCGCAACCTAACTTCCGCAATTAAATAACACAACACGATGCAAATTCCGCATGTTTTACAATTTTAGTCGGAAAAAGGGTAAGCAATTTGCTTACGTCAAGACAAATATATTTTATCGCTCAGTAACATTGCGACGTAGAAATTAATTAGCATTCGTCTAAGAGGGCGACAGGAAAGTTGCGAAATACCTTACGATCATAGAGTCAAGCAACCACCCTCTTGTCAGAGAGGCAATGCCAATTTGACAACATTACGATTGAAAAAGGCCGACATTTGTCAACATTACAATTAAAATGAAACAAAATGAAGTTTATCGCATGAAACTGTGCTACTAACCGAAATAAATTTGGAAACGTAGTGCAATCAATAAATCAATTGCGCAATGCTTTCAAATTTACTCTGCAACGCAACTTCCACAACATCTCAAAATAAAAACATTAAAGCGCAACGCAACTTACGCAATTATAGAGGCTCAAAAGTTGCGCTTTGCCCACCTTTGATAATATATAATAACACACTTTGATCCAGCTACAATAAGTGCTAAACGCAAATTTGAACTTTAATCTCAACTTAAACGAAGATTGAAGGCAAAATCAATGCGGTACGTAGAGTTAGGCCAAGAGTATTAGATTAAATGGACATTGACTTCATCCTTCTTGACCCAGCCGTTCCAAAGATATTCCACTTCAAAGACGACGTAAGGGCTTCTCTAATCAGAATTTCTATTGGCAACCACGAGATTGATAACAAGCGCGACGACACCTTAGTTCTATTCTAAGGCAACGCCGCAATTAGATTAAACAATAAAAGCTTTTTAGCCAATATATAGTTAGGTTAATATAGACCTCAGTATGCAACGATACTGCATCAAAGGGTAAGGGTTGCCAATAAAAATTGTAATTTGGAGACTCCAACGTCGTGTTTGAAGAAGAATATCACAGGTGGAGTCGAGGACACAAGGCTCGAGGCCAAGGACACAAAAAAATCCGAGGCCAAGGCCAAGGACAGCCTTTCCGAGGACAGACACTCTCGAGGCCAAGGCCAGGAATGCTCGAGGCCAAGGACCAAGGACACAAGCGCAAGTGCTCTCCAAAAAAAAAAAGGTCTGCACAAAAATTTTTCAAGCGATCTCCACAAAAAAACGTTTTCCAAAATATTTTTCAAGCGCTCCACAAAATTTTAACAATTCAAAAAGTAGTGCTGTCCTCGAGCCGAGAACAGGCCAATTTTCGAGGACTTGAGGCCTCGAGGCCAAGGCCAAGGACTTCAAAATCTGTCCTCGAGGACTCCACCTCTGTAGAATATCTTGAAACGGCTGAGTCAAGAAGAATGAAGTCAACGCCAATCGAATCTAACTCAATTGGCCTAACTTTTGATACCCCAATTGATGTCGCCTTCAGTCCACGTTTAAATTCAACAAAATTAATACATTACATTTTATTCAAGCTCAACTACCAGCAATTCAAATGGTGTGGCTGCATAAACGCTGCGAATCGAAGGTATAAACAAAACGCAAAAGCACAATTTTTAGTCACAGATTTTGTTTGACTTTGACTGTGCAACGCTGCATGCACACTAGCGCTGTCAAAGATATTAATAATGCAGAGCCGTGAAAGCAGTTGATTTAACGTTGGGAATCAGTCGGTGCGTACAGTGACTGAAATCCATGGTCCAAGACTTCTAAAAACAAGTGAACTGTAAAACTATACTCTTTAATTTTGCATTTTCAATTCATGCAAATACACAGTCACGTAAATAAGACTAATCGAGTATAAATAACTAAAAAATGAAATCTGTAGTCTAACCACAGGCGTAGCTAAGATTTTTGATAGGGTTGGGGGCCCAAACCAAAAATCACATACAATGACGTGATCCGAAATTTTCGAAAAAGGAACTTTTGTGGGACAAAGTCATCATAGAATGGAAGATCAGAAGTCGTAGCCTGTGTGATGGCACTTAACCAGAATTTTGCATAAGAGAGAGGGCTTAAACCAAAGCTTGAAAAGTAATGAATTGGGAGACGTGCTGAGTAAAGTAGAGCAACTCACACGTATCACGGACGGGGATCTGACGCTAGGCAATTTTTTGTAACAAAAGCTATTTTAATGCCATTGGATCACATTTCGTACGTGTTCAGAGCCATTTGAAAGTCAATTGAAAAAATTAAATTTTTCAATTCGCCTCTTACATACAATTTAAGTCCAAAACGTTTAAAATGTTGCATTATGGGGTTAAATTTTGAAAGTGATTTGGTCCAAGTAGGGAGAAGTAACGTACATTGCCTCCTGAAATGTTTTAGCAGTAAATAATAATTGACCCAAAAGATTCTTCTTAACAGATTTTTGTTTTGTTATAAAAATAACCAGCTATAAAAGTACATGTACGGCCAGGGGCCCCAGACCCCCTCAATTCAAATTCAATAATTTGTTAAATGAGCATTTCCCCTAGCTACTTTTTTTTTCAAAAGTATTTTGTCGCACAAAAACTGGCGAGGTTGAGTTGAATTGTTACTGAAAAATGGTACCATAGATAGTTACCCCTACTAACCATGTTATTGCCCGGCCCAGATTAAACTGCATGGGGGCTCGCTGGCACTGTGCCATATGGTAAATCCGGTGCTGGTTATTGCATTACGTTCATATAAAGGTTAGATGAGGGCCTACGTAGCAACTTTTAGAACAAAAACCCTTCATTTCACCCAGGTTATACATTTAAATTGGTGAGCAAAAATTGAATTGAGGGGGCCCAGGCCCCCTGGTTGTCAATTTTAATGTTAATTACTGTTGTAAGCGTGTACTAGCAATACAACTTTTTTGGAACACTACATCCTAGTATCATAATTTGATGAACTATTATGAAAGATTAAATAAAATCTAATTTTTAAGTTGATTTGATCTAAAAACCTCATGCACAAAATCATTCTAAATAATTTAATTTTTGACCAGTTCTTGAGGTCACCTACACCTTTTCCGGTTTTGAACCAAAACTACACGAGTCACATATATGGCAGTATTGATGTTCAGAAAACAGACAATGAAGTAATTTGGTCAAAGGTAAAATAAATCTACGGGGGGAGGAGGGATTATCGTTCTTTCTGCAAAATGCCTGCAACTCCTGTGTTACCATTATTGAATCCTATTTGCATTGGTTTCATCAGACAATGAAAATGGGTGATTGCTTTTCCAATGCTTTTTAAACATTGGAAATGGTTGGGGATGGGCATTCTTTTGAACTTGATGTAATGGCCAATCACCTTCAGAAAAACCGCAATTTTTACCAGATTTATGGTGAAAAGTAAGGTCTTCACCTCTAAGGAATTGCAATTTTCACCGATTTTGCACCGTATTTGGATTTCATACTTTGGCACCACATAAATTGTTTGATGGTCTACTTCCAAAGGGATTAGGGGCATCGCTGATTTTTCGTGGCAAAATGTTTATGGTTTTCTCATATCAAAAGTCATGTCACAATGCCCCCTCCCCACCATATCTACACCACTGATTTGAGACCTTTTGGGTATCCATCCAGAGTTTAATAAAACCATTATTGCAGAAAAATTGGCGCTAAAATAACAATCACTCCATGGGTAAGAAATAAATAAACAGACTTTACAAAATTTGTTTAAGTTTTAAGCATTAGCATGAGCAAAGGAGGCTAGGATGGCACTAAAGTTCCAGCGTGCATTGCAAATGTTGAAAATCTGTTGAAAGTCACAAAACTTGCTATTTTGTTTCTCAATGAAGTGACGGAAGAAATGAGTAAGGTGGTACCGAAATTTCATGCCGTCCCACCTACTGCTTGTGTTCTTAAAGATCTGAGCTTTTCCACTGCTGAATGCTTCGCTCAGTTGATCAATTTTACCTACCAACTCCTTCATAAAAAAATAATCCATGCTAAGAGATTTGGTTGCGCCACGCAACTTATCGTCCATAACTACGTAAAAAATACGATCAAATACATGGTGCTGGCATTTGGGTCTAGGTCTCAAATTCTTTTCAATATGACCACCTTTGTTTTCTATCCAGTGTAGATATTTGTTGTCCAAGAGACCTTGAATTCTTTTTTGCAATGGTCACAGCTTCGATTGAAGCTCAGTCAACTTGGTTTCCATTCTATTTTTTAAAACCGTACGTGATGTTGAATGCCTTGTATTCATTTATTAACTAACTAAAAGCTCCGATTCTCGAGATAAAACGTGCTAATCAAGTGCTGAATTACTTCAGCTGCTTTCTTGAAGAGAGACTTATGGATTTTCTTAGCTGACTAGGGCTTGTGTTTTAATGCATTTGCCTCGCCATTTGCTGAATGAAAACTTGCACAAACATGGCCAATTTTTCGAAGTGATTTGTGCGAGACTCTTTTTGTTACCTTAACAGAACAAACATCATTTCAGGCAGTTACAAGCAAAAGTTCATCGATGGGTGCTACCGGAAAGTAATTTTGAAAAAAAAAAGTCAAAAAGTTGTATCCCAAGCATGCACTGTGTGCAAAAAACGCTAAAGAAACTGAAACTGAAAAAAACAAAACGCTTTTTTGTCACATTTTCATCATTGGTGGTATTTCAATTGGGCGGGGGGAGGCAGGCCCTCCCTGGCTATGCCTACGAGTCTAACTGGAATAAATATTGGCTACTATTTATCACCAGATAAAGCACAACATCACTTAAAACCAAATTGTCTCAAAATATCTCTCTTTAAAAAAGAAAACAATTTAGATTAACTGGCTTGAGCACATGATCCATAATCAATTAAAGGATTACAAAAAAATATTACAAAAACTTTGAAACTTAAATGTGCATTTAGATTGAACAAAGAGCAGTGTGAAGCATCTTTGCCAGTGGTTGCTTACTATCGGTATAAAACACCTTCCACACTTTAAATTATACCTTTCTGAATGCTGTTGTTTTGTAGTTAATGAAATTCAACAATTCAAGAAGCAATCAGAATAATTCTACTTTCATTATTTTGGTAGTTAGTCTGAGTCGTCGCAGCAATGTAGGTTTTTTAGGTCAGTGAATTATGCTCCTTGAAGAACCAGGAAATTTTTCCTAAAAGAATAAAAGCAATTAGCAGTAAAGCCAAAAATAATTTTAAAAGACATACCTAACAAAAACTATTTTCTTGCTCGAGCAATTAAGTGGGAATGACCCACTTGCAATACCGGTAATCAGACTTGCAACATGCTCGACAAAATTAGAAGTTTTGCAAAATGCAAAAAAATAATCAGTGAAACAAATAACTTCTGTAGCCATTTCATATGTTACGTAGTATTCCCAAGAGTGACTTTTTGGCTACATCAAATCAAATTTTTCACTATACTTGTCAGTGGCATAGGCCACTGCCCCCCCCCCCCCACTTGGTTTCAAAGTGTCGATCACGCGTCTAAATTTTGAGCAATTTCATATTTTTCGGGCAATTTTGCTCAGCAATTATATTTTTATGTAATCAGTGTTGGGTTGCTAACTATATTATTATTTGGTCAATTGGCTAGTCTAGTTTAACAGGCTAATTTCTAGGCTATTTTGCTGCATTGGTAAGAGTCGTGTCATATCATACCTTAGTTGGCCAGTTAATTTGGGGCCAATTTCTTGTTTTTTTGGGCAATTTTGCTCACTAGTAAAAATATTTTTATATAATCAGTTCTGGCTATTTTATTTTTCTGGTCAAGTATTTTTCTAGGCTATTTTTGCAGCACCGGTAAGTGGTGTGTAATGGTCTAACTTAATTGAGTAGAGATTTTTCGGGAAATTTATTTTAGGGACATTTTTGTTCAGCATTCATTCATCATATTTTTTATAGCTATTAGGCTACCAAGTGATGGCTAATTTACTTTCGTGATCAAATAGTTTTCTAGGCTATGTGTGATTTGCCATAAGTCAAGTGCAATTATTGAATGTGCAGTGAAATTTTGGCAATTTCAGATTTTGGGGAGGTTTACTACATAATTGCATCATATTTTTATTGTCGGTGGCTTTTTAACTTTTCAGTTTTGTGGCCAACTGTCAAAAAGGCCTGCTATTTAGTCCATCTTGCCATACACATATCTTCGAGGATTGCAAACTTAATTTTTGAGCAGTTTTGCTCACTTTTTAATTATATATTTTATAGTTAGAAGTGGGTTTTTTCAGTTTTTTGCTTTGTCATCAAAGAGTTTTGTAGTCTATTATGCTGTAAGTGTCATCAAAGAAAAGCATCAGTTAACTATTGATCCATAATTCAAATTGACTACCCAGACTTTAATAAGCTTTAATAATCCAACCTTAATGGGACCATAAAATTTTGGGTAATTTCATACTTATCTGTAGTAATTTCGCCTAACATAACACATGTATTGTTGATATAATACCTTGTTGATTAAATTCATAACTGACAGATTGACCAGTTACTTTGCAGGTGTAATCAAATAGCTTTTCAGTTTTTCATTGGCTACCAAATTAGCTATTTTTGTTGTTTGGGAAGACTTGCACTTTCCTGGAAATTTTTTCTGAAGGAACCAAGTATTCTTTCAAGCCAGCTTATCAAAGTGTGAGCAATATTCATTTTTTGAATGAACAGCAATCACTGCCTAAATGACTTGAGGTGGTTGCCAAAGCGTTTTGCATTTGTTTTTCGGTAGGTATGGTAATTAAATTTGATAGTGTTTTAAATCTTTGTTTAGGTTGATCTTTTTTCTTGGAAGACTTATTACACTCAGCTTGTTATAATGTTAGCCGTATTTATTTGTGTCACAAAATCAATTATTTTGTGTCAGCTTGTGACAGTGTGAGCAATTTTGATTTTTACGTAAATAATCACTGACCAAGTTACTAGCATGATTGACCAAAATAACGGCAGTATTGACAGCAATTAAGTTGCGAATAATGCTACACAGTTGCTGTTGTTTTTTTGTCTATTGTGTTTTTTCTCAAGTGTATTTTTACTTTACATCCTTTTAACCATTTTAAATGGAGCTGGAAAAGTTGTCCCAATTCACATAATAGTTAAATACATTTTGACCTTAGTTTAAAACAATAGTTTTGTTGTAAAAGTTTAGTTCAACTACTGTGTAGCCACTTCAGAATGCCTTAAATTAAGTCAAGCACTGGACACGGCATAAAGCTGGGATCATGTCTTTTTGGCGCAACTATTTTGGCACAGACCTGTTCGGCATGACCTATTTCATTCTCGGTCCTTTTTTGGCACAGACCATTTCAGCAACAACATGGTGCTCTTTGATAGTTCAGTTATTTAGGCATAGGGTTAGTCAAAGAGCACCAAATTGGTGTCGAAAAGGTCCATGCCAAAAGCCATGGACCCATAAAGCTAACTTGGTCCCAGTTCACTTAAGTTCTGTACGTTAAGGAAGCTGTTTAATGGTGAACAGAAAAATGGGTATAAACTTGTGTTTGCCATATCACTTGTTCAAATGTTTTGATATCTGATAGTTGTCAAGATGTAAATATTTTATGGAAATATTTATCTCTTTCAAAAAAAGCCCAAGTGATGTAACCAGTATAAAATTTAGCTTATTGGGACAAAACTAGTACCATCGTCACATATTTTAGACTAGACAGGTGATAAGTTCAGGTATTTTTAAAAGTCCTAGAATTCAGATGCTTTGTAGTAATTTGGAACAAGAAAATATTGTAAGATATAGTTAACATTTTGCCTGAATGATGTTGCTTTAACTACTTCTTTACAGACTTATTGTTGGGTACTTTGAGTAGTGACTTAACGTGCAAGCTGATTGAAGAAAGTCATTTTGTTTTGGCACTTATTTGTAGACCTATGTTTTGGAACTGTCGCCAGTAAGCATTGTTTAATTATAATTAGCTGAAGTGAAGTGAATGAACTAAAAGATGAAGATCTTTCTGCAAAAAATGCCATTCTTGTTAAAATATTTAAGTTAATCAGACCACTAACATTGGCAAAATATCTGCATAGTTATGTCAATTTTCAGGATTGTGCATTTTTTAGATCTTGGTGGGTTTAGTATTGATTTGATTTTGTTCGTGACAGTAGCTTAATTAAATAATAATACACCAAAATATGTTACCAAATTGCCAAATAACTACCGTATATTCCGGTGTATAAGATGACCCGTAAAGTGCAAAAAACCACCCTCAAAAATTGGGGTCGTCTTATACAACCGATATAAAAGTCATATCTTAATTTTCACACGAAGATTTTTTTATATGAAAAATGCGTTGGGGCGTAAAAATAAAGAACATGCAAGAAAAGTATTTTTATTTAACATTATCAATTGCGCATTTTCCAGCTAATAAGCCGATTTTCTGGACCTAATTTTTTAACTAATTTTCCAACATTTTGCACTATTTTGCACTTTGTACTACCTATTTACACTTTGCACTACCGTATTTTGCACTTTGTGCTATTGGTATCGTATTTGCATGTGCGATTAAAACAGATAAAATTTGCATTTTCTGCTTTAAATTGGCACTAAATTTTGTAATGCTCAGCGCCGGATTAATCTGGCGCTGCGCCGATCAAATTTTCTGCCTTGACTAATTTGGCAATAATATGGCAAAATGTGCATTGATGCAGAAATCGGAAAAAAGCGAGAGATAGCATCGATATTAGGAAAAAAGTGTGCGTTGTTGCATAACAAATGTACCGTAACTCTTGTAAGAAAAACATGCAAGAATTTAGCAGCCATCTTATACAGTCAATATATGATAAATGTACAAAATTTTATTCAAATTTTGTACCTCGTCTTATAGGCCGGAATATACGGTAGCTTTCCTTAATACATTTTAGTTAGTCTAATAACTGCATAGCAAATACCGTATTTATTCCAGTATAAGTCGCATTTTTTGTACCAAAATATCACCCAAAAAGTCAGGTGTGACTTATACACAAATACAAGAAGTGCATTGTATGTGATACAAAATTTTTCTGAGGTATTTTCTTGCTAACGTTTTTTGCACTATTGCCCTTCATACAACCACATTACTTATTGCTTTCCACTAAAGTAACGTTGTGCTTCTAAAGCTCGTCTTTCTCATGTTAGTTATCGCTCTTCCAGTATCCACACAAAACACGTTAAGTTGCATCACTTGCCACCCTCAAGAGATGCTGATAAAAATGCTTAAGAGGTTGACTGGAACTATTTGAGAACAGTGACATCAGTGATAAGTTTACTGGTTTTTAATTTTGTGTTATGAAATTGCAATAAAAGAATAGAGTTTAAAAAAATTTTGTCCTGCTTTTCATGTCAAATGTGGGGAAGCGACTTATACTAGAATAAATACGATAAGTTTACATAATTCAAATTCTTTGATGTGCTTATTTTTTTCAAGCAGAAAAATGCAGGTGTCCAATTTATTTCTTGGGCGAAATTCAATTTATCAAAGTCATTTTTCGGGCAAAAGTTTGGTGCCCCCCCAAATCATTCTGAGCTCCTACGCCTATGATACTCATATTATTATGCCAAAGCATGTAACACAAAGGCAATCTTGCAACTGCAAAGGGCAAAGCAGTTCCTTGCAAAGAAATGATGCAGTAGTGATGAGTTGTTGGCAACAGTGTGTCTGATTTGACAGGTCCAAAATTTGAACCTCAGACCTCCTACTTCAGGACAAACACGTTACTGCTCGACCAACTAACCAGTGTTAATTTGGTTAAATCTAACAGCAAGTGAGGCCGCAGTCAGCACCAAAAATTGTATCTCATGTATAGAGCTCGACCGATATATCGATCAGCCGATAAATATCGGCCGATATCAGGGTCAAGCCGATATATCGTATCGATCTTTACCACCGATAACATATCGGCTTAAAACAATTACCTAAAACTGTTTATTTTTGAGAGCAAGCACAACCGCTCTTGACTATTGATTGCCAAGTTGTTGTATTTTTTGTCTGTTTTTATGATGAATAATACTGGAGTGTGATTTGTGTTTGCAAGTCTTTCTTTGGATGGAAATTAGTGAAACTTTTACTGTCAAGTTGGTTGAAAAATAGTGACAAAGTTTCGTAGCTAATAAGTTAATATATCGGTCATTGATATTGGTATCGGCCTAAAAATTTCCGAAATATCTATATCGGCCTGAAAGTCATATCGGTCGAGCTCTACTCATGTATATACTGTAACATTGCAAACAAAACTGAGCTACAAATAATTTCTTGAAGAACTTACCCAAACACTTGGTAATTCTTGTTACATTTTTTCATCCAAAAGATCTTTTTAAAAACTTCTTGTATATAATATTGCCAGAAAATTGTGGATTGCCTTGCATGAATTATCTTGAAAATACAATTCCTCATTCATTAAATCAGTCTTCCTGGGTAACACAATGGCTTGAAAGTTGGTATCAACCAATCAATGCCATATACTGGTAGTTTGGACAATTATTCACTACAGCAGAAACTGTTTGTTTAAGCAACCACATCAAACAACTAGGTTTCAAGCTAGCTTTCGTAGGTTATCTTTTATGCCTGAAATGCAATTTTGTATTTTAAGCAATTATAAAACAGGTATATAGAGGCTAAGGTTATGTGACCGTAATTCTTGTTTTTGGAATTAAAAGTTACGTGAGTGATTTGATTTAAATACAGCACTTTGACACATCGAACTCGAAGCCCTGACGGTGTAGTGGTTAATGCACTTGGCTGCAATGCTTAGGGTTGGAATATCGATACCTGCTGGACACGCTTTTTAAAAATAGCGCGAGAGAAATTTTGCTACATAATCCTTTTTTTACTCTAAAATCTTATTATTTGAGTTGGGGTTCGGGCAGCGATGCCAGCTTGAGAGATAGTAAATTGAATAGCAAAAGTGCTCACGTAACTTTTAATTCCGAAAACGAAAATTATGGTCACGTAACCTTAGCCACTGCCTATAAAATATGTATCAATAATTTGCAAACATCAGTTAAGTCTACACTCCACCAGTACAGAGTACAATGTAACGCTTAAATAATCGTATAAAACTTGCATTATGTCGCTAACTTTTATCTGTCAGTGTCAGATCTTTAAACCTTGTATGGTATCTGCTACTGTACAGTACTACAGTGCAAAGCTGTTAAGTGCTAAGGTTAGCAGCCTACGTAGCTGTTTTCACAAGTTTTCATTCAAACTGCTTTAACAATCTATCAGTTTAATACCATTTCTAAAGTAAACTTTGTTTGCTTCAATTTCATTCACTATGAATTCCAGTATGCATGAGCAGATAAATGATGAAGTCAGTAAGTGTCTAATGAAATCTGTCTAGTTCATTCTGAGCATAAAATTAAAACCAATCACAAAGTTGGTTAAGATTAATAAAATGAGTTTAATATTTCATTTTCATGACTTTGACATTTTAGTTTTTCTGATTTGTTATCTTATTTTCCAAATTTAGCAGTTTACATCTTAGATTTTAGTCATTTACCAGTACCTATAGCCAATTGCTCTAGCTCAGATCTGCTTATACTAGTACCGTAGTAGGCCTACCATGGTGCTTTAGCAATACACATAGCCATAGGTGGGCACAAGTCCGTTAATCGTTAATCCGTTAATAACGAAGCTAACTTTTTCATTGACTCGTTAATCCGTTAAAAAGTTTTTTCATGTTAACGAACTAAATTAACTTCCGTTAAGTGCTGTTAACGGACTAAAGTAACTTCCGTTAAGTTCTGTTAACTTTCGTTAAGGTTTTTATCGTTAATATCTTGCAGCTTCGTTGTGCATTTAAACTTGTTTTTATCTTGAATTAGATTAGACTGTAAAATGTAACTTTCAAAACACAAAAAGACCACCATAGCAATAAATATTTCCTTACAATCAGCTCAACAGCATCAATACGTGTTCTAGAAGCGAGTGAATAAAAAGAATTGTAAATTATACGCAAAATGTTAACGAATTAACGGACTTTATTACCGATAACTTTCGTTAATTAAAGCAGAAAATAACGGATTAACTTTAACGGAGGTGTGAAGTTTGTTAACGGACTAGTGGTTAACGAAGCTAACATTTAGCATTAACTTGCCCACCTATGCACATAGCCAATAGTATATAACTTGAATGAAGCTGCATTAATTAATGAAACATGGGACCTTAGGCTTCCCTCTGGTATTCTATCTATAATGCAATAATTCCAAAAAACTCAGCAGCTCAACCCTAAAAGTAAAATTAAAAAAAGATAATTACAGTAGACTAGGCTTTTTTGACTTGCTTGCATGAAAAATTTTGTCTTGATATTTTCACTTCATCATAAAACGTAAGCCTAGGCTTATTGACTAACTGCCATCGCTTTGTGATATTCTTCCAAGCCTGTTCTACCACTGCCTATCTACGGTAGGCTACTTTACCAGAAACTCATGTCTAGCCTAACTCAGTATATACCATCGTATCAAGTTGCCTGTAAACAGAGCGGATCAAGTCAAAATTGAGAGCGGAGTACGAAACTCAAGGTTGGGACACAGGATGTGACGTAATAAATCTGCAAAACCATGGTAGAAAAAAAAATTTCGCAGGCGGTGAATCATCCAGCCAATTCCAGTGGTTTACTATAGCTAAAATTTAACTATAATTTTTGATATTTTTTGTTTTAATTTTTGGGACTGCGGTTGCAAAGATATTCAAAAAATACAAAAAGATATCCCCCCGAAAAAAGTTTTTGGAAACTCTGAGTTTTGATCTTCCCGCCAAAACCACAGTAGGCTTAATAGTTTAGAGAACTGTGGTAGGCCTAATAGTTTAGAGATAGTTTATTTCTAAATAGTTTATTTCTAAATAGTTTAGGCCTAATTAGGCCTAACTATCTCTAAGCTATTAGGCCTAATAGTTAAGAGATAGTTAGGCCAAATAGTTTAATAAGATTATAGTAGGCCCAATGACATAATACGTAGTTTAGAGAACTGTGATTTAGGCGGGAAGATCAAAACTTAGAGTTTCCAAAAACTTTTTTCGGGGGGACATCTTTTTGTATTTGTTGAATGTCTTTGCAAACGCAGATCCAAAATCAAAACAAAAAATATCAAAAATTATAGTTCAATTTTAGCTATTGTAAACCACCGGAATTGGTTGGATGATTCACCGCCTTTAATGCAACCAGTTAAAACATGTTGCGCTGCCAATTTTTTATGCCACGTTTTAAAAGCATTATTTTTTATTGAAATAGTCCTAAAATTAAGTTATTTATGCAAAAAATGCAAAATTTTCGAGCGCTGGGGGCTCCGCCCCCAAACCCCCAGAATAGCCCCCTCATTGCGAATTTCTGGCTTCGCGCCTGGATGTCAGCAAACAAGTTAAAATTTATTTCATTAAATCCTACGTTCCTAAAGTTCAGTACAGTTCTTTTCAGGATCATTGATGTCACTACAGCAGCTTACAAGGATCGCAGCTTTAACTCATAATTGCAGCTCCAGTACCCAAATTATTTTTTCACGTAACATTGTAACAGTATTAATGGTCTTTGGAATTCAATAAAATTCACTATCAAACGATAATTTTATTGATTGTACTGGTTTATTTCATATTTTGGATATCATTAATGTAAATTTAACTGTAAATTTTTGTGCTGTTCTACAATCCTAGTTTTAGAAAAGTAGTGCGTCTTAGATATGCGAAAGTTAAGTGATTATTTAGGCCGATTGCAAAAATGTGCTAATTTAAGCGTTTTGGATGGGGCCCTTTCTTGAGTTTTCGGGGGGGCCCCGAACCACCTAGGCACAGCCCTGAATCAGTAGTCAGGGGCGACATGACAGAACGTGCTAGCGAGCTCGTAAAGGCCATTCTCGCTCGCTAAAAAGCGCTAACGAGCAAAAAATCTTCGTAGGACTAACTGCCATTTCTGAGCCGTCTCGCCCAACACACGCTAAAACGGCTTGCTCGAATTTCTTGCGAGATGTTGTAACTTTTGTTAGTACGTAATAAATACCCCCATGGTGACGTCAGATGCATTTCTACTTCAATATAATGCGTTCAAGCGTATTGTAATGTACTGCATTGTTATGGAAAAAGATACTTTAAGCTATGTGTGATTATTCTACGCAAGCAAATTGTTCAACTGATAACAATTAAGTAAATGAACGACGGAATTTAATTATATTTTTGGATCAATGTAAAGTAAGTAAAACTTTTCCATACTTATAATTTTTTAAATGAAGTAAAGCTCCGTTGAGGTTGTTAATGGGTAAACTCAAATGTTTACAATAACTTTAGGTCTTGAGGTTTCAAAATTTTTCAAAAGTGAGCAAGTCGAAGTACACTTCCTTTTTAGAACCGGTGAATCTTGAGTTTAGACTGGCTGTTTTTAATTTTTTGCCGATATTTAGTCTCATTTGTTCTTGATTTTATAAAAATTTTGAGAGCATCGATGTCAATTTCAGCGGGCATGTTTGAAACACTGTTTAATTCCTATTGCTCTGTCTGCTTAAGACTTAAGTGAAGCGTTCAAAAAAGTGATTTTTTGGGGCCCCATTTGGGAGGTCCCCCGAGGGTGTCGCCCAAAAAAAATTCGGGAGACAAAATTGCGCTTGCAGCTCAACAAGTTTACACAAAGATTTTGAAGTTGTGTGGTTTAGGAGAAGAAGAGCGTACAAGGTTTAGGAAGAAAAAAAAAGAAACGAACCTAATCGCGGCCAAAAGTGGGTTAGTAGAAATGAAAGGTATCATCAGACATATAACCGTGCATAGGCGTAGCCAGGATTGTTTGATTTGGGGGGCCCAAATTATAAATCACATGCAATGACGTCATCAAAAATTTTCAAACAAGAAACTTTTTATGCGGCAAAGATATCGTAGAACGGAAGCTCAAAAGCGGTGGCTTGCTTAGCACTTAAGCAGGATTTGGTAAAAGGAATGGCTAAAACCAATAGTTAAAAAGTGTAAATATCGAACTTTGGAGACGTGTTGAGTAAATTAGTAATTACTCAAACGCACCACAGACAGAAGCCCCCAGCCGCTAGGCAATTTTTTGTAGTTTTTGGAAAAAAAGCTGTTTTAATGCCATTGGATCTGATAACAATCGGTGAGGGGCATCAGAGTATTCTTTGAATACCAAACAAAATCATCTTATCTGTATTTATTCAAAGTAATATACCTTTTAAATAATATTTTATTGGAACAACCGTCACTTGCGTCGCGTATTCTTTTGTTTTTACTCGGCCATTTTCTAACTAACGAGTGCGAAATTCAGACTTTTGCTTATAACTCGAGAACGGTTGGATCTAGCTTCATGAAATGTGGACAGTAGGCTAATTTGAGATTAATGAGTTGTATGTTTGTACCAAATTTGGAGGCAATCAGTCACGTGACTTTGGTTTCAGAACCCGAAAACCGCCCCGCAAGTTTGGCGTAAAAAGCGGTCTCATTCAAAAACAGCTTAAGTAACGGCAAAAAATATTTCATGTGGTTGAATGTCTTAAGATGCCCTTTCATCCAACCAACCCACTTTTGGCCGCGATGAGGTTTATATCTTTTTTTTTTTCCTTTTTTTCCTTTTTTTTCCTTTTTTTTTTCTTCCTAATTTTTGAACGCTCTTCTTCTCCTAAACCACAAAACATCGAAATCTAATTTTTGTGTAAAGTTGTTGAGCTGCAAACGCAGTTTTTTCTCCAAAATTTTTTGGGGCAGTTCCACTGGGAACCCCCCCAAAATGGACCCCAAAAAATCCATTTTTTGAACGACTTAAGCTAGAGTGTTACTTTTTTTTGCTATCAGTAGATATTTAACAGACAAATATTTTGGTATAGTTTGGGGGTGCCACCCCCCGGGAACCCCCCAAATAGACCCCAAAAAATCAATGTTTTGAATGGCTCAAGTTAGGGTGCCAGTGTTTTGTGATATCAGCAGATGTTTTACAGACAAATATTTTGACATAGTTTGGGAATGCCACCTCCTCAGGGACCCCCCAAAATGGACCCCCCCAAAAATCAATTTTTGAATGGCTCAAGCTAGGGTGCCAGTTTATTTTGATATTAGGAGATATTTAACAGACAAATATTTTGACATAGTTTGGGGGTGCCATCCCCCGGGGACCCCCAAATGGACCCCCGAAAATCAATTTTTAGATCGGCTCAAGTTAGTGTGCCAGTGTTTTATGATATCAGAAGATATTTAACTGACAATTGTTTTGACTCTACTTTTCTGGAGGTTCCATAATCAGATATTTTTGAATAATTGCTGATTTTACGATAGACAAAAAGTACTTTTGAGCGTCACAGCATTAGCTTTGCATCGGTCGTTCACTGGGTTTGCTGGCAAACTCCCATGTAATATTTTAGTTATTTTTGCTTTCATGGCTAATTGGCTACGAGCAAAGCGTATTCTACGTAGCAATCGGCGAAACCTAGTGGCAGGCAATCCAATATTTGAGTTTTTGGCATTGTGGCGCTAAACGGTTAATATGCAGTCGTTATACCGTAGCTTGACTGTGCTGGAAGGTATCAAAGCGAAGTTGTGAAAACCCAAAATGGTGTAGCAAAGTGAAACCATATAACGCCCCGTCTTTGTATCAACCAATCAAATTTTGTTAAGTGCACAAACGTCACTATTGACGTCATCGTAGGATTTCAGATTGCGAGCGTGATTACCTTGCCTTCAACAGCCTGCGCCTGTGGTTGTGAGATCGATCGTTAAAAACCTGTCAATTAAATTAACCACCCTGAAACACATTAATGCTTTCTCCGTATGAAAAAATTGACAGTAAAAGACTTGAAAGGTTTTTTAGCAAAAACAACCTACTATGAGGAAAACTTAAAATTCGTCAAAGTAAATTACAACAGCAATATAACACAACGATGTTGAGGATAGTTTATTGGGATGTTCCTTCACTCAAAAAAACTTTTAAAGAGAAACAAGCAGTCGTTGCTGCAGGTAGACCCAAAACCGTTGAAAGATCGTTTTCTTCCTTAAAACACATCAAATCATTTTCGCAAAATAAAATAGAACAAGGCAGACTTTCAGATTTAGGCCTTATATCTATCGAGTCACAATTATTGACAGAAGCCATGAAAACCAAATCTTTTCAGGATTCAGTCATAACAAAATTTGCTTCAGCGGAAAAGCGAACGGAATTTACTTTTAAATCACTTTCTTGCATCTACCGCAATTCTGAAACTTTGTCGATTTTAGTGCTATGTTCTTTGTTGTAAACAGTTTTGTTTGAATTGCTAATCAAACGGCCAAAGCTGTTTTAGCTTACGGTACTATTTCTTTGCTTTTTATGGACAACTAATCATTGGATGCAGTAAAGGCGTGTTAAAAGTTTTAATCAATTGCTCGAATTGAGTGTAACATTACAGAACTTATAGTTTATCTTTTTCATTTTTCTACTCCTCCACTGTACTCATTTCACACAGCAGCTGAAGCGAGACGAGAAAAAATTAACTTCAACTACATGGGAGTTTGCCCGCAAACCCAGTGAACGACCGATGCAAAGCTAATGCTGTGACGCTCAAAAGTACTTTTTGTCTATCGTAAAATCAGCAATTATTCAAAAATATCTGATTATGGAACCTCCAGAAAAGTAGAGTCAAAACAATTGTCAGTTAAATATCTTCTGATATCATAAAACACTGGCACCCTAGCTTGAGCGGTTCAAAAATTGATTTTTGGGGGTCTATTTGGGGGGTCCTCGGGGGGATGGCACCCCCAAACTATGTCAAAATATTTGTCTGTTAAATATCTCCTAATATCAAAATAAACTGGCACCCTAAGTTGAGCCATTCAAAAAATTGATTTTTGGGGGTGCATTTGGGGAGTGTCTCCGGGGGGATGGCACCCCCAAACTATGTCAAAATATTTGTCTGTTAAATATCTCCTAATATCAAAATAAACTGGCAACCTAGCTTGAGCCATTCAAAAAATTGATTTTTAGAGGTCTATTTGGGGGGTTCCCGGGAGGTGGCATTCCCAAACTATGTCAAAATATTTGTCTGTTAAATATCTACTGATATCATAAAACACTGGCACCCCAACTTGAGCCGTTCAAAACATTGATTTTTTGGGGTCTATTTGGGGGGTTCCCGGGGGGTGGCACCCCCAAACTATACCAAAATATTTGTCTGTTAAATATCTACTGATAGCAAAAAAAAGTAACACTCTAGCTTAAGTCGTTCAAAAAATGGATTTTTTGGGGTCCATTTTGGGGGGTTCCCAGTGGAACTGCCCCAAAAAATTTTGGGAGAAAAAACTGCGTTTGCAGCTCAACAACTTTACACAAAAATTAGATTTCGATGTTTTGTGGTTTAGGAGAAGAAGAGCGTGCAAAAATTAAGAAGAAAAAAAAGAAAAAAAAAGGAAAAAAAAAAGGAAAAAAAGGAAAAAAAAGGAAAAAAAGTAAAAACAAAGAAAAAAGGACAAAAAAAGATATAAACCTCATCGCGGCCAAAAGTGGGTTGGTTGGGATGAAAGGACATTTTAAGACATTCAACCATATGAAATATTTTTTGCCGTACTGAAGCCGTTTTTGAATGAGACCGCTTTTTACGCCAAACTTGCGGGGCGGTTTTCGGGTTCTAAAACCAAAGTCACGAGACTGATTGCCTCAAAATTTGGTACAATCATACAACTCATTAATCTCAAATTACTGTCCACATTTCATGTAGCTAGACCAAACCGTTCTCGAGTTATAAGCAAAAGTCTGAAATTTCGCACTCGTTAGTTAGAAAATGGCCGAGTAAAAACAAAAGAACACGCGACGCGATCGTCGGTCGTTCCAACTACGCTATCCTTAATTCGAGCCAAAACTCTTTTCTCCCAAACGTGTTTTTGCTACTCCCCCCAGTCAAACTTTGTTTTTCAATTTTTGTTTTTAAAAAGTACAGTACAAACACAGTATAAACATCAATGTCACCTATACGTATGAACATAATTCTATATGCGCAAACCGGATGCGCAATTACTTCATGTACGAAAATAAACGAAACAATACCAAATTTTTAATTGAATACCCAAAGCTTTTCGCCACCGATCGTCACTGATTGGATCTCATTTTGCACGTGCTCAGAGCCATTTGAAACGACTAAAGTTTTGACATTTCAAAGCCAATTGAAAAAAATTAAAGGTAGTGACTATTTTACCGAAAATGTTCAAGTTAAGGAGAATAAAACAAAAATGAGAAATATTCATCCGCGCTTTTTTCATTTGCTTTTTTACGGGTTAAGATTATGGTTTAGATTAGGGTTTGGGTTCGATTTGGAAATAGTTTTAGAGTAAGCAATTGAGTTTGGGTTTGATTACAACTTAAATTGTAGGGGGGACGCGGGGTGACGCGTCCGCCTATCGAGATTTAGCGTCCCCCCATCGAGATTTGAGCGCTGGATGATCAGACGAAAAAGACCTTATTTTTCACCTAATTTTGGCGAATTTCCAGTTCAATTTCCGACGAAGACCTTTTTTTTTTGGTATAGGCTTACACTTAATTTTGTCATCAATTTCCGGCGAAGACGTTTTTTTTTGTCTTCACCTAATTTTGGCGAAAATACACTTCAATTTCCCGCAAAGACCTTTTTTTCGGCGATGGAATTACGTAATCTTCACTAAAGTACTTTCGCATACCAAATGCGCTTGGTCAAGACTGCAAAAGCGTCCCCCCATGCAAAATTTTACAATTTAAGTACTGGTTTGATTTGAGTCAGAATTAATAAAAAACTAGGTAAAAATTATCGGTGAAATAAAGCCTTCCAAAATTAAATTGTTCTATCCTCCTTTTACTTGCAATTTAAGTCCAAAACACGTTTAAAATCTTGCATTTTGGAGTTTAATTTCAAAAGTGATTTGAAACCGGTAAGGTGCACTGCCTCCTGCTATATTTTAGCGGTAATTAATAATCCACTCGAAGATTTTCCTTTCAGATTTTTGTTTTGTCATGAAATTATCAATTATAGGAGTACATGTACGGCCAGGGGTCCCAGGCCCACCAATTCAAATTCAATAATTTATTCAATGAGCACTTCCCCTAGCTAATTTTTTTCAAAAGTATTTCGTCACGTAAAAACTTGCGAGATGGAGGTGAATTGTCATTGAAAAATAGTACAATAGGTGGTCATAGGGCCACCGAGAGGAGGGGGGGCAGTGGGGTACAATGACCCAGGGGCCCATGGACTTTTGGAGACCCATGGGCCAGCGGGCCCAGCAGAGGGCCCACGAGCTCGAGAGGGGCCCATCGAAATGATACTGAGAAATCAGCATGTGAGGCCTGAAACCCCCCTTTTTTTTGAAGATCATCTAATTTCGACCGGAAAAACCATCAGAATTTCGGTGAAGACCCTTTTTTTTGAGATCACATCATAATTCGGACAAAACTGCGGCATTTTCTCCGCTGTTTTGGAGTTCACAAAACTGGAAATCCGTCATATTTGAACTGGCCCCGGGCCCACGTTCGGCTCTCGGCGCCCCTGGGTGGTCATCTTATTCCCTGGCCGGATTTACATTGCGCGGGGCCCTTGGTACTTTGGGGATTATCGCACTATCTTTCTGCCAAATATAGGTGAAGACCAAAAACAAGTCTTACCATTTGAGCGCGGGGCCCCAGGCACTGTTCCATGTGGTAAATCCGACCCTGGTAATTGCATCACGTTTACAACAAGGTTAGATGAGGACCTGAAATTGCAACTTTTTGGACAAAAACCCTCAATACCACCCGGGCAATACATTTATATGGTTTGTAAAAATTGAATTAAGGGAGCCCGGGCGCGAAATTACATTTTACAGACCTATACTCAATACTCAAAACGCAGCTATTTCCTGGTTTCTGATTGGTCGGAGCAATGAGCAAGGAGCAGTCAGTTTCACAAAGAGTCTATGGTTTCACCAAGCTAGCTGTGACCAAGTTTGCCGAGTCAAATTTTGTAAAAAAGGTACCGTACAAGCACTGCTCCTTGTTCATTGCTGCGACCAATCAAAAAACAGCAAAGTATAGGTCTGTAAAATGTAACTTCGCCCCCCGGCTGCGAAATTTTTTTTTCTACCATGGTTTTGCAGATTTATTACGTCACATCCGCATCCTATCCATACTCCGCGCTCACTTTGGCTTGATCCGCTGTATTCACAGGCAAATTAATGCAAGAGGTAGGTTAGCTTATAGGTTAGTGATCACAGGCATATACGCCTAATATATGTTAGCGTATCTAGTTAGCCTAGTATCTAGATAGCGTCTGACAAGTTGTTGTAAGCATCACGGTTAAGCTGTTGACTCGAGTCTGAGCAATTGTTGCTATATTAGGCCTACTAGATACTGGTATAAAATTTAAATAATAGCCTAATATCATACCAGGGATGTCTAATGTGATGGTAGTCAGATAACGATGATGTTAGTGCAATTCAAAGTTTTAATCATGTTATGTATATTTACTTACTATTCGTAAATGGCAGATAATAGCCAAATAGTTGATTTTTTGATACAGAATAGACTAGCTTACAGTAAACAGCGTCACTCTTGCATTCAGTTAATGTTAGTCAGTCGATTCATCTGTTCGATGGTCAGAGTAACTACCGTAGTAAGTAAATTAAATTTCTCCTAAGTCTAAACAAATAGCTTCTGGATTTTGGTAGGTCTCAGTAAGCATAGTAGCCTAGGTGAGGTATGCATAGGTGGGCACAAGTCCTTTAATCGTTAATCCGTTAATAACGAAGCTAACTTTTTTATTAACTTGTTAATCCGTTAAAAAGTTTTTTCATGTTAACGGATTAAATTAACTTCCGTTAAGTGCTGCTAACGGACTAAAGTAACTTCCGTTAAGTTCTGTTAACTTCCGTTAAGGTTTTATTTGTATCTTGCACCATTCATTCATCGTACCGGTACACACCAGTTTGCTCTGGTAACACTTGTTGCATATTAGCATGAGTTTTATAGAAGAAAGCAAAGAAAGGAGCTCTTTTTTGAGGCAAATAATAACCTGCAGCCTCAGAGGTCTATTAGTTATTGCTGTTCCCAATTTCCAAAGATTTTCAGGTCGCAGCTTCGATTGTGCATTCGAACTTGTTTTTATCATAAAATTAGATTAGACTGTAAAATGTAACTACCAAAACACAAAAAGACCACCAGAGCAATAAATTTTTTCTTACAATCAGCTCAACAGCGTCAATACATGTTCTAGAAGCGAGTGAATAAAAAAGAAATGTAAATTACTTGCAAAATGTTAACGAATTAACAGACTTTATTAACTTCCGTTAATCTAAGCTGAAAATAACGAATTAACGTTAACGGAAGTGTGATGTTTGTTAACAAACTAGTGGTTAACAAAGCTAACGTCTTGCATTAACTTGCCCACCTATGGAGGTATGATATAGCCATACAGTAGTAAGGGGTTAGGTTGAGAGTTCACTATTCAGTTCAGGGTTACCGGTTAACGTTGGCGTACTTACCGATTCTGTGCTATGCCAACTACACCATCCTTGAGATATTATACTTCGCTCTCGGTTTTGGCTTGATGTGCACTGTTAACATCAAAATGTTAAGAAGACCTAGGGCTATGTCAGATGTGTAGGGTAGGTTTATTTTGCTGTTTACATATTTTAAGGTGTTGAGCCTGAGTTAATTGTGGCAATTTCTTGATAGTGTAGACAATGGTAACGCCAAATTTACTACTGGTACTAGCTACTTCTACTGGTACATCTCAGATTAAGTAGCCTAAATCGTTTGTCTCTAACCTGCTCATAGAAAGTTTAGTACCCTAATTTTTTTACACAATAGGTATTAGATTGTTGAACTTAAGAAATGTTCACATGTTGTACTCTATGATTATTCAACATACAAAATTGTGTTGCAGGCATAAAATGTTACCCAGCATAGTATACAAGTAGATCAATTTTTTGATATGCCCATGTTGTAGTCTATTTTATTTTTAAAACGTAGGTATGTTCTGTTGTGGTGATCTGTGGTAACCAGTCCAAACCATTTGCAATTAATATAGATTCCTGTTCTTACCATCAGTATGTGACCTATGAAGACGGAAAATTGCATTTCTCGTGTAGAGTGTGGGCAGGCAATGATATCCTGTACAATTTATTGGCAAGAAAAAAATACTGATTGTGTACATGCTTAACAGTAAACAAAGAAGCTATAAGGTTTGTTTGCCAAAGTTTAAAGAAGTATCAAGCATCCAGCATCTGTACTACATTTCAAGGATTCTTCCAATCATTTTTTGTATTTGTGCTTACTTTTCAGTCAAAGCCTACTAACAATCGAATTTGAAAAACATGACTGCTCTAACACTTCAGAGTTTTGGTCATAGCACTTCAAAAGAAGCCTTGTATGCAATCTTAAATTGATTTTTTGTGGAATTGTGAACATGGACTAATGAAAACTTTGGTTTTACCAACTGGATAGTGCATCAGTATACCAATACAGAGTTTGCAGCTTATGCAATAGTGATATACTGTATGGATTGGGTTTGTTTCAGCTGGTAGGTAGGTGTTGTTTTTAGGTAGCAAAGTTCATATTTAGTCCTTTAATACATACCGGTATTTAACAATTTAGCGTATTATATAGGCAGAGGCTGCTGTTACGTTAGGTAAGAAAAAGAAAATCGCTATTTTAACCCTAACCCCAACCCTAAACCTAACTTTAACCCTAGGTCTAACCCTAACGATAATCCTAACCCAAACTCAAAATCTAACCCAAACCCTAACGATAATTTAAAAAACAAAAAAGAGTAAATGAGCACTCACTCTTTACTCTCTTATTCTCTTCATGGGCGTTACATAACGTAATGCTAGCCACTTCGTATTATATATTATGTCTTATTAACAAAATAATGGGATTTAAATTGCATCATGGTTTGAAAGCGTTCGCAGTTTTTTACTGTTAAAATGGTCTTGAAACAGTAGTTAATTTGTTGAGGTATATGATCAATGACTGCTTATTTACATACCTAAAAGAGATTTACTTGGAAACTTTGAGGTTGATCAAATAGCAAATTACTGAATGGTTTATGATGCAAAAAGTATCAAAGTCACCCTTAATCACAAATTGCAGAAAAGGACCACAGAAAAAAATCTGGTATATAAAGTCTTTTCCAATTCAACCTAGTTTGTTTTTTTAGTGGGATTTCCCAAGCATGACGTTCTTGTTAGAGCACTGTTGAATCGAATGCTGACATCTTGATTTGGTCTTCTTGGAAATTTTTGGTGGCATTCCTGCTCCATGCACTCTTCTACCCCGGCTGATATTAGATCTTCTTGCTGGAGTTGTTCCAGAAATGGGAATCTGAATTGAGGTAGATAACCTATGTTGCGTTGATGTTTATTGTGCATACTTTGGTTTTATTTTTGAAACAGTTGTAGCCAGAGATGGCTTTTGTTAAACGTGTACAGTGCAGTATTAAATTGAGAATCTGCAGTGATTTTGTGAAAGTTATTAACAAATGACTGTAATGCTGGTCCATGATATTGAAGGTTTGTCTTGCACTTTTCAATTACCGGTATGGTCTGAAAGCAGTGTGAGCATGATTGAGCAGGTCTTAATGCACGACATTAGTATCTGTCTTTGCTTGTAGATACTGAAGGAAGACTGTTAACAAGGCATTTCATCAAACTAAAAAGTTCTTAACCTTTTTGATTTTGTTATTAAACACACTTGATTGATTGTATAGTCATTGAAAAGATTATATGTATCAAAGGTGCGTTTAGACCGGAAACAGCAAAATGCCTAAATTGCACTTTTGCAATGTTTGCTAGTCTTCATGGGGGACATACGCAACAATTTGTCAACGCTGATGTAAACAAACATTCACCAACTTAAATCTTTTATTTATTTGTTGTATTATGCAGAAGTGTGTAATGAGTTGGCGGGCCCATCTTTGCATCATTGAGCCTGGACAATGCACCCTTCAAAGAAATGTTGCACAGATGGCAAGTGGTTGGCAACACTGTGCCAATTTCACTGACCCAAGATTTGAACCTCAGACCTCACGCTCCAGAGACGAATGCGTTAGCGTTCGATTAACTAGCATCAGCAAATAGTCCCCAAAGTAGCTTTGCATCAAGTCTAACTGCCAATTTGCTGTGCTTATTTGTATTGTAACTTTTAGTTGATCAGCTATAGATCACACATACTAAAGAGACATTCTAATTTATGTAATGGTGACAGAATTAGTGTCGCAGTAATACATACTTACTGATATTTGGTAATTTTTTTTGGCAGTTTATGCTGGTATGAAAAGTTATACTGTGGTGTGAAAAGAATTCTATGAATGATGATTTCACTGGAAATTTTTAAGTTAAAGTGAGTGAAATAAAAATTTTCATTATTCATCTTTGCATTTTTTGTTTGCCTTTTTTAAGATCATGAAGAAAGTAGGTCAACAAGCTCACATGGTCTTATGTCTGTCCTGCGTTGAAAAACTGCTGCGACTTTGAAGCCAGTATATGTCTGTGGTTGTTTCGGGCATGGGTTGGAATCCCTTCTGTAGGCATTTTTCTAACAATCAGAGGCTGATTCAGATTGTGACTTAATATGTCTTATTTTCGTGATTTTTTAAGGGTTAAGATTTGGGTTAGTTTTAGAGTGAGTTTTGGAGTAAGAATTTGAGTTTGGGTTAGATCTGGATCAAAATTAATAAAAAAGTAGACAAAAATTTCCAGTGAAAGAGTCTCGTCCGAAGAATCATTATTTGACTTAGGTTATTGATAGTGTTGTAATGCCATGCCAAACTATCCCCATCCAGTTTAAGTTTTTTTGTTTGGTTTCACCTAGAACTTTAGCTGAAATGGTATCAAATTAATGCTAACTTTGGCAAGGTTTCCTGGTTTGACGCTTGAATATATATGCGTCAGTTGTTTCTTTTTCTTATTAGTTGTTTTTAGAGCTGAAGGTAAATCAGACTGCACTAATTATCTTCACCACTTTTTCAAAAAACAAACTTTAACTGATTTTCAACCTCTAAAATTAGTTTTTGTTAATCTTTTTCGAACTCTGTTTGCAATCCTTAACTGTTAAATGCAATGGAACATCGAAGTATACATTTTTACAACTCATTTTGTTTTTAGAGAAATCTGACCATGGGATCCAGCTTCGAAATACAACCGCTATTCGAAACATTACTTCAATTGCTTGCAAGACTCTGCAAATAAACATTTAACTGTCCAAGCATCATTTTTAAGATGTACAAAAAAAGAATTTTGGAACAGAGAAGTTTGTGAAAATCATCTAACAAGAAATCTGATCCTTGTGCAACAAGACACTCATTAGCGTTTTTGATAAAACCATCTTCATACGATAACTCTTTGTATTATTCCTGGCAACAAAAGAGACATTAATTTTATGCCTACTTGTTTTACAATGGTGAATATTACATGTACTATTTAATCAGTTAAATTTGTTTATTTATTTATTTAGTTTTAATAATTAATGTAATATGCTTTTCAAATTTTACTGATTAATTTAGTTTGGTTTAGTTGTATTAGGCTAATTTATGTGCCAGCTGTGAATGTAAAGTGTCTGCTAATTGTTTCAAACAGTTATGTATGTTTTAACAGAAAATGTATGCTTTAAATTAATGTAGGATAACATCGAAGTCATAATGTTTGTTCTCACAGTTAGCCTGGCTTGTATATTTTACTGCTTTTAGTGTTAACTTAAAATATTTTGCTATTTTTTCGTAAATATGGCACTTTTTTGGTTTAAAATTACTTTGTTTAAGATTAACTAACTTTGATGTTGCTGGGTGTCAGTGCCGTCGCTACGGGGAGGCCAGGAAGCCGTGCACCCTTAATAGCTGGTTTTGCCCCCCATTTCAGTTTACTCAAAATACTGTTTTTAAATATCTCCTTTAACGACAAGACAATGATGGAAAAAGGAATAATAATGTTCAAACATAATTACCATTGGACGTTTACTCGGTTTTTTGCGAAATAGCTGCCAACCGACTGCTATAATAATCGTGATGCAGTAACCCGTCTTATTAACACGCCTTCACGGATGTGTCGCGGAAAAAAGATGTAAGCCTACAGAATCGTTTCCGGTGCTTCGTTAGTAATTATGACCTGAAACAGTACGTGAAAACGTTTTTAAGAAGACCAACTATTTTTGTTTTTTTAGCGCACTCACGATCTTAAGGCAGGGCCTGCGAGAGTGGGTTCAGGGGGTACATCGTACCAGGGCCCACGCCTAGGGGGGGGCCGGGCTCTAGGGGCCCGGAAGAGTTCCGGTTTCCTCCTGAAGTTTTGGTATCGCACCATACCACCGTAATCAAACTTTCTTACTGCAAAAATATTAGTCAGCCTATTCAGTACTGATAATTGGTCGCTATTTTTGCTACACAGCCTTTAGGGCATCCAATAGTGGCCGATTTGATTAAAAAAATAGGAAAATGTATCAAAGGCCATACACTTGCACCAAAGTCAACGTTTTGTTACATTTCTCTGACTTGAGAGCGCTAATTCTATGGTATAACAATGTACGAGAGCGTAAATTTTTAGAGATCCAAAAGCATTTCAACCTCAGAGAGCAGAGTCAAAGTTGACATACTCTACTACTATCATTAAGCAATTCACTCTATCTGTATGAGGTTAATAGGTATTTGGGTTTGTGAAGTCTATGATTGCAGATGACGTCTTAAAACTTTTATCAGTAAAATATTTGGATTTGCATTAATAAAGTCATTATGTTGTATAATATTGTGTGCATGTCATCATCTCCCACTTCATACTTTCTTTCATGTATATCACGTTTTCTGCTTGTCAATTTAAGCAAGTTTGGTGCTGGGATGTTGATCAAATGCTGTATTTTACCCTCGAGAAACATAAAAAGTGCTAAAGCTTCCGGGACTCTGCCCCGAACCCCACTGGGGAGCTCAAAGCGCTCCTCCAAACCCCCTAGCTGGATTTAAAGCAATTTTATGTCTAGTTGTGTTTTTCATAGGTCCTAACTATATGGGAATATCGTTATCCCCTCACTTTTAAATAAAGATCTACAGTCTAAACCCATCCGACAAAAATTGATTTAATGGCATGGGCCCCCAATAAGGCTTGGGGGCCCGGTATCGACCTTCGTACCCCCTGGAAATTTTTCTCTCTGAGGCCATGTCTTTAGGTCGCAATCATGGCGCATTCAGGAGATAAGAGGCCAATGGGACTTCACCTCTTTAGCCAAGTCACTTAAACAATTTAACCTCAAGGTACGAGTGTTAGAACGTGTTTTGGATTTGACCTGAAGTAAGGGGGCCTGTGGGGGTAGGGGAATTTAATTCTTTAAATGACTTCCAAATTTGTGCCCTTTGACGACTCATATGACTTCAAAAACGAGCGAAATGTGATTAAAGTGGCATTAAAATTGCTATTTTTGCTGCAAAATCGCCCAGCGGCTGGGGATCCGCCCCCAGGATCTCGTCTGTAACACACTTGAGTTACATTTGTTTGCTCAGCATGGAGCCTAAATTCGACAACTTTTGTAGAAAAAAAGATTTACTTTTAGTTTAAATTCCCGCCTCTTAGCAAAATCTTGGTTTCGCGTCTGATCGCATTCACGGCTGCAAGTAGATTTTTAAAGCGATTATAGGCCGCTGACGAAACTAGCTAAGAAACGCTGCTGGCCTTATATGCCTTTTTTTTGACATGATTACAGATTTTTAAAAATTGCCCATAATTTGTAGCCGTACAATTTCAATTTTTATCTGCAAGTTCAGTCTTATTTTAGTGCCCCCTCACTTTTGGCTAGTGCGCCCCCACTTTGTTTTTCTCTGGTGACGGCACTGCTTGGTGTTGGATAATTTAATTTTGACTCTGGATATTTGTTTTTGCCAACTTATTGTGGATGCTACTAAATGAAACTTCTGTTTCTTCCGTACTGAACTGAGTTGGCTCACATTGTCCATGGAATATATTTGGCACGATGGTATTATACATTTGATATGATGGACGATTGTATTTTTAAATTTTACCGTCGCAAAATTGTGCTGAACCGGTACATTATTATTATTAAATAGATTTTCCACTCTGAAATTATTCGAGCTTTTGGCGTTAAGCGCCAAGTAATGCGTTCAAGGTGATAGAAAATCGTTATATCGTGCGCAGTTATCGTTTGATAGAGACGAAAAACGAATGAAATACTAAATTTTGTGCATTGTATTCGCCTGAATGGCCTCTCCAGTGTTTTTCAAATAGCAGAGTTCATCAGGAGGATAGAAGAAAGAGGATTTAGGCATGGTTGTTCTCGATATCCCTGAGCGAAGGCACAACTTACCACAAAAGATGATGGAATGAGCGGATAAGGATTTTTAGTTTTGTGCAATATCATATTTATTTACATCAACTTTTTAAATACACCACAGGTAAATACAAAAACTTGGGAGACAACGAACAAAACCGTACGGTCATCAAAGTCACTTACACCCTACTTATGGTTGATAATTGAAATATAAATGATCTCGTTATGGTTTACAATTAAATCAATGGTGTCGTCAAGGGTAGGCTCCACCTATTTAGTCTTTTTTTTGCAGCGGTAGGCTCAGTTATGTTTCTGTCTTGCTACAACGTAAAGCGTGTTAACCCGTACAAAGGCATTTTGGTTTTAAGTAAGATCAGTGGTTCCCAAACTAAAAAAAATTCACAGCAGTCCCCATGCAAATTTTAAATGTTTGGCTGCCTTATCTACAAAGCTTATAATTTGTCCATCACAACTACGAGATCAATGTACCGTATTGTGAAAAATAGGCCTACACAGAGCGCAAATGTACAGTAATTAACGAAGTTTAATGGGATGGGTGCAGTTACTTCCAGACGCCCACTCCTTTCTTCACTAACACAGATACAAAAAGCCTGAGCTTCTGCTACGCCACAGAAGTAGCTATCTATAGCATTAGCCACCGATGAACTGAACTTTTCTCTTTGTGACACCATGGGGGAGTCGGGTAGTGTAATCGCAACGAACGCATAGGAAGCACAAAATAACTCTCGCAAGCGCAGATTGCGTACCTCCCAAATGCTAAGGAGTGGGAAGCAAAATTATTAGGCTATGAGCCAAGTAACGCTTTACCAAATTTGTTTTGCGGACCATCCGAAAGTGGTTCAAGAACTCTAAAAGGTCTGCGGACCCCACTTTGGAAACTACCGAGTTAGATGAAAAACAGCTTCCAGACCGCTTCATAATTTTTTTTTATGCGATTATCAGGATTAATTGATTGGGACTTTGGTGATACTTTTTTTAGCATTTGTCGTGATTTTTCGGTCAATAGTTTTTACAAGTATTTCATTTTATGCTTTTCCGTTCATTTCATTCTTTGCATCAGTTTTGCATTTCAATAAACAAAATTAGAGATACCGGTTTGCTTCGGTTCGATTTGTTCAGTTTTACAGAGTAGGTTGTTGAGAATGATTGATAGTATGGATGAATTTAGATTTTTGCTGCTTTTTACTGCTCGTTAGAAACAACAGCGATAAAGCTAAGCATTTACTCATCCAAGGAAGCAACAAGGATGCTGGTGGGAGTTGAACCAACAATTGTTGAAGTAGCTTGAATTACTGCATAGCTATTGGCTCATGCAATCCATGTCTTCTGTTTTCACATGGGACATATAACTTAAATTGACGCAGACAACAATTTGGAGGAGGTCTGAAACCCCCAGACCTTACTCTAAACTTGTCGATGCAGCAGGTTTACACCAACCCACTTAATTTTCTTAGGACGGCTGCGCTGTGCAGTATACACAATCAAGTTCTACAATGTACAAGATGGACCAACGACAACATCTAATATGTTCTCTGGTGAAAGCGTAAATAGGGATATTGATTAAGACGTCATTTTCAAGTAGTACAAAAACTTAAGATCATTTTGAGTAAAAGAAATGCCTGTTTATTTGCTTCCGCCTAAAAATAAGACACATATAAACCAGGAGCGGGCTTTGCTGTTTACTTTTTATAACACATTCAATCTGAAAAATTGCTACCGTATATTTAAGAATTTTTAAAAACAAAATCACATCGCAGAAACAAATTCATAAAAGCATAGAAAAACAGGGGTCGCTATAGTATTGTTGATTGCAAGAAAAACTCATTAATTTTTTTCTCCGTAAGCATAGTGTGGCAGTCTGCTATGCAGAAATGTGAAAACTGTATTTCTTAGTTGCGAAAGTTGAAACAATAAATGTGCACCCTTCATCCACACATTAAACGCTTGATCGCAAGTTTGTGAGTGAACTACTAGTTGCGACGAAAAGTTATTGTTTTTATCGAGGGCTAGCTAGCCCACTATCAATTCAAAAATTTACCGTTTATCAATGTCTTTCTATATCTAGATTTTCTTACAAGTTAACCAACAGTCACGACCATTCACTACAACTGAAAAGCTTTTTGGACTTTTATTTGTATTTTTTTTATAATTGTAAGCCAAACAAGATCACGTTTTTAGTCTTTATAAAGTTATGGACGTCTTATAACGGACCGCAACCAGTGGTGTAAAAAGTATTCGAGAATTGTAATCAAGTAAAAGTTTCGTTACTGACAAAAAATTACTTGAAGTAAAGTACTGACCAAAAAAGGACTGGAGTAAAAGTAAAAACGTAGTTTTAAAAGTACTCGAGTACAAGTTTTTCTGAAAGTATTCAAGCAAAATACAGAAACTATTCACTCGACATATCACAACTGGCCAATTACCTTTACATCACTGCCACAAAGCGCTTAGTCTTCTATAACCCCTCCTCTCTCAATAAGTCATGAATTCTTAATTGTAACTTGGCAAGTTTCTTATTATATTCAAGACAATTAATCAAAAAGAACAACAACTGTTAGACTTCGAGATTTGAATATCATGCCACGCAGAATTTACTTTGAATCATTTTATTACATCTTGGCTCAAATACTCATTTACTGTTATTGTTAAATTATGCTTAAATTAAAAAAACTCGTTGTACGTGCCTTATCAGTGTACACTGTACAGTATACTCAAGGGTGGGCTAAAAGTTACGTACCATAGCTATTTCAGTATATTCTGCGATAACCTTTTTTGGATTTAATTAATCAAACTTATTGCGGATTTTTTAAATTTAATTTATTTCAGAATATGTGAAGGCAGGCAGAAGCCTGATAAACATTACGTCACTAAATCTATTGCAGATAGCCCATCTACATAGTCTGAGTTTCCATGGGACGAAATTGATCATCATATTAAAAAGATTTTGTAATTACATTGAACAATAAATATTACAGTACTGCACGATAATGTTTCTTGCATATATGGTGTGCGATTTTTAACTCACACTGTAGAATTTAGCGATAGTAATCAAGTAATCAAAGGACGGTAAGAAATCAAAGGACACATTTTTGGCAAATCTATATATCTCTGTTTGACTCTTTCATGATTTACTTTTAATAGAATAAACAAACATCTATGCCAGTATGAGGCGAAGGGCAGATACCAAACAACGAACGTGAAACTAAAACCATCTTAAACAAATTTTCGCCAGACTGGATGTGATACGTAAGCGCACACGTAGCAAATAGGCATTGTGAAAGTCGCTGTGGTGGTCTGACCTCTGACGCAAGAGTAGCCAGCCGCAAAAGGAGAAAAAGACAACTAACTTGGCTGAACTGAACAATTGCCGGTAGAAAAGTCGATCGTTCTGCCGAATTTGAGGTTCTAACTTAAAATTACAGTACTTTGTACTTTTCTGATACAAAATACTACTTAAATAGCGTTACTTCAGTCTATAAGTAAGCAAGAAAAAGTACCTACTAAAAAACTACTCAAGAAATATTCGCTGCTGGAAAAAACCACTTGAGTAATCTACTCAAGTATTTCGTTACTTTACACCACTGACCGACGGTGACTGTAACTATGAGATTGTTCTAATAATCAGAGTATATCCCGAAGCAGAATAAGCTTCTTAATGAGTGTTGGTTATTTTGCTGTGCAGAAAATGGACGTTGCCACTAAAGTTGAAATTTACCATACCTAAAAACGAGTTATTTTTAAGAAAAATTCTCCGACCGTTGAAGATTCATTTCACCCATAACTACAGCCATGTACAGATATGCAGCATAAATGATTAAAGACAAGCTATTTTTATGTTGAATCTAAAACCTCGAGCCATATAGGCTCCACGCAAAAGCGTCTTTATTGCATGTCTCTGGTGTGCAGCCAAAAAAATAAATAAAAACAAACAAAGTAACGACATTTTTGTTCCATGAGTCTGTCTAGATGATACTGAACATAAGCCGTTTTTGAAAAATCCTAAAAAAAGTTGACTGAAACAATTTCAGATCAAAACATAAGTTCGTGTAAAGAAGGTGGAAGCAATTAACAAAGCGGTGCTTCCACATTCCTGTTCCTAATTGCATTATTAATATTTGTTTTAGTTTAATTTTGTTGAGCGCGATCAAGCGAATAACAAAATATGCCAAGGGAAAACTAATAATTGCAACGAGATTTAGAATCCGCATCCAGAGAGATTAAACGCGTTCGTCTAGTCTACAACCTCTCATCAAATTCTAGATTTAAAGCAACATCACTTCGGTCGAGAACGTTTATGCTACTTAATTATGAAATCGCATAGATCTAAATATTGTAGAGTAGTAATATTTGAAACGTAGACTGGTGGTACAAAACTCGAGAATTGCTTTGATTGAAATTGCTTCGAAGGCATGAACATTTTACTCAGAATAACAATGGTTTGTGACAAAACCTTTAAAGCGATAAATCGTTGTCACCAAGAGCAATAAAAAGCGTTATGTTAGCGCTAGTATCCCGCTTTCTCATAACATTGTTATGACTGACACAATGGCTATTTTGAAAAAAGCTCTTGTCATTTCAAAACCACATCCTCATAACTTAATAACGAACTTTTGCATGGGTATCTAGTAGGGTGTTCGGATTTTTCACTTTTTGCTTAAATCTTTTTCTTTATACAATTTTAAGGGTACAAATTGGCATAAAAAAAATCGTGATAGTTTTTTTTGAAAATTTTTTTTATCTTCATACCCTGGGGGGGCATGGAAGGTTTTGGGGGGGCGCGTATGACTAATATCGCATAACTCAAAAACTACTGCACCTAGAAAGACAGTTTTTACATCAATCGATTCAGAAACACAGGTTTCCTATCTGTGTTCAATACATTATATGGCTTTAACTGCTCTATTTTTCGAGTTATTTTCGAAAAACTGTTTTTACCCCTTTCTGCTGGCCATTTTGCTTTAAATTAAAGGTATTTTTTCGACACCGCACAGATGACCAATTGGTGGACGCACCTGACATAAAGCCTGCCTAAAGCGAGAAATTTAATTTGCTTTCTGGGTAGATACCACCTTAACACAAGTTACTAGTGACTCAGCAATCGCTTTTACTTCGACACTGCACTGCATGGCTGTATGCAAGGCATGGAATGGCTACTCCTGCTCATTCCCTATCACTTTAAAAGTTACTACTGCAAGTCTAATAAGGATGTAATTTTCTATTCTGCAGTATGCAACGTTGCACAAGACAAGTGCAATTATTGCACTAATTTTCACTCTTGACTTTTGTTTTCACTTTATTAAGAAACACCAAACATTTTAAGACACGACTTTCTTTTTCAGCCACTCATTCATTTTCGTCTTTGCTTCCGTGACAAATAAATCCCCTGATTCTAATATCAACTTGTCGTTTTTTTTCGGCTTTGCGAAAATCTTTCACTCAGGCATGATGAGATAAGACCATCATCTCTCACAAGAGCGGTTATGATTGTCGATCGAATTCTAAAAAAACTTTGTCGTCAATCTGGAGGCAAGGTGCTGCTTTACTACTGGATCCGAAGTATGGCCTGATAGGTGCTCGCTTCCATGCAAGTTGTTTGGTGTCAACATCACCAGGAAGTTGCTCATCAAGATCTTTCACTATTTTGCTTGGAATGCAGGACTTTTTGAACGAATATTTAGGGTCACATTGATTGGGTTCATCCAAGAGCATAAGTGTTTTACAAACACAGGTTTCAAGCAATGATCAACCAGATTCGTACAGTGCTGTTCATAATTCAGGAGCCAACCTGCAAAATTGCCCATTTTGTAAGTTCCAAGTCGAATTTATGATATGTGCTTTAATTGTATATGGGCAAGTTATGTATTTTTGTAAAGGGTTTGCTACGAGAATTTTACTGAAAAAAAATTTTTTTTTGAAATAATTATTTGGGGCCAAAATGCACCCCTTAAGCATGACGTCACTTTGATGGGCCATTTTTATATTGGTAACATGGTTGCAATGATCGAATTAGCAAAATGAAATCGAAAAATTATGTTTGTAATTATTGTGTGTTCTGATGACCTGAGGTCACATCTTGGGTCACATTATGATCACACCACGATTTGCTTCCTATGACGTCATAATGGGAGCAATTTCAGGACTTTCTGGATGTTCAACCTTTTTATTCAGTTTCAGTCATCATGGGCTTCAAACCGATTAGTGCGGAACAGAGAGGAGTGATTATTTATCTTTACAATGAAGGAAAATCGCAGAGATTTATTGCAAAAAAGACTGGTACATCTCGTAAAGGAGTGCAAGGGGTGTTAAAGAGGTGGATCGAGACAGGAGATGCGAAATGTCAGCCTCGATCTGGAAGGAAGCGGAAATCAACAAAGAGGTTTGATAGAACTTTGGTCAGGATTTCTTTAGGAAACAGGAGACTGAATTCAAAAGAGTTGGCCAGAGAGTTAAAGGAAAGTAGTCGCGTTGAATTGTCTGCTCCAACAGTGAGGAGAAGGTTGCTGGAGAATGGTCTTCGAGGATGTAAAGCTCGAAAAAAACCACTCTTGACGGAAAAACAAAGAAAACGCCGATTAGATTGGGCACGCTCTCATGTTAAGTGGCCAATAGAGAAGTGGAGGAAAGTTCTTTTCAGTGATGAGTCGACTTTTACTGTAAACAACCATGCTGGAAATAATTTTGTGAGAAGAAAACCAGAGGAAGAGTACCGGCCTTATTGTATTTCACTGACCATCAAGCATCCCCAGTCAATTATGGTATGGGGTTGCATGGCTGCAAATGGTATTGGTAGGCTCAAAGTGGTGTCTGGGAGGATGAACGGGACAAAGTATATTGATGTGCTGGAAAATAAAATGTTACCCAGTGCACTTCTTTGTTTTCCGACGATGATTGGATTTTTCAAGACGATAATGCTCCATGCCACCGTGCTAAAAAAGTCCAACAGTGGTACAGGACCCATAAAATTGAACGAATGGATTGGCCAGCCCAATCTCCTGATTTAAACCCGATGGAAAATTTGTGGTACCGAGTTAGTTGCATAATTGGGAAGAATAAACCCAAGACGAAAAGAGAGCTTATCGAACAGGTCATTGCTGCTTGGTTTCGAGTGATTTCACCCGAAGAACTCAACAAACTTGTTGAATCACTTCCTCGACGATGCAAAATGGTGATCGAAAACCATGGATGGCCAACAAAATACTAAATCAGTCCTTGCCAAATCAAACGGCTCTTTTCAGAGCCACTATTCTGTAAAAAGAGTGTTAATAATAATTTTGACAATTTTGTAATCTTTCCTAATTTTATTACAGGTACGATATCAACTTGACATTTTAGCAAAAAAATGTCATGCTGCTTTTAGGCTTTAAATAAAACCAAGAAAATATCATAAATTATGACGTCATAATGAGTGACGCGCGATGAAATCATGAAGTAAATATGACATGACCTAAACTTGTTACAATACCCGATAAACTATCCTTATTCCTTTAATTGCTTTTGACACCAATACTGTAATGCATATTTGCTGTTAGTAAGGAAATGAGTTTTTTGGCATGACGTCACGTAATGGGGGGCAGTTTGGCTTTAAAATTATTTTCAAAAAAAAAAAAATTATGCCGAAACATTACCAGCAACAAACCCTTCACAAAAATATATAACATGTAGATATATAATTATAGCAAATAGTATAAATTAAACCTGGAACCCAAAAAACGAGTGTTTTTGCAAGGTGGCTCCTGAATTATGAACAGCACTGTACGTTGTTGGCGAAAATCCAGCGATAAATAACGAAGAAATATCAAGTTTGTTGGTCCTTCTGACGCGCGTGGATTCAAATGAATTTTCACAAACATTGGCACATAAACCGATATGATGTAGCTTGTGATTTGAAGAAGTTTGCTGTTTTGAGTGACGGTCATTTTGGTGTCAAATAGAAGTCTCATGTAACTATTCGTAGTTGTTAACCACTTGTAACGATAGATCTGTAATCAGTGAAGTCAGATACAAAGCGAAGATGACCGAAATATGCACCACTTACCTTGCAAACGAAATGCTTTCGTGGTTGTAAGAAAAAAATCGTTGAAACTTCGATGGATTACAGATTACTTACTGATTACAGATCTATCGTTACAAGTGGTTAACAACTACGAATGGTTACATGAGACTTCTATTTGACACCAAAATGACCGTCACTCAAAACAGCAAACTTCTTCAAATCACAAGCTACATCATATCGGTTTATGTGCCAATGTTTGTGAAAATTCATTTGAATCCACGCGCGTCAGAAGGACCAACAAACTTGATATTTCTTCGTTATTTATCGCTGGATTTTCGCCAAAAACAACGTACGAATCTGGTTGATCATTGCTTGAAACCTGTGTTTGTAAAACACTTATGCTCTTGGATGAACCCAATCAATGTGACCCTAAATATTCGTTCAAAAAGTCCTGCATTCCAAGCAAAATAGTGAAAGATCTTGATGAGCAACTTCCTGGTGATGTTGACACCAAACAACTTGCATGGAAGCGAGCACCTATCAGGCCATACTTCGGATCCAGTAGTAAAGCAGCACCTTGCCTCCAGATTGACGACAAAGTTTTTTTAGAATTCGATCGACAATCATAACCGCTCTTGTGAGAGATGATGGTCTTATCTCATCATGCCTGAGTGAAAGATTTTCGCAAAGCCGAAAAAAAACGACAAGTTGATATTAGAATCAGGGGATTTATTTGTCACGGAAGCAAAGACGAAAATGAATGAGTGGCTGAAAAAGAAAGTCGTGTCTTAAAATGTTTGGTGTTTCTTAATAAAGTGAAAACAAAAGTCAAGAGTGAAAATTAGTGCAATAATTGCACTTGTCTTGTGCAACGTTGCATACTGCAGAATAGAAAATTACATCCTTATTAGACTTGCAGTAGTAACTTTTAAAGTGATAGGGAATGAGCAGGAGTAGCCATTCCATGCCTTGCATACAGCCATGCAGTGCAGTGTCGAAGTAAAAGCGATTGCTGAGTCACTAGTAACTTGTGTTAAGGTGGTATCTACCCAGAAAGCAAATTAAATTTCTCGCTTTAGGCAGGCTTTATGTCAGGTGCGTCCACCAATTGGTCATCTGTGCGGTGTCGAAAAAATACCTTTAATTTAAAGCAAAATGGCCAGCAGAAAGGGGTAAAAACAGTTTTTCGAAAATAACTCGAAAAATAGAGCAGTTAAAGCCATATAATGTATTGAACACAGATAGGAAACCTGTGTTTCTGAATCGATTGATGTAAAAACTGTCTTTCTAGGTGCAGTAGTTTTTGAGTTATGCGATATTAGTCATACGCGCCCCCCCAAAACCTTCCATGCCCCTCCAGGGTATGAAGATAAAAAAAATTTTCAAAAAAAACTATCACGATTTTTTTTATGCCAATTTGTACCCTTAAAATCGTATAAAGAAAAAGATTTAAGCAAAAAGTGAAAAATCCGAACACCCTAGTATCTAGTCTACGCAACGCCTGCATTAATTACTTTAAAACCAGTAACGATTAGTCAAATACTCACATATTTGTTAACTTAAAAAAAATTATTTCACAATTTTGTTTCTGGTGGTTGTCAAGCGCAGATGTGTAAAAACAGCCTTACAGTCTATGAAAAGTTAAGGGCAAGTAAAGCCAACATGCAAAAGCATTTACTCTATGAACAAGGAAGAAATCTTGCAGAAAAAAAAACACACAATATTATTTAAACACTTCAAACTCAAACATATTAATTTATGCTTTGCTTATGAATACTTAACTAGCAAAATAAACTTAAAAAAAAAAATTAAGTGCGATCTAATAGGTACGCTGCCATAAAGAATTCTGATACAAATACTGACGAAGTGAATACTTCAATCACAGCATTTGTCTGCAACTAAACCAAACTAAATTAATCAGTAAAATTTGAAAAGCATATTACATTAATTATTAAAACTAAATAAATAAATAAACAAATTTAACTGATTAAATAGTACATGTAATATTCACCATTGTAAAACAAGTAGGCATAAAATTAATGTCTCTTTTGTTGCCAGGAATAATACAAAGAGTTATCGTATGAAGATGGTTTTATCAAAAACGCTAATGAGTGTCTTGTTGCACAAGGATCAGATTTCTTGTTAGATGATTTTCACAAACTTCTCTGTTCCAAAATTCTTTTTTTGTACATCTTAAAAATGATGCTTGGACAGTTAAATGTTTATTTGCAGAGTCTTGCAAGCAATTGAAGTAATGTTTCGAATAGCGGTTGTATTTCGAAGCTGGATCCCATGGTCAGATTTCTCTAAAAACAAAATGAGTTGTAAAAATGTATACTTCGATGTTCCATTGCATTTAACAGTTAAGGATTGCAAACAGAGTTCGAAAAAGATTAACAAAAACTAATTTTAGAGGTTGAAAATCAGTTAAAGTTTGTTTTTTGAAAAAGTGGTGAAGATAATTAGTGCAGTCTGATTTACCTTCAGCTCTAAAAACAACTAATAAGAAAAAGAAACAACTGACGCATATATATTCAAGCGTCAAACCAGGAAACCTTGCCAAAGTTAGCATTAATTTGATACCATTTCAGCTAAAGTTCTAGGTGAAACCAAACAAAAAAACTTAAACTGGATGGGGATAGTTTGGCATGGCATTACAACACTATCAATAACCTAAGTCAAATAATGATTCTTCGGATGAGACTCTTTCACTGGAAATTTTTGTCTACTTTTTTATTAATTTTGATCCAGATCTAACCCAAACTCAAATTCTTACTCCAAAACTCACTCTAAAACTAACCCAAATCTTAACCCTTAAAAAATCACGAAAATAAGACATATTAAGTCACAATCTGAATCAGCCTCTGATTGTTAGAAAAATGCCTACAGAAGGGATTCCAACCCATGCCCGAAACAACCACAGACATATACTGGCTTCAAAGTCGCAGCAGTTTTTCAACGCAGGACAGACATAAGACCATGTGAGCTTGTTGACCTACTTTCTTCATGATCTTAAAAAAGGCAAACAAAAAATGCAAAGATGAATAATGAAAATTTTTATTTCACTCACTTTAACTTAAAAATTTCCAGTGAAATCATCATTCATAGAATTCTTTTCACACCACAGTATAACTTTTCATACCAGCATAAACTGCCAAAAAAAATTACCAAATATCAGTAAGTATGTATTACTGCGACACTAATTCTGTCACCATTACATAAATTAGAATGTCTCTTTAGTATGTGTGATCTATAGCTGATCAACTAAAAGTTACAATACAAATAAGCACAGCAAATTGGCAGTTAGACTTGATGCAAAGCTACTTTGGGGACTATTTGCTGATGCTAGTTAATCGAACGCTAACGCATTCGTCTCTGGAGCGTGAGGTCTGAGGTTCAAATCTTGGGTCAGTGAAATTGGCACAGTGTTGCCAACCACTTGCCATCTGTGCAACATTTCTTTGAAGGGTGCATTGTCCAGGCTCAATGATGCAAAGATGGGCCCGCCAACTCATTACACACTTCTGCATACTACAACAAATAAATAAAAGATTTAAGTTGGTGAATGTTTGTTTACATCAGCGTTGACAAATTGTTGCGTATGTCCCCCATGAAGACTAGCAAACATTGCAAAAGTGCAATTTAGGCATTTTGCTGTTTCCGGTCTAAACGCACCTTTGATACATATAATCTTTTCAATGACTATACAATCAATCAAGTGTGTTTAATAACAAAATCAAAAAGGTTAAGAACTTTTTAGTTTGATGAAATGCCTTGTTAACAGTCTTCCTTCAGTATCTACAAGCAAAGACAGATACTAATGTCGTGCATTAAGACCTGCTCAATCATGCTCACACTGCTTTCAGACCATACCGGTAATTGAAAAGTGCAAGACAAACCTTCAATATCATGGACCAGCATTACAGTCATTTGTTAATAACTTTCACAAAATCACTGCAGATTCTCAATTTAATACTGCACTGTACACGTTTAACAAAAGCCATCTCTGGCTACAACTGTTTCAAAAATAAAACCAAAGTATGCACAATAAACATCAACGCAACATAGGTTATCTACCTCAATTCAGATTCCCATTTCTGGAACAACTCCAGCAAGAAGATCTAATATCAGCCGGGGTAGAAGAGTGCATGGAGCAGGAATGCCACCAAAAATTTCCAAGAAGACCAAATCAAGATGTCAGCATTCGATTCAACAGTGCTCTAACAAGAACGTCATGCTTGGGAAATCCCACTAAAAAAACAAACTAGGTTGAATTGGAAAAGACTTTATATACCAGATTTTTTTCTGTGGTCCTTTTCTGCAATTTGTGATTAAGGGTGACTTTGATACTTTTTGCATCATAAACCATTCAGTAATTTGCTATTTGATCAACCTCAAAGTTTCCAAGTAAATCTCTTTTAGGTATGTAAATAAGCAGTCATTGATCATATACCTCAACAAATTAACTACTGTTTCAAGACCATTTTAACAGAAAAAACTGCGAACGCTTTCAAACCATGATGCAATTTAAATCCCATTATTTTGTTAATAAGACATAATATATAATACGAAGTGGCTAGCATTACGTTATGTAACGCCCATGAAGAGAATAAGAGAGTAAAGAGTGAGTGCTCATTTACTCTTTTTTGTTTTTTAAATTATCGTTAGGGTTTGGGTTAGATTTTGAGTTTGGGTTAGGATTATCGTTAGGGTTAGACCTAGGGTTAAAGTTAGGTTTAGGGTTGGGGTTAGGGTTAAAATAGCGATTTTCTTTTTCTTACCTAACGTAACAGCAGCCTCTGCCTATATAATACGCTAAATTGTTAAATACCGGTATGTATTAAAGGACTAAATATGAACTTTGCTACCTAAAAACAACACCTACCTACCAGCTGAAACAAACCCAATCCATACAGTATATCACTATTGCATAAGCTGCAAACTCTGTATTGGTATACTGATGCACTATCCAGTTGGTAAAACCAAAGTTTTCATTAGTCCATGTTCACAATTCCACAAAAAATCAATTTAAGATTGCATACAAGGCTTCTTTTGAAGTGCTATGACCAAAACTCTGAAGTGTTAGAGCAGTCATGTTTTTCAAATTCGATTGTTAGTAGGCTTTGACTGAAAAGTAAGCACAAATACAAAAAATGATTGGAAGAATCCTTGAAATGTAGTACAGATGCTGGATGCTTGATACTTCTTTAAACTTTGGCAAACAAACCTTATAGCTTCTTTGTTTACTGTTAAGCATGTACACAATCAGTATTTTTTTCTTGCCAATAAATTGTACAGGATATCATTGCCTGCCCACACTCTACACGAGAAATGCAATTTTCCGTCTTCATAGGTCACATACTAATGGTAAGAACAGGAATCTATATTAATTGCAAATGGTTTGGACTGGTTACCACAGATCACCACAACAGAACATACCTACGTTTTAAAAATAAAATAGACTACAACATGGGCATATCAAAAAATTGATCTACTTGTATACTATGCTGGGTAACATTTTATGCCTGCAACACAATTTTGTATGTTGAATAATCATAGAGTACAACATGTGAACATTTCTTAAGTTCAACAATCTAATACCTATTGTGTAAAAAAATTAGGGTACTAAACTTTCTATGAGCAGGTTAGAGACAAACGATTTAGGCTACTTAATCTGAGATGTACCAGTAGAAGTAGCTAGTACCAGTAGTAAATTTGGCGTTACCATTGTCTACACTATCAAGAAATTGCCACAATTAACTCAGGCTCAACACCTTAAAATATGTAAACAGCAAAATAAACCTACCCTACACATCTGACATAGCCCTAGGTCTTCTTAACATTTTGATGTTAACAGTGCACATCAAGCCAAAACCGAGAGCGAAGTATAATATCTCAAGGATGGTGTAGTTGGCATAGCACAGAATCGGTAAGTACGCCAACGTTAACCGGTAACCCTGAACTGAATAGTGAACTCTCAACCTAACCCCTTACTACTGTATGGCTATATCATACCTCCATAGGTGGGCAAGTTAATGCAAGACGTTAGCTTTGTTAACCACTAGTTTGTTAACAAACATCACACTTCCGTTAACGTTAATTCGTTATTTTCAGCTTAGATTAACGGAAGTTAATAAAGTCTGTTAATTCGTTAACATTTTGCGAGTAATTTACATTTCTTTTTTATTCACTCGCTTCTAGAACATGTATTGACGCTGTTGAGCTGATTGTAAGAAAAAATTTATTGCTCTGGTGGTCTTTTTGTGTTTTGGTAGTTACATTTTACAGTCTAATCTAATTTTATGATAAAAACAAGTTCGAATGCACAATCGAAGCTGCGACCTGAAAATCTTTGGAAATTGGGAACAGCAATAACTAATAGACCTCTGAGGCTGCAGGTTATTATTTGCCTCAAAAAAGAGCTCCTTTCTTTGCTTTCTTCTATAAAACTCATGCTAATATGCAACAAGTGTTACCAGAGCAAACTGGTGTGTACCGGTACGATGAATGAATGGTGCAAGATACAAATAAAACCTTAACGGAAGTTAACAGAACTTAACGGAAGTTACTTTAGTCCGTTAGCAGCACTTAACGGAAGTTAATTTAATCCGTTAACATGAAAAAACTTTTTAACGGATTAACAAGTTAATAAAAAAGTTAGCTTCGTTATTAACGGATTAACGATTAAAGGACTTGTGCCCACCTATGCATACCTCACCTAGGCTACTATGCTTACTGAGACCTACCAAAATCCAGAAGCTATTTGTTTAGACTTAGGAGAAATTTAATTTACTTACTACGGTAGTTACTCTGACCATCGAACAGATGAATCGACTGACTAACATTAACTGAATGCAAGAGTGACGCTGTTTACTGTAAGCTAGTCTATTCTGTATCAAAAAATCAACTATTTGGCTATTATCTGCCATTTACGAATAGTAAGTAAATATACATAACATGATTAAAACTTTGAATTGCACTAACATCATCGTTATCTGACTACCATCACATTAGACATCCCTGGTATGATATTAGGCTATTATTTAAATTTTATACCAGTATCTAGTAGGCCTAATATAGCAACAATTGCTCAGACTCGAGTCAACAGCTTAACCGTGATGCTTACAACAACTTGTCAGACGCTATCTAGATACTAGGCTAACTAGATACGCTAACATATATTAGGCGTATATGCCTGTGATCACTAACCTATAAGCTAACCTACCTCTTGCATTAATTTGCCTGTGAATACAGCGGATCAAGCCAAAGTGAGCGCGGAGTATGGATAGGATGCGGATGTGACGTAATAAATCTGCAAAACCATGGTAGAAAAAAAAATTTCGCCCCCCGGCTACGCCTATACAGCCGTCTGAAATGTTTTTTTTTGTGTACTTCAGCCGTTTTTGAATGAGACAGCTTTTTACGCCAAACTTTCGGGGCGGTTTTCGGGTTCGAATACCAAAGTCGCGTGACTGCAGCAATTGCTTAAGAAATTTGGTACAAACATACGTAAAAGATACAACTCATTTATCTCAAACTGCTGTCAAAATTTCATGATGCTAGACCAAACCGTTCTCAAACTGTAAGCAAAAGTCTGAAACTTCCCACTCGTTAGTTTGAAAACGGCCAAGTGAAACCAAAGGAACACGCGACGCGAGCATCGGTCAATCCAATACATGAAAAAGCTTTAATTCGTTTTCGACTGAAAACAAACTTGAACAAATCTCAGATCAGCTGTTCCATTCTTTTTGTAACGTCACCAAACCAAACTATTGAGTGTAAGTGGGTTGTTTCATGTTAGGATGGGTCCAAAGTCTGCACGAATTCGCTGTTTTTTTCGTTGTTAATAAATTCTTGCTACAAAGCGATAATACAATGCTTACCGGTATGTAGTACAGTACACCATGTAGGAGGTCTAAACCAGTAAACAAATTTTGGGACAAGAACGGTAGGATATGGTAGTATTAGTAGTACTGGTAGGCTACCAACGTAACCGGAAACTGCTGCCCGGCTGTAGGCGTAGTGTACTGTCAGACGTAGGTGTAGGTGTAGCTTGACCCGACTTGTTCTGCTATGGTGTTTAATAAGTCCTTACTGTAGACCTAGATTACAGGACCTACATTTGCAGTTGTAGCACTGAGCAAGCAATATTAAGTATATACCTGTAATTGTTTTTCATTTTTCTACTCGAGGCGCTGAGGTTTGCATAAATTGTTAATTGAAAAATTTGCTTACCTAGCCAACATCGGTATTGTCTGATTGTTGAGCAACAATGGATGAAGACGAAGATAAAGATGGTAAGTTCAAACTCGGCAGTTTACTTTTAGTTATACATTAATTAATGAGCATTTAAAGAAGGTAGTTTAGTGGTAGTTTGGTCAGACAGTGATACACACTGCATAAGTGCATGAGCAAACTAACAAAGACAAAGTTTGATTACTTCGTTTTATAGGCATAGTGGTAGTTGCTTCAAATTAAAGTTGATGTAGCCTTTGAGGCCTAATCTTTGAAAAATTGTTACTTTTGTTGTTGTCTCTTCTTTGTATTGTCTGGCAGTGCTGAAAAATTTAGTGATTTTGCTGAAGTTTATTATCATAATCCTGTAATGGTCATTGGTCAAGAAAAAAAAAAGATGTCAAATTATCAATTACTGATTAACTGCATAAGAATAATGTTAATTTGTATATAATATAAAACACAAAGCCAAAACAACTGGAAACATACTCTGTACTGTTTGACTGTACTATAGCTTGATTAACTGTAAAACATAGTTGTTTTGGCTATGTGTGTTATATTTAAGATATTTTGATGTTTCGAACATTATGTTCTGAATATTATTAATTTGCTTTTGCTAATACAGAATAAAAAGCCGCTCAATTTTAATGGTGATACTAAACCAGGCTCGGCTCCAGAGTAGTGTTAGTGTGTTCAAGGGGGTTATTTTGTGAACTAAATAAATGGACATTTTATCAAGAATACAGTACATAACTATGGTACTGTTGGTTTTAGGCTACTGAAGCATGTTTACTCGATCTGTCTTGCTGTTCTATTTAGAAGAGCATCATTTTTAGTTTTGTGGTGACCTGCTGTTCTGTTTCATAGAAGAGAGTTTGTTGCTGTTTCATAGACGAGCATTTGGGGGCACACAAGCAGTGATTTGGGAGGTACAGCCCCAAAATGCCCCCCATGGTGCCGGGCCTGGACCAAACTGTGCTCTAATGCAAAATATGAAACTGCTTTATATTACAATTAATTTGACTAATAGTTAAATGCAGGTTTTATTGTTTTGGTTTAAATATAGCATATATATTAGTTTGACTAATGACTAATTGCTATATGCTGTTTGTATTATTCTGGTCTAAGTGATTATGCTGTATGTACATATTTATATAACAGTATGTTATGTTCCATGGTGTTATAAAGGTACATCATGCATATCATTAGATGCTTCACAAACTGTTGGTAATTTGTGTATCATTATCAAGTTGTCTCATAACATGATCTTTTAATTGCAAAACTGCAAAATGGCATTGCCGAATCTCAGTCTATATGTAGCAGCCACTAATTGACATCAAAATGCAGTGAATGTTGATTTAAGCTGCAGACTTTCTAAGAATTTGTTGTAGTTGGATGATTAATAATTTTTGTTGCTGACTTCAGAATATTAACATTTTCTTATTTCACCAGGCTTTAGTGTGTTTTTTGTATAAACCACCTTTATTAGTGAATGAAGTATATAAAGAATATGCAGGTCACAGAATTATACTTCGGAACTGTTAGGTGATCACAAGAAATTTGTTTAAGTATGTACTACGTGAGGATATTTGATATAGTTGAAAATACAAAGCTCAAAGCAAAGAAAACATAACAAGGGTTTCTGAAAATGCTTCTCACATTGTCAATAGAAATAAATGATCTAAATCTCTTAGCACATGGTTTTATAGCAACAAAGAAACTACTGGAGAAAACTACTTATGTCCCAAAAATATGCCATATTGTAAAAGTCCTGTCAGAATTTATTGATAACGCAGAATTTGTGTAACTTTTAAGTTAGTACTGGTATGGTAGTGTTTTGATGGTCATGCCAAATTTGTATTTGAACCAATATATTTGGTGTTTCACTGAAGTTAAATTTTTTGATGGAGCTAATTGTTTAGAAGTTTATGTATCAATGTTTTGTCTGGTGACAATAGCTCAGTGGTAGAGCGTTGGGCTTGCGATCAAATGGTTGCTGACTCCTGGTTCGATTCTGGAACTGGCAATGCGTTGTTGTGTCTTGGGGAAAGACACTTTACGCTTATTTCGTATTACAGCCAAGCAGTCTAACCATTGTGGTGGCCCAGTCTGACGAAGACTTGCCACAAGAACCAAAAAAGTGTTCTGCGTTGATGTGTTTAGACAGATGCGGAGTGCCTGGTTTGTACAAATGAACGAACAAGTGTTTTGTGTAATGGTCCAATTCCTGTGATTATTCAAGCAGAGTATTAAATTTTTAGATGTCTGGTAATCTTACTACTGCATTGATTTGCTTTGATTTGAACACTAACTTTGAATTTGTGTAAATTTGTTTCAATTTGTCATTACTATTTGCTAGAACTTTGAATTCTAAAAAAAAGTGTTATCTTGTTTAGTAATATTTTGTTACTGGTATCTTTAACAATGCATTTAATCCCAATGGTGAATTTGGGTGAAAAGTATTTGGCAGCCTAGTTTCAATCTTTGAAGGCTTGTGAAATCTTGGTAGATTAATTTGGCAAAATGAGTACTATAACAACAATTTCATAACATAGTAATTAACCGATCAGTCGTCAAGTGGATATAGCGTCTGCTACTAAAGTGGTAGACTCTGTTTCGATTCCTGGTCGGGTCAAACCAAACACTATAAAAATTGGTATTCACAGCTTTCCTGCTTGACGTTCAGCAGTTAAAGGGACAGTGTGAAGCCTCCACCATGTATGGTAGACAGGTGGGCAGGTGGCAGCTTGACTCGAAGACCAAAAAGTCCATTCGCTATCTCCTGGCCAAGGCAACTTGGTGAATAAAATGTAATTACAATTACAACAACAGTAATTTAGCATATTAACTAATTATTGATAACTTTCTGTCCTTGAATTGTTTTCTTTAGTTTTAATGTTTTGCTTTTTTTCTAATCAATTTTTTTTCTCTCTGGTTAAAACCCATCGTTCGGCTTTGTAGGAGTCCCGGGTGTAATTTAAACTATCTTTTGCTGTACCTACTATACCTACTGTTAATGCAATACCATACAACAAAATGTTGCTTTCAAACCTTATGATTTTGGTACTGTTTTATGTGTTGATGCAGATGTTTTCTGTAGGATTGCTTTTGAAAAAAGGACACCTTGAGGTGACAGGATATTGACGCAGTTTTTTGTCGCTCAGTTTGTGTGACGAGGATGTTGATTTTTGACTGTAAATTTTCCCAGGTTGAACCTATTTTTGATTGTGCATTTTAATCGTATTAGTTTTTTTTTTTAGATTTTACTGACAATCGAGTGGTTTAGAGAAAAATACTTGAGTTTTCAGAAAATTTGAATTACATAAAGTTTATCTCAAAATTTTGTGTAATCGTCTCTTTGTATTGTTGCAAGTTTCTGTTATTTTGAAGCCTGGAATGGTTATTGTTCGGAGCTCATTTATGTTTTAACTTGGATACAGAACCAATCATATTCATTGACTCTTAACTTGCTTAACAGCAGAGCTTCTAGAGCAGTTTGATTAGCAGAGTTACTAGAGCCGAGCAGAAAAAACAGTAGTTTTCATTTTTTTTTAAATTTGCGCCGCGAAAAACTTCCAAAAAAAAAACAAAATAACAAACTGTTGCACGCAATGAGTATTTTCGATCAGACCCATCAAAGCTTTTTGATGTTTCCCACTTAATAACGGTATTTTTAACTTGGCAACTCCATATTATAAACGATATAATTTGCTTGGAGTTTGCATAGTTCTGTAGGGTTGTGGTGCGAACTGAACTCCTCAGTTTGATTTTAAAATCTGCAATTTTATCCAGCAACTCCGATTTTGCTTTAAATTTATATCTATATTTCGCAAAAATAATTTTGTGCAAGAGGCAGTGCATAAAAAAACTACTTAGTTTTAATGCTTAAACCTAGTTAATAATTTATTAATTCATATTGAGGTTAGGATTATTTAGTAGGATGTTCATGATTCACTGCATTTAATTTTGAAACTTGTGCGACAATAAACTAAGCTGAACGACAATTAAACAAAAAGACGGTCAGTTAATATCACAAAGTTTAACAGAAATAGCATTAATGCGGACCAATTAGGGCGTGATCAAACCATTTATCGGTAGTTCAGAGTTGCAAGTCGGGTCTGGTTCGGGTCTAAAGTTGACAAAAATTTCGGGCTTTTTTCAGACCCAACTTAACTTTCGTTTTTTTTCGGGCATGATTTTGGCTTCAAATTAGTTTTCGGGTTCGAGCCGGATTCGGACTTATATCTTCGGGTTCGGGCCTGAACTAGTCGGTCCGTGTGCAACTCCGCTGCAGTTGTATTCAGATTTGTTTATTGGTTTAATTGGCAAATATGCACAGAGCTGCTTCGAGCTTTTAGCTCTCATAAGCAGCCCTCAGCATATCTAAACCAAAGGTATTCCCCAGCCACCTATGCTGAGGGCTGCTGATGAGGCTAACAGCTCGAAACAGCGCTGTCCAGTTCTGTCCATAAATGACTCGATTTGCTTGCGGTTGCAGGGTTAGTGGTTGGTATTGCCATCTAACTGCCAGTGGTAGTCTTTCTGACTTCGTGGTAGTGGGCCACGAAGGACGTTAAGCCTTTTCAGTTTTGGCAAATATGTTGGCTTGTAAATATTTGGTATTTTCGTAGTAGTAAAGTAATTTTTGAACATGCCTTTTTTTTAGTTTTTTGCGTGGTTGATTTTATATATCAAGATAATACATCCATTTATTTGCTTACATTAACTTGAACCACCGGAGATCTGTGGGGTTTAAAAGATTGAATTGGTACAATTCTATTACGACTATCGTTCTATCTTGCTCGAGTATTCAAAATTCTGAAGCAATGAGCAATACGCGATGCTTGCCACTGGTTTCTAAAGGTTACAGTGCTCTGCCTGATCAAATGGCCACGTCAAGGAACTAATATAGTGAATTTTATTAGCAGGACCATCCGATTCTCAGCGTTTACTCGGCAATTCTTCCCCCTCGCATTATCATAGCCTTCCTCCCAGTCCTAGTGCTGGACCTGTTTATTCAGGAAGCCCTGCAATGGAGGCCCCTAAAGACAAGTAAGCATGTAAAATCTTGTCTAGAGAATTTGCTTACCGACGTTGAAAAACAATTGTTTTGTTTTGATACACGGTTTCACGCGCGAGATTAGTTTTATGGGGATTTCATGGACAAAGTTTTTCCCATCGACAGTTTTCTCGAGCGGTATTTGATTGCGTGAATTATTACATTCTTAGCAAATTTTTTCCCTGTTGTTGAATTTCTTTGCTCATTTTTTGCCATGCCATTACTTTTCGATCCATTACTTCGTGGCAAACCTTGTTATTTTGAAAATAATACAATTTTGCGTATTCTTATAACTGAAGGAGATTGCCTGAATTCCTCATAATGATGGAGCTCATTGTTTGTCCATTCCTCTGTGGTAAATTTTAAAATGTCTTGCGTGTATCGCAGTAAAAATAATAATTTTTTGAAAAAAGTTTATGCAATTTTTCGGTGCCGTTTTACAAAAATAAAATCTCCGTTTTTACTCTTTCAATTTACCGGTACGCCACTATAATATTGCTGCATATATCTTGGTTTGCTACAAATGTTTTATTGTAGATATAATGGAGTTTACCTCATATTTTATGTCCTTGGACTGGGAACACTTTTGCCATGGAATTTCTTTATCACAGCCAATGATGTAAGTATTTGAAACAGTTTTGCTGCATTACCGTTACCAACGTAAAACATAGTCCTAACCAAGGATTGCAGTACGGTGCGGTACGTTGGTACGGTACGGTACGCCTCAATTTTTGCTAAGAAGTACGGTACGCTTTTTTTGTTAAGGTACGGGTACTGCACGTTGGTACGGTACGCTTTTTTTGCAAAGGTACAGGTACGGTACGTTGGTACGCTGTTAGAATTACAAGCCTTAGACTTTTCGCACATTATACCGGCTTTTTGTGTACAGAGGCAAAAAACAGCTGAAACTGACGCTAAATGTGTGAATTGAGATCGCTGATTTATAGATTAGTGATTTCAAAGTCAGTTAAAGTTGCGAGTAGTTTAAAGAAAGGATGGCAGTACGGTACTGTACATAAGTACAGTACGGTACGCCTCAATTTTTGCTAAAAAGTATGGTACGCTGGTACGGTACGCCTTTTTTGTATTGGTACGGGTACGGTACGTTGGTACGGTACGCTTCAAAACTTGAACTGAAGTACGCTTCGCTGGTACGGTACGGTTCAAGATGCAAGGTACGTAGTACGCAAATTCTGAACGTACCGTACTGCCATCCTTGGTCCTAACCAGTGTTCACTCTAACTTTTTGGCTAATCGGCGAGTGTCCTGGTTTTTCAATAAAATTGTGCCCAAAGCTGTAAAAATTCGTTTATGTGCCCTAAGTTTTGCACCAATCCATTATTTAAGTGTACTAAAAAAGTCATATTTCCACAAAATTTTGGGCTTCTCTAAAGCTGTGTTTATCGTATTGCCAAAAATTATTTATTTACCCTTGGTCCAACAAATTGCTGATTTGCTGACAAAAATTGGCTTAGAAGTAACACTACTGCTGTCACAGAACCCTAGCTGGGCTGGAGAACCTGCAGGAGAAAATTGGCCATTTCCACACCATTCTAAGAGTGGACAGTGAGCACCCAATCGCCTTACTTGCGGCCATTGCTGCTGGACACCCATTGGTCTTCTCTTATGATCCGCTAGGTGGCGGCTTCACTATTTTATTCCTAATGAAGCACGGATATTGCCAACATTATCGTTTTCGGGGTTGCTTAACTAGAAAAGTTTGCGATGACGAAAAAAAGTACTAGGGTCAAACTTTTTTCCAGTTTTTTAGTTATCAATTGATAGGCAAACCTAAGCCTAAATCTCCCTTGTATTTGTCTATTGATGACTTCACGCTTGAGAAAGCTTTCAAGATTCAAAAGCTTTCGTTTTGTTCTGATCGCAATTATTTTTACGACTTTTGAGTGAATGGAGTATGCTGAAACTAAAATACGAAGGAATACTACATTAGAAATGATTGGGAAATCAGTTTCCTAAATCGTTCAACTAAAATTTTCTGAAGCTCTCGTATGTTTGTTAAAGCATTATTGCATCACAAACGAACATCTAATTTGCTCGCAACTTTTCTGTCGTGGGACGATCCGGGTGCAGTTCAAATGTTTGTTTGAAGAAAAGTTTTTGAGTTTTTTGTAAACACACTTTGAGGCTGCGGCAAGAGGAGCAAACGAAAGCTTTGTATGATAAGTGCGGAAGATAATATAAATGCCATGGCAAAAGTAGTAAATATCTCCACTAGATGAAAAGAAATACTGTATGAAGTTTTATCGCTTATTTATCCGCTATTTTTTATGCAGTGCTTTTGCATTTCATATGGGTTGCAAAGAAAATTTAAGTTGGGTTTGAATGATTGGATTTGACGTTGGGGTAGTAAAAGAGGAGAAATTTGGAATTTGGCGGCTGATTTGGCAATTGGCGTTATGTTTTTTTTTTGTCTTGAAAATTACCACCGTTACTACGTCCGTATTGGTTTGGTTAGACCAGAACTCGGCGGGGCGGGAGGAATTCAGAAATTGCTTGTCATTCTGAATAACCCTTTTATTAAAGGAGAGAGGTTATATTATTGGAGTCGCTTTTTCGTTCTTACGTCGTGAGTCATTTTGTTTGGATAATTAGAGTCTAAACAATGGTATTCTTTGTGAACTATCAACATACGACGTTATTGCTTGTCACGTGCAAACACTGCAGTACTAACTTCCTTGTGCGATTGAGAATCATCATAATAATTCAATAACAAAGATGGTTAGAAGCACATTTTGCGCTCTTTGATATGGTTTGATTGTGTGAAATTCAGTTGTCACGTCTTGGTGAAAATGCATTCGTTTCATATCACCACGATCCTCATAAAAGCTGCTCGCAATTGATTGCAGAACATTTCAAGGATCATATTATATAAGCGTTTGGAGGTTGTTATATCTTATATTAGTTTTAAGTTCTACGTCAAGTCTTTTCTAATATACTCGTATAAGCTCATGCTTTTGTGGGTCTTAAAAGACATGTCTTTCCTGCTGTGACAATGTTCTCTTTTTTAGTTTCGGAGAAAATCATTTGTTGCAAGATTCTTTAATGTTCATGCTCTCCGACCAAACCAAAAACATCCCATCTCTTTTATAAAATAACTTTCGAGCTACAGAAATGCTTGAAACTCAGCACTTTAACAGCAATTAAATTTTATCTCGGCATTTTTCATGTAAAGGAGCTCTGTTGCAAGGTCCGATTACGCGTAGATGAGCCCCGTAAACTCTTTACACGCGTTGGCGTAATACAGCGAGTATAATGAAAGATTGGAATTCCAAATCAATTATACTGCTTAAGTCGGATTTTACCAATCACGCGTATTAGCGCGGCAGAAATACGTTTATCATTTGACTGCATACATTTTGCCTTTTTTTGCATTTACGTTAAAAAAGTTATCACGCTTATTTCCGCAGGTAAATAAACGCGTGATCGGGAAAAGCTGCTTAACACTAACTGCAGTGCATGTATTATAGCAGAACCATTTTATGCTTTTCAGTATTGGATGTTTAAACTACAAGACAACACCACATCTCCCTCCAGTACGCCAACACCTCCAACTACCTCTTCTCCTTTAAATTCGACATCAGGGCCACACCCTCACGATGACAATTTAAACCAGTTGCAGACCATCTTTCAAAACACTCTGTCGGTTTGCGCCATGGTACCAACTGTCATTTTCACTTTCGTCAACACTTTATTACAACAAAGGCGAGTGTTTTTTTTTTTGCAATGCAAACTACTAGTTAAAATACTCGTACTTCATAAAGGTGAATTTACACAGTATCCGTTTTTCGTACGTTTTCGTACGTTTTTTTACATTTTTGCTTCTCCTTGAGAAAGTATGCGCTTTTTCATCCGCATTTTTATGTGTCCATATCCGCGCTAACCAGACAGTCACATACTGGACAAAAGTTTTCCGAAAAAATTTTTTTGTAAAGGGGTACATCTCTATTTCGAAATATCGCTCTTGTCGTTCATACACAAACTTTTTGAACAAAATTTTTATCTATATATAACAGTCTACTTAGAGCGTATATGGACTTATAAAAATGCGGATGAAAAAGCGCATACTTTTTCAAGGAGAAGCAAAAACGTAAAAAAACGGACGAAAACGTACGAAAAACGGATACTGTGTAAATTCACCTTAAGTCTATTGATTAAAAAAAAATTGTCGGCGATGTTGCATCATGGGTTTAGTTTTTCGCTCAAAAATTTTGATCAAATATTTGAATTTAGATGTAATATTTCGGTCAACTTAAACTTATATCGGTCATTTTTGTTTTTTGGTCATTCTCACAAAAATTTGGTCAATGACTGAAAAAAAAGCAACCCAGTGTTGCAGTATATGTATTGCAGTATATGTATTGCATTGTATTGGTCACATTTCGAGATATTGAATTTTTCTACAAACTAAACTGTAAAAAGCACGTGATGATGACCCTGGACTAAATCTGACTTGGCGCTTTTTAATTTAGATTGATGTCAATTCTATATTTACGGTCAGAGTAATCATGAGTTCGAATTTTAACCGTAGTCATTGATAAGCGTTTTTCAATTTTAAAGCAGTTTGTTGATCTATAAGCAATTATATACAGATTGATATGTTTCACATATGTAATATTATCTTTTATTTGCAGAGTGCCAGAAAAACCTCGCATGATTGTCTCTCTTTCTGTTATGATCATTATATTTATTGTCACTGAAGTACTAGTAAAGGTTCGTATTGCTTTTTGATAAATTTAGTTTTTTTTTTTCGCATTTGGCTCCACGAAACAGAGCAAAAACTAAATTTTCTCATCGCAATCTTTCGTGTTTGCCAAGGTCGCTTATCACCAACAAATAGCTAACCGGTTTCTCACTTTTGTTCCTAGTAGTTTTGTTATGGTTTTGACTTTTAATTTATTTAAGTCGTACATATCGTGCAAGTATAGCACCGAACAGGGCAATGCCTCCTTGCAGAAGTCTCTGCACGTTGTTAAACCTTTTCGGTATTCTCAATCAAATCTCAATTTTATCGCAGATCGACGTATCTTCTTGGCCTCTGGGCTTTTTTCTGACAACAATGATCTCTGTTGTTTTTTTGAATACGTGTTCTGCCATTTTTCAATCTTGTTTATTTGGAATGGCTTCTAAACTTCCCGCCAAATATATACAAGCGCTTATGGCCGGTCAGGTAAATGTAGGCCGCGTTGTTTATTTTAACTAGATTATGAGTTATGTACGACGCTCTATTGCATGAAGAGATTAACTGCCAATAGTGAATAGATTTTTTCTTAAGTATGTTCTTACCTGTTCGCACTGGCCCAGGCTTGTCTAGACAATGTTGCAAAATTTAACTTCTGTGTGCTTGTCCAATTTAGCTTCGCGTTTTGTTTGCGAAATGAGTTCTTAATTGCCCTTTCTTGATTCAGTTTGAATAAAGAGCTTATGCTTGGTAAATATAATCAGAAATTGTGCAAGATTGTTTAGGGTGTCTCAAAACGCAACTAAAGGAATTTGGTCAACGGCTGAAATCACCGTTCTAGCTTGTTCTTGGGCGTTATCGATAAAACGATTTGTATTTAATTTGCTCCAGTTTAGCTTGATCTTGGTAGTTTTTCAAATTAAGTGTTTAGTATTTGCAGTGGCATATTTGTCTTACTGCCAATCGGGCATTTTCAGGCGCTAACTAACTGTATGAACCACACACTTTTCATTGCGATAACTACTTCGTGTTTGGAGGAATCCGTACCTGCTTTAGAGTTTCTAGTGACCCAATGTTCCTGTGGATTTCTTCAGATTCTTGTCCACTGAATTTGCTGCTTGTTCGAATTGGCTGCCTGCCCATTAAATTTCCAGCATGTCCGATAACGCAAGATTCATCGTATTGCCTAAATAACGTTGAGACTACGCTTATCCAAAAACGGACTTATGGGACTTTTTAATCTAATTTCTGGTATTTTACAGGGTATGGGTGGTCTATTTGCCGCCTCCGCAATGCTCGTATCTTTAGCATGTAAGTATTTTGGCATACATAATGCATTTGGCGTGTTTTAAATTGAACTACCGTGTTGTTTTTTCCAGTAAGCTCAGGTCCATTAGCAAGTGCTTTTGCGTACTTCCTCACAGCTACAGTGGTTCTTTTTCTTACAATGCTTTGCTACTTGGTTCTTCAAAAAAATGTGAGTAACTTTTTTTTTCATTCAAAAAAATGTATATAGTTAGTTTTAACTGAATGGCACTAACGTTAGTTCATTTTTTGACGTTTTGAAACTACTGGTACCTTTTATTGTCAAGTTGTCTTGACAAGGGACTACGAGTGTGAGTTATCATTCTTCGAGCCAAGCTCTCTTTCTTACCAGTAGTGGTGCCGATTTATGTTGAGCATTGGGGGGGATAATTTGCAATTTCACCCCAGTTTTGCCCGTTTTTCAACGTTGGGGGGATGAAGCTCGACCACTACTGTTTTCACGTAAGCATATTAAGTGAAGACCAAAAAAAAAGTCCTAAAATCAACCAGCGCTCAGATGCAGACCATATTCAAATCATTGGGGGGGATGCAGATGCACACCATAGTCAAATTATAGGAGGGGATGCAGTCAAATTATTGGGGAGGATATATCCCTCCCTGGGTTTCAGCACCTCTGCCTGTACCACTCTGCGGAAGCTTCGCGCCGTCCCTTTTTCATGCTGAGTGTCAAGTAGCCTATGAATAATATTAGTTTCAAAGTTTTTGATTTAACTCGTTTGAAAATGGAACTCAAGTTAACCGTATCTATGCCGCAGCACTCCCTATTGACGTGACTAGTGATCGGTTTGGATAAGAGCTAAAAAGGATTCGACTTTGTGTTTTTAATGCTTTATGAAAAAATTATTTACTAATTCTCTATAGTGTTTCATTTGCTGCTTTTTTAGAAAATACAGTAGTTCAGTACAGAAATAACCTATTTAAAACTAATTGTTTTGCTATCTTTTTAAATACGCTTTTTGTTTAGCATTTTTATCGCTACTACAATTCAACTACTGCTATCGTAAAAACAACAAATGCAGGTAAGTGTTACGTCATTGTTCCAATTACAGTGACGTAATTACGGTCTGCAGTATGTCTTCCGCAATGAATACCAATACTCCAACCTTTGGTTAATAATTTTCATCGTCAATTTTTTATTTATCTAGTGTATAATCAGTGTTTAAGTCGTTTATTAAAAGGACACCTCCAAAACAGCACCTGTTTTTGAACGGGTGAAATTACCTGTTTTCATGTGGATGGTATCTTTGTCCAACGAAGTACTGATTTCCCCTCACCACCCAAAGAGCTCCTGCAAAGTAGTGCCCTTCGGTCGTCGCCTTTTACTATCTTCTGAGTGGGGAGTGATTTAATATTTTACCGCGGAGAAGCTCGGTATCGGGGTTGGGGAACCAAATTTAGTATTTTTTCGCCCCTGTTTATTGTAGTGTCACTTCAACGACTTTTTACAGCGTGAAATAACCACTGCGTTCACTGCAGCATAAATTTTGGATTTTTGAATTCAAGGAAATCGTCACCATAGAACATATGTTTATAACTTTGCAGCTCCGGCAACTAACCACGTTTTTTTGATACGCAGAGAAAACAGTAACACCTCGAAGTAATCGAAATTCGGACTCCGAAGTGAAAAAGAACGGTGACATTTGGGTTAATAATGATCCGTATGGAGATATGAAGGAAACAAATCTTTTCAAGCCTGAAGTTGATTTTGAAAAGGTAAAAATCTTAAAGTCGGAAAATTTTGGCTAGCATTTAAATGCACTAATCTTCTGCTTGTTCCACCACAAGAGCAAGTTTTTTTTTTTTTTGTCTTTTGACGGGTATCAACCTTAAGTTTTACTGAACGGCTGAAAATTAAAGGTATATATTCGAGAAAAATTAGATTTAGCATATTTTTGTTGGCAAACCCTAACATCATACTTTTCATGTTGAAAACGAGCGCAACAAATTTTTGAGTAACCCAAAATTATTTCAAAATTCCGATATTTGACCAAAAATTTTAATGAACAACTACCCTGCAAGAGAGAAATGTTATGAGGCATGTATTATTATGGTTTTATTTAGGACTTGATTCTTTGTTTTAAGTTTGTTACCTACGTCCTTATGTTGCTTTCAGTTTTTGAGTCTTTTGTTAGCAGCGCTCATGCAAAATAGCTCGTTGACTTGCTACGACGCACAATAGCTATAGAGGCCAATGCAAGGTCACTTAATCGCAATAGCAACTACCGCTTGATCGCTACAAATACTAGTAGAAATTGATTGTTTATTTTGATGTAGGCTGTTTGGTTTGATAATTTCAAGCAACGTGTAGCATAGCAACCTAAAATTGTTGAATTATGGCCTTAATAAAAAATTGTCGGCACAGAATTCGCGGCAAATTAGCTTATTACGAACATTTTTCAGACTGGTTTATTTAATTTTATTTGATTTTTTGTATTTAACTAAAATTGACACAAAGGACATTTCTATAATGTAAAAAATATGTGAAAGAAATTGCCGAAACGGTGACAACAGAAAGCTTCCACAACCATCAATCTCTTGCGTTCAATTCCCACGTTTTGCCGTTACAGTACTTTACAAGGCCACACATCTGGGTCTAAGTAGCTCGATATATTTAACTCCGCGGCTAAGTTAAACTTGAAAGTGTTCGTGTAGAAAAAACAGGTACCGTAAGATGGGGATAGTTTGCCCACTTTTCAAGTTTGAAGAAAGATAATTCCAAAAGCAGTTGTAGTACAGATGAGTAATTGTCTTTAGGATACAGGCAGATACTGCTACTAATGAACTACAAACAATCTTGGTCTTGGCAACCTTCCAAATTTTAAATTTTTAAAAAAATATGGGTGGCCAAAGTTGCCTCGTGGTTTGGAGTAACTTTGCCCGACCTGTGAAAACAAATTAATTGGCAATGTTGGTGAATATGTGGAGATTCTTTGCCCACTGTATGTGCTTTTGAAAAACATCTGGACCCAAATGAACTGAAAATATCATAGTTTAACAGCATAGGTATTCCCAGACGGACAGAGTTAGAAAATCACATACTTGAGCAGCATAGAACATAGGTGTTAAGTGTACACAGTAAAAAAATCACCAAGTTTAACAGCAAAGAGTTACAAAAAATCAATACAATAACCCCAAAAAACAGAAAATATCAAATCAAAGTAATTACTGGTAATTTGTATCCGAGCTTAAAATAAAAGCTAATTTTTGTGGGTGGGCAAAGTTACCCCATACCAGCAGCATATTTGGGCTCCACCTACAATTTCTACAATTATAGGTAGCAAAATACCAGATTTTTAAAAACTGTGTTTTTGTCTATCACAAAACACACATTGGTAACACAAAATAACGTTGTTTAAAAAATCTGAATTATATGCCACTAGGGGGCAGTAAAAGTTGGACAGGCAATTTTTTTTGCATTTTTTGCACCATGTATATTTTCATGCTGTAGTACAATATCTGAAAAATATTATAGTTAAAAGTGTGTTTGAAAGAAACCTCATACACTACCCTTATCACAACATCATTCATTGTTCCAGTTCCTCCTAGCATATGGGAGTAGCTATAGCTCATAACATTTTTTTAAAAAGTAAGCAAAGTTACCCAGCCGAGCAAAGTATCCCCATCTTACGGTACTTTGGGTGGGTTAAAATTTTCTGGATATTGTCTCTGAATAATACCATGGTACAACAGAATGCCACAACGTAGAATATTTTAAAACATCGGGTACTCACCTCCCTTCCAAATGCAGTTAAATATAACTGCGTTTAAAATATTAAAACTTTTTTTGTTTCAGCAAACTGCTAGCATTACCCCTCCGTTATTCACAATATTCAAGAAGATTTGGGTTTATTACGTATCTGTCACGTTTGTATTCTTTATTACTCTAGCATGTTTTCCTTCCATCACCGCCAAAGTTTGGTCTTCTGGTTCACCTCCTTGGAGTAGTAAGTCACTGATTTGCATTCTTTGAATTTCACTGAGGTCAAGAATTTTTTTTTTTACTTAGTTCCCCGAGTTCTTTCTTGTGGATGAGAGCATGGTGAATCGGAATTCCGTACCATGATTGAACCCCAGCGATGTGTTGAAAAACCCGGTGGAAAACAATTGATGGCCATTTCCGCACCACTCCGCTACATTTGGAGATCGCAGAGGAAACGGTTTATAGTGATCATTTTAGCAAAAGATTACGTATCTCCGCGGGCGGCCTCCATAGTTCTCGCTGATACAATGTACTTAACGGTCTTATAATACGGCAAAAACGGCGATTCGTCTTCACTAGCTTACTTTCTATCAAACCGTTTGAACTGCTCGTTTTGTTTATTTTCTAGCAACATACTTCATCCCCGTGTCTTGCTTTTTACTGTTTAACCTGACAGATTGGATGGGACGAACCTTGGCTGGATACGTGCATTTCGTAAGTTTATACTTCTATGAGTTTCGAGTGTACAGGCCAGGTGGTCGAGCGGTAAAGCGTTCGTCTTTGGAGCAGGAGGTCTAAGGTTCAAATCTCGGGCCGGTTAAATCTAACGCAGTGTTGCCAACTCCTCAACGCCGCTACATTTATTCGAAAGGAGCTGTTCTGCCCGGGCGCAATGACTCGGAGATGGGCCCCGCAAACTCGTTACACGCTTCGGCGTAATACAACGAGTATAACGAAATATTTGAAATGATTTGATTTTGAGTTTCGCGTAGGACAATTTCAAGAAACTGCAAGTGTATTAGATTTGTCAGAAAAACTATAGCCCAAACGTATCGTGTAAAAACTGAACTAATATCGGTATTATTCAAAGTAGGCATGGAAATAAAATAAGCTAGGATACGTATTTGCGGCTGTCCATTATGTTCAAAGCACTGTGGCATTACGACCAGGATGTCCACTTTGCCCAGTGTAGTTTTACGACTGGACTTGCACCCTGTTGGGAGCTATAGTATAACTAGAGAGAAACAACTGCACGTTTTAGCTGCTACATGCTCCTTCATCGTTCAACCAAATTTGTATTTATTGATGAATTGGACTTTGAACCGTGGTTTTGTTGCTTGCGTTGATATTTTTTAGTATGGGTGGTATTTTCTTCATGAAATAGTTTGGCTAACTTATTTCCAAAGACTATTTATCTAGCTCAAAAACAACTTTGAATAGGTCAAAGGTTCTTTAAAATAATGCAAACACTCCTTAAAGATCAAGCGACAAAGAAAAATGCGACACAAATTTTCTGGCTATTATTTGGTAATACAAGGGTAACTGAGAAGTTTTAAAAATTTTGGTTCAATATATGCCAAATCGGTGGAGATAGTAAGGTTTGGAAGACGCTATGCGCAAAAACTTTCCAACCGTGGAATGACGTCACTGGTGCACAAACAAATGGCTACAGAATAGCAGATCCTGTGTAAACAGCGGGTTGTCCAATTGTTGATGCTATAGAAAATTACGCATAGTTTAGCAGCAGTGATATAGATTAAATTTCTAGCCAAGTTTTGTAAATCAAAGCTGTTAGTTTTGAGAGTTAGTGCAGTATAGTAGTAATTATCTGCAATGGCTGGTACTACTAACAAATAAGGAGACTGGTAGGTTACTAGTACTGCTGAATCAGTTATTGTTCAACATCAAATAAAGCAACTCAAAGACTGATACCAGCATCTAAGATTAGACACTAGACAGTGCGTTACTTATCTATCAGCTACGTGATCGTGGTTTATGATCATAGCCTATAATATGTACTGTAGTAGCAAATTATTTTGGTCAAACAGTAATAACAAATACCCTAAGAACTTCTAAGCCGATAATTCCGAGGAGCTATTGGCAGAGTGTATAAGAACACTGCAACAGAGTAAGGTAATGACGCAACGCTGCTTGCTTCACCTTAACAGAAACTTTCAGTGGTTCAAATTGCCGACGTTCACATTGATATAATAAGAGAGTGTCGAAATTTTTAATTCCACTCGTTTGTTCGTATGAACCAAGCGCTCTGCGTCTGTGTAACCACACCAACGCAGAAGTATTTTTTGGGTTCTTTTTGCAAGTCTTTTGTCAGGCTGGGCCACCACAACGGCTAGGCTGCTTGCCCTAGTGGAAATTTGGCGTAAAATGTCTTCCCCAAGGACACGACGACGCATTGCGAATGCGGAAGTTGAACCAGGGTCAGTAGCCTTTCGATCACTATCCCGACGCGTTACAACTGAGCTATTGCCACTGCTAAATTCCGTTTTCAATTTAAATTGAATTTGTTAAATCAAATTTTAAAAAACTTAAATTTAAATCTTTTAAATTTAATTCCGCTGCTGCTTGCAAGCTATGGCTCACTAAGATTTAATTTGTTTGGTATTTAAGTGGGAAGTGCATGTAAGTCCGTCATAGTAACAAAAAATACCGTCTAATAACTTACAAGTCGGATAAGTCTAATTCCAGTGGCACTTTAAAATTAGTGTGGCAACAAATGACCTATAGCAGTCCTCAAATATTGCTGAAACTGTCTTATCTAACACATTGTTTCCAAAGAGTTATTGGCATTCTCCAGCTGTTACTACTCTTTAGAAGTTCGGACAATAAACTACAAATAATTCTTTTTATTGGCTTACTTCGATAAAATTAGGGTCATTATGCAACTTCCTTCGAATAGTTTTTATTTATTGCAGCAGATTACAGAATTACAGATATTATTACAACTTCTTCACTTATAAAACATAACCGAACAAGATTTTTGTTTTACATCAGGGGTTCCCTAACTGGGGTGCATGAGTTCATCCCAGGGGGTTCGCGAGACGTTTCAGAAAATCCAAACTAAAACTGTTTAAAATCAGTTTAAACCAATATAATTTGAATAGAGGATTAATTTCAAATAAAAAGACTTGATTTTTGTTTACATAATCGATGCGTGATAAAATTTGTGTTTTTGAAGTGTCCGTGGTTTCCGACTAATTGTTCGTTCATTTTTATTTTTATTTTTGCAATATTACACTATGATTTTATGAAACACTGGTATGCGTTTTATCGTATAATTTGAGCTCAGATCCTTTCTGGAAAACTTGGGGGTTCGTAGAGACCTCTAACACCGAAAGGGGTATGTTGTGTTATAAAGTTAGGGAACCACTGCTTTGCATAAATGTTAAATATTACAAATTTGTAATATTTAACAGCGGAAAGGCGAATAGTGACAGCATTTCGAAATGCAAATGTCGACTGAAACCCCACGTGCTAATTGTAGTAAAGCCTCGCTACGGTTGTGTTGTTCATTGATGACGTCATTCTCACAATAGATAAAAATCGCCATTTTGAGTTTTCGCCAGCCAAAACGACTTTTTAACCTCAATAAACCTCTAAATGTTGCTGCTGGTTAACTTTTTTTGACTTAGTATTAAAAAGTAGAATAGCAAATTTACCTTGGCACTTGATCTTTAAAGTTTTTTAGTGCTAGTTTAGATTGACAGTTGGATACAGAAAATATCTACCCGCATCTGCTTAAATTTTTAAAATGCTTCAAAGCAGAAGAATCCGGCAAGTTTTGATTATGAACTATGAATACTGACTCGACTTTTTTTAACTTTGGCACATTTTTAGTTGCTAGGCGATAGAAAAGCGTCGAAGTGGATTCCATTTCGGCCAGACAAATTAGTGACTGCGCACTGTACGAGGCTTTCAGCTTTTTTTTTTTTGTTGTTTAGCGGATAGTAGCTGTGGTCGGAAACCACAAAGTTTTTTCCCGTCATGCCCAAAGCTACTTGCTAAGTCAATGTAGTCGATCTTATAACGTATTTTTTCTATTTTTAGCCTTCTGAGCATCATCCTTACGTTTTGCTGATGTGTTGTATTGCGCGCGGTGTGTTTCCTGCTCTGTTTGCGCTCTGTGATGTCCATCCGCGCACCACTCCGGTTTTGTTTCATCATGACGGATATTTCATAGCGTTCATGATTTTATTCGGACTCAGTAACGGCTATCTCGGTACACTTGCTATGCAATATGGACCAAAGTAAGTGAAGAGAGTCAGAAATTTTTAAAATTCAGCGCGGATTCGAGTCGCGATTTAGACTTTCAATGGATATTTATAAGTCCAAAAATGCCATTGTAACGCGTCAAACTTTTGTTATAGCTAAAGTTTGTTAAGTCTTCGAAGCAGTACGGCCTTTGTATTGGGCAAGGTCTTTGTAGAAAGCAAAGGTCTTTTGACAAAAACCGAGTGATTTCAATAAACTGCTGGAGTGTCCGATACTTGTAATTTTATGTCTCCATCAAATGTAACACATTCTAAAAACTTGTTGCTGTTAAAAACAGAATGACACTTTAAATGTGCATCAATGCAGACTAAGTAGTTCAAAAGGATTTACATTCTACTTTCTTAAATGCTCTCTATCGTGTTTGTTTGGTGTTGAACTTGTCAGTTTTAAATTCAAGTACTGCAATTCGGTCAATTATTACTGACTCTTGACCCTGTAGTTTCTCGAGTTGCGATAATCAAAAGATTGAAGTTAATTTGCAATACTTTAAATGCCCCAGACCTTCATTTAATATTACTAATTACATTAGTTACAAAGCAGGTTTAATGCTAGGGTATATTCAAGTGTTTATTGTCAATTAACATGAATTGCTAACTTATCCTAGAGAGGCTAACTCAAAATGGAGAAAAGCATTTGTTTTTTCCGCGTTTGAGCAATTACTATGTTGCTTTCTTAAATCGGTGATTTGACCAAGTATCAACTTGATTAATCACTAATCAGCATAGCAAGATTTACGTATTTGCTTACTTGGCAGTTAAGAAGTTTGCGGTTTCTTGAGCATGTGACCTCTGATCAGCAGAAATTTCGCATGCGTTTTATAGATTTCGAAATATCACTTGCTCCTTATTTTGTTGACAACACGGAGGTTTTGTTAACTGCGCGAAAGTACCCACTGCAACTTCGGGTAGCCTTAAGAGTTTTTCAGTAATAGTGCAGTTCAGTTAAAAGATCGTTGGTGGATGATCGTAAGGTTGGTAGCTCCCGGTTCAATTCCTGAACTGGCGTTACATCGACGTGATCAGGAGTTGAACCATCGAGGTGGTTGAGCCTGATGAAACCCAAAACTGGGATGCTTTGCGTTGATGCGGTCAACACTCCACTCAGACAGAATTTTTGGTTTAAAGGAAAATGAACTAAATTGAAAATCTGTCTGTTTAAAAGTGAAGTCAGATTTATTCCTGCTGAGTTGATTGAATTGTTGAAGTAAAATAAGTTCATGCCCCACCTAAGTTGGAATTTGATCCTAAATAATGGATTTTGAAGATGATGTTATTACTACCGGCAAGTTGGTCGTGCGATAAAACGTTCGTCTCCAGAGCGGCAAGTCTGAGATTTAAATCTCGGGCTGGTCTAATCGGATGCAGCGTTGCCAACGGCTCGTTACCTCTGCGACATTTCTTCGAAAGGAGTTGTGTTGCCCGGAGGCAATGACGGGGCAATGGGTAATTCAAACTCATTACACGCTTCGGCGTAGTACAGCGAGTATAATGAAACATTTGATTTGAAGATTTAATGGATTTTGTCATAGACGTGTCGATCTTCGTTTCGCTGCAACCGCTGGATCAATGCTTGCTTTTGGTATTGCTGCTGGACTCGCTGTTGGGGCTGCTTTTTCTTTCGTCATACAAGCTGCTCTGTGACGTCATAGTTGGCATTTTTTCTTCGATCAACGCAGAAGCTTTTAGCCAGGACTTGGTAGAAGCGTTTATGATTACCTCTTCGATTTTGATTGGCTGCTGTTGTGACGTTTGAACTCTGTGAACTCTGACTGCGCTTGTGGCTTGCTTTGATTCCGTTTCTACGTTTAAATCGTTCCATGGCACTTTTTATTTTGCTTTTGTGTTGATGAAATGTTTATATTTTGGTTTCTTTCACTGAGGCGTGTTTTTGCAATCGCTCTGCTGTGATAATGGACTCCAATTACTATCTGCTTTCCTAATTTCCCATAAACTTTTGCAGTGCCGGTATCTCAAAATTTTGAACCCATTCCTTAAAAAAATTGGAATGGATTGCAAAATTTCTTAATAATGAAATGTTTCTTAAAGAGATCTGCTCGAAATCGGTTTCGTTGGAGAAATGAGAATTAATTGAGATAATAAAGAGGTGCCCCTAACCTTTTTTCACTATTTCTCTTATTTGCGAAGATACATTTTGATCCGCTTGATTCCGTACCATTGGCAACCCTGCATTTTCCAATTTCGTGACTTCACAAAATGCGTACTGTAAATTATTACTGGTAGTTTAGGTCTACAGGTACCAATAGCAGTAGCCAAATTTTCAGGTTTGGTTATAGGCTACTCAGTGAGGTTATAGGCTACTCTATTCAGTAGTACTCACTGCTACCAGGTGGTAATCGCGTTTCTTAGTCTGCTAGAACTTTTGCAAAGTCATGCCTTTTGTGATGTCACAAAATTGCGAAATGCAGTGTAGCCAATGGTCTGGAGTCAAACAGATTGATTCGGATTTTCGCTAATAAGGGAAATAGTGGGGAAAAGTTTTGAGCAACTCTTTATTATCTCAAGTAATTTTCATTTTTTCCATAACATCGATTTTGAGCAGTATCTCTTTTAAGTTTCTGGATACTTAAATCGTTCCTTATTTTTAATGATGCGTACTTAGCTTTAGCTTTACTGCTATGCTGTGAAAAAAGGGCTTCATAACTAATCGTTTTGAAATTCTTTTTGATAACGTTTTTGCGCTATCCCGAATTTTCGAATCCATTCCATAAAAAATCTGGAAAGAGGCTGCGTTCTTGATTCTGGCATCGGCAGTCTTGTTCTCGTCAAAATGAAATGAGATCTAAATGGTACTAGCTAGTCGGACAAAATGCAAAACAAGTACTGAAAACGATGGTAAAAGCGTGCAATATAGGTGAAAATTGAAAATAACGTACTATTTTGTGTATAATGTGATGCTGCTGCTTGTGCATTGTTAAATTATTGAAAAAAATTCCACAGTATGCTCCCAAAATGCAATTAGTTTTTTTATGAGCTTCTCTTTTTTTCTCAGTTCTACGGTTACGCAAGTAACCGCTATCTTTTTCTGCAGTATTGGGTAGAAATAATGTTGTTTGTGTCATTGTAAGAACTAACGAACAAAATAAATGATTTTTGTGTTTGGAATTTTGAATTCAAAGAATGCAGACAAATCAAGCACATTTTTGTTCGGGATCCGAAGGCAATCCATGATCTGCGATCATATAATCTGGGCTCAACTCGCGCGCCTGTCACCTTGTTGCTTATTCAAAATCGGCGAAATTTACATACCTCGGCTTGACATACATGTGTCGAAGATTCTTTTTGGATATTTGTTCATCGTTCAGCTGCTGCCTGCACCTGCTGTGCTGTGGATTGATGCTATTCAAGAAACTGTGGTGGAAATCTGTTTTTATGGCCCGTCGGAATCGTAGCCGAGAAGGTAAAGACGTTAGTTTTTACGACGGCCCAGATCAACCCGCAACATGGTTACCCCATTATTGTGCTCTACAATGCTTGCATAAGGCGCTTTACGATGATTATTTCTGCTTGGTCGCAGCGAAGAAGCAGCAAATTTAACTGCCGAAGAAGTTAATCGTTAACGAGATACTGCTCGAAATTGGTTTAATAATGAAATGAAAATTACTAGAGGTAATAAAAAAATGCTTCAAACCTTGTTCTTAGCTTTTACCCGGAAAAAATATATAATAGCTGAAATTTGGCACGATGACTCAGAACCATGTCCTGAGCCACCAAAAAAAATCTTCATGTTTTGGACATGGGACTTCCCCTTTTTCGGCCTTTAAAGTCTGCCATCTAGTGTCAAAGAGCTTTTACTATGCAGTAGTCAATCCAAAAGTTGGAAAAGCGCCAAGTTTTGGATAAAAGTTGTTTTTCAAGTTCAGGTTTTAAAAAATTTACTTTGAAGTTGATGACGTCATTGTTGGTGACGTCATTGCCAAAGTTTTTTTTATGACGTAGTAATGGCTCAAATCGTAAATGAGGGTTAGGTTTTTGGCTCCAAACCAATAATTCTGAAGTCAAAGTGATGACGTCACAAATGTTTTGATGACGTCATCTGTCACGAGTTTTGATTGTAAATTTGATAAGAGTGTATGACCAAACGAAACATATTTCAATTTTTTATTTGCTTTAAACTTGGGAGAATAGTATTGTGAATTCAGTGGATTAAAAGTCAGAAACTCTGTTGTCAGTTAAATTCTGACGTGGTAGGCAGTAGGCACCGCCTCAGCCAGGGGGGGTAGGGGGACCAGTCCCCCCTCCTTTTGAAAGTGTACAATTTAACAAAAATTATTCAAAACATAAAATGCCGAAAAACTGGAGTAATTTATATACGCTCAACTCAAGTGTTATTCTACCCTGAGTTGCAAATGAGCATTGTCAAGACTTGCAGTTTTTGAAAATTTGTTCTAAAGTCATTAGTTTCTCTGTCTTTCTCAACAAATTTCAGCCGTTTAGCTTGTAGTGTTTGCGAGATATTCGGGTTGAAAAAACGTTGGTAGCAAAAAAGCAAATTGAATCATTGTTAACATAGCAATGGAAATGAGTTACTACAAAAAAATTGATTTTGGTAAAAATGATTGAAAAAATTATCTATTATATCACATTAATATACGTAACAATCGCGCATAAAAGCTTGATTTTATTGAAACAAGAATTTAGCCACGCTGCCTTTTTGCATCACAGGGTAAAAGCAAAACCCAAAAAGTGGAAGTGTGTGTATAGTCAGTGTTGATATTTATTGAAAATGTTTGATCATTGCGTAGGCTGTTGGATCACGCTGTCTTGGAATAATTATGTCTCGTCAGCATAACGCATTGCTTTTGCGGAAGAACGCTCGCGAGGCTGAAAGCAGCGCGATTTCGCACCAAAAACCGCAATCCTTTTGTTTCAAAACTCATAATTTTCCAAAATGGAACAAGTAGAATCAGATACCGGCGAGAATTTGCGTCCGAGATCTGAAGCGTATCAGTACAAGATTTAAATGTCACCATAATCGAATCGTGTTTCGATCCTTATGAATTTCGAAAATATTTTATTTGAAAATAGTCGGAAAAAACACTAATCGCAGAAGGAAAGCAAATCTCTCTTTAAAAGAATGATTCTCCGTTTATTTTGAACGTCGAAATTGATTTTTATCCTACTGCATTAAGTCCGTTTTACCGATCACGCGTATTTATGGGTATAGATATACGCATGTCATTTGGTTGAATGCATTTTGCCTGTTTTCTTTTTTTTTGCGTTCATGTGGAATAAGATATCAGACGTAATTGGTCTAAACTGCTTTGCTTAAGCCTGGATTAGGACCAACACACCAGTGAGCCCGTTTATCTGAAAAACGACGGAATCAAAATAATATTGCTCAATAAGTTTTTGTTAATTATCTAAAGTGAAACTACGATGTCATCAGCTTGATCGTTTAGTTTTATTTTCAACTGGAGTTGGGAAACGGCGATCGGCTGGTTTGAATTAATTTAACAACTCCAATCTGCGCAATGTCAAATGTTTAATACAGTAAATCGTACGCTAATCTATTTTTAGGAAACCTTTGTCGATCAATTTCAGTGTTTACTTATTACACCGTATAGCTGTGTTGATTATGAACAATGTTTTTGTTGTCTATCAGTGCAGCGAATCCGGTGACGAGCCCAAATTGTGTCAAAGTCTAAATTGAGCTCGCTGATTGGTTGTGAGCAAAAAGTCGCGCAGACGCCGCCCGCCTAATCCCGATCTACATGTGCGTAAAATAGTGGGCGCAAAATCTCGTCTTTAGTTTATTTTAAACTAAAATTCGGTATGCTCGGCGTATAGCCTTATCAGTGTAAAAGCAGCCAGTTGTTTCAAACAAACTAACGATATGCCTGCACGTTCACGATTTTACGGTCGGGCCTAAAAGTTCGCTCTGGAAGCATTCTATACGCAGTTTTCTGCGCGAACCAAATTTTGGTCGCGAGCGTGCCATATGATCAAAAATAAAGCCATTGTATTTCGTTACGACCATTTTTCCACGAACGCCGCGTTCGATTCGGATTATTTGATTGAGACAACCGCACATAAACGGAATTGGTCGGTCGCTACTGCATTATTCTTGATTAATGCTTAGATCCCTATTTCCTACCAACAATATTAATAACAGTACAGTAATCAATTAAACAAAACTTTCTGTTGGCAAACCACAATACAGTGCACTTTTTTCTGTTTAAAAATAGCAAGCAGTATGTGGTGTCTGATGTCAATTACCATAAATAATAACAGGGAGCACTAATTTTTCAAAAAACAATCATTTTCGGGTCTATGCGAGGGTTGTTCGTATGTTTTTTCGAAATGTGCATTCTTTTGGTCTTAATTTGTTACAATATACAGTGCTAGAAAGGTGGGCAGGCGGCAGCTTGAGTCGAAGACCGAGAGATCCCTTCGCTGTCTCCAGACCAAGGCAACTTGATGAATAAAATGTAATTATAATTATTCGAAAATTAAAATATTATTATGCCAAGTTGCTTGAATAGTAACGGCAATCTGTGATTTTCTTCTATGGCCTACGTGAAAAAACGAGCTTTTTTGTATCAGATGTTGCATCGTCAAATAAAGTAAAATCGTGAAACCACTTTAATTCCATTCGTTTTTATTTATTTATTTGTTAATGCGTCTGCTGCATGAATGACGGCAGCACTTCAACTTGTTATCGCTTAACCTTTGTACAGTAGTTTGATACAATTTGCTTAAATTAAAACTTTTCGATTTGCATATGCTTTAATCATAGCAAAAACTTTTGTCCCTCGCCTTTTATTATTTCTGGCTGCACTAGTGGTAGTAGTCAATCAGATAAAACTTAAACCTCCCAATATGGAATTAAAATAAAATAATGCATTTTGCAGTAAGACCAAGAAAGCCTATGAATGCTTATCAAAAAGTTCCCTCGCGCAGTAAAAGTTAATCTGCAGTTTTAGTTTAAAATGCAAGCATTAGCAAAGACAAAAAATTATTAACGCTGCAAATTGTCAAATATTAGCGTCGTTATTATAGATTAATTAAATAAGTTTTGTTCAGATGTTATTCAGGAATCTTGATTGATTAGATAAGTTTTTGATCACGTATTAATTTAGATTAATCAGCAGATAAGTTTAGTTCAGATGCCAGGCCTATCTAGAATACATTTAGTATCAAAGATTGTAGAAGTATACTAACATAGTATTTTGCGTTAGATAATATTGCCAGATATTGCAAAACAGTTAAAATTTTGTTCTTATCGGGTATATCGTAGTTGGGCATATTCGTATCAATTTTCATATATTGGCGCTGGTTATTATTTTTTTAACAACCATTGCATATAGGAGGACGATGCAAGTCCTCGAAGATGCCTTAGAACCTCAAAATGATGCTGATATTCTCAAAATGTGGCAATGTTTCGTTTGGTCAAACACTCATTTTCAAATTTACGATCAAAACTCGTCACAAATGACATCATCAAAACGTTTGTGACGTCATCACTTTGATTTAAGCAATTTTTGGTTTGGAACCAAAACGGCACGCTAACTCTCATTCACAATTTGAGCCATCAATGCAGAATACGTCATTTTTCCAAAACTTAAAATTTGGCAATGACGTCACCAACAATGACGTCATCAATTTTAAAATGAATTTGTTTTTACTTGCACTTGAAAATTAATTAAGGTTCAGAATTTGGCTCTTCCATAACTTTTGCATTGGCTGTTGAATAGTAAAGACTCCTTGACACTAGATGGCAGACTTTAAAGGCCGAAAAGGGGGAAGTCCCATGTCCAAAACATGGGGATTTTTTTATGGTGGCTCAGGACATGGTTCTGAGTCATCGTGCCAAATTTCAGCTTATAATAAATTTTTTCCGGGTTTGCATGTATTTCGTCGTATTTCTACCAGACTATTACCCTTGTTCGTTAAAATAGATTTAATCCGTTTGACTCCGTAGCATTGGCAATCCTGCGTTTCCAACTTTCGTGACATCAAATAAGGATGACTTTTATAAATTTTGCGGAATAAAAAACGTGATGTTTGATCATCGAACATTGCGTAGCTTATTCTGCAAAAAATTTTGCAAACTCGTCCTTTTCTAATGTCACAACAATTAAAAACGCAGGGTTGCCAATGGTACGGAGTTAAACGGATTAAATCTATTTCCGCAAACAAGGATAATAGCAGAGCAAGGTCTGCGGCACCTCTTTATCACCTCAAGTAGTTCTCATTTTCTTAATAAAAGATGCATCAATCGTAATAATGCAATAATCAAAGTTTAGATAACTGAAATACAATAATAAAAGTTTAGTAACTGAAATACAGTAATCAAAGTTTAGATTACTAACTATACATCTCTGCAACTTGAAAAGTGCTGTCAGTCTTCTGTTTTGAAATGTTGCTTAATTAAAAACTTTAGTATAAAAAAGTTATTTCTTTTACTTTGTAGCACTTGATCAAAAAAAAGATTAATTGACATTTGTGATCCTTGTTCTGGTCACAACTAATTTTTGCATCAAAATTGTATTACTATTTACCAATGGTGGGCAAGTTAAAGCAAAACGTTAGCTTCGTTAACCACTAGTCCGTTAACAAACTTCACACCTCCGTTAACGTTAATCCGTTATTTTCAGGTTTAATTAACGGAAGTTAATAGAGTCCGTTAATTCATTAACATTTTGCATGTAATTTACATTTCGTTTTATTCACTCCTTCTAGAACACGTCTTGACTCTGTTGAGCAGATTGCAAGGAAATATTTATTGCTATGGTGGTCTTTTTGTGTTTTGGAAGTTACATTTTACAGTCTAATCTAATTTCAAGATAAAAACAAGTTCAAATGCACTAACAAAGCAGAGATCGGAAAATCATTGGAAATTGCTAACAGCGATACTTAATAAACCTCTGAGACTGCAGCTTATCATTTGTCACAAAAAACAGCTCCTTTCTTCGCTTTCTTCTATAAAACTCGTGCTAATATGCAACAAGTGCTACCAGTGCAAATTGGTTTATAGCGGTCCGATGAATGAATGGTGCAAGATATTAACGATAAAAACCTTAACGGAAGTTAACAGAACTTAACGGAAGTTACTTTAGTCCGTTAACAGAGCTTAACGGAAGTTAATTTAGTCCGTTAACATGAAAAAACTTTTTAACGGATTAACGAGTTAATGAAAAAGTTAGCTTCGTTATTAACGATTAACGGACTTGTGCCCACCTATGCTATTTACTAGTTATACTACAAATTGCGGCAAATACTTGACTATTCTGATGCTTATTACAGCACATGCTTAAGAGTCAATCTTGTGTAATCTCAAACTGATCCTGAGCATAATTTTTACAGAATGCTTGTTTTTGTTTGTTGTTTTGCGAGTTTGATAGCCGGGTGGCTTGAGCCGTTTACGGACAAAATGTCCTATTGGACAAAATCCCGAAATACAAAATCCCCAATTGGACAAAATCCCGAATTGGACAAAATCCAGAATTAGAACAAAATCCCGAATGGAGAAATACCCGAATCGGACAAAAACCCGAATGGAAAAAATCCGGAATGGAATCAACTTCAAAGATAAAGTCAGGATTTATACTTTAGTGCATAGGCGTAGCCAGGATTTTTAATTGGGGGGGGGGCAAACCACAAATCACATGTAATGACGTCATCAGAAATTTTCAAAAAGGAACTTCTTGTTTGTCAAAGATATCGTAGAATGGAAGACCTGAAGCCGTGGCCTGTTGGCACTTAACTACGATTTTGGTAAAGGGAGAGGGGGAAAACTAATTGTTAGAAAGTGCAAATGCCTAACTTAGGAGACGTGTTGAGTAAGCTAGTGTAGGCTACTCAAACTTATCATAGGCGGGGGTCTAGGGGCAAACCTCCCAGCCGCTGGGCGATTTTCGGAAGTGTTTGGAAAAAAAGCTCTTTTAATCCCATTGTATCACATTTCCTACGTGTTCAGAGCCATTTGAAACAACTAGATTGTTAACATTTGAAAGCCAATCGAAAAAATTTAATTGTTCAATCCTCTTTTTACGTGCAATTAAAGTCCAAAACACGTTTAACATCTTGCATTAAAATGTAAAATTTTAATCGCAAGTGATTTGGTCCATGTAGGGGAAGTAAGACACATTGCCTCCTGCAATATTTTAGCAGTAAATAATCCACTCGGAAGATTTTCCTTAGAGATTTTTGTTTTATCATGAAGTTAACCAGCTATAGGAGTACATGTACGGCCAGGGGGCCCAGGCCCCCTCAACTGTAATTCAATATTTTGTCAAATAGACATTTTCCCTAGCTTTTTTTTCAAAAGTATTTTGTACATAAAAACTGGCGAGGTGGAGGTGAATGGTTATTGAAAAATGGTACAATAGATAATTACGCTTACTAAACATGTTATTCCCGGGCCGGAATTACATTGCGCGGGGCCCTTGGCACTTTGGGGATTTTTGCCACATTTTCCTGCCAAATATAGGTGAAGACCATTAAAAGTCCTACTATCTGAGCGCAGGGCCCTGGCACTGTGCCATATGGCAAATACGGCGCTGGTTATTGTATTACGTTCATAAAAATTTTAGATGAGGTCCTGAGGTAGCAACTTTTAGGACAAAAACCTTTAATTTCACCCTGGTTATGCGTTTAAATTGGTTGGAAAAAAATGAACTAAAGGGGTGCGCCGTCCCCCTGGTCGTCAATATAATTTATTGTTAATTACTATTGCATGCGTGTACTGTTGTACGCAAAGATGCTAAAACTGAAAATGAAGAAACAAGGCTTTTTTGTCAAATTGTTGTCCCTGATGGCATTTCGATTGATGGGGCCTGGGACCCTGGGCCATCCCCCTGGCTACGCCTATGATTTTGAGATAAGCTCGCACCCTTAAGTTCTTTCAAAAAAAAAAACATTCAAAGCAAAATCAAGATAACTTTTTTTCCAAAATCTGGAGGACTCGAGTCAAGTCACTTGACAGTTTTTTGAAACTTCCAAAAATTACATGACATTATTATGACGTGGACACGTTGTCGTCATAATTATTACTTACTTTTGTACGCGTAAATCCTAAATTAAAGAAACTGCCATTCCGGACAACGACAACATAGCGCTATGCTCTCGTTATGTTTATCATTGGTAGTATTTCAACTGGGGGGCTTGCATTACCGCCTGTGTTATAGCATTAAGCTCATAATAACGTTTAACGAGGGCCTGAGGTTGCAACTTTTAGGATAAAACTCTTAGATTTCTCACAGGTTTTGCATGTAAATTGTTAAAAATTTGAATTAAGGGGCCCCTTGGTCGTCAGTCAGGAGCCCACTGGTTGTCAGTTAGGAGCCCTGGGATCCCTGGTTGTCGATTAGGGTCCCCCGGACTACCTGGTTGTCAGTTAGGAGCCCTGGTTGTCGATTAGGGTCCCCCGGGCTACCTGGTTGTTAGTTAGGAGCCCTGGGGCCCCTGGTTGTTATTTAGGGGCCCCCTGGTTGTCAGTTAGGAGCCCCGGGGCCCTCTGGTAGTTGGTTAGGGGATGCGAGGTCCACTGGTTGTTAGTTAGAGGCTCTGGAGCCCCCTAGTCGTCAGTTAGGGGTCCCCTGGTTGTCAGTTAGGGGCCCCCTGGTCGTCAATTAGGCCCCCAGGTTGTCGGTTAGGGGCCCCGGGCCCCCTGGTTGTTAGTTAAGAGCCCTAGGGCCCCCTGGTTGTCAGTTAAAGGCCCTAGGGAGTTAAGAGCCCTGGGGTTTCCTGGTTGTCAGTTAGGAGCCCTGGGGCCCCCTATCGTTAGTTAGGAACCCAGGGGCCCTCTGGTCGTCAATTAGGGGCCCCGGAGCCCTCTGGTCGTTAGTTAAGAGCCCTAGAGCTCCCTGGTTTTTATTTGGGGCCCCCAAGTTGTCAGTTAGGGGCCCTGGAGAGTTAGGGGTCCCGGGGCCCCCTGGTTGTCGGCAAGCGGCCCTCTGGTTGTTGGTTAGGGGCCCCCTGGTTGGTATTTAGGGGCTCCGGGACTCCCTCATTGTCATTAATATTATTGTTAATTACTGTTATGTGCGTAATTACTGGAAAAAAACTGCAACTAAACATCGCTAGGCTATGTTGTCATAACTTTTCATCATTGGTGGACTTTTGATTGGGGGGGGGGGGGGGGCCGGACCCCCTGGCTACGCCTATGCTATGGTGCATAGGTGGGCACAAGTCCGTTAATCGTTAATCCGTTAATAACGAAGCTAACTTTTTCATCAACTCGTTAATCCGTTAAAAAGTTTTTTCATGTTAACGGACTAAATTAACTTCCGTTAAAATGCCCGTTAACTTAACGACAATGGTTCATTAACTTACGTTAAGTTGCGTTAACATAAGGTTTTCATCGTTAATTTCTTGTACCACCCATTCATCGTACCGGTAGAAACCAATTTGCGCTGTTAACACTAGAGGTGGAGTCCTCGAGGACGTCCTTGGCCTCGAGGACGTCCTCGAGGACAGATTTTGAAGTCCTTGGCCTTGGCCTTGGCCTCGAAGGTCAAGTCCTTGGCCTTGGCCTTGAGGCCTCAAGTCCTCGAAAATTGGCCTGTCCTCGGCTCGAGGACAGCACGATTTTTTGGAATGTTAAAATTTTGTGGAGCGCTTGAAAAATTTTTTGGAAAACGTTTTTTAGTGAAGACCGCTTGAAAAATTTTTGTGAAGACCTTTTTTTTTTTTTTTCTTTTTTTTGGAGATCGCCTGAAAAATTTTTGTGAAGACCTTTTTTTTTTTTTTTTTTTTGGAGAGCACTTGCGCTTTGTGTCCTTGGTCCTTGGCCTTGGCCTCGAGCATTCCTGTCCTTGGCCTCGAGAGTGTCTGTCCTCGGAAAGGCTGTCCTTGGCCTTGGCCTTGGCCTCGAGCCTTGTGTCCTCGACTCCACCTCTGATTAACACTTGTTGCGTAATTAGCACGAGTTTTATAGAAGAAAAAGCGAAGGAGCTGCGAGATAAACAAGCGAGCGCGGGATCAAATGAGCAAGCGCAATAAGAAATGCAGCAAATATAATTTTAATCATGCAAGCATAAAATGGGTTAGATCTTACATTAGTTGAACTGCGATACTGCGATAGACCCATGATGCACCGATGAATAATCTGTTATTGGTGGTAAGATGGAAGTGACTAGCATGGCAGCGTTAGTAAGGAAAGTGGACATGTATAGTTAGTTAGCCTAACCTGTAGCAGAAATGATCTCGATTATAATCGTAGTCTACAATCAGGGCATGGTAAGGAATGGAATCGAACGGAAATTTCGGTATGGAATATGGAAGATGCCAGAATGAAATGGAATGGAAGATTTCAAGAATGGAATGGAAGACAATCTTCCATACTTCCATACCAATTCCATACTACATTTCGAGCATTGTATTTACAGAAAAATACACACCGATGTCGGGTAGTGATAAAATATTGTCACAGAAGTATTCAACTTCAATATCTGCGCATATTATTAGTCGACAAATCGCGGTGCTTTGGTTGTGTACATTGCGTAAACAGTGTACGTATTGCATCATTGTAAGTACATTGCAATTTAATTGCAGCATTGATGTTACAGTTGATGACCTTGATAGACTTGACTTGTTTTTTTTTGTTTTTTTTTGAGGCTGACAATTTGCCCAGTCGTAAATTTTGTTTTTTTTACGTCACGAAAACTCGTATTTGCTATTTCATCCCCGTTTCAGCTTAACTTTATTTATATTTTTAGTTTTTAACCTTATAGTAATTCTTTTTGGTGTTAAAGTTCGTTATTTCTATTACGGTAAATGCTCTAGTTGATGTGAGGGCAAACTTGTACGGTTATCATTAAACCATATAGGCATAGCCAGAAGGACCGGGACCTCTGCCTCCCCCCCCCCAATTGAAAAGCTACCAATGATAAAAATGATGACACAAAGCCTATTTATTCAGTTTCTTTTAGTATTTTGGAGTGCAACGGTACATGCGTACAACGGCAATTAGCAATAACTTAATATTAATATTGACGACCAGGGGGCCCATGCCCTCTCAATTTAAATTTTTACCAACCAATTTAAATGTACAAGCCGGGAGAAATTCAGTGTTTTTGTTCAAAAAGGTGCAATCTCAGGCACTCATCAAACTTGTTTATGCAATAATATGTTTTAGGCCCCCAGCTACCTTTTATATTACAAAACATGATTAGCGACCATTTATGGCATCTGATGTACCTACTTTAAATTACCACGCTTAAATAACAATTCATCTCCATCTCGTCAGTTTTCACGCGACAAAATGCTTTTGAAATAACCTAGCTAGGGGAAATGCTTATTGAACAAATTATTGAATTTGAATCGAGGGTGCCTGGGCCCCTGGTCGTACATATATTCCGAAAACTGGTTATTTTCATGACAAAACAAAAATCTTCAAAGGCAAATCTCCGAGCGCATTATTTAATGCTGAAAATGTGGCACAAAGCAATGTACCTTGATTTCCCTGACTTGGGCCAAGTCACAAAATTTAACCCCAAAATGCAAGATTCTAAACGTGTTTTGGACTTGACCTGAAGTAAAGAGAGGGATTTTTTCAATTGGCTTTCAAAAATCAAAAATTTTGTTCTTTGAAATGGCTCTGAAAACGTGCGAAATGTGATCCGAATCGCATCAAAATAGCCATTTTTTTCCAAAAAATTATAAAAAATCGCCCAGCGGGTGGGAACTCTGTAACATGTTTGAGTTGTACTAATTTGCTCGCCACGTTTCCCAATTTTGATAGGATAGAAAAATTTTTAACTTGCGGTTCTAGTCCTTCCTCTGTAGCAAATCCAGGTTACGAACCAAATCAGACACCCAGCTTTTGATCTTTATTCTTAGTCCCATAAAAAGTCCCTCGTTTCAAGGACTTTTGATGACGTCATTGCATGATTTGCGGTTTAGCCCTCCTCCCAATTCAAAATCCAGACTACGTCTATGCATTAAACCATGTGCAATATGCATACCAGATACCGGTCGTTGCATCTTAGTATTGTTGGCGCACCTTCACGGGCGGTAGCTTACAACATTGCAAAGGTGCAAAGCAACAAAATATACGTTGAATTGCTTCCAGTCTAAAATTTCTTTGGTATGGAAGTATGGAATGGAAATGGAACAAAATTTTAGCATGGAATGGAAGATTTTTAATATGGAATGGAAATGGAATGGAAGAAATTTGCCAGTATGGAATATGGAAAAATCGTCTTCCATTCCATACCATGCCCTGTCTACAATTACTAATTTGTAATCGATTACGCAATTTTCAAATAATCGTACTCAGAAATCAATTACGAAGGATCGTAATCTACGAATTGCAAATAATCGAGCCATGGCTGGCTACTACTATAGGCTAGGCTTCCAGTACCAAGCAAAAGCGTGAATGATGATATAAGTGTATAAACTCTATCATGGGAGGGGTACCGTGGACCAACTGCAGAACAGAATGCAAGTGCAAGACATGCATGATTGCAATTTTAATAACAGCTTAATAATATTGATAATGCAAAACAGAATTGCAGGGTTGATTGCAGCAAAAATGTAGGATAGATTCCGACTTCGTATGTGCTGTTACAAAAATTATTTTTTAATTTTGGCGAAGCGATGTAATCGTAATAGCGATGATTAAAGGTGAAATAATCGCAATGGAAAATCGATTGCATGGGTGCGTATTTGTAATCGTAATCGGCGGAATCGATATAATCAAACCAAAGACCATCGAAAGAACAGAATGTAGGTACCGGTACTAAAACATAGCTGTAAAAACAGTGTTTATTTTGAGCTAAGTATTAATGTCATCCAAAAACTTGGAAGTGTTTGCATCCACGGATCGCGAATGGTTTCAAAACGTGAAATCTACGTAGGCCTACACTGTACAGTGGTTGGTGATAGGACTAAAACGAGAATGAATGACGAATATTCATTCGCAATGTTTTTAGTTACTTTTTTAAGAGTCAAGATTAAGCTTTGGGTTAGGTTGGATCTCGACACTGTCTAGAAATTGTTTTGCAAGCCATAGCTTAAATAGTTAATTGTAGATGCTGTTGTAGCGTGAAAGCACAGAGACTTAGAGTAATAGTGTCGTGGCACTGAGTAAGCAACCGTCTCTATCTAACAGTTTCCATGATGTTTAATCGTTTACGTACCATCTGGCCTAAAGGCTATCAGCACGGAAGCCCAGGGAAGAGCCACCAGAAGGGCGACTACAAACAAGCAATGCTAAAAAATGGCTCTTCCTGGGCTTCTGCGCTGGTAGCCTTTAGGCAGGGCCACCGAGAGGGGGGAAGCGAGGTGAGACAATGACCCCGGTGCCCATGGAGTTTAGGAGGCCCATCAGGGGGCCTATGGGCTTCAAGGGGCCCTTGGACTTCAGGGGGCCTATGGAAATGACACTGACAAATCAGTTTGTGTAATATCGAGGATCTTTTTTTTTTGGAGATCGCATCAAAATCCGAAGAAAATTGTGGCCATTTCCTCTTCTTTTTTGAAGTTCACAAAGCTGGAGATGCCCAATATTTGAGCTGACCTCTAGCCTACGTTTGGCTCTCGGCGCCCCTACAAACAATTAACGATATATCTATTGCTTTTTGTGGCAAATAATAAGCTGCAGCCTCATAAGTCTATTGATTATCGCTGTTCGCAACCTCAAAAGATTTTTCTGTCGCTGCTTTGTCACTGCATATGAGCTTATTATTATCTTGAACGTAGATTAGACTGTAAAATGTAACATCCGAAACACACAAGACCACCATAGCAATAAATTTTTCCTTACAATCAGCTCAACAGGAGATTACGCGTGTTCTAAAAGTCAATCAATAAAATGAAATGTAAATTATTCTCAAAATGTTAACGGATTAACGGACTTCATTAACTTCCGTTAATTTCAGCTGAAAATAACGAATTAACTTTAACGGAGGTATGAAGTTTGCTAACGGACTAGTGGTTAACGAAGCTAACGTTTTGCATTAACTTGCCCATCTATGCTATGGTGTACTCACTGCTGGCTTACATTAAGCACTAATTCATATAAAGAATTAATTTGCCCATCATGATTTGTTTTGCAGTTTAATCTAACTGCGGAGAGGTTTTATATCAGAGTTGTCCTTGTCCTAGGTCATAGGCGTAGCCAGGATTTTTGATTGGGGGGGCCCAAACCCTCAAAAATTCGGCTGTCTTCACCGAAATTGAGAGTGAATTTTGGGCCGAAATCGGAAATTCAAACGATTTTTCAGCCCAAACACCAAAAAAAAAAAAAAAAAAGGTCTTCACCGAAATTAAGAGTGATTTTTCCGCCGAAAATCAGGTGATCTCCAAAAAAAAAAAAAAAAGGTCTTCACCGAAATTAAGAGTGATTTTTCAGCCGAAAATCAGGTGATCTCCAAAAAAAAAAAAGGTCTTCACCGAAATTGAGAGTGGTTTTTCGGCCGAAACCGTTAGCTTTACTGTTACTTTACTGTTTAATTACTGTTATGTGCGCAATTACTGAAAAAAAACTGCAACTAAACATCGTCAGGCTACGTTGTCATAACTTTTTGTCGTTAGTGGAGTTTTGATTGGGGGGGGCCCGGGCCCCCTGGGCCCCCCCTGGCTACGCCTATGTCCTAGGTTGTATGCTTACCACAGCTGATGGGCATAACCAACCCAGGTTTTAAGTTTTCCAACTATTTTGATTTGAACTATACTTCGTCTCGCTTCTACCATCAAACCTATCAGGCATGGGTAACCCTTTCAGGAGAATTGAATCTCCAGCCAGTACAGCTCTGCAGGTCATTGAGGCTCATAGACTTTTCCACCTCGTTACGGTGATAGTTCATGGAAAAGCTATGCCTTGTAGGTCCAATTGCCGAGCTATGTTATACTATGCCTACTGTGCCATAATAAGCCAACTACATGTCATACTATGCCTACCAAGCTACGGTGCCTACTTTGGCCTACTATGCCTGTTGTGCCATAATAAGCCTACTGTATGCCATACTATGCCTGCCAGGGTGCCATGTTATGCCTACAATGTCATACTAAAGCTGCAGCACCTACTGTGGCACACTATGCTTACTAATACTATGCCTATTTTCCATAACAAGCCTCCTGTATGTCATAATCTGTCTACTAAGGAGTAACGCTATCCTTACTATTTTTACAGACGCCCTCTGTAACTATAGCTTAAAGATAGGTCTTTTCTAGGTTGCCCCAGCGATTCGAGACTGGGGCCGTCACCGTCCGTGCTGTTTCCACAAATAGACGTTGAAGTCCAGTAGATAGAGCTTTATTGAAAAAATTGTAATAAATTAAAGAGCTACACGGCACGGCACGGCAATAAAATATTTGAAAATTAACCCAGGGAACAAAATAAAAGTAACGATGCCGTGTGACTAAACTTACAAAAATAAAACGTCCGCTTGCTTCAAATCCCAAAATGAAATCAATGACTAAAAACTAGAACTCGGCAAAAAAGCAAAAGAGCTGCGTGTTGTGCCGGAAATTAGGCGTTGAAACGAAACGTGCAAAAATTAAAAAACACAATGACGCGCAGACTAACACAGCAAAAATAAGAACCAAATAAAAGAGCCGAGTTCGAAAATTTAGTGTGGCAAATAAAACAGATCGGTGCTGTAACACTATAATATGCTAAGCTGCAGTGCCTACTGCGGGATATTGTGCAATAATAAGCCAACTATGCCTACTGTGCCATAGTAAGCTGCAGTGCCTACTGTGACATGCTATGCTTACTAGGGTGCCATAACAAGTCTACTTCATGTTAGGCTACACTATGCCTACAATATCACACTAAGCCTACTATGACATAGTACTCCTACTAACCTATGGTGCCAAAAGCCCACTACAGTATATTATTGTTGTAGGGCATATTTATCCTCCAGTCACCAGATAGCATCAGACGCTAACTTATTGGACAATCCGCACACTTTTCATTACAGTGACTACTTCGTGATTGGAGAAATCTGCACCTGCTTAAGGAGTTTCCGATGATCCAACGTTCCTGTAGATTTCTTCAAATTCATGCCCACCGAATTTACTGCATGTTCGAAGCCACCAAGCAGAGATAATTATCGTAAAACGTCTTATACAAGAACGCAACGGCGTGACCAGGGTGCGGGTTGAACCCAGATCATTCAATCAAGGTCGTCGTAAACAATACGCCTTTACCCATTTGGCCAAGCTACCAACTATACTACACTCGAATGCTATAGGCCTACTATGCCTACAATGTCATACTACGCCTACTATGACATACTAAGCTGTAGCGCCTATTGTGGGATACTATGTCTACTGTGCCGTAATAAGCCAACTATATGTCAAATTCTAATGTTGTATTATGCCTACTAAGCTACAGTGCCTACTGTGGCATACTATGCCTACTGTGCCATAATCAGCATACTATGTCTATTGTGCCATAATTTGCCTACAATATAGCATAACTATACCCATTGTACCATAACAAGCTTACGATATCTACAATGTCATACTAGCCTGGAGCGCCTACTATGGTTTTTAACATAGGTGGGCACAAGTCCGTTAATCGTTAATCCGTTAATAACAAAGCTAACTTTTTCATTAACTCGTTAATCCGTTAAAAAGTTTTTCCATGTTAACGGACTAAATTAACTTCCGTTAAGTTCTTTTAACGGACCAAATTAACTTCCGTTAAGTTCTGTTAACTTCCGTTAAGGTTTTTATCGCTAATATCTTGCACCATTCATTCATCTTACCGGTACAAACCAGTTTACTAGGGTGACACTTGTTACGTATCAGCACGAGTTTCGTAGAAGAAAAAAAGGAAGAAGCTCTTTTTTGTGGCAATTTATAAGCTGCAGTCTCAGAGGTCTATTATTTATTGCTGTTCACAATTTCAAAGATTTACCGATTGCAGCTTCTTTAGTGCGTTTGAACTTAATTTTATCTTGAAATTAGATTAGACTGTAAAATGTAACTTCCAAAACACAAAAAGACCATTACAGTAATAAATATTTCCTTACAATAAGCTCAGCAGCATCAATACGTGTTCTAGAAGCGAGTGCATAAAAAGAAATATAAAACTACGCGCAAAATGTTAACGGATTAACGGACTTTATTAACTTCCGTTAATTAAAGCTGAAAATAACGGATTAACGTTAACGGAGGTGTGAAGTTTGTTAACGGACTAGTGGTTAACGAAGCTAACGTTTTGCATTAACTTGCCCACCTATGGTTTTTAATACTATGCGTACTGTTCCATAACAAGCCCCCGACATGCCATACTCTGCCTACTAAGGTGTCCTGCTATCCCAACTATGATATACTAACCTCCAGTGCCGACTGTGCCATATAAACCCAATTATGCCACAGTGCTTACTGTGACATACTATGCCTACTAGGGTGCCATAATAAGCCTACTTTATGTCATACTATGCCTAAAATGCCATACTAAGCCTCCTATAACATAGTACGCCTGGTGTGGTATACTATGCCTAATGTGCCATAAGGCTACTGCTGTATATGCCATACTATAGTCGTATGCTATGTTATGTCTACAATGCCATACTACGTTTACTACCATCCGCCGTTTACGTGGCAAAAGATCGAGCATCACGTACTCCATCAAGGATTCTGACGGTAACATTCTAACGGATGAGAATGAAATCCTTTCACAATGGAGAAAATACTTTGAAGATCTCTTAAATCCTGTAAAGGCATCTACTCGTGACACACACGAAGTGACACATCTAGGGGAGGACGAAGTTTTCACTGCGGCAGAAGTGGCAACTGCAATTAAAGGGATAAAGTCTGGAAAAGCTGCTGGTGAAGATGAAATCTGACCCGAGATGTTGAAAGCGCTAACTGGAGAAGGAATTCTCTGGTTAACGCGAGTGTGTCAAGTTACGTGGAGGCTTGGCAAAACTCCCAGAGATTGCCAAACAGGTGTGATTATTCCGATATTCAAGAAAGGAGATCGCAAGCAATGCACAAACTACAGAGGGATATCACTCCTTAGTTTGCCAAGGAAAGTTAATGCCAAATGCCTTGAAAGGAAATGCCGAGAAATAGTGGAATCAAAACTGGAAGATGGTCAGTGCGGTTTTCGTCCGGGTCGCAGCACCACGGACCAAATTTTCACTCCGAAGCAAATCTTCGAGAAATCTTGGGAGTATGGCAAAGATCTCTTTGCATGCTTTGTCGATCTTGAAAAAGCATATGACCGAGTTCCTCGGGATAAACTTTGGAAGCATAGGTGGGCACAAGTCCGTTAATCGTTAATCCGTTAATAACGAAGCTAACTTTTTCATCAACTCGTTAATCCGTTAAAAAGTTTTTTCATGTTAACGGACTAAATTAACTTCCGTTAAAATGCCCGTTAACTTAACGACAATGGTTCATTAACTTACGTTAAGTTGCGTTAACATAAGGTTTTCATCGTTAATTTCTTGTACCATCCATTCATCGTACCGGTACAAACCATTTTTCGCTGTTAACACTTGTTGCATAATTTGCGCGAGTTTTATAGAAGAAAAAGCGAAGGAGCTGCGAGATAAACAAGCGAGCGCGGGATCAAAAGAGCAGGCGCAATAAGAAATGCTGCAAGTATAATTTAAGCATGCAAGTATAAAGTGGGTTAGATCTTAGATGAGTTGAACTGCGATACTGCAATAGACCCATGACGTACCCATGACTAATCTGTCATTGGTGGTAAGATGAAAATGACTATAGCATGGCAGCGTTAGCAAGAAGAGTGGACATGGATAGTTAGTTAGCCTAATCTATAGCAGAAATGATCTCGATTATTATCCTAGTCTACAATCACTAATTTGTAATCGATTCCGCAATTTTTAAATTATTGTAATCAGAAATCAATTAGTCAATTACAAAGGATCGTAATCTACGAATTGCAAATAATCGAGCCATGGCTGGCTACTACTAATATAGGCTAGGCTTCCAGTACCAAGCAAAAGCGTGAATGATGATATAATTAGTGTATAAACTCTACTATGGGAGGAGTACCGTTGACCAACTGCAGAACAGAATGCAAGTGCAAGACATGCATGATTGCAATTTTAATAACAGCTTAATAATAATAATAATAATACAAAACAGGATTGCAGGGTAGATTGCAGCAAAAATGTAGGATAGATTCCGACTTCGTAAGTGCTGTTACAAAAATTGTTTTTAAATTTTGGCGAAGCGATGTAATCGTAATAGCGATGATTAAAGGTGAAATAATCGCAATGGAAAATCGATTGCATAGGTGCGTATTTGTAATCGTAATTGGCGGAATCGATATAATCAAATCAAAAAACATTGAAAGAACAGAATGTAGGTACCGGTACTAAAATATAGCTGTAAAAACAGTGTTTATTTTGAGCTAAGTGTTAATGTCATCCAAAAACTCGGAAGTGTTTGCATCCACGGATCGCGGATGGTTTCAAAACGTCAAATCTACGTAGGCCTACACTGTACAGTGGTTGGTGATAGGACTAAAACGAGAATGAATGACGAATATTCATTCGCAATATTTTTTTAGTTACTTTTTTAAGAGTCAAGATTAAGCTTTGGGTTAGGTTGGATCTCGGCACTGTCTAGAAATTGTTTTGCAAGCCACAGCTTAAGAAGTTAATTTTAGATGCTTTTGTAGCGTGAAAGCGCAGAGACTTAGAGTAATAGTGTCGTGGACTGAGTAAGCAACCGTCTCTATCTAACAGTTTCCATGATGTTTAATCGTTTACGTACCATCTGGCCTAAAGGCTATCAGCGCGGAAGCCCAGGGAAGAGCCACCAGAACGGCGACTACTTAAAAAGAAGCAATGCGACAAAATGGCTCTTCTTGGGCTTCTGCGCTGGTAGCCTTTAGGCAGGGCCACCGAGAGGGGGGAAGCGAGGTGAGACAATGACCCTGGTGCCCATGGAGTTTAGGAGGCCCATGGGCTTTGAGGGGCCCTTGGACTTCATGGGGCTTATGGAAGTGACACTGACAAATCAATTTGTGGAACATCGAAGACCTTTTTTTTTTGGAGATCACATCAAAATCCGAAGAAAATTGTGGCATTTTCCTCTTCTTTTTTGAAGTTCACAAAGCTGGAGATGCCCTATATTTGAGCTAACCCTGGGCCTACGTTTGGCTCTCGGCGCCCCGACAAACAATTAACGATTCATCTATTGCTTTTTGTGGCAAATAATAAGCTGCAGCCTCATAAGTCTATTAATTATCGCTGTTCGCAACCTCGAAAGATTTTCCGATCGCTACTTTGTTACGGCATATGAGCTTATTATTATCTTGAAATTAGATTTGACTGTAAAATGTAACATCCAAAACACAAAGGATCACCATAGCAATAAATTTTTCCTTACAATCAGCTCAACAGGTGATTCCGCGTGTTCTAAAAGTGAATGAATAAAAAGAAATGTAAATTATTCTCAAAATGTTAACGGATTAACGGACTTCATTAACTTCCGTTAATTTCAGCTGAAAATAACGAATTAACTTTAACGGAGGTGTGAAGTTTGCTAACGGACTAGTGGTTAACGAAGCTAACGTTTTGCATTAACTTGCCCATCTATGTTTGGAAGGTTTTGCATGAGTATGGCGTTGATGGTCAATTGTTACGCGCTATTAGGTCATTCTACTGCAGACCGGAGGTTTGTGTTCGGGTAAATGGCAAGCAATCAAAGCTGTTCCATGTGGGCGTTGGACTCCGGCTAGGGAGCGTTTTGTCACCTCTCCTTTTCATTGTTTACATGAATTGGATCGACAAATGCAGCCAAGCTGATGAGTGTGCCACGATTGGAAATTGCAAAATCAGTCGTCTGCTATTCGCTGATGATTAGGTTCTGCTTTCTTCCACAGAATCTGGCCTCTAGCGCGCATTAAATAGCTTTGCAGATGCATGCAACACTGCCGGAATGAAAATAAGCACGGCCAAAACTGAGGTACTTCATCTTTCAAGAAACCCTAATCAGTGCGTATTACAAGTGAATGGAGCAACACTGAAGCAGGTAGAGAAGTTCAAGTATCTTGGGTTGCATTTACGAGTGACGGAAGGCAAGACTAAGAACTCGATACCCGAATAGACAAGGCTAGTGCAGTCATGCGAGCTTTGCTGCACTACTCGGTTGTCATGAAACGAGAATTGTCGAAAAAGGCAAAGCTCTCAATTTTCAAAGCAGTTTTTGTCCCCATTCTCACTTATGGTCATGAATCTTGGGTAAAGACCGAAAGAATGCGATCACAAGTGCAAGCGTCCGATATGAGGTTTTTACAAAGAATCGAAGGAGTTACACAGTTTAACAAGGTGCGTAGCTCAGAGATTCGAAAATCTCTTAACATCGAGCCGTTACTTCTCCGAATTGAAAGATCTCAGCTTAGATGGTTTGGCCATGTAAGCAGAATGCCTCAGGAAAGACTACCCAAACAAGCTTTACTTGGCAAAGCAAACGGGAGAAGACCAGTTAAACGACCTAGAACTGGATGGACCGATTACATTGAGGATCTTGGATGGAATCGCTTGGGACTTCACCCAAGCGAAATGATGGAGGTGATGGAAGACCGTGAGGTGTGGCGGCTTAATCTCGAGATGCTGCCCCCGCAACCCTAACGGAAAAGCGGGCAATGAAGAAAGAAGAAAAGAAGAAGATTGCTTCGATTGTGTTTGATTGTTAACTTAGCATTTTGATTTGACAGTAATTTGAGAATCAATCACAACAGCTACTGCTTCTCTTTAGATTTCAAATATATTTAGAGTGACAACTTTAGTAAACTTTTTCGCCCGCTTATCCAACATTTAACTGCACTGTTTAATTCGTTTAATGGCATGTGTTGACGTAATTGGTTGGTTGTAATTCGAATGACTGAAAAAGTAAGCAGAAGTTAGTGTTAATTAATTTTATTCTGTGTGGAAACTAGTGATTTGTTATATTGTTTAGATGCTTTGACAGGGGTGTAATGTTTTGCCGAAAACTTTCACTGTAATTTTTGAGAATAATGTAATTAAAAAAAATTAAATAAAGAAAAATTGAAATTGTAAGTTTCTTTACCAAACTGTGCTGCACTCCTCTTGAATTCCCATTCATCTGATGTTTTTGCTTGTGTTTTAGAAACAAAAAGCAGCATTAAAACATATCATGACAATAACACATAATTATTGAGCTGAAGTGTATAATTTTCTTAACTTTATTGCTCTATTGCTGGTTTTGGTTTAATTCAAACGAAATCCTTTTAGTCACGGCAAAAAACACCTAATTTTTGATTTTGTAAATATTCATACCAAATTTTGTTTATGGCAAAAAAGAAAGCAATATTTAAAAAACAGAGAAATTTTCTTTTCAGAAGTTTGTTAGTGGGCCAACTTCCTTTTCACCTCTTCATTGCTTACATTGTTTTCAAGAACAAAACTCGCTGATTTCTTTTGAATACTGCCTAGTTTCTTTTCCTACAAACTGAAGGAGTTGACATCAAACGTGAAAAGTGCGAGGCTTTCGCTACAGGACAAACTGCTTCGAACCTAAATAACTCGACAAAACTGCTAAGTTTCTTGGCTTGATCACTCTATTTTTGTATATTATGCGCTGTTTTTCTAGGTCGCCACGACACAAGCAAATAAAAGACATGCAGTTTTGTCGGCAAATTAATTCTTTATATGAATTAGTGCTTAATATAAGCCAGCAGTGAATACACTATAGTATAAATCCTGACTTTATCTTTGAAGTTGGTTCCATTCTGGATTTTTTCCATTCGGGATTTTGTTGATTCGAGAATTTGTCCATTCGGGATTTTGTCCATTTAGGATTTTGTCCATTTGGGATTTGGTCCAATTCGGGATTTTTTCTATTCGGGATTTTGTCCAATTCTGGATTTTGTTCAATTGGGGATTTTGTCCAATTGGGGATTTTGTCCATTTGGAATTTTGTCCAATTCGGGATTTTGTTCAATAGGGGATTTTTTCCAATTGGGGATTTTGCCCAATTGGGGATTTTGTCCATTCGGGATTTTGTCCAATTGGGGTTATTGTCCATTCGGGAATTTATCCCATTGTAGATTTTGTCCATTTGGAATTTTGTCCAATTCAGAATTTTGTTCAATTGGGGATTTTGTCCAATTCGGGATTTTGTCCATTCGGCATTTTGTCCAATTCAGGATTTTGTCCAATTCTGGATTTTGTCCAATTGGGGATTTTGTCAATTCGGATTTTGTCCAATTGGAGATTTTGTCCAGTTGGGGATTTTGCCCAATTTGGGATTTTGTCCGTTCGGGATTTTATACAATTCGGGATTTTGTCCAATTTGGGATTTTGTACATGATCCGGCTTGAGCATGGCAGTCTTAATCTCTATTGCAAAAGAAACTGTGCATTTTATTGTTGCGATTTTATTTTTGTCATGTTATACCTTGAGCAGCGGTGGAGTCGAGGACACAAGGCCAAGGACACAAAAAAAAATCCGAGGCCAAGGCCAAAGACAGCCTTTCCGAGGACAGACACTAAGCCTCTTTACATGGCAAAAAGTAAGCGGGTCGAGTCAACGCGCGTTGACTTAAATTGAGGATTCCCCACTCTACACGCTTGCGTTTACATGAACAATTTTTGAAGTGGGTTGAAATCTCTGAATCTTGAGGCGCATTATGATGTACTGGTACCTCTTAGTAGGTGTAGGTAGGCTAGTTAGACCACAGATCCTCCGTAACAATTATGATCAGTTGTTAATGTTATGGAGGATCTATGGTTAACTTTGTCCCTAATTAGGCTATAGAAGTCAGCATTTAGCATATGAGGTACCGCCGTACCGGTAGGTAACTGGGTAATCTGGTAATGGTGATCAAGTAGTACCATAACAGATTGATAGATTAGAGGAGAGTTCGTAGGTAAGACTAATTAATAGGCCTATGTTTATGTTGCTGCAAATTTATAGCCTTAACCTGTTCACTGCTCGGTGTCAACTTTTATAGTTACGATTTCTTTTTTTTAAGCAGGCTCAGGCTATTTAATTATGTCTATTTACTGATAGGTAGCCAGGACTTTTGAAACTGACTTTACCTTGTTTGCATTTTTTTTATCTCAGATCTAATGCGTTACTTGTAGGCTTTTGATCCTATCACAGCAGACTTAGCACAGTAGCAGTATGAGTAGGCTACTGTATTGCTGATTGGGATGTCATAAAATATCACCGTAAAGGCTTTTAGTGGGCTACGATATGGTACCTAGCCTATTGGAGAATTTTCCTGCCGTCGCCAGCATATAAGGTCGAAAGTTCGTCTTATGTACACCTGTTTTTCTAACGCGTATCAACTTACCATTTCAAAAGTTGAATAGTTATTGCCGCGCTTACTCATAAAGGGTACCTAGCAGGGAGCCCGGATACTACCCAGGGCATGAACTCGCGACCCGCGTAGTCATAAAGAAAATTTACACAGCATGCAATAAGCCTATGTCAACAAATTATTTGATTTTTCCGCCACACCTTGCTGCTTAGGAAATCGGTGCCTGAAATTATTGTCTCTGTAATGACATTTTGGGTGTGGCCAGTTTTTAGCTTTAATAAGATAACAAAAAATATACCTTTTTTCTGTGCGTGCTTTAAAAATCGCTATTTGCTTTGTTTTTATTCATTCAGTGAATTTTGAGATACGTTTAACTTGTTGATGCATTGCTAGTGCTGGCGACGCATCTATTAAAAAACCCGTCTGTCCCGTTTACCCTGTCTTTGCCCGTCCTGCGAAATGCTTTTGATTGACTGTTTTCTTTGCTTGCAACAAAGTTGTCTGTTGAGACTACTTCTACTTTGTTTTACTGTCGAGGAAATAGGCGGGTTGGGAAATTGATCCACTTATCAATTTCCAAGATCTGAATTCTCTGGGTCTGAGTTATCCAGAAAATTTTTTAATAGAAGTTGTCAGTGCTCTTGGAAATTCTTTTTCTTAGCTACTCTGGTCTGGCAGAGTGAGCATATTAGATGTAGAATCAGCTTCAGCGAAGTCTTAAGTTTAGATTTGCTTTTGGTCTGGCAAAAGCAAATTGAAGAGACCGAGATCAGTCTTTCTATATCAAGACGAATTTTTTCTGCATCGAGATCAAGACCAATCTCTTTCTACATCATCGCGTTCGAGATCAATCTTTCTACATCGAAAATCGGACGTCCTACAGAAGACTCCGCAGATTCGAACTTCCTGCCAACAGTAACGAACGAGAAAATACAAGCAATAAGAACGGTACTGTACTAACTTTTAATTGTTGACGTTATAACGATTGTTAAAGTGTATTGACTGAATTATTTGACCTTAAGTGAACTTTCGTGATTTAAAATTGCCTTCTTTTATGTAATATTTTATCTATTTTTTAACTGAATTATGTCCAAAGTTGGTGAGAATCGTGTCCCTACCGGTACCGCGCCTGAAAAGTCTGAGTGTGAGGGCAGCAATATTCCACTCTCTCAACCTACTGGGCACACGGAGGATGGGGGCCCGAAAGTTCCCACGAATATTGCCCCTAATGACGTTGGTGACAAACTTTTGAGAGATGCTCGTCATACAAAACGGGAACTTCTCGGTAAAATTTTTTAAATATCGAGGGAACTATCAGGTTTTTCCATTTCCGATGACGTTTCGGAACTGAGGGATAAAATTGGCATTTTGGAACGGGAGGTGGACCAATTCTTTGATTTAATAAGCAAAAAAGAATTACAATTTTCGGAACTCGGCCAACAAATTTCTAAGGAATTCGGATACTTAAAAAATAAAATTGAAGAGCTGGAAGAGCAGCCCATTTTACCCTGCGACAGCGTATCTGCTGTTAGCGAAACGTCCAATGCCTCTTCCTGCGCTCTTGCCCAAATTGGTTTAGATCTTAAAAAGAAGGAGTTAGAGTACGAAGCCAAGCATGCTCAGTTGGCTTTAGAGCTTGGCCTGAAAGAAGCTCGTTTAGATGCTGAGCAACGGAAGTTGGATGTTTTGAACCGTTCGAGATCGGCTTCCAGATGCAACTCCAAGGTGGGATCCAGGGTCTCATCCTCCCTTGGTAGCCATGGGTCATTTTTGGGATCCCACAAGGGACTGTCCTCTTTGTTGGAAAAGGCTGAAAAAAGTAATTTTACTTTTCAGTCTAAAGTCGTACTCGAGACTGATCACGGGGCCGCGTTTTTTAGCTCAAGTCCGGCACATAGGGCTGAGCCCCCCGTTGTAGATCGTGGGACCGCTGCTGGCTCATTTTTTCGAGCCGAGAAACAGGATACTACCGAGCGGCAAAAGTCGAGTTTGCCGCCGAGGTCTGGCTTTAAACATACTGTTGATTTTGATGAGTTATCGGGGCCCAGTAAGGTAGCACCTGCCCCTGAATCTGCCCCGCATACACGTGGCGTTGTGCCGCCACCAGGTTTTGAAAAGCATGCACGTGGCGCTCTGCCGCCACAAGTTTTTGATAAGCATGCTCGTGGTGTTCTACCGCCACCAGTTTTTGATTCTAAGCCCCTAAGGTTGGAGGAAAGTTTTAGTAAGCACAAACCGTATTCTGACGGTGATGTTGTTCAGGAAACTCGAGTTGTCCCTGGTAAAGATGAAGCTAAAGTAAACGATCGTGGTTATGCAATTTCTTCTGATAAAATGAATTACACAGAGCAGCAGGAAAACTTTTTTCAGTATCAAAATAGCAAAACTTTTTTGGGTACAGCTGCTCTGATAAAGTATGAAGGTAAAACCCCATTCATCTTTTTTAAGAATAGATTGGAAGCGCTAATGGCTTCATGCCCGTTTGAAGAAATGAGGTTGACAATTTTAGAATCGTCTTGCATTAATTTGGCCCTTCAAGTGATCATGAATATTGTCGCTGATTCCCCCGGAGTGTCGGAGGAGGACAGGATTAAAATGTGTTTGGACAGGTTGGAGCAGAAATTTGGCATTAGAGGCGGATTTCTAGCGGAGCCAGAAGTTAGGAAAATCCGCTATGGTGGTAAATTGTCCTCTGGTTCTGCTAACCTTTTGAGAGAGTTTAAAAGTGAAATTTCAACTTGTTTGATTTACACTAAGGCTTATCGCAAAACAGATAAATTGGAGGGTCGCTTTGTTTTGGATTTGGCAAAAAGGTTGCCGACTGAAGTAAAACAAAGGTACCTTGATTTTTTGTTGATGAAATTTGAGAGCACAAACGAGCCAAGTTTTCAGAGTTTGATCGATTTTATTAGCAGGGAGGAAACGTTGAAAGGGACGGATTTTGGCTTCATGCTTTTGGGTGACGTTGTAGAAACTAAGAAGTTGCCTGATAGGGATAAAACCCCATCTTTCAAAGTGAGACAGGCTGACGCTAAGTCGAGCGCGTCTCACAAGGCTCCCACTCCGGAAAAAGGGTCCGTTACCTCTAGACTTGAAAGTAAAAACGACCCTCATAATCATTGTCCTGATAGTGTAAAGAATTTTGAGGATAAACCTTCTTGCTTTTACTGTTCGTTGCAGGGTCGTAGCGAGCGACATTTTCTCAGTAAATGTAATGCTTTTTTTAGATTAAATGCAAACGCTCGCAAAGAAGCTGTCGTAAAATCAGGTCGTTGCCTAAATTGCTTGGGACTTCATTTGGTTAGACAGTGTCCTAGGCCGAATAATTGTCGTAAATGCTCACCGGATTCTGATAAGAGGCACTACTATCTATTGCATGATGCTTTTATTTTGAAACCTGCTGCTAAGAATGAAAATTCTGTTGTCGCGTCTCGCAATTTGCGAATCGAAAAGGTTAAAGCAGCGTATAATCGGGTCACGGCTGCGAGAATTTTTAATCCCGCTACTGGAAAGCAAAAGTTAGTGTACTGCCAGCATGACCCCGGCTCCCAATTGACTTTTGTGTCTAGCACGCTAGTTCAGGACTAAGGTATCGTTCCCTTTGATAGAACGTCCTTTAAACTTGACACTTTAATTGGTGCTAAAGATAGTTTCGCTGATGTAATCACTTTTGCGCTACAATCTCTAGATACGAATGAAATGTTTTGTGACATTACAGCTGTGGTTCATGAACCGTGGAGTGACGATGCGGAAGGGCTGCCGCATAGGCAACTTTTGAACGAGTTAAAACACTTCGAGGATGTTGATGTGTTTACAATTGATGGGTGTGACGTCGTTGACGTCATCATTGGTAATGATAACGCGTTTTTGATGACAGTGATTGAAGAAAAGCGAGGTGAATCACGTGATGAACCGCATGCGATTTACACTCCTTTGGGCTGGTTGGCTTCTGGTGGTAGGGCGGTTTTGAGTGGCAGTGTTGCCAATAGCAAGAGGGTGTGTGGTGCAGTAATGGAAAATGACTTGCCCTTTTCTTATTCTGGTGAACTTGAAAAGCGTGATAGGGAGATTTTGCACTTGAAGGATAAACTTAGAGAGTTATATTTAGATGCTGAAGTCGTTGAACCCTCACGTAATGATGTCTTGGCTAGGGACATAGTGGAACCTCGTGTAAAAATTGACAATGGTCGGTTCGAGATTCCTGTTCCTTTGAAGGCAAATTTTGTGTTGCCTAATAACATCGAATTGGCTGCGGAAAGACTGGCTAGTCTTCGCAAAAAGGCGCTTAAGCAGTCGGATGTTTGTGATTTTTTAGTGGATAGCATGGGTGAGCTCAAATCTAATGATTACATTGAGCCTGTTCATGATTCTGGTGGTAAACCTGGCCACGTTTGGTATTTACCTTATTTTGCTACCTCGCAGGCGAAAAAACGTATTGTTTACGATGGTAAGAGCAAATTTCATGGAGTTTGTGTAAACGATGCTATTTTATCTGGCCCTGACCTTTTGAACTCTCTTGTTCACATTTTGATTAGATTTCGCAGAGGAGAGTTTGCGTTGATGGCTGACATAACAAAGTGTTACTTCCAAATTAATTTGCCTGCTTCCCAGAGAGATTTATTTCGCATCCTTTGGTTTGAGAACAACGACGTAGAGCACGGTAAACTGCAGCAGTTCCGTTTCAGAGTCCATCCGTGGGGCGTGACGTCGTCAGGTTTTGTTGCTTGTCTAGCTATTCAGAAAATGGTTGAACTAAATGCTAAAAAGTTCAGTGATTCGACCTGTTTCAATGTTTTAAACAATTTGTACATGGATGACTTGATTTACTCGGCAGATACCTTGGAAGAAGCTCGTAAGGTTGCCTTTGAGTCCATTGATTTATTCAAGTCGTCCGGTTTTAATCTTGTGAAGTGGTCGTCAAATAAACAGGCGATGAGTATTTTAAGCGACATGAGTACTGAGTTGCTAGCTCCGGGTGTTCGGGAGCTATATTTAGAGGTGGATGATAACGTTGTTTTGCCATCAGCAAAAACTCTGGGCTGTGTTTGGGACACTGAGTTGGATTTGCTGCGCATTTAGTGTAACTTGGAACCACCTGCTAAGTATACTCGTAGGAACATGCTGAGCCAGGTTGGTCAAAACTGGGATCCGCTGGGATTTTGTGGCCCACATTTTCTTCAAGCTCGTTTGATTTTGCGGAAGTTAGCTATTGGAAAGTTTGATTGGGATGATATTGTCCCCGATAATGTGGTTAAGGAATGGAATAAATGGCTTTGTTCGCTTGAAACGTTGACAAATTTTGCGACACCGCGGTGGTATTTTGCGGGTTCGTTGCGCTGTAGACCGGATGATGACGTTAGTTATGAGCTTCACGCTTTCAGTGATGCGTCGAATCAGGCGTTTTGTTCTGTTGTGTATTTACGTAGAATTGTGAATGGGCAATTAAGCCTGTCGTTCATCATTGGCAAGTGCACTATTGTTTTGTCTAGTCAATCGTTTTGGACCATTGCTAGGAAAGAGCTTTCGGCGGCTTTAAACTCAGCTAAACTCATGAAATCAGTCTGGGATGCACTGAGTATTCCTGATTGCCCTAGATTTTTCTGGTGTGATTCTAAGACAACTTTGCAGTGGTTAAAAAACCCAAATTTGAGGTTGCATAGATTTGTCGCACGTAGAGTAAGTCATATTTTGTTTTTGTCAAAGGAGTCGGAATGGCATTTTTGTTCAAGTGGCATGCATGCTGCTGATGTGGGCACGCGACCAGATCTCATACGAAAAGCTGAAGCACGTAACTTGTGGTTAGAGGGTCCGTCTTTTTTGCGTGAAAGCATAGATTTTGAAAATGAGACAGACATTGTGTCTATGCGTAGAGCTGCGTGCTCAGTTGAGCTTGACGGTCTCGATCAGCTGATCGAGCGAGCATCTTCGTTGTATGAATTGCAGAAGAAAGTTGCATATTTGATGGCCTTGTCGAATATTTTTGTTGTTGTCGAGTGAAGAACTGTGCCTTTGAAAAACCTACTATGAATGCTGAATACCTAAACAAAGCATTAAACATAATTGTTAGATATGTTCAAAAGAAGGTTTATGGTGATGCTGTTAAGGTGTTACGTATAAAATCTCCAGATGCTATTGATGATGTTATTAAACGTCTTGATAAGTCTGAGAACAATAAATGGCGGGTCAAGGAGTTTCGTAAATTGAAAAAGTTTCGACCTTGTGTTGACAAATTTGGTTTGTTACGCATTGAGGGACGATTGGAGAAATGGCCCGAGTTGTGTTTTGATTCCAAACACCCCCTTGTTCTGCCCTCTAGACATCCTTTGACTAGGCTAGTAGTTTTGCATCATCACCGCAAAGACGAGCACTGCGGTGTTCAACATACTTTGTTGTCAACCAGGAAAAAATTCTGGATCGTAAATGGAAATGCAGCAGTGAAGGCTTATATGCGTGACTGTGGTGTCTGCAATATTAGAAGGGCTAAGAAAATTGAAACTTTAATGTCGGATATGCCATTGTCACGTACTAGAGCGCATAAGAAACCTTTTGCTGATTGCGGTATCGATTACTTTGGGCCTCTCATGTTTAAAGAGGGGAGGAGTCTCAAAAAGGCCTGGGGTCTGCTGTTTACGTGTATGGCTAGGGTGGAGTGAAAAAAAAATTTGAAAAAAGTGTAGTTCTTAAATCCTGACAAATACCCTAAAAACCCCCCAAAAAATGTTTTTGGGCTGTTGCCACTTTAGGGGGGCTAGCAACACCCCCAAATCTGTTTTAGGGGGGCCAATTTACCCCAAAAGGCCATAACTTGAGAACCGCTTATCGTAGAGACTTCATCTATAGCTCAAAATTTGCGTAATTGCCATGTTTGTATCAGCTCTAAGAGAAAGTTTTAGTCTATTTTAATCACAGAAAAAGTTATGACCAAAAATGTGTTTTTTCTGCCATTTTGTTGAAAAATCATGTTAATAAGCTTGTGTTTATGCACTTATCTGCCCACATAGAATCTAGATTACCGCCATTATTACAAATGAGATTGAAATAGGACAGATACCAGTTAACGCTGATGTATATTTTACAACATGCTGTAGACTAAACTTAAGAGAAATGTGGAATATAAAATAGCTATTTAACCAGCAGAGAAACTCTTCACCCAAGCATTTTGTCTGCATTTCCTATGAAGCAAGATGTAATAAGTTTTACAAACAGAAGCAGTTTGGTGTACCGAAATGCATTTCAAATAACGTTTATCTAATTACAACCACTTACATTTAACAACATAAACTTTACGCAATATTCAATAATATAATGACGTTTACCCATGTAGGTATACAATATCAATTGAATCTAAAATGTAAACCCAGAGGCATAGTGATAAAGAATTTTCCCATTATAAAGCAAGATTCATTGCAATTTAAAATTTTATAATCCACACACAAGGGTTCTATTAATAAAAAAAAACACTAGTCCGAAAAGATACCACGCAAGTTTGTCTGTACTGTATACCTTCTCTAGTTTACACCATTCCATTGCCGCCCAGCCGCCCACAAACATTAAACATAAGTAAGCCCACTTAAGTTTTCGATTATCCGCTACCTACACAAAATAAAAAATGTCAAAACTGCATTTTAGTATTGAATGTTTTTAGAAGTTTACGAGATTTAATCTTCTGCCGAATCATCCCATCTCTTCGTGCAAAGCCTTCAACTTGAGCTGATGCCTCTGTTACCAACTTTACATGGCGTTCCACAGACTGATTATGACATGGATGGTCAAGCTTCAATGGCCTTGCTCGGCATTGTTCAATTTCTGTATCCGTTAAGTGTTCAATTGCAGGAGGCTGATGTTGCCAGGAAGTCAAGTCCACCATCTTGTCAAACGAAGTGGCGGTTAGATTGATTACTGGCACATTAAATGGGCGTACAGACAGAGCTGAGGATGTATCACAGGTTAATTCTGAAGAATGCTCTTCATTAACACTCATAGCAAGGAGATTCGACGAATCAGCTGATGTTAATTCTCGACGAATTGAAAGAACTTTGTTCACTCCTAGCATTCTAATTTTCTCATCATCTCCTAACATTCCAACCAAAATATTTTCCTGGTGAGCAAAAAATCCGTTTCGTTGCACCACTTTTAATGCAGTTTCCCTAACGATTTCATTTGGAACATTAAGAATTCTTTGGACTAAATTGAACAAATTTTTAGAACCACGAGTTAGTTGACTATTTGACTTGATTTCAAACCAACTTGGGAAGTAGACTTGAAGACAAAACTGTGCTAAGATTTCTAAGTTAGAGGAGGGATTATCCATGGAAATGTAATACCTAAGAATGCGACAACCGAGGGTAAGCCATCGCGAATGAACTATGGGACCAACTTTCAAATATTGCAAGTCGCTGTCAACAACTCCTTCGATTACAGCAGAACATATCTTATACGCATAATGCTGGTCAGCACTCAAATCTTCTATGACAGATACAGGCAACTTTACAAAATGTGGATTTGGGATTGATTTAAAATGAGCAGCAACAGGCCAGCTTGAAACTTCTCCATTTAGCGATTTTCCAATTGGACCTGAAAACGAGTCGGGGCTCTTAGTGGTACCATCAAGCATGGTAAAAACATGCCGCAATGGAAGTTCATTGGTATGTAACAAACACACCACCCATTGCAGTGGTTTGTTGAGCAGCTCTTCCAAACTTCGAATGCAGCCATTATATTTGCCAGTCATCGATGCAGTGCCATCTGTGCCAACTATGGCAAGCTTATTATGTAATTCCGTGTCAACAATGTTGTTGAAAATCTTCTGTGCAATCGTTTTTCCTTTGCCATCCTCGGTGGAAAAGTGTGTCAGATAGTATTCGCCAGGTTCTCCAATCAGTGTATAATGATCTTCAAGTTGTACCGATTTGTAATACTTGTCATTTGGTCCCTGGATGGTGACTTGCGTGGCATCCTTTCTGCCATCAAAGTAAATGGCATTCACTAGCTTGAAATTTTCTTGCTCCTTCTCCCTGATTTCAGTCCGACATCGCTCTCGTTCTCGTCGAAGCTTGCTGCGATCAATAACGTAGGTCTTGTCGTTTTCCGTTATGAAACCCAAATTCTGCATTACACTATTGGCAATCGCAGCAGCAGCTCTGTCTGATACTTGAAATCGTTCGCTCATTCTAGCAAGGTTGCTCCACTTCATTCGATTTTGACTAAATGACTCTGCATCCGGAACGAATTCGGAAGTAGTAGAAGACTGTGAATGCTCTGTTTACACTGAGCTGCAATCTGAGACATAACCACAAGCTGACGTGGAAGGGGCGGCAGTTTCAGTGGAAGAACACGTCGGTTCTGTTGATTGAGGGTGGCGCCTTAAAAACATCTTGTCAGAAGAAGATAAAGGAACAACAGTATCCATACATTTGCCAACTCGTTCACTTTTTTGATCTTGGTAAAACGCATAATCTGCTTCTGCCATTCGTAAGCCATGCTGTTTCTCCAGATTTTTTCTCTGTTGATCATCAACACAAAAGACATCAAACAAACTATCAATTGTCTGCATAAATTCGGATTCTCTTTGCAAAAACGTATTTCCTCGTCTTGATTCTGTCCAACGGTCAAGTGAACTAAATGAAGCGACTAAGTTCTGAACTTTTTTTGATATTGTGTACTTATGAACCGGATACACATTGCACCAAATCCATCTGTCATGAATTTCTTCAGCTATGTCATTTGCTACGGTCTCAGTCCGAAAATTTTTTAAATGAAGAATTCGCTCTATCACTTGTCGTTTTGTAGGCAACACACCTGGAGGAAAGCTGTCGCGACTTGTAAATGTATGGCCACTATGTAATGTCTTCACTGTATTTGAACTTCTTCTTCGCATTCTTTAGAATTCAAGTCAATTATATACTACAACGTGATGGCTTAACTGAAAATATTTTAGCTAAATTCTGTAAAATAAATACAGTAAAAGTAAAAGTCATGTTAGAATTTATACAATAGACGATTTTATGCTAGGGCGCAAAATGTTTCAACTGATTTCTGTTTTTCTTTTCTCACAGATTTGGTTTTGCTAAGGAAACCAGTGGCTATCAAACCAGCTTCAACCTATTTGTAATAATGCCTGTAATCTAGATTCTATATGGGCAGATAAGTGCATAAACACAAGCTTATTGACATAATTTTTCGATAAAATGGCAGAAAAACCACATTTTTGGTCATAAGTTTTTCTGCGATCAAAACAGACTAAAACTTTCTCTTAGAGCTGATATAAACATGGCAATTACGCAAATTTTGAGCTATAAATGAAGTCTCTACGATAAGCGGTTCTCAAGTTATGGCCTTTTGGGGTAAATTGGCCCCCCTAAAACAGATTTGGGGGTGTTGCTAGCCCCCCTAAAGTGGCAACAGCCCCAAACCAATTTTTTTCGGATTTTTAGAGTATTTGTCAGGATTTAAGAACTACACTTTTTTCGATTTCGAAAAAAAGTTCTTTTTCACTCCACCCTAGTGTATGGCGAGTCGTGCCATTCACGTAGAAATGGTTGTTTCTCTATCATTAGACGAGTTTTTGCTTGCGTTTACTAGGTTTATGGATTTGCGAGGTCCTGTTAGCAATTTGTATTCAGACAATGGTAGTACGTTTCAAGCTGCGTCCAAGAAATTACCGGAATTGGTTGAATCTCCGGCGTTTCTAAATTCTCTGAGACAGAAAGGCATCAACTGGCATTTTATTCCACCATATGCTCCACAGCAAGGAGGTGCGTGGGAGAGTTTAATAAAACAGTTCAAAATTGTTTTGTCGAGCGTCTTAGAATCTTCAAGACACAAACCTACCTTTGTTGAGCTTTTGACTTACACTGGAAGTGCTGTGCGCATTGTCAATGAGCGCCCCTTAGTACCTTTAAGTGACGATCCACGGGATTTTGCTGCAATCACTCCCGCATCCCTGTTGACCCCATTTTTTGATCCTTACTCCACAGTGGGACAACCGCATGACAGGGATATGCTTAGGAGGGACTACCGTTTTAATGTGGGCCTTTCTCAAGCATTTTGGGAGAAATGGATTTTCTCCTACTTGCCGCTTCTCAATGTTCGTAAAAAGTGGCAAAAGTTGTCTGAGAACTTGAAACCTGGGCAACTGGTTGTTTTGGGAGCACCTATAGACATCACAAAAAGGGGAAGCTATCAGCTGGGTCGGGTCCTTGAAGTTATCCCCCAGCTTCGGAATGGAAAACCGATAGTGCGCCGGGCTAAGATAGCTGTTGCTAGATACGATCAAGACGGGAGGGTGAAAATTGAACATGTCCTAAGGGATATTTCGTGCCTGGGATTGGTTGAGAATGTTGGGACGTGAGCTGTTTTCTCACTCAATTTTCATGTGGTACCACACAGTCCCACCAACTTGGTATAATGACGATCATTGCAGAGTGTCTTTTATTGTGTAACGTGCTACTTGTGTTCGTGCATGTATGGTATATAATGAGAAGCTTTTTGATGTTTTCATGTTTGTTCATGTATTTTTTGGATTATGTAATGGTAAAAAAAAAATGCCGTTATTTGTGTATTACGTATGGCTGGCCCGTCTGGAATTCTATTTAATGTGTAATTATTCCATGACTGTCATAATTAGGGGCCGCACTGGAGAATTTTCCTGCCGTCGCCAGCATATAAGGTCGAAAGTTCGTCTTATGTACACCTGTTTTTCTAACGCGTATCAACTTACCATTTCAAAAGTTGAATAGTTATTGCCGCGCTTACTCATAAAGGGTACCTAGCAGGGAGCCCGGATACTACCCAGGGCATGAACTCGCGACCCGCGTAGTCATAAAGAAAATTTACACAGCATGCAATAAGCCTATGTCAACAAATTATTTGATTTTTCCGCCACACCTTGCTGCTTAGGAAATCGGTGCCTGAAATTATTGTCTCTGTAATGTCATTTTGGGTGTGGCCAGTTTTTAGCTTTAATAAGATAACAAAAAATATACCTCTTTTCTGTGCGTGCTTTAAAAATCGCTATTTGCTTTGTTTTTATTCATTCAGTGAATTTTGAGATACGTTTAACTTGTTGATGCATTGCTAGTGCTGGCGACGCATCTATTAAAAAACCAGGGATATATAGAAACATCAAGACCGGGATTGCTCGCTGAATTTTAGGGCGGACAACAGAAGGGTTACTTTACTTGGAAAATTTTGTTAATTGCATTGCTATACCAACTATTGTGCAAAATATAATGCTTTCAACCAAAGTTAACATAATGACAAAAATAACGTAATACTGACGTCATTACTGACGTCATCACTGACGTCATTATGATACCCATAGACAGGAAAATACATAAAAAATGTGCAATATTTTCCAAATGAAAGTCGTGTGCCATTACTAATTGTAAGCCATTGATTGATTTTTTTTGCATTTATACACAATAGTGTGCAAATTAATTGGGACAAAACGAAGAGTGTCAAAAAATTAGGAAAATTCCCAAAAATGCGTCTTTAATCCAAATTATATCAACTCTAGCACGTTCAATAGTTAATATATCCTTCTTTTGCCTTTATGAGCATTGAAATTCGTATTGGCATGAAATCAACTAGGGTTGAGCAAATATCTTTAATTTCTTCATCATGGTACCAAATTCGTATTTTGGCTTCTATGAGTTTGGTTTTAGTTGTGCAGTCACATACTTAAAGACACCTTTTTATGATAGCCCACAAGTTTTTGATGGGGTTTAGGTATGGGCAGTTGCCAGGCCAGTCTAGCAAAGTTAATTTCGATTTTTAAAAAAATGTTTGCATATTTTTGAAGTATGGCATGGTGCATTGTCCTGCTGAAAAACACCACTGCCATCTGAGAATGATTTTTGCATTGTTGAAACCAAGTCTTTTTCCAAAATTTAGTTAATTTCATCATTCCTTCGCTTGTACATAATCTTCCAGTATCATTAAGAGTGAAGCAACCCCAAAACATTTTCTTTGGGGGGTGTTTCGGGGCCAGTAGAATATAAAAGGTATTGAGGGGTTCTCCAACACTTCGTCTTACATACTGAGATTAGAGTCCATGCACTTCAAAATGGCTGTCATCTGAAAACAACTTTTATTCATTCCTGTTTTCCCTTTTATTGTATTTGTTACCCCATTTTAGGCGTTTCTTTTTCATAGCAACTGTTGGCAATTGCTTCTTGCAGGGACTTCTGGCTTTTTTTCCAACTTCAAGAAGTCGCTTTCTTATGGTTGACAAATCCACGTTGACTCCTGCAGTTGCTAAATCTCTTTGAACGTCCTTACTAGTTTTTCTAAGGTCTAAAAGTATTTTGCAATATCATTTTGTCATCATGAGTGGTCGTTTTAAGCTTTCATTCATGCTGATCCCGCCTTTTAGTTGTGGTGACGTCACCATTGGTATCCATCATTTAAAAAATTCGCCCCACATTTGATTTTGACACATTCAGCTTCTCTCCTTTTTTTCTTATTGTCATATTAGAGTGTTGTCGTAGAGTAACAATTTGTGCCCTCTTTCTTGGAGCGATATTCATTTTATTGCAAGCAGGCAAATAGTAATATGCAAAAATCAAAATAAAATTTTTGGCCACGAATAAGTTTACTTCATAATTTAAAATAAAAAAATCTTTTAATCTGAAAAAATAGAGCATAAAAGCAGTTAATAGTGGTTCATATTCTTTACTTAGCTTATTAATTATCATTACAATACTATCTATCATACATTCCCTAAACTAACCTAAACAAAATTCTAAAAATGCAAAAATATAGTTTTGTTATAGTTTTGTCCAAATTAATTCGAACATTACTGTACCTGTCAGGGTCCACGACAACTGACCGCGAACCAACTGACGCCGATTGGCTGAGAAGGCCGATCATAAAAATGTTCTACCACCTCAGAGCCATCTTGCCCAAACCCTCACTTAGAGACAAAATCACTGTGACGAAATCACTAGTAATCGTTGGTTCGCGGTCAGATGACTTGGCTTGATGAACCTCAGCTAAAAGTTAAGCAAAAACCTTCCAATCATGGTTGTCGAAAGCAACAACGCTCTAATGCACTGCGCCAAACTGGCGATGTAAAATGGACAAAGGGTTTGATAAGAGACACAATATATATGTATATATATACATCAAGAAAAAATGTGTCCAAGAACGTACACAAATAATATCCACTGCGGTTATTCACCAATGCGATATAATATACACATTTAGCCAAATAAAAACACTTCTTTCTAGAAGTTGAAAAGATTTGTTTTCAAACGTTTAGGGAAAAACCGAACAAAATTATAAAATTCTTACGATCAGTTGCTATGAAGAGAAAAAGTAGAAAAAGTTGGCATAATAAATAACGAAAACTGCTACATAGAAATACAGTAGGCCTATGTCACCGTTTCTGTTGATGAAAAACAAAAAAAACAAAAACTTATGACACTTGTGAGGGTAAAAAAAAACAAAAAACACTGAAATATAAATTATATGCCAATCAGATTATGTTACTTGTAATACGCTTGACAATGAAGAAAAATAATATTACTAAACTGCTACAACACTACAGTTCACAGTGGTTAGTCGCAGGTCAGTATTAGAAAAAAAAAAAACACATTGAAGCTCAACATAAAAGGTGCAATGATATGTAAAAAAAAAACAAAAAAAAACAGAGTTATGGTGTTAATTTTACAGAGGATTTTAAATAACAAGCACATTCCTGAATGCGTTTCAACAGCAAAGTCATAAAACCTTAATCACGACTGTGATTCAGAAGTATAGTGCAGAAATTCTGAACATGCATATTAGGGAAACAGTTAGTTTCTGCTTCACATATCCTTTCTCTGAGCTGATGGGCAGCATCACTAGGTATGCTCAAAGAGCCTTTGCATTCAAATAAAATCTGGCACATGGTTTGGTCATTTTCACCACAACCGCATAAAGGTGTATAAACTGTAAACATCAGGAAATTTATCAAATAAAAAGGAATTTAGCAAATTATTTGGATAAAAAAAGCTTAAAAAGTCTTAGTTTTTCGGTTAACAAAAGAATCAAAAGAGAGACACAATAACAGCTGCTCATTGAAGTTTCACCATTCCGTGAAATAATATCCAAAAAGTATATCTTTTTCATTACATTTTAAACTGATAAGTCTTACTCTACATTCTGAAACACCTGCTAGCATTGTAATGTATAGTCACTATAAGGCACAATAACACCTGCACACAGAAGTTTCATCTTTACATCCTTTGGCTACGAATCTAACGTTCAATTTAAAATATTTGAAAGAAAAGTAAAAATTACTTGAGTCTTAACTAGGAAAGAAACAGCGCAAAAACTACAATTTTAAGCAAATTGAAAAACACTCATAACTAAATGATAATTATTTGCCAAAGAGGTCACAACTGAATACCAAACAACAGTTATCTTTTGGCAAACAAACATACTGTTTTGAATTTACAAATATCAGTTAACCATGATACTTAAACTTGAAGCACTTAAAAACACAAAAGCTTCCAGCTGCGTAAAAATAAAAAAAAAGTTTACTATATCTGTTTCCTTATTTGATTCACATTACAGTATAGCCCACATAGTACACGCGCCACAGTAGATGGAGACTATTGCGCAGATGTTTGTGAATTTAACTTTCTAATGGTGCGTGCCATTTTCTCGGGAGATGCAACAGTGCATTGGTTGATTCTTTTCAACTCATTCTTAGCAAAGGAGTTGAATATTGCTTGCAGTATCAACACAAAATTATTGTGCCCTTGAGTACCGCTTTGTTCAGCCAAAACTACAAATGTGTCAGATTCCGCAAATTTTGTTGCAGCAAAAATAATTGCCGCCCTCTGATTTTTTGCAGACAACAGCTTACTTCATGCAGATTGCAAAAGAAACAGTTGCAATTTTACTCAGAATCGTGCGAAATTTTAAATTATTACTTTATTAGTATTGCTACTGGGTAGGAGATACCACCGATTGCTTTGCTTTATGTTTGTTCCGTGTTGTAAACAAAAAGATGAGAATGCTATTTGTATTCTTATTTATAACTTGACCAAAAGTTGTACCCCAGTATTCCACATGCAAAGAGCGCATTATAACCAATTAATCAAATCGCTTGTTCAGATTACCAAAAAATTATAAATGATAAGTTTTTTTAGCTAATTGTGCAGAGACTTTTCAATCCTTTCCGATAAATACTGCAATATTTTCTGGTTATTACGAGAAAGATTTTAGTGTATATTACAAAAGTTTATGTTTTAATTTTCATTACAGGTGTTTTCAGTGAATCGACTGTTAGAGGTTTGGAATTTTACAGTGATAGTCATCCTTCTTTTAAAGACACTGCTAGATATATCAAATTTATTTCAAATATCTGGAAAATCATGTCGTTAAAATCTCCTTCAAAAGGTACAAGATGTATCTTGGTACTCTGCAATTTTTTACCAATCTACGACTATAGCAATGATTCAAAGATACGTCGTTGCCACAGGCTGATCAATATTGTTCATTTTACCAGACATAAAAAAGCCAGAGGTGATTGAGTAAAAGCAGTACTTAACTATAGCATGCCATTTTCAAATTACATTAGGATGTCGAATCCAACTTATAAACTCTTCTTTGGCTTAGAACACCACCGTAAATTCTAGTATTCTTGACATGCAATTTAATAAACTTTACATTGTGTTAAAGACTAAAAATCGCTAAATGTTTATGTGTTGGAATACGGAAGCATGATGCTGTTTCTGTGCTGCTTTGCAGTGCAATTGCACAACTGTATCCTTGCTAACAAATCTGCACGAAGTAAGCTGTTGTCGGCAAAAAATTAGAGGGCAGCTTTATTTTTGCTGCGACAAAATTTGCGGAATCTGACACGTATATAAGCTAGTTTTGGCTGAACAAACCTGTGCGCAAGAGCACAATAAGTGAATAACTTTGTGTTGATGCTGCAAACAATATTCAACTGCTTTGCTAAGAATGAGTTGAAAAGAATCAACCAATGCACTCTTGCACCTCCTGAGAAAATGGCACACACCATTAGAAAGTTAAATTCACAAACATCTGCACAATCAGCAATAGTCCCCATCTACTGTGGCATGTGCACTGCGGTATGAGGGCTATACTGTAATGTGAATTAATCATAAAGAAACAGATATAGTCAACATTTTTTTTATTTTTATTTTTCGCTGTCGGAAGCTTTTGTGTTTTTAAGTGCTTTAAACTTAAGTAGGCTAGCCTACCATGGTTAACTGATATTTGTAAATTCAAAACAGTAGGCCTACAGCATGTTTGTTTGCCAAAAGGTAACTGTTGTTTGGTATTCAGTTGTGACCTCTTTGGCAAATAAATGTCATTAGGTGAAGTGTTTTTCAATTTGCCTAAATTGTACGGTAGTTTTTGCACTGTTTCTTTCCTAGTTAAGACTCAAGTAATTTTTACTTTTCTTTCAAATATTTTAAATCGAACATTAGATTCGTAGCCAAAGGATGTAAGAATGAAACTTTAGTGTGCAGGTGTTACCGTATTGTGCCTTACAGTGACTATACAATGCTAGCAGGTGTTTCAGATTGTAGACTAAGACATTTCTGTTTCTATATACCTATCCCTGACCTGCTACTAACAGCTTACAGCTCACCTCTCAAGAAAACTGACTAGACTAGGTTATTCTTGCACTCACTAATGCTTGTAATACTAATAGCATAAGCTTATAATATGCAACATAGCCCAGGTAACCAATAATTTCATATAAATAAGCTTATGCCAACACTTTTTATGTTTATGCATATCGATGTTAGGCTACTAGTAATATGGCCTAAAGTTGTCAGCAAAAACTGCAAATTCAAAATAGGCTAATCCCAGAGCTTAATTCCATTAAAAGGATCTTTCCAGAAGGTCTACATTATAACAATTATCAGAGCAAACTCTGAGCCTCTATCACTTTTCGAAGCCTAGATCCTTTCTGTTCTAATGTGAAAGAAATAAAAATTGGGACTACCATTGAAATCAGTAGGCTAGCCTTGTTCAACAGACCAAGTATATATAGTCCAACGCCTTAGCGGATTGCTTTTATTACCTGAGCAACTCTTCTAAACTTTATGTTTTCCTTGAAAAATTAAACTCACGAAAAAAACGGCAATTTTGCCTTGCCGTCTTAACTTACGCTAACCTGCTCCACTGCACAACAAGTACCTCTACGAAGACACTTTAGCTGACTAAAATAGCCCTTCTGTTGTCCACCAAAAAAACTGAAATCGCTGAAGTGAGCAATCCCGGTGTTTTATATATCCCTGTAAAAAACCCGTCTGTCCCGTTTACCCTGTCTTTGCCCGTCTTGCGAAATGCTTTTGATTGACTGTTTTCTTTGCTTGCAATAAAGTTGTCTGTTGAGACTACTTCTACTTTGTTTTACTGTCGAGGAAATAGGCGGGTTGGGAAATTGATCAACTTATCAATTTCCAAGATCTGAATTCTCTGGGTCTGAGTTATCCACCTATTTAGGAATAAAGAAAGAATGCATGAAATAAAGAAAGCAGGAAATGCTTTCTTTACTATGATTTGAGGAGCTGTGATCGTCTCGTGTTGGGGTGTTTGTACGACTGCTTGGTTCGGGCTTGAATCGAACTGCAGGACACTCTGGTATGTTGCATGTAAATGCGACAGAACTGTGTTTCTGCGTTCACCTTTAGCCTATTTAGGGTTAGGTTTAGGGGTTCCAATTTACCCCATGTGTTAATGATTGCAAACATTGCGCTCATCGTAAGAACGCATGGAACATTTAGGCCAGACAATGGCTGGTGACTTACTAGCAGCTGAACTGGACTGCTTCAAGCTGGCTAGCAGTCTGGTACAGTGCTAGGCTACCGGTAGTTGTGTTCATTGTAACTTTTTCAGATTTGACATGATGATTGTAAACAAGAATTTGTTTCTTGCAATTAGCAAATTGTTTATACAATCTGTAATTATTATAACATTTTTTTCCAATAAATTTAAGGCAAGAAATAAATTGTTCCTTTTTTTAACCTCAACAAAGAGCATGAACCAAAAGAGAAGAAGTATATGGATGGAAAAAAGGTAACTCTATAGGATAGTAATGTCTGAACTCTGAAGCAACTTCTGAACTCAATGTACGGTAGCAGATAGTGTGTAGTACAAAAGGTAGTTGCACCTCAGACCTGCATCCATAAGATCTGAATATACTGGAAAATGTCTTCACTCTTCAGTTTGCACCTCCACAATCCAAATAAAGCACCATGGTTAATTGGCTGTATCGATATTGGTTCATTCCTCTTTCCTAGTCCTTACCGTTACCAGCCTACTGAGTTGGCAGGGTGAGTAGGCCTAGGCCTGTTTACCGTACCCTATAACTATTGCCAGTAGCATAGGCCTAGTACCCATACCCACCGGTAACAACTATCAAGCCAAATCTGCAATTTATAGGCTTTAACTTAACTTTCTACATGTGTTTAGGCCTATAACCTACCAGCAAATACTAGCTCCACTCTTATCGATTGTCTTCTTCACTTTACGCGCTTCGAAGCGTGTTAACCTACCTACTGCAAGCGGGTTGACTTCAACCCACAAACAAGCCCGCTTGAGCACTCAACCGTAGCGACGTAGAAAACGTCAACTTTTACCGGGTTGAAAATAGCGGGTCGACGCGGTTAAAAGTACACATGTAAAGAGGGTAACTCTCGAGGTCAAGGACAGGAATACTCGAGGCCAAGGACCAAGGACACAAGCGCAAGTGCTCTCCAAAAAAAAAAGTCTTCACAAAAATTTTTCAGGCGATCTCAAAAAAAAAAAAAAACAGGTCTTCACAAAAATTTTTCAGGCGATCTCAAAAAAAAAAAAGAAAGGTCTTCACAAAAATTTTTCAGGCGATCTCCACTAAAAAATTTTTCCAAAAAATGTTTCAAGCGCTCCACAAAATTTTGATAATTCAAAAAATGGTGCTGTCCTCGAGCCGGCCAATTTTCGAGGACTTGAGGCCTCGAGGCCAAGGACTTCAAAATGTGTCCTCAAGGACGTTCTCGAGGAATCCACCTCTGACCGTGAGTATACGTATTTTTTGCGCCTCCTTTTTTTGGTGTCAACGTTGCATCCTTGCATTCAAAATAAAACTCAAACTAAAAATAAAAAAATCAATGTTGTTGTTGCATCATGTACAAAATCCCCAAGGATCATAGGCGTAGCCAGGGGGGGCCCCCCCCAATCAAAACTCCACTAACGACAAAAAGTTATGACAACATAGCCTGACGATGTTTAGTTGCGGTTTTTTTTCAGTAATTGCGCTCATAACAGTAAAGTAACAGTAAAGCTAACGGTTTCGGCCGAAAAACCACTCTCAATTTCGGTGAAGAGCTTTTTTTTATTTTTTTATTTTTTTATTTTTTTTTTGGAGATCACCTGATTTTGGGCGAAAAAATCGTTCGAATTTCCGATTACGGCTGAAAAACCACACTCAATTTCGGTGAAGACAACCGAATTTTTGAGGATTTGGGCCCCCCCCCAATCAAAAATCCTGGCTACGCCTATGCCAAGGATCATGTACAAAATCCCGAATTGGACAAAATCTCGAACTGGACAAAATCCAGAATGGACAAAATCTCGAATTGGACAAAATCCCGGATCGGACAAAATCCCGAATGGAAAAAGTCCCCCCAAACAGACACAATCCCGAACGGAAAAATCCCGATTTGGACATAATCCCAATCAATGTTGTTGCTTGTTGCTATCAATCAATGGCAACACTTTTCACGTGTGAATAAATTTTTGCAAAAAGTACCGGTAGGCCTATTGCGGAGATAAGTAGTAAAGTACTGCCGTACAGGTAGGCTACATGTTCGTAATAAATGAGGAAACAGGCTAGTTGGCTGCCAGTGTACTAGGCCTAATTAGGCGAGTAGGCTAAGTCTAATACAGTAATGATAGTATATAATAAGGCAGTGGCCATTTTGCCTCCAGAGGCAAAATAGCCCCATGTTATTTTGCCATTTGGAGGCAAAATAGTCCTAACGGCTATTTTGCCGCTAGTGCCAAAATAGCCCTAAGCCTAATCCTAACCCAAACCCTAACCCAAACTCTAACCCTAATCCCAACCCTAGCCCTAACCCAAACCAAACCTTAACCCAAACAGAGGAAAAACACTATTTTGCCTCTGAGGCAAAATAGCCACTTCCATATAATAATTATTGGTTAGGCCTAGTAATGTTAAGTTTAGCTTTTTCAGTGTAGCTTTTTCAGTTTTTGTAGGCTACCAGTTCAGCAGGTACCAAAATAGCTACGGTAAATAGCACACCAGATACAGTAGGGATGGAGTACGCCTACTGGTATACAGGTACGTAGTAATTAGTACGATACCGGTATGTAGCATAAGCTTTAGTGTACTGTACATCATCATTGGCTTCAGGTACCGGTAAGCATCTAGTACTGATTAGGCAAGTACCGGTATCTTTCCTTTTTTTGGGCTTTGCCATGAGTAGTAATACCGATAGCCCAGCTCTAGTGCGCTCTTTTTTAATAGGTTTTAGGGTACACGCAAGGTAAGTTATACATTTTATATTTAATATTTATGGTATGTGCTCTGATGTCGTACCTAGTTGTCTGCACAGTAGGCCTACAGGCAGGTTGTTGACTGACTTTTGATTTTTATGGGTTATCAAACAGTTCAAACCCAGGTCATACGTACAGTGGTACAATTTCTGTTTGGGTTTGGACTTTTGTTTAGTTTTGGGCTATATCGGTTGTTAAAATATGAGTTAGCATAGGTTGCTTTAATGCTAGATCTGAGATAATCTTCTAGATTTTGGATTGGTAATTTATGTACATACCACCAGTGTTCTGTCTAATTTTGGATCTGCTGCGTAAATGCCTGAAAAGACGCGAAAGTGCCTGAAGTCAATGCGAAAATGTCGTCGCAAATCACAAACAACAATGTCGTTTACTCAAAGTTTTGTGTGATCTCAAACAAACAAAAAAAAAGGTCATCGCACATGGAGACTGCCAAGAGTTTTCTTTATCGGCATGCTTTAAAACAAATGAAACAAAAATGGTCTTCGGGTAACGTAGTGCATCTTTTTCTGCGACTTTCGGTACTTCTGCATCAAGTTAGGAGGAAACATCGCCGGATGAAGAAAAAATGGGGTTGTGCCGGACGCTACAGCCAAACAAAAACGCCGTAATTTTGAAACTCAAAAAATGCCATTTGCAGTTGCCAAAAAGTAGCCTAGTGAGAAAATGCCATAAAAAATTTTGCACTATTCGCACTTGTTTGCGCTTACAGGGTACACTGCATACTGCTACTATTGCATACCGGTACTGCAGTGCAGATTGAGAAAGGCTCTATTAAGGTACACAAAAAATTTTACACAGTATTGATGCAGTATCTACGGTATTTTATTAATTCTGGCTCAAAGTCTTAACACTAAAGGAAATTTAGTTCCACATCTAACCCTTAAGTCTACTCAAAACCCAATTTTGACTCTTTAAATTGAAAAAGCAAATAAAAAACTAAAAGAGTGTATGTAAATGTCTCTCATTTTTATTTCAGTTTCTTTAAGTTAACGTTAAAGTTTTGTAAAATGGTTACTAGGGCCTACCTTGCAATAGTATCATCTGCTTTTCTATTTTTTAGGTCAGCTTATTTCATTCTTGCTTCAGTAATTGAGTTTACAGTAGACTGTTGATTTGTAGGCCATATACTTTTGCTTTGTTTTTGAAATTCTAGTACACATTTATTGATTTGAGGTTTCAAAACTTTAAAGTTTAAACTGAAGTAGCAAAATGACTCACGCTAAGCTTTCACTGAATGTTCGCAAAATGAAGTTTATGCAACGTGGGATGGGGGAAGAAGAAAGAAGAGAATTGCAAGCTAGTGAAAAAATAATTACAAGTGAACATTGGGAGCTAGAAATTCCTTCTTTAGGAGAACAAACAACTAAATTTGAAATTTTTGAAAGCTTTTTGTATTGCCGTCCTTGTTTGCATGGTAGAATGTCTTTTGGCGGATTTAATAAACAAATTGAAAAAGTAATGCTGGAGTTAAGTGGTGGTGAAAAAGTTGAAGAAGATGTTTATACAGAAGATGCTGATGTGTCGGACAATGAAATGGCTGAACATTATGTATCTTTAGCTGGGACTGTTGCAAGGCGATTTGAAAAAACTAGAGCTCCAAAACGATTTAGCAGCGATGGTGACTCAAATGCTATTCCATTGAAAGCTAAAAGAACTTCAAATATTGATGAGAAAGGGTTTATGATACCAAAGTGAATGAGTAAGCTAATTGTTCATTTGTAATCATTTTTATAAATATAAATATTCAAATTCAAGGCTATTTTTTTAGTAGAAATGGTGCGAATAAACCATTAATTTTCCGCCCATGTAACACTTTGATAAATCTGCATTCTATGTTCAAATTACCTCAGATGATAAAATTAGAGAAAGCAAAATTGGTTGGGAGTCCTCTTTTACATTTTTTCAAGCTAAAATAGATGAAAGATGATGAAATACCAGTACCTTATTCTGTGAGCACTGTAAGTTATGACTTTCGTAGCAAATGGCTGGTGTTGTGTACTGCTGCAGTTTTATGCTATTTTTTTCATCATTGCTAAAAGTATCAAAAGTATTCACTAAAAAAAGAAAAATTTTGTAGTGTTGGTTTATTTCATTTAATAGAATCATGCCAGTTTTGTTACTTTTTTCACAAAAGTATATTTAGTTGTATCACTGCCATTCTATCTCATTTCACCTACACAAACTTGCTTACCAGTTATTGTATAAAGCTTAAACTTGTAGTCTTGGCAATTTTACGTTAGAGTTTGCTGCTGTGTTTTTATTGTTGTGATTCAGCTCTAAATATTGCATTGTTTGTTTCATGGTGCATAATCTAAAAATCTCTGAAACTTCACAGTTCTATTGAAGTATTTGTGAATTGTTCAATCTTTAATGGCTTTGAATTTCGTAATTTTTGATAATTTTTTTGATCCCAAGCAAACAAATGAGTACTAATCGCCTTGAAGTTGGAATGAGGGATTTTCTTATAGTGACCGTAACTTATTTGTTATTATGAAGCTATTTTAGATGGATAAATCTGCTGCTGGTATATATATTGTTGAGGCAGTGCTGCTAAATCTATTTTTTGCGTTCAAACTAGGTAAAATTGGTCTCTAATAATGCTATGTAAATATTATGCAGCAGTATCTCTTTACTGCTAATTACTAGGGAGTCACCTTAATTTGAGATAGTCTAAAGGCCAATAATTTTGCTGCATTATTGGCTGAAGGGCACGAAAGTTACCTGCATGCATCATGAAATATTCTACCAGAATAATAAATCAGATAAAAATGCTTGAATAATTTAACGAATTCTCGCTCTCCAAACTTTACCTGAATTTTTGAGTGGGATAGCATTAGTACATAGTCTAGAATATATAGATAGTAGTTTATGCTTTATATATTTGCCAAAAAGAAACACAAATTTAACAATTTTGGCACTGGAATGCTGTAGATTTCCAACAAACTGTAAGAGCTGGGAATGCAGTAAAATTTGGTGAAAGCGATATTGAAAGAATAAAGAAATATTTTACGCTTTGTTCAACAACATACTGGTATCGTTGTTTTTTAATTGATGGCTTTAAATCTGCTTACTTTTGAGTAGGGATAAGCTTATAAAATAATAGGTTGACCAAGATTTTGCTTTTTCGAAATTTTCTTTCAAAACAAACTGAAAACTTTAGGTCTTCACTAAATGTTTAAGACTAGTAACTGCAGCAGGTAGCAATTACCCTGCCATCCCTTTTCAAAATATTTGTGTAGGTCAGTCAGTCTCCAGTGTGAATTGTTTTATCCACATCTAAAATGATGTTAATGATGCTATTAAATTTTAACTTATTTTCAACAGAAACTAAATTAGCATGTTGATTTAATGGAAAAGTGCTGCTTGCAGTGGCAATGCGAAGAAACATGTAAATCTAAGATATATCAGAGCTCTATCGTTGCACAGTTTGCATGTTCATTTTGCATCACCGTCAAAAGCTTCATTGCTTGCTTTAAGTTTCAGTTCAAACACCAAACCAAGCATGAACAAGCTCTTTCGTATTATTTTTGGAAGTATCCTCCTTAGGTAAGTAAATATTGGTATCTGCCATTTGTTTATTTTGCAAAAGATTTTCATAGTTTAAGTAGTCGCCTGTTATTACCGGTATTCTAATTTTAAATTGGTATTGCTGTGTTAAGATTTGCATGATTTAAAGTGTTAGTTTAGTCAATTATTCACTTCGCTTTCAACAAAAGAAAATATTTTTAGTTTTATGAGTATCAAATCGGTATATACATTACTCTAAAACGTTTCCTTTTTAAAAGTGAACTAGATGAGAACTTGCGGAGGAGCAAGCCGTTTGTGAGACCGACGCATATTAAATAATGGGAACTGATTTTGGGGATTGTATATGGGGCTTTTCGAAGGGGTAATAATCTCGAACTGCTGTAATATCAAACTTATTAATCCCAAACTGCTGTCAAGCCATTCTCGAGTTATAAGCAAAAGTATGAAACTTCGCTCTCGTTAGTTTCAAAATGGCCGTGTAAAAACAAAGGAACATGCGACTCGAGCGTCGGTCGTTCCAATTAAGATTGCTGGAGACGTAAATTGTTAAACTACGATGGATTAATTTTTTCGTTTAGAATTTTGCCTTCAGTTTAAAAGTTGCAGTTACAGCTATCACTGTTGTACTACAGCGAACGAGCTGCTGGAGTCGAAAATCGTAATATAAAATCCTTTCTTTTTTTATGAGTTATCGGTAAATATTTTACTGAAATGTCTTCAAGAATAATATTTTAAAGAACATTTGCTAGTGATATTTTTATAAAATATTGTATTTCACGTAAAGTTATGCGGGTAATGTTAATATTTTTCGTGCACTAAAGTTCAGACATCAGTTAGGTCACGCAACAAGCACCTGTATTTTGATTTATTTACGGTAAACAGCAATCTTTGTTACAGCGTAATTTGGTTACCTAATTCACTTACAACCATACAAAGAGATTGTAATCAATAAAATGGCTAATGGCATACAAATAGTCTGTTCAATTGCATGCTTTGGCATTGATGTTTGTGTCTGTGAAATTACTGCCCTGGGGGTCTGGCTGCATGGAGAAAGATAAACTGGCCATTACGCCGTTTGTCCTCGGGCAATATGGTGACGGCATAAATAAATCTTTACTAATGTAAATGTAATGTTGTCCTTGAAGGACTACCATGTCATTAGATCAAGGTTGATAGTAGTATAGTTTGACTGAATGTTATATGAAGCTTTCATAGAAGCCAGCTAAAGTGTTATTAGAACATAAGAGCAGTTCATTATGGCCTAATCAAACAAATTATGCAGACAGAAAAGCAAGAATTTAATTGTCAGTGTTTATTAGCAAATTTATTACATATTGTAGTTGTACTTGAGGAGCATTTGTTGAATAGTGTCAGGTATGTTGTCCCCTAGTTAAAACAAATTTAATTTTCCCCATGTTTTGCAAGCAGTTGCCTAAGTTTTTGATACTTTTTTCTTTGTCTTTCATCCCCATTTACGCCCGGTCTAAACTGGGCGTAAAATCGTGAACGTGCGAGCGTATTTTTAGTTTATTTTTAAACAGAAATTCGGTGCGCCGGTTTGCCGCCTTTTCAGCATACAAGCTGGCAGTTGGTTCATATAAAGTAAGAATACGCTCACGATTTTGCGCACAGTGTAGACCGGGCCTTATGCATTCTGGAAAGTGTTGATAAATTCTGTGTTGCAATCTTTGGTATTCGACCGACAAACTGCCAGCGGCAGCGACTGGAGTATTGACTATTAATGTGCGGCTTATGCGCCCATAATTATTAAAGGGAGAGTGACTATCTATCTTCATGAATTGCATGCAGTACTAGCAGAGTTTTCCGCATAGTAGAATAGGTTGATAATTGTTTCATTTTGTGGTTATGTTGTCTTGTGCGTTACGAAGCTAATTGCGACCGTGATGGTCGCAAGTATTGTTCAAAACTACATAAAATTGATTTAATACCATATATACGTAAATGAAGAAAAAATGATGCAAGCCAACTTTAATATAAACGAAACGTAATTACTGTATTCAATTAAACTGTTCCCGTAAATGTCAAACGTTGCAAAAATAACCAAATGACTCTTTTTTACTCAGTCCTTGGTAGCGTCAATTGGGGATATTTTTGTGATGAAAGTTACGTCGTTATACTGCAGTTCGCAAAAAAAGTTATTATTGTGTAGCTTTAAAAATTGATTGCACCAAAATAATTTGCACCATTTTGTGTGTAATTTTTATGTATAAATCATATTGCTTTATGTGTGTCATTTGTCTAGCTTTTATGACGAAATTGTTTAGTGATATATTTTAAAACCGCTGTTTCACTTTGACTTTCTCACCAAGTGGGTTGATATTTTGCAGTTTCGTGGGAAAGAATTAGTGAATACATATTACATACATGTAGTATTTTTTACAATTTGAATAATGTGCAACTGTAAATAGACAGGATGAAAATAACCACTGTTGGTATTTTAAAAAATATTGAATTGTTTGAAATTCTGCGCTCTTGTTACAAAGTTACCAAAATTTGCTTTTTTTGTTCGCAGCTAAGTCACGTTTTAAGGAAACATGATGTTTGACGCATCGCTACGTCATCCGCTGCGCTGTGACATCACTGATTGACTTTTCTGTGAATATTCGTGAACGCATTTTGGCTAAGTTTGTGACTAATTACTTCTTTTTAGTTAGTTGAAGCTAAAAGAAGTCTTTTTACTAGCTTTATTAGCTAACCAACAATAGATTTAATTCAAGAAGTCTTTTTACCAGCAGCAATGATTAGCAAACCAGCTGGATGAGATTTAATCAAAGCAGACACAAAACTAACGGGATTAAGCGAGGCAAAAATTGTTTCAGCGTCTTTTTTGAGATATTTGAGTTTTGGATATAAAACTTTGAAAGACGGTTTCCTAGAGGAAGCAATGCTTTATGAATTATTTCGCCAAGATATCGACAGATTAAGCAAGACTTGGACCGTACTATAACAACTTGACTTCTAAGCACATCAGAGTTGAATTTAGATCTATCTTTTCAGGCAGCCTGTTACTTTCATTAACACGGTTACTCGTCTAGTGTGGATTTTTCTTGGGATTATACCCATAACTGTTTTTGTACAAGATCAGTTGGTTGCATTTATCGATGATGCTTTCAATAACCGAACATTAACGAACTTGAAAACTTGCTTTGTTACGTATTATTGTAAAACAGACATTTTTACCTACTTTAGTCCGAATGTGGCGCTATAACTAGTTAAAAAATTAATCAAAATTGTATAAGTTTGCCGTCTGAAACTTGAGTGGGGTGAATTCCATAACGTTGCACTTCAAACTTCCTGTGTTTGGATTGATTACCTGTTTGTTTTGTGTGCATGTTTGGTAAAAGTTGAGTTCGTAAGATAAAAATAAGATGCAGACAATAGCACAAAGACCAATTTTTGTTTCTAGTGTAAGTATCACAGTGATTTGGAAAATTTGAGCTGTTCGTTGAACCAACTAAAACTACAAAAAGTTAAGAAATGAAGATAACTTGAGAGCAAAAAATGCAATTCATTTCGGAGCACCGATTGTAAATTAAAAAAAATATAAAGTTGTTTAAAATATTTCAGATAAACTGCGAAACTGTATCTGTATTTAAGGAAATAGAATAATGGCAGTAGTTTTCATTTTTATCTATGCAGGTAAATATGAAGAAATGCATTTTTCAGTAAAATCAAATAATTTTGTGTGGAATAAAATAGTTTTCTTTCATGCAAAAGCAATTTGTTCATAAGCATGACATAATTGGTAATTTATACGAGTAACTATTGTCTCTGCTTTTGATTTTATTTAAGAGGGTTGCGCAAGATGTGCGAACAGTGGGACAAGCTTCTGAGATTTTAGTGCTGCTTCCGAGACCGAATGGTTCCTTCGCTATCTCATGGTAAAAGCAGCTTTGTAAATAATGATGTTACTATTTATAATTAAATCTTTATCGCTTCTGTTTAGTTTTGGGTTTAAAGACTTCGCTTGCTCAAATTCCCTCGGATCTGGTCATATCCCCTGATCCTTTGCAGTTTTCAGACACAGCATTGGTGTCTTTGGATGTTAGTTCTCCTTTCAACGATGTATGGTTAATAGATATCACTATTAATGGGGTAAGTTACCGTAATTTGAAAACTGCCGTAGTGAAAATACATCATGTTGCAAATGGTATGATACTAGACGATACAGTTTCGATTTCTAGCTAGACTTTCGAAAACGATTTTTCAGCTTAGAGTAGTCTAGTGTTTATGTAGGAAGCTTTTTGTAGCTATTGTTCAGTATGGGTTCGCTGTATAAAAACAAGTTAATTTGCGTATATCGTTCACGCAGGGAATAATTTGGAAACCGATCAGTGGTCGTGTGGTTAGAGCATTTGGTATTGAAATGATAGGATGAAATTAGATTCCCAGTCGGGTTAAAGCAATTACTATAAAAATTGGTATTCACAGCTTTCTTTTTGACGTTAAGCAATAAAAAAGGACAGTGTGAATTTGTGAAGCCTCCATCGTGTGTGGTAAGCAGGTGTCAGCTTGATTTGAAAACAAAAAGTTTTTCTTGTTTTGCAACGGTTTAAGACGAAGACCTAGATCTCTAGGGATTCACGACAACTGACCACGAACCAACTGATCTCCAAGTAACCCTAATATCGGCAGTCAGTTGACTTTGTTCAAGCTCCAGCACTTTACTCGAGCATTGTGGGAAATTGAGGTTACGGCACATTTTCACCCCACTCCAAGATTGAACATCCCATCGCTACCTAGGTGGACACTGCAGCTGATTGGTGCTCATTGGTCGCCTCTTTCGAAGCCAGGTGGCGGCTTCATGTTCTTTCTCAGAAAAGCCCATGGTACATCCCTGGGTTTACAGTTTAGATCTAACCAAGGGTTTAGATTTGGCAGTAGCCGGTGGTTATTTGTATTGCTTTTTCATTTAGGCTCCAGTTGCTTTTGTTAATGCTGGTTTACCACCGGATCCTACTCAAATCATCACCACAACATTATTTTCTCCATATATCGGTCGCTCCAGCGTATCGTAAGTACTTGGACTGCTAAAGTCAACATCCAACTCCCGAAATGCTTGTTTTGTCACACATTGACAAATGCAGATTAAAAATTTTGCCACACTTTTTTATCACACATGAGAAGCGCCGATCAAAAAAAAATCAAATAGAAATATCCGGATTAAGCATCTGACGCATTTATTTCAAAAACATTTGATTTTTTTATCGCTAGAGCAGGTGAAAGAAAACTCAGAGATTTGATAAGGTATTCGTTTCACTGACGGCGAGTCAATTATTATTTAAGTTTTTTAATAAAAGTGATTTGTCCCTTACACTAGAACCAAGCGAATGCTTCCGTTTAAAAATCGCATTTTTTGTTTTACAAGAAAGCACAGAAATAAGGGTACAATGCTGACATAGACGTAGTCTTGTGATATAGCAGGCATGCGGTAGATTTAGAAGTTTTGGAACATGTTCGTGATTCGTGCTTCCAGAACCAAAACAAATTTGTTGATGAAGTGTAGTTTACTAATTCTTACTTGTAGGCTCTGTATGTAAATTGCTAAATTGAAATAGTTTGATCGTACATCATGCAGTTTCGATCTGGATCGACTTAATTGGACATTTATGAAAAAACTGATATATTTCTGCACAAAATAAAATAAGGTATTTGCTTAAAAGCAACTCTTTTGAGTCGTATTTCTTATTAAATTAAAAGCCATTAAAAAAGCATTTTCAGTACTACATAATTTACATTCTGTTTGGTGGCTGTTGTAGCATTCATATTTTTCATTCAATGTTTCTATTTTAAATTTCTCTTTACAAGTCGATTATCTACTTGTGTATTGCGTATGGCGTCTGAATGGCTACTTAAAGTTTTTCAAATATTTAGTACGCTTAACAACTTTTAAGTGCGATTGCTGATTATATTTTGATTGTTAACGGACTTATTTCGCACTAAGATTTTATTTAGTTCATTAAAAAACTTGATGTACCGGTAATCAAAACTTTTCAGCGCTTTAACAACATTTAAAGATGGATTCAAACAGTAGTTTTTCGCTGTTACTCGCGTTTTCTCTATGTAAAACTAAACACTTTTTCACCCCCATTTCTATCTCTAATGTCCATATATCCGTTAGCCAGACAATCACATACTGTATGAATAAAAAAGTTCTCGAAAAATTTTGTGTTCAACGGTGTTTTATAATTCTAGATTTTTTTACGTAAAAGCTTTTCTCAGAATGTGACAGTCTGGTTTGTGCAGATATGGACATATAAAAATGTGGATAAAACACTGTTTGGGTACATGAAGAAGAAAATACGAATACTGTGTAAATCTACTTTTAGAGATTTTCAGTGGGCCTCTCTGAGTTTATTTTTCACTGAAGACTTTTGGCCAAATGTCCAAATTTGGACATAATTTTTCGGTCATTTCAAAATTTACTTTGGTAATTTTCATTTTTGCAAGTGTGGTTTTAGCTCTTCAATGTAAAATCTTACTACTTTTTTTGGTCGATTTGACTAATTTATTATTAGTCGTGAACCAAAAAGTTCGGTCAATGACCGACAAATGTCCGAAAAAAAAAACTAGGCCGGAGGAACTCAAACCAAAGCTCAGCTTAAATTCGAGACCAAATTCCTTTTTAATTTAATGTAGCACAGAATTGGGACTTCCGCGACGCATGGCATCGGAAGTCCTTATGTTTTTTCCGGCATATTTTACGAATTCGTAAACAAAAATAATAAACGCTATAACTTTGAAACGGCTGAAGGTAGAAACTTAAAATTTAGATCTTAGCTGGGGCACATACGAATCATTCTTAGTGCAAATTTTGGGGGCAATCGGTCATGTCATACTGGTTTCCAAGCCAAAAAATGAAATGCCAATTTTAGGTTTAAACAGCTCTAGCTCGAAAACTAATGGCACTAATGGAATAAAACTTTCGAATTTAGACGCGTCTGGGCATGCCCTTTCAGCTCTCAAACATAAACCATTTTTTATTTATTTATTTATTTATTACGCAAATCACATGGTGGTAACAGCTACTCGAAAACCACCAAAGCTCGAATCTTGAAATTTTGACAGATTATAAGTCTATACACATGAACATGCGTCCCTGCAATTTTGAAGGCGCTACGTCACGTGGTTTGGGGCATATGCACCCCAAACTTGTGACAGCGAAGTTTATTAAGTGATTTAAGTCCCGTACTTACGCCTGCTGCCTTGGCCGAATGGTTTAAGGCGCCAGTACTGAAATCCTAAGACCTAGGTTTAATTCTTTGGTTGGCCATCGCTTTTATCATACTAATATTTTATTGAATCTAGCAATTTTTATTTTCCATTTCGACAAAATCGTTTATAATATTTTTTGTTTGACACTATATATGATTAGAGGGTATCAGGTTTCATTCTCTGCAAAGACATCCCAAAACTCAGCTTTTTACGACCTCAAGCTAGCGCGCTAGTTTTTTTTGCTACCACTAGAAATTTTCAAGACGAGTATATTTTGACGTACTTTGGAGGTAGTCACCTACGCGCGCGTGCTGCAATGGCCGAATGGTTTAAGGAGCCAGCGCTTGAAACATAAGACCTGGGTTCAATTATCTACTTGGCCATCGCTTTTATCATTTTTATTTTCCATTACGACAAAATCGTTTATAATATTTTTTGTTTGACACTATATATGATCAGAGGGTATCAGGTTTCAATTCTCTGTGAAGACGTCCCAAAAATCTGCTTTTTACGACCTCAAGCTAGCGCGCTAGTTTTTTTGCTACCACTAAAAACTTTCAAGACAAGTATATTTTGACGTACTTTGGAGGTAGTCACCTACGCGCGCGTGCTGCCATGGCCAAATGGTTTAAGGCGCCAGTGCTTGAAACATAAGACCTGGGTTCAATTATCTACTTGGCCATCGCTTTTATCAAACCAAGATTATATCAAATCTAGCATATTAATTTTTTTTTCGATTGCGACAAAGTCGTTTGTAATATTTTTTGCTCGACACTACGTATAATCAGAAGGTATCAGGTTTCATTCTCTGTGAAGACGTCCCAAAAATCAGCTTTTTACAACCTCAAGCTATCGAGCTAGTTTTTTTTTGCTACCACTAGAAATTTTAAACACAAGAATATTTTGACGTACTTTGGAGGTAGTCGCCTACGCGCGCGTGCTGCCATGGCCGAATGGTTTAAGGCGCCGCTGCTTGAAACCTAAGACCTGGGTTCAATTATCTACTTGGCCATCGCTTTTATCATACTAATATTTTATTGAATCTAGCATATTAATTTTTATTTTCCATTACGACAAAGTCGTTTATAATATTTTTTGTTTGACACTATATATGATCAGAGGGTATCAGGTTTCATTCTCTGTGAAGACGTCCCAAAAATCTGCTTTTTACGACCTCAAGCTAGCGCGCTAGTTTTTTTGCTACCACTAAAAACTTTCAAGACAAGTATATTTTGACGTACTTTGGAGGTAGTCACCTACGCGCGCGTGCTGCCATGGCCGAATGGTTTAAGGCGCCAGTGCTTAAGACATAAGACCTGGGTTCAATTATCTACTTGGCCATCGCTTTTATCAAACCAAGATTATATCGAATCTAGCATGTATTAATTTTTTTTCGGATATGACCAAATCGCTTTGAATATTTTCTGTTCGACACTACGTATAATCAGAAGGTATCAGGTTTCATTCTCTGTGAAGACGCCAAAAAAAAAAAAAAAACACTTTCTAAACACCATAAGCAAGCGTGCTAGATATTTTGGGTGTCAGAAGAACTTTTTAGGACAAAACTATTTTGACATAATTTGGGGGGACCAAAACCCCCAAAAGGACCCAAACAAAAATCAGTTTTTTTGACGGCTTAAGCTAGGGTGCTACATCTTTGATATCAAGACACAACAATGAGGTAAATATCTTGACATAGTTTCGTACCACCCTCCTGGGGACCCCCCCAAGTGGCCACCCCAAACATCAATTTTTTGAAGTGCTTAACATAGGGCACCAGTGTTTTTTTGCTATCAGTCGATATTTAAGAGGAAAATATTTTGACGGGATTTCGGGAGTACCGCCCCCCACCTTGGGAAACCAAAATGAACCCCCCAAAAATCAATTTTTTGAACGACTTAATTTTAGGTGCCAGTGTTTTTTGATATCAGTAGGTATTTAAGAGGAAAATATTTTAACGTGGTTTGGGGTTACCACCCCCCTCAAGGACCAAAATGGGCCCCCGAAAATCAATTTTTTTAATGACTTAATTTAAGGTGCCAGTGTTTTTTGATATCAGTAGATATTTAAGAGACAAGTACTTTGACGTGGTTTAAGGGTACCACCCCCTCGGGGACCCCCAACAATCAATTTTTAATTGGCTCGAACTGGGGCACTAGTTTTGTTTGATATCAGCACATTTATAAGACACGAATATCTTGACATCGTTTGGGGTATTTACCCCGCGGACCCCCCCAAAAATTAATGTTTTGATTGGCTCAAACTAAGGTGCCAGTTTTTGATATCAACACATACTTGACAAACATTTCGACATAGTTTGGGGGTGCCAACCCTTCCCTTGGAAACCCCCCCAAATAGACCCCCCAAAAAACAATTTCTTGAACGACCTAATTTACGGTGCCAGTGTATTTTCATATCAGTAGATATTTGGAGGCAAATAATTTGACAGAGTTTAGGGTACCACCCAGCCCCAAACGGACCCCTTAAACATTAATTTTTTCAACGGCTTCTCTTAGAGCTCTAGGTTTTATTTGATATTATGAAATACTGAAAAGGCAAACACTTCAACATACTTTGAAAGTGCCACCCCCCGAAACTCCCCAAATAAACCTCACAAAAATCAATTTTTGGACGATTTAAAGGCCACCTAATGTCTGCTAACCAATGCACTTAAAATGCAATAAAAAACTATTACTAATCGAATGCTGAAAACCTGGCTTAGATGCACTTTCTCAGTTTCGAGCTTTCGCGTTTTCAAAAAATGACATGACGTCATTAGACCCAGGAGTTTGGTGCCTTCGACTAATTTATCTTTGCAGAGGATAGGCGATTTTGGAAAGGCATGTGATAACAGCTTGCTAGTCAAAAAGTGTTATGCAAAAGAGGCGTAATTAGCTCAAAGTAGTTGCATTGCCAAGTTCAGAAGTGACTTTCCCGAAGCAATCAGCTTTTACTACCAGGATTGAACAGCAGTTTTATTACCAATAATGACTCTATCACTCTAAAACTCCAGGACAAAATATTTTTATATAATTATAAGCTTGTAATAGTTTTGTCTAAAATATTTTTTTATGCAACAGTAGTCTACCGGTAATGGGTACGGATATGCCGGATAGAATACAAAAACTTTTGTACAGTTGGAGTTTTAGAGTGATAGAGTCATTATTGGTAATAAAACTGCTGTTCAATCCTGGTAGTAAAAGCTGATTGCTTCGGGAAAGTCACTTCTGAACTTGGCAATGCAACTACTTTGAGCTAATTACGCCTCTTTTGCATAACACTTTTTGACTAGCAAGCTGTTATCACATGCCTTTCCAAAATCGCCTATCCTCTGCAAAGATAAATTAGTCGAAGGCACCAAACTCCTGGGTCTAATGACGTCATGTCATTTTTTGAAAACGCGAAAGCTCGAAACTGAGAAAGTGCATCTAAGCCAGGTTTTCAGCATTCGATTAATAATTGTTTTTTATTGCATTTTAAATGCATTGGTTAGCAGACATTAGGTGGCCTGTAATCTAAGGCTTCGTTGTTTTTGATATTAGTAGGTATTTAAGCGACAAAAAATTGACATAGTTTGGGGGCACCCTCCCTCAAACTCTCTCAAACGTCATTGCGTTGAACGGCTTAAGCTAAACCTCCACTTTTCTTGTACATAGTATGGGGGTACCAGACCCCCGGAAATCCCCCACGTAAACCCCACAAAAATCAATTTGTTGAACTTAAGCTAAGGCTCCAGTTTCTTTTACATCAAAAGATATTTAAGAGACAAAATGTTTGACATAGTTTTGAGTACTTCCCTCCGGAGCCTTCCCAAATGGACCACACAAAATCATTTATTTTGAACGGCTTGAGCTAGGGCGCTAGTTTTTTTGGATATCAATAGATAATTAAAAGACAATTTTTTACATGGTTTGGGGGTACCAACCCCTAAATAAACCTTCCCAAAAATCCCTTTTTGAAAGCTAAATTTATTACCAATTGATTTTAGTCAGTTGGGTTCATATGCTGAGCTGACGTAATGATTAAAGGCGCCAAGGTTTGAAATTGTCGAGAATGAACTGAGCTGTGTTCAAATACTTAGTCGGACATCGGTTTTACCCAAACCACAAACGATTTAAATCCCACATTTATTTTTTTCATGAAGCAAAATTAGTTTGTTTGCATTGCATACGATTGAGTTTTACAGAAATATCGGTAACCTTCAAAGTATGAAGGGGAGAACAATGGTGAAATGGAACTGGCGGAAGTCCGGTATTATTTTCCCGCGGGAAAATGAACATCTAGGTTATTTTCATTTATTGTTTGAATTTTTGTAATGCATACCATTTTTTTCCAGAGCATCTGCAAGTCAAGTTGTTTCTGGTGGCGATCTAACTATCACCTTCCAACTGTTCAATATCAGTGTATTTGATAACAATACTGGCATACAATTTCGAATCAATGGCAATGTAACAGAGATCCGTAATTCGGTTTTGATTATTCCTCCTGGTGAGTAGAAACAATTAATCATAAAAAACTCAAGTTTTTATGTTGCTTGCTGTATGTTGAGCGAAAGTTTGCAACGGGTTGGCTGAACATCCCATCTCCGCACTATGGCGCCTGAGCTGCACGGCTTTTTACGGAAAAATGTTGCGGATGAAAAGTCATTATTCACAGCTCTACGTTCGATTTGACCTTCCTGGAAATTCTACCCAAAACGTGCTGTTCTAGAGATTTTCTATAGGAGAAACTTTGCCATATTTTTATGCAAAGTAGGTGGATCAATTTTTTACGCGCGTAAATGCGCGTGATGTCTTTGTAGTATAATCGCAAACATGGAAAAATGCACGTAATTAAGTAAAAAGGGGCTTAAACTGAACAGAAGAGAAAAACAGTTTTTGCGTGGCTTAAACTTAGAGTTAAGCTGCCACCTGTCTGCCATTTCCGATGGAAGCTCATAGAGTCCACATTATTTTTTTCATTGATAACGTCTAGCTGATTGTGTAAATTTGTTCATCGATTTTTTAAAATATACAAATGGTATGATCGAAAAATATTTATCTTCAATGAAAAAAAATTATTGAAAATCAAAATCGCTTACCGCTAATTTCTGAGCAGAACGTTTAACCACTGATGCCAAGTTATAATTTTTTCGATGTTTTTGTCAAATTTTCTTAAAAAACTAATAAAAACAACGCAAAAATTTATTGCTCTAGCCTCTTACCATAAATAGCTCATTTTAGACTGTCCGATCCCAAGCAATATTTTTCCTCTTACCATCATTACGGAGGATAATTCCATAGCCTCTGGCACTCCTGGTACCTTCGTTTGTGCGGACTCAAGAACATTGTTCAATGGAGATAGGATTGCGACAAACGGCGCAACTTTTTGTACTAGGTTCGGGACTTGGCAAGGAATTGATACCGCCATGTGTTTAACAGGTAGGAATAAAATCGCCAAATCAAGATTCTAATCATTAGAGGAATGGTTATTCTCATATTTGAATAAACTTAAGTTTCAAGCTCTCGTTTTCGTGATATTTCGGTCGACCCAGATGACGACCTACTCTATCACGTTGTTTATGAACTTAATTGCTGCTATTGCTCTTCCTGCGACGCTGCCCTACTATTTTGTAGTCTTGTAGCTATACTGTGTTAGCTAACCTAGGGCTTAAACTGATTTTGAAAAACAATGCTGAGAGGTTCTGAAATTCCAAAACTAAAACATTGTTGCATCTACAAGTATTTTAATTTTTCATTCTTGGCATGACAAATAGCAAATACCTAGCTTTACAAGACTGGAAAGTTTATTCAAATTCAACCGACTCTGACGTTTTAAAAACTTTTCTTACCCCTGACTCCGAATATTTAACAAAAATTCTACCGATTTCGACACATATTGACAATATTAACTTGTTTATTTTCCACACTTTCCCACTTTTTTTCGGACTTTTTAAACTCTGACGTGCTGTAAAAACACCTGTTCCCCATTTCTGGTTTTACCTTGCTGTGTTCAATTTTAGTTTGTGCAATCCCTGAGAACATCCATCCTCTTGTGATCAATACTAATTCTATTGCTTCTGGTTCTCGTGGTACTTTTGCTTGCGCTGGTACAGGAAGCAGGTTGTTCCGTGGAGGTACGATCGCTACAGACGACGCAACTTTCTGCTCCAGCTCTGGAATGTGGCAAGGAATCGACACAATCGCGTGTTTAGCAGGTAAAAACTTCTTTGTTTTGTTGATTTTTGCTGTTTAGTTCTGTTTACATTATCTTCAAATAAAGTCATGGTTGATCCTCAGTCAAGCACTGTCTTTCAAAATATCAAGTTGCGGTGTGATTGTGAACAGCAAAAGCAGAAGTTTTCGCGTATATTATGAACAGGTTAACAATCGCAGGTTAACAGTAAAACAAACTATTATGCACCATCAGGCGCGCTACCAAAATTTTGTTATTATTGGGGGCTTGATCCGAAATGTTAAAATTGTTTTGTTTGAAAAGTTTCTCAATTAGCCAGCAGTTTTAGCTAACAAATGCAACTCGAGCGTATTATGGTCGGAGATGTCGGGCAGAGTCCCAGCTGCCGGACGCCATGGGGGTGTGCAAGCGAAGCCGTTGGGCGATTTTCGTGATTTTTCGTAGAAAATACCCAGTTTTTTTAACGCCTTTCGGATCAAATTTTGCCCTTTTTAGAGCCATTTAAAAGAACTAAATTTTCAATGTGTGTAAGTTATTTGAAGAATTAAATTGCTCAATTCTTTAAAGCTCCCCCCAACTCGCAGGTCATGTCCAAACACGTTTAAACGCTTGCACTTCTGGGTTAAATCTATACGTGTATTTATATATCAGCTTGGCTTTTCTTTGACTATACTATATTAGCTACAGCTTTAACATTTTGAAGAACTAATCCTTAGAGGTTATTTAACTTAACCTTAAGATCAAAAAATTTAGTGTATCTTTACGTGTACTTTTACCTTTGTTTTTGATACTATATGACTTGAATAATATCAGAAAGTCAGTATTTCTCAGAGAGCCAGAGGTTCGATTCGAATTTGCAGACTCGGACGTTCTTAAAAACTTCTCCAACTCTACTCTAGATTCAGAATCTTCAACTAAACTTTCACCGGTTTTGACTCTCATGTTACACAATTTATCTTGTTTATTTTTGATACTTTCCCACTTTTTTGGATGTTTCTGACTTTGATGCGCTGTAAAAACACCTGTTTTCCATTTCTGGTTTTACCTTGACTGTGTTGATTTTCAGATTGTCCTTTCCCTGAAAACATTCATCCTCTTGTGATCAATACCGATTCTATTGCTTCTGGTTCTCGTGGAACGTTTGCTTGCGCTGGTACAGGAAGCAGGTTGTTCCGTGGAGGTATGGTCGCTACAGACGATACAACTTTCTGCACCAGTTCTGGAACGTGGCAAGGAATCAACACTATCATGTGTTTAGCAGGTAAAAACTTCTTTGTGTTATTGATTTTTTGTTTAGTTCTGTTTACATTACGTTTAAATGAAGTCATGATTGATCCTCAGCCAAGCTCAGTCTTTCAAAATATGGAATTGCGTGCTATGGTAAAAAACAAAAGTTAGAAGTTTTTGTGGACATTGTGAATCGGTTTTTAGTCGCAGGTTAACAGTAAAACAAACCATTATGCACCATTAGGCGCGCAACCAGAATTTTGTTTGTATTAAGGGCTTGAACCAAAATGTTAAAGGTGTTTTGTTTGAAAAGTTTCTGAGTTAGCCAGCAATTTTGGCAAACTGGTTCAACTCAAGCGTACCATAGACGGAGTTTTTAAGCCTGGGGCCCCAACCGCTGGGCGATTTTTGTGATTTAAAGCAAAAAATAGCCACTTTTTGATGCCCTTCGGATCAAATTTCTCACTTTTTAGAGCCATTTCTTAGAAATAGTAGAACTGTCGGTAAATTGTTCAGATTTGGAAGCCAGTCGAAGAATAAAATTGCTCAACCCGTTAAAGCCCCTTTCCCCACTTCACAGGTCAAGTCCAAACACGTTTAAACGCTTGCATTATTGGGTTAAATTTGTGTAAACGATTAGGCTTAGAAAAGAGGGGGCTGAAGCTGTGTGCAGTATATCAGCTTGACTTTCCTTTGGCTGTATTGTTATTAGATGGAGCTTCAACTTTTTGAAAAACCAATCCGAAGAGGTTGCTCCGAGTCCAATTTAATCATAAGACAGAAGCATTATTGTGTCTACGTGTACTTTTAATTCTGTTTTTGATATTTTATGACTTAAATGATATCAGAAAGTTAGTTTTTCTCAGGGCTAAATAGTCGATTGGACTTTGCGGACTCTGACGTTCTCGAAAACTTCTCCAACTCCCCAGTTTCCAACTCTTGGGTTGAGAATCTTTAACTATACTTTCACCGATTTTGACACATAAACAATTTACCTTGTTTATTTTTGACACTTTTTCCACTTTTTTGGACGTTTTTGATTTTGATTTATACGTATAAGTTACCGTAAAAACACCTATTTTCCATTTCTGGTTTTACATTGAGTGTGTTCATTTTCAGATTGTCCATTTCCTGAGAACATCCATCCTCTTGTGATCAATACCGATTCTATTGCATATGGTTCTCGTGGTACTTTTGCTTGCGCTAGTACAGGAAGCAGGCTATTCCGTGGAGGTATGGTCGCAACAAATGGCTCAACTTTCTGCACCAGCTCTGGAACGTGGCAAGGAATTGACACTATCACGTGTTTATCAGGTAAAAACTTTTTTTCGGTCTTCTTATTATTTAGTTTATTTCGCACCATGTTCGAACTTAAAAGGTTTGGTTGATCCTCATCCCTCAATTAAGAGCAGTTTTTCCCAGTATATAATTGCAGTGCGATTGTGAAAAGCAAACCTTATAGTTTTTGTGAATAAATTTTGTGGACAACTGGACAATGGACATGTAGATAGGCAAATACATTTTAAGTTCACCGCTTAGTTTTGCTCATTACAACCACAACCCCGGCTTTAAAGTTTGAATTCACTGGTTCGAAATGCGGGTCGATTGCATTGGTTAACTTAACTAAACCATGATGTACCACGTACGCAGCCATAGCAAGGATCTGATTGGTTCCTAACCATTAGTTTACCGAAATTGAAAACTTAATATGCAGTACTTATTTCCTGAAGTAGTACCATTGATAGACAATACTGCTTCATTACGATAATCAGAAGCATTTTTTACCAGACAAAAGTACTCGTTTTTACTTTTTAGCCTGTCTCGATAGAGCCAATGACGTCATCTTTGAACTGTTTTGTCACGAAAAAGACAGTTAATGACTTGTACTGTTTCTTTTCTAAAAATACGCTAAAGCGCAGTTGTAACTTCTAAGTTCGATGATCTCAACTTTGCAGCTCTGAGAGTTGCTGCTAAAGATCAACATTCCGAGACAGTGCTTTCCAGTTGCTCTGTGAACTTAAGAATACACTAAAGCAGTTGATGTAAATTGCTTTTATCGGGAACAATATATTCTACAGTGAAATTAGATGGTTGTTAATTATGGTAATGATTGTGTTCGTATAGGCTATCTACGACTTAAACGAGAATAAGTATGATCTAACTACTCTTAGTTTCAAATTACACATCTAAAGAAACCTTTTAGTCTTGATGAGTGGCCCTGGATGTGGTTGACCCTTCAGCGGATTTGTCCGATACTTTGGTACCACCCAACTTTTAGTAAAAGTTGGTGACTGCCACGATGGGGTAACCAGATCCTCACCTTTCTACCAGACCTTTACCTCTAACCCTGAGGGTGGCTCGACTCTTGAACTTCCGTGGGTTTTTCGCGCCCCCATCCCTGGTAATACTTACGGGTTTTCGACGGGTAAATACCAACCCGCTGATAGGATTACTCTAGGTAATCATTAACCATCCCTGTTTGACTTGAAAATTGTTTCAGATTGTCCAATCCCAGAGGGCATTCATCCTCTTACGGTCAATTCCGATTCTACGGTTTCTGGTTCTCGTGGTACTTTTGCTTGCTCTGATCCAGAAAGCCGGCTGTTCTTTGGAGATATGATTGCTACAAATGACACCACTTTTTGCAACAGGTCAGGGAGTTGGCAAGACATCGACACAGCGAGGTGTTTACGTGGTAAGCACAGGAGTTATTTTACTTTTGTTTTTGGTTAATTGCAATTTCCCTGGATTTGCCACAGTTGAATTTCAAACAGAGACTGGTTGTTGTTAACAATAAAGGTAACATATTAAGGTTTTATCAAACACGAGGTTAATCAAGCCTTCTCTGTTTGATTGCGCCATTTTTGTAAATCGACAGCGCCGTTTCGGTGGCGTACTGGTTAAGGTGCACTCGTGTTCGATTCTCGTCACGTTTTTGTTTTTTTTTACTACTAAAAATGCTTTGAAGTTAGTGTTTGGGCAGCATCGCCAGCCTTAAATAAGAATAGCAAAAAATTGTTCTCACGGTCTACAAACCTTAGAATGCTTAGTGGTGTGTCTAATTGTCGAACGAAATTACGAAAGAACATTGCCTATAGACTTATTATTTGAGTAAACAGTACTTGAAAATTTCGGATGCTTTTCCTGACAAAGTTAAATGCAAAGGATGGCAGAATACTCTCATTTCATGACATAGCTAACGTTTTTTATGAAAATGACATCACATTTATTGTAGACGTTCTTTTTACCCCAGCAGCATTTTTTCCTTTTGATCAAGCCATCTTTAGCTTCGAATATTTTTTCGTTGATAAATTTTGGATATTTGCTTTAGAATAGTGTGGTTTCTTGATTATTTCTTTTCTTGCTTGACCAAAATTGACGTTTTCGACCATTTACAAACAAGGTCTTTCGTAAAGAAGTTAAGCCCTCGTTTTCCTGCTCTATTATAGTTGAAAATTACAGAGTTAGTGACGGCATACTGGCTAATCGTGGTAATTTGCATTGATGTGTTCAGCGCCTAACGTCTCGTTGATGATAGTGAATCTCGGACCGACTTTGGCATTGACTTGTAACCTCCCTGCTGATATTCCACAGAGATCCATTTTCTATATTGGTGGTCATGGTTTCGAAGAGAATTCGGTAAGTCCCCTGGAGAACTATTAAAGCTTGTAAAACTGACATCTCATAATTTTTCTACATTGACAAGCCTTTCAACCCTGCCATTTGGTAATCGAAAAATTTCCTGAAAAGAAGTCAAAAAAATAAATGAACCGCCCCATGAGTTACATCACATGTCTGTTTTGATCGCCTACCACAAAATAAAGCAGCATTGTACAGATGCTGTTTTAAAGAATATCACCGCTCGACAACTAGGCTAGCTGGGTAGGCTTATCAACCCTCAAATGACCGCTGTGCTACATTGAGCAGCTTGCAGCAATCATTGGAGTCATGGAAACCCACTTAGCAACTGATAATAGAAATCGCTTGTGACATTTCATACTTAGCGTTTTTATACGTCGAAACCGGCCAGTTGGTCGAGCAGTAACGGGTTATCTCTGGAGTGGAAGGTCTGAAGTTCAAATCTCGAGCCGGTCAAATCGGACACAGTGTTGCCAGCGGCTTGCCATCGCTGCGATTTATCTTTGAAAGGAGGTGTTTTGCCCGGGCGTAATGACGTGGATATGGGCCTCGCAAACCTGTTACACGCTTCAGGGTAATACAGCAAGTGTAATAAAAGATTTAATATTATACGTCCATTTTTCGTTCCTGGTTCTTAATCCTGGCGCCAGCTTATTGTTGATTCAAGCCAGAAAAGAGCCTAATTGCCGGTCAAACATTTACATGTCACCAGAAGAACATTGCTGCTGACATGAACTCTTTAATTAGTGGCACGACTCAGCATGAAGTCAGCACGGAATCACGAACCAGGTTCTGAAGAGGGAACATGTGAAACGCTAAATATATACCAGCGAAAGCGTGGCGGTACTTTTAAAAAAATTCATGTAAAGTACTTCTGTTAAGTGTCTCTTAAGCCGCATTTACACGGGCGACTTTTTTGCGTGCGATTTTTTGATACAAATGGATGTGGCAAAGTTGCATATATTCAATAATGGTTCTCATTGTGATAAAAGTTACCTTAGTGCTGAAAATGACTGTCTCAAGTTGTTTCCATTCCGATAGTGATATTCTAAACCTTTTTTAAGCAAAATCGGAGCTGATCTCATTTCGATTTTTTTTCGTAACACCGATTCTCTTCTAAAGTTTTCAATTATAACAATATTGGTATGCAGCCAACTTAAGACAATTATTTCCTTGAGTAAGGTGCCAATTACCATCGTCAAAGCCGCCGTTGAGTAAATGCAACTTTGCCAGATCTATTTTTTTCAAAAAATCGCTCACAAAAAAGTCGCCCGTATAAATGCGGCTTGAAAAAACAGCTCTGGAAAGTACAATTTGATTTCGAATAGATTTCACCAAAGTAGTTGCCCAGAGTCAATCATATGGAACCCACTAAGCATAACGATAGCTCTCATGCATGCGGTACATGTGCTCTTGTGGTATGTATCAATAGCAATTGGTAATGACTATTTCACCGGAAAATTTTGGGTTTTAAAACGTAAAACGAAAATGAGAAATATTCATCTACACATTTTTCATTTGCTTTTTAAGGGATACGATTAGGATTTGAGTTAGGGTTAGGATTAGGTTTTAGGGTTAGGACTAGGTTTGGGGTTAGTTTGAGTAAGGATTTAGGTTTAGGTAGATTTGAGTCAGAATTAATAAAAAAAGCTATATAGAAATTTCATGTGAAATAAAGTCTTCCATGATGATTTTCGAGTGAGACTTTGTTCTATGATTTGCTTATTTTGATTCAGAACATGCATTTTTTTACTGGATTTTCCCACGACTTGTTTGGGACGTCTGTATCTTGTCAAGCTATTACGCCGTATACCCGAGTTTTTAATGCGACAGGACGCTCTGAAAGCGTTCCGTTCATTCAGTTTGGTAAGTTGTATCTTTGTTTATCTTGCCTGATTGTTGTCGTTGCTTGTTTATCCTTCTGTTTACAGAACAGCGTCAGTCAATAATATTGAATGAACCTTACTCTTTTTATTGAGATAAGTTTTGAGTGCTTGGACGAATCAGCACCTACGTAGGAGTTTCCAGTGATCCAATGTTCCTGTGAATTTCTTCAAATTTTTATCCACTGAATTTGCTGCATGTTTGAAGCCACCAAGCAGAGATAATCATCGTAAAGCGTCGTATCCAAGGACGCAACAACATGACCAGGGTGCAGGTTGAACCCAGATCATGTGATCAAGGTCGCCCTAAAAGCTCTTCGTTTTTACACCAGAGCCGTTGCGAGTTGCTTATTGGTTGATTTATTATTTGATTTCGATTGTTTCAGAGGAGCCTAATCAGAATCGAATCACATGCTCTTGGCGTCTCGGCCAATCCGAAGTGTGTAACGTCACCTTTCGTGCTCAACCACAAGTCGAATATCTTGCTTTGGGAAAAAACGGTAGGTTTTACACTTAGCAATTAAAAGTTCGTACCTTTAAGTCTTGCCTAATTTTCGCGAAAATCGTAAGCTTGCTATCGTATTGCTTTTGCTGCAGCTACTTTGAAAGTGCTGTCATACTAAGCTGTTTACGGGTACAAGTTGCAGTTAGCCAGAATAAGTGAAGGATATTCTGATACGATTTCATTTTACACCAAGGATAGACCAAGTTTTAAGTTTGATAATCCCAATACGACGCTGCATCTTCGTGCATTATTAAGCGTAGAATAGAAATGCAAAGCAGATAATTGTTCAATACCCGTTTCCCGGTTTCCTTGAGGCTTAGTTTTTTGTCGGTTATAGGGCAAAACTTTTTGTAGTTGTATAAGAATTATGTCATGTATGCGTCGTAAAGCTAAGCCGTAAGTTGTCTGATATCCATGTCCATGAAACGTGACAAAATTATATCAAAAGTTATCGTTTAATTTTGTTTTGTTTATTGCTGGAAGCAATCAAAAAGGAAATAAATGCTGTTATGTTACGTTCCAAGCCAGATCTGTCACTGATTCCAAGTATTAAGTTGGGATGGTACCCAAGCCAGAGGTCTTACTACCGTAATTAAATGACTTTTATTCGAGCGGTAATGCGTTCGTATTTGGAGCGGGAGGTCTGTGGTTCAAATTTCGGACCGGTCAAATCGGACACAGTATTGCCAACGGCTCGCCACCGCTGCGACATTTCTTCGAAAGGTGCTGTGTTGCCCGGGCGCAATGACGCGGAGATGAGCCCCGCAAACTCGTTACACCCTTTATCGTAATACAACGAGTATAACAAAAGATTTGATTTGAAATCTGAAATAACCGCTCGTTGCGAATCAAAACCAGTAATAACCAATTAGTGATCGAATGGATAGAGCGTCGACTACCAAAACGGTAGACCTGTGTTCGATTCCCGTTCAGGTCAAATACTATAAAAATGGGTATTTTAAGCTTCCCTGCTTGACGTTCAGCAGTAAAAGGGACGGTGTAAAACCTTCACCGTGTGTGGTAGACAGTTGGGCAGGTGGTAACTTGACTTGAAGACCGAAAGGTCCCTTCGCTGTCTCCTGGCCAAGTCAACTTGGTGAATAAATATGCAAACGGTAATGAAATGACTTCTATTTCTAAACTCTTAAATATTTACACGTCGCGAGTCAAAAGTAGTAATCGGCCTTGTATTTTTCAGGTTCGAGAGTGGTTAATGATGGTAGTGACACAATTTCTCTAAATGGAACAGCGATGCACGAGTATGTGTTTCGTAGATCGCAGGTTAGTTACTAGTTAGTTGGATGAATTTGTCGAATTTTTTAAGAGCACTTTTTTATAGGAGCATGAGGTTCATTTTTGCTTAAAATGAAGAACATGGGCTGGCACAATGTATTTGTATTGAACGGCAGTAATTGCTCGGCCTTTCCTATATTGTGGTTGTTGATTTGTCAAACAATGATCATGATAATATTTGTCACTTTATTCTCCAATAAAGCTAAGAACATAATTATGAGTCTGAAATTTCATGAAAGTTTTAAGAACACCCAGCCTCAACCCAAAGTTTGCTGATTTCTATAAAGGTCTGCAACTCTACATGATGAGAAATTTGGAAAAAAGTAGTCTTTTCAAAGCCATTCAAAATACTGTCTTTTGATAGATTTAGTGGCGCTGTTGGACTCTTGGTGCTACCCAACTCTTTCCGAGGGATTGAGGGGTAGAAAACCCAACAATTGGGCCGGTCAATGTGATATTACGTCCCCTCCGCAAGTGCGGATTGGGACGAAATTCCGGACAAATTTACCGAGGGATTTTTGAAAGCTTTGATTTTTACTTATTTCAGGTGTCTGTGGAAGATTACGGCGAATATAGACTCGCTATACGCTATGTGACATTTCCAGGGATTCGTTACGTTATTTTCTTCGATATTGAGCAAGAGCCTCTTCCAAACATCACTGCAAGTCAGTAACTTCACGAAAATTAGTACAACACAAACAGAAAAACAGTTTGATACCTGTGCAAAAATCGCCTGATTACTGGCGATTTTTGTTTTAACAAAGTCTACCTAAGTTAATTTTTTCTGCCTTAGCGGGCAATTATCTAAATTTTGACTAACTGACAGAAAAAATCTTTGCCGTTATAGTTGAAGGGATTTGGCATGTATGCATGTTGTAAAACGAAGCTTGCAATCACTTTTTTGCAATTGTCTTTTACGTTTAGATTCATGTATTTGGTTTGTCGGTCAGCAAGGAGTTTGTGACGTCACCATCGGGATGATGGGCGCAAATGTGGTTTCTTTGCTTTACGATGGTAAGTGTTAACTACTGTAGCGATTTTGCTTTTTTTCAAAAATCGGCAAGTTAAGGGACAAATTTCGGTGAAGCGTTATAAAGTTCGGAGTAGCAACAAGCCTGGCACATTCGAATTTTTGAAAAAAACACCGTTTCACGTAAAGTGTATTTTAATAACGATCTGTGTACAACTGTGTTTTACGTAAAGTGCATTTTAAATAACTTTTTGTGTACTACTGTGTTTCTGCTCTGTGCTGTGGTGTAGATTATAGCAATGCACTTTATAGTTTTGACTGTAAAAATAGAAACTTTTTCTAGGCGAGGAAATCGAAAGCGAGAACTTTTCTGCAATTTCCGGTGGTATATTCCACTACAATGTTCCCCAAGTGGTAAGTAATCTTTTGCCTTGTTTATTAAACTTTTTCTTTTATGCTTGCGAACGACAGGGAAAAATATTTCGGTTTATGAATGACGTAACTCATTAGTTTTTTGGTGTACTGCTTGTCAGCGTGCATCAAATTAAGTTATTTTTGATCCTATCTCAGAGCAAGTAGCCATGTACGTGTTACATAAATTATTTTCCAAAATCTTTTGCGCTTGTCTCTCTATCATTGGTCTAAATCTTGAGGTGTGCCCTGACTTCTGAATGCTTTGGCGGCTTTGATTCTGTTAAGGGGTCGGATCGCACCATGGCGCTCCTGACGTCATGGGTAGCACCATCCAAGCAGTGCAATCAGAACTTACATCTCACTGTTGTATTTTCAGATTACCAGTGAGCACGAAGGAAATTATTCTCTCACCGTTCGCTTCCCTTCAACCGAGGTACAAACCATAAGCTTCGAAATTTTTGTCCGGGAGTATCCGTTTAACTCCGCGGCTGTTATCGGTATCACTCTTGCAGTTCTGGTTCTTATCTTGGTTGCATTTGCCGTTTTAGCCTGTTCAATAAGAAAAAATCCAAAGAATAAAAATGGTAAGTCATCTGGTGCAAATCAAAAAATAAAAATTTAGTACTGTAACACTGGTGAACTTTTTCGGGGAATTCTTAAAACAACTACTATAAAATAGAATTCCTGCCGCATTTCTATTTTATAGTAGTTGTTTTAAGAGAAATTGGGCCGTTGATTGCGTGTAAAAAAACAATTTCTGATGAAACAAATATCGCATTAATAGGATGTCCAATTTTTAGCCAACTTCAAAGGAAAAATTAAGTTTTATCATAAAGGTCATTTAACGGCCGTGTTCCCAACAAGCCAATTTTAGTCGTCAAATTAATGATTTGTTGAAATTAAGGGCAAATAATTTTTGGAAGTATGATAAACATCGTTATAGAAAAGTCGACGAATTTTTGAAAATATGACTTTTAGTATGCTTTAATAATGGATTGGTGCAAAATTTAGGGATCGTCAACGTATTTTACAGCTTCGGGCGCAATTGTTTTGGGAAAATTTCGACAATCACCGACTAGCCAAAAAGTTCGAGGGAACACATCCCGTTTCAGTTTAATTAGAACTTGTGGTAATGTCCAATTTTTTCAGGTGAGGTAGAATTAGTGGCTAAAAAGCCAGCGTACCGCGGAACAAATCCACAATCTCCACCAGCAGCTAATCCAACTCAAGGAACCCTTGCGTCTAAAACTTCCTAACCCCGCGTGGAAGAAACAGAAATATGGCGAAAGGCCGTTCTGCAATCTGCAGTGATGAAAACCTTTGAGCGACATCGATCCAGCTTCCGCTCAGGGCTTGATTGTTCCGAACTTAGTTCTACTTGCTGTGTTGCAAAAAGTACTACTCTGGTTTGATCTGCTTTCTGTTTGTACTGCCTTTTTTTACATTATTGCACGACTACTCTTTGCTCCAATTTTATGAGGTGTAATTTAGGAAAAGATTTGTTGAAACATCCCAACATAGTTCAATGCGATTTTGAATATACGAGAGCCACAGCTGAGAATCTTTTTTTTATACGGATTCGGTGTTTTCAGAATTTCGGGAGTTTCAAGTCGTTTTTGCTGAGCGGGATGAAGTAAAAAAAACACCAATTTTACAGCGCTGTTGATAGCCACAGTGCCCCTCTCTTATCACTATATTGAATCTCTGTTCAATGTTATGCATTCCTAACGAAACCACGATCGCTGGCGATTGGCGGTGAAGTTAGTAGTAGTTACTGTTGTACTTGTATGTTTTATTTTTACAACTTTTTCCGGGTCAGCGAAAGACTTTCGTGGCTTAAACTCGGTTTTAGGATTCAGAAGTCTGATGATCAATATTTTTAATATCTTTTCAAACCTATGATCAATGATAATGCGTGTTTTAAAAAATCAAAGTTGTCTTTATTCGCGTTTTTTGTTTAATCTTGTGAAATACTGTGATGTTTTTTTGCTTTTGAGTGTCATGTTGCCGAAGTGTTATATCGATGAAGGTGGATTAGGGCGAAATTCACTTGAACTTTGGTGGTTCTCGCACCTTGGGAAAAAATTTTTTTTCGAGGGCTCATTTTTTCAGTTTGAGGACCATAAGTTGTTGTTACTACTCATCGTAGAAATTGGTCAAGGTAAAACATACTTGGAAGCCGGTGAACCACCGTTTGAAGTATTTAGAAGCCTGTAATATTACATGAATGCCTTCAAGCTCAACTCACTACTCGTAGTTTTGTCTTAACCGTGTCTAATTTTTCTCGAGTTTGTTATGTACCATTGAAATAAACATCTATCCAGCAATCAATTCACTTGTGTTTTCGAATGAGTTTTTTGCCTAAGTTCAATAAAATATTCCAATTTTGAGAAAAAACTCAAAATCGGCTTTATGTTTTGGCAAGGTTTCGAAATTAGGTTTTCCGATCTCAATTTCGGCATAAAATGCAAAATCTTACTAAGTCGATTTTTGACATTTTGCCAAGGTTCACCATAGGTAAGTGTTTCAATTTCATCAAAAAATTCAAAAGTAAGTTAGGTCGATTTTTTGTCAGTATAACGTTGGGCAAATTTTGCAATTTCGGCAAAAAGTGCAAAATCGAACAAAATTTTGGCAAGGTTAGGGGCAAATTTTCGAATTTCGGCAAAAATTCAAAATCGAGTGAAGTCCATTTTTGTGAAGTTTTGAAATTTTGGCAACGTTAGCTTGGGGCTTGGGCAAGTGTTACAATTTCGGCAAAAAATTCAGTAATGATTGAAGAAGTTTGAAAACGTCATAGTTAAATTAATTCCAGTCACTTATTTTGTTAAACTTGATCACGTACACGCTTGAGGGTTTCCGATGATTTGCAAAGAAACGAGAAAAATCATAAATAAAGCAAAAAGAGAAGAAGCTTACCAGTCTCAATAAAGAGAACACTGGATTAGCAGTTTAAAAGCATCTGTTATAAACTTATTGCAAAAGGAATGTTTTCCGGATTTAAATAACAATATGCTACATTAAAATCCTTGTTTTTTGACTTGAACACGGACACGAGTTGCTCTAATTCGTCGCGGAACGCTGAGGCAATTTCCTGCACTTTTTCTTCCGAAAACAAGTAGAGAGGATAATCAACCAAGCGAGCCTAAAATAATAAAAAAATTCTATTTGTGTGACAGTAAAACCTACAGCTATGTAACTTGATTTTTAGCTTAACGTTTTGCCTGCCAATCGTTTTGGAGTGGCGCTTTTCGATGACCATCTTGACACGTTTTTATTCTTTCAACCGATTAGTGGTGGAAGTGATAAAGCGTCGTTCGCGATTACCAGTCGGGTCAAACCAACGTTCAGAAAATTGGTATTTACAGCTTTCCTGATTGACTTCCAGCAATAGAAAGGGACCGATTGAAGCTTTTACCGTCTATGGTAGACAGGTGGGCAGTTGGCAGCTAGACTTGAAAGTTCCTTCACTAACCCAGGTCAAAGAAACTTGATTAAAATAATTACGATTAAATTTTGTGTGTGTTATCATTTCTTCTCGAAAAATAAATTGTAATCATCATTTTGTACTTTTTTGATATTTGCCATTATATAGTTCACCTTGTTTCATTCTGCTCGTATACACTTTTTCACTGTCTTTAAGTGTTTATTGATTGATTTAGAATACGGGAACATCAACAATCAACATTAACTTTCTAACCTTAAGTATAGGGGTCTAGGCATTTCGGATTGTACAGTAGGCCTATACTGTAAAAATTAAAATGAACAGCATGCGGCAAGATTTGATTTTAGTCTAATTCTAAATGTCCTAATTTAAACTTTTTTGTTGTACTTAATGACTTTTTAGGATCTTTTTGATTTCTTGTACAAAAAAAAAAAAAACACAAACGAAAGAAAAAGCAATTCAAAAAAGATAAAAAATCTTGATTATCAGATTGAAAACTAGCCCTCAAAAAGTGGACAATGAAATGCGGTGACAGCAAAGCTGTCAATAAAAAAATACTGTGTATGGTGCCAGGAAAGTGAACAATAAAATGTGTCATAAACGTGGAGAGTAAAAACTGTGTCAAAAAAGCAGACTATTAATCACTCTTCCAGAAAAGAACACAAAAACGATGTCAAAAAAATAGCAATATAAAAACAGTGCCAGAAAAGTAGACAATAACTGAACGATGCCACAAAAAAAAAAACAATAAGAGGACAAAAAATTCATTCCAGAATAAGCGACAATAAAAAAGCATAAATCACCTTTGCTGGTTCCTCCTTGAAGGAAGGTTCAGGTACATGCATGCAACAGTATCGCTGGTTCTGCGCAAGAAAAATCACGGGTAATATAAGAGTCTTAACTACGACATCGATGACTTAGGACTCACCTTCTTTCGATGGGGACGCAAGTAGGAATGGCAGAAAGAAATTTGTAAACAACTAAGGTCTTTGCTTGGCAGTGACCGCATAATCGTGTCGTGATTCGACTGAAACAATAAATCCATTATCATTAAGAATTAAACGAAAGTCGAACTTGAAGAAGTGGGGCGAAATTAAACTAACCGAACGCTCCACAGTCAATTGTTGACAGCGCGGCCGAATCAAGGAGTCGTTTCCACAATGATCTTAATTGCATAATCTGAGTTCAATTTTTACTCTGGTTACGTTGTTGCACTTTTTCAATACTACGCTTTACAATGATTGTCTCTGCTTGGTGGCTTCGAACAAGCAGCAAATCTAGAATTCGTAAAAACATTGGATCACTGGAAACTTCTAAGCAGGTGCAGATTTCTCCAAATACGAAGTATTTATCGCAATTATTATTATTATTATTATTACTTGTTTATTTCAGACACAAGCGGCAAGCATAAACAGCATGAAGCAAAGTCCATAGTAAACACAAACACTCGCAATGAAAAATGTGCGGATCATCGCCAGTGGTCAGCGTCTGACGCAGCTCGGTGATAGGAGGATAAATATGCGCTACTATAACAACAATATTAAAAACTTTGCAACTCAGAAAATTCATACTCTCACTTCGACCTACACACTCTTCCAAGCTTCTCCGGGAATTACGAACGAGTTTCGGGACATGTACTTGGCGGAGCGTAAAAGACACTTCTTGGACAGTGGGTACCCAATACCAATCCACTGTAGCACCTGTTTAGTGCTGGAGTGGTCGTTTTTGTGATTGGTGAGAAAAGCACCGCTTCTTTCCCGGGTTCTCCAGCGCACAGCTAGGTTCTCGGTATGACATTCCACAGTTCCATGCCTTCAACCATAAGAAAACGTCGGGTATCTCCAATTAACGGCGCCCAACTCCTAATTCCAATTCCCAACCTTAAAACTTAAAAAATATTGGGGATGGAAATTTTAACTCCGAAACTAGTGAGTCCATTCCGTCACTTCAACCTCACGCACCTTCTTTTTCTCGCCAGGTGGAGGTAGAACCATGCACAAAGGAGCGTTTGGAACGTTGATCAAGATGTCGAACAAGCCGTTAGTGACGCTAGCGTTACGACATGATGACGTAAAGATGAGTGACGTCACTAAGTCAACGAGTTCCTCCAGACTTGAAATGTTATCTGGAATTCCTGCAACATGGTTCAGTAATTCAATTGTAAAAATATAAACAAGCAGACAAAAATCTAATTCTTTAGAGATTGAAAATTAATTAAGTTCAAGTCGAAACATCTCGTATTAAACAGAACGTTTCATTTTGTCTTGAGTCTGCTCTTTTTGGTCAAATTTTTCACATCAACTCGTTTTTCTTTTCCGATATCTAATGCAATAACTAAGATATTATTGCCTTTATACACCAAATTAACGGCTCGAAAAAAAATGAGCACAATTTCAAAATGGAGACAAAAATGTGACCTCTGATCTCAACGAAAACGAAGATTTTAATTAATTTTGTTACATAGATGTAAACGATTATTATCTTCAAGTAAGTTTTTTTTGCCATCGTATTAACTGTTTCGGTTAATCCGCTTTTATTGCAGAATAAAACAAATTAAACATTTGACTGATTATTGAACTATGGCACCTTTGCTAATTTGGTCCCCGCATGAGAATCCTTCTTCTTTAACTTCCCGCATAAACGATTGGAGCTCGAAGTCTCCCAAAACTTCCTGTGGAGTATATTTTAAGGAGGTTAAAGTCAAGGTGAATTATTGCTTTAGACATTTTAAGAAACTCTTCATTCTTCAAGAATAATTTATTTAGGACAATATATTGAAAAATTAAAGATAAGCTATAGATATAAATGAGCCTCTAAGACTCTGCATATTGTCCGTAGCTTATTTCAAGAATAACTTTTGGAAAGAATCGCAAAATCAAAAATTGAAAAAAGAACACCATTTAAAAGATACATTACGAAACCAATCGAACAAACATCAATATTCACAGAAGAAAATGCTAAAAGCAGAAAAAAACAAATTACCAGTTGCATGCCAAAGACAGCTGTGTTCGCCTAATTTTAAGGCTCATCAGTCAGGCTTAGAATAGCCAAAATGACAAATATTCAAGTGATAAAATTTCAGAAAAAAACTTCACAAAAAGGATTAATATTTGCAGATAAAATTCTGTCCAATACCAATCTTTACCAAAAAAGTTACCCTAAATTAATAAAAACTTTCTAGCTGAGATCGTTACCGAACAAAACTGAAATTTGTTGGGTAAAGATTGGTATTGGACAGAATTTTATCTGCAAATATTTAATCCTTTTTGTGAAGTTTTTTTCTGAAGTTTTATCACTTGAATATTTGTCATTTTGGCTATTCTAAGCCTGACTGATGAGCCTTAAAATTAGGCGAAACAGCTGTCTTCGGCATGCAACTGGTAATTTGTTTTTTTCTGCTTTTCGCATTTTCTTCTGTGAATATTGATGTTTGTTCGATTGGTTTCGTAATGTATCTTTTAAATGGTGTTCCCTTTTGAATTTTTGTTTTAATACGTGATTACTGCAACCCACTCAGCTTGGATGGATTTCCAAATGCTACAACTTTGTTGTCCCTTTTTTTTAAATCGCAAAATCACAAAAAGTTTGAAAAAATTGTTGTGCTGTTAAATCAAATTTTGAGCGAGGCAAGACAAGGGTCAAAGTCAAGAGATTCCCAAACCCAGAGTGCTCTAATTACTTGGTGAGCGTAAATTAAATTCAGTGAAAGAGGTTCAAGACAAAAGCACTTGGGACATTGCTTCACAAAATGAGTAATGATTTAATAACAATAGATGGATTTGAGCCATCGCGACTCATTTCGTCCTTGCTCAAGGGAATCATCAGGCGGGAAAGGCCAATTTCGTTTTATTAGCCAAAGAAAATTGTAAAATCAAAATCAGCAAGTTTGAAATTTTGTATGTACGCTTTTGGATCATAGAAAAAAATTTCTGCTTCAACAACGCATAGGATTTAATTTCTATTGTACGGTACAATAAAATAGATGCAGTTCAAAATTGCCCAAAACTCAGTCCGAACCTAACCGGGTATTTCCATTCTTTTAAAATAGAAACAATATTGAGACGAATCTGGCCTACAGTTGCATGACTTACTTGATCACTGTCGTAAAAATAGGTCAACACCTTTCCAACGAAATCCTTTATCCTTCCCCATAATATGAGAGCGTCATCACGAAAGTGATACCCAGGAGGTTCCCCCTGAACTCCTACCCCATTCTCTTTTAGGGTTTTTTCTATATTAAGTTGGTCGAGATGAAAAGATTTGAAAGCAGAGCGAAGAATGCGAAAATGTTCCCCTGAACCTAAACAGCTTATTGTGACATAACACAAAATCAAGTCAAACTGATGATGGATGGATATTCAGATTGCACAGCAAGTCATGGAACAGTGACCAATCCTGTTACCCCGAAGCAGTCTTTATGATACACCTATAGGCACTAATTAGAGCCTTGCGCGGTACCTGTACGGACGATCGTTTTGACCCGTGACAACTCGGCACCTACAAAGAGGTGGGAAATGAGCATGCGGAGAGCTTTTTGAGGTGTTTCAGTCAAACAGCCCGGCAAGTACCACCAAAAAGGAGATTGTAATAAACAAACAAATAAATAAATACAGTTTCTACTGTATATAATCGAATTAGCGGACCTACCAAATGATATAAGCTTGTCAAGAATTCCTCCTGAATTAAGAAGGGAGGTTCTGATCACCAAATTGCCAGCAGAGACGTACCGGAGGTGAGGGAGAATCATCTTCAACACCGGGTGTCGAGAGGAAAGACAACGACAACAGGCCACTAAAAACGGCTCCAAAACAAAATGGGTTCGAAAAATCTTTTCCACTATCTAAAATGAAAACAAGCAACGGTGATTTTTGTCGTCAATTTAATGACGAAATTTTTAGTAACGTGATAATAAATTTGAATTTTGTTTAAAAACTGCTGTTTGATCTTATAGGACAAGCTATAGCCATTGGTGGGTACGTTAATGCAAAACGTTAGCTTCGTTAACCAATAGTCCGTTAACAAACCTCACACCTCCGTTAACGTTAATCCGTTATTTTTAGGTTTAATTAACGAAAGTTAATAAAATCCGTTAATTCGTTAATATTTTGCGCGTAATTTACATTTTATTCACTCGCTTCTAAAACACGTATTGACGTTGTTGAGCTGATTTTAAGGAAATATTTATTGCTATGGTGGTCTTTTTGTGTTTTGGAAGTTACATTTTACAGTCTAATCTAATTTCAAGATAAAATCAAGTTCAAATGCACCAACGAAGCTGCGATCCGAAAATCTTTAGAAATTGTGAACAGCGATAATTAAAAGACCTATGAGGCTGCAGCTTACTATTTGCCGCAAAAAAGAGCTCCTTTCTTCGCTTTCTTCTATAAAACTCAGGTTAATACGCAACAAGTGTTGCCACTGCAAACTGGTTTGTACCGATACGATGAATGAATGATGCAAGATGTTAACGATAAAACCGAACTTAACGTAAGTTAATTTAGTCCGTTAACACGAAAAAACTTTTTAACGGATTAACGAGTTAATGAAAAAGTTAGCTTCCTTATTAACGGATTAACGATTAACGGACTTGTGCTCACCTATGGCTATAGCGGCTATAGCCAATAAGGTCAACAAATCTGTAATGACAAATTATACGATGATTTTTGACCCTCAATGAATCCTTTTCAGTTTTAAAGGCTTTCCTGATCCGTTTAAAAAGGTTAAAGTAAATTTATATCATCTTCGTATTTCTTGACAAGCGAAAGAGAATAAAGATCACAAAAGTAAGACATTGTCAAAAAAGATTACTAACAACATTAAATTTGATTAAAGATTTACGTCGTTGGTCAACTCCCAAACTAACCCAGCTGTTTTTACATATGTACAATTCGCAACTTACCAATTGGACGTTGCTTTCAGCATTTCTGAAGTAAATTTTAGCAAGCATCCAATCCGATTCAGAATCCTCTGGGGTCCAAATGGGCGTTCCAGAGCCTGGTTTTTGGCCAAGTTGGATAGCAATGGGAACTAATTGCTTTTTATTGTTGAGGTACAGCAAACATATAGGGGCACAAGAGAAATATGGGGATCCGTCAATGGGGCTTTTTCCACAGCACACTCCATCTAATATACTGAGATCAATAATAAAAATATTTCCTCTCTGCAACAAAAATTTGACAATAAATGAACGAAAAGAACCCAAATCCCCCACTCAGGAAATATTTTCCTGAATCAAAAATCGTTTATTTTGTGCCAGTTACAGCAATCAAACATATTACAATATTATAAGGTAAAATTGAACTGGGGCAGCAAAATTGCACGGTGCCAATATTTGGTTGATGCACCACCTTGAAAACTTTCCAGTTTGTTCTTGGATAAAGTCAATGGAGAGAAATATGATTTAGAATGAATAAAACACAACACAGCAGAATCGCCTTCTCGCGAAAACATCTCACCAGATAGTCAGAGCTTGAACATATCAACTACCTCTGTCTCGTTCAATCTACTGCAGACAGCAAAACCCAATCGTAAAATCAAATAAGGAACTAAAATGAAATATTGCTTATACCTCTACTTCTTGATGCAGCTTAATTCCTCTTGTAAGCTGTGAGGCCACCATGGAGTGCGTTACAGGAAACTTGGTGGGGATCTGGCGGCACCGTTTCAAAATGGTAGGGTTGCACCCATTCATCATTTGTCTTCCAAACTCTTCGTCTCTCTCCCAACTGCAATAAAACCGGAAATGATCGAAATTTATCAGAAAACTTTGAGGAAGACTTTTGAGGAGAAATAGCTAGTCTTTATACACTGATTTATTGTAGAACATCTGCTACTGGATAAGTAGCTTTAAGGTTTTTTCTACTCGGCTGAACCAAAAACTTTTAATTGGCGTCAACGGGAAGAGTTTACAGCTTCCTGCATTAAAATGATACTATGAAAAAATTTCACTGTGTGTGTAGTGAAGAGGAGAGCAAGAGCTTTAGTCGAAGATTACTTGTTTGTCTTTTACAGTAGTCTAAACAATTCAACAAATAACTGTGGCTGCTGACGGAACTAAAAAAAAATTCCTAAAAATCTGATTACTTTTGTTGGAAATCCGGAATCTTTGGAAGCTTGGGGTGCAGGAAAAGGTTCTTTAAGTCGGATACATTTTCCACCGAACTGAACATTGCTGCAACGATCAGAATATCACCTTCATGAAGCTAAAAGATTAGGCTACTTTCCTGGATATTTAATAACTGCCGGAAAACAAAAACAGCTGCTCTAGTGTATAGCGAGCACAAATTTCCAAAGTTGTTAACAGCCCAAACGTGAAGAAGTTTGTTAGACCGGCGCGAAAATATTGCAGTGAATCCGGACCAAACGCGAATATATTGAAGCAATCTTTAATTTATAATACAGTAGAGCCGGAAATGCAAAGACGCTGGTGCTGTATTTTAGTTGAAGCTTTAAACTTAAAATATTTAACTTTACAAAAGTATGTTCCAAACAAATTCTAGTCGAGATGTTCAAAAAAATTCTAATCATGATGAGTAGCGGAATAATTTAAACATACGATAACAGGGCTGCTGGCAACATCCAATATCTGTTTGAAGTTGAGTAATAGAAATCCTTGGTTAAAAATTAAATCATTGAAATGTAAAGACTAAAATTTGTGTACTTAAATGCTCACTGGAAATCTTCTCCACCACGTTGTACTTCCCACTTTTTTTTGCTACTTCAAAATCCTTCATCATTTCTGCCTCCAAGTGAAGACTCCGCGGTAAATCTTCGATAGTTTGCGCCATGATGCACCCTAAACGCCACGCCATATCAATTTGAAGTGCACAGTATTACGGCAATAAAAGAACAAGCTATATTGATGGCAAATAATAACGTTTACTCCTTAAAGGAATGAAGCATCCAGCCAATTCTTGTAGTTTCCAGTTGCTAAAATCGAAATATATTCTGAAAGTAAAAACTGAAAGTAAAAACGGGTCAGCCCTGAAACCTTCGACAAAATCTTACGATAACGGTATAAGTATTAAATTAAATAGATTCTAAATTTAAAAGCCGTATCAGCCTGGCAGACTAGATCTTATTCAAATAGAATCTATTTCAATAAGGTTTAGTGTGTCAGACTAATACAGTTTTAACTTCGAATTTATCGAAGTGTATTTTTTGAAATTTTTTGTTCTCATTTTGCGGCTGCGGTTGCAAAGATATTCAACAAATTCAAAAGGATATCCCCCCAAAAAGTTTTTGGAAACTTGAGTTTGTTCTACCAGCCTAAATTTCCAGAAAAAAGGGAAATTAAAAAACCTGAATTGGTCACGAGATGTGACTAGAAAGTTGTTGTGGTGCATATTGATCCTTTAGTCATCGGACTGCGCCAGACGCTAACTATTGGACGATCCTCACACTTTTCATTGCAATTACTACTTTGAGCTAGGAGGAATCAGCACCTGCTTAAGAATTTCCAGTGATTCAATGTTCTTATGGATTTCGAATTATTTTTCCACTGAATTTGCTGCTTGTTCGAAGTTAGCAAGCAGAGATAATTATCTTAAAGCGTGTTATCCAAGGACGCAACAACGTGACCAGGATTCGGGTTGAACCAGATCATGCGATCTGGGTCGTCGTGAAAACGAAAACGACAAAACGTCGTGAAAACGAAAAGACTCTCTCAGCCACACTGCCGACTAAGGCTAATATTATGAAGTTTATCTTTAACCTTTTAGATTATGGTAGGGGAATCAATGTTACCTGGACCTGCTTGACTCAGAAATCCATTGCTACTTCGCCACTTAATGTCACACTTCATTCTTGCAAGCTCCCTCTTGTGAAACGATATCAGGATTGGGTTTTCCTCTTGGCGTGGGTGTTTTGCTGAAATAATGTAAAAATTCTTCACTGTTGCTAATTGGGGTGAGCTGTGAACTTTTTAAGTTCTTTCTGTTTTGTAAAAAGTCAAACGGCTACTTAAAGTAACATGAGTTGCATCAGTATCGCCATGCTAAAGGTTGGGTTTATTTATGAATTAAGCATATTGGATTGAAGCCGCTTAAGACTTCATTCTAGCGAGGTGATTGAAGTGGTGGACAATCACGATTTATTGCTTTGAAATCTCGAGCTGCTGCCTGAGTAAACCCCAGAAATAGCGGATAAAAACAAAGACAAGGGAAAAAATCAAAATCGAATCCGTATTGAACTGTACTCGCTGCGTTACGCAACAGCGTGAAACGAGCTTGCGAGTCATATTGTTGCGTCATTACGCCTAAAGGCAACAACAGTGTGAGCCATTGGCAACGTTGTGTTTGATTTGACCGGCCCGAGATTTAAACCTTAAGCTTCCCGCCTAGAGACGAACTCATAACTACTGTACCGCAATACCAACTGTTCGATCAGAAAGAAATAAACTTTAAGAAAATTTTTTCGGTCACTTACCTTCTTCGACAACGTGCAATGTTCCTACAACCCAAGAGTTAACAAAGAATTTATGAATATCATCTTCTCCTTCTCTCTGTACTGTTACTGACACGACAAACCAATCAGAAAACATCCCAATGTCATCGTGCCCTGAAACATCCAAGCAAAAAAGATATAAATAACCGTAATAAAAAGAGCGTTGGATATTTAACATTATTAAGGGTTTGCCGTCTTTTTCAAGTGCAGTATATCGCAAACTTTCGTTTTAATTTTGGTTAAAAACAAAGCCACAAACAAAAATCTGCAGCTAGGAAATTTATTGTGCTCGTATGAAATCCTTTTCGCGGAAGATAGGTAAGGTATTGTAAAGCGAAGTATCATCAGTGGTGCAACCAGGAGGGGCTACAAGGCTTCAATATTGCCTTAGCCCAGTCACTTAGAACATTTAACTTTACAATACCAACATTTAAACGCGTTTTGTACTTGACATTTAAGTAAGAGCGGGGGGGGGGGGGCTAAAAGGGCAGGGCAATTTAATTCTTTTCAACGACTTTCAAATTTAACAATTTAGTTCTTTCAAACGGGTCTAAAAACGTGAGAAAAGCGATCCAAAAGGCTATTTTTTGCCAAAAAAATCACAGAAATCGTCGAGCGGCAGGAAGCTTCGCCCTCAGACCCCATCTGTGATAAGTTTGAGTTGTACCAGTTTGCTCAGCAAGCCGCCTAAATTAGACATTAAAAAAAATCATTTCATCTTTTGGTTCAAGCCCCTCCCTTGTAGCAAAATGCTGGTTGCGCCCCAGAAAGTCATAGTCTAAAACTTACAGCAAGAAATTGGAAGACCCACGAAACAAGCAATTATTTCCACGCTAATACAAACTTTTAAGAGCAAATAAGAACAATGCTAGGCTCAGCACCGAAAACAAATTAAGGCAGTACAACGCATTCGCACCTAATCAGGAATTTTCTTAGCTTTTTTCCATATTGCCATTGTCAGGAGGGTATTCTCCACGCATGCAAGGCATGCAATGCATGCCTAGTCATTTAGCCAAAAAAGATTACAATAATTCAAACAAGTAAATGTAAAAATTTAAAACAAAATCAATATAAGTTGCCACAGTTACTGGAATTCACTTTCAAGTCAAAGTAGCAATAACTAGTCTCGCTTAATTCATTGATATCAGTTTTAGCCTGTTTTCAGCATATCGCTAAATCACAAAAAATAATGGCAACACGCATGCAATTTTTAGATTGCATTCAACGGCTCAAGAAATTGCTATGTTTCGATAAGACTGCGAACAAAATTAAATAGGTTGGAAAACTTTGATTGGCGTATTGTTTGCCGCAAAAGTTCTATTATACGTCTTAATATGACCGTTAATGGATTTTGATTTTGTCTTAAATATGGCCTCTATTTTGATTTCAGATTTGTTACAATAAATTAGCTTAGAACAGCCACAAGCTATGCACCAAAGCATGCAATTTCAAATAAAGTAGAACGCCGATTATACGAACTAATTAAAACCGGGGGTGGTTCGGATTAGTGATTTAATCGGAAAATCAAACAACATGCAATATTAGGAAAATTCATCATTTAGGCTACAGCAACATGCAATACTGTATTACGAATTACGAAAATACATCATTTACTGTACACAGACGTTGTGATTTATTGTATATTATTAGTGCTGGGAGTATAGTAATCACTCTTTTTTTTTTAAATTTGCTGAAGTCTTAAGTATAGTAAGTGATCTAACGACTTAGGTTGAAGCCATGTTCGGATAACAGGCGTTCGGATTATCGGCGTTCTACTGTAGGGTAAGGTTAGAATGAATATTATCAACCTTTTCAGTCACATCACGTGATTAAGCCAATTTCGATAAAAACACCCTTTTTCGTCTAAATTGGGGTTTAAGGAATCAAATAGAATGTATTTAATCCCCCCAACTCTATTTCATCCCCCCAAACCCAAAATAAATGAAAAAATGGGGGATTTACCAAAATTGGCTTGATCACGTGATGTGACTGGAAGGGTTGATAATATTCATTCTAACCTTACCCTCTACTGTATTGCATGCGTGTTGCCATTTACTTTATGTAATTTAGCAGTATGCTAAAAGCGAATAACTCAGCGGCGAAACCAAGCCGTGATAGCCGTCACGTATTGGCATTAGGTAATGTATGTACGCCAGAGTGAGTTTTTGAGAGTTCGCACTATTTAGGCTAAATGTTGAGCTATAAGAGAGAAAGCAAGATGTGAAATCCATTTAAACAGGGAGTTACCGAGAGTTGGTTCAGTTAGTACTTAGTACATGCCTAGGCTAGTTGTAGAGTTCGCACTAGGTTTTGCAAAAAAGTTTTTAGGACTATCAATGAACTACCAGAAGGTTGTTTAGCTGCTTTGTTTGTGCTTTACTGGTTGTTAAATAAACTGAATAGGGCCATGCCTAACCATACATGGATTAGACTGGCCTTGAGCCCAACAGCCTGCTCAGTATTCTAATGACATAAGAAATAGAAGCTGTAAAAGTAGGCTATGTATTTGCTATTTAGCAAATTGGCTCAGCTTTGTTCCACTATTATTGTTTTTCCTCAAAGTTATTAAGCCTTCTTTACTGTTAGTGTTAGCCTAGTATGGTACTGGCTGCTGTTACATAGAAAACTGCTAGACCTGACTGTAGTGACACAAGAAAGTTGTACTTGGACAGTAAATGCACACTCTAATGTGCACTGTTGAGAGTAGGCCAATTTTCAACACTGGACATTTATCAGTGTAAGTTGGTTGTTTATTTTACTGCCTGATAACCAATAATGTAATCGAAGCTGATGACGTCATCATAATTGCATGCCTTATCTGAATCGTCACGCTGCGCCACTGGCCATTGTTGATTTGTGTAACAGTAATTACGATTTATAACAAAAGACAAGTTTTAACCAAGCAAGAATAAATTCATATTGTGTCACTTTATTCAGAGGTTACCTAGCAGATTTGGAACATAAACTTTTTTCACAACTGTGAGGTAGCACTTACCTCATAAGGCTAGTGATTCATCAGCATCTGAATTTACACATAGCCTATCCTACAGAGGTGGATTCCTCGAGGACGTCCTTGGCCTCGAGGACACATTTTGAAGTCCTTGGCCTCGAAGGTCAAGTCTTTGGCCTTGGCCTTGAAGCCTCAAGTCCTCGGCTCGAAGACAGCACTACTTTTTGAACAGTTGAAATTTTGTTGGAAAACGCCAGAAAAAAACGTGTGGAAAATTTGCGAATACTTTTTTTGTTTTCATTTATTGTAGCAAAGGCGTAGCCAAGGGGGGGGGGGGGGGGGAGCAGGGGGCCCGTCCGCCCCAATTTTCAATTCCACCAGCGACAAAAATGTGACAAACAAGTCTATTGTTTCTTCAGTTTCAGTTTCTTTTTAGCACTTTTCGCTTGCAACAGTAACTAACAACAATATTGAGGACCACGGGCCTTGGGCTCCCCCTCAATTCAATTTTTCCCTGCAAATTTAAACGTATAACCCGGAAGAAATGGAGAGTTTTTGTCCTAAAAGTTGCTATCTTAGGCCCACATTTAGCCTTTTTATGAACGTAATACACTAACCAGGGCCGGATTTACCACAATATGACGCAGTGCCAGCAAGGGGCCCCGCGCTCAAATCGTAAGACTTTTTTGGTCTTCACCTATATTTGGCAGAAAGATGTTGCGAAAATCTCCCAAGTGCCAGGGGCTCAGCGCGATGTAAATTCGGCCCTGCAATAACATGGTTAGTAGGCGTAACCATCTATCGTACCATTTTTCGATAACAATTCAGTGATTCACTTCTACCTTGCCGGTTTTTACGCACAAAATACTTTGAAAAAATTTGCCATGAAAAATGCTGATTGAACAAATCATTAAACTTCAACTAAGGGGGCCTGGGCCCCGTGGCCGAACATGAATACCTGTAACTGGTTAGTTTCATGACAAAACAAAAATCCCTAAGGAAAACCTTTGAGTGGATTATTACTTACTGCTAAAATGTTGCAAGAGACATTGCACCTTACTTTCCCCTACCTGGACCAAATCACTTACAATTAAAATTTAACTCCAAAATGCAACATGTTAAACGTGTTTTGGACTTAAATTGCTAGTAAAAGGAGGATTAAACAATTTCATTTTTTCAATTGGCTTTCAATAATATCAAAATCTAGTGCTTTCAAATGGCTCTGAACACTTGCGAAATGTGATCCAATGGCATTAAAATAGCTATTTTTTCCAAAAAATTGCCCAACGGCAGGGGACTTTGCCCCCCAAAGTTGTAAGTCGGCCTGGGCTTTTCGGGTCGGGCTCGGGTTCGGGCCTAAAGTTGAGAAAAATTTCGGGCTTAATTCGGGCCTGAGACGTGCGTTTTGTCTCAGGTGCCCAAAAATATAATCAAAACAACTTGGCAACATTGCTAAATTTTTCAGACCTAACTTAACTGTCGGTTTTTTCGGGCATGATTTGGGCTTTAAATTAATTTTCGGGTTCGGGCCTGAACTAGTCGGCCGGTTTACAACTCTGTTGCCCCCAGACCCCAAAGCTTCCGGCAGCTGGGGGCCCCGCCCCCAGACTCCCGTCTGTGTTACGTTTGAGTTACGCTAGCTTTCTCAATACGTTTCCAAAGTTGGATACTAGTATTTTTCAACTATTAGTTTAAGCCCTCTCCCTTTGCAAAATCCGGGTTAAGTGTCAACAGGCAAGGATTTTAGATCTTCCATCCAACGATATCTTTGTCCCACAAAAACTTGCTCTTTTGAAAATTTTGATGACGTCATAGCATGTGATTTGTGGTTAACGCCTTCCCCAATCAAAAATCCTGGGTACGCTTATGAATTGCAGATCGCTTGAAAAACTTTTTTGAAAACCTTTTTTTGGAGAGCACTTGTGGCTGTGTCCTTGGCCTCGAGAAGGTCTGTCCTTGGAAAGATTGTCCTTGGCCTTGGCCTCGAGAAGGTCTGTCCTTGGAAAGGTTGTCCTTGGCCTTGGCCTCGGATTTTTTTGTGTCCTTGGCCTCGAGCCTTATGTCCTCGACTCCATCTCTGCTATCCTAGCAGCCCACCTTCATGTGTGGTTTGAACTAGTTCGGGTGTACTGCCAGGATAGGCTATGTGTAAATTCAGATGCTGATGAAACTCTAGCCTAATGGGAAAGCAGATATGTGATGTAAGTGCTACCTCACAGTAGTAAAATAATGTCACTTTATTCTCCAACGAAGTTAAGAACAAATTAATAGCAAATGAGGTTTAAAATTTAAAAACAGCCCATCTTTAAAATTTTAAAATTAAAAACGAATAAGCGTAACTAGTTTCATAATCTTTAATTGGGCAAGCAAAATAAAAGGGCGGCTTTAGAAGTTTGCCCTAATAAAGACAACAAAGAATTTTTGTTTTCAGGTCAAATTCCTCTGCCGCCTGGACATTTTTAAAAGCACTAGAGGATCCTTGAAAGATTTCCTGCAGTAACAGTAAAGTGCCTGGCTGCCAGTATTCGGAGAAAGGGGAAACAATATACTGGCGTTTAATGCAGTATTCAATACAAAGCTTTATTTTTTTACTTATGGTCAGAATCGCTGGCCTTCCGATATCTTCCAGTTTGATTCGAAAGCGATCCACACTGCCTCGTTCAAAGTCATCTCGAAACGTATTATCCAGTCGCACGAAGGCGCTTTCTTCCCCACTACAGCCTGTCAGCTGCACAAACACGTTCGAGTCCGTTCCAGCGAACTTCATTGACCCTGTCTATGACGTCAAAAATAAACGAAGATTACCAAAATTAGCCAATATAATCGCTTGTGAAACGATAAGCGCCTTTTTTGCTTCTTTTGCCACAAAATTAAACGCAATAGTAAATTTTCCTCCTAAAGAACTGAAAAAGTGGGGAATTAAAAAATGCGGAGCGATGACCTCCTTCATGATGTAAAATATAAAACCGAAGTTTTTACCGTTATTGTGAAGATGAAGTTGACTTTCGGAGGATCTTTCTGAAACAGCTCTCCTCCAAACAAACCGCTCATCATTCCACTTTTTAACTTGCGTAAACCCTGCATGACGTCATTGAATGATGCTCTATCAACAAAATTAACGTACGGTTGTAGTAAAATAATGTAGCAACAAAAAGCAAACTACACAAATTAGAAGATTAAATTTGTTTAAACCAAAATATTTGTTTTGGTATTCTTGAAGAAAAACTTTTTAATGGGAAACAAAAATTGATGAGCAATTGTTTATCATGTATTGCTATATAAATCCCAAAGACCTCTTGACAGCTTGATAAACCTTTGAAGCCAAGATTTGAAACTGAAAACTCCAATAAATATTTTTTTACCTCCGAAAAGCGGATATAGTGATCGACGTTTTTCCGATTTTTGGTAAGAATGAAACTGACCCTGACTTTTATTATTTCTATTAGACCTTTTGTAATTTGACTTCGAGGTTTCTTCGTCCTCCAACATGTGCGATCTATTGCATTGCTATCCTTAACTTTTTCTCACAGATTGATTGCTCCATATTTATCCTACACTGACGAGGAAGTAATGGTGGCGCTTTTATATCGGACGAACTGTCCTCACCCGCTTAAGAGTTGGCCGTATTCCAAGCTTTCAGACTGACAATAACTTCTTCCCACGTAAATTTGCTGCGTATTCGAGCCACCAAGCAGAAATAATCATCGTAAAGCGTCTTATTTAAGAAAGAAACAATGCGACCAGGGTGCAGATTGAACCAAGATCATGCGATCAAGGTCATTATAAAACGACACCTTTACCCTCTTGGCCACGCTGCCGACATCTCGGCGTAGAGTAGAGTCTTATGAACCTGGAAGATACTATTTTATCGAAAAAGTTTGAGTAAATTTTTATTAATTCTGACCTTCATCTAACTCAAATTCTAACTCTATAAATGACTCCAAACCTAATCCAAACACAACTCAACCCCTAAAAATTAAAAAAAGAATATTCTCGTTTAACTCACTTCAAAGATTTCGGCAAAATAGTCAGTATATAGTCACTCCCCACATAGATTACTGCATAAAAGTTTTAGCTTAAGCCCGTGTTTTTAGCAGCAGCAGAATAATAATTTTTAATGTTGCATTATACTTCTATTCTCTCGTTATTTCATTCCTTTTTTGTATTTTAAATGCAATACCATAAGTGTGCCCTAAACTCTCTTGATTTTTCCAAAGACGACACACTGTTACGGTCTATAGAAGGAATTCAAAAACTGAGCTGGCTGATTTTAAACTAAGCTTACTAATATTCTGATACCGTTTTGTGGATTAAAGCAACAAAACTCGGCTAATACTAATTGTATTCATTCTGCGGGTAACCGAAAATATAAACTTTTGCTTGCTTTTGCAATGATTTTCCGCAAGTTTAATAAGGTATTCAAGTCAAGTTTTTCGCTCTTGACCAAAATGTTGGCACAAGCCTGAAATGCATTCTCACCAAATTTGAACTTTCTATGCCTTTCCGTTTTTGGATGTTGCAGGTCAAAATCAGCAATTTTCCTCGTACTTCAAAGTTGCTATTTGGTCAGAATTGTGACAAAAGATTAACTTTTACAAAGCTGGCTTACGCTTACAGAACAGCAGCTAACTTTTACAGATCTAAATCTTTACTTTGTTTTACAGTTACTCCGCCGCAAAATATTTGAAGAACCAAGAACATGCAGTAACTTTTTCAAAATTTTGTTTCTAATTGGTAATGGTGGCAAAATTTCTAAGGGGAAAAAGCCTTTCCAAGGGAAAATCTATTTATCTTATGTCTCAAGAACAGAAGGTTGTAGAAAACTCAATTTGGCAAAGTTGGTCTTCAGATCTGTCAAATTTTTTGAGAGAAAATCGAGCAAAAAATGTCCTACCTGAATGCTCTTTTAAAAGGTTTCTATAATCAACTTCGTTTGCATTTCGTAGGATTGTTATTTCTTTTCGGGACTGTAATTTAAAAATTGCTTTATTCTTCAATCACCAAATGTTACTTCAATACTTGATACTTCAATTTGGAAATGGCTTATTACTTTATTCACCTAATCGCGTAATCTCTACTAAGCTGAGTTTAAACTGGAAAAACTAACTGCTTTCGAGACGATTACATTTTAAACGCAATTCAAATGAATTACGTGGAAAACCGCAGAACGCTTGCTATATTGCATTACAAGACCCTTTTTGCTAATTTATGGTTCAACTGAGTTGGAGAATTGATTGAAGTTCAAAAGTTTTGCGTCGAAATTACAACTCAGGGTTTGATTCTCAAGCAAGATATATCTTTTGCTTCGTTATAAATTGCCTTTTGAATGCTATTGCGTGAGTTCAGAAATTTTAAAACTACAGTATCTTGCTACCCGCAACACTACAAGTAGCATAGGCGTAGCCAGGATTTTTGATTGGGGGGGGCCCAAACCACAAATCACACGCAATGACGTCATCAGAAATTTTCGAAAAAGTAATTTTTTGTGGGGCAAAGATATCGTAGAATGGAAGATCTGAAGCCGTAGCCTGATGGCACTTTGCCAGGATTTTGGTAAAGGGAGAGGGCGAAAACTAATTGTTGAAAAGTGTAAAAGTCTAACTTGGAAGACGTGTTGAGTAAGCTAGTGTACTCAAACGTATCAGAGACGGGGGTCTGGGGGCAGATCCCCCAGCCGCCGGTGGCTATGGGGGTCTGGGGGCAAAGCCCCCAGCCGCTGGGCGATTTTTGTAAGTTTTTGGAAAAAAAGCTATTTAAATCCCATTGGATCACATTTCGCACGAGTTCAGAGCCATTTCAAAGAACTAGATTTTTAACATTTCAAAGCCAATCGAAAAAAATTTGTTGTTCAATCCTCTTTTTGTAATTAAATCCCAAAACACGCTTAGAATCTTGCATTATGGTGTAAAATTTTAATTGTAAGTGATTTGGTCTACAGGGGGAAGTAACGAACATTGCCTCCTGCAATACTTTAGCAGTAAATAATTAAGTTCATGATAACGTTAAACGAGGGCCTGGGGTGGCAACCTTTAGGTCAAAACTCTTAGATTTCTCACAGGTTTTGCATATAAATTGTTAAAAATTTGCATTAAGGGACCCCTGGCCCGGGAACCTTGGTCGTCAGTCAGGGGCCCTTGGGCTCCCTGGTTGCCAGTTAGAGGCCCCGTAGCCCCTTGCTTGTCGGTTAGGAGCCCAGGCCCCATGGTTGTTAATTAGGGGCCCTGGGGCTCCCTGGTCGTGAGTTAGGGGCCCCCTGGTCGTCAGTTAGGGACTCCAGGACCCCTTGGTTGTTAGTTAGGGGCCGTGGGGCCCCTAGTCGTCAGTTATTGGCCCTCTGGTTTTCAGTTAGGGGTCCCGGACCCCCTGGTTGTCGGTTAAGGATTCCAGGGCCCCCTAGTTGTTAGTAAGGGCCCCCTGGTTGTTAGTTGGGGGCCCCGGGACTCACTTGTTGTCATTAATATTATTGTTAATTACTGTTATGTGCGTAATTACTGAAAAAAAAACTGCAACTAAACATCACCAGGCTATGTTGTCATAACTTTTTGTCGTTAGTGGTATTTTAATTTGGGGGGCCCGGGCCCCCTGGGCCCCCCCTGGCTACGCCTATGACAAATAGGTTGATTTTTAGTCAGGTATTGCTGAACTTTGACGATGGATTCTTTCAACCGTGACAGATCGAGTGGATTGAGCGTCTGTTTCTCAAGCGGTAGACCCTGGTTCGATTAGCGGTCCGGCTATATCAGCGTTTCTCAACCTGGGGGTCGCGAAGGTCTTTAAGGGGGGCCGTAAAGATATTTATAGAATATTTCTCTAATTGCAAAAAAAATTCTGAAATTTTCAAACTCTTCGCCGCTCTCGCTTTTCAGTTAGGTCGTAGCAAGTTGTCAACTGATTGTAGGCTTACTATTGCAAATATTACAATACTACGGCCAAATTGCGAAGTGATACAAAGAAATATTGCTATGCTTGAAAATTTGTCCAGAGCTATTAAAGAAAATGAAGAACTCGATGAACGTTTGAAGACATTGATTACACAGCACCTTCAATATCTTGAAACTGAGTTCAAACGATATTTTCCTGAGCTTAAGGACTAAGAAACCGCATTCGTGCGAAATCAGTTCTCGACTGCTTTGGATGTTAGTGAAATTCTTAATGAATTACAAGACCAATTATGATCTTCAAAATGATTCGTCCGCACGTGATGTTTTTCAGGAAATGGCACTCTCTCAGTTCTGGTGTGCTATGTGCAAATCCTACCCCCAAGTATCCGAACTGACATCACTTATTTATTTATCTTTTTTATTTTTATTTTAATTATTTTTATTTTATTTATTTATTTATTTATTTGTTTATTATTGGCACGGCTTGGTCACTCGGCCCTTTTTGTATTGCAATATTCCGCTAAATCACAATTTCCCTAAACTGGCTTTGCGGTCACTAAGTCAACCGTCACACTAACAAATTTAAAATTGAGCAGTTATTTGAAATTAGATATCTTTGCGGTGTCTTTTTGTGGTAATTTTTATTTGGGTAAAAAGTAGAGAGGGAAGGGGATCGCTGGCTGTATGAAGCTCTTAAAAGGGGTCGTGATTTTTGGCGGCCCGGTTTGAGGAAAACTCCCTCATATTGGTACCCTCAAACTTTGTCAAATATCATTTTTTGTTCATATTTGCCTACCCAGGAAATTTCATTAATATAACGTAAGTGGTTAAGAATTTTGGTGGCCGCGTTTGAGGAGGACCCTCTCAATTTGGTATCTCCAACTTTCGTCAAATTTTACTTTTGTATATACTGTATTTGCCTACCCAAAAATTTCATCAATCTAAAGGTAGTTGTTAAAAAGTTTGAATTTGGGCAGCCCCGCTTAGGGGGAATCCCTTCATTTCGGTACCCCCAAATTTTTGCAAATTTTAACTTTTGTTCATATTTGCCTATCCTGAAAATTTCATCAGTCTAAAGTTTGTAGTTGTTGAAAATTTGGCGGCTGAAAGACGTTTGAAAAGTTGTTGAAAAGTTTGAATTTGGCGGCCTCGGGTGACAGGGATATTTTCATTTTGATACCCCCAAATTTTGTCCTATTTTATCTTTTGTTCATATTTGTCTCCTTTGAAAATTTCACGTGTGTAGCATAAGTGGTTAAAAAGTTTGAATTTTAGTGTCCCCGTTTGAGATGGACCCCTTTAATCTTTCTTTTGGTACCTCCAAATTTTGTTAAACTTTTAACCTTCTTTTATATTTACATACCTTAAAAATTTCATGTGTCTAGCTTAAAAGGTTAAAAAGTTTGAATTTTAAGAGTTCTGTTCGGGAAGACCCCCCCATCATGGTGGCACTCCCGATTCCAGGCGGGCACGAGCACATTCGGGTATCTATAATAGTTCACACTATGATCCATCTGCGTTTTGTGGTTAAAAGAAGATAATGATAGGGAAAAAAAGAAAAAAAATTATCCTAGGCAGAACAAATGAACATGACCATGAGAAAGATGGTAAGTAGTATGTTCAAGTACCACAAACATTTTTTCATCAATATCGGTTGTTACCGAGATGAACCGGTTCAAAATTGTCCACTTTTTGCCGCTTTTCGGCCAATGGAATCGCGACCACGTGAATAGGCGCCCCCAAACTTGGTGCGCTTACAGCCTCTATCTGCACCCAAGTCGTGTTCAAGTTTCAGCATTCCACGTTTAGCCATTTTATAGTTTTAAGCGAATAAATTTTCGAGACAAAAATGGCCGTTTTTTGTCGGTTTTAGGGCTGCTAAATCTCGATCACGTGACTTAGGGTCCCCAAAATCGGCATGCATGATGCTTTCAATTATTGTCATGTTACATCCAAAATTCAATTTTCTATTTTAGCGTTTTTTAGTTATAAGCAAATCAATGAATTTCCATGCTTATCCATCAAAATCGCCGAGTTAGAACAAACGTCATACGCACGCGCGCGCGAGATCCCAATTAAGCAGAGTTATAAAATATTGATTTACATTTTCTAGATACCTTTTTCAGATGTTTAAATTTTGATAGCCGTTTTCTTCAAACCTGATCAAGTTAATAAAACAGTATGAAATTCGAAAGCAGTGTATTTCAGATCTGACTATCAACGACCATAAATAAACACGCATAACGCAATTGTGAAGTTCTTTAGTTCAGTAAAGCTAGATACTTTCGCAAAGTCCCTTGATATCGCTTGCAATGTCACATTGTAGTTGGCATTTTAGACTCAACTATTTCATTGCAACTCATAAATTACCAGATCTAATAATGTGTAAGCATAACTTATCACTATTATTAAAATCGTTGCTCTTTCTCAGCAATACTAAAAAAAAATTTGACCAAGTGATAAAATTGATAAGTTGATAACTGAGTGGGAACCACAAAAAAATTGACTTTATTGCCCTATAAAAATATTTATCTAACGGTAAAAAATTAACTTTTTATTGACCTGTTAAGTGAAGAATATGAAACGTACTTTTTCTATCGAGAGTGCTTGCAAAAATCACCTCATTCAAGCTTGCTACTAAAGCATTGACTTTATTGAAAAAACTTGCCCAACTGATCAATTAAAATCCAGTGCCCTTTAGTGTCGCCTTTTACCACTCCATGGGTAGCTGGCTCCACTATTCTTCCCCCCGTGGAGCATGTGAGGACGGTAGCTTCATCATTTTCTCGCTTGGTCGAAGTTTTGAAGGAACCAATCGCAGGTCTCCTTTAGTGCCACATCAATCGGAGTGAATTTAAACTCCGGCAGGTAACTTCGCAATTTGGAGTTATCGGCTGTTTTCTTGTACTGGCCATCTGCTTTGTTAGTATCGAAGTCGAATCCGTTCTAGAAAAAACAACGCTTAAGTTAATATAAGCCTACAGTTAATAGTTGGCTGCGTGGTCGAGACAGTAAAAGCGTCGTTTTTACGACGACCCTGATCGAACGATGTGGGTTCAACCAGCACCCTGGTCTCGTTGTTGCGTCTTTGATAAAGCGCTTTAACAATGAATATCTCTGTTTGGTTGCTTCCAATAGGCAGCAAATTCAATAAACAAAATTTAAAAAAATTGAAAGACCCCCAAAAAGTCTTAACAAGGTTGAAAAAAAGCTTTAACTTTGTTTGGTCGACGTAATTGGGACTTCGCGTGAGCGCGTATTAGCTTTGTTTTTGTTTGGAAATTTTAGCAGATGAGGATTGATATGCTCATAACTAGCAAACAATTAAACCTAGAAAGTTGAAATTTGGACTCAACATGAGACTTAATGAAAGCGTCATGTGTGCCAATTTTGGGGATCCTAGGGCACGTGATCGTGAACCGCGACACAAAAAAGCAAACAAAAACTGCGATTTCTGGCTTGAAAATTGATTAATTTGCTTGTAAGTCAAAAACCACTTGACGCGCAAAGCTGAAATTTGCACACACTGCGGGTGCTTATAAATGGTTTATGCAAACCGAATTTGGAAGCGCCGGGTTAGTTGACCAACATATTACCAGCCAAAAATGGGCAGAAAGTGAACGAATTTGAACCGATATACCTCGGTAACTTCCGATTTTGATGGAAAATGATTTGTGGTTTTTGAGAAAGTTGAATTAAAGATGATGTAAAGTCTCCGTTTCGAAAGTTTATAACAAATTGCGGTAGGATATGTTCCACACGAACGAACGACGTACTCCACCAAACACTTGAAAAGCTGGCCAAAGACTCCTCAATTAAAATATGCAAGTTTGATGAACGAAACGGTGAAGCAATTCTTGATACAAATGACTGTAATGCTAAACTGTACGCCACAATCGAATACAAATCGAAATTCAAAAATTTTTTTTGTAATTCCAATAAGCACCCGCTAATAGCGAAAGCAGATTCTATTGCATACTACTATTCTATTCCATGTGAGGAAATATTGAAAAAGCACTACGACAACAGGATGATAGCGGACCTCATACCATCAGGTAGGTTGCCCGGAAAGCTATATGGTACAGTTAAAGTTGACAGGCCAAATTTTCCATTAAGAGTTGTCGTATCAACGGTTAACACACCGGAATATGCCGTAGCTAAATTTTTTATTAACATGATCAAGCCATATTTAACCCAGACTCGCATGCTGAAATCAACTGATCACTTTATGGAGGAATTAAAAGAATTTAATCCAAACAATCAAAATACTATGGTAAGCTTTGATGTGGTTTCGCTCTTCACAAATTTCCCTTCGGTCAAAACAATTGGTATAATTATTAATCATTATGCGATGAACACAAAAATAATTTTATTCCGATTTCGAAAGATATCTTTAAGAAATTAATGCTACTTGCCGCAGAAGGAATTTTCATGCACAATGACCGATTTTTTAATGAAGTTGAAAGAATCATAATGGGCAATCCGTTGAGACCAACAATGGCTGATTTCTTTATGGCTCATTTAGAAGAGAAAATTTTTGGGGAAAGGTCTAATGGACCACTTTTACCTTAGCTTGATCTTCGATGTTTTGATGATGTGTATGCAATATTCGATAGCAACCAAAACTGCGACGAGTTTCTTCGGTTTTGAACGCACAGCATCAAAGCGTGAAATTTACATTAAAAAAAAGCCACAAATTCACTACCTTTTCTTGACGTGGAAACAAAATTTGAGAATTTGGTTTTAAAAGTAGCGTCTGACGCAAACCTACATATACCGGACTGTGGTTAAATTTTCGATCAACTTGTCCAAATGCTTGGAAATCTGGCCTAATTACTTGTTTATTAAAACGTGCCAAAATTGTATGAGCTGATTATGAATTGTTTAAAGATCAAATCATTAAACTACGATGCATTTCCGCAAAAATTTGTTATCCAAATTGGTTTTTTAATAAATGCTTAAAAAAATTTGAAAATAATACTAAACCAGACTCACAAGATAAAGAAGTTGATGATTATGCGTACATACTTGGCTTGCCGTATTTTGGAAAACCATCGCGTAAATTTGCATCCCAATTACCTGCTTTACTAAAGCAAACATTTAATGTTCGAATTTTTACTTGTTACACCTCGCTGCTCGCTGAAAACTGGATCATATTTTAATCTGAAATCCAAAACTTCTGCTGGTTTAAAATGCAATGTGGTGTATAAATTTACATGTTTATGTGATGTGAACACGATAAGTAATGGTATGTCGACGCGCCACTTGGTCACTAGGGCCAGAGAACACTTGTAGCTTAACTCCAACTCCGCCAAAAGTGCCATAAGCCAACATATCTCTTCTTGCCAAACTTGTCAAAATTGTAATTTGGATGTTAGTTCGTTTAAAGCAATTAGAAACTGTCACAATGAACATAAAATCAAAATACAGGAGGCATTATTGATGAAAAAGCTAACACCACGATTGAATTTACAATTATACGCCAACAGTTGCTCTTTTCTTTTGAATGTGTTTTAAAGTTTTTTGTTTTTTCTGTGCCTATTGTGTACAGTGGTGCCGAAACAAGGGGGAGATGGGGGGATATATCCCCCCCCAATAATTTGACTGCATACTCCCCAACAATTTGAGTATGGTCTGCATCTGCATTCGGGGAAAAAAGTGTTCCATTTCTGGTGAAGACCTTTTTTTTTTTGGTCTTCAGCTGAATTCGGGGAAAAAAAGTGTTCCATTTCTGGTGAAGACCTTTTTTTTTTTGGTCTTCACCCGAATTCGGGAAAAAAGTGTTCCATTTCTGGTGAAGACCTTTTTTTTTTGGTCTTCACCTCACTTTGGGCAGAAAAACGGACTGATTCTGAGTGGAGAATTTTTTCTTTTAATCCTCATTATTCTTAAATTTCCTGCCCCCCCCCTTTCGAAAATCCTGCGTACGCTAGTGGTTCGGTTTAAACTAAAAAGTTTAGAAGTATTGGTTCTGGACTTAAATTTTTAGTGAGTGACTAAAAACAATATAGCCATTTCGGTTACTGACCTAAAAAGATTGAAAAATTTTGCATACAAGATTGAAAATTGCAATTGCAAAAATTACCTAAAGATTTTTAAAATGATTGTAAAAATAAACTCAGTTATGTTTGAAATCATGAGCAGTTAGAGGTTCACCATATTTGTACTGGAAACAATTTTCATTCCACAGTATGTTTTAATTTTTTGATCCTTAATTTTTTGCTAACCCAAATTTTTGCAATGACTCAAACATTTTGACCCAAAATGTTTCTTTAACCCAAATTTTTTGACCCAAAATTACTGGCGACCCAAAATTTTACCTCAACCTAAAATTTTGATCCAAAACTTTTGGGTCAAAGGCCTTTGACCAGTATTTTTTGCGTCGGCTAGACCCAAAAATTTTAACAGTGTACTTGATTATTTTCATAACTTTTTGAGACCTTTAAATTTTGAGAGCGAATAACCTCATTGCTGTTAAAATCAACTAAAAAGAGCGTAATGTGCAAAAGAAGTAAATCATTTTTGGTAAATAGTTGTTTGACTGTAAACATTACATTTAGGGTTATGGAAAACACAAAACTGATTAAATGAATATAAGTTTTCAATGTGAAGAAATCGTAAAGTTAGATTTGCTATATCACTTAATATGAATTTATAAGAATTTGATTGTTTGTTTCTAAATTTTGCTTGCGTACATATCTTCTTCCATGCTACCTGCTAAGCCAGGCGTTGTTTTGATTTAGTTCTTAAATTTCGAAAAAAATCAATAGAATTGTTCATATAAGTGCTTATGTAAAATTCTTTAAAAAAGTCGGTTGGGTGAATCAGATGCAAGGGAGTGGGTATTAGTCTGGGTGGAAGATTTTCACCGACGGGCAGGAAGTAAGCGTTTCTGGAAAGAAGAACAAGAACGGGTAGATTTGGGGGCATGTTCTTTAATTCTGTCCTGCAGCCTTTGGGAAGTACGGCCTACAAACCGACCGTCACAGTGGCATGAGAATTGATAAATTACGTTGTTTTTCTGTAAAGCAGGCAGTACATATTTGTTGGTAGCGGAGAGAAGCTCGTTGGTAGAGTAAACAACACGCGGTTCCACTGCAGAAAAGCACTGTTTGACAACAGATTCTACTTGCTTTTTAAACCGAGTAGAAACAGAACCAAGCCATGGGAAACGTAGATACGCGGAGCATTTTTCGGGTCCAAATTTAGGCAGAGCGTGAAATTACTTCATCTTCTTTGCCTTAAAGAACTCGATAACCTGCTCAGAGTATCCATTAGTCCGTAAAATGAACTTGATTTCGTCGAGTTTAGATGGCAATCTTTCAGGAGTACAGATGGCAAGGGCCCGTTGAGTTAAGGTCAGAATTAAGTTGGTTTTACGTTTCTGTAGACTGAAGGAATTCCAGCGTAGATATTGACCGGTGAATGTAGGTTTCCGGTAGATGGAGGTGACGAACTTGGAAGGAGATTTTTCATCCAACACATCCAGAAATGGAAGAGCCAGGTTAGACTCTTTTTCAGAAGCAAAGCGAAGAGATGGGTGAAGTGAGTTGAGGCTGTCTAAGAAAATATCGCACTTATTTTTGTTGCTGAATACTACGAAGGCGTCATAGCGGTAATAGATCTCTAGCTTGGAAGTGGTCTAAAAAAGTTTAGATTCATAGTAGGCAACAAACATATTGGCAAAGGCTGGTCCACGGGGTGATCCCATGGCGAATCCATCAATCTGGCGATGCATGATGTCATTGAAGCTAAGCTCGTCAGAAGAAGTAGCCATCTCCATAAGTTCAACAAAGATTTGCTGTGGGAATGGTGCAGGAGGGTGTTCCAAACTGTTGAGAGAGTTTGCACTGATTCAAGTAGTCTCCGCTAGAGGGACATTAGCAAATTAACTCGAAATGTCGAAAGAGAAGAGAAAGACGGAGATAGAGTCCAAATTTGCAGTTTTAATAATGTCAGCAAAGGTATAAGAGTCCCGCATGCAGTTGCTCGAACATAGAGTGAGAGCCGGTTCAAGAAAAGAGATATTTTGCAAGCGCTGGCGTTGCGCTGAACCGGTGATAGACAGGATGGGTCGGAGTGGCACATCTTTCTCGTGTGTTTCGGGAAGGCCGTACATGCGCGGCCGCAATTGTACGGCATCCCAAAACATTATCATGCCACTGTGACAGTTGGTATGTAGGCCGTACTTACCAAAGGCTGCAGGACAGAGGCAGCATGTCCCCAAATCTATCCGTTCTTGCTCTTCTTCCCAGAAACGCTTACTTACTTCCCGTCGGTGCAAATCTTCCACCTAGACTAATACTCAGTCCCTTGCTTCTGATTTAACTATTGGACTTCATCTTTTATGAAATCATATTTGTGCTCAACATTATGATGACAGTAGATTCTCTAGTCTTGCCCAAGGCCGCTCTCGTTTTCATCTATCTGCGCTTGACGCAACTTTCATCAAAACTTCTAACCCGCCCTCTGCTAACAAAAAGAACTCGTGAGCACCTTAACGATTGTGCGCTAATGACGTTCTCTTATTGGTCTTTTTTCAGCTTATCATGGCTCGGCTTTTACCTATAAATAGCCGCTCATTTTCCTGCGCTTTACATTTTGATGATTCTTCTTGACAAGTGTCAGAAGAAAAGCTTCGAGATATGAACATTTTAATCCAGGCTATTAACATTTTATCCACCATTTTCCTCAAGTACTGTACACCAATCAACTTTTCAATAGCATATCAATTATCATTTTACAACTTTGCTTTATTTTATTATTATCTTAGTTATTTTTTTCCTGATGCAATGCAAAAAACTCACTTTGAAGTCCATCGCGACAGCAATCTTTTCCGCCGCTTCCTTGATCGAAATTTCATCTTCTTCATCAACTGCTAGAATAATTGGGTCAGTCTCTTGGTATTCTCGCAGCGTCCACACGATTAGTCGAGCTAAGTCTCGCGAATAAATGAATTGACGCAATGGCTTCCCGGTTCCCCATATGGTTAAGGGTGTGCCTGAAATGATACGAAACTTTATGCATGGCCGAACTTGGCCTTTATGATTAATTGTATACAAAAATTGTAGACAACGCTTTCAAATCTTACAAGAACCGCTTGCAAAAAGTGCCACGGTTACCCACCCAACGAGTTGAAAGACGAAACAGGCTGTAGCTGCTCCAAGTGGGTGCACTTCTCCTGTCCCTCTCTGACCCGGGCTGACTTTCGCAAAATCTGCGCGGCTGGCTTCCCCTTGGGTTGGAATTGCCCTGCTTGTCTCAATGGGGACCTTGCCTCTCCCACCCACCAGCAAGCGTCACCCCGCCCCGTCTCTCCACTCCCACCCACACCCCCTCCTCTAACTTGCTCAGATTTCATGGATTCATCTCTACGTCTCCCCTCACATCCTCCCCTCCTTAACACTTACCCTCCTTCCGCCTTCACCCTACCTTTCTCACCACCACCACCCACAAGTTCACAACCAATCAACAACTCGCCGCCCCACCCTCAACGAAATCCACGCCTCTACCACAATCTCAAAATTCTGCAATGGAATGCTGGCGGTCTTTCCTCCTACCGTCGTGCTGAACTAATCGCCTTTCTTTCTGGCAACCAGTATGACCTCATTTTCCTCCAAGAAACCCATCTTTCGGCAACCAAGAAGTTTCAAATCCCTTGATTTATTCAACTCTTTATGCGGATCGGACATTCGCCAGTTTCCTCCGGAGCTCACAACACTGGTGGTGGTGTCCTCACTCTTATCCACTCTGACCTGGCCTTCTCTCCTGTTTCTGTCTCCTTTCTTTCTTCCCAGGACCCCTACTCAGACTACACCTGTGCTAAAGTTCTTTTTTCCAACCACTCTCCCCTACAATTTCTTAACCTCTACTCCCCTCCCATCAGAAGCACTCCTTCTGATTCTCGCACCAGGACCTTCTCTCCTGACATCCTTCCTAACTCTCCTGACATTTTTATCCTTGGAGACTTTAATGCTCACCACCCAACCTGGGACAGACTCATTCCCCCTAACCCGCTCGGAATGGACCTCAACCCGGTCTGGAAATCCTGAACGGCCTCGCCTCTCCCACGCTCCCTCATCATTCCACCGGGAGCCGTTCATCCCCTGATATCTCGTTAGCTCCTGCGTCTCTCGCTCCCCACTGTGAGTGGCGCACTCTCCCTGGACTTGGCTTTAACCATCTCCCCATAGAAATAGTCCTCTCCCTCTCTCCAGTTCGTCACCCAAACACTCGTCCCCCCAAATTCAACTACAATAAAGTTAGTTGGGATGTTTACCAATCTTATATTGTTGAGCACCTCCCATCTCTTGATGTTGACGCACTCAACATCCACCAGGCTGCCCGTTCCTTTTCCCTCTTCTTAGTCGAAGCTGCCACGGCCTCTATCCTTTTTGGCCGCCTTGGTCGTTCCCCCAAAGCCTGGTGGTCCCAGAAAGCGGAATCTGCAGTGCAGGAGTGATGGAGGGCCCGCTCTGTGGCACACCAATCTGAAGCTCACCGCCTCAGATACATAGATGCTTCTCGTAGGGCGTCCTCAGTCATTTCTGGAGCCAAATCCGCAACCTGGCAAGCCACCTGTTCTAATCTGTCCCCACGTTCTGATCCTCGTGCTGTCTTTATGCTTCTCAATGCCATCTCGAGCAAAAAGAACACCTCCCGAGACCCTTCTTTTCCCAATTGCACTTCCCCTCTTGACACTGCCAACCACTATGCCTCTTATCTTCGCTCACATCTATTTCAAGCGACACGCTGTATCTCGCGCAGAGCCGAACGACAGTTCATGAACTCCGGTAAGCTAACTGTGAGAATGCTTCTTTCCTCCATAATTCATTCTGTTCCCCCTTCTCCTTGACTGAACTCTCCACTGCCATCTGCAAACTCTTCTATTTCACTGCGTCTGGCCCTGACCAGATTGCCTATCCTTTACTAAAGCATTTGCCTGAGCCAGCACAACTCCCCCTTCTTTCTCTTTTCAAAAGGTTCTGGTCCTCTCACACCTTCCCCTCTAGTTAGAAACCTACCACTATCATCCTCATTTACGAACCTGGAAAACTCACTTCCTCTCCGTCCTACTTCCGCCCCATTTCTCTCACCTCTTGCATCTCCAAGCTTTTTGAGCGCTAGATTCTTTCTCGCCTAACTTTTTACCTCGAATCGAATCATGTCCTCTCCACTTGCCAGGCCAGCTTTCGTCCTGGTAGGTCGTCTCTCGACCAAATTCTAACTCTGTCTCAATCAATCTGGGACGACTTCCAAAAAAAAAGCCTCCAGACCGAACCATTTTGGCATCTGTTGACTTCTCCAAGGCTTTCGACTCGGTCTGGCCCTCTGCTCTGTTTCATAAACTCCTCTCGCTCAAACTCCCACCTTGCTTCGTGCTTTGGGTACGCTCTTTGCTTTCTGCTGTAGAGCTAAAGTCCAGGTTGGTGGTTCCCGCAGCCGCTCCTTCCGCATCAGACGAGGGGTCCCCCAGGGCTCGGTACTTGGTCCAGTCCTCTTCATCCTGTTTGTTGATGACATCACCAAGGATTTACCTCGGGGTGCTTATGCCTCCCTGTATGCTGATGATCTGGCCATCTGGTCCTCCTCCCCAGATCCGCTCAAAGCATCTTCAGTTGTCCAATCCTCCCTCAATGTCCTAGAAACGTAGTCCAACTTATGGAGACTTCCTCTCAGTCCAAAGAAGTGCGAGTCCTCCTTTTTTTGTACAGATCCCCATCAAGCCACTTTCCAGCCCCGGCTGAATCTTTTGGGCATCCCTCTCTTGTTCAATCCCACCCCGAAATTCCTTGGTGTAACCTTCGATCGGACTCTATCCTTTGGGGCCCACGTCCAATCCCTGTGTTCCAAATTCTATCCACGCCACAAAGCCCTTCGCTCCATAGCCACTGCCTCTTGGGGTCCCACAAAAGAATCTCTCTCCCTACTCTACAAAGCCTTTGTGCGACCGGTGCTCACATATGCCTCTCGTGGATGGTTCCTATTCCTCTGCGGCACCGCAACCAATCACTTGGAAGTCCTACAAAGAGCTGCATGCAGGGTCATTACTGGGTGCCTCTCTTCCACCCCTTCATCCCTACTCCTTCTTAAGGCCCAACTCCTCTCCTCTAAAGCTAACTTTGGAACATCAGGCCCATTCCTCCTTCGAACGTGCTCTGCGTCTCCCCCCAGCCTTCTCCAGCCTCAATGCCGAGGCAACTGGAAACGTGCCCTGTCGATTACAGAAGAAACCCTCCTGGAGATCATTCTGTTCTTTGGCCACACAACCACTCTCATCCCCACGTGAGACTCTGATCATGTGCCCCTCCCTTTCCCCATGGACTGCAACCCACTTTACTGTTTCCCCTTTCATTCCCGACTGCACAGGCAACAGTGCAGTCCGACAACAGTCTGCTTCACACAGACTATCCTCCCTCCCCCTTCTGACTGATGATTCTGTCCCCTCCCTTTGAGGTCGCGGTGTTGCTGGAGTGTATGTCACATGCTCCAAATGCCACTCATCCAATTCCCTGTCTTTTTCCACTGGTCCAATTGCCTCCAGCTTCACAGCTGAAACCTTTGCCCTTAAGCAAGGTCTCGTTTGGTGTACTAGCCATTTGATGATCTGCAAATTCCAGTCAGTCCTTTTCCTAACTGACTCCCAATCGGCCCTCTCTATCCTTTCATCAGCCCCCTCTTATCTCCTGCCTGAGTCCCTCTGGAATGTTTGGTCCCTCGCCTCCTCCCTCTCCAACAATACCACTTTGAGCTTCCAATGGGTCTACGGTCACGCAGGTCTCCCCGGTAATGAAAAAGCAGATTTACTTGCCGAAACTGGTGCCTCGCTGCCCACTGACGCGATTCCATGCCCTCTCTTCACAGTCATTGCCAAAATTCGTTATCTCCAGTACCACAATTGGAGACGTCACACCTCCCACTTCCATCTTAACTGCCAAGTCGCCAAAGTCTCTTTGGAGGAACTGCTCCTTTTTCGCCTTATTCGCAGTGAGCTTTCCCGTTTTCGCTGCCATGGTCACAGTCTTCTTTTATCTTCATATCTTCACAGGATCAGTCGGAAGGAGAATTCTGCTTGTAGTGCCTGTGGACACCCTCTACAGGACCTCAATCATCTCCTCCTCGACTGTCATGCCTCTGAACCCCTTCGCAAATCTATCGTTGGTTCCTCTCTCTCTATTCTTGACCTATGGTCCAGACCTTGGGGTGTGGCCCGATTGTTGGGTCTCCGCGGAGTTCCTCCGCGCCCCCATCCCTCGGAAAGGGTCGAGTAGTACCACCATCACCACCACCAAACAGGCTGTAGAGCGTTTTTTGAATTTTTATGGTCTGTAATTGATTTTGTTAATATAGCTCTGAGAAATCTTTGAGACCTTTTTAGCAGCACTCATCTAACCAATGTTATATTCGAGTTAACAATGTTATCATATATTGAGTGCCTTTGCTTTTTATTTACCAAATTTTTGCAAAACCCCACATTCCACCAAGTCACCAACGTTTTTTAAGAGAAGTCCTTGCGTTAAAACATAACATCAGATTTCATAAAATTTCAAACAAAAATGAACTTCGTATTGATTGCTTTTTCCCAGCACTTTGTCAAGATATAATCCAATCGCCTACCTTCTTGTCTTGCTCTGTACATTTTGTGCATTAGGCCAGGTATAACATGTCCTTCTTGAATATTGAAATTATCATGAGGTCCAAATATATTGCATGGAATAACTGAAGTGAAATGACAGCCATGATCTTTGTTGTATCCGCGATTCATGATATCAACCAGCCTCTTTGCATAGCTAGAAATGCATAATTGTAGCAGGATTAACCTAGAGTTATGTATTTTAACTTTTTTGGTCAGACGAAAAAAATGTGTATTCTGCTAAAGTTTCTTTGTCAGTTATCTAAATCAAAAACCGTGATTAGGGTAGGCTTTACGCATTTCAAATTTTATACTTTCAAACTTTCAGCACTTTATCTTTATTATTGTAGTTTTTAAATATACTGTATTAGTATTAATATGCATTCAGAGTAGAAGTTGAGTACAATTACTGTACAACTTTAAACGAGAGATTAGAAGCAGGAATGTACAGATTCCAAAATTTTTGGCGATGCCGATTCGTTAATTAAGTTGTGTATAATGTGTCGGACTAAGTTATTTTCAGTGGAGTAGTGTAGAGACGAAAAGCGACATTTGTAAAGCAATAGAACTTTGTTTATATATTTATTTCTCTCATGATTATGTATTTTTTCTCATCACTTAGCGTGTGAAAGAGCTTTCGTAAAAAGAAAATATTGTTTCTGGCTGGTAAAAAAAATGCAAATATAAAATGATCGGATCGAGAAAAATGAAAAATGTCGTAATGTTTGAAGAATCGGGACGTATCAGCCGTATTTTACCAATCCTGATTCCAAAAAAATGTCAATACTAGCCGGTGTCGATTAATCAGCACATCCCCTAGCAGTACCATAATGCTGACAGTGGTTAAGTTCAGCATTTAAGAAAAAAGAAATTTGAATTACAATCTCACCAATCAATACGCTTGGGGCAAATAAAAACAACTGTTCGAAAGTTGTTTTTTAATTTTATTATGAAACAATAACGAATATAGTTTATGACAATTTCTACGCTGTGTTGTTATTTGCATGCAACTGTATGTGTAACCACAATCACTATAATTGACTAGCATACCATTCCATAACATTTCAAAAATGATGCCAAAAAATGCCAAGACAAAAAAGTGAGTGTGTTTTAAAGTGATGGAATATGGTGTGGCTGACTTTGAACTAATGAAATAAGTCATAGATGGGCAAGTTAATGCAAAACGTTAGCTTCGTTAACCACTAGTCCGTTAACAAACTTCACACTTTCGTTAACGTTAATCCGTTATTTTCAGCTTTAATTAACGGAATATAAAGTTCGTTAATTCGTTAACATTTTGCGTGTAATTTACATTTCTTTTTATTCACTCGCTTCTAGAACACGTATTGACGCTGTTGAGCTGATTGTACGGAAATATTTATTGCTGTGGTGGTCTTTTTGTGTTTTGGAAGTTACAATTTACAGTTTAATCTAATTTCAAGATAAAAACAAGTTCAAATGCACAACGATCGAAAAATCTTTGGAAATTGTGAACAGCGATAATTAATAGACCTATGAGGCTATGAGGTTGCAGGTTATTGTTTGCCTCAAAAAAGAGCTGCTTTCTTCTATAAAACTCGTGCTAATGCGCAACAAGTGTTAGCAGTGCAAACTGGTTTGTACCTGTCCGATTAATGAGTGGTGCAAGATATTAACGATAAAAACCTTAACGGAAGTTAACAGAACTTAACGGAAGTTACTTTAGTCCGTTAACAGAACGTAATGGAAGTTAATTTAGTCCGTTAAAATGAAAAAACTTTTTAACGGATTAACGAGTTAATGAAAAAGTTAGCTTCGTTATTAACGGATTAACGGACTTGAGCCCACTATGCCTAAACTGTACTCTCTCCGTTTCTGAACATAAAACATGATTAAAAGATGCTACAAACTTTTGTACAGCTGATTAAATGTATCTGAACTTATAATACACGTCAACAGCCAACTGGCTTTTTGAGAAATCAAAAGATTTGATTAATTTTATTACCATAGCTGAATAACCTGAGAAAGGAAGTATTATGTCACTGTTTCGCGTTCTTGTTTAATTCAAATCAACTACCTTATTGCTATTCCACTATATATGTACCTAAGTAAATATCTTACGTTCAAACTAATCTCCTAGTCATAAAAAATTTACTGAAACTTATTGCATGTTGATTTAGACAACTTCTCGCTTCGCACCTGTATCCATAGTGAGAATCATAAGGTGGTCCATTATGAAGCATAGTTTCGTTGATGGGGTAGGTTGTTTTATCAGGGAAGATGCACGTGGAGAGGCAGGTTACGACTACACGAACACCAGTTTTGTACGAGGTTTGTAAGACGTTGTCATTGATGATGATGTTGATACGTAAAAACTCCAAATTAGCTTTAAACACAAAAAGATATCAGATATTTCAGATGATACCAGAAGTTCATCAAAAATGTGTAACCAAATTCCGTAACTTGTAACTGCAACCCGAAAGGATTAAAAAATATATACCTTAACCCTTCCACCAAAAAAATTGCAATTAAACCAATAATTTAACTACTTCAATGTTTTAACTCAAAGAATCTACCCCTAAACTTTCAGCATGTGAAGCACTATCACCTAGCACTTGACTATGGTAGATTTCGTCCCGTGAGCCACATCTAGACCCAGCAAGGTTCCAGCCGGCCACTGCTATTCAAGCGGACCAAAAAAAGATCTCCTGCTAAAAAGTAGGCATTTCACAGTCGATTTAATGGCAATAACCAAAAAATTAGGCATTTTACAGCCGATTCAATGGCGGTGACCAAAGGAAACAACATTTCGGCTGGGTTGTTGGTGAATTTCAATCACAACAAAAGGTCGCGAGCCGGATGAGCATAAAAGTACGTGAGCTGGATGAAATTGCTTGGCGTGCCGGATCCTGCCCGCGGGCCGTAGGTTGCCGACCCTTGCTTTAAACTTTGGTATATACCTACATCAGAAGCTTGAAGGCTCCATGCCAACCTAAGTCATTGAAACACAACATATTAAATATGGCATGAGATATTGATGTTCACAGCTGCTGAACTTCGGACTTAAAAAGTTTTACCTGAATTTGTACAGTATAATTTGAAAAACTTTGCCAATATTCAAAGAACTACTGTATCTAGTAGCATTTTCCAAGGTGTTGTGATCAGTAGTCAAGTAGATTGAAAGCCTGGGTATCTCAGATTTGCTGCTGATGTGGTAGTTTTAGGTTTGATTCCCTGTCAGTTCATACTAAACATCATGTAAAGAAGTAAAGATTGACATTCACCGCTTTCCTGTTAATGTTTAAACCTCCTATTAGTGCATAGTCAACAGGTGGAAGCCACGCAGTTGGCTACAGAATTGAACCGAACACAAAAGTACTTAGAGTAGGCCTATTTTCAGCTACAAAACTGTAATCGGAAAACTTAAAAAGCAATTTAAAGTTACCTGCAAGTTCCCAAAAAGACCTCCAACTTTTGCTGCAAGATGAATCACATGTGTGGGTTTGTATTTATCAAACATTGCTCTTGTGCTCTCAAGGTCAGTCAAGTCTGCATCTTTGCGTGAAGCAAATATCCATTTCTCGTTTTTGCGTTGTTCACCATTTTCAACAACATGTTGCATTGCTTTTCCCACTAAACCAGATCCTCCGGTCACCAATATAACATCGCCACCCCCATTTTTCATTCTGCTCATACGGTAATCTGACTGATCAGTTAAAGTTATGATAGTCAATTTTAAGCCCGAGCACCTAAAGTTTTTAAATACAAGGAAAGTACGAATATGAAACCTGATATTTCGTCAGTTTTAAGCCCGAACCCGACTCGAAAAGTTTGGCCCAACTTACAACTCGGTTGTAGTGACGCAGTGTAGTTAAACTTATTTTTCTTTTAAGAATAATTTTACACGAACACAAGGCTCATTTTTGCTCAAAATATAAGAACAATGACAGCCTAAGCAGTAAAATAAAAAATAATTTAAGAACAAAATTCAAATCTAAAAAGAAACGAAATTTCTGTACTTATTCAAAATAATGGAATTTAAGTGATTTTGCGGTTTGCAAGCAAAATTGCAACGATTCCAAGATTGTAGAGTGCTGTGTTGCGCATTGCGCAGGCATTTAAGTAAACTTAAAAATCGCTTTCGCAATTTTACAATGTTGCAAAAGCAGGAAAAAAGCATTTGCACTAAGTGACGCAGCATTCGGAATTAATACAGTTTTACAAACATGGTTGCTAAATTGACATCGATACTCTCAAAATTTAAAAACAATTAAGGCTCAAAATCGACAAAAAAGTTAAGAACAGCCAGCCTTAGCTCAAAATTTACCCGTTCTTACAAAAGGAAAGAGTACAGTATTTGAAGATAAAGCTCATTTGACGCTTTTTTATTTTTGAATAATGGTCGATGACCTTTTTGATGAAGCTGTCCTTGCTTTTGATCATTTCTTTTTTAATGGAAAGTTTTGGCAACTTTTTATGCTGCGCTACTATTTAAACTATTGCTACAACCCTAGCTGCAAACAATGCTTTGCTCGATTTCGCTCGTTGAAAAAAACAGTTAGCTTTCTGGACTGCACGGGCTGCAGTCCATCCGGCTGAATAGCTCGTGATACAAACAGAAAAAGTGCCTCGCTTTAATTGAAGTCGCGGAGATATGTCGATTAAGCTGGCGAGCTCGACTACAACTTGTGCAGTCCAAAATTTTGCAGACTCGTGTTGGCGGAAATCGCTATACTTAACACGTGACACAAAAATTGTTTCTTTGGCATTAAAATAGCGAAGCGTTTAATTGGCTCATCAAAGGAGGCAATTGTATGTACAGTACTTTTGAATAAAAATTGATTGTTATGATTTTTTTTTCAAATTTTTGTTGCAATGCCAATAACAGAATACACAAAATTATTTGGGGGGTTGTACTCCCGCTGTCTCCATAGGCAGTGGCGTACGCAGGATTTTCGAAAGGAGGGGGGCAGAAAATTTGAGAATAATGCAAACCAAAAGAAAAATTTCTCCACTCAGAATCAGTTTGTTTTTCTGCCCAAAATTAGGCGAAGAAGTTAAAAAAAAAGATCTTCACTCAGTTTTAGTCTAGTCTTTGGCCAAAAAGTAGGTGAGGACCAAACAAACAAACCAAAAAAAAGGTCTTCAGTCAGATGTTGTCCGTTTTTGTGCTCAAACTTTCTGCCCAAATTACAAAGGGGGCTATGCCGCAATTTTACGTGCTATTCTATGCTAATTATACTATACCGACGACCCAAAGGGGGGCATGGTACCATGCCCCCCCAAATACGCCCCTGTCCATAGACGAGCCGCTCTTGCATGCAACCGAAGTCAACTTTGCATCGTTTGCGACAAATCACCGAATGTTTGCGAAGTCTTACACTTACAATCTCAATAGAAATTATCCAACTGATAACAATTTTTTCAGCGCTTGTCAAATTATTTGTGTGAGGTTCTCCAGAGGCAGTTGATTGGTTAAATTCCAGATCTCAGATTAAAGTTTCAAATTAATTTTCTCTTCGGAGGAGACTCTTTATAGTTTCAAAATTATTTGTTTTCAAAACGTAGACTCCAACTAATATCGAACCAGAAAGTATTGTCGATCTGCTAATTTTTACTTTGGAAAAGCAGTATTTCAGAGCGGAAGGTAAGGTGTTCCTCAGAGACTATGATAGTCATGCTGATGAGATCAAACCGCTGTGTGCCGATCAGTGGTGCCGATCTTTGTTGAGCATTGAAGGGGATAATTTGCAATTTTACCCCAATTTTGCCCTATTTTCAACATTGGGAGGAATGAACCTCGACCACAATTTTGTTCAGGTTTGGAAATTTAGTGAAGACCAAAAAAAAAAAAATGCAAATAGAACACTTTTTTCCCCAAATTCAGGTGAAGATCAAAAAAAAAAGAAAAAGGTCTTCATCAAAAATAGAACACGTTTTTTCCCCAAATTAAGGTGAAAACCAAAAGAAAAAAAGGTCTTCATCGAACATAGAGCTCTTTTTTCCCCAATTTTTGCTCAGATGTACACCCATTTAAATTATTGGGGGGGGGATACAGCCAAATTATTGAGGGGGATATATCTCCCCATCCCCCCCCCCTTGTTTCGGCATCCCTGGTGCCGATGTTAAAATTAATTTTTCTAAATTAACGGATTTAAACGAGGACTAAAGGCAAAATCAATGGGGGTAACTAAAGTTAGGCCAATCGCATAGGACTAGATTAGCGTCGACTCCATCCGTTTTGACCCATCCATTCTAGAGATATTCTGCTTAAACACGACGTCGGTGACTCTATGGTTATAAATTTTAGTAATTTTTATTGGCAATCCTGTTGTTGTGAAGCATTAGCGTCTTGGCGACGCCTTCCCAGTTCTAACCTAAAGCGACGATTAAGCTACTGCATTGGTCGTTTCTCACCGGGCACTTATCAGTTTGATCTTGTCGGCAGAAAAGATCCGAGCTGGAAAAAATAGACTTTACGAGCAGCAAAGCGAAAGCAAGGCTAATAGAGTTATTAGAACAAGCTGGTAGATTATTTTAGGGTGACAAAATTCCTTAAGCAAATAGAATAGGCTTACTCAAGTATTGGTAGTCTTATGCACAAGCATTTAGCTCGTGCTCTCCCTGTGATTTTTATATGAACATGTCATAAGTTGTTTGACGTCATTATAAAATTTGCATAGACAAAGTAGATGTGTTTATCGATGCAATTTTTAAAAAGCTATAGACAGTATACAGAGTCTTATAGGCACAATCAAACCTTTGATTAACAGCTTAAGACATACTGTTTCGGAATCGACATTCGTCTTTTATTCCTCGTCAGTATAGCTACGACTACAGGTATATGAGCGTAAAAAGGCAAAGAATGGCAAATTAACCAGATCATAACACTTTTTTTCCCCAAAATGTAAAGTAATCACAATATTACTAGAGATAATTCTAATAGTTCAATGCAAAATAATTTTCAAAAGCATGCCTTAGACAGCTGTTTCGCCCAATCTCAGGGCTCATCGGTAAGACTAGCAAGGCCAAATATCACCAGTGATAAAAATCTTCAAAACAAGCATCTTTACCAATTTATCAATCAATGAATAAATCTTTTCCGATTACGTTTATAATACGTTAATCTTTACCCATTATTCAGTTTATTTTAGCCAAAATAGGTAAATCTTAGCTAAAAAATCCTTACCCACTAAAACTAGAGCAATTAATTAAATCTTTACCTAACTGTAATGAAGCCGATCATCAATATAACATTTATTAATATACAATTCACAAACTTATAGGCTTTAACAAGCTATAACATAACTACATCTACAATAAGCAAAATAGCAAAACATATTGTAAAACTCATAGTACGGTTAATAAACATTGCAACTTAATACACAGGCCATACTGTTCTAGCTATACTGCAAACCTACTGTCAGTTAAACTGCACAGTGGCAACTACTTTTCAAGCAAATGTTTACGTTTTACGCAGAGATGAAAATGCAATTAAGATTACGAAATAACAAAAAAGCGTTGCAGGCGTTTTAACGTAATACAAGACTACCAAATTAAACCATACACTTTACCACAATCACCCCTTCTTAAAAAGATACTGGGTCTCCATAACGTGGCGGGGGTACTCCTTTATTAGCTCTTGTAGACCTACGAACAGATGGAGAATTACTTGGAGTTTTGTGCAGGTCCTTCACTGGCGATTCAGAACGACTATCAACATTACAATCAGACACAATAACATTGTCAGCATTAGACACAGTTGATTTATCAAGCTCCGATGATGACTCTTCAAGAGAAGAATTGTCAATACTTTTATCATTATCATGAGCGTCAGCTAACGCCGGATAAGGTGCCAAATCTTTCAAAGATACAGTAGACTCGCGTCCATCAGGAAATCGTACCCGAGCAAATGAAGGATTTGCCTCACTTAATTCGACTTTTCGCACCAAGTCATCATTCTTATGTGTACGCACAAAATTACGCAGCAATACAGGTCCCGGCTCAGCAAGCCAGCTCGGTAGTGTAAAACCACAGCACGATTTTCGGTAGAAATTGAAAAACAACTCATGCGGTGTAGCATTAGTACTGGTGCAAAGCAATGATCGTTGAGAATGCAATACTTCAGGCAACACAAGTTCCCATTTAGCAATGTCCAAACCACGAGATTTTAGTGCCAATCTAATCGTCCGCCATATTACACCAATATATCGTTCAACCTGCGAATTGCCAGTGGGATGATAAATAGAACTATGGCTGGTGGCAATACCCAGACCGGTTAAGAACTGCTTTAATTCATAAGATCTGAAATAGCTAGCATTATCAGAATGAACACAACTTGGAACTCCACACATAGTAAACAAATCATTTAAGCATTTGATTACAGTTTGAGCATGCATATTAGAACACGGATAACAAAAAGGAAATCTTGAAAACTCATCAACAATGACTAGTAAATACACGTTTCGGGTAGTGGAAGGCAACGGTCCTTTAAAATCAATCGAAATCCGTTCAAAAGGCTGAGTGGCCTTAATCAAAGTGCCCTGACTTAAATTATAAAACTGCGGTTTCAGTTCCGCACACGTTGGGCATGACGAACAAACTTTCTTCACATCTTCCACGGAAAACGGAAGATTTTTAGAGCGCACATAGTGTGACAACCGCCTAACCCCAGGATGGCACATATTTTCATGCAACTCTTTTAGATCATAGTGATTTGTAACAGCACAAGTAACACGCGTTAATGCATCAGGAGCTACATTTTCAACTCCAGGCCTGTATTTTATGGTGTAAGAAAAGGATGCTAATTCTAATCGCCAACATTGAATTTTGTTGTTTTTGATCTTGGTGCGTTTTCGGTTGTCCAGCATAAACGCGACCGATTTTTGGTCCGTTATTAACGTAAAATGTTGCCGAGCAAGTAAGTGCTCCCATTTACGAATAGCCTCTATTATGGCCGTCGCCTCTTTCTCAACCGCTGGGTAGTGCTTTTCGCCTCCACGGAGTGTGCGAGACATAAAGGCGACCGGTCGGCCACCTTGGTTTAGTGTAGCAGAAATAGCCGCTTCAGAGGCGTCGCATTCCACAACAAATGGACGATTTTCGTCAATTGCTTGCAACGAGGCTTTAGCGATTTCTTTCTTCAAAACGTTAAATTCTTTGAGTGCATTTGCATGTAAAGGAAATTTCTTTGCAGTTTTGAGATGGAGAATCTTGTCAGAAAAGTTCATCACCCATTTTGCGTAGTACGAAAACAAACCAAGAGCTCGTTTTAACGCTTTTGCATCTTTGGGTGGTGGCAGGTCTAACAGTGGGCGGAGCCTGTCTGGGTCAGGTTTGATTTGCCCATTTCCCACACAATAGCCAAGAATGTTAATCTCGGTGACAGACTCAACAGTCTTCGATTCATTTAGCGTCACCCCATGCTTTCGAAATGCATCAAACAAGGCTTTGACGTTCGTATCATGCTCTTTCCGATTCCTACCGGCCACAGTTACATTGTCTAAATATGGAAAAGTGTCCTTCAGTCCAGAGTTCGTAACAAGCTCATCCATTTTTCTCAGGAATTGTGGTACCCCATTAGTTACGCCAAATGGAATTCTGTTAAATTCAAAGAGTTTTCCACAAGCTTCGAAGGCAGTATAAGCTTTGTTGCATTCCTCAATGGGTATTTGATGATAGGCGCTCTTGAGATCGTACGTAGAGAATATTTGGTATGTAGACAACTTGTTTACAAGGTCCTCAATACGCGGCAGAGGATATGCATCTAACTGCGTATACAAGTTAATCGTTTGAGAGTAATCCACACAAAGTCGCTTCTTACCGGACTCTGGGTTCTTCACTACTAATACTTGTGCGCGCCACGGCGAGTTGCTGGGACGGATTACTCCTGTTGATTGCAGCCGCTCAATTTCATCAACAATAAAATTCCGGTCCTCAGCATTGAAACGACGGGACTTAGTTGCAATCGGGCGGCACTCCGGAGCCAGGTTGTTGAACAGATTAGCCGGCTTAACATCAGATGCCGCTACTACACTTAAATGTTGATTTTTCGATACTACAAGATCAGGCTTTGAACCATCGTAGTGAATGACCACACGCTTGTGTTGTTTCTGAAAATCTCCGCCCAAAAGCAGATCTGCGCACAAATCTTTAAGAACTCCGAGGGCAATTTGTTCATATTTCTTGCCTTGAATTGTCAAATCAACTACACAATGTCCCACAATCTGACCTCGTGTGCTGGAAGATGCTAACGATATCTCGTCTCGACAAGATTCAATGGGTAAGTTTATAGTCTTTGCTGTAACATCGTTAATAAAGCTCATGGAGCTACCAGAATCAATTATAGTAGACAGTTCGTGTCCTTGAACAAATGATTTTATGGTCGAATATGACAGACAAGACGGCGCAGTCTTGATTGCACACATCTGCTGAGAAGATGAAGGGGACGCTGCTGCAGGAGAGCGTTGACTTTTACAGCACTTGGAAAAATGGCCCCTTTTTTGGCATTTAAAACAAAGAGCATTTCGAGCAGGACAATTTCTTCGTAAATGTGGTAACTTACTTCCGCAAAAATAGCAAGGTTTCTTTGGTTTCGAAACGGAAGCGGTATGGTCTTTTTCATCAGATGAAGATGAGTTTTCATCACTATTGTGCGTAGGAACTGCCATCACTTGAGCACCTTTCAACGTATCATACGCTTGAGAATGTTGCTGAGCTAAGTCGAGAGAGTTGGCTTGAGTAAACGCAGTGTCTAAGTTTAACTCTCGATTTTCCAAGAGTCTTTGACGAATTGCACTGGACAGTAGGCCGTTGATGAAGGCATCACGGACGGCCTCTTGGCGATGGACCTCAGCCGTGACAGCTTGAAATTCGCAGTCTTTACTTAAAGATTGTAACTTTTGAAGAAATTCGCTAAGCGTTTGACCTGGCTGTTGTTTCGCCGTTGCGAGTCTGTGTCTGGCAAACACTGTATTTGGAGTTTTAACGTACAGAGCTTTTAATGTGGCGATAGCCGCGTCATAAGACTCCGAATCTTCGATGTAATCGAATACTTTATAATCAACGCTGTTTGTCAGAATTCTCAACTTGTTAATAGCTGGATCCCCGTCTCGTCTCTCTTGCTCTAGTGACTCCAAATAATTGTCAAAGGTTCGCGCCCAGTGCTTCCATTGCTTAGCAGCATCTTGACTGTTAGGATCCACACTTAGTCTCTCAGGTTTCATAAGTTTTCTCATTATAGCTTGTTAAATTGTAATGAAGCCGATCATCAATATAACATTTATTAATATACAATTCACAAACTTATAGGCTTTAACAAGCTATAACATAACTACATCTACAATAAGCAAAATAGCAAAACATATTGTAAAACTCATAGTACGGTTAATAAACATTGCAACTTAATACACAGGCCATACTGTTCTAGCTATACTGCAAACCTACTGTCAGTTAAACTGCACAGTGGCAACTACTTTTCAAGCAAATGTTTACGTTTTACGCAGAGATGAAAATGCAATTAAGATTACGAAATAACAAAAAAGCGTTGCAGGCGTTTTAACGTAATACAAGACTACCAAATTAAACCATACACTTTACCACACTAACGAAACTATTGCTATAAATTAAATCTTTGCCGACTAAAGTACAAATTTTACCTTACATATCGCAGAACGATAGCCTAGCTAACAAAATAAGTAAACCTTAACTGAAAAATCCTTACCCAATAAAACACTTGCTGTACATGAAATCTTTAAGACTCAAGTAAAGTAATTTTTATTTCCAAATTTGGTAATTGCATGTTTTATATCATTGCATGTTTGAAAGTTTGATGATTCTAAATTGCTGCTAGTTTTTGTTTCCTTATTTTTAGTTGCAGTTTTATGTCATTGCATGTTTAAATATATGTTCTTCTTTTCGCCTGATGAGGCTTTTGAGCAAGGTCGAAACGCGTCGCGATAGCTCATGCGCACTGTATACTACAATAATAAATTGTATAGATGAATAGCTTATGCTTCTAAATGCTAGCCGTGAAGATGGCCTAAGTTACTGGTCGAAACACGAAAACCAATAGTTTTAGGTTGACAATCATTGAAAAATTTTAATGATTTTAAATTGCTGCTAATTTTTAGGTATGAGTTTGCATTGTGTAGCGTAGTAATAAAAACCTTATTGCTAGACTAGGCTACCGAAAAGTCTACTCTTTTTACCAGCTCAGATCTGTTGTACTGGTAAGACCAAACTGATTAATACGTAACGAAACGACTCAATGCAGTAGCCTAATCGTTGCTTTAGGTTGGAACTGAAAAGGCGTCGCTAAGACGCTGATGCTTACTTGTTTATCAATGACATGGTTGCCAATAAACATTATTACAATTTATTACATTAGAGTCACCGACGACGCGTTAAAAGTAGAATATCTCTGCAACGGAAGGGTCAAAAAGGATGGAGTTAACGCTAATCTAGTTTACTACGATTGGCCTAACTTTAGATACCCCCAATTAATTTTGACTTTAGTCGAACGGCGCGGATTAACGCCGCATTGATTAAATTACTAGATGTAACTCCAAATTTGATTCACATGCTGAACGTTGGATATCAAAGTGCACTATTTGTAATCCCCTTGCAAATTTTTCTCGGTCCAATAGTGATCCTCTCTTACATCTAATTTGCCTTCCAGCATGAAGAACCGAGCCAATGCCAAGCGACAAGAAGCGCTGGCAAAAACAACTTGGCAAAAAGAGATTACGATTGCACTTGATGCTGAGTAAAATACAATGCTGTGTATTAACCACTACATCTGTTAGTGCGAGAAGAAATCCAAATGCTCAGGTTCAACAATTTTATTTGGTTAGAAATAAGCTTCTCTAATGCAATATACAATATTTCAATAAAGCACATTTACAAAATAGCTTGCACCTCTAAAGTTGACTGATAAGTTTCTCAAAAAAACACACAAACAAGACGTTTAAAAGTAAAATATCTTAAATGGATCTTTAAAGCGAAATATCTGAACCAGTAGAAAAATATCGACGCCAGAGCAGTTGACTGAATCAGTTTCCCGACTTTCAGTTTTTATCTACGGGACTTTTCGCCATGCCATTGTACAAAGGTAGTAAGTAAACAAATACTGCTGAAACGCAACAGATAACAAAACTATTGATTTTTACACCAAAATCAAAAGAAGAGAGTAAAATCAAACCCACAAAACATGTTTTTTAAAAACGTGCAAATTAGCTACTTGATTGGTTTTTTTGAGTGGGTCGGTAAGAACATGTTTGAAAACACAGCCAAAACTTCGTGACTTTCCTGACCTATTTTAGCTTCAGCTGTTTTTATAAAAAAAGTACCACAAATATGTTTTTGAGTTTTCCTCCATCTATTACAGGTGAGCAATTTTTTGTACGAGTCTTTATTTAATATTTAATCACAAACCCAATAATTACAGTTCCTGACCTTTTGCTAAATTTTTTGACATTTTTTGAAAAGTTTTCCTAATAATACCATCATCAAAAACCACTGGATAGTAAAACAAACTTATAAAAAGCTTCAAAAACTAAAAACAGAATATGGCAATTATGGCCATATATCACAAAAACAAATTGTTTGCTGTATGTACAGGCATTTAAAGAATATTTTGCCAAATAGGAGTAAGAAGAATTAGAATACGGCAATAGTTACCTGCCGAAATTTGGTCAAACACCGTCATATGGTATATAAAAATCATCTGTTTCGAATGGGCCTCAATAAAATTATCCAAACGTTCTCGTACAGTATATATTACATAACCTAACATTAATCCAGGCATGTCAGTACAAATTCATCTACGCCAGGGGTGTCCAAAATGTTTAAAGGAGCGCCTGCAGGCCAACAGCTCTTTGCTGGCTCAACCTTGCGTGCCAAAAAACAAAAACTACTAGCCAATAAGCAAATTTAGTCACAAAAAAGCTCTTCAGCGATTTTTCAAAACATTTTCAAACGACGAATCCCGAAATGCATTTTTGGCAGGGTAAATTCGGTCAAAAAAAAATGTGAAGACCAGGAGCGAGGCGTATGAAAATGGATCGCAGCCGGACTTGATCTGAGCAAAAATAATCCAAGTTAACCGCTGTAGAAATTAAAACAAGGCACACAATACGAAAAGAGTCGCACCTTTCAGAAACATTTACTAATGAAAAAAAATTTTCGCAAAAAAAATGCGACACAAGTAACGCTGTAACCCTGTAATTTGTGTAAATGTGTACAGTGGGATCAAATGAAAATTGCACCAACACCGAGCGTGCAAACTGCTTTATCACAAAATGTCAAGTAATCAAATGTGCGCTATCTAACGACAGTACTGTGGTCATTTCCATCCGCTAGAAAGCAAAAAAACATCAATATAATTACTATTGATGGATAAAAATCCATTACCCTTCGGTCGCCTTTTACGACTCCATGGGTGGCTGGCTCCACTATTCTTCCCCCGGTGGAGCACGGGAGAATGGCAGCTTCATTATTTTCTCGCTTGGTCGAAGTTTTGAAGGAACCAATCGCAAGTTTCCTTCAATGCCACATCAATCGGAGTGAATTTAAACTCCGGCAGGTAACTTCGCAATTTGGAGTTATCGGCTGTTTTCTTGTACTGGCCATCTGCTTTGTTCGTATCGAAGTCGAATCCGTTCTACAAATTACAACGTTCTAGTTAATATATCAAATCTTTCATTATACTCGCTGTAATACGCCGAAGCATGTAACGAGTTTGCGGGGCCCATCTCCGCGTCATTGCGCCCGGGCAACACAGCTCCTTTTGAAGAAATGTCGCAGCGGTGGCGAGCCGTTGGCAACACTGTGTTCGATTTGACCGGCCCGAGATTTGAACCTCAGACCTCCCGCTCCTGAGACGAACGCGTTACCGCTCGACTATAAGCCTACAATTTATAGTCAACTATGTGGTCGAGATAGTGAAGGCGTCGTTTTTACGACGACCATGATCGAATGATCTGGGTTCAACGCGCACCCTGGCCTCGTTGTTATGTCTTGGATAAAGCGGTTAACAATGATTATCTGCTTGATGCTTCAAACAAGCAGCAAATTGAATGGACAAAATTTGAACAAATTTGCAAGGTCACCAAAAATGATTACAAGGTTGATGAAAAAGTTTCATCTTCGTTTGGCTAACGTAATTACTGTTTTAGCAGCGTGAAAGCGGTAAATCTGCAAGACGGTAGTGGATCTCAGCCCGCTTCAACTGCATCTTAATCAATCAAGTTTTCCCGATCAGAAGACAACGAAAAGGACCTGAAGCCTTTGAGTCAAACTCCCATCTGCTTACCAGCCCTATACCACATACAGCGTAGGTCAAAGCGGCGGTGATAAGCCAGTGATAGGAGATCGGGTCAGTGATCGGAAGGTTGCTGACCCTCGGTTTGATTCCCGAACTTTCAATACATCGTTGTGTCTTAAAGAAAGACACTTTACGCTTATTTTCCGTTGGGGACACGTAGCTTATCTGTTGCGGTGGCCCAGCCTGACAAATGGCTTGCGAACAGAAGCTCCCAAAAGCGGTAGCGCGTTGGTGTGGTTAAACGCAAGCATAATGTTCAGTACATGCGCATACAAAGCGAAAGTCAAAGCTTATCTTTTAAATGCTGAACGTTGAGACGGGTTAGAATGCACAAAATTTTTGAAATTTACATTCTACATTACGTAGTGAGCGTTAAGCAGAATAATGTAAATAATAATTCAAAAAAAGCCGTCTGACCGATAACGAAATCGTGATTCCGACCTGCCGCTCCGAATAACAGCACTAAACTCTAAATTTACCAAAAAATAAGTATTTATTCCTTAATTGTTGGTGAAATGCCGCCTCAGTATCAAAGTTTCAAATAATCAAATCAAATCTTTCGTTATTCTCGCTATGTTACGCCGAAGCGTGTAACGAGTTTGCGGGACCCATCTCCGCGTCATTGCGCCCGGGCAACACAGCTCCTTTTGAAGAAATGTCGCAGCGGTGGCGAGCCGTTGGCAACACTGTGTCCGATTTGACCGGACTGAGATTTGAACCTCAAACCTCCCCTTTCCACAGACGAACGCGTTACCACTCGAGCAACTGGCCGGTGTATGAAAGTATCAATCTAATTAATCTTTTAAATTAAGCCATTGAAAAGTTTTCACGTCTGACGGACATACTTTGATTGATTTTAATGGGAAATTGGGCATGACGGTACCATTGTTTCGTCTGAATAAGGTTTAGCAAGAGTGAATATCAATCTTGATAGTCGGAAACCGCTATAATTCAAGTCGACTAATTGCAGAACGAAGGATTTGCACGGAAATAATGAGTTGGCGATCGCCTGGCATTGAGCACGTGGCAGTACCGACTCATACCGCCTTAGGCGACCATTTTCATCAGTTAATTCAGATTTCAGCAACATACCGGTGGTTATCGACATGCAAAAAACTCACTTTGAAGTCCATGGCGACAGCAATCTTTTCCGCCGCTTCCTTGATCGAAATTTCATCTTTTTCACCAACTGCTAGAATGATTGGGTCAGTCTCTCGGTATTCTCGCAGCGTCCACACAATTAGTCGAGCTAAGTCCCGCGAATAAATGAATTGACGCAATGGCTTCCCGGTTCCCCAAATGGTTAAGGGTTTGCCTGTTAATAACAGAAAACTTTTTGCACAACCGGAACTTGGCGTTCATAACAACGCTTTCAAATCTTACATCAACCGCTTGCGAAAAGCGCCACGGTAAAAATCGAGCCAAAACTGGTGAAACTGAGTTTCGATGTCCTTAAAGTATGGTTAATAATTTTGCGAGAAAGTACAAATGCTGGTGTCAGTCAAACAGTACTGTTTATTCGTTCAAATGAACTAGACACTCTACGTCCGTCTACCCACACCGACGCAGAGTACGCTTTTTTATGTTCTGCTTGCAAGTCTTTTGTCAGGCTGGGCCACCACAACGGGTAGACTGCTTGCCCAGATAGGAAATAAAGCGTAAAGTGTCTTTCCCAAGGAAACATTGCCAGCTCGGGAATCGAACCAGAAGTCAGCAACCTCTTGATCACTAACCTAACGCTTTACCACTGAGCTATCGCTGCCAACAGTACTGTGTTTGACTGCTAATGCCAGCTATAATTGACATGGCACTATAATTGAGTAGAATATACTTTCATAGCGTTTCGAAGATGATGCTAAAAAGTGCCAAGACAAAAAAGTGTACAGTGTGGCAGACTTTGAGTAAACTTTGTTTCAGTTAAAATATACTGTGTTTGACTGTTCATGCCAGCTTTATGCTCATAATCTTTTACGAAGCAAACGCTTCTGTTGGCATTCATGAACTAAACAAACCGGTTTCAACTTAATCTTGGTACGCCTAGGACCGCAAGTGTACTACAATAAACCACAACTACAGCTATCAGCAACAAATATTCGAGCTAACAAAATCAATCACATACAATAAAAATTTTAAATCTTAAAACTAGAACCCCCCCTACAGCCTGTTTCGTCTTTCGACTCGTACCGGTAGAGGGTAATTTGCATGATAAAAATCGTACAGATAAAAGATAAAAAAGCTAGGCTGCTGGCGACAGTTGCGAGGCAAGCGGTAGACAACGCCGTGCAGAGCAGAATCATCTTTTTAATCTTTTGTCCACACTGTTTTTATCATGCAGATTACCCCACCGAACGTGTCGAAAGACGAAACAGGCTGAAGGGGGGATTTTAAATCTCATGGTTCCTGATTAAGTTTGCTAATATAGCTCTGAGAAATCATTAAGCACTTTCAAGTAGCACCGACCTACCCGACGTTAGATTCGAGTTAACAATATTGATATATATTTAGTGTCTTTGTTTTGTGTATACCGAATTTCTACAAAATCACACATTTCACCATCGTGTTTTTTAAAACAAGTCCTTGCATAGAAACGTAACATCAGATTTCGTAAAATTTTAAACAAAAATGAACTTCTTGTTGATTGCTTTTTCCCAGCACTTTGTCAAGTTATAATCCAATCGCCTACCTTCTTGTCTTGCTTTGTATATTTTGTGCATTAGGCCAGGTAGAACATGTCCTTCTTGAATATTGAAATTATCATGAGGTCCAAATACATTGCATGGAATAACTGAAGTGAAATGACAGCCATGATCTTTGTTGTATCCGCGATTCATGATATCAACCAGCCTCTTTGCATAGCTAGAAATGCAGAATTGTAGGATTACCAAAGAGAGCTATTTTAACTTTTGTTGGTCAGACAAAAAAAGTGTGTGTTCTGCTAAAGTCTCTTTGTCAGTTATCTAAATCAAAAAAGATGACTAGGGTAGGCTCCACAAATTTCAAGTTTTATACTTTCAAAGTTTAAGCTCTTTATCATTCACATTGTAGTTTTTAAATCCAGTATTAGTATTAATATGCATTCAGAGTACAAGTTGGGTACAATTACTGTACAACTTTGAAGGTGAGATTAGCAGTAGGGATGTACAGATTCCAAAACTTTTGCCGAAGCCGATTTGTTGATTAAGTTATTATATATATTATGCTGGAGAAAGTTGTTTCAAGTAGAGCCGTGTTCGGTTAAAAGCGACACTTGCAAAGCAATAGAACCTTCTTTACTTATTTCTTCTCTCATAATTATGTATTTTTTCTCTTCACGTTATGTAAGCACTTTTGTAAAAAGAAAATATTGTTTCTGGCTGGTACAAAAATGCAAATATAAAATGATCAGATTGAGAAAAATGAACAATGTTGTTATGTTTGAAGAATCGGGACGTATCGGCCATATTTTACCAATGCCGATTTCAAAAAAATGGAAATACCTGCCGATGTCGATTAATCGGTATGTCTCTAATTAGCACTTAGCAGCACCATGATAATGAGAGTGGTTAAGTTTAGCATTCAAGAAAAAAGAAATTTGAATGACAATCTCACCAATCATTGGACAAATAAGAACTGCTCGAAAGTCGTTTTTTATTTCAAAATAATGAAGAATATAGTTTAGGGCAATTTCTACACTGTGTTCTTATTTGCCTGTAACTGTATGAGCAAATATAACCACTTTAATTAACTAGCATACAATGCATAGCATTTCACAAATCATGCCAAAAAGTGCCAAGACAAAAAAGCGAGTGTATTACAAAATGATAGAATATGTGTGGCTGACTTTGAAGCAGTAAAATAAGTTCAACAACACATATACCAGTACCTAAACTCTATTCCAAGCGTTTCTGAATATATAACATCATTGAGGGATGTTACAAATTTTTTGTAAATCCGATTAAATGCAGTTTACCTTACAGCACTAGTTAACAGCCAACTGGCTTGTTGAGAAATTAAAAGATTTGATTAATTCTATCACCATAGTCAACTCAACTGAGAATGGGAGAATTACTTCAATGTTTCACATTACTTGTCTAATCCAAACCAACCAACTCATTGCTATTCCACTATACATGCATCAAAATTAAAATCTTACAATTGAATTATTCTCCTAGTTATAAAAATTTTACTCAAAATTATTGGATGTTGACAAAGACAATTCCTTGCTTCACACCTGTATCCATAGTTAGAATCATGAGGTGGTCCATTATGAAGCATAGTTTCGTTAATGGGGTAGGTTGTTTTATCAGGGAAGATGCACGTGGAGAGGCAGGTTACAACTGCACGAACACCAGTTTTGTACGAGGTTTGTAAGACGTTGTCATTGATGATGATGTTGATTCGTAAAAACTCCAAATTAGCCTTAAACACAAAAAATTAGACATTAAGTTCATCAAAAATGTCTAACTCCCTCAGCATAAATTGTAACTGCAAGCTGAAAGGACTAAAAAAATATATACCTCAACCCTTAAAAACAAAAAAATTACAATTAAACTATTAATAACTAGTGCAATGTTTAACTCAAGAACCTAACCCATAACCTCCACCATGTGAAGCACTGTCACCTAGCACTTGACTATGGCAAATTTGGTTTAAGCATCAACCAACTTAAGAGCTGCTTTTATTCCAAGTTGCACCCTGTGATGATAACAGTATTATTTGCATGACTGCATAAAGTAGGGATGCTCATTTCAGAATTTTGAATCAAATTAAATTCGAATCACAAATAATTCAGAAACCATTTTTGATTTGGCACATCAAAATTATTATTATTTTGTTGCAATTCTTATTTTGTGATCAAACCGCAAGAGTTATTATGCAGGCAATGCATCGAAAGCATTTTGATGTTTTTTGATCAAGTGTTAGTGTATAGCAGTGGTTTTCAACGTTTTTTGAAGTGACCCAAACTTATTGAAAAAATCAAATGAAGGAAATTTTGCGACCAACATATATTCTGATTAGGCGTACCATGTTTTTAAAGACCAAAAAACAAGACAGCCGCAGCAGTGCCATTGCCAGAGCAAACGAATTGAGGGGCACTTACCAAAAGTGGGGAAAACTAAAATTTGCATGTAAAAACTGATCTTCAGATCCTATATGGCTACTAATATGTGCAATTTAAAATAAGGCTGGCAGCGTTTCTTAGCTCATTTTGTCTACGGCCTATGATCGCTTGATAAACGTATCTACAGCAGTAATTGCTACCAGACGTGCAACTAAGATTTTGCTAAGAGGGGTGAACCAAAAGAATTTTTTTGCACAAAACCTGCATGATTTAGCCACCACGCTGAACAAACTGATACAACTCAAGCATGTCACAGATGGGCATAGTCACTAAATATTTAGCAACTGTAGATGCAGGCCTGGGGCAGAGCCCCCAGCCACGGGGCAATTTTTGCGATTTCGCAAAAAAAAAATAGTGATTTTAATGGTGTTTAAATCACATTTTGCACTTTTTGAAGCCATATGAATAACTAAATTGCTATAATTCAAATGCCATTTGAAAGAATTAAATTGCTAAGCATTTTCACCCTTCTACTTTAGGTCAAGTCTAAAACACATTTAAACGCTCATATTTTGAGATTAAATTTTCTAAGTGACTTGGCTAAGGGGGCTAATGCCCTTCACTCTGATTGCACCACAGACTGCAACCTTAAAATCTTGAGTGTGCTCTAAAAATCAAAATAGGTGGTCTTTGAAAAAAAATGTTTTCACGCATTGTTTTATGTCATAATCAATAACAAACTGGTAACAATTCTGCAGGCTTAAAGGTCTCTTTTGTGACACCTCTGCAAAACAATGTTAATACGATGGAATATTGCATCAGATTTATGTGGCACAGCAGTTGGTTGCCAGCAATTTTGCAAAGAATTGAAAGAACGTCAAAGGATAATTATGTTTGAACGTAATTATTCCTTTTTCCATCATTGTTCGTAGTCTTGTCATTTAGTGATGTTTCAAAAACAGTATATTTTAAGTAAACCAAAATGGGGGGCACGGCCCCCTTGTAGCAAAGACACTGAGCCGTAGACAACCAGAATATTTCTCAAAACAGTTTGCAAAATGTGAGGTGAAGACCAAAAAAAAATTAAGCTTCAGGAATCCACAAATTGGTCTGTCAAATTTTATTACTGCTTTCTGCAAATTTCACTCTTTGTAGATGTCTCCAAAAAAAACAAAAAAACAAGCAACCCAAAAGAATTTTTAGGCAGCCCAACTTTGAGTCGTGACTTATAAATTAAGAACCATGGGCGTAGAGTGCTGCATGATGCACACAGAGTACTTGCTATGCATTATCACAATTTTCAGCAATATTCTACAATTTTCCTGTTTTTTCAATGAAAAATGTCAATAAATGATTGCTTTATGTTTGTGTAAAACTGTATCATTTGAGATTTGGTTATGAACATCCCCAGCATAAAGTGCATATCATACACATATATACAGTAACAGGCTTTAAACTTTGGTATATACCTTCATCAGAAGCTTGGAGGCTCCATCCCTGTCTAAGTCATAAATACACTACATATTAAATAAGGTATGAAACGTTAATGGTCACAGCTGAACTTAAAAAGCTATAAGTGAATTTATACATCATAATATATCAGATATATCATACAATTTGAAAAACTTTGCCAAGATCTAAAGAACTAACTGGTTGCATTTTCCAAGATATTATGATCAGAGGTCAAGTAGATTGAAAGCTTGACTATCTCAGATTTGCTGCTAGAGTGGTAGTTTTCAATTTGATTCCCTGTCAGTTCAAACTAAAAATTATATAAAATTGACTTTCACAGAGCCTTTCCTGTTGCCGTTTCTAGTTAATAATGAAAAGTACAATGTAAAGCCTTCATAGTGCAGAGTCAACAGGTGGGAGCCTTGCAGTTGGCTACAGAATTGAACAGAACACAGAACTACAGAGCAGGCCTACTTTTGTTTACAAAATTACAATCAAAAAAGCAATTTAAAGTTACCTGCAAGTTTCCAAAAAGGCCTCCAACTTTTGCTGCAAGATGAATCACATGTGTGGGTTTGTATTTATCAAACATTGCTCTTGTGCTCTCAAGGTCAGTTAAGTCTGCATCTTTGCTTGAAGCAAATATCCATCTCTCACTTTTGCGTTGTTCACCATTTTCAACAACATGTTGGATTGCTTTTCCCACTAAACCAGATCCTCCGGTCACCAATATAACATCACCACCTCCATTTTCCATTCTGCTGTGACTAATCAGTTAAAGTTATAGGCCTACTACGGTAGTTGTTTAGAGTTGTTGGTTGAAATCCTATTCTAAATTAGAAATCATTTTATAAGCATACACAGTAACAATACACAGGTATTATATCAAACAGGCTATCAATTCTGAATGAAATACTGAGTAGGGTTGACTAGCCTATTGGTACACTGCACTGGGCTACGGTGGCATATCATTAAGACTACTGTAATCAATTAGGAAGAGGCTTGGCGAATGTTACATTTGCGCAGACATTTTGAAATAAAGCCTAAAAAAACTAACCCTAACTCTAACCTTGATCCTAATCCTAGCCCTAACCCACCCAAAGCCTAGGCCTAACCTAAACCCTAATCCAAACCTATAAGTGTAATAATCAAAATAAAAATTTCCAAAAACGAGTGACGTCACTAGAATCTTTGTTTATTTAACCGCGCGTGTTCCATTCGCCAAGTCACTTCGATTAATATAAGAATTTAATATCATTGTGTACCGTAAGCTGTAGCTCACATCGAGAGATGGGCAAAGCGCAATTAGAAGCGCAAAGCGCAACTTCCGCAACCTCCGCAATTGCGTAAGTTGCGTTGCGCTTTAATTTTTTATTTTGAAACATTGCAGAAGTTGCGTTGTGGAATAAAGCCTTTAAAATTTGTTGCGCTTCAAGTGCATTGCGCTTTCAAATTTTTTTTCGGTTAAAAGCGCAATTCTATACATTGAACTTAATTTTGCTCCATTTGCATCGTAATATTGATAAATTTTGGGCTTGTTTAGCAAATTATTTACTCTTTCTCAGTTTAAAATTGCAAAAAACGCAGTATTTGCATTGTGTTGTGAAATCTCGATTGCGGAAGTTAGGTTGCGCTTTAACTTGGTACGAAAATACCGTTCCGCAATTGCGGAATTGCGTTGCGCTTCAACTGAATCAAAAAGTTCATTGCGGAAGTTGCGCTGCGCTTCAGAAAGCAAAAAAATTAAATTGCGCATTTTGCGCTGCGCTTTTACAGGTTGAAAAGATCGTTGCGCTTTGCTGCGTTGCGCTTTTGATATAGGCTAATGTTATTTGTGCCCACCTCTGCTCACACCCTAACAAACATTCCGGCAGTCAGGGCTCTGGCACTTGGTATTGAATGAAACGATATCAGCTAAGCGTATTGTTGTGTCTGTCTGGTATTGTATTTCTGATTTATAATTGAATGTCTGATGGTTCTTTACCTTTCAGCTTTACTTTAGCTATGTTTGTTGTACTGATAAGATCAACGACCCTAACCTATAACAGTATAACGATAAGTATTAATCTGTAAATTAATGGAGCAAGTAGCACGGCACCACTCTGCCAGTGGTTTTTGAAGATTATGGGGTTGAAATGAAAGCACGACTGTAACTTTAACACAGTAGTTTAAATAGCCTACTGCAAAGCAGAAGTGCCAACCACAGAACTACCGGTACAACTGTCTTTTGCTTCATGATAGCTTACCTGCCCCGATAATCCTTAAAACTATTTGATTTAAAACTGGAATTAGGCATCTGTATGCAAGCTACAGCCTACAGGTACTTGTCGTCAAAATTTTCAAGTGATGTACGGTATTTTTCAGGTTTATAAGCCTAGTTAGGATAGGCTATCTACCGAACATGCTTAATTATTCAAAGCATGCTGAAAAAGCCCATGTTATAGATACTGGCACAACAAACATATCAGAGAAATCTGATTAAGTAAAAAATTACATACTGAAGAAACACCTTTTCTGGACATCACAAACAATATGATCCATTACAGTATCATATTCACAGATCACAATCTCACATAACCTCGATCATCTCATCTCGCACAGCAAGCAATCAGAGGAAATAGTTTAGAACACCAAAAGAAACGCTGTCAGAATCGACACGCTCGAGTGATTTCCTGATAATTGCTCGACTTAAATTCAAAAAACTAGTTTATTGTTGCATGTTGTTTATTACAAAATGATTTTGTTACGTTTTCTGAAAACTTTCGATCGATCACACAAAATTAAAATTGGAAAATTACTCAAGCGTGTCGATTCTGGATGCATTTTTTTTGGTGTTCTAGACTTTAATCAATCATAGTAAGGAAGAATTCACAACTTCACATGTTGCAAAAAATCGCAAAAATTGTATTAAAAAAAAAGTTGCAGCAAATCGAAAAAATTGTATAAAAAAAGGTCTTCACCCAAAATTGGCCCCTTTTTTCTAAATCAGGGACGAAAAAAGGGCAAGGGGGAAAAAATTTTTGGCCAAAACTTAACGCGACAACCTAGACCCGGGCCCGGGTACGATTTACCCCCTGAACCCCCTCTTGTAGGCCCTGGCTATAGCCCTCCGCTATTGCCTCAGCATATTTAAACCAAGAGTATTCCCCAACCACCTCTCGGCCAAACTGATTGGTAGTTAATATCGTCACTTAACTGCAAATGAAAGTCGTTCTGACTTTCCGGGAGTCGGCCACGAAGGACGTCAAGCTTTTTCAGTAGTCAAACCTTGTTGCAAACAAGCTATCGCCAGCTAGTAAGACAACACTATTTGCAATTTGCAAGAATTTGCGAGACGGGTGCGTTACCGCTCGGCCACTGAGGTTCAAATCTTGGGGCAGTCAAATCGGACACAGTGCTGCCAACGGCTTGCCACCGCTGCAACATTTTTTCAAAATACCCGGGTGCAATGACGCGGAGATGGGCCCCGCCATCTCGTTACAAGCTTCGGCCTAATACAGCGAGTATAATGAAAGATTTGATTCGAAGAATTCGCGACTGCTTTGATAAAAAGCTCATTATCATCGCACAAAAAGTCATAAAACAGTTTGCAAATTTAAGCGGAAGGATTGTTAATTACCATTGTACATAGGCGTAGCCAGGGGGGGGGCAGGCCCCCCCCCCCAATTGAAATGCTACCAATGATAAAAATGTCGCAAAAAGACAAATGTTTCTTCAGTTTCAGTTTCTTTTAGCATCTTCGCTTACAACAGTAGCCTACACGCATACAACAGTAATTAACAATAATTTTGATCCAGGGGGCCCGGGCCCACTCAATTTAATTTTTGCCAAGCGATTTAAACGTATAACCCGAGCGAAATTTAAGAGTTTTTATCCTTGAAGTTGCTAACTGAGGCCCTCATCTAAGCTTTTTATGAACGTAATGCAATAATCAGGGTCGGATTTAACATATGGCACAGTGCCAGGGGCCCCGCGCTCAGATAAGACTTTTTTGGTCTTCATCGGTATTTGGCCGGAAAATATTGCGAAAATCCCAAAGTGCCAGGGGCCCAACTCAATGTAAACTAGGCCAGGGCAACAACATGGTTTGTAGGCGTAACTATCTATTGTACATTTTTCAATAACAATTCACCTCCACCTCGCCAGTTTTAATGCAACAAAATACTTTTGAAAGAAATTAGCTACAGTAAGGAGAATGCTCATTGAACAAATTTTTGAATTGAGAGGGCCTGAGCCCCTTAGTCGTATATGTACTCCTATAACTGGTTGTTTTCATCACAAAACAATAATCTCTATGGAAAATATTCGACTGGATTATTATTTACTGCTAAAATATTGCAGGAGGCAATGAACTTTACTTTCCCCCTACCTGGGTCAAATCACTTACAAAATTTAACCCCAAGATATAAGATTTTAAACGTGTTTTGGACTTAAATTGCAAGCAAAAGTTAGCCTGAACAACTTAATTTTTTTCAATTGGCATTCAAATGGCTCTGAATACGTGCGAAATGTGATCCAATGGTATTAAAATAGCTTTATTTTCGAAAAAAAAATACAAAAAATCGCCCAGCAGCTGGGGGCTTCGCCAACCACGTCTCCCAATTTAGACATTTTTGCACTTTAACTTTAGGTTTAAGCCCTCTCCCTTAAACGAGTTCCTGGTTACGTGCCAACATCTGGCCGCGGCTTCTGATCTTCCATTCTGCGATATCTTTTCCCCACAAAAAATTCCTCTTATAAAGTTTCCGATAACGTCATTGCATGTGATTTGTGGTTTGGGCCCACCAATCAAAAATCCTGGCTACGCCTATGCCATTGTAACTGTAGTGTATAATTGTTAAAGGTGAATTTACTCAGTATCCGTTTTTCGTACGTTTTCGTCCGTTTTTTTTACGTTTTTGCTTCTTCTTGAAAAAGTATGCGCTTTTTCATCCGCATTTTTATAAGTCCATATCCGCACTAAGTAGACTGTTGTATATAGATAAAAATTTTGTTCAAAAATTTTGTGTATGAAGGATAAGAGCTATATTTCAAAACAGAGCTGTACCTCTTTACAAAAAAATTTTTTCGGAAAACTTTAGTTCAGTATGTGACTGTCTGGTTAGTGCGGATATGGACTTATAAAACAGCGGATGAAAAAGCGCATACTTTTTCAAGAAGAAGCAAAAACGTAAAAAAACGGACGAAAACGTACGAAAAACGGATACAGTGTAAATTCACCTTAAAGAGCGAATTTTCTTCGTCCGTTGCAATTATTGGCTTTTACTCTGTTAACCACAAGCATACTTTTTTTGATATTTTCGAATCAGTAGCAATGAATTTTATGACAAAAACGGTGTAGTTCGGAAACACAAAGTTTAAAATCACAAAAACAGCAGATTGACGATGTTTCATTCAAGGGAAAACGTTTCTACCATTTGTGGAAATCCGTGTTTGTCATTTTGAGAAGGCACCGGAGGTTGTATTTCATGCGAAGACATGGCATGATGTTGCAGTTTATGAGGAGGCATTGAATGCTGTACTGTATGAGAAGGCACTGGATGCTGCAGGTCGTGAGGAGGCATGTCGTGGGCGATTTGTAAGGAAGGATGAAAGTGATTAGGGGTCTGATATATTTCACATGGTTCTTGTTGCATTCCATCGTAGCTCATTGGCGTCTCATTGGTACCATTCATTCTTTCTTGATTTAAACTGTTAAAACAAAAGCCTCAATAACAATTATTGTCCTACTGATGATAATTTGCCTGTGACAACGTATGTTTATTATTTAATCAAACCTTGTTAAACATTGTGGCGGTTTCTATTAGACCTAATTTGAATAAGATTGACAATGGTTAAAAGAAAATAACCGAAACGCCTAAATAAATTTGCTTGACAGGGTTAGGCGGAGCGATTATGCGTTTTTTTAAACTTTTGTTTATTAATAACTCTAATTTTTGTGAGCATGCTGTCGCGTAACAATATCGTTTTGTGTCGTTGGTATCCTTTTTTTGTCTTACTGTTGTTTGCTTGTTGTGATTTTTGTTTTGCAAACCAAAAAAAAAGCTACCACTACAATTTTGGCTACTCCAGTGTTTTGAGTTAAAATATCGTAAAATTTTTCACCATACTGTTACATGAGACGCTGCAGCGGTGGCAAGTCGTCTGCAAATCTTTCTGTTTTACTCGCAGTATTACGCCGAAGCGTGTAACGAGTTTGCGGGGCCCAACTCCGGGTCATTGCGTCCGGGCAACACAGCTTCTTTCAAAGAAATGTCGCAGCGGTAGCGAGGTGCCGTTGGCAACATTGGGTTCGATATGACCGGCACGAAATTTGAACCTTGGACCTATGTTCCACAGACGAACGCGTTATCGCTCGACTACCTAATCGTTAAAACTTCATTACATTACTAATTAATGTTGTGATTTTAGCCATTGTGGGCTTATTTTGTATTGTGAAATAATACTCTTCTTTCATTATTTCTTTTTTTATATACAGTATATATTTACCAACCTCCTTAGGCATGGAGACATCGAAGGTACATTTTGGAATTCGAGTCAAGATGCTACTTGCCGTTTAGTTTACCACACATGGTGGCATAGACGTAGCCAGGATTTTTGATTGGGTCCTGGGGGGTGGAGGCCAAACCACAAATCACATGCAATGACGTCATCAAAATTTTTCAAAAGAAGAACTTTTTGAGGGACAAAGTTATCGTAGAATGAAAGATCAGAAGCCATGGCCTGGCATTGCGCTAAACCAGGACTTTGCTAAAGGTAGAGGGCTTAAACCAAAAGTTAAGAAGTGAAAATGTGTGAATTGGTAGACCTGTTGAGTAAACTAGTGGAACTCAATCGTTTCGCAGATAGGAGTCTGGGGGCGGAGCCCCAGGCCGCCGGAGGTTGATTTTTCAACAAATTTTGGGCGATTTAAAAAAATTTTTTTTGAATCATTTTTAAAAATTTTTTCAGCGATTTGTATAATTTCTAAAAAGCTGTTTTAATGCCATTGGACCACATTACGCACTTGCTCAAAGCCATGTAAAAGAGCAAGATTTTGAGCATTTGAAAGCCAATTAAAAAAATTAAAATTGTTCAATCCTTCTTTTTCGTACAATTTAAGTTCCAGACACGTTTAAAATCTTGCATTTTGGGTTAAATTTTGTAAGAGATTTGGCCCATCAGGTAGGGGAAAGTAAAGTACAAAGCCTCGTGCAATATTTTAGCAGTAAATAACAATCCAATCAAAGATATTCCTTGATTTTTGTTTTGTCATGAAAATAACCAGCTGTAGGAGTATATGTACGACCTGGGAGCCCAGGCCCCTCGATTCAAATTCAATAATTTGCTCTATGAGCATTTCTCCTAGCTAATTTTTTTCAAAAGTATTTTGCGGCATTAAAACTGGTGAGGTGGAGGTGAAATGCTATTGAAAAATGGTACAATAGATGGTTACCCCTACAACCAGTACTTAAATTGTAGAGGGGAGGCTTCCCCACATCGAGAGTCAGCGTCCCCCCATCAAGATTTAGCGTTCCCCCATTGAGATTTAGCGTCCCCCGATCGAGATTTCAGCGCTGGATGATCAGACGAAAAAGTGCCTGTTAGCACGAATAAATCCCTCCAGTACCCGGCCAAATATAATGCCTAATTGTGGTAAAGAACTTTTTTTTTTGGTCTTACGTCGATTTTAGGGAAAGAAGTACAACTTGATTCATAATTTTCACTAAATTTCATTCGCATTCCGAATGCGTTTGGTCAAGGCTGCAAAAGCGTCCCAAAATTTTACAGTTCAAGTACTGCCAACAATCATGCTATTGGCCATTCCGGATTTAAATTACGCTGGGCCGCTGGAACTTTGGAAATTTTCGCAAAATCTTTCTGCCAAATATAGGTGAAGACCAAAAAAAGTCTCACCATCTGAACGCGTAGCCCCTGGCACTGTGCCATATGGTAAATCCGGCTCTGGTTATTACATAACGTTCGTGAAAAAGTTAGATGACGGTCTGAGGTAGCAACTTTTAGGACAAAAACCCTGAATTTCAACCAGGTTATGCATTTAAATTGGTTGGCAAAAATTGAATTAAGGGGACCCGGGGCCTCTTTAGTCAATATTATTGTTAATTACTCTTGTACGCGGGTACTGTTGTAGGCTAAAAATGTTAACTGAAACTGAAGAAACAATGTGGACTTTTTCATCACATTTTTGTCGTTGGTGGCATTTCAAGGCCACCTGGATATTTCTATACATAGTAGAGAGTGAAGACTTCACACCATCCCTTTATTGCTGAACGCTAAGCACGCTATGAATACCAATTTTTTATAGGGAGTGACTATTTCACCAAAACTTTTTAAGATAAAGATAGGAAGACGAGGAATTATCGCGCGTTTTTTATTTACTTTTTTCAAGGATTAAGATTAGGGTTTGACTCAAGGTTTGGGTTAGGATTAGGTTCAGGGTTAACTTTAGAGTTAGGATTTGAGTTTGGGTTAGATTTGGGTCAGAATTATTAAAAAAATACATAAAAATTTCCGGTGGAATAGTCTCTTCGGCTATTTTTTTTTTTCAATGTCTCCTATTTCATTTTTGGCTTGAAAAATAGGTTTTGATGCAACCAAGAACTTCTTGGTCTTCATCTGCTTTGTCCCAGAAAAAAAAATGTAGAAATGGCGACAATCTTTTTAGGCTATTTATCATTTTCGCATAAATCTAGTTTTCTCTTAAGCAAATTCTAGGATACGCCCCAAAAAATAACCCCAGGAAAAAGGAAAAAATGTTATGCTCTTAGTAAATTATAGTTTTGAATCAAATTTGTTCTGAGTATATAATAAGAATCGAAGCACAATTTAATAAATTAAATGAAATTATTGGCAGTTTTAAAATCACTCTTGTTTTTTTACAGTTTTTTTTTATAAAAACGATTTCATACCAACACAAGACTCATTTTTGCTTAAAAATTAGAAACAACTCCACACTCGGCATAAACAAAATAATGAAGAACACGGCCAAAAAATTAAAAAGCAGAGTTGTCTTTGTCTTTTTCATATTGCCATTGCTGATTTTTCGAAAAAATATTTTTATAATCACTATCAGTGACACAAAAAACAACTTTTAACCAAGCAACAATAAACTCCTGTAACTCAGATCTCCAACAAAATTTAAAAACAACTGAAGCTGAAAATTCGTGAAATTTGAGAATAGTCAGCATCATTCTTAAATTTACTGTTTCTCCTAAATAATAATGTATGTACGGACGTACAAAGTCGGTTACCTAGCTTCAATTCTTCTGGCCTCACTGATAAAGACTTGAAGTAAATAGGGTTTGGCTGCCACCGCCTGTTGAATGATACTGGCTTTCGCGCGTCGTGACATCCTCCCGAAGAGACGAGCTGAAACGATTGTGGATGTTGTGCAGTTACAAAATTGCAAAAATTTCAAATAAATTTTTCTGCTTAATTTTTAGTAAATTAAGAAAAAGTTGAAAATTCGTTTAAAAAAATCCTAACCTTTCAGTTTTCTTAACCAGAGTACAGTAATAGAGCACGCGTGACTGAGATTGCCTCAATCCTAAGCTCAATACCAGGGCCTACGAGAGGGGGTTCAGGAGGCCCAGAAGATCTTAATAGTTCACGCTTAATGTATTCTATAAAACTTCTTAATAAGGTGGCGAATTTATTTATTTATTTTGGCCTACACCGCCTGCATTCAGGCCAAAACCTAGTCACAATTCCGGCGAAGACCTTTTTGTTTTTTTGATCTTTACCTATTTTCGCACGGAACGCAATCGTAATTGTGAGTCTTCGTAGCTCCTGATAAAATTTTTCTCTGAGGCCCTGCTTAATACTATTCAGCATGCAACTTTTTAATGTATGAATTTGTGCATTAGTAGAATCATAAAATTACTCATAATTTACGCCAGCTCCACTGCTAGCGATAACTTCTCAACCAATAATAATGATTAAGGGTTTGAGTAGATTTACGTGGATTAGCCATGAATAACCCTCAAACTAACAAAACAGGCGATTTAGAGAAAAAAACTGATAATACGAGAATTACCGTAATTACTGAGTCGACAATAATTTAATTGATAGAGCTTCGGGCTAGTGATCAAAAGGTTTCTGGATCCTGGTTCGATTCCCGAACTTGCCATGCATCTTTGTGTTCTTTCAAAAGACGCTTTAAGGTGCGTTTACGTTGGACGAAAAGCAACTAAAATGTGACGTCATCGACAACTTACGAAAGATTTTAACCGGTTTGAAACTTCGCCAGCGGTTGCTTAACTTCACTTAGACAAAATTGTTTTTGAATAGTTGGCCTATTTTGAGCAAGTGACGTATGCGACCATTCGCGAAGGTAGCCTACATTCGCTTCGCATCCAATGTAAACGCACCTTTACGTTTATTTTCTATTGGGGATAAGCCGTCTACCCATTTTAGTGGCCAATCTGAACAAGGACTTGCAAGCAAAATCCTAGAAGGATACTTCACGTTGGTGTTGTTGTAGCGCATATTTATTCTCCTGTCATCCTGACAGCGTCAGACGCTAAATATTGGACGATCCGCGCTCTTTTTATTGCAATGACTACTACGAGGTTGGAGAAATCCGCACCTGCTTTGGAGTTTCCAGTGATCCAAAGTTCCTGTGAATTTCTTCAAATTTTTGTCCACTGATTTTGCTGCTTGTGGTCAGACCAGGGGTTCTCAAGTTTTTTGAGACACGGGAAGCAGTGACTTTGAGCGGGGTCCCACAATCAATGCCGGCCAGAACTAGAAATCGGTTTCTAATAAGACTTGATGCAAAACTTGTGGAAATATCAGTGAAGACCAAAATAAAACGTCTTCACCTTATTTTGATATGATTTTTGCCGGAATTTTAGATGGTGACCAAACGAAACAAAGTGAAATTGATTTGGTTTTTTGCAAAATTTCTCGGCCAGTAATTAAAATTTGTTTTTGGCTTGTAATATCCTACAAGTATATCCTTTCGCGGGCCGCAAAACCTTTTATTTGGCCCGCAAAACGGGTTTGGGCAGCCTTGGATTAGACAGACGCAGATGCTCTCATACGCATAAAACTTTAATCTCTGTTGGAGCATTCCACCCTAGTCTTTACTTCTAATATCCATTCCGACTTTATGGCATTTCTTCATTCGACATTCTTTACAATCATTTCGATTTTCTTTTGTCACAGGTCTGTTATGGCCATTCGAACAAACCGCGGATTGTTTGTCTTCTGTACCTCTCCGAAAAAATCCCTGTGAAAAAATTATTCAGTTTAAACTGTCTTGAATGCTCGCAGTAATTAAAATTTGTTTTTGGCTTGTAATATCCTACAAGTATATTTTTGGGGTTCTCCATTAAAGAGAGTTTTCGGAATCTTTAAATTCCTAATAAAAGGGTGGAGGTAGACACAAATTATGGCCACAAGGGCCTTAAAATTTTGTTTACATTTTTTATTGCAAAAAAGCCATTCAAGATGACCATCAAAAAAACCCACCGGCTTCCACCCTCTAAATTTCAAGTTTCTATACTTTGAGTCGTTTCAGACTTAAGGCAATTTTCCCCTGGTAGCAAAAAAAAAACGTTTATTTTGCCTAGCATTTAAAGTGTAAAATATAGCACGGAAGGACGCTTTCGCAGCCGTGACCAGACGCTTTCGGAGTGTGGCAGCAATCTGGTGAAAATTTTGCTCCAAGTTCAATGTCTTCCCCTTGTGGTACTGACTACTAATTTTGCCCTTAAATTTGGGTGAAGACCAAAAAAAAGGTCTTCACCGCAAATTGGTATACTATCGTCGGCCGGAATAACGGATTTTACCCTCAAATTCGGGTAGAGAAAAGGTCTTCATCGCAATTTGGTTCTACAGTAAGTTCGGCAGGAATTTTGGATTTATTGCAATTACAGGCCATTTTTTGTCCAAATGTACAGGACACTTTCCTTTAGTGGGAGGGGGGGGGGACGCTAAATCTCGATGAGGGCACGCTTAAATCTCGATGGAGGAACTCTAAATCGTGATGGGGGGACGCGTCCCACCGCGTCTCCCCTACAATTTACAGTAAATACTGATTTTGCCCCCCTCCCACCAAAAAAATATAAAACATACAAAAAAGGAACTTCCAACGCGACTTTCACTCGTTGATTTGCTGTATGACCACCACATCAAATTAACTACCTGACATTAGCCTCTTCAAAATAGGTGCGCCAAAAAGCTTTTGTTACCAGCGGCGTAGGCAGAAATTTCGAAAGAAGGGGGACTATGGGTCAAAACTTATAACTCAACTCAGGGGTCTGTGGGCTTCGCCCACGCCAGACGCAAGATTGTTACGTTTTTCTACAAAAATAACTCAATTTTAAGGCCATCTTAGGTTAAATTTTGGTTTAAAAGACATGTCTTTGAAAAGACACATTTACAATATAAGCATGAAAACAAATAAAGGGCACAAGCTATTTACTGTAATCATCCTTCCATGTGGTACAAAACGGAATTAAAAGGTGATTCAAATCAGGTGTTTCACTCTGGACCAAAATGTTGAGATAAGCCTAAAATGCATTCTTACCAAATTTGAAGTTTTTACGCCTTCCCGTGTTCAAGATATTGCAGTTCAAAATCAACAATCTTTCTCTTACTTCAGAGTTGCCGTACGATGTTAAATTTTGGAAAGCTGTCTTACTTTTATTGAAATGCAGCTAAATTTACAGTTCTAAACCTTTACTTTGTTTAGACAATAATTCAGCCGCAAAACATTTATTGAGAATTAGAGATATGCAGTAATTTTTTGAAATGTTTGTTTTTAATTGGCAGCCATTGCTAAATTTCTAAGGGGATATCTAATCTATTATACCTAAGAAACGGAAGTTCGTAGAAAGCTCAAATTTGGTAAAGTTAGTCTTCATATCTGTCAAATTTTTTTGAGAGAAAATCGAGCAAAAAATTTTTCGATCTGAATGCCCTTTTAAGGCCAGGGAAAAAAGTAAGAGCTTCGTAGCTTTGGTGACAGATAAATTTTTTGCAACTTGTCAAGCAGCAAACGCTAAACTGTTATTGGTACTGGCAGGAAGACATCAGAAACATGATGAGCTCGCAGGAGCTGCTTGAGATGCTATAGCATGACAAGCCGTCTTTGAATATGCCATGATCCAGATGAAAGAACAAGGGTAATGCACCAGGCCTTCTAAAACATTTTGGTTATCGATATCGAACATTTTCAACCTCTGTTTGTATTAGGGTCCAGATTCAAATGGTGTGGCACAGTTCCCTTCCCACTTGATTGGGCAACAAATATACATAAACAAAATATACAGATATACAGTAGGATGCTTTTTCGCTACAATATGATGTGGTGATCTTGAGTAATGTGGTGATCTTGAGTTGAAAAACTTTTCAAAGCTTCAAAATACTGGCATGGGCTAAAAAAATCTGAAATCGGCACTACTCCTACCTTCAAACTGATTAAAATGATGCTAAAATGGCAGGTAGCAGCAAAAGCCTTTTTAATGCGTATGTTCCATTTTAATCTAAAAACGTAAATTTTATTGTTTTACACGTTTGTTTTGCGTTGTGCCGTGGCCTAAAGGGAGGGGGCACGGCACAATGGCCTACTCCTGTCTACGCTACTGTTTCTTACCTTACATCCTTCGCATGTGAGAACGCCGTAATGTACTCCAGTGGAATCATCTCCGCAAACCTTGCAAGGAACGTGTTTGATTATCTCTGCAAAAACAAAGAAAAAAATGTGTTTAAGAAAGCGATTAATGTTAAGTTACATAACGTCCATGAAGAGAATAAGTGAGGAAAGGGTGGGCATTCATTTGCTTCTTTATTTTTTTTTTTTTATTAAAGTTAGGGAAAGACTAAGAGGTGGAGTTTGTGGTAGGTTTAGGATGAGGATTTTTTATTCTTACGTAGCGTAACAACTACATCTGCCAAAATTTAATCTTTTCGGAATATAACGTAATGATACAAAAGTCACCGCTGAAAAAAGGATTTTTCCAGAGCTAAGAAATACATCATTTTTTATTTAACTTCTAGCTCAAGCACAGAGCTGGACAGCGCTGTTTCGAGCTTTTAGCTCTCATCGGCAGCCCTCAGCTATCTTTTCAAAGGTATTCCCAGCTGAACAAACATCTTGGCCTAACTGGCAAACCTTATGGGCTTGCACGGAGGCAGATGGTTTAGTAGGGAATAAACGATTTTTTCACTTGTGGTACTTTAGAAACAAGTGAAAAAGTCGCTGGATCCTTGAAGTAAGGACAGCCATAGACTATCCCTAGGACCATGAAGGACATCAAGATAGTGCAGTTCTAGCTCAAGGTTACTCAACTAGTTTTAGCAAAAGTTCAGATTCAAGAGATGAAAACTTGTTTGGTCCAGTCCGCAATTTAGAACGGGTCTAGTCCCCGGAATCGATTGAAGAACACAAAAAAAAAGGGTCGTCACCGCAATTGAACCGGGTTTGGTCCCTGGATTCGATTGAGGACCAAAAGAAAAAGAAAAAAACACTGAACCGGGTTTAGTCCCCGGTCTCGTTAAATTGAACTCCCATTCGAAAACCCTCTTCTCGCACTCCCAGAGTAAATGCTAAAAAATGTGGAGATCCGGATTTAGCACACCGGAGGTCCGGATGTGGACCGCCAGTTGAGTAGCCATGCTCTAGCTCGTCGCAATCAGAATCAAAATGAAGTTAAAACAAACTTTCAGAGTTACCGATGCAACAGAGTTCTCCCACATGGCCACAATGACGTGGTGTAAGGCATAAGGCTTCTACTTAGTAAACTTACGATAAGTAGGAATTTTCATTAAAAGATCGATTGGAATATGAAGCTGTTGTACGTTTCCTAAAGGAGCAGGTTGTTGTACACCATTACCAAATGAGTTCATATCAAAAATATAGGGTGTGAACTCAAAAAGAACTGCAAAATACACTAATGCAGTTCTAATAACAGTGCTTGAAAGAGAATTGTACGTGTAAAGCAAAAATTCTCGTGATTTCCAACTTTACAATCAAAATAAGGATTGACTAAATCTTTTCGTCGTACCAGCAATCCAATACCGCAATACCTTTTCTCTGAATTTTTGTATAATGGTTTAGTGTCTCTACAATGCCTAAACTAAGTAGGTCACTAAATATTAGTCCACTTTCAAGAGCATTATAGGGTAACTGGCCCATTAGCACCTCAGAAACGTAAAACTTTCAAATTTGCTTATTACGTGCTAAATTTCTGCTCCTACATTTAATTTAAAACCTGGTTACCTTAAAAACTGCATACCTCAATCCTGGCTCTAATCTCAAACTGAATTTCAAGACCGCAATTAAATGGTGATGGGATAATTGCAAGTAGTGACGTCACAATCTCCCGTTGGGATAGAATCTTTGATAACGGCGAGAAAGTCAACGAAAAAAATGAGAATCTCAGTAGCAGAGAAATTGCAGATGGGCTGTTGTCTGTTGGACTCAACTGGAGCAATTGAGATTAAATAACCTGCTGCGTTCTAATTCTGTCTCGGATCGTCTTTTATTGTTTTAACGTATCAGTAAAGCTCTTGATTAAATCGCTTACTTCCCCTTTTTGCTTTTAGATCAGGTTTCAATGGCGAGGCAACAGTAGGAACTTTAATTCTGAAACGAATAAATTCATTAAACCTATTTTTTGAAGAAATTTCGTTGCAGTTTCTCATAGAACTTTTGTAGCTTGATTGCATTCATGGAAGTGTAAGTGGCCATTCAGAATGACACTCTCAGTCTCATTCACGAAATAAGCTTACAAAAAAAATTTCGCTGGTTGTTAAAAATGGGGGGTCCACAACAACTGACCGCTAACCAACTAACTGCCAACTAACCCTAGTATTGGCGATCAATTGGTTCGCGGTCAGTTTGTTGACAGTTCGTAGACTTGATTGGGAAATGGGGGTACAGAATTTTTTTGCTTTCCGGCAAACTGAAAACAGGGCAAAGCTTGGTTCAAATTTAACCTAAGAGGCTTACAACGTATGCTTGTTTTTGGATGAAATAAGTAGATCACAAGCGAGTGCCTGAATATAATGAGACTTTTCGAAAATTAAAAAACGAATTAAAACAATTGCGTAAACAAAAAATAAATGAACCAAAATAATTTTTTTACAATGGCTTACAAAAACTGAAATACACATTATAAACATTCACACAACGCAAAACACCTTTTTACGCATCAAAATACTTTGTTAAAGACCAACTCTGAACCAAGTTGAACCTACTGTACACCAATTTACGTGTTAGAGTGTGGAAGAACTACAGAGGTAGCCAAGGTTTTCTATTGGAGAGGCAACTTTTAAGGTCATCCTATAACTCGGCTGTGACGTCATTTTTTGATGACGGTTAACAATAATGCCATAACATCATTAGTAGTTTTATGAATTTTTTAGTAAAACTTTATTTAATTACTTTTTGGACGAACTCTTTTGCCCTCCTGCTGGTCATGATATTGGAATGGACACAACAGCTGGTAAAGGCGCCGCCATCCTTTATCGACTGGGTTGCTGACAAATAAAGGCGTCGTTTTCACGACGACACAAATTGCATGATCTAGGTTCAACCCGCTCCGTGGTTATGTTGGTGGAGACGCTTTACGATGATTGTTCTCTATTTAGTGATTTCGAACAAGCAGCAAATTTAGTGGACAAAAATTTCGAAGAAATCCACACGAACAATCAATTAGATCGCCTGAAAACTGCTAGGCAGGTACACCGGTGAGGATTCATTCAAGCGTGAAGTTGCAATCGGAGAGTTGTAAGTCCGGTCGTTTTTTTCCGGTCGGGTTCTAGTTCGGGCTGGATTTGGGCCCAAAGTTGACAAAAATTTCGGGCTTAATTCGGGCCTGAGACGTGCTTTTTGACTTAGGTGTACAAAAATATAATCAAAATAACTTGGCGACATTGCTAAATTTTTCAGACCTAACTTAACTTTCGGGTTTTTCGGGATGATTTAAGGTTCGAATTAATTTTCGAGTTCGGACTGGGTTTGGGCCTGAACTAGTCGGCCCCTTTACAACTCTGAGTTATCGCAATGAAATGTGTGCGGATCATCTAATGGTTAGCGTCTGACGCTTTCCGCTGACAGGAAGATATGCAATGCAACAACAGCGACAACAATTTGGCTTTGGGAAGTTACGAAGACTCCAACATCTTTTGTTACTGGTTCGTTTCTAGCCATAATTGATCACAGCATCATTACAAAAATTGCTGTGCGTTATTTTCGAGTACTAAACGCATCGAGTCGATTGAAGTTGCGTCATCAGTCGTGACGTCACTCTCTGACGTCGTGAAACTGGCAGCTCGAAGTCGAATGTGAGGGAATCCGTTTGCTGGGGACTTATACTTTTCTGATGGCGGGTCCACATCGGGAATGTAATATCCTGGTGGGGCCGGACCAGGATCTCGCTGAATAACCCTATCTTGAGGTCGAGGTTCTCCGTAGTGTCGATTGTGTACTTTTGCGATCTCAGAAATTGGGTAAGTTCCCATAATAAATGACGTAGATGAAGACACCGTTGTCGCTTTCTTCCGTATGCATTCCCAATTGACCTTCAGCCATATCAAATAAAGGATTTCTATGACGTCGATTAGAATGCAGAGCCCCCCTACGCCCAGCATGAAAAACAAAAAGATTGTTTTTTCCATTGGTCGAGATATGTAGCACATCACTGTTAAGGGACAAGGTTCTCCGGTGCATTTGTAATCGCTGGGAACTTCTAAACCATATAGAAAAAGCTGAAATAAAAAAAATGCAATTTAAAATGAACTCATTTAAAGTTTTGTCTTATCAAATATTTGCCATGTTGGCTTGGTCAGGAGGCAGCGAAGAGACGTTTTCGGTCTTCAAATCAATCTGCCACCTGCCCACCGACTATCACATACGGTGAAGACTTTACACTGTCCCTTTCAAAGCTGAACGTCAAGCAGAGAAGCTGTGAATACCAATTTTTTTAGCTTTGGTTTGACTTGACTGGGAATCGAAACAGCGTCATTTGAAGAATGAGCGACCAAATAGCTGATGACTGTAAAATTGAAAAATAAAAGTCTATCCAGGATTACCAAAATTATTGACCGGATAGGCAAGTTTAGGGCGAACGTCTTTATAAAGCTTTTATAGTCACTAGCGAATATGATCAAACAAAGGAATGGATCTTATATTGCCCAACTGATTTTTTATGAAAACGTCTATTGATTTGTATGACTATCATCACTGAGCGAGGGCAAGTTACCTGTGCGTAAATGCATCCCACTTCTATGATGGTCCTTAAAACAACTGATATGACGTAGGCTACCACAATATTTTGTTTCGTTTTCTTTACTTTTTGCTCCCGACAAACCTGTAACGTCACACAGTTAAAATTTATAATGACAGAAAATCAAATTAATGTAAAAGCGCACCTTTCATTTCTGCGTAATCAGTGATCGAGTAGATAGAGCGTTTGCTACTGAAGCGGTAAATCTGGGTTCAAGTCCCGGTCGGGCCAAACCAAAAACTGTAAAAATTGGAATTCACAGCTTCTTTGCTTGACGTTCAGCAACAAAAGAACCAATGTGAAGCTTCCACTGCAACTGATTAGACAGGTGAGCAGGTGTCAGCTTGACTCGAAGACCAAAAGGTCCCTTTGCTGTCTCCTGGACAATGCAACTTGGAAAATAAAATGTGATTACAATTACAGCGACTACGCGTTGATCCAGTTTTCACTTTCCAAACTGAATCTGAGATACCGTCTTGTTTAACTGAGATGGTAGATGCTGTTCGTTCACCATAACCACCCTAGACAGCTTCCAAAACCAGCAAAATCAGCAGTAAAACTACAAATAACAAACTGCAGTAATTTCAAGCTTCTTGTACTTCGAATATCTTTTTGTGTTTGGGTGGAAAAAGTCAATCAACATCAACCGCTCAAGTTGCCGAAAGTTTGACCAAGCGTCAAGGTTGCAAGGTATTTTGCTCTGTAATTGAGCTCCCAAACAATTTTGCTACATTTTTTGTGCATTTCCGTAATATAATAGAAATGAATGGAGTTATTATGGTAACTGCTCTAACCCAAATATGCACAAAATCAGCCAGAAATCAATGGTGTTTGTAAACCTATTATATGGCTTGCTTAGCGTAAAAAAATATGTACCAACAGTACACGTCTCAAGTTTGCAATGGAAATAAGATTAAATTACAGCCTATTTGTTACTAAAAACTTATGCGCATTTTTGGCGTTTGCCTTCTTGTATGATGCATTTTTGTTTTATTTTCGACTCAAATTTGAGCTGCTTAATATCGTTTGAAATCCTTGTTCTATTCTAAACTGTTTTTATTTTATATTAAAAAAAAGAAATAGTACCTTATCGTACTGTGGTGGAGGAGTGGATTTAGAGCTTCGTTCAAGATCGGAGTAATCGAGAAGACCACGGGATCGGCTTGATGAGCTTCCAGATCTGATCAACGTAAATAAACCGTTATAGTACTTTTGAAGATTTGGAATACACTTTTTTGTAAAAACAATTTTATAAGGAAACGATGCTTATTTTTGGTCAAAATTTAAGAAAAAATTAAGTACAATGCCAACCTCAACTTGAAAAAAAATTAAGAACACTGGCCCAGGGGTTCTGGCCAGTACAACGCATTAGTAAGAAATCATCAAAGTTTTCTTCGTTTTTGCTAGATTGCCATTGTTGATTTGTGTAAAGACTATTTCAATAATCATGATCGTTACTAAAAGACACTTTCACCCAAGCAAGAATGTAAATTGTGAATCAGTTTATTTTCCAATGAAATTGAGGAGCAAATTAAAAGGAATTGAGGCCGAAAACTGATGCAAAATTAACAACAGCTAGCCCCAATCCCAAAATTATTGGTTCTTATAAAAAATGATCGTCTCTGGAACAGAAATTATGGGTATATTTTTTAACTGGTGCAACACGACAAACAAGTTATTTCGCTGATCGCTGCAAAAAGTCTTTGAACAAAGCCTGCGTAACGCAGGCCAATTATTTCGAGATTGACACCGCAAACTTGAAACACACTTCTGTGCATAAAACAGCAACAACTTTGATTTTTTAGTTGGCTAAACTGAGTTGTTTATGTTATCACAGCAGGCCGATGCTTGTAACTGCATTTCTGCTGTTTTTGATAAATATAAATCTTACGATAATTTTGTGTTGTCTTCGACTGATTCCCAAGTGAATGAAGAAATTCCCAAAGAGGCCTGGGTTCCTACGTCCTTGCTGGCCTCTGGACCGCTTGGCTTGGACGGTATTTTGGCCAGTTTATGCATTGCAAGAATAATGAAAATCTAAAAATGTATTAAATGTTAAGATTAGCATTGCAACCAGGAATGTGGAAGCGGAAGCGATGGACGCGGCAAGCTTTCGTGGGAGCGGAAGCTGGAAGCGGTAAAAGGATACCGCTTCCGCTTTGGCCATTCATATCAAACTTCAAAAACTTGAATGTGGTGGAATTTTTTGTGAAATATACGACAAAAAGTAAATGCTTTATCGATCATCATTTGCAAAGAAACATTTTAAAGATTTGTGGTTCACTCAGACCCGGAACAGCCTCACCCCTATCAACTTAAAGATAAACCATATAGCTAACCAATTCATTTTTTAAATTATAAGTATTCAGAAATTTTTTATTTTAGTCCTAAAATTTAAAGACTTTCTCCAAAATATTTCTAAATAGGGCTTTGCCAATTTTTCAAAAATCTGGTTTCAAACTCCTATAACTCAGTATATTTACTAACACAAACAAAGTTTCTATAGTTACAGCATTTTAATTTCTTTCTCTGCGATACTGTATTCTTGGAACGCAAACAGAAAGAAGCAACGTAAACTCTTTCAAACAAAGTTTAAATTTATATGACTTTTGAACGTATAATGTTATAAAGCTTGTCTTAATCATTGTTAAATACCGCTTGCGACAAGAATTATTCTTATAGGATAGCCTATTGTGTACAACCGCATAATTCTTGCAAAGTTCTTTTTTGCTGGTCTAAAAATACACGTTGCTAGCAGCAGCGTAGCCGGGGGAGGAGGGGGAGAGCTGTCCAATGGCTGTCGACCAAAAAGCAGAATAAAGAAAATACACGTTTTTAGCACTTCTGGGACTGTTTTTTTTTTGCACTGGAATGGACTAAAAAGTGATTTAAAGCATCTTTTGAAACGTATGTTTAGGGGGGGGACTAATTTGTCAAAAAATAAAACCTAAAAATCAATAAAAACTTTGAGCATTGTTCAAAAATAGCCAATCAACTTTGTTCGCTAGTGCAAAAATGTTGAACATAGGTTTCATTTACAAATATTTTATAAACTCAGGAATGGAGGGAGGGGGCTATTCAATAATAGTTAATTACCGATCACTTCTCTCAAGTATTTTTCCATTAGCCCCGTCTCAATTATTTTTTTCTATAAAATACAGACGAAATAGATTACTCCGCGCGAGTTTTGTTGAACTATGGGGTTTTATGATTTACCAGCATGTAAACTAGAGACCTACAGCTTTACCATTAGCCACCTCTCTCCCACATTGCCCATTTATGCAACCAGTTTAATCATGTTTGCACTGCCAACTTCTATGAAACGTTTTAAAAACATTTTTTTGTCAAAATAACTTTATAATTAAGTTATTTTGCAAAAACATGCAAAGTTTTCGAGGGCTGGGGGTTTGCCCTCAAACCCTGTACCTCCGGCGTTTGGGGGGCTTTGCCTCCATACTCCCTGCTTACGGCGGCTGTCTGGAACAGTCTGAGGGCTCCGCTCCCATAGGCCCACACCTCCAAATCAGGCCTCCCCCCATTGCGAATTTTTAGCTACGTGATTGGTTGCTAGCAAAATTTTGGAGCAAACCGCATGCATACATAAACAAGTTATTAAAAAAAAATCTGCAACTGTAGATGCGTTGCCCCAGGGTTACCTAATTATAGCATGCAAAGATTTGCGCTTAACAGCTCGGATGCAATTGAAATAACTTATTTTTTCGAGCGTTTGGAAATCCGTCTCCAGACCCCAAATAATCGCTCATTATTTTAAATTATTTTCTTGGTGAACGTTTAGAAAAATTCGCAGCAGCTGCAACATAACGACCTTGTGATTGGTCTTTTTGCTTTAGGGCCGCTCCAAATCCAAATTTCTTACTACACCCATGCGCAGATCCTTGCAATGACAAACCACTGAATATAATATGATTTGGTTCTATATGATGTTTTTGAAATGATGATAACAATGCTTGTTTTATCCTGACTTATTGCGAAAAAAATTTTGCCAAAAATTTTTACAATCAAAAAATTTTAAGCAAAATTAAGTCATCAAGTGGTGGAAGCGGAAGCGGAAGTGCTAAGGGAGGAAGCGGAAGCGGAAGAGATCCTAAAATTGCCGCTTTCACATCCCTGATTTCAACAGGAATGGAATGACTGCTTACCAACATTTTGAAGGATCAAGTCAAATCAGATCATGACTTATTCCGCCTAAATCGTTTAAAAAGGTTTAGCTATAACTAAAAAAGCTAAAGTTGCGCTTTTTTTTAATATTTTTTCTTGGGAAACAAGTTTATTGCATTTATGCGAGTTTAGCACTTGAAGTTGAAACAATAGTAGATTGCGTTTGTGACGTCAGAATACGGCTTGTCGATTATAATTACTATCTTGTGATGAAAAAAATATCCCATAATTATCACAGGTAAAAACGCCACTCATAAAAGCATTAAAAACCCTACAGTTTGTTTACCAATAGGATCTTAAGGGGTTGGCTTGTTCAAGCTTACCTCTGAAGATTCGTTTAAGGGTAAAGATCCCGTTGTGATACAAACTGCGTAAGGGTTGATAATATTTTTATCTGTAGGGTGCTAGATATTTAAGTTGCTAACTCAAATAAATTTTTGCGTATTCGATCCCCATTTACATCACTGCAAAAGTTGTGATTTAAATTATTTCCATTTGAAACGATAATTATGCTATACAACTTGTCACTAATTTCTACTGTATTGGTAATAAATCTATTCAATTTAAACTGATTACAGTAGCTATTTGCGAATTGATTGTTATCTTTAAATCTGATAATATTACGAGCAATATTCAAACTTCATAATTTATTGAATAACATTTTTATTCATCATAAACATTCTTACTAAGTTACTGTAAATTTTGACATAAACTCTCGAATTTTGACAAGTATAGTGTTTGGCAACTAAATAATTAATCTGCTATTTTTTAATCGTTGCATAAGCAGCATAAAAGTTTTTTTTAAACTCTAACATCATTTTTTTCTATAGAGCACCAGTCGTTCGGTGTAGTTGTTGCACTAAGCCCACCAGTTTGGCTGGTAACCACTTTACCTTAAAAATCTGAATCAATCACGGGCCATTAGCTTACAAACAAATTGCTGCACTTTTTTAAAAAAATGATAATTTCAGAATTTTACATCTGCAATGGAAAATCCTTTTTTATGTACATTTTAAATAAACCAGGGGTTTACTTCTCTATGCAAAATGAGTAGATCATTGACTTTATGGATTGAATTTGATTATGCTTAGTTCGTAATCCTTCGATTACAAAGGAAAGCTATTTTTCAGTTGATCAAATTTTGCTTTTCAAGAAAGGAATGTAAACTTACCACAGGTGGTGTACCAGTTGCAAGAATCTGAAACGCCCAAAAACGTATGTGCGAAATCGGTGCGAAATTGCTGTAGCAAAGCTGCTTGCAACCTAGAAAAACGTGGCAAAAGTGGTCAGTTCTGGTCATGTTCTAACTTTTGCACAGAATGATTTGTATTTTTGCAATTACCAATCATCTTGGCCAGAAGACAGCAAAAAAAAGGCTCAAAGTGATTTAGTTTAGCAGTCATTTGCTTACAGTCCTGTCCACCACGAAGTAGAAACTGCAAACTACTGCCTCCTTTAACACTGTACGTCCGCCAGCTTAGAAAAACTGCATGACCAATTATGAAAAGAGAAGAATGGGCTAAAAAATGTTTAGCTGCACCAGTGCTCCGCAACCTCTTCAACCTTGTGGCACACTTATAAAACATGCTAAATTCGGCAGCACACCGCACACCGCAAAAACCATGTTGGTACAAACACAAAAAATGCAAAAAACTGTATGGATTTATTCTTGTACAATGTAGATCGATGAGAAATTTAAATTTAATGGCGAGCCGACCAAACCCGCGAAAATTTGTGGAAAACCAGCAGAAAGACCTTGCAGACTTTTTTTTTTTTTTGAGATCACCTCAAGAAGTTTCTTGGACGGGCGATCTTTTTTTCTTTTTCTTATTCATTTATTTATTTATTTATTTTGGAGATCACCGCAAAACTTGCAGAAAATGGTGGTCCAGCAAGAAGATGGGCGTAAAATGAACTTCTTTGATTTGGCAAGGGGTAAACGAGACGAAAAAGGTTAAGAACCCCTGGTTTATCATTTTTGAAAAGCAATAGTGATGAAAAACTTTGTTCGCACATATACTAGATGTTGTGTAAAATTGAGGAAAAATTGGGGCTTGTTACGTTAGAAATAATAGGTAGACAAACGTTCAGATTTGCAAAAAGATAAAAAGCATTTTTGTCAGTTTGCTTAAAAATTGCAAGTACTCTGCGACACACATGATATGGCCTCGCGACACACCGGTTGCGGAGCACTAAGCTACACTGAGCGAGAATGGAAATTCAAACAAAGTTTTGATTAGGCGCTTTAGTGATGATTTTCTTTATCGCCATAACGCCTGCTGCATGCATTGCAGCGCTTGCAGCTGCTTTCTAGTATTGGATAATGCATATCACACAGGGTGCTTATCACCCCCTCGAATAATTGAAAGAAACGAGACAATCGTACTCTACGTCACAAAAGCAGTAGGAGCAGCGAAGAGAATTACTTCAATTTGTCGGAAACAATACAAATTTTAGCGCAAGACACTGCACAGCACGCACATACGTGCTGCATACAATTATTGTTCATTACAATGCTGTTTTACAGCCAAAACAGCAGTCGCAATCTTTTCAACTTTTCGTTATACACTTCTTGAAAGTCAACCCACTCTTATCAATTCAACGGTAGACGATCCATCTACTACCATACAGTCAGACAGACAGACATATTTATTTTGATATTACAACAGTACAAGCAAAAAATATGATTAGTATGATACTTGACTACCCCGGTTGACAAGAACTTGTAGCACACCTGGTTGCTTTGTGTTGCATACAAACTTATCCTGCTCATCCGAATACACTGTGTCGCCGATACTCGCTACAACGATGATACGAAACACAAACACGATTGCTATCCACCACTTTCCAAAAATAGTCGAGTGTGAGGAAGACTGCTCAATTATCTTCTCAAGCAAATGCCACGCCATGAGGATTGTTTACACACTAATTCAACTACACAATTTAAATAATGAAATATTTCTAAAAATTTCCGAAATTGAGACAACAAGCCTAATCAGAAGCGCGATCATCACGAAACTACAACTTAACTTTTGACAACAAAAAATGAGGTATTTGGAATGTAGACTAACTTTCGGATGACAAAATTTAATCACTACAAATCAGCAATTTTACCAGCAGAAGGGAAATTAATTCTTCGGTTCGGATTGCACGGCAGTTTTATTAAATTTGATTAAAAACAGTAAAGCTTTATTTAAAAGAGTAAAATTATTAAACGTTTCGAACTTAGCTACGTCTATCATCAGTAAAATTGTTTTGCAAAAAAGGTACTTAAAATTGTTATTACTATAACTGCTGTTGGCGTTACTATTATTACTATTACTTAAATAATGCATTGCACAAAGAGGAATTGCAATCTCCAGTAAGGAGATAGGCATTCTGAGGAAGAATGGCACAATTGCAGTATGGAAAATGGCAATTTAATTAGTATGGCGACCGGATTTGATCTTATCTAAACAGTTAAAGAGTGAATATAAATCGTTTTTGTCAGCAGACGATCTTTTTTTTTGTAAAATAAAAATAAGCAGCTTTCAATCCATTCAATATAAATTCATAATCGTCTTCACTAAGTAGAAGATCCTGTTGACCACATTTCAAATCAGACAAGAGATCGTTTAAAATTGGTTCACCTTACAATGAGTTTCCAACACAAATGCTATTTGTTTTCGGTGCTATTTCGTCGATTGCTCTTACACTTATGTTTTTGTAAGAACTTGTAAATTTTGGATTGAAGCTGGCATTTCTAATTTCTTCTTAAATTTTTTGAGCAAAAATAAGCCAGAGTTTTTATAAAAATTGTCCGTATAAAAAAGTGTACATCAAATGGAAAATCAAGTATTGAAAAATTTTAAACTGAAAGTTTCCTATCGGCAGACGATTTATTGGGGTAGAATACACACCCTAGAAAAACAACAAAAACAACAAACAATTCAACGAACGGTTTTGCTGAAGCTGGTCAAATTAAACTGAGTTTCAAACCCGCGATCTCTCAAAGGAAAGTCAAACCTCAGTCACAACCGCTCAAACAACGGCATCTTTATTTTACTGCATTTGCTAGGACTGCGTTTCATTGTAGTGAGACATATTTCTCTAACTCTTTTCTTGTACCTTTCAGGCTGTAACAATTTTTCAGCAACTAACAGCAACATTTTTTAACAAAATATTTTTGGTTTTGAAAATATCTAAATGAGAACTGAATCTACTATGTCAGCTTTTCAATCAAATGTTCTAGCTTCGAAATGCAAAGCTGATGACTTCTTAGTTTTGAATTTCAGAAAGCTCACGCTTGAAATACTGAAAATTAAGAGTGAATCAACAAATGCTTCACAATTTTCGTAACAAAGTTTAATGATATTACCAAAAAAGTATTTTTTTGCAGCTTTTGTATTTACTGTGCAAATTTATAAACACGTTGCAGTATAAATTCCCAGCCCTTTATAGTCACTTAATTATTGAACCTAAAACCATTGCAAAGCAAAGGTCGTTGCCAAAAACGAGGTCATGATTTGACTTTGTGTGTCTATTTACTGGTCCATCAATCAACCTTTGACCAATTGTTTTGATTCAAAATAAAAGTATTGAGAATCCTTAAAACCGGCCAGTTGATCGAGCGGTAACGCGTTCATCTCTGTAGCGGGAGGTCTGACGTTCAAAACTCGGGCTGGTCAAGTCGAAGATAGTGTTTCCAACGGCTTGCCACCGTTGCTATATTTCTTCGAAAGAAGCTGAGTTGCCAGGGCGCAGTAACGCGGAGGTGAGCCTCGCAAACTTGTTTCACGCTTTGGCGTAATACTGCGAGTATAACCAAAAATTTGATTTGAGAATCCTTAAAATAATTTCAGTAATAATGGCAAACTGCATAAACCTACATGGTTTTCTCCTTCGATGCTGAATAAGTTTAACTAAGCTCACTAAAATTTGCTCAGTCTAACAAAACATGCTTAATATTCCATCAGTATCGATACTGACCTAAGATAAGCGAATCTATGCTTCTGGAAATTGTACGTAACTCATACGGTAGGATACATACAGTTTTACTGTGGTGTAAGCAGTTCGTTCAGACAAAGTTTCAAGTTTCGAAATTCTAAATAATTTTGGTTGCCATTGCTTTTTCGGATTTGGCTGACATTAATTGCTTCACGTTTTGCGGCAATTAATTAATTTGGTAAAAACAACAGAAATTAATCGCATAAAAAGTTTGATTTTTTTTGAAACTTTGATAATAGAGTCGATGTTGACAAACGATCAAATATTTTCTATTAATTTTTGTCTGAACTTTTGTGTGTGTGTTGTATTATTCGCTAGCTTGTAGTCCAGCGGTAGAAATTTTCGTGTAAAATTAGGTTTAATTTTGATTTTATAGTGTTATCAAATAATTTGAAACTATAGTCTGCTGCTGTTGTCATAGCGAGAAAGTTTTTTGTAAGCGCTACAAACTTTGGCTAAAAATTAGATTATTTTCTTTGTCTGATCGAACAGTGCGAGTAGCGTTTTTCAGGGTACAGTGTTCTGTTTAGAAATTAAAAAAAAATTGGCAGAGTACCAAATTCTCCCAAATTTATGGTAATCTGCCCAGAAAGGGATCAGGCATTCAATAATTCCAAAGTACAGTAATTTAAAGATAAGGCAAAACTAGTTTCAAAACTTTAGAAGCCGATTCATAAAAATAAAGTTTTGGATGTTATTTATAATATTTTTTTAAAAGAAAAGGAGCAAAGTTGTATTTCTTTAAAAATATTTTAATATTTTTTTACAACTTTGCAAGCTCGTATAATAAACAAGTTTACTCGATTATTCACAGGTTCTCGAATAACTCTTCTAGTCTGCATAAAAGATGATCAACATCACTCAGAATTCAAATTAATTGGGTCTTTTGATTAAATATAGCTTCACTTTTACGACAGCAATATATGTTTTTAACTTTTGTCTTCATAACTGATATCCATTTCGTTTACATAACGTCTGAAATCAAAATTAATCCAAAAAAAACATCAAAAATGCTGAAAATTGCTGGATTGAGATACATTTTCATTACCGCGTAGGCTGTTGCGCAAAACAAACTTCAGTTGAAGTTTTTGGTTTATTTTTATCCTTATAAGTTCGTGGGTGGGGTCCCCTAAAAACACTAAGCAATTAAGCAATGATGACAAAATAAAAAAGCAAAAACAACGCTTGGCCACCCTTCATTGCTTCACAAAACTTTCTATCAAAACACAAAAAAAAAAGAAAAAAAGAAACGAGCTATTAGTATTGCATCAAATTTAACGTTGATGACAACTGAATATTAAATTAGTCTCGATTATGATCGAGTTTTAATTGCACTACCGCACTTGGTTGCAAAATTGATGTGATATATTGAATTTCAAAATAATTATATTTACGTTTACCATAGATAAGTCATGTTAGCGTCAGAATCGGAGAAAAACCTAAACGAAAATGAAATCTTGTGAAATTTTTGCCAATGAAATTGTAGTTTAGCTAATTTTCTATGTTTCTTGTTTTCTCTTTATTTTGCTTTTTTGAAAACTGCGTTTTTTCGCATGCCAGCTGATAATACCGCTGTTTAGATTTTTTCCATGTTGCTACTCTTAAAATACAGTATTCAGTCGATTTTGCCAACTATAAAAATCAAACTTCCGGCTAAATTCTAGATAACCTGGTCACAAGCCATTGTAAATTTTGTAGTCCTGTCACTGATCGAAAAACATAAGAAATCCAAAAATAAAGTTGCGTTTGAGCTACCTTAAAATATTTGATGCGTAGTTCGTTTCAAATTTAAATTTTTTGACATTTTGTCAGTTGAAAGGCAGAAGAAAGTCGGTTCCGGTAAAATGAAATGCTTTGATCTTCATTGGGGCCAACCAAGCGTGCCCTATGTCAATGGATTTAAGAAAGAGACCGCATGCAGCAAAAAGTTTAATTTTACTTCTGAGGGGCGATGGCCAATGATGTTACGTTAAACATTAACGTGCAATACATAAAACAACAACAGCAACAACAAAAAGCACAACAAAAAACATGCAATTCATCTTGAAGCCATTTTTTGGAATGGACTGTGGAAACTGGTCCAACAAGCCGAGATAAAACGGTATAAAACGTACCAGAGAAATAAAAAATGCAGGCTGTAAACTGTTACTGGCATTTTTATTAGTTTGAAGAAAGCGGAATAGCCAAAATCGATATTATTTTAGTGTTTGGCCGGGTCTATACTGGGCGTAAAAGAGTGAACGTTTTTTTTTAGTTTGCTTTGGGCAGAAAGTTGATACGTCCTGCATCCCGCCTTACCAGCGAACAAGCTGCCAGTTGGTTAAAAGAAACTAAAGATAGTCGATTTTCCTTGCAGTTCCGACAGATCTAGGCACAATTTTGAAGGTTTTTGTTTATAAGTTGGTTTGTTCTTTTCCACCGCAGCTTTGCCAAATACCGTAAGTCACATCACCAGCTAAAAAGTGCTACATGCTGGACTCGTATTGTACAGTACTGTAATATCTACAACAATGAGAAAATGTTCAAAATTCTTTTCACTTTCTCAGAATATCAAGTGTCGTGACGTCATTAAGCAAAAATATCAAATAAAATCGTAAAGTGCTTAATGCTGATAGGTTAAAAATTCTTCGGGCAACCCAGAATTGTAGAGCGAAATTAATATCAGTGTTATATAAATTATATCGCCTACCTGTAAAGTGTATACCATTTTCGATTTATGATTTGTGCATTTGCACAGGCATTCTGCACCTGTCTAATTATTGTCCGCAGTGTGGCTGAATGGATAAAGACGTCGTTTTACAACGACCCCGATCGCGTGATCTGGGTTCAATCCGCACTCTGGTCACGTTGTTGTGTCCTTGGATAAGACTCTTTACAATAATTATTTCTTCTTGGTAGTTTCGAACAAGCAGCAAATTCAGTGGACGAGAATTCAAAGAAGTCAGCAGAAACATTGGATTACTGAAAACTCCTACGCAGGTGCGGATTTCTCCAACCACGTAGTAGTCAATGCAATGAAAAGTGTGTTGATCATTCAGCAGTTAATGTATAACACTGTACGGTGACAGGAGGATGAATACGCTATACAACAACCACTAGCACACCTCAGCGAAGCATCCTTTTTCAGATTAGGTTTGCAAGTTTTTTTCAGTTTGGGGTCCTGCAACAAGTAAACTGCACAGCCCTAAAGGGAAATTTAACAAACGCTAAGAGTCTTTTCCAAAAATACCACGCATTGCCAGTGCGGGAATCGAACCGGCAGCCGGCAACCTTTTGATTACCAAATCAACGTTCTACCAATTAAAACTGCCGCTACGTAGACTACTAAACATAACACAATATTAGTCAAAAAATAAAATTTACTATAGGCTTTAAATTTTAATTTTTGACCTGTACTGTGTTATGTTATGATATTCGCTCTGGCCTACGCTGTCGAGCACTTTTTTGAATCGGTTGAATTCAAACTCCACTTATCATAGACTACCAAACGGTATCAAAAACAAACCAAACCAAAAGAATAACTACCGTAGCCGCACATATTCGTAGCATAGAGTTTTGTTGCGTATTGATGTACAATACAGGTTACATAAGTGGAATGAACCAAAGTGGAAGTGGTGGAATAAAACAAAAGTGGCTTAGAGGAAAGAGAGCAAACGTGTAAAATGATTAATTGGAGTTATCACAATGCACATTGTGAATTTTTAAAGAGCTGGAAATTGGGAAAAAATGATGTAATGTAAAACCGGGCTTCGGGATATTACTGTAGTGCAGCGTCGAATTCTTCGTGGCAAATGTGAAGGGTTCGATTTTCTTTGCGGTTTGCAAGTCCACGTTTTTGGATTGGTCACAAGGTGGCAGTATCGATCCTTAGTACGTTAGGTTACTCTTTATTTATGCTGAGCTTGGGGGAAGAGCAGGCAATTAGCGCTTAGTCGCAATTAGCACTCGGTCCGCACTCATCACAGGCGCGTCAATTAATGCTATTAAGTCAATTAATCAATTAAGTCATTTAATTAAGTAATCAATCAATCAATTAATCTACTAAGTCAATTAATCAATTAAGTCAATTAATGCTTGCACACGACGTAGGTTTCGTCGTCAATCTTATTGCATTCTGGACTGGCAAGTTAAATTTTACGGATCATTGCAGATTTTGCAAGTGCATGATTTTTGCAAATCGCTATTTTTACGCTTCGCGTTTAATTTTATTTAGCCGGTCAGTTGGTCGAGCACTAATGCGTTGGTCTCTGAACGGGAGGTCAGAGATTCAAATCTCGGGTCGGTCAATTTGGACACAGCGTTGCCAACGTCTTTGAGGCATTCGCAAGGAACTGTGTTGCCCGGGCGTATGGACGCAGAGATGGACCACACCAACTCGTTACATGCTTCGGCGTAATACAGTAAGTATAACGAAAGGCTGGATCAGTGTTTTCATCTACGTTACGAGATAATTGGTTCTTAAAACGGTAGGAGTATTGCAATTACATTTACCGGTTTAAAAGTCCATATAATAATAAATCCTCAAATCCACTTTTTTCGAAATACAGTAACCGGCTGGGCCAAAAATGTATTCAAAACTAAATGTGAAAGCAACAACGATTTTTTTGAAAAAGCACTCAAAACGTCATCTGAATAAATAAAAGGGAAGTCACTGTTCAGTTACATTTATGCAACAAAGAACCACAAATCAAACGGTGGAATAAGCCTACAATTACAGTAGTAAAAAATCTTACAATAATGGTAATTACATTTTGATTTACCAAGTTATTGCCTTGCCCAGGAGAAAGCGTAGTAATCTTTGCGGCCATCGAGTCCAACTGCCACCTGTCTACCACACACGGTGAAGGCTTCTCATTAACTCTTTTTGTTGATGCACCTCAAGCAGGAATACTATGAATACCAAATTTTATAGTTTTTGGTTTGACCCGACCGGGAATCGAACCAAGTCTACCGTTTCAGTAGCAGACGCTCTATTCACTCGACCACTGATTGGTTTAACGTTATATATAGTCATTGTTTTATAATTTGGTCGGCTTCGTGGCCAAATGGGCAAAGGCATCGTTTTTACGACGACCCCGATTGCATGACATGGGTTCTACCCGTGTCCTGGTTACGATGAATAATTAAGATGTTTTACAATGATTATCGTGCTTGGTGACTTCGAACAAGCAGCAAATTTAGTTGACAAGAATTCGAAGTATTCCACAGGAACATTAAATCACTGAAAACTCCCAAGCAGGAGCGGATTTCTCCAAACACAAAGTAGTTACCTCAACGAAAAGTGTGCAAATCGTCCAACAATTAACGTCTAACACTATCCGATGACAGAAGGATAAATATGAACAACAACGGCAGCAACATTTGTTTGCCGAAGTTTGAGAATGCATGGTGTTTTGAAATAGAAGGTTATATTCAAGGACAAGAAACTTTTTCCAAATTAATGCTAAAGACAAGAACACAATCATAGCAGCAGGGCCTCAGCGAGAAATTTTTTTCAAGGGGTACGAAGATTAACTACGACTGTGTTCCGACGGAAAAAAAAATCTTCGCCGGAATTTCGACTACTCTTGGCTTGAAATTAAGTGAAGAACAAAAAAAAAAAAAAAAATAGGAAAGGGCTTCGCAGAAATTCGGTCTGGGTTTTGGCCTGAATACAGGAGATGGTCAAAACGAATAAAAAAGTATCACTACCTCATTAAAAAGTTTTACAGAACACATAACGCGTGAGCTATTAGGATCTTCCGTGCCCCCTAAACCCGGTTGCGATGTACCCCAGAACTTTGTACTGGGTGCGATGTACCCTTTCGTATAGGCCCTGAATAGCCACTATAATGTAATTTTGATTAAACAGCAAAATCACTGTCCTATAAATTACTGAAGACTTTGTCGACAGACTCTAAAGTAATTTGAACAAATTTTTACACGCTCATCTTAATTTACATATAATGCCAATCATTCATAATTGTGAAAACCTTATAACTGTGAAAAAAACTCACGAAACAAAAGCCTCGTATTTAACCAAGTTCGCTCAGTCACAAATTCAGCTAAACTATTAGCTTTGACCAAAATAGTTGAATTTGAATTGCAGTAATTTTCTGTTGAAGAAAAAATTAAACAATTTTGCTGTTTTCAGTTGTTCATTAAGTGTAGCAGCCCAGAACCGGATCTATATCGCCCGAGGCCCTAAGCACTTTGGAGCTTTTTGCTATTTTTCTGCCAAAAATTGGTGATGACCAAACAAAAAAAAGGTCTTACCAACAGAGCGCGGGGGCCCTGGCACTGTGCCATTGTGACAAATACGGTAAATCCAGCCCGGGTAGCAAACGTGGCAGAGCGATGCTAAATGCTGTGTCAAATTTGGTGAGACCGTAGAGCCCATTTCGGAGGTGAACCTTCAATCACATTTATTGCGAAACGGTTTTTTCAAAGCTGCCAGCACAATCTTCATACGCAAACAAACAAAAAACAAAATAAAACAGCACGAATTAAATTCCTGCGCGTTTGTTGCATATGGTGCACAACCGTGATTTTGGTAGGAAAGTTAGGGCTTGAAACCTTCAACCAAAGCCAAACTTATTCTGCTTGAAAAATATATATATCTAGTGGCTGACGTGAAGAGCAAACTAATGCATCTCAAGTGCATCACCGACGGGGGCCTAAATCGCTAAGTGATTTTGGTGATTATTTTTGCCCATTTTAACGCCATTTGGAAAAAAATTTTGACACGTTTTCTTCCATAGAGTGATTTGAAGGAATTAAGATGCTAAGACTAGAAAGCCATACAACAAAAAATAGAGGCTATTTTACCGAAAACTTTTAAGTTAAAGAGAGTAAAACAAAATCGAGAAATACTTATCAGCGCAATATTTTTTAAGAGTATTGATTAACATTTGAGTTAGAGTTTGCGTTAGATTTGGGTTGGTTTTGACTTTGGGTTGGATTTAAGAATTTGACTTTGGGTTAGATTTAAGTCAGAATTAGAAAAAAGTAGATAAAAATTTTTGTTGAAATAAAGCCTTCCATAAATAAATTGCTAGCCTCTTTGGCATCCCCGACATTTCCAAAACTTGCCTAAACACGTGCGTATTTGAGTTAAATTGCTTAAATAACTTTGCTGGCTCCCCTCCCTAGCTGTTTAGCGGTGCAATACCATTACGTACAGATACGGCGCTCAAATTACAATACCAATTATATTTGAATTGAGAAGAAAAAGAGATAAACTACAATATAAAAATACACTTTGCAACCGGCATTCTAACCCCGGACTGTGGTTTCACAAGCAATCGTGTTTACTACTGTACTATCCACTTAGTTGAACACTTTATTTCTGTTTGTTACGACCGAAAAAAAAAGATAGAAAAGTAGCTTGTTAATAACACCAAATTCTACACAACCAGCAGCTTTCCAAACAATCTAACCACAAAACTAGGCAAACAAAATCAATTCAGCTTTGGTACAGTATGCAGTGAATATAGAAGTCAGTACGTACTATAACGTCCAACGAACCGTTAGTGATACGAGGAATCGCAAGTGATATACGACGTCTTAAAACTACGAAACAATTTAAAGCTTAAGACATCGTAACTCTTGCAAAAAGTTTCTTATTCGACCTCTGGCCTATTTCAGATTTGGCTGAAGCTAAAGCATAGATTTTGAAATCCAGTAGAAGTAGTAACGTAGAAGGAGAAAAAAAACACTTGCATCAAGTTTAAATTTTTAAAAAGATCCATATTCGATCTTAAATTCACTACAAATTTGGCCCACAAAAAGGGATTCCTGAGATGCAAATTACAAAAGTTTTTGGACCCTGACCTTTTCGGTTTTTATCACACTATAACCCGGAAAAAGAGGTCCTCTAGCAGCGAAGAGTTTTTCTTGGTCTTTGCAATATATCAGTCAAAATTGAGCTCAGACAGGTGATTTGCCTCGGGCCCACCAAGGATCGTCGTAAATCTTTGAAAGTAGTGTAAAACTAATTAACTGTAGAACCACATTATTGAGACAAGCGTATAAAAGTAATCAAAAATTTTACAAAGATTAACACTTTTGAGCAATAAAACTTTGTAATAATGATGATGTCATACACCGTGGCGCTCTTTCGTTGGTTTCAATTTTCAATTCAATTCCATTTCAAGTTTTAATTTTCAGGTTTGTTTTACCGATTGAAGAAAAACCCGTCAGCTTTGCTTGTGGTTAGCAGATAAAGAACTTGGATATTTTTCCGTTTGTTCCGCATTGGATCGGATTAATAATGCAGCACATGCGGAGTAGAAAAAAATCACTGCCGCAAGTGCAATGAAAAAATCTCGATCTAATCCCAAACCAGTCATGTTATGGACGATGGTTCGAGCCCAGGCTTGGGCAACTGAAACAAAACAATAAACAAATAAAATTCTTCATAAACAAAGACAAATCCACTCTTCTAAAAATTTGTGTGGAGTTTTTCAGCTGCTGAAATATTGCTGAAGGCGGGAAATCGAGAAAGCGCTATAGCACGTCTCGCGCAATACAGAACAGTTGCAGTATGCTCCTCCATAAAACGAGCAAATATGAAATTTGTAAGTATTTGAATACATTGCGTAAAGCACTTCGTAACTGTTAGTACAGTTTTTTTGCCATGCTGCTCTTTCAAATCGTGTTTTCCGATTTAAGTACACGATATGAAGCAAAGATAGTTAATGTCTGAGACGCCAGGCATGCTAATTGCTGCTATTAAATGGTGCCGATAATTGCTGAACTACACTCGTTTGATAGCTTTATTAGACTTTTTTAAAGTTTGGGGCAACATTTACAGTGTTTGAACAGCAAAACAATGAGTCAAAAATAAGCATGCAACATACAACCAAAGAGTGCCGAAATGAAAAAGTGGAATGGCGTTTAGTGCCCTGGGACTTCCCCCCCAAAAAAACCTCCCAGCAAAAAAACTTTAGTTTTTGTCCTCAGGACACATTTTTGGACGTGAAACCAAGTGAAGATAAAAGTACTTTTGGCAGCAAAAACAGGCCGAGACCACGTTGATACCCACAAATACGAAAAGAGTGGATTTTCATTGGTTCCAGCGAAGTACCCAGACAGCAATCTGTTTCTGGGACCTTTGTGTCTTAATACACCCCTGCAATCCAGAAATGCCTGCAAAGAGATACAATTTCTGCGCCGCATCGATAAAACAAGCCCGAATCGTTCCAATCAGTAAACGTTATCAATCAAGACCAAAAAAGCAGCCCATAACGTTATCAATAAAGATTTCGCTTGTAGTTTGTGTTGAATGGATGATGTCACGGCGTCTGTTTGCTTTTTGATAGTAGGATGTTGCTATAAGAATCCTTAATTAAGCGTCGGAACTCTGGCTTCTACCAACAACGAGGAACTACTTGCGAAACTAGAGTTTTGGAAGAATTAACTTTGCGGCAAAATATTCTTTTCATGAACTGTAAGCACTCTTAACTCTTTTCAAATTCTCCACAACTACGTGATTGATCAGTGCTCGCCGATTATGTTAAAAAGAATTTATAGACTTAATCAAATTGAGGTAGAAAAAAAAAAGAACTTTTACTTCACCATTTTCGCCTCCACTTTCGGTTCTTTTCTTTTATTTAGATTAAAGCTTTCGCTATAGATTCAATAGTTTTTGGTTCCACTCAGTTGGGCTGGCCAAGCCAAGAATTACTGGCAGCTCGACTCAAAAATAGCAGTCTTTTAGCCGACTCTTAGCCTAAGCAGTGGGCCAAAAAAATGTAGTAATTACAATACTGCAATGAATTTTTTTATAAGAACACGAGACTCATTTTTGCTCAAACGTTAGAACAATAGCAGCCCAGCATCAGCATGAACAAAATAATTAAAAACACGGGTCAATCAAAAATCAATTTCCGTTATACATCACTGCAGGGGGGTACGCAGGATTTTTCAATTGGGGGGGATTCAAAAGTGACATCACAAATCTATTCGCGACTTATACTTTGGCGAATAAATAACTTAGTGTAATGTCACAAGATTAAATCAAAGTCACACAGTGCGTAATATAAATACAACTATTCGAACAAAAAACAATTAAGCATTAGGCATACATCAGTAGTTAGCATAATAAGGTTGCAACTGAACGATCAAGAAAAAATTGCTAAAACAAAAGCTACGAAAAAATATATAATTGTAAGCAATAAAAAGTTGCCAGGTGCGTAGCCAGAAATTCGCAATGGGGGGACTGTTTTTGGGGTCTGGGGGCGGAGATCCAAGCGCTTGAAAATTTTGCATTTTTTCAAAAAAATAACTTACTTTTAGGGCTATTTTAATAAAAAATAATGCCTTTAAAACGTGGCATATAAATTGGTTGTGCAAACTTGATTAAACATGTTGCATAAATGGGCTATGTGAGAGGTGGCTAATAGCAAAAATTTCAGCTGTTTTGTTAAAATGCTGGTAAATTATAAAATCCTACAGTTCAAGAAAACTTATACAGAGTAATTTCTTTCGTCTATATTTTATAGAGAAAAATAATTGGGGGGGGGGGTTGCTAATGAAAAAAAATTTGAGACAAGTGATTTGTAATTAGCTAATACTGAAGAGCCCCCTTTCCTATTTCTAAGTTTATTTTATAATACGTTTCTTGATGAAACTTATGCTTAGCATTTTTACGCAAGCAATCAAATTTGATTGCTTGTTTTTGGCCACTTTTCAAAGTTTTCATTAATTTATGAGTTTTATTTTTACAAATTAGCCCCCTCCCCCCTAAATTCATGTTTCAAAAGACGCTTTAAATCACTTTTTATTCCATTCCAGTGCAAAAACCAGTCTCAGAAGTGCTAAAAAACGTGGTATTTTTCTTATTCTGCATTAGGTTTGACAGGCCAATGGGGGCTATAGCCCCACCGCCTACGCTACTGATAGTTACTCTGACTCATAACACGACATTCCAAATTTTCAGCATTACACTTAGTCACTTACAATGTTGCATTTAATAGAAAAAAAATTATTTACTCTAACTAGATATTTCGTATTAATGTGAGAGTAAAGAAGGAGCTTTTTTGGTTTTCGCAATAAGACGATATTTTAAACGATATACGTCGGATCAATCGGGAGGGTGGTTTAAACCCCCATCCACCTGTGTACGTCTTTGCGCATAACTGAGTTATGTGGGCAGGGGCTAATGGTGACACTTCAGTCCTCTAATTTGCAAGCCGGACACTCATAAAACCATAATTTGAAAAAACTCGCAAGCATTTATATTCTGTAGTTTATAAAGTGAAACAGTTGGGGATGGGAGGGGGCGGGGGCTGATGGAGCAAGATTTGAGTGGATTAATAATTAACTACCACTGATTAATTAACTAACACCGAAACCCCATCTCCATATTTTTGATGAAGTCAATGTTAAGCATTTTTAGCGGTTAAATTTGCTAATTTTGGCAATGTTTTGAAGTTGTTACTGAGTTGTAAGTTTTATCTTTGACAAATTAACCCTCCCAAGAAACTCTAAATGTTTCAAAGTTACTTTAAACCATGTTGGAGTCCATGTCATGGCAAAAAAACAAACTCACAAGTGCTAAAAACGTGATATTTTCTTTATTGTGCATTTTAGTCGACAGAACAATGGGGGAGGGTTAAACCCCCAACACCCCCTGCATTCGCCGTTGCATCGCCGTAATGTAATTTATTAAAAAACTACAGAAGACTTTTGGAGTTATGGTGAATGGACTGTACTATTTTGTTCTTGCAACTTTGACAATCGACAAAACTTTTACGCTACCTAACGTTAACCGTGCAAAAATGAATTTTCATCACTTTATCGTCCAATAAAGTTCAAAACGATTTAAGAACAAATGAGACTGAAACTTCTTGAAAATTTAAGAACAACCAGCCTCAACCCAACATTTACTGTTTTTTTTTATAAAGTGTCGTTTTCATAACTAACAACTGACCTGTGACGTCACCGGCACCCACGGCCCAGTTGACCTCTAATTCGAACAAATAGGAAGCCCCGATACGGCTCACCATGTCATTATAGAAGTTGGTGGGATTGGAAGAGTAGGAGATCGCCTGGGCGGCCGTGGGGAGAAGTCCCAAAAGTACCAGCGTTCCTAAATAATACGGAGTCAGACGTCCTATCTTTCATAAACATACAGATCTGTGGGTTAGTCCGTGGTTGATATCAGAGTTTCAAAAAGTACTCGATAATGAAGAGTTAGAGCAAATATCACAGTACATTACCTCAGTATTAAAACATTAAAAACATAAAAATTAAAACCTATAAAATGCAGAAGTCTGTTTCACCCGGAAATGGGATTATCAGGGGTAAATCTTAATCAAATTTGAACGATGATCCCATTTACGATTGAAACAGACAGATATGTGGATTAGATCATATTGGCAGTTCTGAACGTTTCTGGTTAGTGCCAACAAAATAAAAAACAGCAGTGCTTGCGGTACAGCTTAGTGGACAGTTGCGGCAAACAAATAACAGTAAGTCTTGGAATTCTTCAACCAATAAATAGGTGGTCAAGTCTTCTTGTGAATAGTAAAAAATTAAGGGGCTATTGACGCTCTCGACTTTCAACGTCAAAGCAAAAATTTTACGCTCAGTTTTTAGGTGGTGAACTTCTAAGCGTAGAAATTTTGGCCAGAAAATAGATCACTGCCACTATTTTGCTCTAGTTTAGTGCTATCACTCTTAGTATGGCATGGTTACAATAGCTGTAGAAGAACAAATATTAATGTAATTTCATACAATAACAAAACTACTACAGTTTGAAACTTTTTACAGACGAATGACAAACAATGGCGGTTTGAAAGTTTTGGGAAAAGTGTTGATTGATAAGATTCTAAAAACAAACGTAATTGAGTAAACCAGGAATATTTCAATTTCAAATGGTTTGGCGCAACAGGTATAGATTTTTAGGCCATTGCTACGTTTTGCCAACCCCTACTGTTAGGCTTCATCATAACATTGTACCGAGCTGTAAACAAAATAAAATATCCCAATAACCGCACTGCTGTGTTATTGCGCATTTTTAAGATATATTATTATTGTTCTTTTAGTAGCGTTAGAAAAAGTGAAAAATTTCATTTGTAAAACAGTAAAAAGACGAGTGTACGCCACAGCAAAAAAATAAAAACAAAAAACGATGTCGTTAGTTGAGAGCACTCCATAAACTTAACTTTATAAACCAATTAACCGCTATTCGCTCTTAAGCAATTTTTCTACTTTATTCTTTGAGCCTACCTAGCTAAGGCTCAGATTGTCCAAACTAGGCTAAAATACTTCGTTTGTTTCATCAAGTACAGCTTGTACGCTGGTGAGACAAAGCGCAAAGCGTAGTTCACTGTTAATTCAAACAAACACAACCAGGCTTTGGCATGCTGAGTAATTTATGCTAAGACCAGACCCAAAGTTAAGACTGCATCATTCAATTTTTGCGAACCCATAATTTAAGTATGGTTTTTACTTTTTGTTCGCTAACAAAGGCTTCGAAGTTGATCGCTCACCAACAGTTAACGATGAATACTTACTACTTTGTTTCAGGTGAATTAAGATAGGGGTAATTCGAAAAATAATACCTTGAAAATTGGATAACATCCTGTGCTGCTACTAATAGGCTTACAGTAACTGACCTACGAACCAAAAAAAAATTACGTAATTTAACGTTTAATAAAATTGCATAGTCAAAAGTCAAGTTTATTATTCGCCAAAAGTACGCAGGCAGGAAGCAACGACAGACCATGCTGTCATCTACGTCAACTGCACCAAATAGCAATACTTAAACGGTTACAGGTGCAAACTTAAGCTTTGCTAAAACCTCACACAAACGAAACAATGTTATCAACTAAGCAACTTTTTCATAAAAAAAACAACATAAAAAACAAAAAACTATACGTTATTGAAAAATTTGTCCGTTTTCACCAGGATCCATGGTTTTGAGATTAAAAAAGTGTTGCAGTTGGTTAAAAAAAAAATCTAGTTAACAGTTTTTTGGGTCAGCAGAAATAAAATTATGGAATACAGCGAAAAAAAAGTCTGCAACACAGTCCCAAGCTAAAACATAATTTGAGATGGTTCTCTTTAATATCTAGCCTATATACAGAACGACAGCTCAGTTGATTCACCCACAGAGCATGCAAATTAGTTACCAAGGCAATCCGAACACAGATACGTGGCACTGTTAACCAAATCGGTGGCCAACGCGCAGCCAATCAACCTCCATGCAGAACCAAAGTTTTCTTTAATATCCAAAGTTTTTTAAAAACTTTTAATTACATCAAATTTCCTATCGTACTCGCTATATAAAACGCTGAAGGGTGAGACGAGTTTTCGGGGCCCATCTCCGCGTCACTGCACCAGGGCAATAAAACTCTATTCGAAGGAGTATTACTGCCACTGTGTCCGATTTGTCCGTCCGAGATTTGAACCTCAGACGCTCCAAAACAAACGCGTTACCACTCGACTAACTGCAGTTCACAGGTACTATGCAGAATACAGTATAATCAGCAATTTTATTGCTACCCCACCAGTTGTCATTTTTTTGGTTTTTGTTATTGCTGAGTCTATAGCGTCAGTACTTTGTTTTGAATTTAATCTTTGCATTTGGCAATATTACGCGTATTGTATTACGTGGTATTATAGACTACGTGACGTCACTGAGTAGTCTAAATAGAACTGGGCATTGGTAAATGAGCATGGATTCGAACCCAATATGTATTTATTTACTATGAAACCAGAAAATTATCTAGCTTTAATGAATCTCGTAGTTAAGAAAATAAGTACGACAGCCAATATTGGCTAGCAGAGAAATCGTTATTTATTTTTTATCATCTCAAGTGGCGACTGAACAGTGAACGTCAATAGTGCGCCTTTTAAATGAAAACCCGAAATGAATAGCAGTACAAACCCAAGAGGGCCAAATATTTCATTAACACGAGATAATCGACATTGAAATTTTGTATCCAAATCGAAAATAAGTTGTGAGAGTATTTTGCATAAATATGATTGATCTTCTTCATGCTTAAATTGCTTTATTATCTAAAAATTGAGGGACAAAATTGTGAAGCGTATTTTCTACCTTAATTTTTCCATTAAATAATTTAGGTCGTTAAACTGAATGAAAAAAGCGTTTTGGGGGAAAAACTAAAAAACATTTCGTGCTTTTGCAAAAGTTAATGTTATGCATTATTTACGCAAGAAAATCTTGGAACCACAAAAATTGACCATAAACTACATTTGTCAATCCTTTCTTTGTGAACTTTTTCCGAAAAAAATGTATTGAACTATTAATTATGTCTTGTAATATTGTGATTACTTAGCATTTTTTGGGAAAAAAAATTGTGTTATGATCTAGTTAATTTGCGATTCCTTGCTTTTCTACGCTCATGTTCATACCTGTAGTCGTAGCTATACTGACGAGGAATAAAAGAATGTCGATTCCGAAACAGTGTGTCTTAGGCTGTTAATCAAAGGTTTAATTGTGCCTATAAGACTCTGGATACTGTGCATAGCTTATCATTACTTTTCTCAGAACATGGTTCTTAATAAATGTACAAGGAGATGAACAGACCGCGATTTATGACGAAGACGTAATCAATCAAAGTTTCCTACCTGAAGCAAACGTGATCAAAGCAGTGACGGAGCGCATAATGTCGACTGCTTTCACGTTTCCGCGACACCACTGTATTCGTAGACCTAGCAAGAGCAAAGCTAGAGAAAGAACAGCTCCACAAGCGGAAATGATCAGAGCAAAAGCGGTGAGAGATTCGGTGCTTCTAGAAAAAGGCCGTTCCACTGCAACAAATACACATTTATATAATTGTAATTACAACTTGATTTAACAAGTTGCCTTCCGCTGGAGACAGCGAAGTGACTTTAGTAGTCTTCAAGTCAAGCTGACACCTGCCCCCTCGTCTACCACACACTGTGGAGGCGTTACACTGTCCCTTTTAAAGCTGAACGTTAAGCAAGAGAGCTGTGAATACTAGTTTTTATAGCTTTTGTTTTGACCCGACCGGGAATCGAACCCAGGTCTACTGTTTAAGTAGCAGATGCTCCATCCGCTCGACCACTGACAAATGTAAATTACATTTTTATTCATCAAGTTGATTTGCCAGGTGCCAGCAAAGCAACGTAGTTGGTCGTAAACTATCTTTTGAATCCGGAAAATTTTTGTTTTACCGGACCGGGAATCGAAGCCGTGAACCTATCGTTTTAAAATTATGCACTCTACCACTAGGTCATTAATCACAAAATTAATAATATTCATTTTGAGCAAAATATACAGTAGCTGGATAGGTCAGATCTTCCCTTGGAACATATTTTAAAAAGCACAATGACAACAACTAAATTAGGGAACAAAAACATACATCTTGTAAAAATGTTCTCAAAAATATTTCTGAAAACTATATGCACATCTGGCAAACAGTATAGTAATTAAGAGGAAATTAATAAATGTTGCAGAACAGAAAGATGTTGAGCTTATTTAATTTTAGATTTTGGCCACGAGGATCTCGAAGTCCTTCGCTGGAACTGGTCTAACTAACTAAAGCTGTCAAAAACAAAATCCAGAATTCCCAATAAACTTAAATATATTGACAAAAATTAAATAAAATATGAAACCAGGCGGCAAAATTTAACTGAGAGTTGAAACAGTTTCCTCAACAAAATACTGTAATAAACAATTTTGCCTCCGACGCTCTTCAATCCAAAATTTAAACTGGACGTAAAACTCAACAGAAGTTGGGAGGCCAACCGTGTTGGAACAAAAAAGTAAAATAGGAAGAATTTTGAAAATCAATAGCCAAAGACCTTTTAAATGTAAATTTGGTGTAAAAAGAAGTGCATCGTAAAAAGTTCAACTAAAGCTTTCAACAATGCAAGATAAGCATTATTCCAAACTGAAAAGAATAAGATCAATTCCTGGGCTCACCAACTAAGGAAAAAATAACAGAAATATAACAACCGAGCGCTAATAATAACTATTGGATTACAGCAAAAAATTACAGCCGATTTTGTTGAAAACAATGTATTCTTTTGGGGAAGTTTTGACTTTTCTGGTGTCAGAAATCAACATTTTGCCGCAAGGTAATCAAACTGTTGACAATGGCACTAATAGAAAACCGGAACATTTGCAGCGACTTGTTTTCATAAAATTCACTAAAAATTTTTTAATTTGTATGAAGAGCAGCAAATACAAATCGTTTTCTTACCATCATTTTCGATGCACATATGGTAGTTTCCGAATCTTAATACTCCGTCACCAAATAAACAATACCCAAAAAAACCCTCGCTCAAACAGATTTTCTTTGATTTCAGATTTTCAAAAAGCCAGCTTTTCTAAAAAAAAAGTTAAATAGTAAGTAGATCACTCAGCTACTAAGCAAATTGAAGAGAAATTAAATGGATAGTTCGCTTCCCGGTCGGGTCAAACCAAAAAACTATAAAAATTGGAATTCACAGCTTCTCTGCTTGACGTTCAACATTAAAAAGGACAGTGTGAAGCCTCCACCGTGTGTGGTAGACCGGCGGGCAGGCACTAGCTTGACATGAAGACCGCAAGATCCCTTCGCTATCTCCTGGCCACGGCAGCTTTGTGAATAAAATGTAATTAATTCCAATTACAATGTAATTAATTCCAATTTACAATAAGCCGTAGCTTATTATGGGCCAGCAACAAAAAATGAAAGCCGTGGCAATCTTGCAATTTCAAATAATTTTTAGTCGACAATTTGGTGGAATGGTGATGAAAATTGTTTAGAAGAAAGTGTAAAACATTTAATTACTGTATAACAGGGATGTGGAAACGACTACTTGTCAATCGCTTTAGCTTCCACAACCACGTCATCTCTGATTGTTAATCGTACTAAGAAAAAAAGAGACAGCAAGATTGGGTCATCCCGAAATAGCTGGGTCTGGTTAAAGATCGAGATAAAAACAACGTTGGTAAATCAATGAAAAAATCAATGACTTTTCGACAACAAACCGGCGAATGGGCGCGTAACTTTTTTCGTTCAATAATTTCGTTTTTGTCTGTTGTGTTTCAAAAGAAAAATCAATAACTGCTGCATAAACATCGCACTAAAATCAATGCAATTACAAAAATGCTAGTTTTTTTTTTCAATTCCAACGCAAAAAATATGTCTTTTTTGCACTTTATTTGTTTTATCTCGTTTTTTTTATTTTTATTTTTTTATTATCTGTTTTGAAAAAAAAAGATTTAAAAAAAAGCAACAACTAACAGCTGCTGTAATATGCCCATTGCCCATTCTATTCAGCCTATAGCATCTTGCAGTCATAAAACTGTTAGGCAAAACGATTTCCGCAATGCACGATCGGCATTATATGGTGTCATAATCAGCAAATAAAAAATCAAAATATGACGCACGCCACGCATTTCGAGCTCAACATAAGTACTAATATGTGTATCGCAGAGGTTTTTTATAAGATGCTGTATACTTGGTAGTGTTTTATCAATTGACTATTGCACGTAATTAGGAAGGTTAACAGAACTTAATAGGTCGTTATATAGCTGTCAATTGCTCTGGTCTGTACCCTGCAATGCAAGCTAAAACTCGAAAATTAATGTTAATTAAAGACCCAAATGGCGAGATGAATTTATCGAGGGGTTATCTTTTACGGGTAAAGCACATTACGTAAACTCTAAATGTTTAAAAAAGAAGGCAAACCAGACCTATCAGTACAATTTTTGCCAGCAAAAATTAACAGTTGTCAATATCAAACAAACAATTAAATTAAAACCAATAAAACACTTATGAAAGAATGTTTACATATTCATTTCTCTTAGATTTACGACCCAAACGAAAGCTTGATTCTTTTGACAACCACGGAACTCAACTGTGGCAAGCTTTCTTTTCGGCATACCCAAAAAGCCAGGTTAGTTAGATTTTTCGAAAAGCACTGCTTTCTTAACACTATCGAGAATTGGGATAAAATCCCTTGTTGAAAAAAGCAATCGCAAGAAACGAAATGCTACGAAACGAACTCTAACCAGTGCCCAGCCGTCAAGGAAAGTAAAAGCCGTAATTCTTTATCTCGAACAACGTTTAGGTCTTCATTTGTACCGTACAAGAAAATTGTTCAGTCGCTTTGATTTTTTTACAAAAATATTTTTTACAAAAATACAACGCAAACAGCTAACCTCCTTTAACAATTGCTGGTCCATCACTAAGGACCCAGTTCCTTGAGGAGGAAATTTTGGAGACTCCATTTTAGAAAGAAGATCTGGAATGGATGCTGCCTGTGGATCTCCATTCTTCTGATCAAGAACAACAGCTGCGAGTGAAACACATGCGGACATCCAACGAGGTGCAAATAAGGAATGGAGCAAAGATATTAATCCGGTTATGATACAAACACATGCGATTATTGAGCACCCTAGCTTAGACATTATCTAAAAAGAAATAAAACTACTGTATTCCTCGGTCGAATGCAATGTAAATCAACAAGATCACGTGCTCGTTACTCGCATCGCAAGAATCGTAACTAGAGCGGACTGTACAATTCTCAGTGCAACCAGTCAAACAAGCAGCCCTTGTAATGAGATGATCTCAGCTTCTATATCATTAAAGAAACTAGAAACCGTAATATTACAAGCTGAGGCAGCCTCTAGCCATTAATATCGTATAGTCATAAATGCCATCTGCAGAAACTTACGTTTTCTGCAGTATTTTTAGGGAGCTACCGGCCAGTTGGTCGAGCGGTAACGCGTTCGTCTCTGGAGCGGGAGGTCTGAGGTTCAAATCTCGGGCCGGTCAAATCGAACACAGTGTTTCCAACGGCTCGCCACCGCTACATTTCTTTGAAAGGAGCTGTGTTGCCCGGGCGCAATGACGCGGAGATGGGCCCCGCAAACTCGTTACACGCTTCGGCGTACTACAGCGAGTATAATAAAAGATTAGATTTGATTTGCTTTAAGGAAGAGAACAACCAACAAGTTAGTTCACCAATACAGTAAACAAGACTGCTACCACTTTCAATACGAATCTATCTACGATCTAGTGGCCAACACAACACTTCATACGTGCGGATCTTCCGACTTTTGAGCAACGTATACGACGCTTTTGGTATCGTCACAAGACAGTGTCGTATTAATAATGTACTGTAAAAGAATTCGAGTTAAAGCGACAGTAAGCAGTTTTAGTGCTTTTGAACGAGGTTTAGCAATAAAAGTGATGATGGTTGTATACAAATTCAAAAACATTTATCGAGATAACAGTTTTCTTGATACAAGCTTTTGTGAAGCAATAGCAAGATCTTTGACCAAAATAATGTTGGACTTTTTCATCAACTCGATTTCAAAACCTCACGTAAAATCAATAACTTATTTGCAGGGTTCGTGGTTAATGGAAATGTGCTGTGTTGACCAGTTACTGCATCGTGCTTCCCATTTTAGTATAGATAATGGATTAAAGGAGTACTACAACAAAAATTACTACGTACAATCATAGACTCTTTTTTTTGACTATCATCGTTTTAAAATGAGATAGTTTTAATTGACTCAGACCCCAGCTGAGAATAGAAAGCGGTGAAATATGTAGCATACTGCACCCACCTGCCACTAGTTTTCATGAATTTTTCAAGATGAAACTGTTATAGCCCATCTTTAATTGAGAAGCAATTCAGACCCCTAGTGAGTCGTTACTTCTCCCAGTTCTCCAAATCAAAAATTCTTGTTTTTGTGCTTATTTAAAAAAAAAAAAAAAAAACAGCCATGCAAATGTTCATAAGCTAGATACTGCTTACACTTTTCTTATATTCTTGTAAAGATACAAAAACTATCTTAGGCATACCACGACTTCATACAGGCTCAGTGCTAAGTGCTGGTGCTGAGACTCGCCTACCCATGAGCTTTTTAGGCCCGGTCTGCTGGACGTACAATCCAGGTCCTACGAGCATATATTAATTTCTTTTAAGCAGAAATTTGGGACTCTTGGCGTACCGACTTACCAGCACACAAGCTGCTAATTTATTAAAGCAAACTAAGGAAGTTAAAATAAACTATGGTTACCCTTGCAATTTTTACGCCTGATTTAGATTCTGCACCGTAGGATAACAAAATATTGTTATAACCATCGCGTCAATTGATAGGAATAGAAAAAAAAATGTTTTTTTGGGATAAGAAATGGCTGGGGTTACATTATTGTTCATTTAATATTAATAATAAAACAAATTTCAGTAAAGAGGTTTTCGTTTTGTACCAAATTATAGCAACAGAGAGCAACCAAAACTCAGCTCTATTTTTGTAGGCTAAGTATTGCAATATATTTAGTTATTTATACGTAGTAATTATCTATATTTTACAAGATTCTTCGAGAACGTTTTCAGCGCCGCAATTGACCCTCTTCAGGTATATCCCCTTATCAACTAAACTATTGGAAAGCTTGGAGCCTAGACTCTAATCAAACGTTTCCCAAAACGAGTTACACCGAACCATGATGATTCAATTTAAAAATCTGAGGTGCCCCATAAGCTATTATTCAGTATTATGAAATAAAACTACCGGCCAGTTGGTCGAGCGCTAACGCGTTTCTTTCTGGAGCGGGAGGTCAGAAGTTCAAATCTCGAACCGGTCAAATCGAACACAGTGTTGCCAACGGCTCGCCACCGCTGAAACATTTCTTCGAAAGGAGCTGTGTTGCCCGGGCGCAATGACGCGGAGATGGGCCCCGCTATAACTGGTTACACGCTTCGGCGTATTACAGCGAGTATAATGAAAGATTTGATTTGAAATAAAACTAAAAACTGTTGAATATTCTTGTTGCTGCGAGCTAAAACTGCAAGAACTAACTTCTTTTAAGCATAATTCTTTAAACTAGTGCTCAAATAGTCTCCAATTCAATGTTCATGCGAATCATCGTTAGCAAATACAATCAGCCATTAACAAATCCTCTAAGCAACAAAAGAACTAGGCGTATACGAAACGTGCCGCATTTTTCGATTTTGGCGTTTAGGGTCGTCGCTATAAATGAGAGAGCAAGAGGGGTTGTGTCCTCTGCTTTGAGCTAGTCTCAATTCCATATTTCACAAATAATCAATAAATATTTTTTTGACTTACTCACGTTCTAATTCAAAGTTAAATACCGCAATCATTTTCGTAATAACCAAAGTTGCAAAATAATAGCGTTTTGCACGCTCAATTTTCAGTTTCTGTTTTTGTTTCGGTCTACGCTCTTTTAAGCCTAGGTCTACATTCTCAAGACTCTTAAGTCTTTGTTCTTGTTTTGGTTTACTCTTTTTTGAGCCTCGGTCTACACTGTGCGTAAAATCGTGAGCGTATAAGCTTATCGTTAGTTAATTTAATCCAACTGGCAGCATTACGCAGGTAAGGAGTTACGCTGGGCGTAGCGAATTTCTGTTTAAAAAGAAACTAAGAATACGCTCGTAAACTCTTGATTTATGCTCAGTGTAGACCAGGCGGAAAGCGATCAGATAAAAAGCTACTGATGTTTGTTTGGTGGCATCTAAACTCTTCTTTGATTTGCAAAGTTTATTTGTAATTTGGCACTTTTTATAACTAGGCGATATATCAAGAATCGGGAACCACGCCTGAAAACTGGAACCGGAAACCGGACCTGAAAAGTGGTCCTTAAAAAGCTAACTATATTTTTTTAAAACAATAGTTCTTGAAGGACAGGATTGCTGCCTCAGCGTTCAGCTGCTTCTGACGTTTCGTCATGGCGACACTGCTGTTCCGAGTTCGTTCGTTAGTTCGTTTTAGCGGATGGCTTGTTTCTTTCTGTTGATGGTTTTTGTACTTTTTTCCTTTTTTGGGGGTGAAAATGATAAATATACAAAAAAAAATTTTTTTTGTTGGGAGTCAATTTAAAATCTCGCTACAACATATTACAAGAGCTTGTGTGTTACTTAAAATACCATTTTGATGCGACAAATTTTCTGTTTACATTTTTCCAATCAAACAAAAATCAGAAGAAAAATTTAGTTAAGTGAAATGCCTCTCCAGACAAAATAATGCCACTATTCTATACCTAATCGTCCTAACTAGAGTCTACCAGGCCTGTGTTTACACTGCTTTGCTTTATGGTCTGTTAATTCAAACAAGCTTGAAAGAAGCTTCGCCTTCGTTCCAATAATGGCAAAAGCTTAAACCGCTTTTATTGAAATGTTTGAAAATACCAGTTGAATATCGAACAGAATTACGGACACTACAATTTTTATGACGTCACGTAAGAAGCCATCATCAGCTTTTATGTTTGAACTTTACAGATATGATTCAATACTATACAACACTTTTTTGCAGAGCCATTTGAGGCTCAATTTTGCTTAAAATTTAAGAGCAAAGTTAGAGCAATGTCAGCTTTGGTATCAAATAATAATTAAAAAGCAGAGTTTTTCTAATTGCTATTGCTAATTTGTCAAAGACTATCTATTTCAGTAATCGTGATCAATGACAAACAACAATTTTTTACCAAACAAGAATAAATTTGGGTTTCTTTATTTAACAAAATAAATTAAAAACAAATAAGGCTGAAAATCCGCAAAAATAACCAGCCTCATACTAAAATAGCTTCTTTTTTTAAAGTGTATTCTACCAACATGTAATGAGTGCGCCTGCTGCGCTACAAGAAAATCAGCGTTGCCTTTTTAAATTTTAGATCAAACTTTTTGAAGATAAATACATGGTCAAATTTTTAGTGTCGCTGTCGTGTATTATGACCGTAATTTCGTCATCTGGGGCCGTCCCAGTGCAAACGTCGATTATAGACCCCAATTCTTCCGATTCGTTTTTGAGTCGTTTATGAGGACACACTTTTTCGTATTCTTCTATAGTGCAAGTTACTTTCTTGCGAAACAATATTAACTTTTTCTGGCATTTAGAGTGCTGTTGGGCATTGCGCAGCACGCAACTAAATTTTTTTGGCTATCGTCCAAATGAAAATGCTCGCTTTTTCGCTTTCGCAATTTTACGATGCTGCAAAAACAGCAAAAAAAAAGGAGTCAGAGCAGTCAGAGCATTCGAAATAAAAAATAGTTTTACAAACATGGTCGCCTTAATTGTTATCAATGCTCTCAAAATTTTAGAACATATGAGGCAAAAAATTGACAAAAACTAAGCACAGCCAGGCGCAACTCAAAATTTACTGGTTCGTATAAAAAAAGTGCATCTGATTTCGCCCGTTACATTGGGCTACTTCAAACGCACAAATATTAAGTACTTCAGTTTGTGGTTGATATCAGGGTTTCAAAAAGGTGCGCAATAATGAAGATTTAAAGCGAATATCGCAGCAGATTTCAGCAAAAACACAAGTAATTGTCACCTTTTAAAATGTTAGACCATTGATGAGTCCATTTACGAGTGAAACAAACTGAGGTTTTACCGGACTTTAATTTTATAATCTTTTATAGTACATACTGTGGTAATCTGCTGGAATAAAGTTGTAAACGGGCCGACTAATTCCAGGACATACGAAAAGGGGGCTCAGGGGGTACATCGTACCCGGTTCCAGGGCGGTCTGGGCTCAGGGGGCCCAAAAGATCCTATAAATACACGAGTTATGTTTTGTGTAAAACTTCTCAATAAGGTAGTGATACTCCTAGGGCCGTATATGCACCAACTTGAATTAACGTTGATTCACGGTTTAACAAATTTTACAGGGGAATTTTTGAACAAATGGCCTGGCAAATTGTAGTAATCATAGGTGGGCAAGTTAATGCAAAACGTTAGCTTCGTTCACCATTAGGCCGTTAACTTCATACCTCCGTTAAAGTTAATTCGTTATTTTTAGCTTTAATTAACGGAAGTTAATGAAGTCCGTCAATTCGTTAACATTTTGAGTGTATTAACATTTCTTTTTATTCACTTGCTTCTAGAACACGTAATGACACTGTTGAGCTGATGGTAAGGAAAAAATTATTGTTGCGGTGGTCTTTTTATGTTTTGGAAGTTACATTTTACTGTCCAATCTAATTTCAAGATAAAAATAGGGTTAAATGCAGCAACGAAACTGCCATCGCAAAATCTTTAAAATTGCAAACAGCGATCATTAATAGACCTATAAGACTGCAGGTTATTAATTGCCACAAAAAGAGTTCCTTTTATTCGCTTTTTCTGGAAAACTCATGCTAATACGCAACAAGTGTTACGAGTGCAAACCGGTTTGTACCGGTACGATGAATGAATGTAAGAAATCAACAATGAAAACCTTAACGAAAGTTAACGAAACTTAACGGAAGTTAATTTAGTCCGTTAACATAAAAAAACTTTTTAACGGATTAACGAGTTAATGAAAAAGTTAGCTTCGTTGTTAGCGGATTAACGATTAACGAATTTGCGCCCACATATGGTTATAATCATTATGTTATTAGAGAATAAGTTTTCTAAACGTGCAAATTCAGTTTATTCTGATTTAATAAGTTCAACGGTGTAGAGGATAGAAAGTTGCTAGCCCGCAGATCACAGTTAATCTACGTTGGTGTATACGACCCTTTGTCTTTTCATTTAGGCCTTCATTTTCATTTAGACCAAAACCGAGCCAAATTCCGGCGAAGACCTTTTTGTTTTAGTCTTTACCTAATATCAGGCCCAATTTAGCCGAACTTCTGACGAAGACCTTTTTTTTGTTTTTTTGGTTGTTTTTTGTCTTCACCTAATTTCCGGCGGAACACAATCGCAATTATCAGTTTTCGTAACCCCCTTAAAAATTTTTTTTTTCGAAGCTCCGTCTAGTTCAAGCACTAACCTGGACTGAACCTAATTCAAGTTCAAACTAGGTCCCCCCAAAAAACAAAGTTAAGTTAGGTCTAAAAAACGTATACCGTAATGGTTAATAGCAGGCTTCTTTCTTCGAAATAGCCTGAGTCTGGTGTGACCAAACGAAACTTCTTATTGAAATATTATGATGTAAAATGATAATTGTGCATTAATACTCGCATTAATACAAAATGAAGTTTTCATTCAATTTTTAAAGTTACT